>CM063286.1:5000000-6250000 GCA_032173965.1 Sitta carolinensis | reverse complement strand
CCCAAGTGTGTGCCTGGGGAGGGTGGCCAGTGGCAGACAGCTCCCACACCTCACAGTCAGGCTGCTCTGGCCCAGCCTGGGCTGGCTTTGGATAAATCCATGTGCCAGGAGCAGGCTTTGCTGAAAGCCTGGCCCACTCTGCACGAGGAGAGGAAGAACAACACAGAATGACAGAATGGCTCAGGCTGGAAGGGCCCACAATGGGTCATCTGGTCCATCCTCCCTGCTCAGGCAGGGTTTCCCTAAAGCAAATAGCACGGGATTGTGCCCACACAGTTCTGGAATATCTCCAGTGAGGGAAGATTACACACCCACTCTGGGAAAAAAAACCCACACTCAGGGTTTGGTGACACAGGGCGGGTGCTGGCCCACTGCCTGCTGGGCTCTGCCCTGGGCAGGGCAAGACATGTTCCCTGCTCCAAAACACAAGGTCTGCAGTACTCTTGTTCTGTGACATAGCAGCACATGAATTAATAGCAGCAGCTTGTGTATTATTAAAACAGCAAAGGATTTCCTGTAGGAAGGATTTTTTTTTTTGAATTATCAACCTCATCCCTATATCCCAAGCAGAATCCAATCCTGCTTTTAAAAGAAACATTAAGCTCCCCATGGACACTTATACAGGTACCAGAGAATACTGCTTTCAACACCTGAAACCCAAGCTAAACCAACCACAAATGACTGTGTTTAAGAGGTGGGTGCAGGCTCTGATTTACTTCTAATTGAAAATTCAAGTTAAATAACCTAAAGGTGCAAAGATACTGACAGACCCTCAGACCCTCGCCTTAAGGAGGCTTGTAGAGGGAAGGTGTTTCCAGAACAATCAACCCATTTAATTTAAGCACAGTATTGAAACACGAGCTGTGGAAACAGCAATTAACCACAAACACTTCATGAATAGTTACTTTGTCCTCAGTCTTCAGACTGCACCATATAACCCACATCCCCTTTTCCTCCAAGGCTCATCTGAGCTGTTTGCTCATGTGTGAGCTGAAGACACTCTCAGCCCAATGCTGAACTTACAAACTCATTCCAATAAATGTGACTAACTTCACCTTATTGCTGGCGAAATTAAAAGCAAGCAAAAGGACATCTGGCTTAATTAAAGCTGTCATCCCAGCTCTCAGAGGTGGCAGAGTGAATCAACAGACTGTGCTGCAGGCTGTAAGGAGGGGAGCACAGAGCCTCATCTCTGGAGTGAGCGTGTGAAATCTCAGACACAAACCAGTCCCTGTTTTTCTGTGGGAATTTATTACAAATGTTCTCAGAGACCTACAAAAGAATTTGCTGGTGTTTCCATGAGCTTCTGGTGTGGGTACTCAGAAGCATCTCTGAGCTCTTTCATCCCGTTTCACTCCTTGGCACCACCGCTGACCCCCACCCCCTCATCTGGTCCCCACGTGGTCCGCACTTGGTTGCTCTGGCTCCACATCCCTGTTGCAAGAACCTTGCTGTTCCAGCTTTGGCTGCCTCTTCCCTTTCCAGAGAGAGCTCTGCCCCTGTCCATGTGCTGCCCTGCATGCTGGGAGCTGGCCCAGCCCCCTCACAGCAAACAGCTTCCCTGAATGAACAGCTCCATGCACTTCCTGCCTCTAAGGCACGATGAGGTAGAGACACTGTGTACTCTGCTGTGAAAAGCTGGGAGGACTCAACTCACTCCTTGGAACCCAGGGCTGGTACCAGGGCAGTAATCTGCTCCCTGCTCAGGATCTGCTGCTCTGGGTGCAAACACTGCTCCAGCTTTCAGTATTAATGCCCAGCTCTTGTCATCCCCCAGCCACCTGACACCCCTGAGCCAAGTGTTGGGCATTGCTGAGAGCAAGTGTGAGCACAGGCACAGTGGAATATTCTGCTTTCCAGAGACAGAGCTCCACATGACAAAGCTGCTGTCTGCACGTGCATCTTCAGCACCACCCCAGCAACCAGATCCTGGCTGGGCACACGGGCGATGCTCAGGCTGAAATGTGAAATACCCAGTGCAGATCCATGGAAGGAGATGAGACTGGAGGCTCTCCAGGGCTCTCAGTCCTGTGAAAGCATGGCACAGGCCACGGACACCAGCCTGAGCTCCTCTGACTGCTCCACCCCAGGCAGCAGCTCCCTCAGACTGCCCATACCATCTCCACACCATCCCTGTATCTGTAACTGAACCACAGCTGAGTTACTTTCACCAACCATTCAACACTTGTCAGCTCTAGGGTTTTTCCACTGATTTAACAGTTGTTCAGTGTCTCATCTTGGACTGTGTCCATTAAAACCAATTATGCTCTGGCTTAACTCCTGTCTAGCAAAGGAAAAAGTGAAGCCCTGTAATATCCAGTCATACAATAGGATTTCTTTCAATAAAGCTTCCCCTTATTTAAAAAGAAAAGGCAAAAATGCCCAGACTTGCTGTTTCTTCTGGCACCAGACAACACAACACTGAGGAACACACCTGCTACTCCTTCAGCCTCCTGCTGAAGCCTTTCAGAGCAGTGTGTTACATAAAGCCAGCCCAAGGAAACTCCAGAGGAGCCGGAGCGCTGCCGTGTTGCCACAGCAACAGTCTGCAGGAGCAGGCTGGAGCTGCTCCGGGGCTGCCCCTACCTTCCCAAAGTGCTCTATCAGGATCTCCACCACGATGTTTTGGAACTTGATGTTCATCATTGCTGCCACAGTGTCCTCCTGTGCTCGCATGAGGGTGGGCCCAAAGATCACCCCCATGTTGGACGGTGACATCAGATTCTCCCGGCTGTGCTCACAGACGCTGCGGAGAGCAGGGGAAGGAGGAACAGAGTTTGGTTTGGTTTGGTTCTTTGCAAACAGATCTTACTCCAAGAAAAAATACCAACCAAACAAAACCCTGGATACACTAAGAATCAGCCATTCAATTTTCTTCATTGTGTTTCAGAATTTGTTTCCCAGCAGTGACAAACACAGCTCTAGCTTTGACACAGACATTTGGCTCAGACAGATGCTGGAGAGAGCAACGTGCTGACAGCATCTTTATTTGATCTTTTCCCACTCCCAGCTCCTCTTCAATGCTGCAATCAAAAGTTATCTGCACAACATATGCACAAAAGGAATCATTTAAATCCTATATCCTTTTGATCCAGAATGGACTTCTGGCTTTAATTTTCCATTTCTCTGAAGGAAGAGAATTGAATATAGGGAGCACACTAGGTGGTTTCCAATGAATTTCTGAGGGGTGACAATTTATAGCCCCTGCTCTCAGAGAGTATTTTCATTTTTAAATAATTTTCTGTTCTATGCATGTCTGAAAGGGGATGGAAGGAGCAACCAGAAAGAGCAGCATCACTTCATGCAGAGGGCAACAAAGCAGTCACCCCCTTTGTGCAATCCAAATGGAAATTCCCAAGGGGGTGGGTAAAATTTTGCAAACCTGACCTCCCAGAAAGGCTTGTTCTGCTGATTCCATTATTCCCCTTTCCTTGGTTTTAGAACAAAACATCTGCTTACTTGACCAGGTGCTGGATGAGGAGTTCTAACATCTCCCTGTTCTTGTCAGGCAGTTTATACACCAGTGCATGAATGGCTCCCAGCCTGTAATCCAGGTTCTCAGACTCTGGAAAGCAGGAACACAAAGAAGAATTTGTACCCCACACTTTCAAACTAAATACACCAGGGAACTATAAAGCCAAAGGAAACCTGTGGAAGCTGTTCCCTGTGCAGCATGGGAGTGAAAGGGAGCTGAGGGAAGTGAGATTTCACAGCAACAGGGTGAACACTGAGAGAAACAATATGAAGTGGAAAGAGGAAGAAATGGAGCTTGAAAGGGAGCCCAGGGACACACTCCAAAAGAGGCTGGGCATGGGCAGGTCCTGCCCTTTGGACTCTTGTTCCACACACCTGGCAGCACACAGCCTCCCTCTGGGAGTCCTACCAGCCCAGAGAGCTCTGACACTGAGCAACACCTAAAATATCTTGCAGGGAAAAAACCTGAGTCCCTGACCCAAAGAGGTCACCTTTAGAGGAATAAATAATCAGGAAACAATAAAATACTCAGTGTGAAAAGAATGGTGTGGGGTCAGGGTGGCTGGGAAGCTCAATGGTGTAAGTTTCTGAGGAAGGGCAGGGAAGGGATAAATGTCCTGCCCACAGTCATCAGTCACCATGGGCTTAACCAGCTGTGAAATTAATAAATCCTGGGCTGGACCACCTTCAGCAAGCAGTGGAACATTTCCCTTTCCAAGAAAGAATGGGTGTTATTCTTTCTCCAGAGTGACACATGAAAAAGTGGGCACCCTCACAATCTCCCAGTGACTCCTGGATGCTCAGTAGGTTGAGGGATGCTCTAATGCCACACATTTCCAAATGCCAGAACTCCCATGCTGAGGGTGATGACCAGCTCCCTGCATCCCTGTCTCCCTCACAGGGCACTGGCTCACAGCTGTCACAACTTATCTGCAATGGCCACAACGAGGTGCCAGCCAAGGGAGGACTGGCTGGCTCAGAACAGGTGAAGCCCTGGCACTATTTGTGCTTCTTGGCTGACCTCTGTTATTCCCAACTGTGACCCAATCCCAACAGCTACAGCAGGAAAATGTCTTCCATGTACTGGCAGACACTCTGTTTTCAACATCCCAGGACAAATGTCACAACCTAAAGGGAATGCCTACTTATGTGGGTGGCAACAGTACATCCCATTCCCTCACATAAAATAAATATATCAATACCAGGGGGAAACAATTCTTGTGACAGACCTGTGCTGCTTTTGAGTGACATCCTCTGGCTCTCCAGACCCCCCAACAGCACAAGACCCTGTCTGAGGGAAGGGCACTGCAGTAGCAAAGGAGGGAAGGGAACTTCCAGCACCACATCCCCTGCACAAATGAGCACTTGGAGAAGAGAGCCACTGCTCTTTCTACAGGTGAAGCAGCCAGATGCCACGGAGCTGGGCTGGCAGAGATCTGCCAAGTGATTCTGATGGACCCTGGCTGGGGAGAGCAGGGCCAGGGACCATCAGTGGGGAACTGTGGGACTTACTGGCAGCCAGGACCAGCTCTTTGTGGAGCTTGTACGTCATGACAGGTTCAGACAGGTTCCTGCAACAACAGAAAGAAAACTGAGCTCTGCAGGGCATTGTGTCCCACCTTGGCCCAATGAGGCTCATCCCTCAGTGCCACCAAGTCCCAGTGGCATTTCCCTCTGCAGTCAATGTCAGTGAAACAGCCCTCCCCATGGGATGAGGGGTTCTGCAACACCCATACTGATCATCCCTCTTCCCAAAGCCTTTGTCACTTTGCCCTTTTCAACAGCCAGATGTGAATACCTGGCAGCCCATTTAACCTTTCATCTGGATCAGCCCCAGTCCCCTTTGCCTCCTTGGGGCAGGTGTGTCCTGCAGTGCTACCTGAGATAGAACTTCAGTGAGCTGGTAATGGTCTTGATGTCCCAATCCCCACTCTGGAGATCCACATCCCCGGGGCATTTTGGATCTGGAAAAAGAATGAAAATGTTTTAGAATAAAGTTCATTTAGAGGTTGCTAAATGGGGTTTAGAATATGAATAAAATGAACTTTTAGAATAAAGTTCATTTAGAAGGGTGGGGTTTCCCCTCAAGACACAGGAAGCCACAGCAGCACACAAAGAGAGCTCCTAATTCCCATGGCTGGGAAAAGCAGAAAAACAGCATCAGTATCAGGATTTTGGAGAGGCTGAGGAGTGGTGCTAATAAGGGACAAAGAAGCACCAAAAGGTAAAATTTAAGCAGTGCTGAGAAGTCACTGAGAGCATATTCTCTATAGTTTATTTTTTCCCAAGGCTGGCAGAAACATCACATTTCAACAGGTCCAAGACAAGCTTTCTGACATCCAAAGTAATCTGAATGCCAATTCCAATCCCTCATTTGCAGCTACTCCCCTGAAGGCTGTTCTGGAAGCATTCCCTCTTGCTGCACGGAGAGCAGGGAGCTCAGGGGAGGCCTGGCAGCATGGAAGTACAATCTGCTGCTGCCTACCCCCCTGATAAACCACATTGTGTCTGTGGTGCCACAAAGTGAAGGATGTAGCTGTAGGATGGGGGGAAGCTGGACTACAGAAATAAACAGAAGGATTTAGTTTTGAAAATAAATAGGACTAGAGACTAAAAAAAAAACCCACAAAATTATCTCCTTTGAGTGGTTAAAGATGAAATCCTGCTGCAGCAGTTATTTATGTGGTGTTGGACTTTCTATTGTGCTTTCATATGCAGTGGGGTGGCAAGTGGTTACCCAGACCCATGCGGATAAACAAAACAAAAAGCCACTCACTGGTGGGATTCAGAGGAGAAAACCACAGAGCTGCTTACAGGGAGGGTGAGAATTAAGCAGCAGTAGAGCCTAAGGCTCAGCAGTGAGTCATAGGCCAGCGGAGCTGGGCAGATGCCCGAAGTCATGGCTCTGTGAGAATCTGGCATAGCCAGACACCAGCACAAACCAGGGCTTTAATAAACAACATCCAGAGTGGAAGCAACAGGAAACAGCCAAAGCCTTTGAATGCTGCATTAATATCATATGTCTGAGCTGGCCTGAGCCCGAGGCATGCAGGCAGCGAGGTGAGTGCAATCCCTGCCCTGTGCCTGGGCTGGGGACAATGGCTTGGCCTTGGCCAGGAGGGGATCGACCCCAGAGGTCTCCGAGAGGCTCACAGGTAACCAAGAGGTGAGGGCACGAGGCCAGAAGGGCCTGTCCTGGCACAAAGCAGCTCTGCTGAGCCCCACAGCCTGCCAAGTCTGTAAACACTGTCCCCGGCTGCCAGGCTTGTGTGACAGACGGATCCAGCCCCAGGAAGACTCACAGCAGGAACACATCCACTGACTTCTTAACACGTACACTGGCTCCTTGTTGTACACACTGCACACAGCAGGGTGTCCCCATCCTTCTAGAGAAAAACCTCCACACTAGGGTGGAGGGCTCCCTGCAAAGGCCACCCTCCCAGTCCAGCTCATCGTGCTATCCCAGGAAAGAAGGGCAAGATGAGCCTCAGAGGGGTCACAGGGACCAAATCCCATGCTGGACATTTCTCACTGTGGAACCCAATCCTCTCTGTCTCTCACAAACAATTCAAGAATAGGACAGTGTAATTGCACAGAATAGTTAATTCTTACCAAAAAAGGCATTCAGTAACTTCTGCACCTGGATATTGCTGCCAACAGTCCTGTACACACCCTCTGTAGTGATACCTAAGAGGACAAAGCCAAGAGCATTAGCCGAGGTTTCCTGCTGGTGATCCAAAAGCCCCATCTAGTGGAATTGTTTCCCTGCTGCTGAGTTCTCTCCCATATCCCAGGCTCTGTCCCATATCCCAGGCTCGGTCCCATATGCCAAACTCTGTCCCACACCCTGGGCTCTGTTCCATATCCCAGGCCCTGTCCCACAGCCCGGGCTCTGTCCCAAATCCCAGGCTCTGCAGGCAGGGGCTCTGCTCACCCCAGCAGCCAAGGCCACCAGCACCACCATGGTCACTGTGTCACAGCCAGGTGAGCACAGCCAGGGGTAGGACACACCAGCTCGTACTCCCCATCTCTGTGGGGTGCTGCCTTATTGGATTTGCTCAAATCCCACAGAAGACAATCTGAAAACACTGGCCAGTGCTGGGACAGCAGAACCACTGTCTCTCCTGGCTCTGTGAGCAGGGACTTTGTGCCCCTGCTGCTCCCCACTCCTGTGGGCCTTGGCTGCCACAGCCCCAGCAGCCCCAACCCCACATCTGGAGATGAACCCAGGCCCACATCCCACACTGGTGATGTTCACTGGTGCAGGCTGGATGCTGTGTGACAGCCCAGAGGATAAGCTGCCACCCTTCCACTTGCTTCTGCTGCTTGGCAGACTGGGGCTGAAGCAGCCTGTATCCACCCCTCAGCCCTGATGCCAAAGCTGTTCTCCTGCCCAACAGTGGGTGTGCTCAGGGCCACAACTGAGAAAACCACAAGGGAAAAGGGCATAAAGGTGGAAGTTCAACCCCAACTAACTTGATAGAACATTCCAAACCAGGTGGGATTTCTGCTCCCGAAGAACATGCATTTAACTAGAAATTAATTAAAATTTAATTCCTCAGCTAAAAGCTGAAGTCCTGTGTCAGTGGCTAACACTGCACTGCAGGAAACACAGTGTAACCCAAGGGCAGGCTGGGTGAGCTCCTCACCTTTGGTCTCCACTGCGTTGATGCACTTCCGAACAAACTTGAAGCCCACCTCGTTCAGCTCCACTGTTTTGGACAAGGAAGCTGTGTTAGCTGCCTGAGCACTCCTGGAGACCCCTGGGACCCCCCCCAGCCCCAGTCCCAGCCCTTCTGGGCACCCAGAGCCACAGTGCTCCAGCACACAGAGTGTTCACCCTGCACCCACATCCCCCATCCCTCAGGAAACACTGGCGTTCTGGACATCCTGACAAGGAGTTATTAGTTCCATATGTTCTCCCATTTTCCCTCCAATTTATTTTGAGCTGCAGCACTGCTTCCTACCCCCTATCTGTCTTTAATAATAACAGTGTAAATAGGTGTTTAATAATAATAATAATAATAATAATAATAATAATAATAATAATAATAATAATAATAATAATAATAATAATAATAATAATTTGGAATGTGTCTGATAAAGACTTCAATAATCAATTCCAGAGCAAAATCTGTAGTTAAAGCTCTTCCACATTGTGGGACTATATAATTTCTTCTTATCTACATCACTAGGATTAAAAAGCAAAACCAATCCAGCTTGATGTGCTGAGGAAAGCTGAGCACAGGTTTTGCTCCACTGAGCTGGGGAATCCTATGGGATCCCTGCATTTTCAGCAGGTTGTTTATACTAATTCTGTCTGCTCTGAACAGCAACATCAAACTGAGACATCTCTTAGCCCTACCCCAGGAATAAGCACAGACCCACCTGGTGCTTGACACTGAGGGCTATGATACCACTGGAATTCTTACCAGCTCTAATCTATGACAAATACAGAATGTTTATTCAGTGAAAATCTAATCCACATTCCTCCCAGCGTGTGATGAACATGGCTACACAGCAGGTTTGTGCTCATGCTTCTGGGAGTGCTCCCCCCCTGCTCATTAGAGCCAGCTAGTTACAGTGCTGATGAAGTGAGCTCTGAGACAGAATGCAGGTTTCACCCAGCTAACAGAGCCCCAGAGGGGCTCCAGGGCGCTGCAGGGTGCACCCCACTGCTGAGAGGGGGGACAGGGACACGGTGATGGGCGGGAGATCCAGGGAACTCAATGCCACCTCTGTTACAACCTTCGGTAAGGAACACATGCTCAGAATCTCTCTGTGGGGCTTGGAGGTGCAAATTGAACCTCACATCCACTACTCCTGGCTAAATAAAAACTGCTCACTGTAGTTCTGTGCAATTCATTCTTATCTGGGCTCAGTGCCAGGCACTGTGGTAGGAGAACAGAAGTGACACTGCTGTCATGGAGCAGGGACAGTGCTACTCAGCAGGAATTGAGGATGAGTGTATCTGCAAGGAAAATCCTGCCTGGCCTCCAGGCTGTCAGAACCCAAAGAACAGCAACAGAAGTGACTCACTTTCTTCCTGCTTCGTGATGGGACTGTGATAAATCTGAAAAAGGGGAGGGAATGGGGGAGGGAGAAGCAAAAAACATCATCAGCATGATATGGTATTTATTTCTGAAAGAAAATGCAGCATCTCATAAATCACTCCTAGATTACCCAGAGGTAATCACAGCCAAAAAGACGATGTCCCATAGAAATCTCATTTTATAATTAGGCAAGAACCCATTATCTTCACAATCAAGGAGTTTTTGCTGCCTCCCTGCATTTCAGTGGGGCACCTCTTGCTAGGGAAATTCTCACCACAGGGCTCTGAGCTTTGCTCAGACTGAAGGAAGGGAACAGCAGTAGGCACAGAAAGGTGGGAGAACACTGCAGGGTGGGCAGTGACACCTTTGAAAAGGTGGCTAAGAGCAGGGACAGACAAAATATCATCTCCAGCAGGTAGTAAAGAGCAGGAACAGGAGTGAAGCAGCCTCGGAAAGGCCGAGCTGGCACAGCAAGGGGACATCCCGAGATTTAAGGGGAAACCCAAGATCCCCAGTGGGAGCTGCGGGAACAGCAAGGAGCCCATGGTGATCGTGCAGGACTGCTCCTGAGCAGCAGAGGACACTGCTGGGCAGCGCATTCCAGCTGGGAGCAGCTCCAGGAACACTCACCGGCTCCTTCCCGTCCATGGCCTCCATCCACAGCCTTCGGTTGGCTTCTGAGAGCGCCTGCAGCGTGATGGTCCCGGACCTGCAGGGAATTCCCCCAGCGACAGGCAGGCAAAGGAAGAAAAGTTGTTTTTAATAGACAGCAAAGAGGGATTTGCTACAGGCCCGTGGGGTTTGGGGCCACCAGAGGTGATGACTCTCACCTTTCATTAGTTTCAATGTCGAAACAAAACCTTTTGTCTATGGAGTCAGTCTTTCTCCTTACGCAGGATTTCAGGGTCAGGTCCAAGGTGCCCTAGGAGAGAACATGAAGCCAAGGTGAGAGGACAGAAATATGGGATATTTTGGGCTCTTCAGGCCCCTCAGTGCAGCTCAGCATAGCACTGCCCATGGCGCCTGTCCTGACATTCCAATGGCATTGGTACCAAGAGCACGGGTGGCCCTTCCACCATCATCACAGGCAGAGGCTCTGAGTTTCAGGCTTGCTCTCAGCCAGAGAATGTTCTGGACTTCACAGCACTGCCCCACAGAGCAGCACTCTGCCCCTACAGTGCTGGAACACTGCTCCAACCAACCCACTGAGGCACTCCCTGCTCTCTGAGCATGTTCACCTGTGCTCTGACACAGCTAGGTCCTTATTTTGATCAGGGCTGGTCATCAGTACCAATGATGACCCACATCACCAATGCTGCAAATGGCTCTACACAAACACTGTGTGGCAAAGGCACATACATTTCCTCACCCCAGACAGAGCAGATGTGCTCTGGAGAGGCTCAGCTCTGGCCCTGGGTGTCCATGTCCCTGTGCTCTGCAGCAGAGTCAATTCACAATTTGATTGTGGGTTTGTGGCCAGCTGTGACCTGATGTTGCAGGCCACCAGACTGCCAGTGTTTGGGAAAGGCACTAAGTTTTCCAAGCCACTACCTGCAGTAATGGGCCTTACTAGACATGTTTATGGAATAAATGACAACAAATCTTTCTATACAATAGTTTGGACGTTTCTTTGCCCAGCTGTCTGCCAAGGGGTTGCAAAACATCTATTTTATTTTCCTGCTGCAGTGTGCAGAGCCCTGCCAAAAGCAGACCATGAGCTCACACACTGGAGCACACAGGCCTGGCTGGGAAGGCCCTGGGGACCCACTCCATGGCAGAGGAGGGTGGGGGACTCAGCTGGAGGCACTGGCTGTGCTCCATCCTTCCACCCCTCCCCGGTCACGCGGAGGGACTGAGGGAACTCCCAGATTTTGGTAAACCAAAGCACTTGTGAAAGAAGTAGTTACCCAAATTGCTGCCTCAGTGCAGTTTGGAGCTGCACTGTTGCCCTCTCCTCTCCCCACACTGTCCCAGTCCCACAGAACCAGTACTCAGAGCAGAAATCAAACCACAAACCAGTGCTGTGAGCACGTGTCGAGGGAAGGAAATGCTGCATTTGGAAGCAGTAACTCCTGCAGTAACTTGAGTCATTCAGGCACTTCCCTGGCTGCCATAGTTCTTGTGGCTCCCAGCCCCCGTGCAGAGGGAAGGATCAACATCAGCTGGTGCAGAGAGGTACAAGTTTCACCCCTGACTGAACTCATGGGCCAGCACTGTCTGGTGTCTGTCACGTCACACGACCCACGTCTGCTGCCAAACCCTGCAGGGCCTGGGCTCCCAGGGACACAGTGGAGTGAGAGCTCTCCTCAGGGAGGTGCCTCTTCCAGGTGACACCAAACTGCCCTGTGTGGGCAGGGAGGGGGCAGAGCCCACCCCTCTGCTCTGTGGCACCTGCAGGGTCAGCTGTCATGGGAAGGGGACTATACAGGGGTGGAAGGTGGGTTGGGCCAAGGTTTGCAGACATCCAACTCACCTGCTTAGCTCCAGGCTTCTGGTCTATGGGGGTCATCCGTAAGGTTTTTGCCTCTTTCTCATACTGGCAGTAATACTTCACCCAGGAGATGCCCAGTGCCCCTGCAGAACACGAGAGGCCAGAGTCAGGGACAGGGCTGTAGCATGGCATGGTCAGCATGGCCCATGTGTCCTCCCTTCTCAGGGGATGGACACTGACAGCACTGGGGGACATCTCCCTTGCAGGTGTCTCCTTGGGCAAGAACCAGGAGAAGAGGAGGGGAGGATGAGGAGGAAGAGAGAAAGAGGAGGAGATGAAGAGAGAAGCAAGAGGAGAGGAGGAGGAGTGAGGGAGAGGAGCACAGGGCAGCAGCTGCCTCCAGCACTCTCCCAACTCACTGCTGGTGAAAGGGCATTTGTGGGACTCTGACCACAAGCCTGGCTGGTTTGGCCAAGCCCAACCAACACCTACACTGGCAGGATCCTACACGTCCTGAATGCCTGTTTCACAAACCCCACTACTTTTTCCTGTGGGTGAAAACTCAGTAATAAAGACAACAGCAGCTTTAAAATACTCTGAAGTTACTATTTCTGGATTCACTGTCACTTTGTTTTCTTACCTGAACCCCTTCATAGGAAATAATTCAGCTAGTATTTTTTCTGTAATTTGTTTTTAAGTTGCAGTTGTCAGGCAGAACAACTTTTTTTCTTTTTTTTTTTTTCTATAAATACTTTATTTATAGAGAAGCATAAATAGAAGCAGCAAATAGCCACTGGCCTGCAGGAACATGCCACATTTGGGGTCTAAATTACTGAGTGTGCTTCCTTTTAAAAGCAAGATAAACAGACATACAAACGTATAAATAGATTTCTACACAGGATTAAGAATGAATGCTTACAAAGTTGTCTGTAGCCTCAGAGGTCACAGTTTTGCACAGACTTATGTCCCCTGAGCATTCCTGCTGCACGGCCATGGAGAGCTGCAGCCAGGGTTTGGAAAAGGCTGTATTTGGTCTGATTTGATTCTGCTCTGAATTACAAGTTTCACTCTCAGCAGCTTAACTCAGCACTGGTTCCACCTTGGCTGTGCTCAGCTGCCTGCAGAGGCTGCCAAAGGGAGGCTGGGCAGGACACCAGATTCATCCTGGTAAAACACAGCCAAGGCAGAGCCTGCCAGAGCTCCAGGCTCTGGAGTCATAAATCCCATCTCATCACAGATATGTCACCTGGACAAAGCTCTGTGCCACTGCTGACAGAGCTGCCAGCTGAGGCTGCTGGTGCTTCCCCAGGCACTGCAGGCAGTGACACCCTGGGCATGCAGGGCTGGCCTGGGCACAGGAGCTGAGTACAGCCCAGGCCTGCACATTCCCTACTGCACCCAGGGGCTTCCCAAAGCCATTACATTTCTCCTGAGTGTACAGGTAGCCCTCGATGGTCGGCTGCCCGGGCAGCTTGCAGGTTAGGGGCGCTTCCTTCATCCTCTTCTTCAGATCTTCCAGCTCCTCCCGTGTGCTGGAAAAGTGATTTCTTGTCTGGTAACAGAAAACAAACAGAGGCATATTTGAACATGAGCAAAAAGTGAGCTGCAGGTTATTTATTCCTTGGTAAATCTGAGGTGCTGTAGCAGAAATGAAATGGTTCCCAAGGTACAAAACATGGAAACCACTCCACTAATCCACATGGGAACTGGCTGGGAGAAACACTGAGCTCTACGGGATGATTGATGAGACACAACACGTGCAGAGATGGTGCTGGAGTGTCACAGCTGGGAGGCCACTTGTTCCTTAATTAAGGAACTTCAGCATATTTCAAGGCTGGCTGGAGCAAAGGCAGCACCTGAGCTCCTGTTCACACCATTGCTCAGGTAACAGGTGCATTCTCCTCCCACAGGTGTTGATTCCCAAAGGATCATCCTACACTGCTCAGCATGAGAGTCACATCAACAGGGGGTACAAAATCCAGGCATTTTGATGGAATACTAATTGGACCAATTAATGAGCCAGCAGAAAACCATCTTGGCTCAGATTTATGGCTGTCATTTCACAGAAATGAAGGCCAGTCAGGAAAGACTGAGGATAAAGAAAACAGAACTCAGATATTCCACCCCATGAGCACACTTGGCCAACAGAGGAGCTTACCAAAGCATGCAGCAAGCCTGTAGGGAGCCAGTACCATTAAGATCAAGGTTAGAGGCCTTCTTAGAGTAGAACTTCAATCTCATGGAACTGAAGGAAAATCTCAGGCTTGTTTATGCACCAGGTTAAATGATACAACTGCAGTAGCCCCTTCCAGAGAAAACAATTTCATAGACCTGTGAACTGTCCCATGCAGGAGAGGGGAAAACCCTTGTGAACTGAGAGGAAATAACCATATCTGCAACAATGCAAACATGGCCAGACTGCTTGGCTGGAAAGACCTTGCTATCACAGGTGTGTAAATCCAAACAGGAACAGAAGTCCCACAGAAAAGTTCTTCAGCTGGGCAGGGACTCACATTCTGCAGGCTGAGCTGGAGCTGCTGCTTGTATGGGAGGAAATCCTGTGTCAGCTCCACTGTCAGGTTGTTGTAAGTGAAGAGGCTGTGGAGAAATGCCAGCACCTGCAATGGAGGGGAGGGACACACTGAACTTCTAGGTATAATGGATGGAAAGATGGACAGAGTGTGGGGTTTCAGAAATTACATCTATAATTATTTTTTCTTCACAACTTTGGAATGCCAGCCTTGGTATTGCTTATCCACCACATTGTCCCTAAAGCCCAGGCTACCACCCACACACCTGAATAAAACACCCAGAATGAAAGACCCTGCCAGAAGACCCAGAGCAGATCTGCAGAATGCTCACCCACAAGATCCACAGGATCCACACTCCACTGTAGCCAGCACTGGGCAGAGCCACCACCCAGGGCAGGGTCCCTGCCCCAACCAAACTCTGGGACCTCCATGGGCCAGGAGAGCAGGGCAGGTAACACCTCTGTCCCTCTGCAGACAAACTGCACTTACCAAACCCAAGGGGGCCAAAATAAGCCATAACAAGACCTGTAGCTCTGTACAGTGTCCAACCTATTGCTCAGGATCCACAGACAGCCAGAAGAAACAGGGCTGGGGCTTCACAGTGCTCCAGCAAGCACCACTAAGGCTATCAAGCTGCATACCAAGGTTATGCAGGGTTAACTCCTGCCCCACAGGACATAACCCAACCTGGCAACTCATCCCTTCCTGCCATTGCCAGCACATCTGGGCATCAACCAATGAGACTGAGAGAAAAGGAAGCTCCTACCGGCTCCACAATACTGAATTTCTTGCTTTCTTGTACTTCCTGGATCTGGTACACATACTCGAGGGAGGACTCAAAGAAATTGTGTCTCTCTTTGTCCACCTGAAGGTCAGCCTAGAAAAAGAGGGAGAGGTGGAAAAAGAAAATACATCACATGTAGTTTGAAAATATTTGACTCACTTTTGTATGTCAGCCCACACCTAGCTCTGTCCTCATAAAAACCTGCCTGCTGTCCAGCCCAGCTGTGAACTGGAACACTGGATATTATTCTAAGTCTGCCCATTTCTGGCTCCCTTTTATTCAAGGATACAAAACCACTTAGCAAGGACAAGGCTTTCCCAAAGCTCATTTATTCTTTTAGCACAAACCTATTCTCCACCTCTTCTCCTGACAAGGCCACCATCACCACCCTCTTGCCTGACTCCATTTGTGTCCCAGAACCAGCAATTCTGGAGCTGCAGCAGTGGCAGGAACACACAATGCTCCCAGGGCTCACACACACTCTGCCTTGCAGAGATGCTCGTAGGTTGATCTGACACCTGGTCTGACAGATCTGACCAGATCCAGCTGCTCTGGTGTGGGCTGGAACAGCTGGGTTTCCTTCCCTGCTGCACCATGCCTGCAGCAGCACCAGCTGGAAGGAGCCCCCTCCTCTGCCTGCCCCCACGGCCACCCAAAAGCACCAGCAGCAAGGCAGGAGGGCCAAGCCAGCAAAAGGAATAATGACTGGTTACTCCTCAGCCAGAGCACTTCCCAGGTGAAAGGGTGGCCAGACCCCAGCTGTGCCAGTGCCACTGGTCACTGCCCTTCACCACCAAGGTGACAACAAGCAATGACAATGTCAAAAGTCACTACCAGCGTCCAACAGACACAGGAGAACTATGAGCTTGATTCCCCTGGTCTCACAGAGAATCCAGGCTTTGGGTAGATTTAACTGATTATCAATTTCAACAAGCTACTGGAAGGGATGATTCCTCTCCCCTTTTTTAAGATCTAGAGCAGCTGGTGCTGTTGCTTCTGGACCTAACTCTGAGAAAAAATCCACACACACCTCCTGTAACTGAGATTCCTTCTTTTTGGAAGACAAATGCAGGTGGCGATCCAGCATAGAGTAAAACTTCTCACCATCCTTCTCAAACTTTTTCTTTCTTTCCTGTAGATGCAAGAGGTTGAAGCAAAACCAGTTATTGGCATTTTCCAGATAAGAACATGAATCAATACCAAGATCCTTTGTTAAATTTTGTATTCCCATGGGCAATTTTTGGTCAACCCAGCTAGAGAACAGAAGGCCGCTTCTCATTTGCTCTGCTTTCACAGCCCCTTGCCTACCTTGGATGAAGTTACACCTCAAGACCCAGTCTAACAATACTCTGTGGCACAAGAAGTATTTTTTCATGCCAACATCATGGCAAAAGCCCCACTGATGAGGTGCTGTTCCCTCTCAGTCTCTTCAATATCAAGTATACTGAAGATGTACTCATACATCAAAAACCTGTTCACCATCTCCTGACATGCTGTCCACAGAGCCCAGAAAAATACTGGGCAAACACTGGTCAGACACACTAGGGTCAAGAAAAGGTTTGTTTGGCACCTTTCTGTTCTAAAGCATTTATCATTTGTTTCTGAAGAGTACCAGAAGGAAAGCAGAAGCCTGGAAAGTCGGCAGGCAGGAAATCCTCATCTGCCTGTCAGCAGGGGTGCACAGAGAGCACAAATGAACAAGAGCAGCAAACTGAGACACTGGAGAGGAAGCCCCTGAGAGCAGGCAGGGAGCAGCAGAACTGAGCACCAGGCTGTTGGATCCTGCCTTGCACTGACTGTGACACTGGCATCACAAAACAACCAGAGTAGGGGCCAGGTTGACAAATACCCACTTCAGATGGTATCTGACATATCAGGGATTCCTGGGAGGCAACTAAATTACTGAAATCAGGAAATTCCAGCCTGGCAGCAGCCTCACTGCCAGGTCCAAGCAGTTGAGAGCTGGTGTACACACAGTGCAGGTAGGCATGGGATGCCCAGATCCTCTGTCTGGCTTTGGAAAGATCAACAAAGTGGAAAGCAGTTCCAGCTTCCTGGGGAATTACTAGTCTCTTTCAACATCTATCTCCTGAAGGCCCTGAAATCCTGTTCTCTTGCCCCCCACTCAGAAATGCATGGATAAGCAAGCACACCCCAGTGCCGCCAGAAACCAGAGCAGATGGACTCTGCCAGACTGCTGGGTATTGGGAATTTTTCTCATGAATTCAGTAGTGACCACAGTTTCCCCTGCCTGAAGTTTTGCTTCCCCATTCCACTTGCACAGACTATTCCATCTGTCTGTCAGGATGTCCTGCAGCAGGATGCCTGGGGGCTCCCAAGCCCCCTGGGCTCAGCACAGGTGGCTCCCAATAACAGTAACAAGCCTTCCTGCCAGCTGCCTTCCAGGGAAGGGGATTCTCTCCCCACAAGAGTCCTGACATGGCTGTAGTGAAAGCACAATTATTACCATGAGGAAGTGATACCAACCTGACTGCCCCTGCTTATGTGTAACTGTCTGGAGCAGGGCAGGCTTAGCCCAGCAAACTTTTTCACCTCAGCAATTACATATCCTGCCCTGCAGACCCTGGAATTACAGGACACCTGAAGGGAAGTGCATGTTCTGGAATCGCCCCCTGCAATATCCAGTACTGTGACTCCGTGTTAGCTGCCTCACACATCAGAACAGAGAGATCTACATCAAATCCAGAGTAGAGAGTCCTCCAAGGGTGAATCCTAATTTAAGCAGTGCAGTAACCACGGGGCTGAGGCCAGGAAGGACAATCAAAACAAACCACCACCCTCGTGACTAATGCCCTGCTCAGCAAACCCAAACCCAGCGCAGCAAAAGCGTTTGCAGAGCAGCAGTTCCTGTGTCTGGAAGGTCAAACTCCTGGGCTGTCTGTGCCATTAATGCCCTGTCTAAAGCAGCCGGGAACTTTCCTTGTTTCCATTCCCTTAATGAGGAGCCTCCAAACCCCCAGGCACAGGGAAGCAGAGCTGTGAGGCTGCAGGCACAGCGCTCCTGTGGCCATGTCTCAGAGGAGATGGCTGTGCCAGCAGCAGGTCCTGAGAAGGAAAAACAGGTGCTGCCATGGAAAGCTAGCTCCAAACCCAACCCAGAGCTCCACTGTCTCCACCAAGGTGTTGTGCAGAGGTGGTGGTGGCAGCACAGGGGTGGTGCCATCCCTGCTCCTCAGCAGAGCTGAAGGTGCAGCAGGATCGGGGCTGAAGCCCACTCCAGGAGTTCCTCTCCCTCCTCTCACCACCAACAAGCAGCACACATAGGGTGACTCAGCTGTCCCCAGCAGGGAAGGCAGCCACACTCCAGGCCACAGCTGGGACCAGCCTCTCCTGCTATCTGTCTGGGAGGCTGCCAGGAGCTGTGGGAAAGCACAGGGCAAGGGAACAGCTGCCCACCAGAGCCTGGTGCTACCATGGCCAGGCACAGCAGAGCCCATGGGCAGGGAGCAGGATGGGATGGGCAGGGGGATGTGCCTCTGGGTGCAGCAGCCTGGGAGCACGTGGCTCCTGGCTTGTCCCCAGGAGAGGGGACATTGCTGGGGGATGCTGCGGTGCCTGTACAGATGGCCACAAGAACAATAACCCATGGACGAGGCCATGAGCTGTGTGTGCCGTGGTTCCATACAGGGGAGACCACAAACCACCAGGCAGCAGCTTTGCCACCAGCTTGTGGGCAGCTCCTTGTGGGAAGATATGGTGGGTTCTGAGGAAGCGGGGTTACCTCTGCTCTCTGGTGAAGAGAAAGAGCCTGGGAGAGCAGTGGAGCTCCTTTTGCAGCAGGAGCTAGGAAGCCAGACAGTAACTCCTTTGGGGAGGCCTCCTCCTCTGCCAGCACCCACAGCAGGAAGGGGCACATAGCTGCACTGGGGACATGGAGGACTGGGAATGATGTCCAAGAGAGGCTCACGTTCAACAGGATCACAGTGCAGCATGGCATTTTGGGCCACTAAGAGGGAGCTCACCAATTATTCCCACTCTGGTTAATTAGCATATAACTGAACAGCAGAAGGATGACCTACAAATCCTTCTGAGTTGGCTGCTGAACAGAGCAAGCAAAGACAAAAAAAAACACAAAAAAATCACCCAGACCGAAGCACAATCTGGAAACATGAGCACAAATTAGCTTCTCATGAATATTCAGCAAAGGGCAGCAGCACGTTCCCATTAAGGTTTGCCAAGTCCAAGAGCCACCCACCTTCTGTTTATTGCTCACTGGGAGCAACCCAGCAGATCCCACGAGCACAGGCAGGAGGGTGCTCTGCAAAAACGCCATGCTGGGAGCTCTGATGGGCATTGCTGTGCCCTGGAAGGAGCAGCAGCCCGTGGGACAGCACTGGGTGCCTGCTGGGGCAGGTCGTCCAGCCCTGGCTGCTCTGTGTGTGCCGGGTCCTGCTCCCACCCCGACTGCTGCCACTGGCACTGGGGTGACAGCGGAGCCCCACGGCAGCTCCAGTCCAGCTCACTGCAGGGAAAGGGGCAAACAGACTGGCCAAAACGCCCCCTTAACCATTAATTGCTCATTAGGAACCTCTGAAATTCCCATCTTCATGAGCTGGGCAAGTGAGAAGCCCAGCTCATGAGTCACTTCTCCTGTCCATAAGGAGTTAAACACACTTTTCCTGCTGGGACCCCCCACCAACCTGCACACCTGAGGGGTCTGGGGGCAAGAGTAGTGGATGGAGAATCATCATATCTCATTTTTATGAGGCATCAGCAGTTAATTCAAAAGCAGATTTCTAAAAAGTCGAGGGTGTAGAAAGAACATTTCTATCAAAGCACACTCAGTTCATCCTGGCGTTTTTCCCTCACCAACTGCTTTCTCTCAAATGCTCCTTAGGCCGTGCTCCCCCAGGGATGAAAGCAAGTAGAAGTTATTATCCCCCTTTCTTTTAAAATTATAATTAATGAAATTAATAACAGGATTAATTAAGACCCTTTAGGAACATATTATCTCCTAAGGAAGAAATTTTGACAAACACTGCAGCTATTCAGCACTCCTCTTGCCCTTACAGTACATCCAAACAAGCTTTTCCCTCTGATTCTTTTTGTTGGCTTTGTGTTTTTTTTTTTAAAAAGCTGTCTCCTTCCAAGTGAAACTGGAATTAAACTTTTCTATTCAAATCCTCCTCGACTCAGCAAGCATGGCCAGGCTCTTCCCAAAGTGTCCCAGCCCTGCAGTGTGGGGCTGAGCCTCAGGGCTACGAGAGGGAGGGATGGGGACTCAATATGCACCAGCTCCTTTCCACACTCACCCCCTACCATGAGTGCCAGAGCTGGGAAATGGGGCAGCTCAGGGGGTGCCAGAATGCTGCCTTTTATCTGTGATGTGGCACAACACAGCACAGCAAGTGACAGGAAAGTGACCCCACGGGGCTGCGGTGGGAGGGAGCGGCTGGAGGGGTCCCCGTGGCAGCCGGGGTGCCCCGTGTGGGAGCACACCCTCCCGAGGAGACTCCATTCGTCCCGGGAGAAGGGCTGAATGCAGACTCAGATGTGCTGGTCAGACTGGCTGTACTCCAGCCAGAGGCATCACAAAGCCCCGATTCAAGGGCTCTTCCTATTTGGCTCCAGCAGCTCGCAAAGGGAACAGAAAACATCTCACAGAAGGCAACGCTGCCAAAATACGGAAACTAAGCAGAGGGCACAAATTCCCTGTGTCATGTCTCCAGCCTGTTCCACAGCCCGGCCTCAGCCTCTGCCTCTGGGGCAGATCAGGAAGGGTCCAAGGGGCGATCAGCGATGGGAGGGACACACACGGACAGAGCCCTGCTGTGAGGAGTCTCATTTGTACTTCACCCTTCTCCGACGGGTGGGGATGACCCGGGGATGCTTTGCAGGCTGGCAGGGGAAGGAAGGCTCTGTGCCCGAGGTGACCCTGAGGGTGCAGCCCACCAGCAGTGTGTCAGGAAAGCATCAGAGCTGAGACAAGGGGCTGGCATGGCTGGGGCTCGCTCCCAAACTCGCAGCCTCTCAAGGCTCTGGGGTGGCACTGGGGACAGTGGCACTTCCCTGTGCATCCCTGTCAGTGTGGGCACACCTGGATCCTGGCATGGTGCAAGGTCCTGTGAGCTTCTGCACTGAGCTCAGCCTGTGCTGAGCCACAGCACAGCCCTCTTCCCACCACATGAACACCTCTGCAGCTCATGTTCCTCACAAGAAACAAAACCCCAGACCAAACTACACTGGCTGAGCCACCCACAGCAACCCCCCTGCCCTCTGCCACCTCTCCAGCTGCTCTGAGCAGTGTCCTGTCACTGTCACCACTCTGTGCTTCCACCTGGGGCACCCTGCACAGGCACAGGGACTGGGGAAGGGCTGCAGGCTGCCAAGTGAATCTGTGTCAGTGCCAGGGCCGTGGAACCAGCCCTGCTGAGACCTGTGCCTGCCTGCTGGGCACACGGCCCCTGGGTGCAGGCAGCTCTGCTCTCGGGGCACAGCACACTCGGGGCTGTGGGCAAAGTGGCCCTTAAACACCTTAAGGGCTCTCTGGGATGAAAACAGATGAAGGACATGAGAGCAGGGGCTGTGGGCAGCATCTCTGCCATGCTTGTGGCTGTAGCTCCTGAGAGGGTTCCACACGCCAGCCCTCAGGGCATGGCAAAGGGCAGGAGGGCCATCAAGTATCTCTTCTCAAACCCTGTATTTATTAAATGTCAAAGCCTCCAGATGGGCTGGGCTGAATCCAAGCCTCAAGTGTTCTCCAAAACATCTCCATTTCGGAGCTGGGCCAGAGCCAGCCCCATTTTAAGCTGCCGCTGAGTAACATGGAACCTGGACTTCTTGATAGCAGACAAGGGAAAAATGATCTTTTGTGCTCCACATGTGCAGAATTTGCTTTTTATAGCTTGTTTCTTTAAAAGTTTGGTCCATCTGAAAGACTCATTAGACACTTCATGTAAATATTTCATAACAAAACCCTATGACTATAATCAGGTTCTGCCTGCTGGCCTCTCCTGCTTTCCCCCCTTCCCTTTTTCCCTCCTTCCCTTCCTCCCTCCCACTCTACCACACACTTCTCTGCAGAAAGTATTTTATTCTCAATAGCACTGACTGAACAAAGGGGAGAGGAGAGAAAGCAGCAAGGAGGATCTCCTGGCTGAAACAAGCACTCCTTGCTCAGGACAGAGGCGGTGCTGGAATCAGGCCAGGAGAGAACCCAAAGAATTCAGGAAAAGATTTTGGAGCCTCTTATGATTGAAACATCAGACTAAAAGTCACAGCACGAACTCTCATGCCAGCAGCTGAAAGCCAGCATTGAACAGAGAGTTTCTGAGTGCCTGAAGTCAGAATGTAGTAGAGCAACTGTTTGCTTGTTAACAACAACAGGAGAAAAATCTGAATTCAAACACAGTAACAGAAAACAAATCTGTTTACTTTGAAAACAAACAAACAAGCCTTACCTTGGTGAACCCTATCTGCTCCTTCCGGAAATTTTCCAAAGGTTTGATCAGCAGATCACTTGCATTCTGCACCTACAGTGCAAAGAAAAAGCATTTTAATTGCAGGATGCTGCTCAATTTTCTCCTAAAAAGAGGCTGAGCAGGGCTAGGAGCCAAGAACTCTGAGATTTTAATGGTTTTGACTGGACACCTCTTCTCTGTCTGTAGGTGAATTAACTTAAACCATCTGTACCTGCTCTTCCCCATTGGTAACACACAGCAAACCCCAACCACATCCCAGGGGCTCTGGGGGCAGCCTGTGGGTGACAGGGGGTGTCCCCCACCCCCATCTAACATGGCTGCTCTCAAATAGAGGATGGGCTTCCCTTGTCTCCAGATCCAGCCAGAAGGCTATCTGTCACAGGAGCAGCTAGGCAAAAGGGAAAGCCTGCCTGTGTCTCTTCCACTCCTGTCTCACATCTCAGAGATGCTTTCCTGGACACCTTTACTGAATCCACATGAAAGCTCATACCAATTTGTACCACTGGCTCCAGCTCCAGCCTGGCACTGGGCCCAACCTGCTGTCTCCTCCCATCCCCACTTCCCTGACAGGCTCTGTCCCAAGCTCCAGAGAGGGGAGAGGGGAAGAGAAGAGGACAGGACACCACACCCCCACAGCCCTTCAGGGAATTTAAAGCCGATGAACACAGTGAGTGTGAAACCTCCTGAGGGAGCTGCTGTAAAACAGAACTGGTCCTACAAGGAGAGGGCAAAAAAATCCAACTTCGAAAATTTGACAGTGCCCAAAATCCCTGAAACAAAACCTTCTACTGCTCCCCCCAAGTGCCGAAGGAGCCACTATACCTGGGATGTAATTAACAATAAAAAAAGACGTATCTCAGTGCTTTCCTCGTTTCCTGCTGTTCCTTGCCTGCCCATGGACCCTCCAGACCAGCCTGGCAGGAGCTCCTGCTGCTGCACGAGGCAGGGGAAGGCAGAGCCAAGCAGCACATTCCTGGCATGCTGTAAACTCTCCACCGAGCCTAACCTTCATGTTTTTCCTGGAATTAGGAGTGAAAGGGGAAGCCAGCACTGGCTCTGGAGGAGCCCTGGAGAGGCTGAGGGCACATGGCAGCAGGAAGCTGATGGTGGTGCATTGTGCTGCAGGAGCTGGACCAGCACACACGGGCTCAGGGATGCCTGCCTTCCTGAACCCAGCAAACACTGAGTGAAAACACTTCTTATTCTTTAACCCTTTACCACAGAAGCAGCTGTGAGCAGCCTGCACACACTGCAGCCTCTCCAGCTGCAGGGCCTGGGGCTCTGTGCCTGCCCCATGCTCAGGACCCACGGCCATGGGACCAGGGAAAAGATGAGGACAAAGCACATTCCCAGAGCTCCCAGCTTCCCTCTGGTGAGAAGCTTCACACAGAGGCACATGGTGCTGTGGCTGTGATTTGGCATTTAGCTGTGTCAGGAATGACAGGGCCCAGTTCCCATCTCCTTACCATCATGGACCTCTCCAGCTCCACTTCATGCAGCAGCTCTGCAAACTCCTTAAAGGACTCGGCTGTAAGGGAAGAAGAGGCTGGTCAGAGGAGCTGGGATGTGGCACCAGAGTGTGGGACACATGTCAGGACACCCCAGGGTGGCTGCACCCCCAGCATGACTGTGAAAAGGCTGGCAAAAACACCTGAGAAGAGGTGGCCCCTTTTGGTGTGAGGCAATGCCAGGGGCAGGCTGGCCTCGAGGGGAATTTATTTATGCAAGGGAGAGGAGGGTCTCCAACCCAGGGAATGAGGGAGTGAAGGCCCTGGGAAGGTAAGAGGATGTTAATTATCTTTTTTAGGAATTGTGTTATGGAGATGGCCATAAAGGCAGCAGAAAAGGGGCAAATCCAGGGAAAGGCCAAACAGGGGGAAGGGAGCTGCCATCCCCAGGGCCTGCAGCAGGACAGGCCCTGCCACAGTGGGAGCTGTGGGCAGGACAGGGCTGCCTGGACAGCTGGCAGCAGCACCAGGATGGGCCTGGCACCTCTGTCCTAGGAAGAGCTACAGGTGCTTGCCAGGACCAGGACAAGTGTGTCAAATTAAAATGGCCTGGAATGACTAAGATCACATCCAGCACCAGGAAGCACAAAGTCCATGTACAGGATGAAAGGCAGCAGGTGCAGACATGGTCATAGACACTGACACCACTCCCCAAAATGTCAGAAGTGAAAAAATAAGTTCTCATTGATAAGCAGTTGGAGTCCAACTACAATAAAAATAGCATGAAACCTTTCTTTTAACAAAAAAGAATAACAGCCTGGGGAAATAAAAAGTTAAGTAGGAGTAGCTAACCCCACACCGAAGGGGAACAAGCAGCCCTTCTCCCTGCCCCTCAAAGGAGAACTTGGGAAGGGGCTGAATTTGTCATAGGGGAGGAAACCTCTCAGCAGCAGAGCATTGACAGTGCCAAGCCAAATCCCATCTCTGCAGGCTGCAAGGCAGGGCTGGGCAAACACCTGCCCACGCAGGTAATGGGGCTGTGTGCTGGATGCCTGGGGGAACAACCTGATCACCCCAGTGTACCTGGGAACTACTTGGGAGTTACCTGGGAAAGTTTCCCACAGTTCCAGCCTTCTCAGCACAGCGTGGGACAGGTCTGGTGGGTCCCAGGCTCCCTCAGCCCTGGTGGGAACAGCCCAGAGTGGCTCTGTCAGAGCCCAGAGCTCTGCAGCTCAGACCCTCCCTCCCTGCAGCACACTGGGCTGGGCAGGGCAGCACACAAACGAGCACAGCAGGTGTACAGAAGGCAGGCACAGCATTGGCTTGTCCCACAGGTCAGGGAGAGGTGCTCCTGTGCTCTCTGTGCAAGCTCTCCCCTCATCTATGACAGCACCTTGGGAGAGGTACCTGTCCTGCTGAAATCCAGTGTGAGGATTCATTCTGCAGCTGCCCAAAAGGGAACTGCAGCCTCGTGACCCGGGCTCAGCTGGCAGGGGCACGGCAGAGCTCCCTGGTGAGTCAGGAACTGCTGAGCTCTGCTGCAGGGAGGGCTCCAGCACCCAGCACTGCAGTGGCACCACACCTGATGGTGCTCATGCCCAGGGCCACACAGGGCTGTCACTGTGGCTCCCCAGGGTGATGGGAAACCTGGAGTGCACGGACACCAAGGGCCTGAGCCAGGACAAGAATTATCACAGGCAGAAAGAGAATCCAGCCCCAGACTTACAGGGAATATGTAAGTGCCTAAAACGTTCCCTAGCTGTTTTTTCCCTTTTGCTCTACAGGAAGATCCCAGGAACAGTTTCCTGGCTCCAGTCACAGAACAGTCCACTGAGTTTGACCCTGCACCACACACGAGGCAGAGATCCTGCTGCCAGCAGTGCCAGGGGTGGATCTGTGCTACTGGCCCGGGTCAGAAGCTGCCAGCCCTTGCAGGGCAGTGTGGAGCAGGGGGGCCAGCAGCAGCCACTGCCTGCCCAGCCACACCTGGGAGCTGACACCTGGAAATGCCAGTGACTCTGCTGGGCAGGCAGAAGCATTCCAGGAAGGACCTTAGAGCCAGAGGATTCCAGGTTCCCATGCCTGGGAGGGAAGAACATCCCATCCCCTTTCACTGCCCCTTTCATCTCTGCAGGAGCTGCTGATTTGGGTCCCGTGAGGTGGCAGTGGAGGAGCTACAGGAGGGAGCACAGGAGGGGGCTGCAGCTGTGGGGTAACATGGGTGCATCCATGACCTTTCATGTGCCCTGGGGAAAGTGCTGCTCACGACAGACAACACCAGCCCAGTGCCCTGACTGCCACCTGCAGTATCCCCATTGCCACCCATTCGGGTGCTGGGCTGCTCTGTGCCCACACAACGAGAGGGCAGCGTGACTTTAGCTCTATTTACAACCCAAACACGTTTTCTTGCAGTGCATGAGAAGTGCCTGCAAGTGCTCTGTTTCACTCCCATATCCTGCACATCAAATGAGCTCTGCACTCCCACGCAGATCCCTGGCACCCTGGCAGGAGATGGAAGCTGCGACGGAGACGTCCACGCCCCACTGCTGTGTCAGGAATAAGGAAGTCTAAACCCCTGCAGGCACACCAGGGCTTGGGTGGGAGGAGGAACACAGCCCAGGCTTTTCTTCACAGGGAAACCTGGGGACCTCTTCTAGAAAAAGCAAAACAAATACTCCCCAGCAAAACTGAAGGGAAACATGCTCCGTTTGCCACGTTTTACAATTGCTGTGATCTCTTCTTGCACTCCCTCATTCCACAATCCTTTTATTCAACTTCTGTCATTCCCAGCAGCCTTGTTTAGTTGTTGGAGCTTTGTCCCTTCCAGCCAAGAGGAGGGACACTCCTTTCCTTGCATGGCTGTTTGCCTCAGACCCCTTAGCTCCCAGGAGGGGCATTTAAACAGCAGAGTTCTCCCCTCCCACGTGTGTTTGGAAGCTCAGCACCTCTGCTGCCATTAGATTTGGAGGCTGACTCATTTCCAGCGGCTTTCACCCAGAGACTTTCCATAAAGGAAACAAGCCTTGGAGGGGCAGGCTGCAATCTGCTTCATGGGGCTTTAAATACAACAGCCCAAGGAACAGGCTCTACTTCCTTCCCCTTCTGACAGCGGCTGAGAGATCTGACACCAGCAATGTCACACTGCTGCCACTCTTCAACCGCTGCCTGACAAAAGCTGGGTTTCTTTTTTACCCCCTATGTGCAGCCCTCAGGAACAGCCTGGAAAAGACCCTGTGCCCCACCCCACAAAAGCCCTGTGCTCCTGCCTGGAGAACGCCCTGTGAGCCTATGGGCAGCCCCAGCCCCTCAGCCCAGGCAGGTGGCCCAAGTGTTTTGTCTGATCGGGCAGGGTCAGAACCTCGGGGGCTGAGGATCCCCTGTTGTCCCTCCTGTCACCCCCGCAGGGTCTGCTCACCCCAACAAGCCAGAAGCAGATTCATGTGCAAGGTGTGGGGTTTGGGGCATTAAGGCTCTCTGGTTCAGCCCCCCAGGGCTGTGGATGAGTGACTCCCAGGGCTGTGCCGGGGGAGGGCAGAGATGTAATACGGCTCCAGGATCACTAATCCCCAAACAGATGTGCTGGGAGCTGCCCTGCAAGGCTGCCCAGGGCACAGATGGACATTGTTTTCCATTTGAGACACATCCAGCAACCCTTTTCCCAGCAGTTTGCAGCCTGGTGCCTTTGTGGGGCAGTTTGTTCCTGTTTCCAGCCCAGCGGAGGCAGCTCTGGGAGCAGCACCCACCGGGCTCCTCGGCAGCCCCGGGGCTGGCTGGAGGTCAGCACCACACTGCCTCCTCCCCAGCACCTGGCAGCACGGAGCAGGCCTGGAGCCATGGAAAACCTCAGCAAATCATCCGCTGAATTGGGAATGTGAAACTTGACCCGTGACTGTTCAGCTTCATAAAACAAGCTGTGGAAGAGCTGCCTGGAACCTGGCTCCTGAGGCTCCTTAAAACCATCAGGCAGGCTAATTCCTAGAGAGGGAGACTGTTCCAGTCAGTCAGAGCTGGCTTCAAAAAGCAGAGAACTCACCAATATTGATCTCATCATCTGTGAGTGTGTCACCAATGAAGTCGAACTGGAAGGACTGCAGAGTCTGGGAGAACTTCTGCACTGCTGAAGAGTACCCTGGAAAAGGACAGAGCAATCAGCTATGGGTTTCTGCAATTGTTCTACAGAAGCTGCATGTCTTAGGAATTTATCCTGAATGGAACAAGACCATAGGAAGGTACTTATGAAAATCCATAACCATTGGGAATTTCAGCCCAGCAGAAAATGCTGCAGCATTAATAACACTCAGAGGCTGCAGAGAGCATTGGATTTGGTTTTTTTCTCTCTCTGAAAAGGCTTCTGCAGCACTAATGGATGCACCACACGGTACAAGAACTGATCGATGGCCTTGTGTCCTGCCACACACAGGAAGGGACACTGACACACTTCCCTGCAGGAAAACATTCAGGAGATACACCAGGGCTCTGTGTGCACCAGCTCAGCTCCTTGGAGCACAGGGGCTTTCAGACAGGCTGGCCACTGTTCACAGGAATTGTTTCATAATATGGGACAAAAATCTGTAGAGTCAGAAAATAAATGTGAGGAAAAAGGCAGGACTAAAAATAACTGTCCCTCTGTAGGGTCATGGACACAGACAGGCCCTGAGGGAAGGACAGTGCCACAGAGCACAGAGCTGAGCCAGGGGGCTCAGCTGGGCTTGCCTGGGCACCCGCAGATGGCCCTGGGACCTGCTGCTCCAGCTGCTGAGGAACAGTCTGGGCTGGAAGCAAAGAAATTGCCTGATGTTTTCTGTGGGTCAGTCCAAATTATTTTTGGACCTGCCAGAGAAGTTTCTGGCCCAAAGGATGCTTTGTGTCTTTGCACCCTGCGTGGCTGCAGGATGCGGCTGGCTGGTGTCTGCTGGCAGTGGCAGAGAGGCCCTGGGACGTGACAGTGACACCACAACAGAGCCCAGCCCAGGGCCAGCAGGGCCAGCACACTCACTGGATTGACCACATCATCCTGCACAAAGCTACAACAATTCTCAAGATACCAACAGACGGAGGCTGCACTTGCCTGACCTCAGAGAGTAGGATGTAGGCGACAAGAAGGAAAGCAAAGGAATAATGTTAAACTCTGATTTACATTGCTCTTTTCCCTAATTTAGGACTCCAGCTATAGGCACAGTCCCAGGCTGGACTGCTTTGTGGTGGTGCACAGAGATGGCACTTTCAGAAATTCATGAAATTACAAGTGGGGAAGATGTGATGGCACAGATGTTAATGGGCAACCAGCTCCCACCATGGCTTTGCCAAACCAGCACCATGACTGTTGTATATAGGAACTTAGTGTACCTGGATGGGCTTTTTTTAATTTGGATATAAAATTTACTACTGTAGTTGCAATCATGGGATGTTCTGGAATGCTGCTGTGAAGGGGAGAGAAAAATTGGACAACACTGAAATGAATGTTGGAGAAAAGAAATCAAGTGGCCTGTGTGGGATACCGGCAGGTCCCCAGACTGCCCTGCTTTCCCTGTCCCCAGGTCAGGAGCTCCTGACCCGCCCCAACTTCCCTGGGCAGGCAGGGGTGGGGGAACTGTGGGGTCCCCCGTGCAGGCTCAGAGTGCAGTCCCTGCCTCTCCCTCAAAAGCCTCGTTCAGCAGCTCCCTCTGACGGGTCAAACCTTTGCTCCTGAATGGGCAGATTCAGGCCTGAATGTCGCTATTTAGCCCCAGCTGCCAGGGGCTGGAGCACGTAAATGGGTGAACTCTCACACAGAACGATGTCATTGACTTGATGGAAAACCTCAGCAAATAATTCCCCCTCAGTCCCCCAGTGCTCGCCCAGGCCAGGCCGGAGGCTCATTCAGCCCTGCTCAGGGGAATCTTTGTTCATCCCCCTGCAAATCCCCATCCAGCCCCTCCCCTACTGCTGGGTGCAGGTGATTTTCAATCCCTCCCTCCAAACACCCCTCCCAGACCAGTGTGTGTCCTGGAGCCCCTGAGAAAGCAGCAGCACCCCCAGCCAGCATCTGTCTGTCTGTCTGTCCCCTCCACGGGTGCAGGCTGGGGGCAGGTGACCAGGCACCACGGCTCCAGTGTGTACCCGGGAGCACACACAGGTCCCACGGTGGTACCTGGCAGGGACAGAGGGTCTCCATGTGCTGTGTGTCCCTGTCAGCCCCGGGGAGGAGGAGGGACAGAGGAGAGGGGAGTGAGCCTGTAGCACACGTGCCTGGCAGGCTCTGGAAGAACTCTTAATGGAAACCAGGCTTCTCCAGACCAAGGCAACTCGACTCCCACACGTAGCGAGCTTTGGCTGAACACCGGCTCCTGACAGAGCTCTGGGCATGCACAGGACAGCAGGGCTGCTGCTGCAGCACTGCCACAGCTCTAGGGAGTGGCTGGGACACAGCACAGGGGTGACTGACTGCTGGCACTGTGGGACAGCTCTGGGGAGTGACTGGGACCTGACTGACTGCTGGGATTGTGGGACAGCTCTGGGAGTGACTGGGACACAGCACAGGGGTGACTGACTGCTGGCACCAGGGGAACAGAGGATGTCCCCACTCGGGGGCTGTGTCCCTGCAGGGCCCAGCACCATGCCCTGAGGCAGAGAATTGGTGTCAGTGCTCAGAGACACTCAGTGGGATGTTGCCCCTTCACTCAGTGGCACCTGAATGGCAGGGTGGTGACACCAGCGATGGGGCAGGGCAGGGGGGCCAGGGAGAAAGGGATAAGCCATGGCCACAGGAAAGAGGCTTGACCACAGGAAGGAGCCAACAGGAAGAGATTTGCTGCGTGGAAAAATGAGGCTCCATCCCACACTGGGAGAGATAATTCTGTATTCTCCCTTGTTTTAACTGTTGGAAATGTTTCCCCCCCAGTAAAAACACCCGGGTGCCAAAGGCTCCTGCTCTGCACCCCCAGAGCCTGGCAGGAGGCAGAGGTGGCTGCAGGGCCTGTCCTGCTCCCCCAGCACCAGCACCCATGGATCAAGGCATAATGCCATAATCCAAGCTGGAATATCCCTGCGAACAGCACGCCAAGGCTCAGCACTACCCCAAGGACCCTGCCTGCTCAGCCAGTTTCCATGGAAACACACCAAAATGAATTTGATCAGGAGTCCTCAAGGACTCCTCTCCCTTCCAGCATCAGGAAGCAATGTCAGGTTTCACCATTTGTGGTTACAATAATTTATTCTTCCAGTCAAAATGAAGTTCCATCCATGAGTAGCCCCAGCCAGGCTGCAGGGCAGGAGTGGGAGCATCAGTGCCAGCCGTGCACACAGAGAACTTGGGGCTGTATTTATCTGTGGATAAACACACTTCCAGAACCAGCAGCTCTGCAAGGATGTGCCTCACAGCCTGCTCAGCAAGGACCTACGATTCTCAACCTCTGACAGCAACCACAGGTAACCAAAAACCACAAAATAAGAAGTGCTGCTACCGCTGCAAAAGCCACAGATCTCTGACAAAACAAACACAAGCAGAGCCCCAAACCAGGCTGTGCTGCTGTTTCTTCCTCCAGTGCTTAGAATTTAAACCAGCAGGAAACACTCACCACAGGAGAGAACCATGGGGGAGCAGGGGGAGCAGACAAGCCAGAGAAGGGGCACGGAGGTGCTGCTCGAGGGTCTGCAATGCTCAAGGTGTCACAGGTGCACAGCCTTAATTAGCTTTACTAATTGCAACCCATAGGTCACAGTCTGTGTGACTGCAATGGGCCTCTGTTCCCAAGAGAGGAGCACATGGAAATAGAAGTGGCCGTGACAACCAAGTAGTGACAGCTATGGGAACCAGCAGGATCTCTGAGCCAGGACAAGAGGGCCCTGCCTGGGCTGCCTCATTTAACACCACAGGGACACAATGGGACATTGGGTGTGACACAGGTGCAAAGAACAGCCTGATTTTTAGAAATAAACATTTTGAAAACCAACAGAACATCTCCAGCTGTGCAGGAGAGTAGGTGTGGAGGATGCACATCACATCAGCCACAGCCAGGCTGCCAACATTACACACACCCAAATGTTTATATGACCCTCGCTGGCTGTGCAGCAGCTGGTATACACAGAACCACTCTGCTTCTTCCTAGGAAACAGCCAGGTGGGAATTGCTGCTCCTCCAAAAGCTAAGGGGCAGAGCAAGCAGAGGGTTCAGCAGCCCTTTGGCTAATCCTCATCACATGCTGCTCCCAGGACATCACACTGCAAATTAAGGAGGAAAAAACAAATAAATAAATAAAAATACCACCCCCCAACCTCATCATCTTTGCAATCATTGGCCAGTGGCACTTCCACTGCAAAGGCAGTCCTGAGTTTAATCTGATCCAGCTGAAGGCAGGAATAGCTGAGCTGTGATGGGGCTGCAGCATCCCTGTCCTGTTCCTGGGAAGGGACAGGATGTCCCTTGGAAGGTGGGAAGTGACTTTCACTGGTCTCCCTGCACCTACACACAGGCAGCTCGGGGAAAAGCAGCCAGCAGAGGTTTCCACAGGGGGAAATCCAATTCCTGAGGTTCTGCATCTGCCTGCCCCACAGATTGCAGTGCCAGAGTAACTCAGTCACAGCTTCAGCAGCCCATAAATAAAACCTATAAGGAACCAATAGGGAAAACACAGCCCAGGTTTGACAGTGCAAATAACCAGAGCAAAGCTAAGCAGGAGCTCCATCTTTGCATTTTGCTTTCTTCTTCTCCAGCTTGAAAACAGAACTATCAAAGCTGGCCACACACACTTTCTTTTCAAATAAGCAAACAAAAGACAATAAAAGTTCACTCTGCCCTTAAACATTTTAAGAATTGGAAATTTACGGGTTGGGATCTCACCTCTGGAAATCCATTTTTGCCAGGGAAACATTACAAGACCCTCACACACAGCAGCTGAGGACACACCTACATTTCCTACCAATGGTCCCTATGGATGATTTTCTCCTCCCTGGTGGAGAGCTGGGCATGGAATACGTACAGCATGAGAAATGCCACTTTTCCCAGCATGCAGAGAGAGGGCTGTGATTGCTGAAGGGAAAATAATGTGCCCATTGTTACCAACTCCCGCCAAAGAATTCCCCAGGGAGCTGCAGCACTAAGGAGATGGAGCTGATCACCATCACCACCCTGGGGATGAGGTTCTGACACAGTACCTGAACCTTTGCTTCCCAGGAATTCTCTGTCCTTGCAGCAGAGTTTTAGGAGCCAACAGACCACATAAGTGGCCAAGGGGCCAGACTCTACTCTGAGCTATTGGATTCACTCCGTGTGTACTCCCTGTGTGAAGTCCCCAGTCTCTGTCTCACAAAAATACCTCAGCCTGGAAAGCCATGAGCTCCCCCCGCTGAGCCCACATGTGCCACCAGATCAGGAGTAACGAGCCCTGACTCATGGAACCCTCCCAAATACCCCACAGCTGCTCAAACACAAAACATGTTGGTTTTCTCAGAAGAGAATAATAAAATAACCTTCTGGTCAGCCTTCTAGGTAGTCCCAAACCCACACAGGATCCGGCAAGGAATCCTGCCCTCTCAGTGCTGCAGAGGAGAGGTGCTCAGCACCAGGGGATCACTGCCCAGGACAGGCAGTGCCTGGCACTGACCCAGGGCAGGCCGTCCGCAAGTGCCCCTGAAGGCTCTGTGGGGACTCAGAAATCCTGACACATTGGACAAAGGCCATTTTTCCCACACTGACACGGGTTTTCCACTTGCCAGGAGTAAGTGGCTAGCATGAACAGCTAAAAATAACTTGCTATATTTAGCTGTGCTTTACAACTCTCTTGCAAAGGAATTAACTGGATGTCTCACACTCTGTCACACATTTACCTCTCCTAATCAACCCTTCATTGACTGAGCTGTTCATAAGCTGCCACTTCCCTTTCACAGCCAATCTAGTGCAGGCTCCAGGCAGAAGAGCAGGGCTGTGCTCCCAGTAAAAACATTTCTCAGTATCCCTCCCTAACCAGAGACCTTTTGCTCTGCAAGCTGGTTACCTGCCCTCTGGACCATCACCTCCACTCGTGCATCCCCCTTCCACTTCCCCCCCCCCCCCCCCACAGGGTTTCTCTTTCCTGTCCTAAACTTCAATCTTTTATTCTCATGAATTCTTCTCCTTGCCCAGCCAGCCTTGTGGGAAGTGCCCAAACGTGCTTGACAGGTTTATTTACTGCACAATTAAATACTAAGGACCCAGACAGCAATGGCTCACACTTATCATATAATTCTCATGCCTGCTTTATCTCCCTTATTGCCTGAAGGAAACTGGCTCTGTCGAACCTGCCATGCTCCAGAAGAGCTGGCAAAGGTTATGAGGCTGCACCTTGAAGCTTGAGGCAGTTAAACACACAGCTTTCCTGAATGCCTGGAGCACAAGGAGATCATGGTTCTCCTCACCAACAGCTTGGAAGTTTGGCAACATATCAGCCCAAAATCCCAAGCAAAACACAAAAGCAACCAAGCAAGACTGGGAGGACAACAAAGTTTTGGGTATATTGGTCTGGTTTGGAGAAAACTGGGAGTGAGTGATACAGTTTCTGGGAGAAGAATGCACTCTCTCCCTCCCTTGGATTAAGTTATCCAGCATCTTCTTCCCAAGACTTCTGCAATGACACATCCATTGATCAGGAAGAGAATCATGCAGCAGAGCCACATTTCAAAGACATGGAACACACCATTCTCCCAGTGACACTGGTTTGTACTGGTTTCCAGGAGAGCGGCACTTTGGGCTGTATGTCTAATATTTTTTATAAAGGACAGTGTGTTGGATGATTTTTTTTTTATTATTTTTTTTTATGATTTTTGCTTCTGAAGCATGAGGGCAGCACAGGATGCTGCAGCACAGTCTCCTGCCTGTCCCAACTCAGCCAGGGCACCCCCATTCTCCCCACAGCAGCAAAACTCCCGCTGGCATCAGCACATCCCTTAGTGCTCCTCAGGATGAGCCATAGGTAAGACTGGACTTTGGAGGCCTGAATTCTCAGAAAATAATTTTTCCTCTTTGGCATCTTGCTAGCCTTTCAAATCAACCTTGCAGCCCTGCAAAGGTGGAGGAATTGCTTCAGCAAAACTGGAAAGAGACACAGGGCAGCAGCTTTCCTGAGAACTCCCAGCACAGAGGCTGCTGGCAGCAGGGATGGCCAGGAGAGTCGTGGGGATGGCAGTGCCAGGTGAGCCCTGGGGATGGTGCTGCCAGGTGAGATTGGGGATGGCAGTGCCAGGTGAGATTGGGGATGGCAGTGCCAGGTGAGCCCTGGGGATGGTGCTGCCAGGTGAGCCCTGGGGATGGTGCTGCCAGGTGAGCTGTGGCAGCCAGGTGACACTTTGGGGCTGGAAGCCAAGCTGGCAGCCAGCTGGAAGCAGGGTGAGGCTGGCAGGTGGCTCTGCACCTATTTATACACCTGTTTACATCACTGTCCCTCAGAAACCAGTCACCGCCTTCAGAATACCAGCCTGGGGACAGATCCTCGGGCAGGGGAATGAAGGACGGATTGAAAAATACAAATCCACGAAGCCGAGCCATGAAAAAAAACCGGCTTTTCCCCTCCCCTGGGAGGAGTGAGCTGTCAGGGAGGGGCAGCAGCCGCTTTCCCAGGGGCAGAGCCGCAGAATGCCCGCGGTGCTGTAGCGCCCAGAGCGCCGGCCCCGAGCGCAGCCGCAGGCTCCGGCACGGCGCTGCGAGAGCCGCCGCACGGGCAGGACGGACACAGGCAAAACAAACATGAAAACAACGGACTCTTATCCTGGGCAGAGCACGAGCAATCCCCACAGAGACATCGCATGATGTGCAGTGCCCTCCCCTGCCCTGGCCGCAGCCCCTCTCCCCGGGCAGGGCAGGCCCCGGCGGGCCGGGGAGCCGCGCTCGCTGCGAGCGCCGATGATTTCAGAGATTCCTTCAATACGGGCCGGGCAGGCGGCCGGCTGAGTCAGGAGAGGGATCGCCGGCCGCTTACCGGCGTGGTTCGGTGCGGGGAGGAACGCGCATCCCTCCCGATCCAGGCTGGGAGGTGATGCCAGCGTGGAGATGGCCCGTCCATGAAGCTGGCACCTCCCGAGACGGGCACCGTCAGCCTGACCGACACTGGGACAGCCCGAGCTGCTGAGCACACTCAGGGGGGCTTTGCCAAGAGCTACCCCCACTCTGGGCACCTCTGCAAGGACTCAGGGGTCTGGCTTTGTGCTTCCACCTCAAAGGGTCCCCCGATGCTCTGCAAGTCACCCTGTGATGGAACAGGAACAGGTTGTGTCCCTTATTCTCCATTCTCACAGCTATGAGGTTTAGTAGCATTAATAAATCTATTCTTGCTTTAAACATCCCCACACTCTTCAAAGTCAGGCTTGGCTGGAGGAGCAGGATAAAAAGGAGAGATATCAGACTGAGAGAGCAACTGACTTCTGGGCTATACTTATATTTATACACTTTATCTCAGAGTATTCTGCTACTCTTATCATCACTTGAACAATTCATGACTGCACGTTCACCTGCGTGGAGAGTTTGGTGACAAGAAAGGATACGGGGCAGAGAGGGCACATTTGAGTGTGCCCCAGGAGAAAACAGCCAGCACGGCCTGGGATCGCTGCTCCCTGCTGCAGCAGGAGGCTGCGAGACACAACACAGGCCAGCATGGAAAATCCACCATCCCCAGAACAGAAACAACAAGGTTCCAAAAGCTTTCTCATTCACACATGTCAGAACCTCTCAGACAGAAGCTTTATGTGTTTGGAAGATTCATTTAATGCTGAGTAAGGAAAAATAACTGCTGCCTCCTGAACTTCTCCAGCAGTTCCAAAGCTGCTGCATTGTTGTGCTCAGAACCTGTAAATAGTGCTTGCTCACCAGAGTTTTTTTTTCTATGAACCCACAGCTCTCTAAACCTCTGAGTTGCTGCCAGGCAGTGCTGCACTGCAGCTGCTCTGGACACTGCAGCCCCCACAGCAGCACCTGCCCTCTGTCCCTGGAGAATGGCCCAGCCTGGCACTGCAGGCTCTCCCTGCAGCCCAGATCCATGGCTGGGCAGCCAGGGATCAGTGCCAGAGCCATGCTGTGTGGGCAGGAGGATGAAGTGTGTGACGTGCCACAGGTGCCTGGCTGTGTGCTGCAGCAGAACAGAGCAGGCACACCACTGTCACTGCACAGAGCCAGGCTGGCACCCAGCAGGACAGCAAAGCCACCTGTGAAAAGCCTGGGGGCAAGCAGGGGCTGTGACATCTGTAATTACCAAAGTGCCAGCAACAGCATTAGGAAATAAAATACTCCAACAATACCTCAAGAAAAAAGCCAGAAAAGCTGAGTCTTCACAGAGTGACTCAAGAGGAAACTCTTAGGTCAGCAGCAGTGCTGCTGTGAGCCGTGGTCTGTGAGACACACAGAACATGGATAACACCCACATCCTCCCAGGGAAGGAGCCAGAAAAGGCAGTAGAAGATGGATGAAAAGCTCCCTGCAAGCCTCATGTGCAGCACAAGAAAAAAATATCCTTAAACACATGAAAACAACTTAGCCTCTTATCTTGGCGCCTGTGCTGCTGTACGCAGGTGACTCCTCGGGAAGCACATCTGGGCTGGAAAAAGCCATCACAGAATATTGCACATTGGTTTGTTTAAGGTGGGCCAAGGCTGGCCCAGAGCCCTCCCACCAGCCCTGAGCTGGCAGGGACAGGGCTGGCTTGGTGCCACTGCCAGCCACCCTGCCCACATTCCTGCCCTGGGCTTCCTAAAACAAACCAAGGCACACCTGGGCATGAAGGGAGCAGCTGTAACCAGCAGGAGGGAGGCTGGGGAGCTCAGGACCACAGCACGGAGGGAGCAAGGGAAAAGGAGCCAGGCCTGGGGCCATCATGGCACAGACAAACCATCCTGTGCCCAGCCTGGCGCCTCAGCCACTGGCAAAGCAAACCCAACAGCGACAGCTTGTCCAGCCAGAGAGCTGCTCCAGGGGGAGCAAAGCCCAGCAAACACATCTCTGAGCCCCCAACAGGGGGGTGGGATCTGCCTCACAGCTGGATCTGGTCGATCCTGTGCTGGCCCCTCGCCTCTCCTGCCTGCACTGAGGATACGGCTCTGGCGCTGGGGGTGAGTTGGCTTTTGGGAGGGTTTTTGTTCTTTTTTCTGCTATTGTGTTTTAGTCTCTGGTTAAAGCATGTCTGGTTTAGATTTGCACCAACTGGGGCCCTAGTCGTGTGCTCAGAGCTTGCAGCCCAGGAGCAGGAGCTGCTTCAGCAGCAGCTGTTGGCTGCACAGCCCCCTCTGCCCACCTGTGCTGAGGATGCCTGCAGGACAGATTCTCCCAGGAGAGCTGGGGTCTGGCTATGGGTGTGATGTCTTTTGAGACAGTTAGAGCTGGGAACTCAGGAGACAATTTTACAAGTTACCAGCAGTAACTGGTGTCCTTACTGGCTTAAATCCCCAGCAAGGAGCTGACAAATACAAGAGATCGCATTATTGCTGGAGGATAGTGATGTATTTTCCAGCAGGTCATTTCCCCCCTGTCTCATGGCTAAGCTGTCTTTGTGGGGCAGGACATTGTCACTGCAGCACCTCAATGCCCAGATGTGCCTCCCAGCAAAGCTGATGCTTGCCTGGAGAGCTGCAGCCTCTCCTGGTGTGGAATAGACTCCTTCTTCTTCCCCATTTCCCAGAGGAGCTTTAGGGTTGTTTGGACAGAGTCCCCAGGATGTGGCTGTAACATACTGCAGGAAGGGATTCCAGCCATTGTCCCCACAGCCCTCCCATGAACCAGGACGTGGGGCTCTGGGGAACTGGGCAGACAGGCCACTCTGGGTGGCTTCAATCCCATTAAAATAACCTGTTCCAATGGCACGCTGCTTCCCACGCTGCACAGCATTAAACCCCCAGGCACCACATCCAACGACAGCACAGAAACCTGCCCAGAACAGGTCTGCCATGCTGAGGGACACAGCAGTTCCCTCAGGGGATGAGCCAGTTCCCACACACAGCACTGTGGGACCTGCAGGGAGGATGATGATGATGGTGGGACCTCCCCTGGGTGTCCAAGGAACCCCATTCGTGGGGAAAAGCTCACAGAGTTCCTACACATTCCTTTATCACGTTATCCTTCAGAATGAAGTGCTCACCATAGTGGGGGAGGCTGGGAACTGCCAGCACAGTCCCAGGCACACTGCAGAGCTCCACGCTGGACAGAAATCAAGTGCAAAACCACATACACAAGATTTGCATGAGAACTCACAGCTCTTCGAGCTTCAAAGGACAATTTTCACTATCACAGCACTCACAGGTACTAATGAGACAAGCCTCCATCTGACATTTCTCCAACTCCATTTGATATTTAATTGGGAGAGAAGATCAAAGACCAGGGGAAATAGGTTGGTTTTGCATTATCATACACATGGCAGAGCACAGTGAGCAGGAGAGACTAAAGAAACCCACAGTGAAGCACAGAAAGAAATTGCTGTAAAGCAGCCATTCTTACAGCCACAGTGATGCCATGGAGTCACAATTTCTGACACCCCAGTGGCCTAGAGCATGTGCCCTGAGCGAGGCTCCTCTGCCACGCCAGTGCTGGCCATGGTGAGCTCTGGGCATGGAGAGCTGCTGTTGGAGCCCAATCTCCAGTGCCCACATCAGGTCCTGCTCCTGGCCAGCCCAAGGGGATGGACACCACCATGAAGGGACACACATCTCCCAGTCCTTCTCCCTTCCTGACCAGGGACAGGCCATGGAGGTCTCAGCACTGCCAGTACAATGTGTGGGACCAACATCGTCACTTGGCACAGCCAGTGACTCTCCTGGCACAAAAAACACGGGGCACAGCCAACTTTACAACAAAAATAATTTCCATTTCTGACTGAAAGTATTATTTTCTATTATTGGCTTTCACACCCAAGACTGTTACAAATTAACAATATTATTCTCTGCTTTAGTCAGTTTAATTTCCCACTTGGCAATACTGAATACTTTGTCTCTGTACGGTGTCCCACGTGTTTGTGACTACTCAGCTGTAGGGGGGTGTCAGTCAACAAAAGAAAATATCACACTCAAAGGCAGCACTGGTAGGGTTGTGACTGCAGGATGACCCTCCCCAGGATATGGTGGGCTGCAGGCCCCTGGAATTTTATTTGTTCCAGCTGGTGACACATCAGTTGGGTGGAGGGAATAGAACCAGTTTCTCTTAATCCATGAAACACCAAAGGAGTTTAAAGCCCCCTAAAGCACCCTCCTCATTCAGGTAACCTGGCCTTGAACACTTCCAAGGATGGGGAACATCTTTTCTGGGCAACCTCTGCCAGGGCCTCACCACCTTCACAGGGAAGAATTTCTCCCCATTATCCCATCTAACTCTGCTCTCTTTCAGTTTGAAGCCATTCCCCGTTGTCCTGTCACTCCATCCCTTGTCCAAAGTCCCTCTCCACCTTTCTTGTAGGCCCCTTCAGGTACTTCACCCTCTATCCTCACTGGATCTCACTCTCCTGATGGGACTACAACCACTTCTGCATCCCAGCAGCTGCAGGCACCTCCACCCCACCCTGTCAAAGGGCACAGAGGGATTGTCAGCCAGGGCTGTCCTAGTGGACATTGGGATCTGCCAGCTGGTTGTGGTGAGGCTATGGCCAGGGAGTACCCCAGATCCCCACCCACAGCCCCACAAGGATAGGATTCAGAGATATATCTATTTTTTAAAGGTATCTGTTAGCTAAATACAGGGGGCTGATGGAAGCCCAGGCAGAATTGGCCCCAGCACCTCCCTGGCAGCCTGCTGGATCAGCTACAAAAACACCCCACAGCATTTCAGGCATTCAGTCCTCAGCCCTAGGGGTTCTCAGTGCTGTCTGGGTGTGCTCTGCTTTCTTCTGCTTCTTCTCTTCCTCCCTGGCCAGTCTCCCTGGGCCGGGTCTGCTGACCCAGCGAAATCCCTCACATCCCTGTGCACTACAAACACTGAAAAGGGAAATGGTTTCAAACAAAGTGATGAAGAAAAACATTTCCATTAGCAAGCAAGTTTGTTTTAATCCCTCTGATTTCCATTTTGTTGTTTGTTTTTTATTTCCCCTGGACTGTGCAGAGATTTGAGTTTTCGTACCCACGTTAGGTCTCACAGCCCTGTGACGTCAGCAGTTTCAGTCACACCAGCTTTTGTCTCTGCTGCTTCCAGATGGGCAAACACGGGCTATTCCAGCCATGGCCTCGATAACAAGGAAGCTCTGAATTATTCTGAACAAAAGGGCAGCAGCTAAACCTATTAACACCAACTGAAACCAACCAGCTGGCAGGAAAACCGGTGTGGACCAGCGTGGATCGTTTGTGTCCCTGCACTGCCCCCATGGATGCTCTGTTGGCCTGGGCCTGGATTCTTCTGCATCGATAACAGCAGAGAATCATGGAATCATTTGGAGTGGAAAAGACCTTTAAGATCTTGGCGTCCAGGAAGGCATGGACTCCAGGAGACGACACAGGGAAGGTGTGTATGAAGATGTATGCACAGCTGTGGGGAGGAAAACAAATCTAGGCAGCCAGAAGGTCAGTGTCAAACACGTGGGACTCGGTGGTTTCAGGTGACACAACCTGGCCCAGGTGCTCTGGTGATCTGTCAGCACTTCTGAACGGGCGACTCCCGCAAAGTCAACATGGAAATCGGCATTTCATTGGGAAAAAACGCTCACCGTGATTTAAAGAATGACAGAGCAGCGACAACAAAAGGCAGACTCTGAGCAGGGCGCTGGAGGGCCCCTCTCCCGCTCTCAGCGGTCCCCAGGTTGACGAGATGCCCAGCGGCGAACCCGCCGCGCTGCCCCGAGCCCGGCATTCGCGGAATAACGGGGCACCTTCCCCGAGCACGGATCGCCGGCCCCGAACGAGCCGACAGCCTGGGAAGGCTCGGCCGCTCCCGCCGTCGCCGCCAACCCGGTGTCCCTGCGCGGGGACAGCAGCGGGTGCCCCGGGGGTGGCAGTGCGGGCACGGGGACACGCCGGGGGCGGCGGGCGCTGCCCGGGGAACGCCAGCCCAGCGCGGAGCCCTGCAGGGCACGGGCCCACAGCGGCTCCAGCACCGGGCTGCGGGCGATGCCCAGCGAGCGGGACACAGCCCAGTGACCGGCCGAGCCCTGCCCGGACCCCCGCCCCGGCCCGCTCACCGCGGATGGCGGCGATGAGCGCGTTGCCGTCCTTGATCACCTCCTTGATGAACTTGTTGGTTCGCTCCAGCTCCTGCTCGTAGCACTTGAGGCGCTCTCGGAAGTCGGGGCTGTCCAGGTAGCAGTCGCTGAACTCCAGCGGCGGGTGCCCCATGGCCGCGGCTCGGCCCGGCTCCGTCGCCTGCGCCTACGGAGCGCTGCCGCCGCCGCCGCCCCGGGCGCCCCGCGCCGCCGGCATCCCGCGGGCCCGCCCCGCCCGGCCGGCCCCGCCCGCCGCTCCCCGCCCGCTGCCGCGGCCGCGCCTCGGCCGAGGGACCCCCGCCCGCCCGCCACGCTTCCGGCCGCGCCGCTGCCGCCGAGAGGTGTAGTGCGGGATGCGGTGTAGTGCGGGATGCGGTGTAGTGCGGGGTGATGCGGTGTAGTCCGGGATGAGCCGCCCGGGGCCGCCGCCGGCCCGCCCCGCTCCGCTCCGCGCGATCCGGTCCGGGCGCTGCCGCCGCCCCGCGGGCCGCTCCCACCGCGCCCCCTGCCGGCGGGGCGGGGGCGGCACCGCCCGCCCGCGTTGCCATGGACGCCCCGGCGGCGCCTGACGCGGCGGCGCGCGGTGATGACGTCAAGTGGCCTCCACGTCGCCGGGGCGGCCAAGATGGCGGCGGCGGAGGGGAGCGGGGCTGGCGGGGCCCTGGTGAGTGCGGCCGGCGGGCCCGGGGGCAGCTGTGGGGGGCGGGAGGGGACCCGGGAGGCCGGACGGCGGGCGGCCCCGGGGCGTCCGGGCCTCCCTCTCTCCCTGAGCAGGGCCTGGCAGTCGGTCAGCTGCTGGGCAAAGGCAGAGCGGGGTCTGGAGGCCTGAGCGGGCGGCGGCTCGCCGGAGGGGAAAGGGGCCGAGGACAGGCGGCAGCAAAAGAAGACAGGGAAGGGGACAGGGTCAGGAGCAGGGCCGGGGATCCGGGGCCTCCCGCCGTGCCCTGCCTGCCCCAGCGTTCGCCGTGGGACCGGCCGGGCTGTGCCCTGTTCGCCTTCACCTGCGGGCACCCGAGAGCGTTCCTCGCCCGCAGGCGGGGAGGGCACCAGCCCGGGTGGGCCTGGGCCCTGAGCGGCCTCGCTGTGTGCCCGGGCCGGGGGCCCGTGCAGCCCCCCGGGGCTGTTCCGTGCGGGTACTCGGGGGTGGTGCGGCTGTGCAGCCCTCAGGCATCTCATCCTTTAAAACACAGCTTTTTACTTCTTTCAGTTCCTGCTGCCTGGGCAGAGCGCAGAGGGCGGGTTCTGGGGCTGGCAGGGAGAGGCTCACACACACCTGCTCGGCTCTGCAGGCTGTGACCTGCTCACATCGGGCAGTGACAGCCTGGCCCTGCTGCAGAACCTTTTATTTCTTGTATCCCTGAATTCTGAGCAGCTCTGTCCATCCCCACCCCATCTGAAGTGCACACGAGCATGTTTGTATTTCTTCCTAAAGATTTGTACCCATTCAGTTCCCAGGTCTGGCAGATGTGTCAATACCCCAGGATATTCCAGTGGAAGGAGAGATCACTGTCCCTGTGGGATCTCACTCTCCTGATGAGGATTACTCCACGCTGGATGAGCCAGTCAAGGACACAATTGTGAGTCTGAGCCTGTGGCTGGGGTAAAACTCAGGTTTTCTGGTGTCTTTGGCAGCTGTTGTGTAAAACCTGTGTTTTTGCACAGCTCTGCTCAGCCTGTATTTCAGCGGGGATTGTTTCAGAACTCATCACGTAAAACAAGTTCCCATGGGTCAAAAAGTGTCTGAATTGTGGCCCAAAGTTTCTCTGTGATCCTGAAATCAATGTGAAGGCAGAGGCTTCAGTGGGAGCTTGGGAGAAACTCTACTGACTTAATGTATTTCTCATTTATTTTCTTTTCCAAGAGCCAACAATTTGTTTGCTATATTCTGGTGTTATTTGAAGATACGATGTTGTGGTTGTTAAAGAAAAGGATGTGATGCTGTGGTTGTTAAGGAATGTAGGAAAATAGTCATTGTTTGTTTTAGAGGATGCTACAGTGAAGTCTGGTTTCAGGCCTGAAGTTTCTGATTTTCTAAAATTCTAGTTTTCTGATGTTTGAGTTTACTGAAATTCTTTTCCTGGAGAAAATGGGAAAACAAGAGAACTATTTTTATTACAATATCTATGTGCACATTCCTCCTGAGAGGAGGGATTTCTTTTGATGCCCCTCTGGTTTGACCAATGTGGATGAAGAATTTTGTCTTTCTCTTGCCAATTACATTGGTCTGTAGAAAATTGTATATAAGGGAGAAAGATCCCTAAAAATAAATCAATCTTCACACAACCTTTAAGAAAAATCACCAAGAGTCTGTGTTGTGTGTTATCCTACAGCAACACTACAGAACTTCTTGGGTTGGGTCCTCTCCTGATTTGCCATCCATCTTCCTTTCATTCTGTCTCTGCTCTCGCTGGGGTCTGTAATTTTTGTGAGGGGATAAATGACAGTGTTCTGTGTTTGTTTCAGATGAGGGACCTGAAGGCTGTTGGGAAGAAGTTTGTCCATGTCATGTACCCCAGGAAGAGCAGCGCGCTCCTCAGGGACTGTACGTGCTGGGGCCCTCCTGACCTCCAGGGGAGAGGCAGAATTGGGGGGCACAGGGGTTCAGGAGTGCTGGACCCCCTGAGGAGCAGAGCTGACAGCCAGGCTGGCACCAGGGCTCTGTGACAGGGTGGCCAGGTGGGGTGGAACTGGGAGCTTTAGCAACTGCTGGGTCTTGAATGAACTTTATTATGGATCATGCTGTAAGATGCTGAATAAGAAAATTGTAAAGCAGTGAGATGTGGAAAATGGCACCTTGGGAGCTGAGCAAGGGGCTCTGTCACTGCCAGGAAAGCAGAACTGAGATGGTTTGGTTTCAGAGGTACCTGTATCAAGAACAGTGTGGCCAGCAGGAGCAGGGGGTCACTCTTCCCCTGTACTCAGCACTGATGAGGCTGTGGCCTCAAGTGCCGTGTCCAGTTTTGGGCCCTCAGTTTAGGAAGGACCTGGAGGGGCTGGAGCACATCCAGAGGAGACACCAAGGCTGGAGAGGGGCTGGGAGCACAAACTCTGTGTGGAACAGCTGAGGGAGCTGGGGGTGTTTAGCCTGGAGGAAAGGAGACTCTCTACAGCTCTCTGAGAGGTGGCTGTAGTCAGGATTGGGCTCTTTCACCAGGCAGCAACTCACAGAACCAGAGGGCACAGCCTCAAGCTGTGCCAAGGGAAATATAGCTTGGATATCAGGAAGAAGTTTTTCACAGAAAGAATAATTAAGTACTGGAATGCTTTGCCTGGGGAGGTGGTGGGGTCACCATCCCTGGATGTGTTTATAAACAGACTGGCTGTGTCACTGGGTGCCATGGTTTAGTTGAGGTGTTAGGGCATGGGCTGTACTCAATGATCCTGGAGGTCTCTTCCAACCTGGTAATTCTGTGGTTCTGTGACTATTGTGATGTGTTTTCCCTCTCCCTGCAGGGGATCTGTGGGGCCCATTGGTGCTGTGTGTCTCCCTGGCTCTGTGAGTATTCCAGGGGAATTTGGGATTTTGTAGCCCAGTGCATGAGAAGAATGAGTCGTTAAAAATTACTAATTAATGTGTTATGATCATTTTCATCTGATCCCTTTCTGTCTGGTGTGAACACTGCTTGGTTGGGTTATCTAATAAGATGTGTTTGTTACACTTCAAACCCATTAGCACCTCCTGTCCTTAAATTTAGGATTTAAGGATGAACTCTTCCTGGTCCCCTGGTGTAGGAATGGTTTTACTGAAGGTGTCTCATGTTGTCCTGATTCAGGTTTTACTGAAGGTGTCTCATGTTGTCCTGATTCAGCTGTGATGCCTGCATCCCATAGTTATTCCAAGGTTTCTCTGAGGCTGGTTTATTCACACATTACGCTGCTGCTTTCAGAGGTACCAAAACTTTGGTACTTTAATTTCCATCTCAGCCTGTTGTCCATGGCTTGATTCCCTTCTGAATGCTTTCACAGCCCTCAAAACAGGGAGATAAATTGCCTGAAATTACCTCAGTTGAGCCACAACCATTTTCCTTTCCCATGCAAAACTGAGGATATAATCAAAATATAAAATGGATGAAAAACTATGGGCCTGCAGCATAGCTGGGGATCAGTGTTTGGGCTCCTGCTCTGGCACCTACTCCAGTCTGGGAAGACTCCATCAGTGCTGATGCCTCCATCTGTCTGTTCCCCACTGCAGCTGTTTCTCCCTGTTCCCACTCCAGGATGCTGCAGGGTGGCTCTGCAGACAGCAAGGACGATGGGGGGCCCCAGTTTGCCGAGGTCTTTGTCATCATCTGGTTTGGGGCCGTTGTCATCACACTCAACTCGAAGCTTCTGGGAGGGACCATGTGAGTGTGGGTTTGTTCCAGGGCAGTTCACCCACTCCTGTGCACCGAGTTCTGCCCTGCCTGGCCTGACTGCTGTTTCCCTGTTGCTGGCTGCCTGTGCAGCTCCTTCTTCCAGAGCCTGTGTGTGCTGGGGTACTGTGTGATGCCGCTGACCGTGGCCATGCTGGTGTGCAGGCTGGTGCTGCTGGCGAGCGCGGGCACCGTCAGCTTCATCGTGCGCCTCATCGTGGTGGGGGCCATGTTCGCCTGGTCCACCTTGGGTGAGTGCCTCACACTGCCCTGTGCTTGGGGAGCTTGATCCCTGTTCCTTCCCTCGGGTAGAGCCAAGGGATGCTCTGGTCTAAGGTGTCCCTGGGCTCCTGAAGGGCTCTAGGAATGGTTCTTCCAATCCTCGAGCTGGCTGAGGTCCAGCCTCTGCCTGTGCTCCTGGTGATTTCCGTGGTTGTGTGCAAATTGCCTTGGGCAGCAGGATGATGATTTAGTAGTAAACTCTGTGAGACTGCTTGTGGTTTATGATTATGTTATAAATACTATTAGAAAATGGTGATTTTATAGAGATGCTTTTGCACGATTTCTCCTGTTCTTTATCTGTAAGTCTGGCTCTAATTGCACAGTGTTAATCAGCATTTATGGCCAGGCTGGCTGGGGCTTGGAGCAACCTGGGCTAGTGGCAGGTGTCCCTGCCTGTGGCAGAGGGTGGAACTGGATATCCCTTCCAAGCCAAACCATGCTATGATTCTCTGACTTGCCGTTCTTTATGATAAAGGAAGTTGCACTTGGCGATCACAGCCCGTTGGTTTGAGCAACAGTTTCTTTTTCAGCACAGTTGCAGTGTAGATCTTCACTGCAGCTTGCTCCTTGCAGTGGGGGCTGAGAGGGTTCTGCAGCTCCTGCTCCATGTGTTTTGTGTCTCTGCAGCATCCACGGCGTTCCTGGCAGACAGCCAGCCCCCCAACCGCAAGGCCCTCGTCGTGTACCCCATCTTCCTCTTCTACTTTGTCATCAGCTGGATGATCCTGACCTTCACCCCCAGTGAGCCCCATCCCGAGGGACTGCTACACAGACTGGACTTTTCCATGGACGCTGCAGTGAATCCTTGGCTTTATCTCTTTCTAATTTATATGTAGGGATACTGTAAAAAGGCAGGTTGGGGGATGAAGCCAGAGAGCTGCAAAAAGTGCTCATTTGTATGTCCCTCTTTGTGAAAGATACTGAGGTCCAGCTGCTGAGGGGTTTATTTAGCCCTGTTCTGTACTGGTGTTAAATAAACAATGGCCACTGGGACGGGGATTGTTCATCTGAGGAGAGAGTGGGAGAGCCTGGATTTTCAAGCTGTTGGGAGATGAAGTTCGCACAACTTGGCAGATTTCCTGCCTGTGCTTGGATTCTCACTGAAGATAAAAATGCCTTATCAAACCATAGAACTTCACTGCAACAGTGTGTGGAGAGGGAAGAGACGTGTCTGACTCCTTTTCATTCCCCTGTAGAGTGGTGGGATGTGCACCCAGGGACTGGGGCTTTCCCAGGAAAGGAGGTTTCAATCAAAACTCACTTGGGTCCCTCTGCAGGGAACTGGAGCTGGTGGCAGGGAGTTGCTTTTGCCCATATCCATGTGTTTGTTGTGTGTGTCCATCCCTTCATGTGGCAGGAAGGAAGGTTCCAGCTTGGTGCCTTCAGCACTGCATCTGTGAGGGGACTCTGGGCTCACTGCAACCTACTGACCTGTGACCACAGGGAGCAAAGCTCAGAGTCCTGCAGAAATGCTGAGGCTGCTTTGTAGCAGGGACTGGGCTCTCTGCATTTGGGAAGAGAAAATTCCTTGAAAAGTACCATGAATGTGTATGTATGATAAAAACAAGGGGCTCTGTGCAGGAAGTTGAGATTTTGCTGCACAGGCTGTTTGGGTCTGAAAAATCTTTTCAGGGTTTGGGCCCAAAAGTGTTAAACAGCTTGAAAGAAGGGAAGTAAATGGTACTAGAGGTGTTGGGTGCTCTGAAGCAGGATGTGAATTCTGCTCTCACCTGCCTCTGTGTGACTATTCCTTTGGTGGTTCATGGGGACAGCAAAGAAATGTGTGCAAACGTTCATTTTGTTCCCTTGTACTTCCCATGAGATGTCAGACACTGTGCTGTGGGGGTTTAATTTTGCTTAATAATTTAATAAAAGGGGGGGGGGGGCTCCTCCAATCACTGCAGGTTCATCGTGTACCTCTCCTGGGTACAGGTGAGCAAGAGTCAGGTGTAGTTTGGCACAGACATTGGGAGCCGGGACTGTGAAAACTGCTGGAACTCTGGGAGCTTGCTTTTGGAAACTACAGAAATGATTCCTGTTGTCTGTTCTCAGTCAGCAATCCATGCAATACCTGGGGTGAAAAAGCTGCTGTAAAATGTCCTTTTTCTTATATTTGTGCAGGCAGACTGAAACTGAGGTCTGCGGGTTCTGCTGAGGTGTGAATGTGCCTAATTTCTAGTTACATGTGCAAAAGCAGTCTGTGCTGTGAACACTGGCAGTTGGTGGGAGCTGGGATGGAAATTGCTGTATTTCGGATTAAAAGTGCATTTTTGCATTTGTGGATAATGAGCTGCTGTGTGTGGCAGGGCCTGGCTGTGGCACCAAGGGGCTGGAGAGGAGCTGTGGTGGTTCGTAGACATGGGAACCTTGGAAAAGGGAATTTTTAAGCTTCCATTAAATTACTGCTGGTATGGAATGTGGTTTTTCTTTTAAGTGTGCAGTTTTTTGTTCATTTAAATGTTAATTCAGCTTTTTGAAGCTGAAAATAAGTATTCAAGGGAAGTGGATGGTTAAGCTGTGGTGGGATTCCTTGAGCCAAATCTTTCTCTCCTGCAAGAATTTAATCACACTTTGAAAGAAATCCATGGATTCTCTCTGGGTCTTTTGATTTGAGCTGCTGTTCAATCTGAGGGATAATTGGAGTAGCATTTAATTGCTCCAGTAATATTTCGAAAATTTTTATGTGACTTCAGAAAGTCAAAAAGCCCAAACTGGGGTTTGTTCCTCAGCCACCCCCGGATGTCCTGCAGAGCCCCTGCTGTGGCAGAACCAGTCCTCAGAGACAGGGTGGGCCCAAAGCCAGGGGACACATTAAACACAACCAAACCATTTTGGTTCAGGGAAACAAGATGCCTCGAGCTTGTTTGGTATTTGCAGACTCCTAGAATTAATGCAGCTGATTGATAGTCCTTTAAAGTGCTGGTGTCACCTGCGAGTGCTCCCTGAATGTCCCTCACCCTGTCCAGCCAGGTGTGCAGCACATCCCTCCCAAGGGCTCTGCAGGGAAGTGATCCCTGTCACAACACAGAGGTTTCATTTGTGCTGGAAATGTCTGGGGCAAGAACTTGTGCTTTCCAAGGGGAAAGGCTTTTCCTTCTTGTTTAAAGCTGCTGGGATGGGTGACAAGGAGAAGCAGCTGTGTTGCCTATAATGGAGTGTTTGAACTGCTCTGCAGAAAGTGGCTGATTTTCCAATGCACAAACCAGGCTTTCTTTCCTACTAGGATTTTTTAAATACTGTTTATCAGCAGAAGTTCTTGTATATGTTTAATTTTGATCTATTTAATACCAATAAAAAGAAAAAGAATTTATTTGTTTTAACTTGAGAAATTCAAACAGGCTGAAAGTCCTGTGGGCAGTGTGAGGTGTGGATGGAAGCTCTGTGGCACCTGCAGTCCCAGGAGCTCCCTGGCCTGGCTGGGGCAGGAGCAGGGGAGCTCCCCAGTCCCTACCCTGGTGTCACACTGAGAGCAGGACACAAGGGCCACACGTGCAGAGCCCCTGAGAATGAGCAGGGGCATCGCCCTGCCCAGGCTGGGGTTCTGCTGGGGCTCCCAGACTGCTTGGGGAAGGAGCAGTGCTGCTGGTGCACCCCAAAATCGACTTTCTAGGGGCTTCAGGGCCGGGAGGTCTCCAGAGCCCCCCAGGGGACTGGCAGTGCTGGCCAGGGCTCGCGGGGGCTGAGCGAGGCTGGGCCATGGGGGAGCAGAGGCCTGGTAGGAAGGGGCTGATGTGTGAGTGATGTCAATGGCCCATCCCGGACTGGTGAAGGAGCCCATGGCCATTAAACCCGGCCCTGAGCCACACCAGGGGCTGAGGCAGTGCCCGAGAGTTCGTCTGTGCTCTGGTGCTGTGCCACAGGCTGGCAGCGAGGACATCCATGGCACAGCAAGGGAGCCTCGACCCCGAGCTGGTGGCCACAGGGACACACTGCTGGTGAACACAGGAACACTGCTGGTGGCAGCAGGGCACAGCTGGTGAACACAGGGACACTGCTGGTGACACAGGGACACTGCTGGTGGCTGCAGGGACACTGCTGGTGAACACAGGGACACTGCTGGTGGCTGCAGGGACACTGCTGGTGGCCACAGGAACACTGCTGGTGAACACAAGGACACTGCTGGTGAACACAGGGACACTGCTGGTGAACACAGGATACACTGCTGGTGGCGCAGTACACTGCTGGTGGCGCAGGGACACTGCTGGTGAACACAGGGACACTGCTGGTGAACACAGGGACACTGCTGGTGGCCCAGGAACACTGCTGGTGAACACAAGGACACATGCTGGTGAACACAGGGACACTGCTGGTGAACACAGGGATACACTGTGGTGGCGCAGGGACACTGCTGGTGCCGAGGGACACTGCTGGTGAACACAGGGACACTGCTGGTGAACACAGGGATACACTGCTGGTGAACACAGGCCCACACTGCTGGTGAACACAGGGACAGACGGCTGGTGGCAGTAGGGACACACTGCTGGTGAACACAGGGATACTGTTGGTGACAGCAGGAACACTGCTGGTAGCAGTAGGGACACGCTGCCCCTGCGGGGCTGCGGAGGGTCACCAGAGGGCGGCAGGACCGCGCCGTCCCGGGCAGCCTCTGCAGCTCGATTGTCACCTGCCCGTGGTTCCCGGTGCTCTCGGGAGCTGTGGGGGCACAGCCGGGGGTTTGTCCCCGCAGGCAGCCCCGGCAGGGCAGCTGTGAGCTGCCAGCCTCAGCTGCCACCAGCTCGGGCTGTGGTGCCTCACCTGGCCTTGCTGTGGAGTTTCTGCCTGTGCAGTGATGGGCAAAAAGACAGTCAACAAGGAGCATATTTAAAAAAAAAAAAAAAAAAAAGACAATTTACCTGTCCTGGAAATGTAACTGTTCCCTTCAAAAGAGGTGTTCCCAAGAGCAGCTCTGGGCTTTGTAATTACACTTTGTTAGGATAAGGCTCGAATTTAGCATTCTTGTCCCCAAAGTTAATCCTTTAAGGCAAATATTCTGCATGCTGAATTGTAGCCTAGGGCAAACGAATGGGGCAGGCGGCAGTGGAAGGAAGGACTTTCCCAGTAAAATCAGGAAGTAACATATACATTGTAGCTGTTGACAGCTGTGACTGTGAACCTGATTCCTGACCTTTGGCTTTCCTGGCGGGGAATCCAGGTGACATGGCTGCAGGAGCTGGGAGCCAGGCTGGAGGCTGCTGAATCTCCACATTGCAGGTACTCAATGCAAGGGCAGTGATAGGTGGGACAGGACAGGCTGTGCCCAGCACGGGGTGTTCATCAGTGGAGATGTCAGGGGAGTGTCACCCAGGGCAGGTGTGACAGCCCAGCACTGGGGGCAGCTGCTGGGACAGACACAAAGGTCACTGCATTGCTCTGCTGTCACCTTCTCAGGGGGCAATGCCTGTGCTGGCGGCTTAGGGACTCTGGGAGACAACAGCAGAGATTTGCTCTATTTATTCTGAATCCTAGATGTAATAAAAAGCAATAATAAGTTTACTTCCTGATGCAGGAAGGACGGGTTTGATGTTTCTGCCCCAGTTACCCTCCCTGAACCTTGTCCCCTCTGCCCACGTTTCAGGGAAGGGAACAGGGCAAGTTTTCTGGAGTGCCACGGCTTCCCCATGCCTGGTACCTCATCACATCTGTGCCCTGAGCCCTCTGTGTCTGAGCAGCTGCTGTTTGTGCTGCTGATGGAAGCAAGGGAGCATTGTCAGAGCCTTGGGGACAGTGGGGCACATGGGCAGGCAGGGGCCCCTCACCTGGGAACTCCCTGTCATGCCCAGGTGGGAGGAGATAGAATAATTCCCTGCCTTGGCCAGACTTCCCCTGCCTGTGCAGAAGTCTTGGCCCTGGTTCCTCCCAGGAGCCTGAAGCACACCTCAGACAGCACCTGAAACCCATCCCAATGAGCCCCCTGCAAACCCCTGCTCTTCCCCCAGTGCTGCACGGCCAGCAGTGAAAAGGGCAGGATGTGAAGCACACCCTCCTCTTAAAATAGAGAGGGAATTTGGTATTTTAAGAGAGAAATGAAGAATACAAACCCAGCTGGTTGAGCTGTAACTGGGTCTACATGCTCTGGTGAGGAGAGCATGGCAGTTCCTAGAGTAAGGACTGTAACACCCCTTCCTCATCAAATGGAATGGAAAGGAAAATGAGAAAAAATGAGATAAATGTAGTCTGCTGTGTGGTTCTTGATAATGAGTTATGGTTTTGCATTGCCAGCTTTGCCAGTGGTGGTGAGGGTTCCATCTGTAAACAATGGAGCCAAGGAGTGCTGAGCACCAAGCAAAGCCACCGGCCTCTGCAGGCCAGCAGGGTGAGGCCCCACGCTCTTCCTCCCCAGCTGAACATGAGGAAGGTGTCTGTGGCTTCCTCTGTCCCAGGAGCAGCGAGTGCAGTCCTGAGGATGAGCCTGTTTGGGAGCTGATCCACGACAAATCTTTGCTGTCCCTCTGGGGATCTTTCCCCAGGAGAACCAGGAGGCAACAATCAAGATTTATCAGCCTCACACAGGATCCTGCAGGGCACAGTGGGGATGCTACAGGCCACAATAAATTTTTAAGCAGCAGTGAAGTGTTGGCCTTTGATGAACATTCCCAGACAAAACCTGGGCACGTGCTCAGGCACAACAAAAAAGATCTGGTGCAGCTGCTCGGGGCAGACCTGGGCAGGGCCCACAATGCTCTAGACCGTGAGGAAGATGAGGTTAATGCCTTCTCTGTGTCTCCTGGGGAAATGAAGACATGTCCTGGATATCTGGTAAGTGTTCCACATGTTCCCTGTGCCCCATTCCCTGCTCCCTAGAGGTGCCTGGCTGGTCCTGAGGCTGGGATGCTCTGGCAGACATAGATGCTTTGTCTTTTAATCTAAACTCCTGCTTCAGGCTGGTGATGTGCAGTTCAAATCCAGTGTGTTAAGTTGCCTTTGTATCCTTCAACAGTTGATCTTACTACCCTGAGGGGTTTCTACCCAAATAGGAACTGGATTTCTGTTCATCCTGGGTGGTGGCCAAGCAGAGCAGGGAGCATGTCAGGGTTGAGGGCAGAATGTGTTCCCCCAAGGCCCTGCAGGGAGAACAAACCTCCCTGGCCAGGCCAGTTGGCACTGGCTGTTTTCCTCTATGGTCTGGGCATTGTAGGCTTTTCTCTCAGCTCCTCCTGTGCCTGTAGGCCCACAGGCTCCTGGCTGGGCTCCCTCACTGCAGTGTCTGTGCTCCTTGTGCAACCTGTTTGTCTGTCAGGTCCCAATTACATCACTGTACCCCTTTGAGTCCCCGTGCTTACAAGAAACTCATGTGAGCAAAGTGGCCCTCAAGCCACCTGGTCCTGGTTATTTGGGCTGCAGAGAGCTCCAGGCTCTGGAGCCCTTGGAGCAGAGTAGCTGTGGGGGCCAATGGAGCCATTGGAGCAGCCTCATGCCCATGGCTCTTCTCCTGATGCTTCCCCATTCCTGTCTCTGTTCTCGTGCTTCCCACAGCTGCTGCTGCAAGGCAGGATAAGCTCATTGATATCTACAGGAGAAAGGCAAAGGGTGAATTTCAGAGCTCAGCAAGAACTGCCCAATTTCACCAGGATTGTGTTTTCTGGTTCTTTTCAAGTCCTTTTCTGGTGTTTTGTGTCACTGTCTCAGGATCGTAAACAGAACATGCAATTATTTATCTTGGGCACTGATTTAAATCCTTCCTCTCCCCATATCTCAGCCCTCCCTTAGCAAAACCCATGGGGCTGAGGTCTGGGCTGGGGCTGCTGCCTCTTCTCTCTCAGAGCTTTGGAATCCTTCCCAGCAGCAGGAACAGAAGCCCAAGACAGCCCAGCACAGGGTGTGGGGACAGCCTGCTCTGCACCCTGCCTGCAGCCAGGATCTGTCCCCAGAAAACCTCTTCTGCCTCTTGATTCCCTTTGGAGTGGGGGAGCACGTGGCTGCAGCTCAGCCCTGTGGCACAGGCCTGGGAGCAGGATCCCTCTCCAGGACGAGCCTGGCAGCCCCCGTGGCTGTGGGGGGTGAAAAGAATTCACTGTCACATAATGAGGCTTTGTGTGTGTGAGGCTTGGCATAAAGAGCTTTCTGAAGCTGCCTCAGAGCCTTTCCTGGTGTCCCCAAAGAAGGCTGGCAGTGGCATGTGGCTCCTGTCCAGCCTGAAAATATCCTGAGGTGCCCGGGAGCACAGGATGGGCACGGGATGGGCACTTGGTGTCCCTGAGAATGGAATGTCTCTCCTTATCCATGCCTGAAGGAAAGCACGTCTTTGGGCAGTGGTTTTCACTGAACAAGTGTCAAGAGAAGATGTGCCCGATGCTCTTTGCTGTAAATCCTGCACTGATGCTTCTGACAGGGAGCAGAACTGTGTCCCTGCCAGCCCCCTCTGCCCCTGCCCGTGCCTTGAGCCCCCTCAGCTTCACAGTGCTCTGCTCTCAGGGTGCCCACAGGACCAGCCTGGCTCTGGTGGGGTTTGACAGCACCCCCAGGCTCCTGGGGGCACCTGGGGAGGGTCTCCTACCACTGGTCTCTGCACTGTGGAGAAGCCAGGCAGTGGGTGATGGTGGCCACCCTCCTGAGAGCCCAGAGTGCTGGAGTGTGACAAACTGGGCCCTGGTGGGCTTGCAAAAACCCCAGGGTCCTGTCACCTGCTCTGGGGCTGCATGCTTGGAGCTATCAGGGGATTTGATTGTTGGCACCCAGGAGCTGTTGGGTCCCCCATCCTGTGTCCCAGTCCTCATGCCATGTCCCCAGTTCTGCCCAAGAAGCTGCACTGCACAGGGTCCAACTCTGGATTTGGGTGTGGGAAAGTTGGTACGTGAATGGCCCAGCCCTCCCCAAGTGAGAGGAGGCTGGTGTGAATTCATGCCAGGGATTCAGCTTGCAGACACCTGCCCTCTCATGGAGCCAGCACTGCACCTGACAAGATTCCTCTGTCTTGGGAGTTAATCCAAACCCTTGGCCAGAACTAGGGCTGGGATCCTCCCCAGACAGCAGCTGTCACCAGAACTATGTGCAAAAATACCCAAGTAGCTCTGATGCAGTTTAGTAAATGGCATCTCATTGTGCCAGCCAGAGGAGGAGGTGTCCCTGTGGCCTGTGGTTGATTTTTAGCTGCTGAGTGTGCTGTCAGTGCAGGTACCAGGGGTGAGTGTGAGTGTGAGTGTGAGCACACACGTGTGCTGCCAGCCTGACCCATGCCATGCTCGGGCATTCTGCCATGGGAGCCTCCCTGCTCCAGCTAATAATAAGAACTGCTGCAATTCCTTGGGCTGCTCTGGTGCCTGCCTTGGGGGCAGGGGATTAATGTCCCAGGATTAATGTCCCAGCCAGGCTCCAGCAGCTCAATGCTATTCCCAGGGGTAGGAAAAAATGCCTGGTGAGCATTCTGCTTATGTCCCCTTTTGTACTTAAAAATGCAGCCTGATTTATATTTCTTGTTTTCACAAAGGCATCTTGAAGAGAACTGGAGAGCAGTGGCAGCAGGTTTTGGCTGAAGTTCTGTCCTGCATGGGAGTCTCTGTGGATACCCCCAGACAGTAACTCTTAGGTGCCTGAATACAAATGGAGCTAAAATTGAATGGGAATATGGCTCTCAAAAAACCTGTTTCCTTCTGTATCTCTTGTGACTATTTGTAATTTGCGTATCTTGTCTATAGTATCTCAAAAATGTCACCATATCAGTTATGCTCTTTTAAGAGCACCATGCTAAGCACAGTCCCAGGCCCCTGTTGAACTCCCCAAGCTTTCTGGTTCTGGAAATTGGGGGAGCAGCACCCCCCAACTGGTCATCAGAAATTCCCCAGAATTGTCATGGAACTGGTTTTTTCCCGTGAAACTGGGAGGTTTTGCCAGTCCATGAGGATTAGTCAGCTGCAAAGTTTGTTTGGTTTTGTGTGTGTGCTAAATCAGTCAGTGTTTGTGAATTCTCTCACTGGTGTTTGCAAACTGGAGCATCCTGTGTGGGGAAATGCACAGACCCGTCTGTGCCAGGACCCCTCTGGGGACAGGGAGTGCAGGGGGCTTCCTGCAGCCACAAGCCCTTGGCTTGCCTCTGGGAGTTCAGTGCACCACTGGGCTAAGCAAATCTGTCACTGCCTTTGGAGGGGTGAAACTTCAGCAGGAACAAGGGCCACCAGTGCTGGGAGAGGGGACATCCCACTGTGCTGCCTCAGCCCTCGGGAAGGGGCATTCTGAGGGAATGCCATGGGACTGGCTGGCTGCTCCATCCCTGTGGGATGGGGGCATTGATGCCTTTGGCCCCAGGAGGCTCTCGGGGTGCTGCCCTGCCCACCCAAGCGCTTCCTCCTGCCGCAGGAGCTGCACGTGGGGATTAAGTAATTACCTAATTGTCCATCCCAGAGAGCAGCTTTCCCTCAGCGCTGGAGCTCCGCTGCAGCCCGTGGCTTGCATGGCAGCTCCAACAGCCCCGGGTGTCCTGCACCTCGCAGGCAGTGTCCATGCCCAGCACATCCCACCTGTGAGCTATCGGAGACATCGGGATTGTTTTAAATGAGGAACTTTTTAACGGAGGAACAATGGTGGCAAGTGGGCAGAGATCTCACTGGTAACACGGGGCAGCTGTGGGACTGCGGGGAGCTGGGGACTGTCTTCTGCTGCCCTCGGGCATTCACATCTCTCGGCTGGCTTCTTGTGGTCTGGTCGTGGTGCTGCCTCTTTGGGGGCAGCAGAGACATTGGAATTCTAGGGCTGGAGCTGGGCACTGAGCTCTGAGCAGGGGTGGCCCCACAGTGGAGCCCCAGCCCCGGGGAGCTGTGGGGTTCTGTGTGCTGGCCCTTCCCGGGGGCACACGGGGGGGGTTCAGCCCTGTCCTTGCCCTCCCTGCCTCCCCTGCCGGGGGCTGCAGTTTCCACGTGTCCTCCCTCCCCCGTCCCTCTCCCAGCGCCCTCGTGGTGTCACAGCCCCAGCACCGCCAGCACCCGCCCCGTGTCCGGCGTCGGGAGAAGAAAAGGGTCCCTGTTCCCGCTATGCTAATGGGAAACGCCAGCTCGGCGGGAGCTGCGCCCTTCCCAGCCTCGGGAAATGCCTGTGCACGGCGGAAAGTGGAAAATCCCCGAGTGCCTCGGACTCTGCTGGCCGAGGGGAGCCCCCCGCTCGCAGCCAGCGGGGGCTCCTGTGGCTGCGGGGACACGGCCTGGCCGCCACCGGCCCGAGCTGTCACTGATGCCGTGCGACAGCCGGGACAGCAATAGCTCATCAGCGCACAGAAATAGCTCCGGCCGAGGGGACACGGGATCCTCCAGGGAATGATCTGTTGTGGGAAGAAGCTGTACCTGCCCTCCAAAATACCGGCCCTGTCCCTTGACTTTCGGAGAATGTGGGATGTGTGTGGCGGTGCTGGGGCTGGTTGGTGACATCTGGTGTCCATCCCAGCTCCGGGCACTGTGGGCAGCAGTGGGAAGCTCTTAGTGAATGTGTACAGGGTGACATTGTCCTTAGAATCAGCTTTTTAAAATTAATTCCTGTTTAAAATGGGTTCTCATGTGGGTCTGAGGAGGATGGTGACACAGATACACACACACACACACACACACATTTATTTATTTATAGAATGAATGGGTATTGCTTTTGCTTGTCCTGTAAGCTTGTCTGCAGAGTGGGCACATTAGGAATTTTGGGAAGAGCCATATGCAGCAGTAGGGTCTGTGTCCCTTTGCCACTCAGTAGAATTACCCTTTGGTGTGCACAGCTCCTGCCACTTTCCCATGGATCCAATCACCAGGATCTATTCCTGCCGAGGATAGTGTCCTGGCACGCTGAGGAAGGACCCAAGATGTAGCATTACTGGAATGCTTTTGGGATGACCAAGTAGGAAGAAGCTACACAAGTATGCAGAAACCGCTGTGGTTTGTCTCCCAGGCCTGGGAAGGAGACAGCCTGCTTCTATTTGTGCTAGCTTGGCTTTTTTGGCTTCTGGAGGAAGTGGGAGAAGGACTCGATGCCGCTGAAGTGAGCAGGGGCAATTCTCTGGGTCCTGGCAGGATTATGGCTGAAGCAGCAGGACCTGTCCTGCTCCAGAACAATGCATGGTGCTGAAGGGTGAGCCCCTGATGGGAAGAGGAGCCCAGTGCCACCAAGCCTGGCAGTGCCACCTTCTCTGAAGGGACAGTCCCTCCTGGGAGAGCTGCCTTCAGCCTCTGCCCGGGATCAGGTGTCCCAGAGCCTGTAGAATCACTGAAGGGTCTCCTTGGACTCTCTGGAATGACGATGGCAGAGCCTGGCACGGGACCCTGTTCTGGCAGTGTCCTGGCCATGGTGGTGGTCCCCTGGCAGCCTCAGCTCTATGATAGCAGTGCCCAGTGAGCTGAATGGGGGTGTCTGCAGTGGGCAGTGCCCCAGATGCCTTCATCCCTGCAGGGGACTATGTGTGAGTCCTTACAGTAAAACCTGCAGCCTTAAGGCAGTGGCGGGTGAGTTACAGAGGGTGGGTAGCTCTTGGACAGCAGCGTTGGGCTTTAAATCCATGGAGAAAATCCTTGCTAGGAGAGGCAACCATGGTGGGCAGCATGCCACAGAGATGAGACTGTCTTCCCAGCCCTGGGTTTTTAAGGGAGGAGAAAAGGGATTGATGTACAAAGCCTGTGCTGTGCCTTGGTGTGCCCAGCCCTGCTGCACTGGCCCAGTAAAACCAGTGATGCAGAGGCCGGGGTGAGGAGCTGCAGCTGGTGCCAAGGCTGGGAGTGATGCCAGAGCCTGCTGAGGAATGGCTGAGGGGGAGATGGAAGGAGGCATCTGGAGCCAGCGCCAGGACTGATGCTGCCTGTGAGCTGCTGCTGAGGCCATGGTGGGGCCGAGCTGGGCAGAGCTGTGCCAGTGCCACCAGGGCACTGCTGCCAGTCCAGGGCCCTGCTGCTGGTCAGCTCTGCTGGATGCTGGCAGTGCCTCATGCCGTCCTCTCCAGACAGGTGCATTTGCTCCAGCTCTGTTGTCCCATCGGCTTCCGTGCTTTTTGTCCTTGCTTTATTCCACTCTTGCTTTGAGGCCCCAGCACCATCGTGGATCTGCTTGCCCTTGCCCCTTCTGAGCTGCTGACACAAATCCCCTGTTTGTGGGGTGTTCTTACGTGCCTGCAGGAAGAATCCTGGCCCGGGGACTTCGACTGTGGGGCTGGCACAAATGTTTTCGATGTGACCTTTTATTGTGGTGCTTGTGAACGAATGATGTTTGCAGAAGGCAGATAAGGAGCTGTGAATAGCTGAAGTGTTTGATGGCTGGGGGGCTTCCCTGTGTTGTTTGCCCCGCTGGGATCCCACCAACAGGCTGGCCCCGGGTGCCCCTGCTCAGTGGTAGGGTTGCCTGCTGTGGCCGCGGTGAGCACCCAGAGATGGCACCATGGCTGTGTACACCGTGTGCCTCGCAGGGGACAGCGCCGAGAGCTGCCGGTCAGCTCGGGCACGACCGGAGCAGCCATCCGAACCAACCAGGGCTTGGGTTTCTAACGCCCTACGTGTGCCTCTGACAGCCAAAGTCCCCCTTCTCCTGCCCGGGAGCGTCGATCACTCCTCGCCCCTTCCCACTGCCAGGGAATGGGAGCAGCTCGGTGCGTTCCAGGCAGGAAGGAAAGCCTGGAGCTGTTCAAAACTCGCAATCTTCGGGGAATTTCAATCGTCTCCAAGCCCGTTCCCAACCAACTGAATAACGGTGCAGGGTTTGAATGCTGGCCCGCCTCCGCTGCTGCCTGCCGCTCCTCCCTCCCTCCCTCGGCCACCGCTGCCCGCCCGGGGCTCTGCCCGGCTCCGCCGCAGCGCTGCCATGGGGCTCCCCGCGCCCTAGGGGGGTCTGTCGGCACCCCGCCCGCACATCATGCCCCTGCTGGATTTCTTCTGGGCTTGCTTCAAAAGAGCCAAGGTAAGGGAGCGCTGCTCCGCCGTGTCCGTCCCTCCGGCACCCTCCGGCTGCGGGAGAAGCCGCAGGAAGGGGCGCTGGGGACGCGTCCCCGGCGGGGCTCAGCTCGCTCACGGTCTGCTCTGGGGGTGTCGTGCCCGCGCCCCACGTGCATGTGAGAGGTTTTAATTTTGGCCGGGCCGTGTGTAGGTGCGCTGGTCCCTGTGCCCTAAGCTGGCGCGCTGCCCTTTCCTGGGTCACCGTGTCCCGGCAGCGGTAGCCCTGGGCGGGCAGGGGGCTGAGCGCGGCGCTGGGCTATGTGTGTGTGTGTTTCTGTCTGTCTGTCTGTCTGTCTGTCTGTCTGTCTGTCTGTCTCTGCCTCTGCGTCTGTATGTGTGTGTGTCTGTGTGTGTGTCTGTGTGTGAGAGTGTGCACCCTCAGCCCCCCGAGGTGGTCAGCACAGGCCAAGAGGGTCCTGCTGTGCCTGCTTGCATGCTGTGGCCGGGTTGGAACACCCTTCCAAACCCAAAGGCTCAGGTCACCCGTGGCTGTGGGACTGTGGCCGAGCTGGAGGGTCAGGGCAGCTGTGGGCAGGATGGCAAAGGAGCAGTGAGGCCAAGGGCCCCCAGTTTTTCATTTCTTGCAGCAGCAGTTCTCATGCCGTGGCATCTGAGATTTTTCATTAGGGTTTAATTCTTCATCTGTCACCCTGATAACAAATGACTCTCCCTGCCTGCTCCTGATTGCTTTTGGTTCATTGTGTCCCAGCCTATGCAGTGTGGTGGGAGGTGAGCTGGGGAGGTTGTGGAGTTATAGTTATAGTTAGTGTGAATTTCAGGAGATTCAGATTGGAAAAAGTGATGAAACCCCTTTACGGGCAGTGCTGTACACAGGCTGTGCTGGGTGAGTGGATCTGCTGTGGTGAAATGGATGTGGAATGCACGCTGTCCCCCAGGCTTTCAGTGCAATGCTTAAAATAGTTGAGTCTAAAAGTGACATTTGTGAAATTCATTGGTAATATTAGTGGCTGTCTTGTCCCTGCTGTCTCATTCCCGCTGTCTCTGGAGAGCTTAGCTGTCCTCATTAACCCTGCTCGTCCCTGCGTGCTGCGTGTTGGCACTGCCATCGTGCTGGTGGTGGCACAGACAGGGACACTGGGTCCTGCATGGCCACTGGCAGAGCTGCAGCTTGGCACGGCTCCAGCCTGGCCTGCACAGACTGGTGCCCACGGGTTTCAGCCTCCTTGGAAGCACCCAGCAGTCCACTGGCTTTGGCCCATCTCTTTGGCCCAACATGGGGTCTGGTGGCCCAGCTGGCTGGGGCACCACCCTCCTGGTTGCCTTCAGTGGACACCAGTGACCTCCTGTAGGGCTGAGGCTTCTGCTTCAGCCTGGACCTGCTCTCCTCCCCATGCCAGGGCTGCTCAGCTGCTCTCCACGAACAGGCGAGGAATTCTCACCTTCCTTGCTAAGGAATTTCTTGGACAGGGAGAAACGTGCTAGGCTCTGTCTGTGGCAGTAAAACTTTCCAGGTTAAACGAGGTGGATCTGTGGCTGGTGGAAGATTTTGTGGGAAGAGCCTGGGCAATGCCAAAGATCTGGAGGAGCTGGGTGACCTCCCCTATGGACACGGGCACGCTGTGAGGTCGCAGCACTGGGGATGGCACCCCTGGGCAGGCTGTGCTGCAGGAAGCACAGCAGCAGGGACATGGTTAAGCCTGTCCTCCCCGGGTCACCCTCAGCCCTGCTGCCCCGGCAGGAAGAGGGGTCCCGGGGGTCCGTGGGAAAGGCCGGCTCGGCAGCGCGGCGCATTCCTGCAGCGATCCCGCTGGCACCGCAGGGGCTCCTCTGCACCCACAGGGAGACTGGGGAGCGTCCCGGGCTCTGGGCTCACCTCAGGACCAGGAATGGGCACCAGCTGCTCCTCCTCCTCTGTAAATGGCTTCTCCCTGCCGAGTGCTGTCCCAAAGGGTCTGCTGCTGTGAATCCCGTTTCTCGTGGTGTGCGCGTGTGCTGGACACACCGTGTCTGCCCGGTGCTCAGGGCCCTTGGTGTTTAAAAACCAGTGGGGCACATGCCCTTGGGAGAGGCCTTTGCCAGGGCCCTGCTTGTCCCGTGGCTGGAGCAGCATTGCTGGTCCTAGCTCTGGATCAGCACTGCTGGTCTCAGGTCACCTCTGGGCAGAGGGGAGGCTGGAGCAGAGACCAAGTCCAGATGTGAGGGGTAGCATTCCACAAATGTGAGAGTCAAAATGATTTAAAAAATTATTTCTGTCTTTTTCTTTCTTTTTTTTTCTTTCTTTCTTTTCACAGAAATTCACGTTGTTAGAAGATAAAAAAGATGCAGGTAAGCTGCAGCAATAATTTTGGGGGCAGGAGTGCCCTTGCTGTGGGGTGAGCAGGGGTCGTGAGAAGAGGAATGTCCCCTTGCTGGGTTCTTTTGCCAACAGTGTGATTTCCCCCCAAAACTGTTATTTTCAAGAGAATATAATTGCAAAGGGATCTTGGTTCCTTTTCAAGTCCTCTTGTCTTTGTGGTGAGCAGCTTTGTGCTCAGCAGATAATCTCACGGGGAGCTCCAGAGCCTTGACACTGCAGTGCCACAGGCAGGAGGGTCACCCCTGGCTGGGAGCTCCTCACTTTGTGTGACTGGAGTGTCTCACCCATGGCTGTGGGACAGGAGGGACTCGCAGTGCAGCTGCAGGCTGGTCCATGGGGGCTGTGCACGGCTGCTGCTGCCTGATCAAACCTCTGCCAAGGTGGGGGCAGAGCCTGGGCTTGGGGCTGCCCTGCCTTGAGGGGTTCCTGGGTGCTGGGGAGGCTGGTGGTGGTCTCTGTGAGCAAGAGGAGGAGGAGGAGGGGGAGATTGTGTGAGCCAGTGGGACCAGGACCCAGGGATGGGGATGGGGCTATGGCAGGGGGGTAGAGGTCCCACCTTTCATCACCCCATGAGTTGGTGCCATGGGGTCTTTGTGCAGTGACACCCCCAGAGTCAAACCTGTCCCATCCTATGCAGGAAGGCCCATGGCCATTGGCTCTGGTGGCCCTGGAAGTGGAGGGACCTGGAGCTGGGGTGGCTCTGCTGCCTTGGGCACAGGGCTCAGGACATGCCCCGTGGATGGTGGCTCCGGTGTCGGAGTTGGGGCAGTGGGGCTGCCACACTGCTGGGTGGAGCCCTGGCACCATGGAAAGGGAAACCCACCATGCAGGGAGCCCATGGGATGTGCCTGGGCATCTCCAGGCAGTTCCCTGCCCAAAGGGTGATGCACTGAGGGCCTCTTGTTTTCATGCACGTAAGGGTGAAGTGAGCTCTGAGTCTGGCCAGTGAGAGCCCAGAGCACAGGAGAGCTCTGGATAACAAAAGGTGCTTTGTGAAAGAGCCCCAGAGATATCTTGGGTGGTCTCTGGCCCTTGCACTGGAGAGATTAAGAACATAAATGTCAAGAGCTTGTTAAAAAGAGTTAAAGAGCCCTGTGGAAGGCAAGGGGCAGGGAAGGCTCCTATGGATCACACTGTGACTGGGATTTTGGGGCAAAAAATGTTTATAGGTGTTTTCCCCTTGCTTAAAACTGCCTGTGGAATCCAGGCCTCTCCTGGTGAAGGCTCAATGGCACTCACATGACCCCAGCTGACACCTGCCTGTCACATGTCCCTGTCCCAGCTCTGGCTGCTGGAGGGATGCTGGGCATCTATGGGCTCTGGGGGCAGGAGGAGCAGGAGCCTCGTGTCCTGAGCAGGAGCCTTGTGTCCTGAGCAGCTGCACAGTTTCTCACTGTGGGATTTGTCTCCTGTGACTGGATGTGATAACGGGGCTGTAGCAGCTCCTGGTGTCACTGTGAGCTGCAGCAGCATGGCGCCTGGGGCAGGCAGGAGTTCTCCCTTTCCCGTGGATTACACTGGACAAGGGAGCAAGGGGATAACGCTGCAGGGGGATTGTGCCCTCCACTGGGAAGGAGCCAAGGCAGGTGCCTGCTGTCCTCTTCACTCATTGTCTCCAGAGGATGGTTGGACAAAGGGGGCATTCAGGCCATGGGCTTGGGGGACAGGATTTTCTTCTCTTATGATGATTTTTAGTCTCTTTGGATGGGTGAAACAAGGAGCTCAGCTCCCAACATGGTGGCATGAGGCAGGGTAGACAGGGTGGAGTGGGTTCTGGTTTATCCCAGTAGCTCTTGGCAAAGTGTCTTTTCCATCAATTCCCAGAGCTTGCCTCTGACTTCCCCCCTTCAGCACTGCTGCTCTCCCAGCACACCAGGCAAACCCCCTGAGCTGCTTTCCATGGACAGACCTATTCCCAACCCCTTGGTTGGAGCTGGGGTTGTGCTGCCATATCCCTTTCCCTGAACCTGCTGGATGAGGTCACTGTGGCTCCCCCAGCACTGAAATACCCGGCTATGCCATGGCAGCTCCTGCAGCAGAGGTGGTGGAAAACAGCTTGGATTTCATCTGCCTTCTTGGAGGTGACTTGTCAACCGTGGGGCACATGGGGAGTCCTGTGTCCCTACTCTCCCTCCTGCTCCCTGCCCCCTGGCAAAGCCCTCCCTGGCCCACCCTGCAGTCCCCTCAGGCAGCACCCTCGGCTGGGTGGGACACAGAGCCGCTGCACAGCCCCAGACCAAACCACTGCAACAATCCCAGCTGAGTCGGGTTTCCATGGATTTCCTAACCCTCTGCTTCCTCTCCAGCATTCACTTCCCATGTATTGTTCTGGACTGAGCAGAAAGGAAAAGCTTGAAGAAAGGAAAGGCTCGCAGCCTGGCCATGCACCTGAAAACTGCATCCTCAGGATAAATTCCTACCAACAGCAGCACCAGGACCCTCCAAAAGGGATTGGGAGGTGCTCTGCCCATGCCATGGAGCAGTGGCTCCTCTTGCTGCTAAAGGACAGGGACAGAGCTAGTGGCTCCTGCCAGCTGAGCCAGTCAGTGGTGACATTGCAGCATTTCAGGGTGGGCTCCTGCGGCTGGATGTGGTGAACTAACGGGGAAAAACAGCACGAGGGACTCAGCTGAACTTTTGCCCCTGCATGAAATAATAAGGTTGTATTTACCCAGCATCTGGATTACCAAAAATAACCTGCTAAATTTAGCTGTTGTTGATGTGTTGTCACAGCTGAGCTGTTCTTCTCTCCTCGCACAAAAATCTCCTGCACTGACTCGGTGGGTTTGTGGCCTGAGCACGAGGCCCCCGTTCCTCACCTGACCTGAGCCCACGCATGTGGTTCCCTGGGTTTGGGGCGGGAAACAGACACTGGGATCTGGTTCTGCCATTGTCTGAATGTGTGGGAAGGGAGAGGGGCTGGGGGTTGGCATCCTGGGATATGTGGGTGTGCAGGGGCCAGTGCTGCTGCTCTTGGCTCTGGGGCCACGCTCTGGCTGTGGCATCAGAGCCAGGGAGATCAGAGGGGACCCTCGGAGTCAGTGGGATGCTGGATGTGGCAGCAGGGACCTATTCTGGGCACTTCTGGAACTCTTTGAGAAACTGCTGCTCTGACTTGGTGGAAAAGGCAGTCATGGGGTTGGGTGTGGGTCGCAGAGGTGGGAAGTAGAAAAGCTGAACCGAATGTGATTATTTGTGGTTTTGGTGGGACATGTGATGAGGGGATTCTGTGCTGCTCCTTCCTCTTCCTCTTCTCTTCCCTCCTGGGTTCAGGCTTGGCTGGTGAATCACCAGTTCTCATTCTTGTGTCCCTCTGCTTGTAGAATTTGTGTAGCTCTGGCCCCCTGATGCCTGCTGCAGTGACAGAGACCCCTCCCCCAGCTCAGCTCCTTCCTTCTGGGCTTTAATTCCAGGGCTGGAAGTTCTCCCATTTCCTGTAGCTAACAAAATACTGATTCCCCCCTCTGGACAGCAGGATTCGCTCTCAGGTTGGGGGATTTTCTTTGAAGGCCAAAAAGGAAAAGACTGGGTTGTAGAGAAGGTTTTTCTGTGTTGGTGAGCTTCAAAACACGTGGGAATTGCAGGGAATGAGCTGGGAAAAGGCTCCTTTAGCCACCTCGTGCCCAGAGTGTCGCCAAGTTTTTCCCATGGCAGCAAGGAAAGATTGAGACCGACTGGAAAGTAACTGCAGGCAGGAAAGTACATTTCTATCTGCATCCTCGGGTGGTTTGCATGAGACTGAAAGGGTCAAGAGGAAAGTTCCGAGTGTGGTCATTTCCCTGAGATTATCATGAGAAAATACACTGAAAACTGGTGGAAAGGTTTGGCTGGGCAATGGTTTTTCTTTGGTCAAACTTTGACATGCAAACTGCCTTAACATGCACAGGAAGGTAATCCCGTGCCTGAAGTAGCCCCTTTGTCCTTCTGGGCAAAGCTGGTGCAAAAGGAGCAGGCATGGGGCTGTGGGAGCCTCCTGGGGGCTGTGTGATGCTCACGGGAGTTTGTTTTCAAAGCCCGAGAGGTCAGATGGGGAAAAAGCAATGTAAGGTGTTGGCAGGCCAGTCTGATCACGTTAATTCCTTCTCTTCTTAATGAGGAGCCCCTGAGCCCTGCCCGGCGCGTCCGCAGGGCTTTGAACGCCCGCCCGCCCCCGGGAGCGGAGGCGGCAGCGAGCGCGCCCAGGCTCGGGGTGGCAGCGGAGCGGGGGTGACTCACTTTTGGGAGGATGCAGGTGGAACACGTGGCTCAGCATCACCTCCACCTTGGCCCCTGGTGATGTCCGACCCCGCAGGAAGGGTCTGAGCGGGGTCCCGTGGACCCGGCGGGGGCAGCGGGGGCGAGAGAGAGCGGCTTCTTCGGCCGGGCCGGCTCCTCCGGGGCTGCGGGGAACGGGCGGAAGGGGAGCGGGCGTTCCCCGGGAGCGGCCCCGGTGCCTTGCCGGCATCCCGGCGGGGAGGAGCCGCCGCTCTCGCCCGTCCCTCCGCAGCAGCGATGGGGCGCCGGGACGGGGTCGCGGCTCCGCGCCGGAGCTCCGGGCGCTCCCTGGGGCTGCGGCTGCGCCGCGCCGCGGCCGCGGCTCCGTGCGCGGGGAGACGGCGCGGGCGGGCAGGTGAGTGCGGGGCCCGGGGCTGCGGGGGGAGCCCGGTGCGGGGGTGCGAGCGGAGCCGGCGCGGGCGGGCAGGTGAGTGCGGGGCCCGGGGCTGCGGGGGGAGCCCGGCGCGGGCGGGCAGGTGAGTGCGGGGCCCGGGGCTGCGGGGGGAGCCCGGCGCGGGCGGGCAGGTGAGTGCGGGGCCCGGGGCTGCGGGGGGAGCCCGGTGCGGGCGGGCAGGTGAGTGCGGGGCCCGGGGCTGAGAGCGGAGCCCGGTGCGGGCGCGTCGCTTCGGCTGCGAGGCGAGGGGCAGGCGACTGGCGCAGAGTGGGCTCCGTGCGTGTCAGTGCAGGGGATGAAAAAAGGGCAGAGAGCGGGCATGGGACGTGGCTGAGAGGCTCGGGCTCTGCTTTCCTTCCAAACCCGAGCGATTTTGGTGGTGTTCTGGGCCGTACCTGGCTCTGTGTCTTGTCTGAGTGATGCTGGTCCCGAAGCCGAAGATGGGTCTGTTCTGAGCCGACTGGTAAAGCAGATCATCCGCCCGAGGGTCAGTCAGGTGAAAAGAACTTCAACTTTTCGTCAAAGAAAGAACATTGTTTTGTATTTGATAATGTTTTAATGATGCTTGTATCAATCATCTTGTCAAGGCTGTGAAAATGCTTAAAGAGTTTTTGCTCATTTGGAACTCCAGTGTTAAAACTGGTTTGATGTGGCTTGTAAAGATGCCTGTGATAACAGGGTGTGGGTAATGATCTTGAAAGCCATTTATTTTGGGTTGTGTGAAGGTGGAACTGCTGCTGCCTGGTTTCTCCATGGGCCGTGATGCTTAGTGAACAATTCCACCTCACACCTGGGGACTCGTTCTTTCTGCTGATAAATGATCCCTTCAGAAATGGCCCAAAACACGCTGGATGGACAGGGCTATTCCTCAGGGATTAGAAGATAAGATTAATTTGTTGTAGGCAAAGGGGAAGTGGAGTTCTCTAAAGAAGAAATCTCCCACTGCTGGACTCCGTGCCAGTGACATTGCCTGGCTCAGTGCTGCCCCATGGGGCAAGTTGTAGCCAAAGGCTGTTGGCCCCACGGATCAGGGAACAAAGTCCCTGTGGGGGACAGGCGATTGTTTTGGGATCATCCACATGAGAGCAGGAAGCGCAGCTCCTTTCTGGGGTCTCCTGGAGGGTCTGTGGTTGCTCCCAGGAGCCAGCCCTGCCAGGAAGGTTTTCACGGGATTGCTCAGCGTCCTGTCTCTTTTTGCATGTGCTGGTAACCCCATGGTGCTTCCAAGGATGGTCCAGAATGGAAAACCACGTTCTTAGACTTGCAAATCACCACCCTTATCTTTGGGACCACAGACCACTTGGCTTGCCATGTGTCCCCCGAGCAGCCCTGCAGCACTGAGCCCCTCATGGCCCTGCAGGCTGCAGCCAGGTCCACGTGTGGGCTGGGGACCAGGGTCCTCACCCTCCCCTTGGTGGGATTGTCTGGAGGGAGGACCTGCAGCAGTGATCTCCCCACCCCGATGTGGTGAGAGGAGGCTCTGACTCGGGTGGGTGAGGCAGGAACAGTTGGATAATGGAGCTGGTTGCTCATCACTTGCCAGCTTTCTGCCTTCCAGGAGCTGGGGGCTTTCTGCTCTGTTTCAGCAGTGGCCACATAATCCAGATTCCTCGGATAAATTCCTGCTGTTTCTCCTAGATCTGTGGCTGCTGTTTTAATTGCCCGGAGCTCCGAGCCAGACACAGGACCCTTGTTGCACAAACCCGGCTCCCATGAATGATGCTGTTGTGTGTGTCTCTGAGCTTCTCTTTTCCTCCCTCTTGCCCTCCTCCTCTGGAAGCCGGGGAATTCAGCCCTGGTGAGATCCCGCCTGCTGTGTTCATGCAGCTGGCAACACGCTCCAGCTGCCATTTCGGGTGTGCCAGTGGACCTTTCCCTGATTTTCCTCTCATGAAGGACATTGAAGCCATCCTCCTCCTCTTGGCTGGAGCTGGTTTGCTCACTTCCTGCTGGTGTGAGGCTCAGTGCTGAGGCCAGCGCTGAAACTTCCCTGTGGTCCTGGAAGCTCCAGGTGCATGGGGTAAAAGTGATTTCTGGGCTCTCTGTGCTGCAGATTCTCCATACTCAGGGGTGTTGGGGATGCCCTGTGGGCCTGGGGCTCCCTGTGGCATTTTCTGGGTTGGAAGGGCTGCAGTGGCTGTGGTGGCAGTGCCTGGGTGATGCTTTTAGGGCTGGGGATTGGGAAAAGCCAACTAGTGTTCTGCACTAGCGTGGCTGGACAGAGATAAATGGGGCTTCCCAAGGTTGGCAAGGGTGCCAGTACAGGCTGGGCCAGCTCTGCCAGGGTGTGATACCCTTCGTGTGAAAATAACACGAGTTTCTCCTGTTCTCCATCCACAGCAGTGGGAAAATAGGAGCCATGGACAGATAGTGCATGAGCAGAGCAGGAGTCTGCTGGCAGCTGGGTGTCACACACATGCCCCAGACCCCATCACCTATGGGTGCCTCTCTGCGCTCTGTATTTATATAGCTGAAAGGAAACTGAAACTTTTCCCCCTCCCGTTTATTTGGGTTGTTGGAAGGGAGGAGCAGTGAAAAGGCCGTGCTGGTGCGGGATGTGTCCGCGGGGCTGCATGGGTTCCCCTCCTGGGGGAGATTCCCGGCTGCAGCAAAGCTGTTTTTCCCGCCGACTCGGGGCAGTTTTCGTCCCTTTCCGCCGTTTCCTCGCTGTGACTCTCCCGGGGGTTTCATGTGCCGGGGGCGGCGCAGGGAGCCGCGCCCACGGGGCCGGGCGGGGGTCGCGCTTTGGGAGCCCCGGGCCCGCCGCCGCCCCTTCCCAGCGCAGCGTCTCGGCGAGATTTCCTGCTCTCCACACCCTCCCTTCTTCCTGCTTCACGCAAAGGAAAGAGCGGGGAAACCTCAGCGGCCGTGCCGCTGACACAGCCGGGCTGTCCCGGGGTGCGGGCCGGGGGCTTGGCCAGCGCGCCCAGGCGCTGCACCCAGCGTGTTCCCGGGGGCTTTGCTCACCCTCTGTCCCTTTTTCTCCCCTCTCCGTGAGTCGGGAGCTGGATCTGGCGGGGCTGGGACTTGTGGGGGTCAAGGCTCGGCTGGGTCCTGACACCCGGATCCCCCTGACCCCTCCTTTGCCCGCGGGCTCTCACAGCCCTTCACTCCTCGCTTAAATGACCTCCCAGTGATCCCCCCTGGTCAACAGCTGCTCCCTTCGCTGGGGCTGACCCCGGGCGTACCGGCTGCCTGCTGTCACCCCCCTGCCACCCCCTGCCCGCCCCTGGGCTCCAGCTGGTGAGGGGCTCTCACGCCCAAAGCTGCGGGAGGACTTTGCAGCCAACAAGAGCCGCATTGAGCAGCCTGTGCTGGAGTCCCTTCCCTCCGTGGGGAGAGCCAGGGCAGGGGGGGCTGTGGTGGGGCAGAGGCAGGAGGGAGGTTGGTGGGAGGAGAGACAGGAGCTTGGGAAGGAAGGAAGGAGATGTGCCTCTCAGACTATGAAAACAATGGGAAAAAATCCTGGTTTTTAACTTGATTCTCCCATGTTGGGAGCTTGGGCATCCCTCCAAGCAGTGATTTCCAGAGGAAAGCTGGTTTCTGACATCCCTGCAACATACCTGGTCTCTCTCCTGCTTTTCTGGTCATCCCACCCCAGACTGCTGCCTGACTCAATCTCACCCTCTGCCTCCTCTGCCCGTCCCTCCATGCTCGGGCTGGTGCTTCCTGACCTCCAGCCCTTTCACCTCTCATTGCTCACAAAAAATTCCTCCAAGTCCACTTAAGCAGTGTGTTTTTCCCTCTTGTGAATCACTTGTGGCTGTGCCCCTCTTGTATGACAGGAGTGTGTGGTCCAGAGCCAGGTTGTGAGGTGTGTGTGCTGTGAGGAAGGTCTTCCTCACTCTTTGCTGTTGGAATAGTAACTACAGAGCAGTGCAAGGGGATTTTGGGGGGCATGAGAAGCTGTGAGCAGCCCCACTGTTCCTCTCAATGCCTCACTGTGACTTCCACCCCAGCTGTTCCATCCACTGGGTGTGATGGACAGGGAGAGCTGGGGACAGCCAGGTGTGTCCAGAAATTGTCCTGGGGTGCCTCACTGTGGGGGAACAGCCTGAGGAACTGTGGTGGGTGCTCAGCCCTGCAGGGAGGTGGCAGCTGCTGGTGTCCCCTGCTGCAGTCCCGCAGGCCAGGCCTGGCCCAGCAGTTGCTGCTGCCGGTCTGGGGGTGGAGGGAGTGGGATGGCCGGGATGGGGAGGCACAGGGACCTGGGGCAGTGCCAGACATGGACGGGGTTTGGAGTGCCACTGGGTTTCACATGTGGCACAGAACGGTTTGGGTGGGAAGAGATCTTAAAGTTCAACTCATTTCACCCTCTGCCATGGAGGGACACCTTTCACTGTCCCAGCTTGCTCCAAGCCCCATCCAACCTGGCCTTGGACATTTCCAGGAATGGGGCAGCCACAGCTTCTCTGGGCAACCTGTGCCAGGGCCTCCCCACCCTCACAGGGAAGAATTTCACCCCAATATCCCACCTAACCCTTCTCTTTTTCAGAAGAACCCATTTTCCCTTGTTCTGTCCCTCCATCCCTTGTCCCAAGCTCTCTTGGGAGCCCCTTTAGACACTGGAAGGGGCTCTGAGCTCTCCCTGGAGCCTTCTGCAGGTGAACACCCCAGCTCTCCCAGCCTGGCTCCATGGCAGGGGGATTCCAGCGCTCGGAGCATCTCCGTGTCCCTCCCCTGTCGCACGGACAGCGGCCCGCGTGGCCCCGGGAGCCCCCGCGCTGCAGCTCGGCCGGGGGCGGTGCCGGGGGCGGGGAGGCGGTGCCGGGGCGGATCCCGGGCGGTCCCGGGCGGTCCCGGGCGGTCCCGGGCGGTCCCCCCGCACAGCCCCGCACCTGCCGCGGCCGCGCTCACACCGACAACAGCCGGAGCGCCGGCTGGCACCGCCGGAGCCCGCGGCGGCCCGGGCACCGGGCGTCCCCCTCCAGACCCCTCCCTCCTGCCCATCCCTCCACAAGTCCCCCGAGGGCGCGGCTGGACGGGGCGTACATAGCCTGAAGGTAAATCGGGAACCTGCGGCTGCGTTCGGGGAGTGAATGCGGAGAGGAGAAAGAGGGTTTTGGGAGAAAGCACCCAGCAATCTGCTGGCTTTGCTCCTTGGCTCGGGCTGGGCTGTGCTCTGAATGTTGCACACGCATGGTAGAATCCCTTCCTGGAATCACTTAGAGCTCTGTGTGCGATGGAGTAAGTAGTCAGGAGGTGATGGAGAGATACAGTGGCCTCAAGTTGTGCCAGGGAGGTTTAGCTGGATCTTAGGGACACTTTCTTCCCTGAAAAGACTGTCCAGTTCTGGCACAGGCTGTCCAAGGGAGTGGCAGAGTCTCTGTCTCTGGAGACATTTCACAGCTGTGTAGTTGTTGGGATGTGGGTTAGTGGTGGCGTTGCTGGGGAACAGTCGGGCTCGGTGGTCACAGCAGGCTTTTCTAACCCGAGTGAGATTCTGTGGGTCACCTGTGGCTCCAGAGAACGCTGCTCAGCGCCACTGCCTCCCGCAGCACCGGGATGCCGCCAGGTGGGATGTGCGTGCTCTGGCACCCACGGGACGCACGCGGTGCCTGGGTCAGGCTGCAGCCGGGCAGGATGAGAAGCTTGGAGCTGGTCTGCAGCTCCTGACAGCCTCGTGCAGTAACTGGATCCCGCTCTGGCATACCCGGGCTGAGTCAGGGCAGTGCGTGGGGCAGGGATCCGCCGCTGCCCTTAGAGCGGCCGGGTTCGGGTTTGGCACGTTCAGCTCCCGGCTCGGCCGTGCTGACCCGCAGGCTCCTGGCAGGGGTCGGGGGGGGCTTTGGACCACCGGGGTTCTCCCAGGGCTCCTCTCCTCACCTCCTCTGCCTGGGATTAGTGCAAGTAACCCACTGGCTGGGAAAACATGGCTTTACCCTCTGATTCAGAGAGTCAGTGAGTTCTTGGAGAAACTGTGCTGATGTCAGGAGACTCCAGATCAGGCAGTGGGGGAAGCTGGGCGCTGTGTCCTAGCTTTCAGTGCCTTGGGCACATGTTTGCAGCAGATTTGCTCTTCTGGAGCCCTTTGTCGTTGTTAGGGACGGATGGGTTTGCTGTGCATGTGTCATTCGTCACATGTGACCCAGCAGTGCTCTGGAGAAGCGTGCTGCCAAGGTGAGAGGCTGCTTCCTCAGGGGCTGTTTGATCGTGCCGACCTCAAACACCAGCTCTTTGTGCGTTTGGATTTGTGGTTTGCCTTCTGAAATACTCCGTGTGCCGAGGGCAGTAGAGCCTCTTCTACTTAAAGACCTTTGTACAGTCCCTGGGTGTTGGAGTGCATATCGTGAATTTTTGGCAGAAATCCACACTCTTTTCCACTTGCATACGTGAACTGTTATCAATGGCTGTGCCTTTTTCTGTTTGCATTCTCACCGAAGCCTAGATGGGGAGGGGGCTGTGCAGCCTCCCCTCACCGCTCTCAGGGAAGAATCAGCTCCCACCCTTATCCTGAAAGCTCCACATTTTCCTTGTGTGGCAAAACATGAAGTCCCAGCACAGAGCAGCTATCAAAGCTCCTTCTGGGGAGAAGCTCAGTTCATGCCACGTGCTCACACTTCCTCCAAGAAATCTTTTTCTGATAAAAGACTGCATAAATCCAGCCGTGCTTCCGTTGAGCATTCCTTGTCTGCATCGCCTCCAGTGCCCAAATCCCAGTGTGTGCTCACAGGACAGGCTGCCAGCGGTTCAGTTTCGTAAGAGAACAAAATGTGGTTGTGCCCAAGGGCACGTCAGTGCTTCCCTTTGGTTTTGTACTAATTTCAAAAAGATTTGAAGGTTTCCAAAGTCAATTGAATTGAGTAGGGGAACGAAAGGTCGCCCTTTCCCCGAGGGCATGCTGAGGTTGCTGCGTGACTTTGGGCAGAAGGACCAAGCCTGGAAGTTGGCCGGCACTGAAGGGGCAGGCGGTGCTGAGGGTAAATCACTGCCAGTAGAGAGAAGAACGAAGTCTCCTTCTTTCAAGTGATCACCCCATGAAAAGCCTGAGACAGTTTGCCTGTTGTGGGAGTTTGGGATTTGCCTTTGCCCTCAGCGTGGCTTTGGAAGGGCTTTTGCATTTGGTGTCTGTGGGAGTTTAATCCCCAAATCCAGGCAGTGTGCTGGCAGCAGGGATGGGAATGACTTTGGAGGGGTCACTGTAGCCCTGATGCTTGGGGAGCTGGGGGGTCCTGTGGGGTGGTGGGATTCCTGCCCTGTGCCAGGGCTCATCTCCCTGGCCCAGCAGAGCATCCCCTAACACGGGGGTCTCCTTTCCTCCCCCCAGCCCCAAAGCAGAGATGTTGCTCCATCCCTTCTGCCCACTGGATTTCGTGACAAGGATTACCCGAGCCCAGGGATGAAAGCTGAGTTGGCTTTGTGCATGTAAAAAGCTTTAGAAGTGGTGAGGGGTCTGTAAAAGCTGGGATGCTGTTGCTCTGCCAGTCTTCCCATCCCATGCCGTGCCCATGCTGGTCCTGCTGCAGCAGCAGTGGTACTCCAAGGCAAGAGGAGCCACGGGGAGTACCAGCTCCCCAAATCCTATTGCAGGTGAACTGAGCATGGCAATGTCTCCCTGGAACTTGGGGTTTCTTAGTTCTCAACTTCCCTTCTTGCACGTGGTGTTCCAGCCGTGCCGGGACGTGTGACAGAGGCGTTGGGGGGGATTTAGCTCTGGAGCAAAGCTGTGCTGGAAGGCGGCCGGCGCCTCCGGGGGCTGGTGGCCAGGGCAGAGGAGCGCCGGTGAACCTTTGAGCAGGGCTCCGGAGGGGACCAGCAGCGGCGGCACATTCCAGCGAGGCCGGGGGTCCCCGCACGGTTAATGATTGAGCTGCTACGGCCCTTTGGCTCCTACCGTTTGCAGAGGCACCTCGGGAACATGCGAACCTTTCCAGGCTGCGGGGCAGGTCGTGGGGATTTAAAGAGACAGGATCTGTCCCTACATTTCCAGTAACAGGATACTTTTCTGATGCTGGAAGGTGATGGTTTCTGGGTTTTTGCTATCTGTTTGCTTTCTGATTCACTGGGTGTGTTACCTGCGTGTTGTGCAGGAGGATCGTTGTCAGTGAGGAGCTGTGCTGGCCTCACTCTGCCCCATTCCATGCTCATCACTCTCTGCCCGATGATGCGGTGTCACCCTGATCCCACGGGATGTGGCTCCTGGTGGGTCCCCCCATGTGTCCCCTGCCTCTGGGTGCTGTGACACCCAGGGGTGGCAGTGTCCCCAGCCTGCTGCTGTCGCCTGTGGCTGCTGGGTTAATCATTGCCAGCTCCCCGTGCCACGTGGGTGCTGGCCTGACTGTTTGCAGAGCCCTTATCTCCACAGGGCACTTGTCACCCCGTGCCAGTTACTGGCAGAGTAAACGTTAACGGCCGGTGCTGGGAACAGCTTTAACAGCTCAGGGCACCTTCCCCAGGGGCTCAGCCCCTTCTTACCCCATTGCTCTGGAGGCACATGGAAGCCCAGCAGGGGTGCAGTGTCAAAGCCTGGGGGTCTGCAGGGGAGATGAGGCTGGTGGGGATGTCAGGATAAGTCCTGGGACACCTGGCTTCTGGCGTGGTCCTGGGATGAACCTTTGGATTTCCACAGGTGCTGCAGCCAAGGCTCAGTCCCATTGCTTAAGTGAGAGCAGGAGCTGGTGGCTTCTCCCAGGGCGTTCTGGTGCTGAACCCGAGGGGTCCTGTGCACGCCAGCCTGGGTGAGCTGGGGGATTTCCCACCCTGCAGGTGCAGGTGGAGAGGACAAGAAAACTGGCATTTAAAAGAAAAAGGAAGAAAAAAGGAAAAGGAGTGAAGAGGACAAGGCTTTGCTGCCAGTGCTGAAGGCTGAGCTGGGGCTGGGGGCAGGGGTGGTTGTGAGGCCACAGGTGGGGTTTGCTCTGCAGGGTTTGAGAGCATTGGCTGGTGGCCTGTTCCCTCTACTGCTCCTGTGAAACTGGAACTGCCCCTGGGCAGGGGCAGGCAGAGTTGTCACAAGGCTCAGGATGGTGCCCACAGCAGTGACGCAGAGCGCACTTGACCTCATTTCATCAGTGTTGTTGGGCAAGAGCAGGCTGTCTGGGCAGCCAGGGCTGGTGTTCCATCTCTGTTTTTCCAGGCAGAGGGCTGCCCCATGGCCTCTGGACACCTTCCTGAGCAAATCCCAGGATGGCTGTTGCATGGTGAGAGGCACTGGCGTGACTGTCTCCTGGACACAGATATACTGGGGGCCACACATGGGCTGTGACTGTGTGATTTCTCCTGGGATGAAGTCCCAGGAGCTGTGGTGCTGCTTTCTTGGGAGCAGGAAGCATGTAGGAAGCAGTGGTTCTCCCCCAGCTAAAAATAATGAACATATGCATAGTTGCAAAATCAGGGACAAGGCAGAAATTAACTCTCTTCTCCAGGCTGGTGATCCATCTCCTGCTGAACCCTGAGCCCTGGCTGCTGCTGGGACAGACATTTGCTTCCCAGCCAAGTGGCAGCTGACCCCACGCTTCCCTTTCCCACGCCTGGCCTCACACCTCCACACAGCTCTTCCAGCACCGCTGCTGTGCCGAGAAATTCCAAACCACAGCAGGCACTGGAGGCGTTTCACAGCAGCAGCTGAACTGGCTCAAACCACGGAGTGCCTCTGAGGCTGAAAGCCCCAAGTGCCTGGTTGTTCAGGGCAAGGGGCTGTTGGCACTGGGAGTGCTTTGGCTGTGCCCCTGGCCTTGCTCCTGCTTCTGTGTGCTCTGCTGTACAGAGAGAATGGAATCGCCCTCTCTGTGGCTGTGACCTGTGAGTACACGGGAACGCTGCCAGATCCTGGCACTGAGCTTATTTATTGTTTTATTTATTGTGCTGTCCCGTAGTGGAGGGCCCGGGGAGAGTGAGCTCTCCTCTCCACACGGGGCTGTTGGCTTTGCTCTGTCCTTGACTGACTGTTTGAGGCAGCTGCTTCTCCACGTCCTGGATTTCCTGTATTTCTTCTCCTTTTGCTTTCTTGTGCCTTGTGTCAGGACGTTGGTGTGAAGGCAGCGTTTGTGCTGTCTAAGCCTCCACGTGTGTCCCTGCTGGGCTGGAGCAGCTGCAGTGCTGGGCTGGGGGGCTGCAGGGGGCTGCATGGCCGGGGTACCCCGTCCCTGCCCTTCTCAGGAAGCTGAGGAGCCACATTTCCATCTGCCAGAGACCCCAGCACACCCCTGAGGGACCCTCGGAGTGGGGGGTGACTGATACACCCCACTCAGGGCCTTGAGGAGAGGGTCTGGGTGGGGAGGGGGGCACAGGTGCAGCCCCCTGCCCCCCTGGCTGCAGTGCAGGGCCTCCAGCAATGCCAACAGCTGTGCAAGTTCCCGTTCTGCCCAATGGCTCTGGGAATGGAGCCAGCATTTTTGTGAAATCAAGAGTGGGTCCCCAGCTATCAGCCCCTTTTGAGGGTCTCGTGCTTTCCTTGCCAGACAGAGAGTTTATGTTTGGATTCTGGATTTTGTGGCTTTTTTTTCAGGATGTGCTGATGCCACAGATTGTCTCTGGCAAGAAGTTCCTCTTATATGTCCAGACACCTTGAGATTCCCTGGGGCGTGAGGCACACAGGAGCTGCATTTGCAGCAGGGACACAAGGGGTTAAAGCTTCTTTGCAATGTGATTTAAAAAAAAAAAAAAAAAAAAAAAAAAGCCATTTCCTTCATGTCCAGAGACAGTTTATTTTCTGGGCATTCTTCGGGACGCAGGGAGGTGCCTTTTCTTTAAGGCATTTCCTGTAAGCAAGTTTATATTTGGCCTGGGGAGGGTGGGGAGAGGAGGTGGGTGCTGGGGAGGGTCCGTGGCCGAGCCGGGTGACCTCAGCTTTTGGCTCCTTGTCCCGAATTGTGGAGGTGGCAGCTGCAGGAGGCGAGTGCTGTCACAGCAGGGCGAGGAGCAGGGTCCTGCGGGGTCCCACGAGTGCCCCAGCAGTGCTGCTGCAACGTGGGGAGGCTGAGCTGGCACCCACGGGGCGTCGAGGGTGCTTTCAGGCCATCCCTTCCGTTATCTTTAAGATGATGAAGATAAGAGCTGCTGAACCCCATATCCTGTGCTCGCTGTGGCTGTCTTCCCTCCCCCAGGATGGCTTTGATTGCCATCGAAGAGTCAAACAAGCCAACGTGGTGATGCACACGATCATCAGCATTCACTGTGCCCCTGGGGTCGGTAGTGCAGATTTAACTCTTTCCCCGAGGATATTTGATCAGACTTGCTCCCAGGGCAGGGGGTGCAGTCAGATCCTGATGCCACAGGCTGGGCTCCCCAGGCAGCGCCTCGAGCTGCTCCCCGATGCTCCCCGTGCCAAATTTCTTCTCCCCCATTTTGTTTTCCTTTTATTACCGTGATTTCCTAACATCGGAAGAGGCGAGTTATGAAACTGGAGTTATCCAAACACGTCTTGTTTGAAGATAGCGTTTCAGGCAGCAGATGCAGCTTCCTGCCCTGTAAATGGTTCCCATTGTTTCTCCTTGGCTGCTGGCCCCGGCAGCGCTGCGCTCCGGCAGCTCTGGGAGCACTGGGGCTCTCTGGGCAGCCTCTGAAAGCACCTGGGGGCTCCCTGGGGCTGCCTCAGGTTAAGGGCAGGGTGCTGGTTCTGTTGGCTGCAAACATCACCTGCGAGCTGGGGTCGTTGAGTGCTGGGCCAGGCACAGAGGTAGAGCTGGGCTGACAGATGGTGTCTGCATGGCAGGAAGCCATGGGGTAAATAAAATGAGGTGGTGCTAGTTGGTGTGGTGAGGACAGGTCCCAGCACAAAAGAAGCAGCATGCATTTTTAATTTAATTTAATTTTTGTAGTGCTTAAATGCAAAGAGAGGGATCAGAGGTGACCCACAGGTGCTGCTGAGGCAATGGGAAGAAATATTTTCCTGCGAGACTGGTGAGGCCCTGGCACAGGCTGCCCAGAGAAGCTGCGGCTGCCCCATCCCTGGAAGTGTCTGAGGCCAGGTTGGATGAGGTTTGGAGTAACCTGGTCTGGTGGAAGGTGTCCCTGCCCATGGCAGGGGTGAAACTGGATGAGCCGAAAGGTTCCTTCCAACCTAAACCATCCTGCAGCTCCAAGATACACTGATTCTCTGATCCCTGTGGTGACGTGGGATTGAAGAAGTGCTAACAGTCAGAGTTTGTTGGTGAGCTGCAGTTTTGTGTCTCACGTTCCCCCTGGGCCTGTGGCCACTGCCAGCCTGACCTTGGGCGAGTGTCCGGCAGTGGCAGCTCCAGCTCTGGGGTGGCTGCAGGACCCTGGGCACAGGGAGGTGCAGTAGGAGCAGGCTGGGACCTGGTGAGTTTTGGATGGATTGTCCTTCCCCACCGACAGAGCCTGCTCTGAGAGGAGCTGGGTGTGCCCAAATCTCTTCCTCTGACTGAGGAAGCTGTGGTGGGGATCACACTGTCCCTGGAGCTCGGGCACGGCTGCCCTGCTGCAGCCACACTGTGAGGGAGCCTCTCTTCTCCGGCTCTCCATGGCCTTCCCACCTGCTTGAGCATCAGGGATTGCTTTTTTAATTAATTTTTTGTTTCTGTGAACACTGTTACAGGCTGGGGAGCTGCAGCTGTTCTGCAGAACTGTGGCAGGAAGCAGTGCTGGACCCTTAGCTGAGCTCGTGGTTTGACGCTTTTCCTTCCTGCCCTTCTCAGCAAAGCAAACTCACTTTGCTGTGCTGTGCCCCCCCACCTGAGCCCCTGCTCCCTCCCTGCTTTGGATGTCAATTTTTGCTTTGAGGGTTGGGCTATGGTCCCCCAGGCAGGGTCCTAGAGAAAGAATCTGAGTCTTGTGTCTCTGTTTCTCTGGCCACAGTGGTTGGAGGAGGCAGAGATAGCAAGGTCAGGAGTCTCAATGATTGGCGTTTGATAAGGTTCACTGATATTTTATCAGTGGTCTCTGAGGACAGGAGGAAACTTTGTGAGTTAAGAACATCTGTCTTGGCAGGGCCACATCCCCTGAGTGCTCAGTGCCGGCTCAGGCTGGGACCCAAATCCTTGGAGATCCCAGTCTCTCCTTAGAGCCAGCACCCACAGAGATCTTGGCCATTCTTGGGCTGTCCTGTGGCTGTACTGGCAGAGCCAGTCACCTGCCCAGCTGCTTCACCTGGGATTTACCTGCTCTCAGGTGGTTCGTGCTGCTCCTTGAGCAGGGACTGAGCCATGAAGGGATCCTGGCAGCATGGAAAATATTGTGTAAGTCTGGGTTCCATGGATTATTGAGCATTTGTGTTTCTTGGCCAGGCTCCTCAGCCCATCATGGCATGCAGTGATGCACTGGTGGTTTTGTCAGTGCTTTCCCACTTTTTCCAGCACTGCTCCCCTTCAGCTCATCCCCAGCTCTGCTGAGGTCCTGGGTGGGGATGGGCACAGGGGCGCTTTGCAGTGGAAGGGGGGAGAGATGCCATATCCCACCTTTCTCTCTGGGAATGCTCTGGAGTCCGAGGAGAGCAAAGATCAGCTCCTGCAGCCCTGCTTGGTGCTCTCAGCCTGCAGGGACCTTGTGACACTGTGCAGTCCTGAGGGCAGGTGGGAGTGAAACACTCGGTGAGCAGCCGGCGGAAAGAGCAGAGAGTCCTTGTGAGCGGCGGTCACGGGTCAGTGTCACCTGGAGTGTGCCAGGCAGGGCAGTGGAGCGTGGCCGGCCCTGGATGTGGCTCAGGGAGGTGGTGGTGGGCAGCCACGTGTCCAGGCACTGGGACTGGGATTTTGGGCAAATCAAGGCATGAGCTGTCTTGGATGGGGCTGGGAGCAGGTGCCACTTGTCCCTGAAGAGGCTGAGGTTGCCAAAGTGTGCTGGGGCTTTAAGTCCCTTCAGAAAACTCGCATGTGAGTCAAAAATTAGTCATAAAATTAGATGGACAAAGTTTTAGAAGGGTGTGAGCTGACTGATTGGCCACAAACACATCAGCCAGCAGCACTGGGGGAGAGCTTGACTGAGGCAAAGGCTTCCTCAGAAACACCAGTGGGGCAACTGCTGCACACTGCTGGGACTGGAAAGGAACATTTGCTTGGGGAAAGATGAGCATTTTAGAGTGTCGTTCTGAAGGACACAGCTGGGGATGGCTCCCTCACTGTGCACAGCTCCTGTGGTGGGGGTTTGGCTGGGGAGGTTCCTCCCTGTGTGACTGCAGTGGCTATTCCAGAATGACTGTCTTGAGGGCAGAGTGTTCTTATTATCCCCCCTGGGAAGCTCTGAACAGCCCTGGCATCAGCCCTCCATCAGGAGGGGATCTGTCCCTCACGAGCAGCCCCATCCTCACCATCCTCACCATGCTGTGAGCACCAGCAAGGCCATTGTGCAGTCGGGCCCAGAAGAGAAAACCCCAAATGTGACAAATGTTTTCCTTACAGAGGGGCTTTCACATGGAGGGCAAGCTGGAACAAACATGCCCGTTCCTGCCAAAGGCACTGCTCTGCCAGTAACTGGCCTCTGCTTCCTACTGCAAGCGGTTGATGTGTGAAATTGGGGCTTCCTGCTGCCTGCTGACCCCTGGGCTTCTCCTTGCCCTGACCCTGGGAGCTGTTCCTCTGCTCCTGACCCTGCTGTCGGCAGCCACCACTCTGGCTCCGGTGTGTTGGGCGTCACAGCTTCCCGTGAGCAGGAATAGCTGTGCCAGGGCTGTGAGCTCCTGTGCCTGTAGAGCCCTCGGGAAGTGCTTGGTTAATTAACCAAACTGAAGAACAGTTGTTTGAATCATTTCTGGAAGTGTTCCACCTGGTTTACAGCAAAGGTCTTGGATTTGGGATTGTCCTTTAAGCCACGGAGCAGTCCAGATCCCTTGGTGCATCCTTGGATCCTTCCTGATCCATGGCTCTCCTCTGTGTCCCACGAGGCTTTGCTCACCTTGGCTCCTCAGAAATGCTGTTTTTTAATGTAAATGGCCCCATTTTGGTCTATGCCCAGGCTCAGGGTGGACTTGGCTGGAAAGGTAAGGGGCACAGGCAGACCTGTCTGTGCTGGATTCTCTGGTGGGAGGCAGAGGGCTGGGACCATGTAAGCTGACTCTGCCATTCCCAGGATTGGTCATCCACTGGGATTCAGCATCTTGACTGTCAAACCAGTGCAAGAGTTTATAATATTGCTTGGGGCCAGTTTTTGCATCCTGTTTTATAATATTCACTGTCATTCCCCACATTCCTGGCAAGAAGACTTCTGTATTTTTTTGAAATGTTCCTTCATGTCTTTGGAAAACTGTGACATCCTTTAAGACTTCTTCAAAATGCCCTTGTCCTGCTGCCCTGGCATCTCCTATTAGCTCCATAAAGAATGGGAGGCCTTGAGTTTCAACTCCAGCTCCAACATCATCTCCTTCCAGCTGGGAGAAAATGGAACAAAGAAAGAGGTAGACCATGTGCTCCTGTTTGACTCAGTGACCTCCCTGAACCTGATGTCCCTGCTGTGTTTCCACCTCTGTCGGCAGGTTTCACTGCCCCCCCGTGGTTTTGGGATAATATTGGGCCTGTTACCTGAGTTTCCATCCTTGTCACAGCCTGTCAGGACAACAAGGTCTGATGGGCTGGGGCACCCTGGGTCTGCAGGGTCAGACCTGCCAGGTGTGAGCTGAGGGCAGGTGGGAAGTTTTCCAATGCCATATCCCTGGATAGGGATGAGAGACTGGTGGTGTTTCTCACAGGGAATCAGAAGCAAGGTGAGGTGATGCTCAGCTGTGGGATCTCACAGCACATTCTGGGAATGATTCGTGCCAAAGCACAAAGTTTGGGAAGTACAGCACAGGGAATGTTGTTTTCATTGCAGAGACCAATCCTATGTCAACCACAGCTTCTTGCTTGTACCGTGCTGACCCCTCTGCTTTGGGCCGAGAGGTGAGCTGACTCCTGCTGCATGGAGAAGAGGCATTCCCAGGGCAGGTGGAGCATGCTGGGCTCAGCACAAACTGGAAATTTGTAGAGAATTGGGTGATTTAGTCTGGATATCTCAGATTTCAGGCACTGCTGTTCTTGTCCCTGAACCATCTTTTTGAGCTTTTAGTCCTCATTGCTTGAGCGACTGGGAAATTTACGACAGCCCAGCCTTGGCTGTCAGTTTTCCCATCCCTCACACACAGAGCTTGCTGGTAGTGCCAACAGCCGGCCGAGAGGAGCCGAGCGGTTCGAGTAGCTGATGTCTCATGATGAGAGGGATTTTTGGGGTGTCCATCCCTCTCCTCCATCCCGGGGTCCCGCCGGCCCCGCTCCCAGCGCCCGGAGCGGCCCCGCGGGACGCTTTGCTCGCCGCCCTTTATTTCTCCGGCTGGAATGGAAAGCTGCGGCTCACCTGGTGGCAGCGGGGTCCCGTGCTGGGCAGGACAGCGCGGCTGGGAGCGGGGAGCGGTGCCGGATGGAGCCCTCCCCGTCGCTCCCACCCCCGCCGCGGGCTCATGTCCTGTTTGGGGAGGCTCGGCTCGGCTCGGCTCGGCTCGGCACAGCCCCGCGGGGGAAGCTGCGGCTCTGCAGCTCCGTGCCTGTGGGAAGGTCCGCGCCGCCGGTGGACCGTGCTGGGTGGCCGAGGAGGGCGTGAAGGAGGCTGGGGGTCATGCTGATATTCTTTTCTGCGTTTAATCCACGGGGTTTCCCAATGAACAAAGCCGGAATTAACAGCTCCTGCCATGGTGAGTGTGCTCGTGTCCCAGCTCTGTGTTTGGATTGGGAGGCTCCGGCCGGCAAAACGCTCTCGGGGGAGGTGGGAAAGGCTGTAAAATGACCTTTTTTCTTGTTAGAGATTTCTTGGAAGCAGCGTTTCCTGTGCAGCAGGGCGGTTTGCTCTGGCTTTTACACAGCGGGGCGAGGGCAGCGTTCAGAGGTGCCGCTTGTTTGTTGTTAAATTGTTGGTTTGTTTTTTTTTTTTTTTTTTTTTTTTTTTTTTTTTAATCTTTTCTCGAAAACCAGAATTTCCTTCACCTTTTTCCCCGTGAAGCGCTCTGCCGGTGCCGCCGTGCGGGAGCCCGGTGCCCCGGCGGGACACGGCGCTGGCCCCGCGGCGGGGTTGACAGAGGCGATGGCAGCGACAGAGCAGTCACAGTGCCTGGGGCTTCTCCTTCCCCGCAGGGCAAGAGACCTGCAGCCCCGGCAATATTTGGGTTTATTTCTGCCAGAGCTTGCCGAGCCGGTGGGAGCGCAGCGTGCCAGCTCCTCCTGATCTCCGAGTGTTTCCTGAGCCAAAAATCCTTTCGGTGTGAGTCCGACCCGTTGGGGTCGGCAGCCGGCATGGCCAGGAGTGTGACGGTGCCAGCCGTGCTCTGGGCTGTGGCATCACCTGCTGACACCAACTCAGTGATTTGAGAGCAGTTTTCAGAAGGAGGAATGAGAAAAGAGCGGGGTTTGGGGCTGTGGGGAGGGGGTGGAAATGCCTCCGGCGCTGTGGTAAGCCATGCCCAAGCGGGGCTGGTGGGTGCAGCAGAAGGGGGTCCTGATGGGGGAGACCTGTGAGCTGGGGACAGTCCTTCCCCTGCGCACACAGACCTGTGTCCCCCTGAGAAATGTCCCTGGGCTGCATTTTGAAACTCGGAGTTGGGGTGTGGCTGTGCCTGGGGGGGTCCCTGCACGAACGGGGTTCTGTGCCTGCACCCCTGCGGCTGAGGGGGTCCGTGTGCTCGGCTGCACACCCAGGACTCTTCGGGGTTAAACTCCCGAATTTTGCAGATCTTTCTGATGTGGGATGGGATTTCAGGAGTTTAGCAAGGAGCACGTGCAGGCACCTGTAGGTGCAGGGACTGGCCAATAAACCAAAGCTGGGTCTGGTGGGGAGAGGAGGCAGGATCTTGTGCAGAGCTGGGAAATACTTGCTTTGGGGTTATTTTTGTATTGCAGCCTTTAATAAGGGAAGAAGAGAGCCCTAGAGTAACCATTCATGCCTCTGCTAGGAATTCAGTGCCTGTTCCTTCCTGCGAGGGCTTGTGCCCATGCCAGGGCTGTGGCAGTGGCTCTGGCTGGGTGTGACAGTTGTGGTTTGGGCTCCCTGTCCCTGGGGGTGTGTAGGGCTCCCACCAAAGCTGCTGGAGCCTGAGCATTCTTCAGCCAGGAACGGGGAGGGTTTGTGATTGTGTACAACATGGAAAAAGCTGCAGCAAGACCACAAGGGAATTGTGCTTCGAGGGTTCCTCTGGTAACACACATGTTTATGCTAAATAAATGTATAAAAGTAGGAGGGAATTCCCTCGTGTATTAAGGAAGTTACTGTTCTTTAGTGCCTGGATTTAGCAGTAGGAGCTGGGGGTCCTTCCTTGGCGTGGGAAGCAGGAGAGCAGCTGCAGCAGGTCACATCCATGGGAGATGCAAATGCTCCAATGGGTGGCTGGAGCTGAGAGCTCCCTGCAGAAGCTTCTGCTTCTGTTTCTTTAGTAGAACTGTTGGTGTTTTCCTTTGACTTGGCCTTCCTTGGCCTTTGGTGGTGGCTGGTGTTGGGTCTCGTGCAGTACTCCAGACGTTGACCTCAGTCCATGCTGGGTTTAACGCTCTCCCAGGTGGTGAACACTGGACTTCTGCTGTTGTCTGTGTAGGGAAACATGAGATGTGACAGCTCCTCATTGGGAGATGCAGCCTGCCAGGTACCTATGGTACCTTGATGCTTTCTGGGGGCTGACCTGGAACAGAAGCTAGACAGAATAAAAGGATAAAGTAGGGATTTATTAAAAGGCTTCAATGGGCACAGCTGGGCAGCACAAGAGCCCAGCTGGGCCACACCCAAGATGAACCCAAAATGGTCACAAAATGGATGACTGATCATGAGGTCTCCCACTTTTATAAGTTCTGGTCCATGAGCATATCTAATATCAATTGTCCAACCACAGCTTCAGGTTATGAAGTTCCATCCTCTTTGTTTTTCTTCTCATTTCACCATTGTTTTCATTCTAGGGCCTGAAAGTTGTCCTTGGTATTGAACTAGAGTAGGAATTGTTTTGTCTATCTACTTTGAGAAGAGAGCTTAGTAGCAATGAATACGAAACTTAAAACTACCCACCAAAACAGTACAGAATCTAAAAAATATAAAAGCTAAAACCTTAAAGCATTAACCTGTGGTGGGTGATGGATGCTGTGCCTGGCGCTGATGCCTGCCCTCGGAGCAACGGCGTCCACTTGTCCAAACAAAGCATGTGTGAGATCCATGGGATGGTCAACAGGAAAGCCGTGCAGTTTTAGAAAGGGTGGACTACAGGATGGGCAAGATGGATTAATTTTCTTCAGCATCCGAGTAGCTGTTTTCATCTTGCTCCTTGTGGATGCCTCATGCCTCAAAGTGTTCTGGGCCAGGTTGGATGATGCTTGGAGCAACCTGGGCTTGTAGAAGGTGGCAGAGGGCCAGAATGAAATGATCTCTAAGGTCCCTTCCAACCCAAACTGTTTTGGGTTTCTCTTCTGGATTTTTCTTTCTGGCTTCAGCGAACACTAAAGAGAAGGAAGAAACTTCACCCGAGCCTAGATCTGAGAGAGGGGCTGGTGGCTGTGCTGGCACTGATAGACCTTCTCGGGGTGGTGCACAGGGTGGGCTGGAGCCAAAGACTCTCTCTGCTCTGAGCTTGCTTTGCCATTGCCTTTTCAGAGATGGAACCCCAGGGTCCCTTCATGGGGGGCTGCTGCTGTGTGCTCCTGGCACAGTGGGACGGTCCTGCCCTCTCTGTTGTTCCTCTGGGGTCAGAGCAGCTGCAGAGATGCAGGTGGAGGAGGCAAGGATGGATCAGGGTCCTCACCTTCCTGGCCCTTTGTTTCTGTTCCTCTCTTTTTCCACCCCTCGTTCCCCCCAGACATCTGCTCTGCAGCTGCAGCCCGAGCAGTGGGACGTGTAACCCCCGAGCTGCCACAGAGCTCCCGAGTGCTCTGGAGCTGCTGGGAGGAGGAGCCCTGTAGGCCAGAGGGGCTGCAGGACTCCAGGGAGCTGCCTGGGGGAGCAGGAATCTGTAATATGCTGTAGCACACTCCTGTAGCCATCGCAGCAGTGCCAGGAGACACTGCCTTGGTCTCTGCCACCCCACCGTGTCCTGCTGCCAGTGTCCATCTGGGCACATCCCAGGGCCCTCTGGTCCTTCCCTCCTGGTGCATCCCCTGCCCCTGAGCGTGGCTGTCCCCTGTTCAGCCCTGTCCTGTGGGGTGTGTGAAGAAGGAACTTGGGTTAGTGGAGGCCTTGACAGTGCTGGACTTGATGATCTGAGGTGGCTTTCCCAGCTTAAACCATTCCACGATTCTATGATCCTACACATCAATTTTTGTGTCTGCTTCGGTGCTTCCTTCTCAACTTTATTAAAGACAGCACTGGCTGCAAACCTGAATTTAGGTTGTTCTGAGTGATGTTTGGGGAAGCAGAGGTGTTCTCTGTGCAGGCTGGGCCCAGCTCCTCTCCCAGGTGCCAGGGCAGGAGCTGCTTTTGGGTGGACAGGTGCTGTGGCATCACCTCGGTTTCCTGACGGCTGCGTTCCTGCGTTGTGCAGCACAGAGCTCTGCACACTGCCAGTGCAAAGGGTGGATGAGCTTTTAGAACAGAATAAACCAGACCTGAGGCTACTGTTGGGCTTGTTCGAGGGGAGGAAATGAGAGCTCCCACATTCAGCTGATAAGGGTGGTCACACACAGCCCTGGAGCCTGGCCAAGGGATGAGGCAGGGGAGTGCTCTGGGGGTCTCTGTGCCCAGCCTGCATGGTTTATGACCCAGATCTGATCCAGATCTGATCCAGACATCCAAGAGCTACAGTCTCCCTGCCTCGTGGTGGGCAGAGGGCTTCCTGTCTGGGTCGTATCAGCCAGTGTCTGCAGACACCATCCAGCAAGCCCTGTGCAACCTTTAGGGTCATTTTTACCCCTGGATGTCCCTCGTGTTCCCAGCAGCTGTATGAGACAGGAGCGGGGTGACAGAGGGCTCTGCTGCCATCCCCCGTGCCAGGTGCCATCCCCAGGGAGCGATGCCCTTGGAGCAGACATTTCAGGGCTGGAGGTGAAGGAGGCATTTGAGCAATTCCTGGTTGGTGGCATAGCAGAGAACAGTTCCCAAAGTTTATGAGAGCCCTATTTACTGTGTGAAGGTTAATTATGGAAACACGTCGTGTCTGGGAGAACATCCAAGAGCATTCCTCATTCCTGTCCATGTGCCCTGTCCCTGTCTGTGCTGGCAGCTCCGAATTCTCTGCACTTTGCTGAGTGGAGCTGGGAGCAGGAGGTGCCTGTGGCTGTGTGGAGCTCTGTGTGCCTGCTGCCCCAAGAGCCCAGCTGGGTGGGCAGTGAGTCCCAGCTGTGCCCAGTGCCAGGAGGGCACCGTGGGGGCTTCCTCCAAAGCCCACTGGGAGGGTCTGGGATTGGCCTTGGCTGCTGTGGCAGTGATGTCCTGTTCAGGAAGGCAGCTCTGATTTCTTCGGGCAGAGCAAATCCCTCTGTCCCTGGTACCTTTGGCATGGGTAGGATACACCTTTCCCATGGGACACTTCCTTCAGCTCCTCATGTTCTCAGGCAGTGAGGGCACATCCCCCTGGTTCAGCAGAGGTGTTGGGACTTTCTGTCATTCCTGTAAAAAGCAGGCAAGAAACTTCTGCTTATAGCCGGGAAGGAAAGTCCCTGTTGTTGTAGGCAGTTTTACTTTCAGGCAGGATGGAAAGAAATCACACCAAAAAGAAAGAAAAAAAGAGCAACTGGTGCTGGGGTTGAAGCTTCCCCCGCAGTGCCAGGCAGCTGCTTCCAGCTTTCCATGAGGTAACGTGCGAGCGATTTTGTGGCGGGGTTTTCTCCTCACACACTAATTGGGTGTGTGGGATGTTTTATGGGGATTTGGAACCTTGCTGTGGGAAGCTGAGAGCCTGGCCTGGGACTTCTTGTCAGTTTTGATTGTTCAAGTGAAAGTGCAGAGCTGGGATTCTGAGAAGTGGCTTTCCTGTTTGTAATTCTGCTGGCCTCCAGTGTTCCAGGTTGCTCATTTTAGACCTTTTATGGAATATCCTGGGCTTTTCCCTTTCCCAGGCCAGGGTGGGGTGGATGGAGCACCAGAAGCACTTGAGAGAGAGCTATCAGGCCCCAGGCACCACACAGCCAGGAGCCATTCCTGCTGGAGCCACCAGTGGGTTGCCCCAGGGAAATGCCACAGTGCAATGACTGCGAGAAGGGGATTGGAGAATTTTGTCCTTTTTTTTCCAGTTTAGTGTTGGTTTTCATCCTTTTCTTCTGCAACAGTGGGAGCCTCTTCTTCTTCTTTGTTTTTGATTTCCACCCCTTCCTGGGGGTGTTGGGGGGTCAAGGTTCCCTGTGTTGGGGGGGACCAGGCTGGTCAGGGCATTTCTGCTGGACCGTGGTGGCACTTGGGTTACAGCCTCTGCCCCTTGCTGGGTGCAGGGGATGGGAGAGCTGCTGTGGACACCTTTTCCTTGGGAAACACCAGCCAGCCTCAACAGCTGCTGCACAAGGGCAGAGGCTTTGCTGGGGGGGGGATTCTCTGGTGGCTTAGAGGCTTGTGCACCACTGGGAGCTTTTTCCTCTGAAGGTGTTGATGCTGGTTTCTGCTGTGGGGTTGTCCAGGCATTTCCTGAGGGCTCATCTCCCATGGAGTATGAAACATAATGGGGCTGCTGGTCTACCTTCCCTGCCTGCAGTCAGGAAGCTGGTGGGGTTTATCCCCTCATTTCTCAGGACTCTGCTGGTGCCCTGTGCCGCCTTCTCCTGTTATGCAGCAGGAGTGGGACAATTTCTGCACCATTTAAATCACAGACCTCAAAGATACTGAGTTGCTATAAGCTCCTGGAAATTGTTTTCTGACCAGTGGAGGCAAGGAGAGCCTTTTTGTGCCCTGCTGAGGGTGGGTGTAGTGTTTGATGAGCCTACATTAGACATCAGAGAATCCTGGAGATGTTGGGATCCCATCTCTGTCGCTGCTGCCTGGAGCTCAGGCTGAGCTGGGTGGGTGTGGAGGGTCTCTGGGCAGCAATCAGTCGGACAGGCTGGGTTCCCAGCAGAGGCTGCATCCAGGGATGTGTGCTGGGCTCAGGTCCCATCACCCTGCCCGACAGTGAGGCTCCTGAGAGGTGACAAGGAGGGCTGGGAGCACGGTGGGTGACCCTGTGCCCAGTGTCCGGCCATGCCCCACGGCAGGAGTGTTTGCCTGCCCGGCCTTTCCTGCACTTCCCTGGGAAAGCACGTCCATGGGAAGGGTGGGAAGAGGAGGAAGCTGGCTGCTGGCTCCCTCTGGGACAGGACACTTGGAAACCTTTTCTGTGACAGCACTTCTACACGAGGAGGGCTCAGCCTGGGCTGGTCAGAGCCCCCCCTGCTCTAGGTGGCTTCTCCCTGTTTGAGGGGGTCTGGGGGAATGCAGGACCTGCCGCAGCAGGCAGAGTTTTCATCCTTTTCATCTAGAACCTGGCTCCCAGAGAGGAGGGGAGGAGGCTCGGGGCCCTGGCCCCCTGCCAGCCCGGCGTGGGGACGGCGGCGGAGGGAAGGAAATGTTGTGCTCTGACTCTGCATTTCCACCCCGAGGATGGGCGGCCAAGCCCAGTCCTGCTCAGAGCATCCTGCTGCAGCCCTGGGCCCTGGCTGCTCCTGGTGCTCCCAGCCTGGTGGGGTGGCCGTGGCCACGCTGGGTGTCACCAGGCTGTGGTGTGGGTGCCCAGCCATGCTCTGGTACCAGCTGAGCCCCGCTGCGGGCAGGGCTAAGCTCAGCCCTGGCCCTGCTCCTGCTGCCCTCCACCAGACCCGTCCCTGGGGCAGGACCCTTGGCACAGGTGGGAGATTGGTGGGTTTGCTCATGGCTGGGATTGGCCCCATGGGATTTCCATTGGGGCAGCAGAGTCGGGCAAGAGTGGGAACTGGCAGGTCTGTTGGCAGGGGCTGTGAGAAATGCCTGTCCCTGGGTCCTGCCCACCCCAGGAGTGTGGGAGGGATCTGCTTCCAGAGCTGGCATGGCCAAAGGGCATTCCCAAGGACCAGCAGTCTTGGTGCCCTCCTGCTGGACAGGCGCAGCCATGGGGTGTTGGGTTCTTTGGGAGGGATGTGGTGCTCCACAGGGACCAGCTGACCTGGGATAGCTCCGGAGTTGAGTTCCCCACTGGGATTGCTGGGTTGGGGGCAGGAGAGGTCAGCCCTGGGTTTTGGCAGGACTCATGGCACGGTTAATGACAGCTGTGTAGTTTGGACCCAGATCCAGATGCTCTTTCCAAAACTTCTTCCCAAAACTTGCCAAGTATTTGGGTCCAGGGCTTTGGCTTAGTCCTTTCCTGAATTGAGCTGCTTAGCTGCTTATTTGGAACTTTTTTTTTTTTTTTTTGCTTCTGTAAGTTTGGAATTCGGAATGCAAACTGTAGCCGGAGCTCTGGGCTGAGGCAGTGGGCGGATGGGGATGGAATCAGGGTATTCCAGTGCTGGGTGGGTCTGGCCTCAGCCCACTCTGTTCTGGGTGGTGCCTCCGGGAGGGACAGACCAGACCCTGAGGCTGCCAAGGCATTTTCTACCCTTGAGGTCAAATGTTGTCACACTCAACAGCAGAAATGTCATCAGGCCGATGGGTGCTGACATTTGGCAGTGCCGTGCTGTGGCTCCAGGAGCTCTGGGCTGTTTTCCCTCAAGTTCTCTAAATTGGAAGAATTTCCTAGGAAATACTACTGGCTGCTGAATGGGCTCATCTGGGTGATGGCTGATCCCTGTGTGAGGGGTGGGAACCAGCTGGGCAAGGGGTGAAGAACCCCACCAGGGATTTGGTGTCCACTGGGATGAACACCAGCCTGGAAGAAGAGGTGGGGAGGGCTGGGTGGTGGGAAGGAGGTGGGGAGGAAGGGCTCCTTTGGCAGCCTTTGCTCAGGGATGTTTGCAGAAGTGATCAGCACTGAGCTTTGACGAGCTCTGAACTCGTGATTACAAAGAAAGGTCTTCCTCTGCTGCCTGGCCAAGAACTGTGTTTGCCTTGGTGGGTTCAGAAACAAAACTTTTCATCAGAAGGTTAAAACTGCGTCTTGTGGCCCTGCCATTCAGGTGGCATCACTGTCACCTCCTGTTCTTTGCCTGGTACTGGCAGAGAGCTGAAGCTGAGCTTTGTCTGCCCAGGACCCCTGGCTCTGCAGCCATGCATCTCCTCTGCTCCGAGCTCATGGAACACGGGCTTTGTGTCAGGGCTCTGAGGGGAGTGGGCTGCGTTCTTGGGGTGTTGCTGCTGCTGGCAGGGCGCTCAGGCTGGTTCTTTGCTTTCTTGCAGAAATTGAAGCCAAGAAAGCGTGTGACTGGCTCCGGGCAGCGGGATTTCCCCAGTATGCCCAGCTGTACGAAGGTGAGAACTGCCTCCTGCCACTGACCCTGCTCTGTACCTGCCCAAAGCCTCCATCTCATCCAGATTCCACGCGGGGCTGCAGGGACAGTGCCCACAGCTCCAGGGAGGGGATTGTTCACTGATTGTATGATTGTTTACTACACTTTGAGCCCTTGGCCACGGCCTGGAGAACCAGCCAGTTAACTTCCCTGCATTCCTGAACTCTTCCCCTTCAGGCAGGGCTCTGAGGAATTCCGGGGCGGCTGCTTTGGCTGAGGGCAGCCAGGCTTTGGAGAGCCATCAGCTCTGAAGAGGTTCAGGGAAGTGTTTGCCGTGGGTGGGAGCACAGGGGCAGCCAGTGTGGGTAACGTGGAGAGCCAGCATTTCTCCCTCCTTCCATCCCTCCCCACTCCCACAGTCCCTGCCCTGCTCCAGCCTGTCCTGAGCGCTCAGCCAGCCCTGCCTGGAGCAGACCGTGTCCCTGCGCCTCCCCGGGCACGGGGCATGGGCATTCCCCGGCTGGCACTCCTGCTCCCCGCTCCTGTGCCAGGCTGCCGGGCAGTGGCAGGGTGGCTCTGGGGGCGGCTCTTGCCCCAGCTCGGCTGTGTTTACTCGGAAGCCGCGCTGGGACCCTGGTCCGGCCGGTGCGAGGAGCGGCGGGGGTGGCCGGCCCCGTCTGGCCGGACAATAGCGGGAAGCGGGGCCCATTGTTCGGCCGGGCACTCCCCCCGGCCCCGCAGCACCAGCGCCCCGGTGATGGCTTTGTGTCAGCCTGTTTGCTGCCAGCGCCCGTTCTGGGGGGCAGGCCCCACGTGCAAGGACAGGCGGGGTTCCTGCCGGGACACCCAGCCCCAGGTGCTGGCCCCAGGCGGTGCTCACAGCTGGGCAGCGAGGAGCAGTGCTGGTGCTGGAGTCTGTGAATGAACCGAGCCTTCTGCAGCCGCTGTCCACAGAACTTCCCACATCCTCCAAGTGTTTCCCTTCCCGTGGTGATCGCACTTCATGGCTTCATGAAAAAATGGATTGAGACCCTTAGGGCTGAGGGTCCAGGTCCCACATGCACAGTCCCTGCAGAGCTGCCTCTGAATGCCCAGGGATGAGCAGGGAGCTGAATGGAGGCCCTTAGGCCTCTTATCACCCTCACCTAAAGTACCTGGGAAGAGCTGTGCCCAGAGACCCTGGGCATGCACCACCTCTAGGTCATCTCAGCACTTGGGATTCTCTTCCCATGCCCACTGCTGCCCTTTGTTCCTGATGGAGCAGCTGGCTTGGGGTCTGCCACTGATGCCACTTCCCTCTCCAGAGTCATTATTCCCTCTTGACATCAGTGCTGTGAAGAAGGACCACAGCTTCCTGGACCAGGATTCCCTCAAATCCCTGTGCAGGTAATGCTCCCTTGCCCCCCATGCATGGAATCAGCACGGGGATGTGCCACAGACAAGGGCAGTGGCTCAGGACAATGGGGTGGTGGGCTCAGGGGGTGCCTGATGGGGTGGTGGGCTTAGGGTGTCTGCCTAGCACGTTGGCTGGGCTCAGAGCCCACTCCAGCACTGTCAGTCCCTCTGCAGTGAGAACTGAGTTGTTCGGATCAGGGAACATGGCTGGTGCTGGGTGGTTCCAGGGAAGCAACAGGGTTTTATGCTCCATGTGTGCTGGTCGTCCCAGTACCAGGCAGTGCAGCCTGGCCATGCTTTTCCACCTGGGCAGGGCGCTGCTGCAGCTGCAGCTTTGGGAGCTGCCCAGGAGTGGTGTGCAGGGAGCAGCATGTGGGGGACTCAGGGAGAGCAAACAGAGCTGGCCCCCAGAGCGGGGCCTGCCCGGATGGTCAGTCTGGATGGGCCATGTGTCACTCGGTGCTGCCGGTGACTCAGCTCACAGACATGTCATCACACCCGTGTCCCTGCACTGACTCCACCTCTCCCTCCCACCCAGAACAGAGAAGAGGCGGGAACAGGGTCTGTTTCCTTTTAGTTTCCCAGCAGAGAGGCTGCTGTGCTGGGCAGGAGGGGATCCCCGTGCCATTTTCTGGGTGCAGTGAGGCAGGAGGTGATGGGAGGTCTCTGCCAGTCCCTCCCTCTCTGAGCTTTCAGGTTTTTTAGTCATTCCCTGTCTGGGGCACAGGAGCTTCTGATTTTCCTTAAATAGCCTGGACCAGACACCCATGCCAGCTTGCAGAACCATTGGCCCCAGCAGCTGGCATGGGCATGGCGTGGCCTGGGCTACTGTCTGCTGGCATTGCCCCCTTGTTAGTCAGTGTCCCTCTGACTGTGGAGCCACAGCAGTGGGTGACAGGCATAGCCAAAGCTCTAAGACAGGTAAACCAAAAGAAGCCAAAGCCATCTCTGTGACTGCAGCTGGGCTGGGACCAGGGTAAACTACTCTGTTTCTTGCAGGAGGCTGATGACCCTGAACACTTGTGCCTCCATGAAGCTGGATGTTCACTTTCAGCGTAAGCAGGTAAGTCCTGGATGCTCGAGGCAGATGAGGGGTGCAGGGGATCATGTACTCGATGGTGGGGCAGTGTCCTGGTGAGCTCTGGGACTTCTGGTCACAGAGTGGCTCCTGGAGGCCTCTGCTGCCAAAGGGGTCCCGAGCTGGTTTCAGGGGGAACACGCTGCTCTCCTCCCCACCTGGGGCCATGCTGGTGGCTGTGGCCCTCGACGTCGAGGTGGGGTGATTTGCTGACCCTGCTCAGCCCCAACTGACTGATCATCCCCTGTTCTTAACCGCCCACAGAATGAAGACTCTGAGGAGGAAGAGCAGTGTGCCATCAGCAGCCGCTGGACCTACCAGAGGGACAGCAAAAGGTGGTCCCGGGTGGGGTCCGCTGATGTCCTGTCGCAGGGCTCGGAGGCCTGAGCTGCACCGTGTGCCCAGTGTCCAGCCGTGAGAGCGTCCTCACCGACCTCAGCACCAACCCCGAGGCCACGTCCCTGCACAGCACGGGCAGCGTGGGCAGCGTGGGTGGCACGGGCGGCACGCTGGGCACTGCGGCCGTGCCATCCGAACCCCTGTCCCCGCTCCGTGCCGCTGCCAACGCCTCCAGCTGCAGCCAGAGCGAGGGTTCCGCCCCGGAGCAGCCCTCGGGCCAGGGAGAGGGCACTAAGGAGAAGCTGAAGAAGCGACGGTCTCGCAGCTTCCTGAAGCGGATCGAGTCCCTGCGCAGGAAGGACAAGGAGAAAGCCAGCCCAGACAGGAGGGTGGCTCTACACAGCAGCGCCACTCTCCCACCAGGATGGGGCTCTCTGGACAGTAATGGGGACCTTGCAACCACCAGGACCAACTCCTCTAAAAGAGGGATGCCTGCCTCTTTCCACAGCAAAAAACACTTCTTCTCGGTTTCATACAGGACTAACCGCTTGCTCAGCCCCGGGGCACCAAGGGGAGCTCTAACCCCAAACGCAGTGGAGTGTTCCTAGGGGACTACGACACAGCCGCTGCCACCGGCGGTGCCTGGGCTGCTGCCGAGTGCCAGCGCCGGGCTCGCCATGGCGACTGCCTGGTCTACATCCCCTGTGACCACAAGCCCGGCACCTTCCCCAGGTCCCTCTCCATCGAGAGCTTGTGCCCCCTGGCCGGCAGCTCCCTGGCCCACTGGAAGGCAGGGAGCGCGGCCGCGGGGCTGGGCGGGGGCGGCAGTAGCAGCAGCGCGGAGGGCTCCTCCTCCCCGAGGGGCTTTGCCCGCCGGCGCCGGGGCTCCTGCAGCTCCCTGGGCAGCCGCCTCAGCGTCTACGACAACGTGCCGGAGTCCGGCAGCAGCGAGGATTTCTGCAAGGACGAGGAGGTCACCTACAAGAACCTCGACGACATCCTGCACCACGTGTGGGGGCTGCAGCAGAAGGTGGAGCTCTGGTGTAAAGCCGTCTCGCCTGGCCTGGATGGGGAGGAAGGGGGCGAGGAAGAGGAGGAGGATGAGTCGGACTCGGGAGGGGAGCCCTCCAACTTGCATTTTGAAGAACAGTCCATGTCGGATGTTGGCACCTCTGCCAGTGACTTTGATAGCACTGGGAACTCCCTCAACGAAGTTGAAGAGATCGAGACACGAGAGCGTCGGGATTCGGGGGTGGGAGCATCACTCACAAGACCCTGCAGGTATCACAGAATCCCGAGGTGGTTTGGGTGGGAAGGGACCGTAGAGACCATTTCGTTCCATCCTCCCTGCTAGGGATAGGGACACTTTCCACTAGACCGTATTGCTTCAAGCCCCGTCCAGCCTGGCCATGAACGCTCCCAGGGACGGGGCTGCTGCAGCAGGGAGGGGTGCACAGCCCATGGGTCTGGGGAGCAGTGCCCGATCCCGTCCTCGGCGGCTGGGTGATGGTCTCTTGCCGCGAGGCCGGAGCGGGCCGAGGGAGGGGAGCGCTGCCGGAACGCAGGGCGCGGGCAGGGAGCGCAGCGCGGGGCTCTGGTGCGCTCTGGTGGCCGCAGGACACCACTGACACCACTGCCGGCCCTGTCTGCCTGCACAGACCCGTGACTGAAAGGTTTTTCATTAGCTAATAAAAAGCGTAAACTCAGGGGGCACGTGGCTCCCCTGTGCCGGTATTCCCTGGAGCTGTTGCTGCGTTCTGTGGCTTTCCTCACCCAGTTCGGCTGGTGCCGGAGGGTGATGTGGCAGAGACCATGAAGGAATGGCAAGCAGTGGGGGTTTCCTTAGCTGGAATGTCCCGTGTGTCCCCAGAAAGCTGCGTTGGCACAGCTTCCAGAACTCGCACCGGCCCAGCCTGAACTCAGCCTCGCTGGAGATCAACCGACAGTCCTCGGCACAGCTCAACCTGCTCCAGAAGTGCTCCCTGCTCCGGCTCACTGCCATCATGGAGAAGTACTCTGTGCCCCACAAGCAGACCTGGACGTGGTGAGCTGGGGCGAGGGGGACCAGGATGGGGCCCACAGGCTGGGCCAGCTTTGGGGTGTGGAGGGGGAAAGGCTAAACCAAGGGCTGTCTGCTCTGGCAGGTGTGAGCCGGAGCTGAGCCCCAGGCTCCTGGCACCATCCCGGCTTCCAGGGGAGCTCCTGGCATCATATACCATGGTAGGAGCTGCAGGTGTTTGTGGGGCATTAAAAGTGCTGCAGCAACATAAGAGAGTGGGACAGTGGTTTCTTTTCATAGCCAAGTATCAAAATATTTTTAGCTTAATACAAGGCGCTGCCATTCCTGCTGGGAAGCTGCCTTGTTTTTATCCCAAATACTGCAGAAATATGTGTGTGTGTGTTCCCTGCTCTCTCTGTGAGGGGGATGCTGAGGGCACCTATGGTGGCACTGATGTCTCTCTGTCCCTCTCTGCAGGACTGTCCCCAAGTTCATGAAGCGGAGTAAAGTCCCTGACTACAGGGACAAGATGGTTTTTGGGGTGCCACCCATTGTCAATGTGCAGCGGACGGGGCAGCCCCTGCCCCAGAGCATCCAGCAGGCCATGCGCTACTTGCGTAGCCAGTGCCTGGACCAGGTGAGCCCGCGGCTCCTGGGCAGCAGCACTGGGATTTGGGGAAAAAAAAGCTTTAGGGATCCTGTTGTTCACGTCTTGAGGTGTGTGCTGAAGTGGGGGGGTGAGATTGTCTGTGGGAACCCAACAGCATCCCCTTGGCTCACTCAGTGTCTCCTCTGGGTTCAGGGATGATCCCGTTGGGGAGGGAGTTCTTTGCCCATCCCACAGATGCCCGCTCACCCCCTGCTCTGCCCTGGCAGGTTGGCATTTTCCGCAAGTCCGGGGTGAAATCCCGGATCCAGGCGCTCCGGCACATGAACGAGACCAGCCCCGACAACGTCAACTACTCGGGGCAGTCTGCCTACGACGTGGCCGACCTGCTGAAGCAATACTTCCGTGACCTGCCCGAGCCCATCTTCACCAGCAAGCTGACCGACACCTTCCTGCAGATCTACCAGTGTAAGGGCCGGGCTGGGGCAGCTCGGGGCTCTGGGGAGGGAGGGGTGGGAGGTGGCCGTGGGGAGGCCCCGCTGACGCTGCCCCGTGCCCGCAGTCGTGTCCAAGGAGCAGCGGCTGCAGGCGGTGCAGGCCGCCATCATCCTCATGCCGGATGAGAACCGGGAGGTGCTGCAGACCCTGCTCTACTTTCTGAGCGACATCGCCTCGGCTGAGGAGAACCAGATGACGGCTGGGAACCTGGCTGTGTGCCTGGCCCCCTCCATCTTCCACCTCAACGTGTCCAAGAAGGAAAGCACATCGCCCAGGTGAGGGCTGGCTGAGCCCCAGATCCCCAGTGCCCCTTCCCTGCCTGCTGTGGGAGGGGGCCAGCAGGGAGTGGTGAGACATGGGGCTCTGCTCTGTGACACAAATTAGAGCCATGGGGGTCTAGAGGTGCTCACCGGTGCCAGTGCTTCCTGATCCCCCACAGGGCCATACACAAGAGGGGCACCATGGGGAAGCCAGACCAGAAGGACCTCAATGAGAACATGGCTGCGACGCAGGGGCTGTCCCACATGATCACCGACTGCAAGAAGCTCTTCCAGGTGGGTGGCAATGGTGACCCAGCCCAGAACTGCCCATGGTGGGTGTGACCTTGCCAGCAGGTGCTGGTCCTGGAGCGAGCTGAGGGCACCCTTCTCTCAGTGGGACAGCAGCCACCAGCCATTCACCCTGGAGCCAAGCCCAGCTGTGTCTTGGGGCAGGAGGTGGTGCAGGCTGTATGTCCATCCTCCCCACTCCCTGGACAATGAGTTACAATTCTCTGTCTGTCCAGGACCACTCACAAAGTCCCCACAGGTTTTCTGTGCCTCACTGAACATCTGTTCTTTTGGCTTGCAGGTCTCCCACGACATCCTGCTGCAGCTGAGCAGCTCCTATATGGCTGCAGATGCTTATCCCCACCCCCTGGCTGACTTGGTGTGCCAGGGGGAGAGCAAGGATTTACACTCCTACTTTGAGCAGAGTGTCCAGAACCTGCTTAAAGAGTCATCAGAGAAATTCAAGGGGTGGCTGAGTACACCAGGGCCCCTGAACACGGAGCTGTCCTGCAAAAAGGTAAATGCCACTGTGTGGAGGGGCTTGAGAACATGCAGAGAGATGTGTATGGGGTGACCTCTCCAGCAGCCAGAGCAGGTCCCACCCCATTCCTCACTAGCCAGCAGATGGGACTGTGCTGCTCTGTAGCAGTGGGAGCCACCAGTGAAGCTGTTCAGGGGTTAGCACCAGGGAGCCTGTGGGACAGTCTGTGAGACCCTCACCTTGTCCCCTCAGGTTGGGGACGGGCACCCTCTGCGCCTGTGGAAGGTCTCCACTGATGTCGAGGCCCCTCCCGCCACAGTGCTGCACCGGGTGCTGCGCGGAGCGCACCTGTGGACGAGGACCTGCTGCAGAGCAGGTGGTGGAGCGCTGTGGACTAGGACATGGAGGTGTACCACTATCGTGACAGACAGCATGGCCCCACATCCGCCGCATGGACTGCATTGGTGCTCCGTGAGGAGGCTGGAGCTCAGCCCGGCATCCCTCTGTCCTCCAGTGCCACTGTGCCAGGCTGGTGGGTCCCTACTGTCTGATCCTGCTGTGGGGCCCGTGGATGGCACTCAGTGACTCTGCTCTGTCCCCATCCCGCTGTGGCACTCAGTGATCTGCTCTGTCCCCATCCTGCTCTGTCCCCATCCCGCTGTGGCACTCAGTGACTCTGCTCTGTCCCATCCTGCTCTGTCCCCATACCTGCTCTGTCCCCTCCCGCTGTGGCACTCAGTGACTCTGCTCTGTCCCCATCCGCTGTGGCACTCAGTGACTCTGCTCTGTCCCAGTCCTGCTGTGGCACTCAGTGACTCTGCTCTGTCCCCATCCCGCTGTGGCACTCAGTGACTCTGCTCTGTCCCAGTCCCGCTGTGGCACTCAGTGACTCTGCTCTGTCCCAGTCCCGCTGTGGCATCAGTGACTCTGCTCTGTCCCAGGCGCTGGCGCACGGACCTGCCGCGGGGAGCCTGCCTGCTCAGCTCCCTCTCGGTGGAGCACGACAAGGTGCCCGGGAGGGAGGTGTCAAGGCCATCGTGCTGACGTCCCAGTACCTCATCGAGCCCAGCGCCATGGGCCGCTCCCGGGTGACCCACATCTGCAGGGCTGACCTCAGGTAACGGGACCCTCCCGGGAGGGGATGGAGCAGCTGGGTGTGCTGCTCCGTGATATTGCCAGGGTCTCTCTGCCCACTCACCCTCTTCTGCCTCTTCCCTTCTCCAGGGGCCGGTCTCCCGAGTGGTATAACAGGGTCTTTGGCCACCTCTGTGCCATGGAGCTGGCGAGAATCCGAGACTCCTTCCCAGTCCTGAGTCCCAATGGCCCCAAGACAAAGATTTGAGGCACCAGGAAGATGCTCTGTCCTTTCAGATGTGGACTTGCTATGGATCCGGACTGGGGCCCTCAGCAGGAAGCACCACGGTGTGGTGCAGTGCCCGTGGAGGGGAGACAGAGGCACATACTTACAAACGTCCTTTCACCCCGGGCTGGGCAGTCCCGTGCCACGGCCCGGGCACTGCGGGGCAGGGTGGCCGCAGAGGGGAGGCCGTGGTGTCCCACAGGAGAGGTGGGGGAGCAGAGAGAAGGAGGGGCCATGGGGTGACCCCTGAATGCAGCCTGAGGCAGGAGCTGGGCCCCCCCACACGAGCCAGGAGCAACAGCAGGGGTGAAGGAGCATGGAGTGAGGCCAGATGAGTGAGTGGGGAAAATGGGGCCATGTCTGCAGGTCGCGGGGTGGGGTTGGGAAGTGGAGGGTGGGCAGCGAGGGGGGGGATTGTGTGTGTGGTGTCACCTGATGGGGACAGCCAGGGAGTCACTGTGTGGTAGTGGAAGAGGCTGCTGTTCTGGGAGGAGGCGGCTACCTATAGTTACATAGGTACAGCTCAAGTGGCAGCCCCATCGAGGGGCAGATGGAACCTGTTGCAGCATTGGTGCTGAATTCAGGGAAGAAGCAGCCCTGCACTCCCTTGCCTTGGCTAAAAGCCCTCTCTCTGCCCTGGGTGTCACTGGGAGGAGGGGTGGAAGGGCCGGGTTCCAAGCCAAGGCCATCCCTCATCCAGCCAAACTGTTATGTGCATGGGGCAGGACATTGCTGGAGCCCCAGGGCAGCTGTGCCTGAGTGGGAAGGAGCAATGCCTGGAAGGAGGCATTGAGGTGGGGAGAGACCCCCCCAGAGCATCTCCCCCTTTGTGCTGCTCTCTGTGTTGAGGGCTGTGCCTGGAGAGGGAGGAGAGATTGAAGGAGGGGCAGTTGTTTGGGATTTGCCTCTCTTTGGGCAGCTACACATGACCCATGCCCCTACACTGCCTGCAGAGACAGCATTCCCCTTTCCACCCCTCTCTTCCCTTCTTGAAGGAACTGTTCACTGGAGCCATCAGCCCCCAGAAGATGACCTGGTTTCTCCATACAGGCAGGGACCCAAATTCCCGGACGTCGTTCCAACTGGAAGGCAACACGACCCATGAGCTGGGGACCCCCACTGTCAGTTTGGCCATAACTGTCTGTCTGTCTTTTGGTAAAAAGAAAAGCACAAATCAGCCTCTAGTCCGTGTTTTTATATATATGTATTTTATATATATATATATATAAAAATATAACTAACATGTGGGGGAGTTAATTTTCTCCTGATATTTTTTTAAAGTGTTTCTTTTTTTTTTCTATCTATAAATACTTGTACAGGTGGAATATTAATATATAACTCTGGTGGCAGAGCTCAGCACCAGGTGATGCTCGCTTAGAGCTGGGTATTTTGTATTTAAGGGACTTTTGTTTTGTATCATATGAAACTGCAGCAGTTGTTTGACTTGGATTGGGGCTGCTCTTCCCATCCGTGCAATTAATAAAGTACTAACAAGATCTGCTGGCTGATGAGGAAACCTCCATGTTCAGGGCTTCTCCAGCACCAGAGCATCCTTGGGGCAGCCCCTGCATGGGTGAAGGGACTCAAACCCAGAATTTCCCACATCCAGCTGTGCTCCAGGGCCTTGCCAAGGTTTGGGGTTCTCCTGGCACTGCCCCCTGCAGCAGGGAGGGCACCTTGAGGAGGATGATGAGCATCCAGCATCAGTGATGCCCATGAGGAAGAGCCACGTTGTGCTGTTGAAATCCCTGGAGCAGACACCTGTCTCTGCTGTTTTGGAAGTAGTAATGGGAATGGGGTGGAACATGTTGGAGTAGATGAAGGTGATGGTGAGGAAGGCTGCAAGATTAAAGCTTGGAGAGGAAGAAATCCCTCTCAGAGCTGGGCTAAAGTATGGGGTTGGTAGCAGCAGAACTGCTCTAACAGGCAGAGACACTGGGCAGCCCTGGCTCATCCCAAATCCCATGACCAGGGCTCCAGCCCTGGGATGGAGAGAGTACCCTCCCCATCCTGGGATGAAGGCCAAGCTGGCATCTCATCTTCCAGGCACCCAGCAGGGTGGCAGCACTCCACAGACCTACACAGGCACCCCCCTGATGGAGGGGTCTGAGCTCTTGGGACCCCCACTCCCACAGGAGACCCTGTCCTGCCTCACATCATCTCTACCCCCAGGTCCTCAGTGGATGGAATGAAGAGGTTCCCCAGCCCTCTGCACGATGCTGTGCTGGGTGCAGACACTAAATAATGCCCCAAAGCCTCTGCAAAGCTGGCTGGAGCCATCCCAGGGCCTTTGGGCTCACCCCAGCCACGCTCCCAAATCTGCCTCTGCTCAGCACCATCAGCTGATCAAACCAAGAGTGTTTTCCTCCAACGCCTGCTTTGCAGACACTAACATTTAAAACCAATTTCTTACTGAAATCCTCCAAGTTTCCTTAACAGAGATTTATGTTTTTTCCCTGCACATTGTTACGGATTAATCTTTTAAAACCTTATAAAAGCCAATCCCTACAATTTAGTAAACCCCTGCATTGGGAAACGATTGCAGAGCAGCAATGCCAGGCTCGGTTTGGCTTAATTAGAGATAAAAGGAGAGAAAATCATTCCTTATTAGCCAGTCAGGTAGAAGCTGTACTGTATTTAGAGTGCAAACAGCCCAATTACAGGGAGGAACATGCACAGTTGTCTTTCATTACAGGTACTTGAAATTGTGCATCTGGGGAAAATTAATGATGGTTCTCTCCTTCCAAAGAGAAGCTGCAGCCATCCCAGCTGTCTGTGGGGCCATCCCTGGCACAAGAGTGGTGCTTGTCCAGCCTGACCATCCCTGGGATCCTTGGGCTGTTATCTCAGGATCTCTAAGGCTAAAGAAGGATCTTTGAAGGTCAGAGTGCACAGGTAGCACCTGGCTGGTGGAGTCTACCTCCCCCCCACCCCTGCCCAGCATGCGCCTTCACAAATACACCTCACTCTGTACCACACCTGTGCCAGGACGGGGCCCCCACGGCTCCACAACTTCTCTGTCTTCATGGGCAGAATGTTCCCCTTGCCCTAAATCAGCCAGGAGAGACCCTCTTGTCCCAGGGGATTTAAGCAGTGTCTTCATGCTGGGGGGGCTTCCAATGGGCTGGAATAACTTTCCCAGGGGTAGGAGTGAACTGGTTTCTCTTCCTGCACTCAGATCGGGCTTTAAACCCCAGCACCACAGCCACTCCTTCCCACCACCCCCCATGAGGGGATGAGAATGGGAAAGAAAAGGGAAACTTTGTGGGTTGAGATAAGAACAGCTTAGCAATTAATACAAAAAATTATTGTAATGCAAATGAAGAGAAATAAAACCCAGGAGAAACAAGTGATGCCCAGAACAATCATCCACCCCCTGCTGTCACAGCATCTTTGCACTCTGGTTATATTTCTCAACATGAGCTTTGTTAGTGGTCCAAGAATTTCCCACCCTTTGGCAGCAATCCTTGTCCAGCTCCTGGGATTGCATCTCCTCCCCAGTCTGGGATGATGTAGGGCAGTTGGACACCTCCCCACACGGGTTCAGCCTCTGGGCTGTGCAGCCCAGCAAACGTTACAATAAAATGTTACAATACAGACCCCGAGGGGCTTGGGGAAGGTTTGTGCAAGCTCATGGCATAGATTTATATCCCGGGATTTCAAAGGTGTGACCTCCATGGCAGAACTCTGCAGTCATGTCCCAGGCAGCCCCTGCTCCAGGTAGGATAAAGTTGTGTTTGAGCAAACCAAGCCAGCTTTTCCTTTTGCTCTGTTTGCCACTGGGATGAACCCTCAGTTCTCACTCAGGCCTGGCTTCCCTGGTGCTTTTTCCCCCTCTCTGGATGAAGACCATGCCATCTGCCTGGCCTGGCAATCACACAGACAGGCACTCTGATTTCTGCATTCCTGCAGAACAGACATTGTCTGGTCATGGACAAGATGGGAATTCAGGCATCCTCACTGCCTGACTCCACTGACAGAGATTTGGGACTAACCCATTCATTTTTACACAAAAGAAAGGGCTGTGAACCCATGCAGTGCTCCTGGCCCTGCCAGCACTGCACTGGCACCTTGACAGACACGGCTCCTCCTGGGATCACGCCCAGCTTGGAGCAGGGCCTGCCATGTGTCATGTGGGAGGCTGAGTGGTCCCAGCAGGAATCCCAAGGGATCAGCCCACTTCAGAACACAGATTATCCATCTGCAGCTGCCAGTCTGAGGCGCCTCACTGGGCTCTGCATTCCTTTTCTGTCCTTAGATGCAGGAGAAGATCCTTCAGGCAGAAGAGATGGCAAATGGGAAGTAACACTGCTTTAACTGGGACTTTGAAAGTTAAAAAAGGAACACAGGCAGCATCATGCTGGAAACAGATTGCACAAATCTGACCAGGTCCTGTCAGACAGTCCTCTTGGCAAGGGGAGGACCCAGGTGCTGAAGGCAGCAGGAGACCAAGTCTTCCTTAGAAGCAGGGATGGTTTAGTGTCACAGCTACAAAACAGGATGGAAGGATATTTGGGAAGGTGCTCAGAGGATGCTCCAGCTTTCCTTTTGGTGACAGTCACTGTGTCAGTCCCATGGTTTTTGACTGGAATGATGCTGCCCTGCAGATCCCTCAGTGTGGTTGCAGAGGTCAGGAAGGGATCCCATCCTCCCCCAGCTGGTCCATGCTCAGTGCACATGGCTGCTGCAGCCGGAGCTGGGGCAGCATTGCACACTCCCCAGGCACATCCAAGGGAAGCACAGACATGATCCTGCTCCCAAGAGCAGTTTCTGCTGGGGGCTATGAGGGGTTTTCTAGGGCAGGAACATGTCACATCACCTGCTGAAGTTGTGTGTGCTGTGGGACAGCTGGCAGGCGAGCAGCTCCTGCTGCCCTGGCCCTGCCCTGCTCTTGCTGTTCCCTCAGTGCCTCAAGAAAAGGCATTTCCACCGTGGGTACTCTCCCAAAGGTGCTTCTGCCTCTGCAGCCCAGCCAGGAGATGGTGGAATTTCATGTTTCTTCCCAAACTATCCAGGATTTTTACTATCTCTTATCAAACTGCTGTTTGTCACCCGGTGTGAGTTTATCTCATTTGTTATTTTATCAATATAACAATATCCTGCTCCGACCAAACAAACCCCACCCCAACAGCATCACAATCTCTGGTTCCAACTGAGATATCTCCATAAAGCACAACCCCTCCCTGGAAAACCTGCTTTTCCCAGAAACCTCCCCAGCATCCCAGCTCCAACTCCAGATGTAGAAGCAGTGTTTGCAATAATAATCAAACCTTTAGCAAACATCATTAGTAACAACTTGCAATGAGCAGAAATAATTACAGGTAATTGATCAGTGGACAGCTAAGAAGGGAACACCATTTTCTCCATGTTAAACAGGAAACACAAGGAGGGAAAGATAAGCAGCAAAGGGCAAAGTTGCTGTTAAAGGCTACAAAAGGAGGTGAGACACCTGCCCTGACCCTACACTGCCTCCTGCTTGGCTGGCCTTGTGCAGGAGCCTGAACCCACAGCTCGAGGAGCTTTGGCATTCCGAGGCTGGGATCTGGAGGCACAGCTAGCTGCGTTTGCCTTGTGACCGTGCCCCTGGCGTCCTGCCCCAGCTGGATGTGGCCTCCCGGTGTTCCCTTGTTCCAGCTAAGGGACTCGGTCATCCACACCGGCTGCGGTGGAACGCCCCGGGAGAGTCACAACAAACCGGTGGCAGTTCAGGGCGCCGCGTGGAGCGGATTATGCAAATGAGGACATCCTCTTTAATGGCATTCCAAGATTTTTAGTCAAATTTAATTACCTTCCTTCTTCCCCCTCCCTGTTCCTTGTCCCTGATCAAATTAAAACAAACAACCCCCAGCAGAGTGTTTGTGACAGGAGTCGTGTTGGAGACTAATTAAAACCTGACGATTGTCACCGCGACGAGGCTGGCAGCCTCCCGTGCCAGGCGGCGGGGGGACAGAGACGGGGACAGGGTCAGGAATAGGGACAGGGATGCTCCCCACGGCAGCTCATTATCCGCACGCTCCCGATCCTGTGTCACCGCTCCCGCCCATGCCGCGGCTGGCGGGGAGGGACCGGCAGGGGGAACACGCGGGTCCCAATTACTTTTACAGTAATTTAATGGACTAATTAATAAACTCACGCGGCACCTTCTCCGGGGTGCTGCAGGGGCGGGCGGGGTGGAGTCTGCGCGGGGGCTGCCGTCTGCCGTGGAGCTGGGGAGGGGACAGCTGGCTGAGCGCCCTGTCACACGTCTGTGCCCTCGGGAGATGTGCTGGCACACGGGGCTCGGGCTGGGGCTGGCACTGTCCCTTTGGGAGATGTGCGGGCACACGGGGCTCAGGCTGGGGCTGGCACTGTCCCTTCGGGGAGATGTGCTGGGCACACGGGGCTCAGCTGGGGCTGGCACTGTCCCCTTGGGGAGATGGTGCTGGGCACACGGGGCTCAGGCTGGGGCTGGCACTGTCCCCTTCGGGAGATGGTGCTGGGCACACGGGGCTCAGGCTGGGGCTGGCACTGTCCCCTTTGGGGAGATGGTGCTGGGCACACGGGGCTCAGGCTGGGGCTGGCACTGTCCCCTTTGGGGAGATGGTGCTGGGCACACGGGGCTCAGGCTGGGGCTGGCACTGTCCCCTTTGGGGAGATGGTGCTGGGCACACGGGGCTCAGGCTGGGGCTGGCACTGTCCCCTTGGGAGATGGTGCTGGCACACAGGGCTCAGGCTGTGCCTGGCAGCTCCCCCCAGCGCAGCACAGCTCCCTCCACCCCAGCCCAGCCTGGGTTCTGTGTTCCTGCCCTGCTTTCCCTTCCCGGCAAAGCTCCAGGTTTGACCTTGGTGTGGAGAAACCCTGAGGATTTTTGCTTTTTTCCCTGTGGTTTCCAGAGCCCGTGTGTGCTCAATCCCACCGAGATCGAGTCGGCTGCTCTGGTTCCCTGTCCCCCCGGCCACACGGGTCCAGCCGGGCTGGGGAGGATGGATGGATATTTGCAGGCACTACTTGGCTGAGCAGTGGGAGGGAACAATCTCCCTGCGATGAACCAGCTGTGACCCAACCCCTCGCAGCCTCTTGTTATGGCATCGATGAAGTCACTAAATGATCCCTTGTTCATATTCCCGTAAATCAATAGGTCCTGGCACTGTAACACACTGGCTGGTTCCAGTATTTTAGTTGGGATAGTCCTCAAGGGAGCTGGGCTCGTTAATTAAATCCATCTTATCAATCTGGCCTGGAAGGGCACCGGTTATTTATTCATCAGAGGCTGCACCGTGCAGCCCAGGCGATCTGAAAAGCAGTAAATAAACATGGAAATGAAAAGCTGAGGCAGCAGAGTTTGCCTGGGCCTGGGAGACTTCAGAGCTGGTCAGATAATATGGGATCACATGTTTAATTTAACAAAATCCAATAAAAAGTGCACCTGGATTGAACAAAATCCTGGGGATGGGGAGCCGCCAGGGCTGAGGCGGGATGAGCCCCCGGGGGTCAGGATGTGCTCAGGCCCTGCCCTCTCCGGAGAGCCCATCCGTGTCCGCACACCCAGCGAGACCCTGGGGCCAGGGCAGCACCAGGCTCAGGCCGGGCGATCCCGTGGATTGTCCAGCCCAGCCGCCTCTGCTGCCCAGGAGCCCGCAGCACGGCGGGGCTCACGTGTTCCTGGGAAGTTAATTACAAAGAGAGCCTTCCAGGAACTAGGGAAGGGGAAAATTTGAGGTGATGGATGAGAAAACAAAGAAGGGTGATCTGTCACTTTCCAGCTCACGGTTTGCAGAATTGTTCCCTGCTCTAGTGTGAAATGCTGAGGGAGCCAAGCTGCCGGGAGAGGATGAGATCCCTCCCGTCCCGCCCAAGCCTGGTTTTGCCGTTGTTGGAAACCAGAGTCACATCAATATTGTTGTGGATGCAAAGACCTGCAAATCAGTGCTGAATAAAATATCACAGCTCCGAGTGGGGCATGTCAGAACCCTCAGTCCGTTGGGTTTGCTGTCTTGAAGAGCTGATAGATCCCTTCTTCTGGCTTAGTTTTCATGAACGAGAACTTGCACTAACCTCCACGGGGTTGGGATTGCCCAAGAGCATTTCCAGAACAAAGGCAGAGGGTTCCTGAGGAGTGAGGGCAGGACCCCTCTGTCCAGCAGCCTCTGGGAGTTTTCAGCAGCCCTGGAATGATGCTTCTGCTGCAGGCAGTGCTTGAGGGATTCGTGGGCTGATGGCACAGCTAAATACTGGGGGTGGGAGTGGGAATGCTGGTCAGGCACCCGCAGGGAGGACAGGAGGAAGATGAGGCATCACCGTGCCTGTGTAAAGAGATGTTCTTGCACCTCTGCAGGAGCTGAGAAAGAGACATCTGGAGTGGCTGGATGGGGAAGATGAGGAAAACCTACCAAAACACAAGCATGGGGAGAAGGACTGGGGAAGAGTGGGGCAGAGGCACAGCAGGACAGAGACCAGCTCTGGGTGGACCATGGTTGGGGCTTGAGGCTGAGCCCCCCATGCACAGGAATGTCCAGAGCTGGGGTTTGCTCCCAGCTGCTTTCCACATCCTTGGGTGACTCTCAGAGGGAGGTGGCTCCCCTGAAACACTGAGGGCAGGGGGTAGGAGGAGGCCTTGGCACTCCTGTGAGTGGTCTAAGCCAGTCGGCAGGGAGAAGGTGATTCAAGCATGGGTGGGTGCTGAGGCTGTCAGGACGCAGGGAGGGGCACAGGATTAGCCAGTAAATCATAAATAATGAATATGCAAATCTGGGGAGAAGGGTTTGTCCCACTGCAGCTCCCTCTCAATGTGAGAACTCTAAATCAGATATCACCCCACCATGGAGTCATTTTCCCAAAGCCCCAGACACTTGTAACCTGGAAAACTTCTGCAAAGGGATGCTCTGCCCACATTTTGTGAGTGTACAGCCACCAAGGAACAAGAACCCTTTGGGAACAGCTGCTGTGGAGGGGGACAGATCCAGAGAGGTGCCCTCAGCCTTCTCCTTCTTCTGCTCCCTGGGATGTGTTGGGCTGGCAGAGCCTGCAGCCTTCCCTCCCAGTTCATCTGGCACAGCAGCATCACCCACAGCCCTGGCCGTGGGCAAAGGGGGACAGGGCCCTGCAAGGCTCTGGGATCCCCGAGGGGGCCTTTGCCGGGGGGCAGAGGCCTGACCTGCCTGAGCCCCCCTCCCTCCTTGCCAGCTCCTGCATTCCCCTGGGCTGGGTTGGTTCCTGTGGTACCTGTGGTTTTCCCCTTCTGCTTTCCTGGGAGCTTGTGATGGAGCTGTAATGACAGGAACTCTAATTATTAAGTGGTTTCAGTCATGAGGAAAAAAGCAGGGTTTGCATCCAGGTTTGGTCTAATCCAGTGTTTTTCCGAGCTGGTTTCTCCCCCTTCATCCCAGACTCCTGGTGATTCACCACGACCTCATTACTTCTGAGTTAACAATGCACTTGGCTGCTTGTAGATGGTTTATTAATTCTGGACTCGTTCCCAAGAAGATGTGTCCTATCTAGAGACAAAATGCTTTTATCATGTGTCCCAAGATTCTGGCCAACCCCTTTGGTCTCCAAGCTTGCCTGGGGTGAGGACAAGAGCATGAGGAACAATAAATATGATCTCTCAGACAGTTTTTCCTCTGAGGATCAGAAAGCCCAGACACACCTGCCTGAAGGGTGCCTTGGGCAGGAGATGGGGAGGAGATGGTTCATTGGTGTCTCTGTGACAGCAAAGCATAGGAGCTGTGTCCTGTTACTGGGATGAACGGAGCACGTTCCCCAGTGCAGAGTGTTCCTGAAATCTCTGAATGGAAAATCCATAGGCCTGGAAATGAGTGCATTTGTTCTTTTGCTGTCTCCATTGTTAGCTGGAGGAACAGCTAACAGAGTGTGTCTTCTCTGGGGGCTGTAGCAGGAAGACAGATGGTGAGAGTGACTCCAGCTGTCAGTCCCTGGAGATGTGTGGAGGAATCAGTGTTTGACATCTGATTTAGCTCTGCTCCCTCCTCAAGTCACTGCTGTCCCTGGCTCTGAAAGACGTGTGCACTTCTGAGATGGTTAAATTAAACCTCACCCAACCAAGGAGCACGTGCTCAGCTCCTCAGAAATGTCAGCTGGCAGCTTGTCAGCAGGAGCCAATGGATCTGGATTCGCTCCCTGGAATCTGGGTGTCTGCCTCCTTCCCCTTGCAGGGCAGTTACGCTGGCCTGTGGGAGGATTGGCAGCCAAACAAAGCAGGAAGAAATGGGCATGAACAGCTTCTGGGAAAGGGGGAGCCTTTGGGGAGCATCCCCTTTCCAGGGCTGGCTCCAGAGTGGGGACAAGCCTAAAGGAGCCCTGCTTAGGGGACAGCTGTGTTACCTAGGCAGGGAACACCTGAGAAGCAGAAACACTGGAGAGGAGGAGGAGGAGAAGGAGGAAGAGGCAAACATTCCACGAGAATCCCCATCTGTAGTCCAGGGCTATAACACGTTCCAGCTGAGGTAGGAAGGGCCCAGCATGAGTCACTGCAGGGGAGGGGTGAGCAGCTCTCTGATAAGAGGTGAAGCAACTCCCTGTGGTTGGTTAATCCTCATTCCCTGACTCTGCCAGTGGAGCCTTGCACAAGGCTTGGTGACCCCAGCATTCAACCCCCTTGGCTGCTCAGCACTCCTTGTGTCCCTCCTGAGCACATAGCAGCGAGGTTCTGCTGCCCACACAGAGTGTGGGACAGGGAGACATGAGAGCTGTCTGTAGGGTCCATCCAGATGAGGCTGCCTCTCGAGACCCCAGGAGGTTCTGTTTCCAGCACAGACCCATCCCGTCCCCACTGGCACGAGAAGTTTACATTAAGGGACACCTTCCACTACCCCACGTTGCTCCAAGCCCTGTCCAGCCTGGCCTTGGACACTTCCAGTGATCCAGGGGCAGCCACAGCTTCCCTGGGCACCCTGTGCCACGGCTTCTCCACTCTCTGAATAGTCTCAGTCTTCTCGCTCAAGTAAATCTCTCCCAGTGTTTCAGCATTTCCCTCCCGTCCTTCCCATCGTTCTTCCCTCCTGGTGACCCTCGTCTGTCTGTCCGTCTGTCTGGGCACGGTTTCCCGGTGGATGCGTGTCCCTTTGTGAGTGTGTGTGGGGGTCCGTCCGTGGGTCCGTCCGTGGGTGTGTGTCTGTCCGTGGGTCTGTCCGTGGGTGCGGGTCCGTCCGTGTGTCCGTCCGTGCCGGGAGCCGCCGCGCGGGGGCAGGCGTAGACCGCGGGAGGAGGTGGGACCGGGCTATCGCTCCTATGGGAATGTCTCCTGGATGGAGGCGAAGCCTGGAGCGGGGGGAACCCCGCGGGCTGCGCTGCCCTCAGTGCGGTCCACAAGCTGTCTTGGGAGCGGTGGGACAACGAGCTCTGCAACCGAACCGATACAGGGCTAAAGGGGACGAATCCACCGGGAATGGCTCGCGACTGCAGGGGCGAGGGGTGAACTTGGAGGGCGACGGGACAGGGGAGGCACCGGCGGAGGATGGGCTCCACGAGGTGTGAGGGATGTGTGAGGGCACGAGTGAGTGCCGAGAGGGACCTGCACTGGGAGCAAGTCACCAACTGCTCCCAGACTCTGTGTGAGCTGGGGGCTCTTTGTGTCCGTCCTGGAGCCTGAGCCAGGGCATGGGGGGGAATGCCCACACCTGCAGATCCCACAGCAAACACTCCCAGAGTCACTCCTGTGGGTGCTGCCTGCGGCCAGCGCCTCCTCCTGCCAAGAGCATCCTCTCCTGTCGCTGTTTTCTCCCATCTTGGGTTTGTTCCCAGCTCCCCCCCTCCCTGTGCTGTGTCCCACTGGAGGCACCTGTGTGACAGCAGGATCCTCGTGCCTGGGGCTGGCACGGGCCCCACCTGCCACCAGCATCCCTGCCTGGGCTGCCGTGGTTGCCGGGGCAATGGATATGATGTGATAAACAGAGGGAAATGGGGATGACGCCAGCAGGGAAAGGGCAGAATGGATTTTATTTCACGTTTATTGAAGCACAAATTGCCATAAGAACCAACTTCCTCGGGAGCAAACAAGGGAAGCTGAGACCCTCTGGGCTGCCTGGTCTCTCTCTGGACTCCAAAACAGCCTTTCAGCCAACATCCCTGACCTGCTGCTTGAGCTGAGCTGTGGGTTTTCCATGGAATTATCTGTTTACCTTTGGATCTCAGAGTGTCTGGGAAGGATCTGCCACAAGCTTGAGGCTGGGATGGCCACAGCAGGGTGCTCTGCAGGGAGCTGCTCCCTTCTGCAGGATGCACCACTGGAGCAGCATGGACGGTAGGGAAGGAGACGGTGACCCCGAGGGAACAGGAGAGCTCTGCTGCCTCTGACCATGCTGGGAGGGGGCTCCAGCAGAGGTTATGGCTGGTCTGACAGCCGGTAAGGAATAAAATATCTCAGATTTTGCATCTGCATTTGTGCAAGCTCTGGTGATTGATGCATTTCCATCTCTTTCCCCCACCTTCTTGGGCTGCAAGATGTAGAGTTGGAGAGACAAGGAAGACACTGAGGGGCTGGAGCATGTCCAGGGAAGGGAACAAATCTGGGGAAGGATCTGGAGCACCAGGAGTGGACTGAGGGAGCTAGGAGAGGCTCGGAAAAAAAGGCAGCTCAGGGGGACCTCCTTGCTCTGCACAACTCCCTGACAGGAGGGTGCAGCCAGGTCGGGTTCAGGCTCTGCTCACAGGGTACAAGGGATAGGATGAGAAGAAACAGCCTCAAGCAGGGCCAGGGGAGGTTTAGTTCAATATTAGGGATAATTTCTTCCCCAGAAGGGTGGTGAGGACTGAGGGAGGCTCCCCAAAGCAGAGGGGGAGTCTCCATCCCTGGAGGGATTTAACAGATGTCCTCTGGAAGAGTTACAGCAAAGGAGTTTAGGGGAGATCAAGTACCTCGGAGGTGAATTTCCATCTGTAGGTAACAGTACCCCCATGGGCTGGTGCTCTCTGAGCACCCACGTGTGTCCCCAGCACAGCCCCCAGCACACAGATGGCTCCTGGCCAGAGCAGGGATGAGCCAGCACGGGTAACGTTATCCCTGCTGCAGATGGAATTGCATTTACTGATATTCAGACCCAGGAGGGCTCGTGTACAACTCTCTGGTCTGATCTGCGGGGAGGGGAGGGCTGCTCTGAGTGGGAAGGCCAGGGGGAAAATGATCCAAGGAATGCTGATCTGTACAAAGCCTTCCCAGGTACCCCACTCCATGCAGCTCCTGCTGTCCTGCTTCCAGCCCATCCCACTGCGGGTGAAACGGAGAAGGCCTTGAGGAATTTTAAAGTGTCTACAGGAAATACCTGAAACTCTGTGCAGCAGGAAATGGAAGTGGAGGAGGCTGAGTGGCCGCAAGGGCTGGGACACTGGCCCAGAGCATCCTCAGTCTGCTGTGGATGAGGGTGTGGAGGGAAAGGGATTATCCACAGCTGGTGAAACAAAGGAAAAAGATTTTCTTTAAGAGAAGGGGAAAGATCCTCTGCACTCACCCACAGGATCACTGGTTGGATAATCCCCTGAGGAGAGGGGAAATGTGCTGCTGGTGCTGATGGGGATCATTTATGGGTGAAATTATTGGTGATTTGTGCTTCCACCCGGCTGGATGAGAGCAGAAATCCATGGAGAAATAGAGGCAGAGGCCAGGAGACCTGGCGGTGCATCGCTTCCCCATGCCCCACTTTGTAAGGCTCTATTCCCAACTCAGCTGCTCTCTCCCCTCCAATCCCTTTTCCTGCCATCCCAATGGATGGATGAGCTTGGAAGCTCCAGACTGCCCAGGACATGTCCCACAGGCACTACCAGAATCCTGTCTCCAGAGATGTCCAACTCTTCAGGCTGTAAGACCCACTTGAGACCCTCTGGGAAGAACAGACGGGTGCCTTCGGGGGAGGAGGAGGAAGAGGAAGGGGAGGAGGAGGGCAGCAGGGTGAGGACACACATCTGCTGTTGGGAGCCTGTTGGGAACTGAGCACCCCCTCTCCCTCTGGTCTCCTCATCAGTGACGAACACGTGCACCAAGGGCCACCGCAATGAAATATATATTTATAACAATCATCATTATTATTCTTTCATCAATTTTCTCTCCCGTGGATGGAGCCTGGCAGAGACTTCAGAGCAGGCAGAACTGCTAAAGCAGAAAGTAATGGTGCCCCCAGGACGAATAAACGGAGCACTTCAAACCAGCAGATGCTGCGGAAAGCCCCAGTGCAGGAAATATCTGCGGAATGAATCGGGAGCTTTATGGATCTAGGGCTGAAGGGATGTAGGAAAGTTCACCAACCCTGGGGGGGAAGGAAAATGGGGAGGACCAGGAGCTGGCATCTCCCAGTGTGGGGCTGGCACCCTGGGGAGAGTGGGGCTGGCATTTCAGGGTGTGGGATGGAATCCCTTGATTGTTTAGGGTCTGACATCAGCCCTGATAGGAAAGACAAGCAGTTCCCTGCCCATGCGTGCCCCACAGCATCTGTGCAGGAACCAGCAGTTCAGTAAAACCCCAGGAAAAGCTGAGGGGTCCCAGATGGGCACTGGTTCAACCCTGAGGAAGGAGGGAGAGGGCTCTGACAGGTACAGGAGCTGAGGGGCAATACCTGCAGCGGAATCCTCAGGACAACGTGAGGCCCCTGCTCCTGTCCCTCCTCACACTTTGCAGCTCCACTGACACTTGCACTCTCTGCTCTGGTTTGGGGAGCTCTGGGCAGGGCCTCAGCAGACAGGACCCAAAGGACAGATGGCATCAGTGACTGCACAGCCACTGCCACCACTGCTGCCCAGCACCAGGAAAAAAAATCAATAAATTAAGAAAACAAGTTTCCTGTCCTGAAAAGCCTTCAGACTCAGGCAATCCAGCAACAGCTGGGACAAAGGCATTCCTGCATGTGCTGCTGAGGTTTGGCACGTGTCTCCTAGTTCCAGGTTGTTTTTTTCTTTATAGTACACATAAAGTAATGTTCTATATTTTATATATTTTTATGGGCAACAGGAGAGCCGTAGAGGGCAGGCACGGCAGGAGGTTGGCCAGGAGGAGGGAGGCTGGGGAAAGAGTCTCCAAAGGAGCACCAAGGTGGGCAAACACCCTGGAAGCAATGCCTGGGCTGGGGCAGAGGTAGGGGAGCAGCACCTGGAGGGGGGATGGGTCAGGTTCACCATGGCATGGAGGAGATGGCACTATGGCACAAAGGAGATGGCACATGGCACAGAGGAGATGGCACCACGGACAAGCCCTTGGCTTTAGCCTGAGGGCACAGGAGACTGACCTTTCCCAGACAGCCATCCCTTGGCTGAACCAGTGACAGCAAGACCTGAAAATGCATTCTCAGACAGCAAAATATTCCTGGGAGTCAAAGAGCAAAGGGCTTTGGTGAGACAGTTCAGCATCATGCCAGATCTTCCCCACCTCTCTCCAGCATCCCCAGGCCACTCTTCAGAGCCGCGTCCTCTGCTCCGTGCCCACCCGGCTGCTGCGGGATCCCTGTGCCGGCACGGGCAGGGCACGGTGCCAGCCAGCGCCCAGCCGGCACCCAGCCCCTCGGCTGCAGGATGAGCCTCGTTGGATGTTTCATTTTTAAGAAATTCGCTAACTTTACAGGCTCTTTCCTGTTACTGTGACATAGATAGAAACACACAGTAACACACACAATAGGTGTTCAGGTAGAGAAGAAGAAAGGAAGGAGATTCTAGTTTATTGTTGACCTCGTATATATAAGTTTCTGGACAGTGACCAGAGATTGGACAGAGAGGTTACCACCTCTCCATCTTCACTGGTCACTTGAGAAGTCCATCAGGTGATATCTTTTACAAAGGAATGTAAACATGATTCTCGTTTATCTTACAATTCATGAGAATTGACTCTACTATACTAAAACAAATCAGAAGGCTGATTTTCAGGGACAACACTTTCCCGGCCGGGAGTGGCAGCTGGCCTGTGCTCGCCGGTGGTGCCTGCGGGCGCCGGCTGCCCGGGCCTGCTCGGCCGTGGGTGGCGGGCCCACAGCCCGCCCGGGCCAGCCCCACGGCAGCACAGGTGAGCTTTCGCTCCTCTGCCTGCCCCTGCGGCGGCTCCGAGCCTTTGATTCCAGAGGCTTGTCAGGACACTTCAGCAGCTCCAGAAGATGCGTGTAAACACGGTGATTAAAAATCGTGGTTCCACAGAGGGGCTGTGCGGAGGCTGAACGTGGCACTGAGGTAGCCCAGAGAGAGAGGGGGTTGCCACAGGAACTGATCGATTTTTATAAGCCCCCAGGAGCTGATAGCAGAGGGGATGTGGGAGGGGGCGAAGGGCGGGGGATGATGAACCCCCAGAAGACAGCAGGGAGGAGAATGAGTTGCTGTAGGTTCCAGGGAAGATTCTCTTGACTGTTCAGGGAGGAAGAAAGGAGCAATTTTTAGATAAAATGACAGGACTGCCCTGACAACCACATTGTTTATTAGGGGAAACTTGGAGGATTTCAGAGAGAAGATGTAATGAAGGTCATTTATTCTGTTCAGCTCTGCAGAGCAGCCAGGGCCTCACCATTCCTGGCCAGAGATGGAACAGCTCGTGGATGTTCTCCCAGTGAAATACAGCTGGGCAAGAAGGTCACTTCTTTACTTCTCCCTTTACCGTTTCACACCTTTCTCTCACCACATCAGAGCTGCCTTTTGCTGTGTCACATATTGACAGGTGCTAGTGCTAAGCCTCAACCAGGTGAGCTTGGCAGGGAACGGAAAGTGGTTTTGGCTGCAGAGCTGAACAGGGTCCAGTGTGGAAGCTGCACTGGTCCCTTCTCTGCACAGCATCAGCTGCAGGTACTGCCACAGGGATGCTCTGGTGGTTGTGCCCCATGTGCTCTTGCAGTGGAGACAGTGACAGTGGGACCAAAGCTCTCCTTAATGCACTCCTTGCTCTGGATTTGGGGTGACCAGATCTTCAGAGTCTACTCTGGACCCTCCTCACCCTCAGTCCTCCCCCCCTGCCCCATCTCCCTTCCTGGAGCTGTATTTTTCTTTGCAGCTTTGAGTAGGATTGGGGAATTGGAGCAGGAGTGGTGGTTGGATCAGGAGGAATGGTGGCTGGAGCAGGGATGGTGGCTGGAGCAGGGGTGGTGGCTGGAGCAGGAGTACCCCACAGGCTCTCACTGTGCCCGACACACGAGCTCTCTCCGAGCCAGCTGGAGGAGAAAGAGCTCTTCCTCGGTGCACTCAGGGTATCCCTCTCTGTTCCCCAAACAGACAGGCGGTGGCCAGCAGTTAATATCCCTCTGGCTCAGTGCCCTGCCCAGGCAGGGTGGCAGGCTCTTCTTTTAATAACTTATTTATCTTTCCTTATTGCAGGAATGATGACAGTTTTCATTATTAAGCTGCTAGGTAATAGTGTAGCCTTTGGTGGGAGCTGACTCATCATCCCCTCTTTGCTGACAGTTGGATTCAGTTCCCTGGGAGAGCTGTGACAGGAGCAGGACGAGCAGTGCCCGTCACTGCTGCAGCTCTGGGGCTGGCAGGGCAGGCACAGTCCCTGGGCACACACACTGGGCACATGTCCTGCGAGGCTCAGGCTCCCCAGTGATGCTCCCTGTCCCACAGTGCTGTCCCACTCTCTGCTGTCCTCTTGTCCCTGTGTTCCAGAGAGTCTCCTGCCCCAATGAGCTGGTGCCTGCCTCACTGTGGTGGTGCCAGAGCAGGGACACCGGGGACATTGATGGGTGATGGAAGCACAGGCAGTGCCACAACCCCAGCTCAGTCCCAGCCCCAGCCCCAGTGCCCACACAGGGTCATGGAGAGAGCTCTCCAGCTCCTGCCTTGCCCTGAAAGCAGCGTCCTCCTCCCCAGCCCGAGGATTTGGAAACCACCAGCCCACAGTGGTTGTGTGTGGGCACCATGGAGCTGGAGGAAAGCCACAGAACAGCTGGAGAGGCTCTCCCTGCCCTGCTCAGCCTGGTGCTCCTCTGGCCAGGGGGAGCTCCCTGGGGCTGGTCACACTTGTGGCAATGCCAACAGAATGAGGGCAGAGCAGAAGGGACACCTGGGACCCAGCCATGTGCCTGTGCCAGGGATGCAGCACTGCTGCTGTCGCTGGACTGTGCTGGCGGCGGCAGCAGTGATATATGAAATCAATTAAACATGACCCATTTTTAATTAGATGTACAAACACGCCTAAAGTTAAATGAGGGCTCTTTATAAAGAAAGAATGCAGTGTGGTACCACGTTAAATGAGAAACTCATGTACTTCCCAAGTGGGAGCTTCCCAGATTTACACGTGGAGCTGCCTTTGCAAAGCAGCTCTTCTCCTGCTGCTAGGCAGAGGCAGGTTCCCACAGCAGGGATCCACAGTGCCACTGGTGGGGCTGGCAGCTGGGAGGGGGCCTTATCCTGCACCCCCAGAAGCCTTAAAGCCCCTGGATGGTTCCCAGTGTGTGTCCAGCTCTGTGTCAGCTGTGCTGGCAGCTTCTGCTGCCCCTTCCTCGCCCCCACAGCTGCTGCTGGGCTCGTCCACCCCTTCCTTGAATGCACACCTTTCTGCCCTTTCAGAGGGGAGGAAACGAGGAAAAAACTGAACCAGTTTCTAATTATGCCTTGTTTGCTTTCATTTAGAGCTAATTCAGCCCACACAAAAATTACTCAACCTATTAAAAGAAATACATATTTAAAAAAACCCCACAGATGCCTGATTCATTTTAAACTGTAGAAATTAAGTTGTGGCTATTTCCACCTTTCCCCCTCTGATTACACACTCTTTGCATCTCAAAACAAACCATCTTTAAGTTGGACCAAAAGTTACAGGGCTCTTCTCTCTGGCCCAGGTAGTGAAGCAAGTGGCACAGCCTTGAACACTTCCAGGGAACTTCCACAGCTTCTCTGGGCACCCTGTGCCAAGGCCTCACTATGCAGGGAAGAATTCCCACCACACTCTGTGTCTTGGGGTGGAAGGAAGCCATTCTGTGTCCTGTCCCTCCATCCCTTGTCCATCCCTCTCCAGCTCTCCTGGAGCTCCTTTGGGCACTGGAAGGGGCTCTGAGATGTCTCTGGAGCCTTCTCTTCTCCCCAGCACCCCCAGCCTGATCTCTTCACTGGGGCTCTGCCTGTGCTACTGCGGGCCAGGTGTGGGGACTCTGTGGGTGTCCCCTTAGCCATGCTGCCAGAGGCTGTGTGGGAGATGGACAGGTGTGACTACTCCCTCCTCTCCCGGTGTTTTGGCATCCTGTGGGCGATTAGACAGAATCGTTGTCAACGAAAATGATTTGCCAAGACTTTTCACTCATCCCAGCTCCCTGCTGTGCAAGCCCTGGGCACTACCCTGCTCCCATCCCCAGCACCTCCAGTGTCTGATTCCTGGGGGATATCAGCCAGTGTTCCCCTCTAATAACATACCAGAGATGTTTACAAGATACGTACAGAAAATAAATACACAAAAAGAATTTATTAAAAATAATAAAGCTGAGAAGCTGTGGAACTCCTCGCCTGCCCTGCTGGCATTGCACAGTGCCAGGGTGCTGCCCATGGACTGGGACGGGGCAGCCCTGCAGAGGACTGGGAGAAGAATGGGGCTGGTTGCTTTTCCCATCTTTCTGCTTCACATTTGGAGCAGGGCATGGTGCTGGGAACAGCCATTCTCCCCGGGGTTAGGCTGCTGCAGGTCCCACCCTGCCCGGATCCCCCTCCCCACCTCCCTGTGCCCCCCAGGATGCTGCACTCAGAGTGGAGCGTGAGGCAGCTTGTAAGTGCTGTGCCAGAGGAGGAAAAAGCAGCCTATTAATTAACAGCAAATGTACAGTTAATGGGGCTTTTTCCCTTCCTAAACAATTCATCAAAATGATTTCATCGAAATTTAGCTGATGGGGCGCGAAACGCAGCTGCTCTGTCCTGCTCTGCGCTTTTTCTGTCCTGGCAGGAGCAGAACGCTGAGAGTGCAGCCGCGGGTTTGGGATTCACGGCGCGGCGGGATGGAGGCTCTGGGAGTGAGTCAGTGCTGCCGCCACTGCCAGAATTCAGAAGATAAAGGGGCTGTAAGTGAGGGAGTTCCACTGCACCAAGCTGACAGAGCGCTCACCCCTCTCTTTACGCATTTACTCCTTTACTGGCTCAAGTTCATTTCAATATGGAGCAGAAATTCCTGTTGGGCCAGTTTGGGGACTACAAGAGAGCCAGGCAAGGGAGAAAGGCCAGGCTGGCTCTTGGGGATGCTGTCCTGGATATGTCCTGCTGTTATCCAGTTTGCCTGGATAACAGACTGAGCCCAGGAATGGCCTAGCTTCACAAAACACTTCAAAAAACAATGAGGTTGTTAAATTTTTAGTGTTTTTTTAAAGATTGCTCTTATATAGGAAGAGGGAAACCAGCTGTTTACAGCTTTAAAGGCTTGGCTTTTCCCTTAGAAGTCACAGTGCTTTCGGAATTTAAAGGTATAGAGAAAACCTAGAAAACTACAATATTTGGAAGCCCTGCCTCCACCTGGATTGAGGGAAGAGCAGCACAGCACCCAGGGTGGGATGATGTGGAATGGGATGGAACAGAATGAAGTAGAATAGAGTTAAATAAAATAGAATAGAATAAGGATTAGAATAGAATAAGGATAAAAGGATAAGAATAAAATTAAAATAGACTTAATCTAAGAATAGAATAAGAATAATAGAATCTCATATTTTCTTCTGGAAGGGACTGACTAAATGAATCCATTCCAACCACCTGATTCTTTCAGGAATCACCAGAAACTGAAGCACGTTAAGGGCACTGTCCAAATGCCTCTGACACCCTGAGAGGCTTGGGACACTGAACCCCACTCTGGGAAGCCTGTTCCGGAGACGTGGGGTGGGAGCTGCAGCGATGGACAAACAGGATCCAGCTGCCAGAGGAGCAAATCCTGGAGCCTCACAACTTTCCCATCCAGCCATGAAACAATCTGCTGATTTTATTGAAACCAGACCGCTCCGTCTTGCAGCCGCTGCTGCCGCGGGCTTGGCACGTCCAGCAGCCCCTGGGAGCAGCGAGGGGGACACAGGGGAGGCTGGATGGCCACGCTCCCACCACAGCCTTGCCCACACTCCCAACACGGACACGTGTTTTTAGCAAGGTGGATGAGGCACTGCCAGGATCTGGAGGGGCTCCTTGCAGTCCTCATGGACCCCATGCAGTCCTGGCCCCTGTTCATCCCAAAGGTCATGACTGAAACTCTTCCAGAGTTCACGAGCAAAACCATCCAACCATGGAATCCCTTTTCTTTGCGGTGGTGGCACTGGGAAATTGTGGCACTGGAGCAACCCTGGACCTGAGAGAGCACAAGGACAAAACTGGATTTCTTCTGGAAAGCCTGCAGACTGCAGACCAGTGGAAATCATCCTCGTGAGCCAAGCAGAGACAAGAGAGGTTCACACAGGGGCTCAATGATGTCACCAGCTGGCAAGTGCTGCCATGTGCTTGGTGCTAGGGCTGGAAAGTCTGAACAGAAACCAGAGGATTTGTTCTTGTTTCACAAACCTGGATTGGGGACAGAGCCCTGTGGAGCTCAGGCAGGGCTCTGGAAGTCCAGGGGGCTTTGGTGAGGCCTCCAAGGAAGCTCATCTGCCCCCAGGGATGGAGGAAGGTGGAGAACAGGATAAAACCCTCTACCCGTGGCAGACTGACATTTAACAAAACAGGAGGAAATCCAGATTGGGGGGATTGCAGTGGGACCCTCTGAGTCACTGCTGAGGCATGGCAGGGGTCCTACGCCATTCCTGAGGGTCCCGGTGAGGGTGCCATGGGGGGCTGATGGAAGAGCTTTGTTTGCATCTGCAGTTCCTGGGCAGGGAAAACGTCAGCATTCGTGTTGCTAAGGAACTCCAGCAAGGCCCAACCTACCCAAAAACACCAGCACTTGGAAATCAGAGCCACCATCCTGGTTGGCACTGTCCCTCTGCCCCGATGGGACAGTGACAGGTCTGGGGGCTCAGGGAGGGTAGCTGGTGCAGTAGCCCAGCTCACTCCCTGCCTTCCTTCCCTGGGAAAGCATCCCTGCTCACCAGGCAGGGAGACAGTGGGTACAGCCACCCAGATGTGCTTTGAGACCCCCCAGATATGCTTTGAGACCCCCTTGATGTGCTTAGAGACACCCCAGGTGTGCTCACAGACCCCAGAACTGCTCACCGACCCCAGAGCTGCTCATGGACCCCCAGATTTGTTCACAAACTCCAGACTTGTTCATAGACCCCAGATCTGCTCACAGACCCCAGATTTGCTTGTGAGCTGCCAGATTTTCTCTCTTGGGTTCATTTTTCTCTCACCATCAGCATGAGGGCAGAGTGAGGCCCCCCTTCCCATGGACACAGGGATCACCTTTGTCTGTGCAAGGAATTCACCCAGGCGTGCTGCAATAACACTCCTCCCGGGATAAGGACTTAATCCTGGCAGCCCCTTCCCATGCAGGAAAATATCCCAAATGTTTTAACAAGGCAGAGAGTTATCCAGCTCCTCACCTCCCCTCTGGGCTCAGAGAAACCATTCCAAATTTCCACAGGGATGTAAGCAAGGCAATAACAAGGGATGACGGGCTCCTCTCTAGGACCACTTGGCTGCAGTCTGTTAAAGAGATATTTTGGGCACTTTTTCTCCGAAGCCTGAGGGTTTTTTTTAAACAGAGTGAATTAACAAACCCGGAGCTGGCTGATTTCAGCTGAGTGTTTTGATGAATAATGTGCCATAATGGGCCCAAACAAGCTGGGGAGTTTATCTCATCCCACTGCACATCCCATTCCGTGTCGCATCCGCTCGCTCCTAGCCCTCCTGCCCCAACACTGATTGCAGAGTCTGTTCTCCTCCATCATCTGCTCCAGCTGCTCCAAAATGGAATATTTTGAGGATTCTAGAGAGAAGGGGGTTTTTGTCTGCCAGAAAGCCCTTCTGCTGAGAGGCGTCTGCAGGAAGCTGAGCACAATCAACTTGCAAAGTTGGGAAATTTGCTCAAAATGCAAATCCTGTCCCTCTGGCTTGGACCCCAGCACAGCGCAGGTCATGGAGGTGAGGAGCAAACATGGCCTCAGGTATTCACAGCTTCCCAAACCAAACACCTGAGCTGGTCTGGGAACTGATCCATCATTTCCATTTCTGTACATATTTATTACACTCAGTTCTCCTCAGCACTGGGTAAAAAACAAGTGCAAATTGAACCATTGATTGATTGATTTATTGTTGCGTGCATTTACCAATTAGTTTTTATTTGTTTGTCTGAAAAACACCCACATGCCTTAAAAGCCAGATCCTCGCTGATGTCTAGAAAAGAGAGTTACAAAAAATATGAGGGAAACCTGCAGGTCAGTTTGTGGGACCTGTTCCCCCTCCTGAGCTGAGATGCTGAGAGCTCCTGAGGCATCATCCTGGTAGGGTTGGGTTGGATCACAGGACCACAGAATCATTTTGGTTGGAAAAGGCCTCCAAGATCATTGATTTGGTGGTGCCATGTGTTCCTATTTATAAATTAATCGGATCTCAAATGCATTTGTGGCTGTTGTGGGCTCCCTGTCTGGTGTGATCTCTGGTTGGAGACCATGCAGTTCTGACCCTCAGCTGCACAGGGTGCTGGATGTGGGAACAGGCTCCCAAGGGAAGTGGTAATGGCCCCAAGAGTTCACAGAGCATTTGGACAACGCTCTCAGGCACATGGAAGGATTTTGGGCCTGTCATATGCAGGCTCAGGAGTTGGACTCTGTGATCCATGTAGATCCTGAGTGATTTGCCCACAGGATGACCAAGAGGTCACTCACAGCTCAAGTGGTGGCTGAGGGGTGAGGAGCTCTTCATCTCCATCCAGTTCTGAGTCACAGCTGTTCCTTTCTCTAACCCATGGACAAGACACCAGGAGCAGCAGCATTCCTGAGGGAGGTTTATGTCAGGCCAGCACAAAGGCTGTTCTGCAGCACTGAGATGTTTAACCTTGGCCAGGAGGAATGGTTGTGCTATTGTACTGCACAGAATTAATTGTTCTAACCCCAAGAGACCTTACCAATGCTGGGCAGCTCCCAGCAAATTCCCAGATTTACAGTCCCTCTCCTGTGCCAAATAACTGCATCTATCAGGGACTGGCATCTTTCACCCTGCAGCTTCCTCCAGGGCAGAGGCCTGCACCCTTGCCCTGGGGGGTCGTTTGGGGGTGGTGGGTGCCCGGGTGGGCAGCTCTGCCAGGTGGGCAGGCAGCTGGTCCCGGTGTGCAGGAGCTGGCAGGGATGCGGCGCTCACTGTGCTGGAGCCTTGCTCCCCTCTCCTGCCTCATTCACCACATTTCCTGTTGTGGGACAAATCTACTTTTTGTGTAAATCTGTCAGCAGCAAGAAGTCAGTGAGTTTCCCTAAGTGAGTTTTTCGTGTATTTTTAATAAAGGTCACTCTGTATTTACTGGCAAAGACGATCGATATCGGCTCATAATTCATGAAGGATCCCACTGGTCTGTAACAGACCTGTGGTCAGAGCACGCAGCGAGCCTTGTCCACAGCCTCTGCCAGCCCTGGAGGGCCCCGCTGCCTTCTGTCCCTGCCCAACTCCCTTCTCTCCCTGCCCAACTCCCTTCTGTCCCTGCCCAGCTCCCTTCACCTCTGCCCAGCTGCCTTCTGCCCCTGCCCAGCATGAGGATTCTTTCTGCCCCTGCCCAGCTCCCCTTGGAGCTGTTTCCTGCTCGTGTCCTGAGGTGGGGCTGGCAGGAGCCAGCTGATGGGTGAGCTCTGATGGGGCACAGCCAGCAATGACACTCCCCAGGTGCCCGTGGGTGCACAGGCTGAGCCCCTGGCAGTGCTGCCCCTCGCTCTGACCCCGTGCCATCCCCCCTGTGCCCAGAGCCAGCTGTGGCAGTGGCTGCAGGGAAGCTTGGGCTGGCTGTGATGAGGGAGAGAGGGGGGAGAAAGGGAACAGGAGACTAATGCCTTAACAAATTTGATTTCAGAGCAAACGAGCTGGCTGCTGTTGTGCGGCACTGGTAACCTGGATTTGTGTTGCGGCTGCACTGGGAAGAGCGGCTATTTTTAGGCTCTTAATGCCAGTGGAAGAAAAGAAAAAGAAAGGGGAAAAAAAAAGGAAGGAAGTATAAGCCCTGCAGTAAATAACTGGGCCTGGGTGGAATTGGGGCGAGCTCTGAAGGGTCATCTGGAGCTGCTTTTGCCAGTGAGCCCCAGCTGAACTACAAGCAGGGGTGTCCAGGCACTCCAGGCCTCAGGGTGGTGCTGTTCCAGGGGGGAAACTGGGACATGCCTCGGGCTGGACGGGGACACTGGAGTGATAGGAGATAGGAGAGCTCCAGCCCAGCAGGTTCAGCAGAGGCTCAGTCTCAGGAACAGCCCAGAGGCTTGTCCTGCTGCAGGGTCACCACATCCTGCCCATCCTCTGCTGCTCTCCCAGTCCAGATCCTCATATTCCATAGGTGGAACCATCCATCCCCCCTGCTCTCCCTGCAGCTCCCTGCCCACTCCCCAGTCACTGTTAATGCCTTTAGCTGGTGTCTGCTCCAAGCAGCTCCTGAGTTCATTGCCCTGAACTTTGGAATCAAAAAGGGAGAGGAATTTTAGATAAATGTTCCATCCAGTTTTTGTTTGCACGGGATGATGCAGGGATAAACCATCCCAGGGATGTCAAAGCTCTGAGGACTGGTGGGAGCTGAGACCACGGAGCGAGCAGGAGCTGGCTGGAGTTACTGTCTGTGGAAAGGATCTCTGCTGGTGATCCTGAACATCAATTTGGAGTGATCAGCTCACTTCCCCTTCACAAAGCAAATTTCAGGAAGTTTGCAATGGGGAGACAAATTAATAGCCCAGAACTTTGTGTCGGGCCAAGCATGCGGCTGTGTCTGAAGAAGAGGCCAGGCTTGTGAGCAACGTTTGAGGGTGGGCTTCCCAAGGAGCCCCCAGCTTGGCTGGAAACCCTTGGGGCTGGATTTGGGGTCTTCATGAGCCCTGTGGCTGGCTGGAGCTGCAGCATGGCTGGAGTGTTGTCTCCTGTCTCAGGACCCTACAGGCTATTTCTATCCCTCTGGCTTTCATTCCAGTTGGATTTTGGCAGAATGAATCTCAGTATGAGCCTGAGAAAAGCTGCTCATACATGGCTTGGACTCGGGTGGACTCCCACTCTCAGGGGCTGGGGAGCAAAGTCAGGCAAGCACTGCAGAAACAGAAAATTTCTGATCAAATATTCAGCCTGAGCTGCCTTTGAACCTGCTGCTAATCCCTCCTTGGCCACAGCTGGGATTGCATTTCCCAAACACCGGTGCAAGGATGTATTTGCACAGCATAAACCTGACCTGTATCAACATTTTCTCCTTTACACTTGGGTCCCATTTCCCAGGTCTTGAGGTGTGAGAAGCTTACCCTGTGAAAGGTTTGTCATCTGGTCTGTGGGTCCCTGCCAGTGGCCAGGTGACTCCCAGCCCTCTGGCTCTCCAGTGGGACCCTCACCCTCCCCAGCCTCCTCCTCTGAGCAAGAGACTTTTACAACAGCACAATCAACACTTTTACAGTTCTGTCTCATGCTGACTTTTCCACTCCTCTCAGCCCAGGTCTGTGGGATATCACTTCCCTTCTGCTGCTGGGCTGGGAGCCACCAGCCACTTTCAGTGACTTTAGTGACAAAGCCACTTTTCTGCCCCGCTTCTGCTTGTGTGTCCCAAACCTGCTTTCATTAATTCGGAGGGGGAAATAACATCATTAAAGCTGCCTCTTTATCAATTTCTCTCTTCTGTCCTTCTCATGTGCTGTGCTGTTGCAGTACTTTGCTCTGTGAAGAGCCCCTTTGGGTCCCTCCTCCCTTCTCCCCTCTCCCCAGCTCCTCTTCCCACAGTGGAGCCACAGGGAACACAGGATTGTCATGGCCTCCAAGCACTGTCACCAAAACGGGTGGCAGGAGGGGAGGGCAGCCTCACATGACAGAGACAGAACCCTCTGGGGGGCTTTGCCAAGTGTTGATGCTGGCAAGAACATCCTGGAAAGATGGGATGGAAGGATGGCAATACAGGAGACAAGGGAAGGGTGGACAGCTGTGGTCTGAGACTTGGAAAATCTGCCCGAGCTGGGAAGGGGCGAATTCCCAACCCAGGGTTTTCCACAGTGCTCGGAGACACCCCAGGGCTGGTGCTGCTGGAACTTGTCCCTGTTCCAGAGGATACTGGATCTGTTCCCTGGAGAGGGAGGGTAGCTCTGGCGAGCAACAATCACCCAGGAGACTGTTACAGAACAATAACAATAACAGGAATAACACAATTGAGCTTCCCTAATCTACAGTAAATGACTGGGGGACCCGGAGTGAGTTAATGAAATCTGTGGCTCAGCGAGTTCCGTCCCACAGCCGGGGTCATCCATCACCTCATGCACTGGGATTGCCCCTTTCGACAGCTGCAGCTTATTTTTAATTATTGATACTATCTCCTAATGTCCCAGTAAATATGTGGAAGTGAGTTTTGTGGGAACAGAGAGGCCCTGTATGAATGCTGGCAAGCCTTTGTGGGGAGCAGGGACTCAAGGGTGCGCAGGGAAGGGGAAGCAGTGCCTGACCGCCCAAACTCCCAACACCGGGGGCACTCCTGTGACAGGGCTGGGCTGAACCGAGAGGCAGCTGCCCTTATTTCCCTCTGCAGTATCGAGCAGGTCTTTCATGACCAAACTACTCTCCCACCAGGCATAAATTGCCTTTGTCCGTGCTCCAGCCTGCTCTCCACACTCTCCTCCTGTCCACGCCGTGCCTGGGGTGCCCCGACCTGCCGCATCCCTCCCCGCTTCCCCAGCCAGAGGTATTTTGCAAACACAAATGCATTAACAAGCCGGCGAGAGCCCCCATGAATATTTCATGTTTAACATGCCCTCGTTTCCTCCCGGTTAATGGATCTCTCCCATTATGCCTCCGCCTGTCTGAGCAGGATACCTTTTCAGAGGAACATAAAAGCTGCTCCCCGGTGAGGTGGAGAGGAAACCACTCCACTCTGGGATTCAACTGCTCAAGAAGCAGAAGGTCCAGTGCCTGCCCTCGTGTGTTTGGAACATTGGGCTTCCCTTAACAGCTCCTATTTCCCTCCCTCAGCCCATTTCCCCTCCTTTTTTTTTTTCCTTTCTCGCTGACTTTTGCTGGTCTAGGTGTCCCTAACAAGGAGGTTCCAGTGCTGGGATGCTTCAGGCAGAGCAGAGGGACTCGGTCAGAGCTGCTGCTGGGAAAAGCTTGGGCTTAGGGAATGAAAAAAAGAAAAAGGAATTGCTCCAGGTTTAATGAAATGCTACATTTTACTTGCAGGGAAACGTTTGGTTTGTTCTGAAGTGCTGGTTTTTAAAAAGCAGGATTGAAGGGTGTTTTTACAAAGTGAGATTTTGGAGAGCAAAATCAACACATTCGATTGTCAAAATGTCAAAGGGAGGTTTTTAATCTGGGAAAAAGAAAATTTAATTTCAGGATCTCAGTGTGACTGCAATGAAGGCAGAAAGAGCAGACTTGGAGTAGCCTGCCAAGGAAACTTGTACACAACAGGATGATTTCTCATTGTGGAGGCTCCAGTGGCAGCTCCAGTGCTGTGGGACCCCTGATCCCAGGAGAGTCCTTGGCTCTGCCCTGGCACAGTGCTCTGTCCCACAGCCTAGGGTGGGAGCAGCCCTCCTGCATCCCAGTGCTGGCAGGGCTGGGATGGACCAGCAGAGCAATCAGCTCTTCAGTTTGATACAATGAGAAATTCCATGGAGCAGGAATGAAAACAAAGCCTGGGCCAAGAGCTGCTCCTGCCAAGGCGCCCTTGCAGGGCTCTGGCTCCAATCAGGTGCTAGGGGGAGGGTGTTGATAGACCCCAATAAAGTGTGCACATGGCAGGAGGGTCACAGACACCCTGTGCTACCAGCAGTGCCAGGGATCATGCCAGGGCACAACATCCTAGCACCAGGATCCCATACTGCTGTGGATCCCAAGGGCACAGCTGTGCCTGGAGCTCAGCTCCAACTCTGGGAGCAGCTGTGCTGGGGATGGGATCATGTTCTCCCATTTCAATGGCACTGAGGGATTCTCATCCTTGCATGCCAATGGTGTCCCCCATTCCCAGCCTCATTCCTGGCATCACCCATTCCCAGCCCAAAATAAGCAACTTCTCTGTATGAGGTGATCTGGAGCATCTCCCAGCTTGGAGTACGGGGGAGCAGCGGGAGGTTGTGCCCAAAACTTTGGGTACTGGGGAGGGAAGGGTGTCCCCTGCCTCCCTCCATTGCCAGTCACCTCCTGACTCCTCAGCCAGACTTGGGGTCCCCTCTGTGCCCCCTCTCCTCCTCCCTGCTTCCCTCATGCCCGCTCCCTGCCTCCAGACCCTTTTTCCTTTTACATGCAGGATTTTAATCTAATTTTCTCAATGCAAATCTTAACAGGGAAAAGCCTTGAAATCGAATCTCCAGAAGTCTCCTTTCACAGTTCAGAGATCTGATTAAATTGCAAGCTTGGTTAATATTTGGTGCGACGGGGGGGAGTGAGGGGTGGGAGGAGAGGGGAGTGGAGTGAGTGGATCTGTCGGAGGGGCCGGGGCCTTTTCAAATAATCTGTTTACCCCTGCAGCTAAGGAGCCCATTAGCAAGTGTTCTCCGTTCTAATTTCCCGTCGTGCCGTGTCCCGCAGACCTCACTGTGTTTATTTGGAGAAGCAGAACAAAATTGTTTGTATAATTAGATCTGCTACAAGGGCTGCCCTTGAAGGGTCCCCAGCAGGAAGCTTTCGATTGCACAGGGCCCCTGCTGCCATGGACCCCCAGCCCCCAGCACGGCCAACAACAACATCATCCCACTGGGATGGGCTCTGGGGGTTCCCAGATGTGTTCCCTGCCTGCTGCCTGCCCATGGACACGCAGCCCTGAGTGCTCCAGCTGCACACGGTACTCTTCCCAAGGGATAAAGCAAAGGGCTGCTCTGGCTGCCCACTCCAATCCCTGCAAGGACAGGGACAGCCCCATGAAGTGGCCACAGCTGCCCTGCTCCTGCATCCCACCCAGCTTCCCACCAGCGTGGCCTCACTCCAAAGCTGGGATGTTTTCCAGCTGTGTCACTGTGGGGAACCTTCCTCCTTCCCCAGTCGCTTGCCCATGGGTGGGAATTCTGACAGAGCTGCCCAGCTCTCCCCAAACATCACAGAGCCAGGGCTACTCTCACTGCCAGCTCTGACTGGAATCACCAGGAGGTGTTCCCAGCAGTGCAGGGATGGCTGACAGATCGCTCCTGTTCCTCCTGTGATCCCACCACAAGCTTGGAAGTGGTTATTTTGGTAGGGGAAGCAGCGAGAAGCAATAGGTAAATCAGATCTGGAAGAGGCAGCCCTGCAGAGCCCTTGAAGCTACTGACATTCCTTTATTTCAAGAGTGTGTTACTGAAAAATAACTTTTTCTTTTTGTTGCTGGCAAAATTTCAGTGGGTTTTTGGTAAATGAAAGTGCTTGAAAAAAACGTATTTTTGGAAAAGGTCTGGCGTTAAAAAAATTATTAGGAATAAAAAAGAAGTGGTCCTTAAAGATCCCATCACTGAAAAAAATAGAAAATTTTTCCCAAGGAGCAAAGACTTGAATGATAAAAAGAAAACATCTTTTTTTCTCTGTGGTGTAGAAACCTCCCATCTCTTTGACTCCAAGAGGGACACACAGCAGAAGGGCTCAGATAGCCCAAGGGATACTCTGCCTGCGTTTGGTGTTTAACCATCTCATCCCAACTCTCCTGACTCCAAATACTTCCCAAATAAGCCCAGTGAACAACTCTGGGCTCAGTGTGGATGATTAATCGTGGTGCTATCACCCCTCAGATGTCCAAACCATGTGATTCCCACCGTGAACATCCCCATCTTGGGGTGTTCCCCACATCCCACCATGCTCTTGGTGCACACAGCTCTGCTTCTCACCAAAGAGCTCATTGTCCCTCCTGCTCCCAGGGATGCCCTGGGGCAGCTGGAAGGGCTGGAGCTGCTGGGACCCCCGGAGCACTGAGCATCTCTGGGGCTCCTCTCCTCTTGTGGCTCTTCCTCCCTTGAGGTGGGTGGGAAGCAGAGACCACACGAGCAACTTAATGGAGCAGAACTTGGCTTCAATCTGTTCCCATAAACGTTTATGATCCCCTAATTATTAACATTTAATGCTGTATTAATTCATTGATGGTCTTTCATTTTTGATTTTAATGGCTCAGCAATTTCTGCTCTCCCTCCTTTGCTCTTTTGTTCTTGACGGGAGGAAGAGGAGGCAGCAGGACACAATGGAGTGTGATGGGCATGACGGCTTTGCCTCCTCTGCTCTTTGTCCTCCAGGAACGGGGTCCCAGGGATCCACAGCCACTCTTCTCCACATCAGGCAGGAGGGCTGGAAGCAAGGAGAGATCTCTCAGCCATGACAAAGGGTCCCCCTGCCTGGGACCTGCCTTGCTGAGGGGGCAAAGTAGCCCTAGAAATGCTGTCAAACTTTGGGCCAGGCCGAAGACACAGTGGGAATTGCAGAGATAATCGCAGAGGAAAACCCCTGGGAGAGAGAGCACACATGGTTTAAAATGCTGTTTATTTGAAGTGTCCTGCTGAAGCGCTCCCTGCGCTGCCCAGCTCGCGTCCCCCCGCGCCCCCACCCCTGCTCCGCCGGCTGAAATGTTTATTTAAGTGTCCCGAAAACTTTATCTGGAAATCGGTTCCCTTCTCTTCCCCTTGTCCGCCTTTCCACTTTCTTTTCCTCCCATTTATCACTTTGAAAAATGACCCGTTTTCTCTCCCTGGCTGGTGCCTCCTCCTCCCCGCGCTGCCCGGGCTGCCCGCTAATTGATGGGCTTCTCCGGGCAGTCACAACTACACCCGGGGAGCCGGGGCTGACAGATGGTCCTGCTCACAGCAGGACACGCCACAACCCCTGGGACATCGCTGTGGGCTGGGGGTGATGGAGGGACTGCCCTGTCCTGCCCACCCTGAGGGAGCACAGCGCCGGAGGAGGGCTGGGCTCGCAGGAGACCCCGGGGTGGGGTTTCTCCCTCCCTGGGCTGCAGTGCTGCTCTCACTGAGGGTTCTTTCATCTGGCCACTGCTCCGGCTTCCCACATTGTGAGAATTCGCCGGGTAAAGGATAAGAAATCAATTAACTAAACCAAACCCTGAAACAATTATTTGTCCACTTCCCAACCTCATTTGGGAAGCATAAACCCCCACACACTTACTGAGGGCTGACGTGCGAAGGCACATGCTGACTGTGTTTTCATGACTAATTTCATCTGCACCGAGAAGCCCCCTCCCCTTCACCCTTTTCCACCTCCATCTGTTCCCCACACTCTGAGCTGCGACAGCAAAAACATGGAAAAACAGCAGAAAAGAGGAAGGAAAGACGGGAAAAGGCAGCAGGCTGTCGCTGCACCCAGCACCACCTTCCGGGCAGGTTTTCCAAGACCTGATCTGAACATTCCATGTGGGTCTGTGCTCACAGCCTGGTGCTGGGGGAGGATGGAGGTCAGGAAGCCCCATCAGCCCTCAATGTCCACTTTCCTCACCCCCTTTTCTTTGTGGCTGCCCCCAAAGAAGGGAGGTGACCTGATCCCATCCCTGTATTAATTTCCAGAGTGCAGATCTAGCACCCTATGGCCCAGGGCTTCCTGCACTCCCTGTGCTGACCCCAGGGGCCATTCCCACTTCTCCTCCAGGCACTCCCTGACTGTGGCATCAGCTGTAGCAATATACTGTGGCCTGAAGCTGGGGGCCTTTCATTCCCACAGCCAGGCTCCTAAATTGTATCAAGTCACAGAGACCAAAGGAATGATTTTCCAAAGCTGTGGGCATCATCCTGGGTGTTACTTTGGCACTTGGGAGGGTGCAGAGCTGGAATAGTGGGGTTTTGGCTGCCGAGCACCTGCAGGAGAAGGGAAAGAGGAATACCCAAAACTGGGGCTGGAACAGGAGTCAGGGATCATGGATAGGGGCTGGGAACAGGGCTCTGGGACTGGAGTGAGGTGGGGAAGAGCCCCACAGCAGCAGTGGGTGTGTGCACACTCACATCCCCAGGGCAAGGTGAGTGCCCCTCTCCCTCCTGCCTCCACTCAGCAGCGCCCTATCCATCAGCATTCCCCCCTGGAACACGGGCTCCTGCTGCTGCTGCTGCTCCTGGGACCTCCAGCAAACAGAGGCTGAGGCACAGCCCTCTGGACTCAGGGGCAGCACCAGCTCTGCCAGAGATACCCTGTGTTTGCACAGGGTTTCCTTTCCCTTGATCACTCCGGGCTTTTAACTCTGCTCTTCCTGCAGTTTTTCTTTATGTTAGCAATTAAATCTAATGTCCCTCATGAGGAAGCATGGATTTCCCTGGGAAAAAGTCAAACTGGTTTTGTCACATGTGAATGGGGCAGGATCACAGGTGGGATGAGAGGAGCTGGTGGCAGGGAGGGTCCCCACAGATCCCCACGAGCACAGAGAGGGGATGGATGTGTGTGGAGGTGATGACTGAGGACAGTGATGCTGCAGGTTTAGGGATGCAGGACCCTGCGTGGTCACACACCTTGCAGTGCCACTGGTTTTAGAGCTATTTGTTAAATGACCCCTACAGATAGGAAAGCTTCAGGGTCTGCTGTCAGAATACAGAGATCTCACTCCTGGCTCTGTATTGCTTGGGATACTCTGGTTCTCCAGCTCTAAGCTGCCTTCCTACTCCTCTACCCACCCTGCCACAGAGGGAGGGAGTGGAACTGGGAAGCAGGGAGTGCTGGGCTCCTCTGGCAGCCCCACAGCCCCCAAGGCTGTGAGAGCAGAGCAGCTCCTTCAGCCCTCACTGCAAAATGCTGATACCAACTTTGATACAAGGCAGCATTAATGGGGACTTTATTTGTGAGCCTTCTCCTGGCAGCAGCAGCAGCAACCATGCCTCTGCAAGGAGCTGAAAAGCTGCCAGGCAGATCCTTGAGTGAAAAGATGGCAATAAAAGGGCCCTAGCCAGAGAACAGCCCCCACCTCCCCAGGCAGCTGCAGCGAGTCCTGGCGTTCTGGGCTTGTCTCTGCACAGTTCTGGGTCCATTTCTTGCATCCTGAGCCCACCAGCCCACCAGGGATATTTCCAAGACAAGCTTCCTTTAGTCCTGCTGCAGCACAGGATCCGATTGCCAGGGGGAATGGAGCAGCCTGGAGAGAGCCCCCTCCACAGGGTTCAGACTTTTCCTGGGTGAATGCAAAGCTTTGCCTTGGCTTGCCAGCACATTGCTTCTGTCCAATGGCGGGAATCATCAAATCCCAAAAAAATCTGGGTTGGAAGGGACCGTAAAGCTCATCTTCTTCCACTCCTTTGCCATGGTGACACTCGCTCCAAGCCCTGTCCAACCTGGTTTGAATACTGACAGAGGTGGGGCAGCCACAGCTTTTCTAAGCAGCCTGTGCTAGGGCCTCACCACCCCCACAGGGAAGGATTTTTTCCCAATATCCCATCTGTACCTCCCTCTTCCAGTTGCACCTTGTTCTCTGGGAGCAGGTACCCATTGCACTGCCTCTGCATCACCCCAAGAGGCTCAGAGGGCCCTTGCCATAAATCTGGGCTGTTTCCAAGGGAGATCCCCCACTTAGGATTCCCTGCTAAAAATGTGGCAATCCCATAAAGGACAGAGGTGATCCCAGCTCAAGTGAAATCCCTCATGGCCGTGAACCTGGCAAACAGCATTTGGAGCTCTGCAACAAAAACAAAACAGACCAGACGGCACATATTTTCCTTCCTTTGAAAGGGAAAACACAAAGTTAAAGGATTTAAACACCCCCCCTCTGCTTTTTTTTAAGGGGAATTAAAGCAAAAATTCACATCTGGAATGACAACTCCTAACCCTACCCCATACCCCCAAATTAATCAGGGCCCATAATGGAAATGCTGACAGCCTCATAACTCCAACCTTTCAAACACAGATCTGATGTTAAACTGCCCCTGCAGCCCTCTGAGGAGGGGACTCGTGTGACACAGGGGAGGCAGCAGCACGGGGCTGATGTTGGGGGGCTGCTGCCCTCTGCCTGGCTGGGGACACTGCTCCTCTGCAGGGCACTGAGCCTGCAGCTCGGGATGTGTGGGTACTCCTGTGCCCTCAGGCCCCTCTGCCCAGCTCCCAGGGCTGCAGCATCCCTCTTCCAGGTGCAGGCAGCAGGCTCAGTTTGGCCTCTGGTCTCCAGGCTGTGCCCCGCCGCTGTCCCTGGGGCATCCCTGGACTGTCGTGCTGCGCCGGCAGCGCCTGTGCCTGGGCTTTTGACCCCTTCCCCGAGGGCTCAGCTCACACTGGCTGTTCTAAACCCGGCGTGTTCTTCCCTGCAGAGCTGCTGCTCCCTCCCGATTGTCTAATCTTTGGGAGCATTAAGGTGCAAGTTGTAAAAATAGAGCCCGACGCCGGGAGCCCCTCGCACACGGCTCCGAGGCTGATGTCACTGTCCCGCCGCTGTCCCCCGGGGTTCAGGTCTCCTCCATAGGGACTGTCCCCAACCCTACGGGGCCACCTGCAGCCCGTGGGGTGTGCCCAGCCCCATTGTGTCACCCCCACACCACGGTGTCACCTCCACCCCAAAGGAGGTGTCCGTTGTGTCCCCAATCCCATAGGGAGTGTCCGCAGCCCCACAGTGTCACCCCCCACATCATGTGTCACCTCAACTCCATAAGGAATGTCACACGAGTGCCCAACCTCATAGGGACTGTCCCCAACCCCGTGGGGTCACCTGCAGCCTGGGGGTGTCCCCAGCCCCATAGTGTCACCCCCCTCCCCCCACAGTGTCACCTCCACCCCATAAGGAGCATCCCTCGTGTCCCCAACCTCATAGAAAGTGTTCCCAACCCTGCATCCCTCCCCAGAATGGCATCTCCAGCCTTTGTGACAGCAGCTCTGCATGGTGGTGACTGGAGGGTGACAGTGGCTCTGGAGTGCTGGGCAGAGGGAGGATCCAGAGGGGGGACACGTGAGTACCCAGCTGGGGACAGGCACAGGGCTCGCCTGGGCAAGGCGAGTGGGGGCAACAGCATCCCCCCCTCTCAGCTCTAGGGTGGGTAAAAACCCCCAGCCTCCAGCAGCTGGACCTGGAGCCTGGGATGGATGTGCAGCTCTCACACAGCCCTCAACAATTTGGGGCTTTGCCAAACACCCTGAACCCTACCCCCGTCACCACAGCCAGCCCCGTGCCATCCCTGGCTGCGGCCAAGGGGTCCTGAGGGTCCTGGGGAGGGAGCAGCCCCCAGCCTGCTGGGAGAGTGGCTGGGCTGGCGAGAGGGGCTGGGAGAAGGAACCTCTATTGTTTTCCCACCTGTCCGAGTTACAAAGGGCCAAATGGATTTTCATGAAATGTTATTAAAAAATGAAAAGGGTTTGGCTTCCGGGACGAGGCCCCGAGTGCCAAATCCGCCCCAGGCAGAGTTTTATGACTAAGTCTGTAATAAAAGCCTTTGAAAGGGGGGCTTAAAACTGGAGTCTCCACAGACCCTCTCCACTCAAGGGCAGCACGTGGGGGATTGCAATGTGTTCATATCCTGCTCAGCCTCTTCTGAAGGCTTTTTTCTGTGACAGGGACAGTATACCCCTGCTCTGCTCTCAGTGTCCTGCTGGAGATGGCTCCCAGGCAGGCAGGGACCCTTTCTGTGGCAGAGTTTGACTGAGGAGCCATCAAGAGACCAGGGAGAGAGGAGATGTAACTCCAGACACATCCTGGGACAGGGCAGCTCCCAAAAAGCCCCGTGCTTGGTACATATCAAGGAGCCTGTGCATCCTGAGGCTGCCTGGGGGGTACCCTGGACCATCACCCCACGGGACTGGGGTACCCTGCATTGTCACCCCATGCTCCAGTTGATATTTTGGCTTCCAGAGGGTGGAAAAGGCATTTCTGAGGGTTTGCCTGAGGGCTGGAAGGCTGTGAGCACTCAATGGCTTGGGAAGGTCCTTGGGAGTGAGCTCAGACAGGTCCAGGTGGGTGATCAGTGGATGTCACACACTGAACGTGGCACACGTGCTTCCTGCAAACGTGTTCCGGCTGCTCGGAATTCTGTGTGCAAACCTCAGCTTCAAATAATTTGTAAATAATATTCTCATTACTTTGCTAGCTCTAATTAGGACAAAGGGGGGAGAAATGAAGTATTTAGGCTGGCTCCCGGGGAAACTGCATAGAGCAGAGCAGCTCTGTAGGCTGCAGAGCAGGATCCTAAAGGGAGTGCTGGAAACCTTGAGCTGTTTAAATTTAGGCTGGGGAAGCCCTGGAGGCTAATGCAGGGCCTGTATTGGCCCGGGGAGAGGAGGTGAGAGATAAAAAGGCCCCTTTCCCTGCTCTCCACAGCACTGCAGGGAAGGGCAGGCTGCAGCTCTCCCTTTGCTGCCATCCATCGCTCCTCGCGCTGGAACCTGGGCTCGGCTCTTTTGTGCTCAGGGTTTCAATTGGCGTTTAACACGATCAGTGCAGCAGAGCACTGAGACATCACTTCAGAGCTGCAAAGCCCCGGCTGCAGCTAAAGCTGTGTCACTTGATGGCTCTGCTACCACCGTTCGCTGTCACTCACAGGCTGAGCAGGCTCTGAGCAGCAGCCAGGGGTGGGAGGGTGAGGGGTGTTGTCTGAAGTTAATGACCATGGCGGGGTGACAGGAGCTGGGGTTGGTTGGAGGTGATGCCCGTGGAGCCCTGGCAGCCAAAGGAGAGAATGGGGTGGGCTCCTGGGTGATGTCTGGTCAAGACTGGGGCTGTGAAGAGATCCCAGGGGGTCCTTGTGGCCATGGCTGGGCTCAGCTGCGTCACAGTTCTCCAGAGAAACCTCAAGGATTTTGGCTTCTACACAATGTCCAACAAATGAACACTCCAGCTCCTCATTCCTTCTCCTTTGCCTGCAGAATAATCAGGTGTTGGGCAGCAGAAGTAGCTATGGAGGTACAAAACCTCTGTGCCCTGCAGAAAATTGGCTCTGAGAGGGGAAACAGCTGAGCCAGGGTGGAGAGGCCCTGGCACAGGGTGTCCAGAGAAGCTGTGGCTGCCCCATGCCTGGAAGTGTCCCAGGCAAGGCTGGATGGGGCTTGGAGCACCCTGGGATATCTGTCACTATGGGGTGACGGCTCTGGGGTGGGGGTGTGGAGCTGGTGACACTGATGGGGCTGGATGGGGTCAGGATGGGCAGCACCAGCTCTGGCACCGTGCCACGGCCTGTGCAGAGGGGCAGAGAGTGATTCCAAAGGAGGGGTGGGCAATTCCTCCCTCCTACCCCTGAGGAGGGCAGCAGGAGGGGGCACAGGGGCCTGGCCATGCCGGGGTGGGCAGTCCTACTCCATGAGCCCCAGGAGAAGGGAAGCGGGTGTTTGGGATTGTTTGCTGCAGAAGGGAATGAGCTGAAGACAATGTCAAGCTCTGTAAATATTTATCAGATGAATGGGAGCAGGGTTTGAAACGTTAGACAGCTGAGAAATGGCTGTTTTAATAATTCTCCTGATAAATGAAAACCTCGGGTGGGGGGACAGGGAGCAGGTCATGGGGGAGGGGAGTTGTTTAGAGATTTGGGGCTTGGGAAGCCATCCTGGGCTGAGATGGGGCCATGGGTCTTCCCCCTTGGGGATGAGGGTGAGGAGCTGGGACAGCCCTGCAGGACCTGGTCTCTGCTGCCTCCCATGCCTCAGCCAGGGCTGGGCTGGTGAAGGGGTGACACAGGAGAGGCACATTGGGATGCACAAGGGAAAAAGACCCAATGCTCATTTTTTCAGACCTAAAATTCCTGCTGCAGTGGAGCACAGGGGGAATGTGCAAGCAGGGCATCCAGCTCTCCCTGTTTTCCCAGTTAAGCATCAAAAGCTCCATGCCTAAGGAATGCAGGAGCAGGGCAGCTCCAGCCTTGGAATTCTCCCTCTGCATCTCCTGGAGCTGTGCCTGGGCCAGGCCCCAGGTCTGGCTCAGCAAGGCTCCATCAGCTCCTGGCAGGGGACACCCAAAATCCCACGGCAGGGGCTGGCAGGTGAGCAGGGGAGCTTGGGTCTTCGGGCTTTGCTTTCAAATGTGTGTGCAAATTCGGAGCCTGCACGGAGAGTTGATTAATTGCTGGCCATCTTGGAAGGGCTGTATTTTTTTTTTTTTTAATAGTGTTATTTTAAACAAAACTTTGCCGTTCCCCTTTAAAGGAGACATCTGGGCTCAGCGTGGCAGGCAGGGGAGAGGCTGGATAGTGGGGATGGGCGCAGGGAGAGGGATGTGTAGGAAAAACACCGTCCCTGCATGGAATCCGTGGGGCAGCTCGCCCTGTGCCGGGCTGGGGCCTGGATCGGGACATTCCCACCCTCCTGGCAGTGCCTGGGGGCTCCGTGGGATCTTTGGCCAAGGATCCCTGAATTGCTGCAGAGAGGGGAGATTTGGCTTCCCAGTGACTTCCAGGGAGAACACCTTGGGGATAAACCCTGTGACAGTGCTCAGGAATAGCCAGAAGTGCTCTGGATCCACCAGAAGATTCCTGCTGCTGCCAGGAATCATTTCCCCCAGGAAACATTTCCCCCTCCACTCTGAAAGCATCCTCAGCCTCCCTGGGGCTGGGTAGGAATGTCCTAGCAATGTCCTTTATGGGATGTGCCTCTGGCTGTGGACAGTGGGGGACATTGGGGTGTTTGGGATTCAGGGAGCTCCGGTTTGGCCCTTTATCCACGATAAATTCTTGGGCTCTTCTACTCCCTGGGCTTTGGGGCAAGCTGGAGCGCAGCTGAGACAGAGGAATAAAGCAAAGCTTTTGTATTTATTTGTCTTTAAATGCTCTGCCATATTCATCTTTCAGGAAATTTCCGTCTGCTCCACGAGCCCGCTCCGCGGCCGCTCCACATGGTTTCGTTTTCCTCGCAGCACCAATAAATCTGTGAGTGAAAGCGGCTGCTGGAGGGCTCTGCTCTGCGGCACAGCCTCCCTCACCCACGCAGGATGTCCGTGTCAGCAGCTTGCAAATCCTGCTCCTGCCCGGCTGGGAGCCGGGGATGGGGGCCTGGGATGGGGCTGCCTTCGCCAGGGATGGGCAGAGGGCTCCTGGCAGGGAAAAACCTCCTCCCATGCTGGGTGGCTCTGCCCGGGCTCTGGGAGCTCACCGAGAGCTGGCACTGCCCCAGGGGACAGGGGGATGTCCCTTTGGGTGCACCCGGCACTCAAAAGCTTTTTTTGGGAGCTCCAGCTGACTGCCCAATGTTGTTCCATCAGCTGCAAAGCCTCCAGAGCCACTTTCCCCCCAAACAGGGTCCTGGGAAGCAGAAATCATTGCCAGGTTCTCCTCACTTCAGCCAACTTCTCAGCTCCCACTGTGAGAAACGTGTGTTTTTAGTTAATGAAAGCTGAGATTAACTCATGACCCCGGAGTCTGGGAGATGGCACTTTAATAAAACTGATAAATAGCAGCTTTCTGATAAAAATCACTTCTTAAAATGCAACACGATTGTTTTCCCTCCCTCCCCGTGGCCCCCAGGCTCAGGCGTAGCTTGGGAGGGCCTGAGGGCACAGAGAGGGTGTGAAACAAGAAGGTTGTGGGTTTGTTCCCCGGCAGAAATTGCCTGTGGTTTGCTCCAGGGCTGGCAGGTGCTCTGAGCCGAGGCTCCAGCTCTCAAACGGGCTCCCTGGATTAGAAGCAAACACTGTTATTCTTTATTCCTGTAGATCCTGTTGATATCTCATGAAAATGATTTTGGCTGCACTCATGGTTCAGGCCGGGAGCTCTGACATCCGAGGGCAAAGCCTGTTCTTTGCCAAGCAGGGACTGGAAATGTTGGGGTTGCCAAACCCCCTCCTCACTCTCCCTCCTCCCCAGCCTCTGGCAAAGGTGGTGCAGGGCTTGCCGGGCTGGAAAATTGCATTTTCCCACTCATATCCCAGCCAGGGCTTGGCCTGGAAGATGGGGGCTTGACTCTCCTGTCCCCCCTCTTGGTGGTGGGGGTGTCATTTGCAGTGTCCCACCAGCTCTGTGGGTGCATGGTGCTGGGAATGGCCTCAAGTTGAGCCAGGGGAGGTTTAGCTGGATGTTAGGAACACATCCTTCATGGACAGAGGGACCCAGCCCTGGCACAAGCTCTCCAGGGCATGGTGGAGTCCCCATCCCTGAAGGGATTTAACAGACACGTGGATGTGGCACTTGGGCACACGGGGTAGTGGTGGCTCTGGAAGTGCTGGGGAACAGTTGGGCTCCAACCTTTTGTGAACGATCCTGGGATTTTACAATGCCATGGCTCTCCCACCTGAGCAGGGCACAGGTTCATCCTGGGTGCAGATCAAGCCCAATGCTCAGTGATTCCCTGCTCCAACTGCCTTCATCCCCTCCTCCTCTTCTTCCTCCTCCTCCTAGCTGCCTTCTCCCTGCTTTCTTCCCAAGCAATGCTCTTTTCCCCAGCTCCCCCAACTGTCCCCATTTCCAAATCCACCCTGAGTTACAGCTGAACGGGGATGCTCAGGGAGGGCTGACTCTGCAATCCAGCCCCTGGTGTTACCTTTCCCTTTGCTCCAGGGTTTGATCCATCTTGGATAACCAGAGAGCTCTTCTGGGGAAAGCAGCTATTTTTATTTCAGTTCTTACACCAACCCGAGCACATTTCTGCAGGCACAAAACAAATTCCACGTGGAAGAGAATTAATGTGGCCCCAGAGCTGTTCTGGGAACAATACAGACACGGCAAAGGAATGAGGCCAGAGCCCTGAAGATGCCTGGGAGTAAGAAAATGTTCACTGACAAGAAAAGCTGTCATTAGTGGTTTATGAAGGTGTTTGTCCTGCCTTGTGGCGGGAGAGAGAAAGGAGAAGTGGGATTTGGGGGGGCTGTTTTAGCCATCCCCCACCACAGCAGGTCACAGCCACCTCCAACCAGAGGAGCCCAAATGTCACTCAGGGTCCCCTTTGCCCCTGGGCTCCCTCCCCCTGGTGCTGCTGGCAGGAAGGGGGGCACAAGCAAATGTTTGTTCCTGGGCATGACAATGCCACTGTCCTCATCCCCATCGCTGTGCCTGCAGGGAGATCAGCAGCTGATTGGGGAAGTAATTTTCTAACAACACAAATCAATATTTATTATAATGAAAAAGAGAGATTGATATCAGGAAGGGTGATAATAATAAAAAAACCCATGTCTAAAGTTATTACTTGTATGTACAGCCGAGGATGAAAAAACCATCCCCAAACAGAGGCTTTGTTGGTTTCTTTTCCTTTGTAGAAACAGATTCCTCTGATATTCTCCCTCAGATGCTCCCAGGCACCCTGCTGAGGTTTTGATGTTCGGCTTGCATCCAGAATATTGAGCATGAAATCCAAACATTCCTTCTGGTGGCAGCTGAGGGAGACACAGTGAGGGATAACAGAGGGGCCTCTACCATTCCCTGGGGGAGAGGAAGACCAAGGGGGCCAGGGAGACCCAGAGCTGGGGGTCTGCAGGTGGGCGCAGCACCAACCAGAGCCACGTTTTGAGCTGCTTATGTGCTGGTTTTTTGTATTAGTATTTGTATATTTTGTATTTTTTGTAATATATCGTGCCCAGGGCTCTGCCCCCTGAGCTTTGCTGTCTGGGCCACTGGGCAGGACTGTGTCCTGTGAAGGCAGCAGGAACCCACCAGTCAGAGGATAGTCAGAGGGAGGTCTCACTAATATGTGCACCACAGACAACCTCACCTGGCCAGGAGTTTGTGTGGTCACTTCCCAGACCCACCTCGACCTCTCCTGAATCTGGATCAGGAGTGGCCAGAGGATGCTGCTGGAGAATGGTTTGGGGGAGTGGTTCCTAGCCTGTGGAAAGAACCCCAGAATCTCAGAGATCATCCCAAACCTCAGCACCTTTTCACCAGGGGTGGCTTCTCAGAGCTCAGCATATCCAGCTCCCTCCTCAGAACACACCTGGTTAGAGCAGAAGGAACAAGGCAGATTTCAGGATCGTGCTGTAGAAATGGGACTCAGAGGATGCTCAGGCACGAGCAAGCCTGTTCCTGTGCCAGTTCCCTCAGCTCCTGCTCCCCAGATTCCTGCCCTTTGGCCCAGCTGGCAATGAGGGAGAGCAGGGGCCAGGCAGGAATGAGCTGTCTGCTGAGCAAGGCGAGCCTCTGAGTAATCAATAAATCAGTTTTGCGTTCATTAAATCACCATTCCCTACCTGGAATAGCAGCCACTAACTAATTGATTCTTCCAGGTGCTGTACCTGGGCCCTTTGGTGCTGCTCCCAGGACACTCTGCTCCCCTGTCACTGTGTGCACTCCCCTGGCATCTCCAGACTCTCTAGCTGCACTCTGGAAGAGCAAACAGCATTTTGGCATCAGGAACCTCACTAACCAGGTCTGGGATTTGGGACTAATGCCAGGAATGTGCTGATCCTACACAGTACTTTGGGGTGATCCAGCTGCCCTCATTACCACCCCTTCCCCTCCTGCACTCTGCTCTGGGTTCCCTCATCCCAGGTCCTGGGAAGGGCTTTCCACTGTGCCCCCCATCCCAGCTTCTCATTTCCCAAAGCTGACACCCCTAACTTCTCCTTCCTTTGCATAGCTCATCCCTGTTCAATTTTCCCTTCTGAAATGCTCTAAAGCTCAGAGGTTTGCTCCTTCAAAGGACTCAAAGCTTTCCTCTCTTTCTCAGAGATTAATTATAGCTTCAAACACCTGCAGTGACTTCCTTCAATTACCGGGATTCTGCTCGAGAACTTCTCGAGGATTAAAACTTCTTCTGCCTTTCACCTGACAAGATCTTGCTCTGTGCCAGGCCCAGGCCCCACTGGCAGTTACAGCTGAAAGAGCCCTAAATTCAGGCTAATCTGACTAAAACCCTGCAGTGTGCAGAGAGGGGCTGTACTCCAGACTCCCAAGGATCCTGCCCATGGAACGGTTACTTTTCTGCAATCTTGGAGGGGATCTGAAAGCCAAATCCTTCATTCCTGCTCACACATCACCACTCAAGTGCCCAGTTTTGCTCTTCATCTCATCAGCAGAGGGCTGCCCGGGTCCAGGCAGGGCTGTGGCAGGAGGGACAAGGGTCAGGAATGGGATCAAGCTGGGGATGTGGGTGCTGGAGCTGGAAGGGGAAGATGCCCATGGCAGCATCCTGGCACTGGCTCCTCCAGAGGTTCTTCAGGGGCAGCTGGAATTCATGGCTGTGACACCAGAGGATGAAGAACTCTGCTGCACTAGGAACCTCCACTGTTCTGTGGGATGGAGGAGAGAGGAAAAGGCATGGAGAAGAAATGGAAAAGGTGACAGTGAAGAGGTGGAAAAGGAGAGAGAGGAGAGGTGGAAAAGGGGTGAAGAAGAGATGGAAAGGGTGTGGAGAAGTGAGAAAAAGGGATGGAGGAGAGATGGGAAAGGGGGTGACAGTTCACTGAAGGTGTCATGGGGCATACTTCACCCTGGGTTATCACTCTGCCCCCTCTCTGCTGCCTGTGGGAGGAAGGGACAGCCCGAGGCTCATCCTCACTGGGACCGACTCCCCACTCGGGAGCTTCTCCTTTTCCCAAGGGTGAATCTGAGGGCCTGACATTTTTCCTCCCCACCCAGGCACTGAAGGAGACCCAGAACGATTTGATTGATATTTGGAGACAGCGAGATGACAACACTGACTGGCAAACCGTTTGTTTCTCTCTGTCTCTTTTTAATTTCTGCAGTTAATGCAGCATTCCACGATCCCTCCCCAGCAGATGAAGCCCAGAGTGATCCGGGGGGGCTGTCTGGGTTCCGTGGCCCAGCACAGGGTGTGTGCTGTGAACACAGACCCCCAGGATCTTTGCAGTGAAGGGAGGATGAAATTTATATCATCCCAGTGAACTGATCCTCTTATCTGCATTGTCTGCTCAGCATCTAATGAACTAATGAAATATGCAACAATTCAGCTCTAGAACAGACCTCGCTTTTAAATTAGCACTAATTAGAGATAATTATCTTGGCTGGTTTGATGTTTCTGTGTAATGAGCTCGGGTTTTCTTTTGTTAGGAATTGGTGTGGTCAAATATATGAAGCGACACGCTGGATTTCCACAAGTGCCTCCTCATTCCTGACTTGCTTCAACATCTCCGAGGGGTCTCCTCCCCTTCTGATGCCATTCCACCGAGCTGCCTTGTTGCTGCCCCTCCCCGATGGAGGGAGGGGATGTAAGGGAAGAGCCAGGAAAAGGCACTGCAATCCCTGCAGCTCCCACCCTCCATGCCCTGTTCTTGCTCCCCCCAAAAAATCTGGGGAAGGGGCAGGACTGACACACGGCTCCTGCTGGCACTTGGCAGCAGTAAGCTGTGGCACAGGTGGTCAGAATTTCCCCTTTCCTGCCCCCAACCCCATACTTGTCTCTTTCCCAAGCAGAAGGAGGTGGCACAGCCCAGACACAAGGAGCGAGTGTGGGGCTGGGCTGGGGTTAAAGCACCATCCTTTAAACAGTAATGTGCCATGAATCCCTCATTTCTCAAGAGAATTTTAACAGCCTGGCTGGTGACAAGCTGCCAGGGCAAAATGCTCTAAAGGGTGATAAAATCACACGTCTCTCTACCACAGAGCAGGGCACCCACCCCTTGTGCTCCGTAACGGGGGAGCTCCAGGGCTGTGGGAGCAGTGAGGTCATGGGGCAGGACAGTCTGGGGTTGTGGGGCTGTGAGGGACACATGGCAGGACAGCCCAGCATCACGGGGCCACCCAGCCAGCCCTGGGCTGCTGCCCCAGCCTGTCAAATAATTCTGTCAGCACACAGTTTATGGACCTGAAACGGGAAAGAGTGAGAGGCACTGGTTGTGCTGCACTAGTGGGGAACAGGAGGGAATCCTAAAATGACTCCCAACCAATGGAATGGGATGTCTGTCCCCAGGCCCCTCTCCCCATGGCATGGCCAGGACTCAAACAAGGCTCAGTTTCACTCCCCAGCTCGCTGTGGGTTGAGCAGCAAACACCAGAGGCCCTCGTGGGGTGAGGCACAGTCCCTGGGCTGTGGTGCCTGGCAGCCAAGGGAATTCCAGCTGAGTGATCCTCCACAAGTCCTCCCTGCAGAGGCTTTAGGAGCCACGGGGTGGTGGCTGTGGCTCACAAGAGCAGGGTCCCTGGGGAGCTGGGGCAGTCACGAGGAGTTGCAGCCCTCTTTGGCAGAGCTGGGACCTGCTCCCCCTCACTGCCATGCCCAGAGGGAAGGATGGGGGCACATCCCACCCACCCCGGGCAGGGACTGGGGCTGGATTGGGGAATGAGGGCCTTGTAGAGCTGCAGAAGCAACAGTGAGGCAGCCCTGGGGACTGTGAGCTCAGGAAAGGGTGGAGGAGGGGGCTTGAGAGTGGACATCTGCTCACTACCTTTCATCCCACCAGGTCCACAACACCTCTTTATTAACAGCCATTTCCCATTTATTTTGATTTATTTCCCTTTCCCATTTATTACGATTAACACTTAAGAGGTTGTGCTGGATCAAATATTGGCTCCTGCAGAACATTTTTATAAACACACATATCTGGATCTATATATCAGCTTGCACACAGACATGGAGATTTTCCTGCACAGACACTTCCCAGATTTTCCTTCTCTCCCAGCATGGGCCCAGGGCAGAACCAGTGCAGGAGGAGCTGCTGCTCATCCATGGCTGAGCCAAGGGGGTTCTGTGCCACAGAATGGAGTGAGCAGAGCTCCCAATAATTTACATCCACTGGCCCTTCCTCCTGTCTCATGAATCCTTAAAGCTGACAGGGACTCTTGGGTTTTGCTGGATGCTGCAGAACCCAAGATGCCATCGTGGGCAGTGCTGAGTGCCCTGGGGCTACAGGAAAATGCTCTGAGCTGCCTTTCCATGGAGCCACTCACCAGCAGGAGCAGGTGGCTCTGAGCCCTCCAGACCTGGTCGAGGGGCACTGGGAGGCACCGAGGCTCTGCAGAGCAGCTCTGCAGGTGCTCATCAAGAGAGGAGAGTTTTACACAGCCCTTACTCCACACAAAGTGGGTGGGGGTGGCTGCAGGGTCCCCTGGATGGGCCCCTCTGCACAGGGAGTGCACAGTGAGGCTCACTGCCATCAGACCTTGAGCCTTACTGCCATCAGATCTGACCCTCACTGCCATCACACCTGAACCTCGCTGCCATCTCTCAGCCAGACCACAGTGGGACAGAGGTGGGAGCACACAGCCCTGAGGCACTTTCCAGGCACTGCAAGCTCTCCCATGAGGAGCAGGACCCCGGGGAAGAGCATGGGGGACAGAACGCTGCCCGCTGCTGCAGCCTGCCCACCAACTCAGCAGCTCCCCAGCCATTCCCTCTCTCCGCAGAACAGAGGAGATGCACGGCTGGGAACAGCCTGACCTGCTCTTCCTGGGCAAGAGCTGAACAGCCCGGAGGGGTTTGGGCAGCAAGGATGGCAAAAGCATCACCCACAGCAGCCTTGGAGCCGGGCAGCTTCTGCCACCAGAGCTGACAGAACTGTTCATGTCACCTCCTCTGCTGGCCTAGACAGAGAGGGACAAGGGCATAGGGGAAAGTGAGAACCTGCACCGATCTCCTGGGAGCGGTCAGGATCATCTGTCATCGTTATCTCTAAAGTTATCTGGAGAAGAGCTTGTTCCCGTCGGGAGCAAATTCAACACTCCTGCTGCCTCTGGGACCTCTGGCTACAGAGACAAGGACTTTACTTTTCTAAATGACAAATAAAGCTGCATTCATGGGCTGGTAGTGGCCTCTGATGCCATCTGAGCTGTAACACGAGGTGATTTAAAGCACCTTTAGTCCCCTCTCCGCCGCCCACCCCACCTGCAGCGCTGCGGGCTCCCCGGGCCCTGAGCAGCCTCTCAGGGGCACAGCGGGGCTGCAGCAGCTCCTTCATGGCTCTTTCCTCCTCCGACCGAGCACACAGGCGACAGCTGCCCCGCCAGCAGCCGCAGCGGGTGTCTGGGGCAGCCCGGCCGTCTCGCACCGCCGGCAGCCCCAGGGCGATGTCTCCCATCTCCTCTTTGTCACTTCTGCATCCTGCCAAGGCGAGGAGAATCGCCAGTCCCTCCCCGCGGGCCGGGCTTGTCCCTTACTGTGCCAGTCCTGACTGCGCCGCTTCCCAGCAGCGAGAGGAGGAAACGGCGCTTCCGCGGGCTGCGGGAATCTCGCCGGGATGTGCCCGCTGGCTCCGTGTGTGACAGCCGGGGACAGGAGCCGAACGGGACACGTCGCTTTCATCACGTGTGTGTGGGCCCCACCTCCAGGCTGGCAAAGCAGAAACGGATGCTGAGCTGCCAAAATCCATCCCACAGCTTTAGCGATGGAAAATAGAGAGCAAACGGAGGGATGTGTCTTTCCTTTTCATTCAATCAGAGAATCGTTTGGTTTGCAAAAGACCTTTGTGGTTGTCAAGTCCAGGCTAACCTGGTTCCTGTTAAACATCTCTTGGTGCTTCTTCCACAAGGGAAGATTTCCAGAGGCTCCAGTGTGGCCAGAAAAGTCCTTCCAGCCCCAGCAGCTCCTTCCCAAACGGGATCATCCCACCTGGCAGTGGATGCTCACACCACTCTGCCTTGATGGTGCCTGGGCAGGAGCTGGGTTTGGGGACCCTTCTCCCACATCAGGACTCTGCACCCCAGCCTGCACCCAAGAGGAGGAATTGGTTGATCTCCTGTTTTTAGTAACCAGCCTTAGCTCACCGTGTTTCCAACATCCACCTTCCCTGAGAGCTTGACACGTTTTCTCCCAACCACAGGGGGATTTGGTTTGGTGGAGGGAGAGGGAAGAGTTTTTGTAGGTAGTTGTACCTCGGACAGAACCCTTCCCTGGGCCAGGCATCCAGGAGCATCCCCCCTGCCCAGCCCTGCCTTGGGCCACACAGTGCTGCCATCCAGCAATGCCCCTGGGCATCAGGGACGGAAGTGGGGATGTCACTCGGGGCTGACACATCCCAGCAGTGTGGACATCTACCCCAAGCACAGTGATGGGGAGTGGAATCCAGTACAAGACATCAGACACTGGGACTTGTTACCTTCTGGGAGCACTGGAGGGGCTGCAGGTGCTTTCCTTTAGCTCCTGCACACCTTCAGCCCATGATCCTGGAGTCAATACAGCCCCTGGGTGCTCCAGAACACCCAGCACCAACAGAGCAGTGGCACCAGAGCATCCAGAGAGGTGTTCCTGCACTGAGGATCTGCTCCCTGCCTCCCACCTGCCTGGCTCCCCATAGCAGGGAGGAGGAGGAGGATGCTCTCCCTCCTCAGGAAAGATTCCACTCAAGCAGCTGGAAGGGCTGAAGCAGAGGCAGCCCTCACCCAGCTGTCCCCAGAATGATGTCAGGCTGGATTTGCACACAGCTGGTGGAGGATCCCCGAGGTGTGACCTCCCTGGACAGCTGGAGCAGCCGATGTTATGAAGGGATGGGCAAAACCCCACAGACCCTGCTGCCTCCTGCAGCAATCCTGTGCCCCAGAGCCAGCCTGCCACGTGTGGGTACTCATGCAAGAGGAGGAGTGCTGAGGGGAGGGTTTCACAGCCATTTACAGCATTCAAATCCATGAGTTTCCATGGCCAGGCCCTCCTGGCTGGCTGTGGCTCCCCTCTGAGCCCATCCCCAGGGCTCAGGGCTGCAGCTCCCAAATAACAGAGAAATTTAAAGTGAAGAGGAGGAGGAGGAGGCAAGAGCAAAGCAGGACTGGTTTTATAGCAGAACATCCCTGCTCCAGCCCAGCACGGGACTATTCCCAGCCCTGCTCCTGGCTCTGGGAGTGAAGCCACCACCTCTGGGAAGGTGGCGGGTGCTCTTTACCTTCATCCACTGAAAGCTTTGCTGGCAAAAGGCTTTTTTCCTCCAAACCTCTGTCTTGCCTTTTATTCCTGCGGGTTTGGGATGCCTCTCCCTGCTGTGACAGTAGCTCCAAGCTCCTCTCCCTGCCCTGTCCCAGCCTTGTTGAGGAGGAGCAGCTGCAGACTAACCTTGTTAAAAGCCTCTCCCCCTGCTCTCGCAGCTCCACTGCTCTGGGGATAGTGGTGGGGCACCCCTGAAAGGGGAATTGCTGCAGCTGTGGGGAGGCAGATGCTCTGTGCAGCCTGTGCATCCCTCCAGGAATGAACCTCCCAGTGCTGCTGCAAGAGATGGAGCAGCCGCACCCCCAGGAGGCTCCTTCACCTGCCCTCCCTCAGACCACACCAGAGATCAGCTGGGAAATGGGAGAATTACCCACTTTTTATTGCTTTTTTCACTTTCATCCCCTACCCAAGCACCCTGGCGTCAGCTCAGGCTGCAGGAGTCAGATCCATGCCCGCTGGCCCCGTGGGTTGGAAGCCAGGCACACGAAGAGAGGAAGAAAGCAGGAGAAGAAGGTGCTGGAATATCATAAGAGGACAATGTGACTTCATTATCTTGACCTAGAGGTGCCTCCTTTTAAGAAAAAAGCATCAAATTAAGGTCTTTAAAACAACAGCAGAGAGGAGACGCAGCAAGGGAGCGCCTCTTCCAGCCTTCACAACATCTGTCTCACATCGTCCTGCTAATTTCAAGTTACTCCAAACTCCTTTAATTCCCTGCCAGGGCTTTCAAAATATTTTTTTTTTAAAAAACCACAGGCTAGCCAGCTCCACAGCCTCGAATTGAACATGCAAAGGAGCAATGAGAACAGGAATTTAAAAAAAGAAAGGTCAGGCTGTGTTCACAAGGCTCACAAGCTGCTGCCCAGCAGGAAGGGGAGGAGGGGGGACAGCCCCCCTGGTGATGTGCTGGTCCAGCCTGCCCAGCCCTGGGGATCCAGGAGATTTGAATCCACAGGGATCAGTGGAGAGCAGCCAATCTCCTCTGCTTCCCCTGCAAAGCACCTGCTGGGCATGAGGCAGGGGAAGGAAAGCTGGTGTGACACAGCTCTGGGACAGGGATGCTCCAGTCCTGCCTAGGCTGGCTCAGCCAGACCAGACCTTGCTCCTCCTCAGCAACCCCAGCACCCACCTGGCTCTCCCTTTTCCCAGCGACCCACTCTGCACCCACTCACACATACACAGTCCCAGCTAGTCCCAGGCATGTCTCAGCAGGAGGTTTTAATCTCCTAATTGGCACATCCCGGTGGAGAAGGATTTAGGAAGATCCCGGTGCTCTCGGGAGGTCCTTCTCCCATGGGAGCGCTTGTGCTGGTGTCTGTCCTGGCAGTGCTGGTGTGTCCTGTGCCCAGCAGGTTGGGCTGGCTCCCCTGTGACAGTGGGACTGGTCCAGGGGGGAAGCAGCACATGTGGGGGACTGGCATGAGGGTTTGGAGGGGCAGCACAATGCACAGCAGGGGGAAAAGAATTCTGACTTTACTCACAGGAAGCACAAAGCTGCAGCAATGCTGAGGACAGGGACAGAGATCAGGTGGGGTCTGGTGGAGTTTGGATCCAGACAGTCTCCAGGTCTCCTGGTCCGTCATGGTGGTTGGGAAGCCAGAAATAAAACAGGAATAGGATCAAATTTCTTCAGCAAATGCACCTGCAGAAGCACTCCCAAAGTCCCTCTGCTCCCATCTGCTTGGGAGCAGAGGCAAAGATGAAAAGACAGGGAATGCAGAGCTCCTATGAATCCATGTCCTGGAGCAGTTACCCTGGTTTGTGCCTGTGCAAGATCTGCCTGGAGAGGCAAAGCTGTGCTTTCTGTCCTGGACAGGAATGAATTGAATAAAAGCACAACCAGAAAACTGGGCTGGAACAACCGATTCTCTGCAGAGTCCCCCTCTCATCCTGCTCGCCATGCTCTGAGCGTGGAGCCCTCAGGAGTGTCCCCCAGCAGCAGCTCGGGGACCTGCAGGCCGGGAATTTCCTCCCTTCCCAGCACCGTCCAGCCTGGAGCTGGGATCAGAGGCTTAAATAAATATGTGCCTATGTAAATAAATAGGAGTGTGGAGTTGAGAGGCAGGTTAATGGCTGGGGAAGCTGGGCTTGACCTCGGTGACATTTCAAATTAGTTCTGCTGCACTGGGCTGCGCCTTTGAGGGGATTTGTGCTCAGGTTGGACGTGGAGAGAAATGTTAAAATTCATCATGTGAAGAGGCTCTTTGGAGCTTCCTTTCTCCTGGGCAGAGACCTCTGGCACCCTGGAATGAGGGTCCAGGCCTGGGAGGTGCTGGGGCAGGTGGGCAGTGCAGGCTGGGCTCTCACCCTGCTCTGTTGTGCCTCTCAGCCTGGGGAACTCCAGGGATGGGGGTGACCTCTCAGGGGTCGGGGCAGGTGTGTGCTGTACCCACACCTGTAGGCTGTGTCAGGATGCACCTCTATGTGTGCAATATCCACACATTCATGAGCACACAGAGATAAAATTCATTAGAAGTGGGCAGAGAATGTATTATTAGTGCTTAATACATGCACTGAAAGGCAAGTAGATGGCAGCAGGGAATACATTCCAGGAACAAAAAGGGGTCATCTGCTCGGGTCTGGCTCGCCCCTCTCGTGACTTTGTGTTAGGATACAGGTTTTAATTCTCTCAACTCTTGCTGTCCCTCCTGCAGGGCTGCAGCTCTGATTCTGGGGCAGCCCTCAACCCTCGTGTGAGGTATGTTAATTCCTCACTGAACTGATACAGTAATTTTTAATGTGGAAAGAAACCCAGTTTCCTGCTCCTCTTGGGGACTGGCTGCAATGTTCCTGTGGAAATCGAGCCTCGGGCAGGCTGTGTGCAGGGACTGCCAGCCTGGCTGGGTGCTGGCAGTGCCAGGGACACAGACCCTGGCAGGAAATGCCCCTGTGCCTGGCTGTGGCTGCTGTCTCTGCCTGGGACAGCCCCTCAGAGATGACCCAATGGGTGCCTGCCACACTAACGAGGAGAGGTGATGACTGTGGGGTCAGGTGGCACCACCAAATCACCCTGTGAGCACCAGCCCCCCGCAAACAGAGCTATTTCCAACAGCCCCAGGCTGCCCAGTGCTGGATCTTGATCCCCTTCCAGCCATTACCATCCTCCAGCCTTGGTAAATTTGTTTTCCTTCCTCATTAAAAGGCTCTTGCCAGGACCTGGGGAGAGGAGGAGCAATGGAAAGCTCTGGTTCTCCAGCACCATCCTGACCTGTAACCTCCCCTACAGCAGCAGCTGTGCTGGCAGTGTTGGATGTGGATGGGGTCCCCTCCCTGCCCTGCCTGTCCCAGCCTAGGGCCGCTGGGACTCCTGGGGATGTGTGGCAGCTGTTCCCAGTGCTGTCCAGCTGCCTCAGTGGCTCTGCAGGGCAGAGAGCCCACGGCCCAGGGGCGGCTCTGTCCCTCCTGCTCGGCTCTCAGTGCCACAAAGGATGGAGGAGCTGGTGCCCATTGTGAGGAGGGTCCAGCCCATCCCACCTGCAAGGATCACTCGGGACATTGTCCCCACTCTGGGCAGGACCTGCATGACCTGCTGCCAATGCTGCTCCTCACACTGGTGGCAGTGGTGACACACTGTGACAGAGGGTGGAAGGGGAGAGACAAAACTCTTTTGCTTCCTTCCACGGGAGGAAAACTTTATTTTGAGTGGCTGTGTAGGAAGATGCTGCAGGAGTTGGGGTGTGTGGGGGATTGGGCTCCCGAAGATTTCAGGCTGGGAAGACACATTTGGATCAGTTTGGCTGGTGGAGTGACTCAGCTCCTGACAGCCCTGTGAGACCTTTGCACTCCGCCTAAACAGGGATTATTTCATCCTCTCAGAATGGCTTAAGCACTAATAAAAGGCATTAAAAATTAATTTTCCACGCTGTCTGTTGGTGTTTCTTCCAGCCCTGGATCGCACTCAACAAGCAGAACTGATAAGCAAACCCAGACCGTGTTCTCTGCGCTGATGCCCCCGCAGACACTCCCCCCGCCGCCAGCACATCACGAGGGGCGAACGTGCAATTATTAACCTTCCTTCTTTTCCCTTTCCTTTAAAAAACTGAAAAAAGCAAAGCTGTTGCTGGCAGCTTGGAGATTTGCTACGGGTGTCAGGCCTGCTCCTCTCTCTCCTCGTGTCAAATCCCGTATGCAAAGGAGATTTGTACACACGCACAAGGCATCGCTGCGTTCGACATCCGCTGCCCCCGACAGGCGCCGTCCCTCTCCCTGGGGCTGGGAGGGAGGATCCTGGGGGGAGAGGGGGAGGGAAAAACAAGGAACAGGATCACAGAATGGTTGGGTTTGAAAGCGACCTTACATCTCATCCCAGCATCTCCCTGGGCAGGGACACCCTTCACTGGACCAGGGTGCTTGGAATGTTTGGGGGAATCAGCTGTGGGGGATCAGGCGGGTTTGTGCTCCAGCCTGGGCTGTGTGGGATGTCACTGGGGCTCATGGCAACTTCTCCTTTGGGCCAGGAACTGTCCAAAAAGCACATTTACATCCCCTCTGCTGGCTGCTGGGGTCTTGACTGGTGCCTGTATCCTGCAGGTGGCCGCTGTCAGGAGACATTTGGGCTTTGGTGCTCAAAGGTGAAAATGTGGGATGTGTGCGTAGGTGTTGAGCAGGATCCCTCCCAAAACAGGGATGAACAAACCCTGGCCAGCAGATGGGATCCCAGTGCCCATCAGACGAGGCACCATGGAGGGATGCTTGGCAGAGGGACCATCAAAACACAGAAAGCCATGTGAGGACCCCGAGGTGACCCTGGGAAGCAGCGCCTGGCACTGCCCCACTGCACCCAGAGACCCCTCGGAGCTGGGCACTGGGGCAGAGCCTGCCCATGCTGCCAGCAGCCCTCCCACCCTGCAGAGGCCAGGACACCAGTCCGGGAAAGCCACTGGTGCCCCATTCCCAGCCAGCACCACCGCTGCCCCTGCTTCCCTTGCCTTGGATCCACCCAATTACAGCTAATTAGCTTTTCTGCCATAAAACCCTAAGGAGACAATGGAGAAAAGCCTCCTGCCTTTGACAGTAATGAAGTTAAATAGATATTTATTTATCCTTTTATTAGACAAACCAATTATAATTTTACGCTTGAAATAGCTAATTTTTAAAAGTGATGTCGAAGCATATGTATATACTGGGGTAATATATGGCCAGCCCTGGCCTGCAACAATCCTGCCTCATTACCAGCACGGCTGACGTGGTATTTAAATATCCTCTAATGCACCCATTCATAAAATGATAATTAAAAATACGCTGAAATGCAGCTATTAGGACAGAGATCCTGGTTATTTATAGGCTCTGGTTTTAGTTTTGAATGATAAAATCCCGAGTAATTGCTTGGAGTGGTGAAGTGTTGCTTCCCCAGCACCCTGACCCACCGTGGCTGGGAAAGCAGAGGCTGCTGATTCCCAGCGAGCCGTCAGTCTGTCCGGGATCACGAGATGAACAGGCTGAGCCTCCCTGTGACCTGCAGGAGAGAGGAGCCCAAAATATCACCAGAGCACAGGGGGAAGACTCTGAGTGCTCCTCCTGCTGCATGATGAGCTGTGTCCATCTGGCACCTCCAGAGCCCTGGTGTCAAACAGTGGGATGGGCAGAAAAGCTGCTGCTGATGGTGGAGAAAACACTGGGAGTGAGGGTTCCAGATAAAACATGGGGAATGAGGTTCCCAGAGAAAACACCAGGAGTGAGGGTCCCAGAGAAAACACCTGGGAATGAGGATCTGGAGTGGCCTCTGGTTTCCCCACCTCTCCCTGCCCATCTGGACATGCAGTCGGGTGGCTGGGGACCACCTGACTGCTCAGCCAAACACCAGAGACCAGAGATCATAGAAGGACTCTTAAAAAATTAATTTCCCTGGCTATAAAGCCCCGGTGAGTGCTGCTGAGTGCTGGGCTCAGCTGGCCCGGGCGGCTCCGGGCGGGATCTCCCCCTGCAGCGTTCAGAGCCATCTGGCCCAGCCTGAGCCCCTCGGCCTGGCCTGGGTCCTGTGCTCCTGATCCTGCTCTGTCCTCTGGCTCTTCATCCACTTCCCTCTTCCCACAGGACCAGGGCCTCCTGCACACAATTTCTAAAGGCAACAGGAGTGACTTGGGAAATGAGAAATTTGCTTTAAAATGTGATTTCGGCCATCTCACACCTATGTGGGATTTTCAGCTAATTTCCCTGAATATTTCTAGTTGGAGATTTATTGCTTCAGGGCTAAAGGGTCAGCACAAGCCACCAAAAGTGGAAGCTTCCCATCCTGCATCCCAGGGCTGGGGTACAGGGTTGGTGCCTGCCACACTCCCAGGAAGCCCATAGGGAATGCTCAGCAGGTTTGCTGCACCTCCTGTTTCCAGTTTTACTCCATGCTACTTCATCTTCCTAAACTGAGCTGTTCTGGGTCATTGTCTGGGGAGCCTTTAGGAGCCAGAGCAAGAGCAAGGCCCCCAGGATGGCAGGGCTGGGAGGGGATGTGTCACTGTGCCACCACCTGGCTCTGCCAGCCCAACCTGCACAGCCACGGTGCTGAGAACGGGCGGGTTTGTGTGTGACAGATGCGAGCCCAAAGTGTGACAGATGTGCTGCAGCATCTGGGCACGAGGAGGGACAGGGCTTCAGGGCTGGGAGCAGCCAGGGTGTGGAGCAGAGCGACTCTGGAGCCAAATCTCTGTTGCCACAACAAAATGATAGGGAGTGGATCAGGACGCCTTAAATTTAAATGCCCCCAAGCTGGTGCTCTGCCTTCATCCAGCCGGGAGCAAAACCTCCTGCAGAAGGCTCCAGGACACCCCATCCTTGCTTCCTCATAGTGATCCCCGAGGTCAGGGGCTCCCCCAGCGCCCCCTCAGCCATGTGCCCCCATTTCTGCTGGCAGGGGGCTCAGGTGCCTTTGCTGCATCGCTCGGGGGGCGGCTCTGCGCCCTCACCCCGCGGCGTTGTGGGGGGCTGCCACAGCCCCCTCCAGCCCTCCTGGAGCAGCCCCGATGCCACGGCGGTGGCTGGAGCACCTTTTGGGGGCCCGCCAGGCTGGGGGGTTGCTGGCTGGATTGCTGGGACACTGCGGGGACACTGAGGGGCCGCGTTCCCCGGGCGCCCCCTCCCCAGCCCCCGCCGGGCTGTGCCCCCGCGGGGTCCCCTCGCTGCCGACACTGGGTGGCACTCGCACGCCTTGGCACGGGAGCTGCCAGCAGGATTTTTCCGGAGGAAAGCTCAGAGATTGAGGGGTGGGGAGGAGGATTTACCGCCCTCCCCCTCCCCCGGCCAGCCCAGCTTCGGGGGTCCCTGGGGTCCGTGGGCGTTGCGCACCCCGCGGCTCTGCCCCGTTGGGGTCTCCTGGCCGCTCCCCGCTTCCAGAGCATCACCAGAGGCTGCACAGCCCAGCGACCCCGACCAGCACTGGGCTGTGACTGTGTCCCCCCCATCCCAGTCCCCAACCCCTCCCAGCTGGGGGAGACCGGGCGGGCTGCGGCTCCGCCGGACCCGCTGCCAGCCCGCAGTCCCCACTCGGCACCACCCCGGGTGCTGCCTGTGCTGGGATCTCCAGCCTCCAGATCCCACCCCCAGCCCCGCAGCGGCCCCCGCACCCAGGGAACTGGGTGGGAATTACAACACATCATTTATTAAAGGGTTGCTGTCAAGGTTGACAAGCCCCCAAATTAAGTAGCTTAAAAATTCCATTAGCTGAGGTCTTACTGGTGCCATGTCCTATCTCACTTTTGTTTATCAACCTTCACGGCTCTGAATATCTGGTAGCTGCTCAGCTGTGTCCGTATGGTAGAGGGACTGGGGGAGGATGGGGGAGCCGGGGGAGGGAGAAGTTCCCCGCTCGCAGCACGTCCGAGGAGCTGGAACGCGCCGGGAGCTGCTGGCAGCAGCCCGGGAACGCGGAGGGCTCAGGGACACGCGTGTTCAACACTCCAGGAACACGAGGAGAGAATCCTCCAGAGGGAAAGAAGGAGCAAGGGAATGGGATGGATGGAATTCCAGGGCTCTGAGGTGCCGCAGATGGTGGCCCCGACCAACCTCTCCCCTCCCAATCCCAAGGCAAGGGGTCCTGTGCCCTCTACTCCCAGCCGGGAGCTGCTGCTCCTTTGGTGATGTAAGAAAGGAAAAATTCCATGTTTGGGTCAAGACAGGTGCAGGGATGGGCTGATCAAGGGGGCCTGGATCCCTCATGTCACTGCATGCAACACCCAGGTGCCAGCTAAGGAAGATGTGGTGTTGTTGCACATCTCCTCCTGGCACCACCACTCCATCCCTGGGATGTGGCAGGACTCTGGAGTTCCAGGGAATGGGGACTGACAGCCTACACAGGCACCTCTACAGTACAGCATTCCCAGCTCAGGAGAGGTCAATCACACAGCCAGAGTGTCACATTCCTTTAAAATAAATGCCGGGACAAGAAATGTCAGAGAAGCTCTGGCAGGGCTGTGAGAGGGTGACAGATTCTGGCACGTGTCACTTGCAGTTACTGGCATCCTGTGTGGGCCCAGCAATGTGTCCTCATCCATCTCCCAAAGCTGCAGGGCTGGGGAGCACAGTGTGTAACAGAGGCCATCGGCATGGGCCACGCCAGCACTGCCACTTGGCTCACACTGGCCACCAGCCAGGGGCTCTGGACATGGCTTTGGGCACAGCACAGCTCTGGGCACAGCTCTTGGCACAGCTCTGGTCAGGGCTTTGGGCAGGGCTCTGTGCAGGGCTCTGGGCACAGCACAGCTCTGGGCAGGGCTCTGGGCAGGGCTCAGCTCAGGCTAAAGTGCCATGCTGCCTTTGTCAGGGAGATTTCCTTGGGATGCCAGGAGATGCATCCACAGACCAATGCCACCCACTCCAGGAATGCAGCACAGGGTGACGGCTCCTCACTCCCCCTGGCCTGAACCAGCCCAGAGCCAGGAGGGGAGATGCACCCTGGATGTGCCCCCCTTCCTGTCCTGTGACAGTCCCTAACACTTGCAGGAAAACACTGTGACAGTCCCTAACACAGAGGCAGGAAAAGGAGATTTTGTGTCTGTTAATCTGTCAGTCCTTGTTTTTCATTGTCCCCCTGCACAAAACCAAAGGGAATGGGAGATATCACGAGGATCAACCAAACTTCAAGGAGCAATCCCCAAAAATCCATTTGTTTTTAAGCACTGAGTGTTAATCACTCCATGACCTGGACCAGTGTGTCCCTCACCAACCCCTGCTGGTTCCCTCACTACGGGGTGGCTGGTTATTACAGAGCAGGACTGAGGTCTGCCGTCCCCATCAGTGCCCTGAGTGCCCCGTGGGATCGGAGCATCGGCATGAACCGAACCGGGGAGGTGGGAAACGCCCAAACCTGCCCTGTCCCCGCGGCACAGAGGGGAGGGGAGTGTGTGTGAGCAGGGCCAGGCACCCTCCCCGCGCCCTCCTGGCTCCAGGAGCAATTACTGGGTGTGAGGGGAACAAGGAATCTGCGTGAAAAATCTAGGAAAAGCAAACTGCTCCATTCCACCAGGAAGGAACACGGCTATTTTTAAGTTCAGGGACGATGCACGCAGCCAGATAAAATATTCAGACTTGTACAAAAGAAAACAGGAGGAGGCTGAAAACATCCCAGCTCTGTCTGTCCCTTGCAGCTTCTCCCCACCCATTCCCTGGGGCTGCCTGAGCCCCCCTCGCTGTCCCTGTAACTCTCGCCTGGAGCTGGGAGGGTGCAGAGACACAGGGATGGGTGGCTGGTCCCACATGGAATGCCAAATGGTAAATATATGCCAGGGCATCTCAAGGAACAGCCTGTGAAACCCACTGACCCAAATTCTCCCACCCAGAACACGTCCTGGCTGCGCCACAGAGATAATGAGCCGAGGCAGCTGATGAATTGTTGGCAGCCACCCCGCCGGAGAAGCGACGCCGGCGGCCACGGGGACGAGCAGAGGAAAGGCTTGGGTTACCCCAGAGTTTGTTATCACGGTGAGATAAGAGCACCCCACAGGCTGGGGTCACAGACAGGGGAACGCTGGCGATGCCACCACTGTGGTGTCACAGATGGGGACACTGGGGATGCCAGTGCTGAGGTGTCACAGACCACAAGAATCAACCAAACTTCAAGGAGCTATCCCCAAAATCCATCTGTTTTTAAGCACTGGGTGTTAATCACTCCACAGCTTGGACCAGTGTGTCCCTCATGAACCCCTGCCCACTCGGTGGTTTCCTCACCTCAGGGTGTGGCACCTCGAGGAGGGGGGGACAGGGCACAGCCCTGGCTCAGGGGGATCCCACCACTGTCACCACTTCCAGGTGGGAGCAGGACCCCTGACTCACTTCCCACAGCAGCAGCTCACACCCAGGGGCTCTGGGACTGGGACCGTGCCCAGGAGCTCAGGAGGCTGTGCTGCCCAGGATTGCCCTGGAATTGCCAGTGTGGCACATCCCGAGCACCACGGCAAAAATTCCTTGGGAATGAAGGGGATTCCCTCTGCCCTCGGTGTGCAGACCCCATAATCAGACCCTGAGCTCAGAGCACCAACATGAGCTCTGCCTTTTGGGGCACATTCCACTGGTCACTGCTGTTCCCATTCCAGCTGTTGTGCTGGACCAAGGAACAGTGTGGGGATGTTTTTGTGATCCCATTGTGCTCTTGGCCCTTCAATGCAAGCATGAGGTGAACAAACCCACAAACTATAGGGGCATTCCTGCTTCTGGGAACCCTCGTGGACTCTTTTCCAGCCCAAGACTCCCAGCACTGCCTTTCTGCTTTACAAACAAGCTTGGTTTAATCTAAGTCGAAGAGAATGGACTTGAAATGTGTGTGGGGGGGTTTATGTGAGGCTGTGCTCAGTTATTACTCTTTGTATATGTTTTTTTTCTTTTAATATTAAAAAAGTCAAAATCCATGAAACAAATATTCCTGTTTCTTCCTTAAAATTTGATTGTATTAGAATTTGAATGAAGGATTTTACTACAAATCTCTGTTGTACAAGATGGAAACACCTAAAGAAATGTTTTTGATGATCCAAGAAGTACCTGCTCAGGAGCTGCTCTGCCCCATCACAGGGTCAGGCACCTGCAGCTCTCCAGGCTGTTGTGGATGCCCTTGCAAAGAAAAACTGCCTCGAATTTCGTCCTGGGAGCACCTGGCCATTTGGAATATTTTCTTTTATATAAAGACCATGAGGATTTGCTGCTGACTCCGTGTGTCAAGATGTCCCCAACAGGTTGAGGGGTGTGGGCATCACCTCCTCTGGCCAGGGTGGAAATGGCAAAGTTCCCTCTTGCTTCATTGTATTGAAAAATTGGGATTTTTTTCCATGTTCTAATTATTTACCCGTCACACTAAAGCTACTTCACTTTGCAGTTAATTTCTCATGACAGTTTTAAAAGCAACAAACAAAATTACCCAAACCAGGGAGGTGATGCTGAGGGTTTCAGAGAACTCCTCTGGCTCCTGTTTCCCCAAAGAGCATTCCATGGATGAAGGAGTTTAAAATATCTGAGAAGCGATTGCCAAAAAATGGATTGGAGGAATAAGGACCAGCAGTGCAGAGCACTACCAAAAATACTCGGGATTGAAAACAAGGTTTAATTTTAGTGTTTGTTTTCTTCTCAGCCCAAGGGCTGCTGGGGGACATGCACGGAGAGATTGAAAAGGTCAAATTACCCTAGAAGCGCCTGTGTTAGAGGTGATTAAAGTACAGAGAGGTGTGGAAGAAAATTATTGTATCAATTATTAAAAATAAAAAAGGAAAACCACAAGGGCTGGTTGATCACCAGCCCCTGCCTGCTGAGAAATGCTCTTTCTGGTGTTCCCTGAGCCCTCCCAGCAGCACTAGGAGGGATGGAAACCCTCACTCCTGCCAGCCTGGTAGAGATAATCATTCCTGGTGAATAATAATAGTGAGTATTTCATTTATTGGGTTAACTGCCTGTATCCTATTCCACTCATGATGAACAAAGCATGCTGGAATCCACATGCGAGCAGGGGCAGGAGACAAGGATGAAACCACCTTGTCTTGGGTTTTCCCCACATTTCCTTCAGCAACAGCAAAACATTTTGATTCACCGGGCCAACGTTTGCCTGGTTTGTTTAAATATTTATAGATATGAGTAGTAAATATTAGTGGCAACCTATGAGCATCCTGCAGCCAAGGGAAGTGTATCCCCACAAGCACTGAGGCTCAGCTGGGATGTGGAATTCGCTGTATTTTGTGAGAAGGGCAGATAGAGTGCTCACAGCAATTTTTGCAATGATTTGCCATAAAATGTGGCGTCATGACACCACACACACAAAAAAAGTATTAACTCAGTAAATATTATCCAGGTGCCACCAGTGTTACCTGCGTGGGACTGTCAGTCTCGGTGCAGCAGGCAATGCCACCACCCCCTCCCTGTCACCTGCAGGACCTGGGCTGGCACAAACCCCCGGCCTTTCCATGAGGCACAGCAGCTTCCTCCTTCCTCTCCCTTCCCCTCAGAGCAGCCTCCTGCCTCTGGGGATGAGCGATATTATTGCTATTTAGCTCAGCAAACCGGCGGCAGCGAGAGCTAATGGAACAGCTCCGGCGCGCTGCCAGCTCCATTCCCACTGCCGGGAGTGCCCCCGGGCCGGGCAGGGGCTGAGCCCGCACCCTGCTGCTGCTGCTGCTGCTGCTGCTGCTGCTGCTGCCCTGCTCGTCCCCCAGCCGAGCCACCAGCGCCCCACACCCGGCATAAAACAGCTCTGGGGACGCTGCCCCTCAGCCCCGCGGCTGGCTGGCTGTCCCCGCACGGAGTGGCACCGGTCCGGAGGGCACGGAGCAGTGGGGACACGCCGGATGCACGCTGCGGGTGTGCTGCATGTGTGCTGCGTGTGTGCTGCTTGTGTGCGGGGCGTGTGCGGGGCGTGTGCGAGGCGTGTGCGGGGTGGGTGATGGGTGTGTGCTGGATATATGTGGAGAGCGTGAAATGTGGGGGGGTGTGTGTGTGGGATGGGTGTGAGGTGTGTTTGAGGGGTGTGTGATGTGTGGGTAGGCTGTGTTTGGGGTGTGTGGGATGTGTGTATGGTGTGAGTAGGGTGTGTGGGTGTGTTTCGGGTGTGTTTGTGGGTGTGCGTGGTGTCTGTGGGGTGTGTGAGATATGTGTGGTGTCTGTGGGGTGTATGAGATGTGTGTGGTGTGTGTGTGAGGTGTGCAGGGTGTGTGGGGGTGTATGAGATGTGTGTGGGGTGTGTGAGATGTGTGTGGTGTCTGTGGGGTGTATGAGATGTGTGTGGGGTGTGTGTGAGGTGTGCAGGGTGTGTGGGGGGTGTTGTGGAGTGTTGTGGGGTGTTGTGGGGTGTGTGCAGGGTGTGTGGGTGAGTGATGGTGCCGATGCCTGTGCACAGGCAGAGCACACACGTGGGCACAGGCAGGGGCTGGCAGCGCTGGCACTGTCCCTGTGCTGCAGTGGGGCTGTGCTGTTCTGTAAAGCCTTTTCACGTCTGTTTTTAGGGATGGCCCTGTGGCAGGGTGCCAGTGCGGGTGCTGAGAGAGGTGCTGAGTGAAATTCTGGGGGAGGTGCTGGCCCCCCGGCTCAGGGCCAGACTGTTGGGTGCTGTATCTCTAGGAATGAGGGTGCTGTGTCTCTGGGAATGTGGGTGCTGTGTCTCCAGGAATGTGGGTGCTGTGTCTCCAGGAACATGGGTGCCGTATGTCCGGGAATATGGGCACTGTGTCTCTGGGATTGTGGGTGCAATATCTCTGGGAATGTGGGTGCTGTATCTCCAGGAACATGGGCGCTGTATGTCCGAGAATGTGGGTGCTGTAGCTCCGGGAATGTGGGCGCTGTATGTCCGGGAATGTGGGTGCTGTGTCTCCGGGAATGTGGAATCTCTCCGGAGATACAGGCACTGTGTCTCGGGGGACGCTGTCTGGGGCACCGGGAGCAGCGGCTGCCCCGCTCCCTTTGTCTCCTTTCCCCTTGAGGGGGCATTTCACATCCCTATTGACAACGTGTTGGGGACATTCCGACATCGAAGTGACAGTGGCATTTCCATGACCTGGAAGCGGAGCCGGGGCTGTGCGGGCTTTGAAGGCGTTCGCCGCCCGGAATCATGAGCTCGACTGTGCCGGGCTGTTAAAGCGCCGTGATGGGAACAGCAAGTGACAAAGTGTTTCTGCAGAGCGCGATCCGGCCTGGCAGGACTCATCTCCCCGAGCTCTTGGAATTTGCAATATTCATTAGGACTTGGGAAAAAATGTGCTTGCCTTGGAACGATGCAAATTATGAAAGGGACCCATTCTCCTGCGTGTGCCCCCGGGTGCTGCGCACGGGGCGGGGGGGACCAATTATGGCCCTTCCCGCCCAGTCTGGGTGTCAGAAGGGCAGGGGGGGGGAATGTCACGGCTGGCGTGTGGCCCCCGTGCCACATCCTCTGCAAGGCAGGGAAGGTCCCTGGAGGAGTCAGAGGCTGGCTGGGGGACAGCACTGCGTGTGTGACAGCAGCTGGGCCATGGCAGCCCTGGTGCCCCGAGACACAGAGCTGCTCCTGCCTGTGCCACAGCATGGTTGTGGCACCATGGGGCACCACAGCCTGTCACTTCTTGGGACACCACACTGTCCCAAGGGGCACCACGCCATCCATGGGACACCACACAGTCCCAGGGGACACCATGCCATCCATATGACACCACACAGTCCCAGGGGACACCATGCCATCCATATGACACCACACAGTCCCAGGGGACACCATGCCATCCATAGGACACCACACAGTCCCAAGGGGACACCATGCCATCCATAGGACACCACACAGTCCCAAGGGACACCACACCATCCAATAGGACACCACACCATCCATGGGACACCACACCATCCATAGGACACCAGCCATCCATGGGACCACAACCATCCATGGGACACACACCATCCATAGGACACCATGCCATCCATGGGACACCACACCATCCATGGGACACCACACCATCCATAGGACACCACGCCATCCATGGGACACCACACCATCCATGGGACACCACAGCACCATGCAGTTCCACACCAGGAGGGACCATGCCAGACCATGTGCCATCACACCACGCCACGTGGGGCCATGGCACGGCATACCACAGCACATGGCTGCCACACAAAGCACAGGGATGTTGCTTCTGCAGGGTTTTGTCTCCCCTGATGCTGTGTGTCCCCACAGCCATCCCCCATGGGGACCAGTGTCCTGCTCCAGCCCAGGGTGGCACTGGTGCTGGCTGGCCCTGTGAGGACAGCTCTTTTGAGAAGCTGGTGCTGGGATCTGGGATGTTCCCCACCCTCCAGGGCCTCCTTCCCTCTCCTCCCTGGCTTTGCAGGTCCCTCAGCCAATGGTTACCAGGGACTTTGAAGGCAGTGGTGACACCTGAGAGTCACCAGCAATGCTGCCAGCAGTACTTGGTGGGGAGGGATGATCCCAGGGGTGTTCAGAGGGCAGCACCATCCCTGTCCTGATGCTGCCCCACTGGCAGATCCCTCAGCCTGGGAGCCCAGCTGGGAGCAGAGAGGGGAGCATGGCCTGGGAGCTCGGGGGCCATCTGGAGCCTCTGGGAGATGCTGTATAAACATCCACAGCCCAGGCCCATCTGTCAGGGCTCAGTGTAAACACCCTGGAGTGGGAGCAGGAGCCCCTTTCCCAGGAGCAGGGCTCTGGGGATGACAATGCATCCAGAGTTTTCCCCCAGTGTCCAGGGCACCATGGGAGCTTCCTGCAGACACTGACTCTCCTGAGGGGTTACAGCACTGTGACAGCACAGCTGGCTGTGCCTGGGCTGACCACAGGGAGCTTGGACATTTGTACAACTGTGGAATCGCAGAATCTGGGGGGTGGGAAAAGGCCTCTGAGATCACTGAGTCCAACTGTTCCCCCAGCACTGCCAAGGCCACATCCACATGTTTTTTGAAGACTCACAGGATGGCTGTGCAGTAGCTGATTAGGACCATTCAGCCTCTCTACCACCCAGCTTCCTCTGCCACACTAGTTCTGGAATTCTCTGCAATTGAAGGGAATTTGGGTTTATTGGTGATATGCTCCCTTGCTGCCTCTGCTGCCAGAGATGCAGCAGCACCCAGCCACGTGCAGGGCTTTGCTCTGCATCCCCTCCTGCTCCTCTCCCACAGGATCTCACAGGAATGAGGGCAGGAAGGAGAGAAGGGACCACATTGGGTGGCTGCAGAGCTGGGTGGGCCACCGGGCCGGTGCCAAGGGCTTTGCGATGCCCTGTGTGTGAGTAGAGCCAGCTCAGGGAATTAATGTCTTAAGGACAAAGGGGAGTGTTTTGATTGAAGACTGATAATTTTCTACTTGACTTACGGCAAGATTTCCAAGTTTCTGTCCTGATTTGATAGAAATGAGCCTGTTGCTACAGGGGACAGCGGTTTGTGCTGAGCACGAGGCACGCGCACCATCCACCGTGGGGCCCGAGGCAGGCACAGGCAGGAGCCTGGAGCCTCCCAGGGGGTGGCCACCGGGAAAGGGTTAATTTAACCAGTTCTCATGGGTGTTTGGAAAGTTCCCTTTTTCCAGGAGGCTGCCTGACGCGCTCTGACAGGGCCCTTTGAGCGGGCACAAAGGCAGTGCTCTGCCCCTGCCCTCCGAGCGCTCCCACCCGCGCCAGCAGCAGCTCAGAGAGGCTATAATCTCACTAGCAGTGGCTTTTACTGCTGTCACTTCGAGCCTCCTGCGCCATGTGAGTGCCTCAGATCTCCAGCAACGCAAAAAAAGCTAATGAAGGAGGAATAAACAAGTGTAGCCAGGCAGAAAGGCTGCACGCGGGAACATCTGAGCCAGCCCGGCTGCCGGGCCAGGCTGGGAGACACCGTGGCCAAACTGATCCCTAATTAAAAAAGTCTAATCTGCCTTGGTATCCAGAGATAAAGCAGGGGGAGAGTGTGTGCATGGAGGTGATGGGGAGGGGGAGTCATGGTGAGAGCAGAAATGGAAGGAGGGAAAGAGGCAAGAGCAGAAGGGAGGGTGGCTGGGGAGCGCTTGAGGCAGAGGGATGGCACAGAGGGAGCCAGCCCCATCAGCTTTGCTCCTCTCCCTCCTTCTGAGGGCAAAAGGGCTGGAGGAGCACCCTCCTCGCTGAGCCCAGGTGATCTGTCTGCTGCAAGCCAGAAAACTGGGATCCTGCTGGGAGCCCAGCCCTGCTCCTGGCCTGTCTCTTCCCCCTGCTCCCTCCCCATCCCAGGAAAGCCTGGCCCATGGTGTCACCACCCCATGGGCATCAGGGACCTCCAGGGTCTGGCTCCTTGTCCTGGGGTCATCACTGGAGAGCAGCTGCTGGTGGCACAAGGTGCAATCATTCCTATTTTCCCCTGGCTGATCAGAAAGGGAAGAAACATTGTTTTTGTCCCTGTAAAGATAAATAACGGAATGGAAAGCCAAAGCTCATTAAAGTCATGGCTGTGAACCATTTACTCTTCAGAGCCTCCAGGGGCCATGGACCAGAGGGGTGAAGTTGTGGCTCTGGGCCAGGCTGTGTCCCTCAGCTGTCCCCAGAACTCCCATTTGTCCAGCAGAGAAGGGACAGCTGAGGCCCTGCAGCCTCCAACCAGCCATTGAGCTGCACCCCAAAAGACCACAAGGAAACCTCAAACCCACCTGGAATACTCCAGAAATGCTGGGTTAATGTTACTTAAGATAGGAACTCCAAGAATTGGCAGTTATCCCATCATTTTCCTTTGTGCCAAAATTGAAACTCCTGGCCAGAGCAGCATGACAGACCAAGTGAAACTCTAGGAGATCTTATGAAGAATGACAACCTCATACCTTGGGATGGAGTCACAGGTCACTATTTTTTCCTCCTAATTTCTAGAGTTAAAAAAAAGAAATAATCGTAGCCCTCTTGTTCCCTCTGGTTAAAAGTCATAAGAGCAGCAAATTAACAGCATCAAAGATAAGGAAAAAACCCAGCCCTACATAAAAGCAAGTGGTCAATTTGGAGCCCTGGGAGGAGAGCTCAGGGCTGATCCAGCAGGGCTCAGTGCCTTAAATGTCTCTGTTGTTCCTTTGAAGAAAATCATTGAAGTCAATGGACTCACTTAAGTGTTGGAAATGAGATGTGTGATTAAGCCCCTTGCTGAAGAGAGGCCTCAAAAGTTAAATTATCTCATAACCACAGCAGTGAAACAGTCTCAGGAATGGGGAGCATTCCCTGCCCTGCTGCAGAGAGCCCTGCTCTGTGCTTTGGGGTGCAGGCTGGGGGAGAGCTCTGCCCCCCAGCTCCAGCCCCTGAGACCACAGCCTTTCACTGCCCACATCAGGGAGCCGCTGTCTCTTGCCTCTTTCACCATTTCCTCCCTAATTGGCAACTTTTAGAACCAATTTTATTGTCAGCTTCCTTATGTCCCACATTATCCTCATCGGGAGCAATTTCAGGATGAATTATCTCACCTGGAAGCTGCACATCTGTCCAACAGCTGCCAGAGAGGCACGGGGGCAGTGGGAGAGGTGCCTTGCAGAGGTGGTTCACCCTCTGCAGAGGGATTTAATAAACTCCACTCCTTGCAGGAGCAGGTTCCTGCAAGCTCCATTATTCGAACCTGGAAACATCTACAGAGCCCCAAACAAAAGGAGACAAAGGGTATATTGCATTTGGTATTTCTTCTCCAGATTGATTTATCACTGTCACGTCTGTTCCTTCCTTCCTTCTACATTCCTGTCTCCTGGTAATGCTGTAATATCGTTTATTATAGGACATTATATAATGCACTCTATCGCTGTGAGTGTTGTTATTCCTGGACCAGGCTTCTTTATTCAGACCCAGTTCTGCAATCAAGGAGTCTCCAGCTTTGAGGCAGAGCCCCACAGAGACACCTGCACTTTGTCCCTGAAGGAAGAGGAGAAGCCTCAGGCTTTAAGAGGTTCTAATCTGAGGATTGGTCTGGCCAAGCTGCCCTATGGGGTCTGTATGTGCCCCCAAAAAAGAAGAGGAAATGGCAGTATTTGTGTTGGGTTTGTCCTGCTCTCTGTGGTGGCTCTGGGTCATGGCTGTGTCCCCATAGCCGGGTGGGGATGACCCTTGGCCGATGATCCTCTGGTGGGAACAGAGCTGGGAGTAGCTCTGGCTGTGGTGGGTGGAATTGTGGGCACTGCAAGATGAGCTTTAAGATCCTGTCTAACCCAAACCATTCTGGGATTCTGTGATTTACTCCCTTTTTTTTTTCATTTGAGCAGCCCAAGCTGATCCTTGTGAATCATTGTGGCATGACTTCCTGGCAAAGTGATGTTTCCCTCGTGTAGCAGGACAATAAAAGCAGAATTACAAATTGTTCTTCTGCTGGAAACCACACGCAGAGCCCTTCTCTGCTGCTTTGGTCCCAAACACTCTCTATGGCTCCCCAGTGCCCCAGCCACAGAATACCATTGCAGTGGCTGGTGACTGCAGCAGTGGATGTGCAGGGATGACAGGTTTTGGGGGCTGTTTGAAGTCTGAACACCCCTCTGAAGCCATTGGGGGATGGCAAGTAGCCAGGAGAGCTGATGCTGAGGGAGGACTGGCCAGGCCCTCCGTAATTCATGGTCACGAAGCAGGGAAGTAGCCAAAGGTATTCTGAGGTTTCCAGGAGGGATTAGGCACTGCCTTTGAAGGCAGGTCCAAAGGGGTGATTAAGCAACTCCAGAAATACAAACCACAGCCCGGTAGAATGTGGGAGGACACCCAGGGGATAAAATCACCCCGTACGTGACCGATTTCTTGTGCTCTTCCTGGAGAAAGCCCATCTGGCTGGGGCTGGAGCATCCCGAGCTCTGAGGGTGCTTTGGTGGGGGCTGTATTTCTGTCTAACAGCTGAAATATGAACAAAGGGGCTTTGGTGGGGGCGGGTGGGCTCTGGCAGAGGGGCCAAGGGGGTGGGCGAGCTCTGAAAACCTGGCAGTGACTGAGGTGGCCAGGGCAATGCCATGGAGGGGACAAGACACTGCAGAGGGCTGAGGGTGGCAGGGGACATGGCAGCAGGGCCAGGACAATGCTGTGGAGGGCACAGGACATGCAAGGGGTGACCAGGACACAGCAGCAGCAGCTCTCCCTGCTCACCATGCCCAGGCTCAAGCCCAGCGTTGGCCGCTGCCTGTCCGGGTTCCATCAGCTTCCCTAGTTTGGCACTGGGAGGGCTCTGGTGCTGCTGCAAGACCAGGAGTTAACATTTTCTAGAACCCAGGGAAAGGGGGACCAGAGGAAGAAGGTTTTGGAGTGTCAACAAAAAAATTATCTTGTGCAAATAAACAGGAGAGCTGGATTCTGAGGCACTGTTTGCGCAGGGAGTCGCTGGAATGCCTGCTCGCTGCCGGGGGCCCGGGCTGGCTTTCCACAGGGGGCTGGCTCCAGCCTGTCCCACCATTTCCCTGGGCTCGTGGAGGGATCTGCTCTAGGTCACCTTCCCAGGCTGTGGTGAAGCAGTTCAGGGGGCTCAGCCCCTCATACCCACGGGCATCTCCTCCTCCCATGCTCGGGTGAACCACAAAGCCCAGACACCCAATATCTCTGCTTCCCTGCCTCCTGCCTTCCTTAAATCCCTTTTCTAGCAATAGAGGCTTAGGCCAGAGTGAGATCCAGCCAGGATGCACAAACATGTACAAGAGATAAAGAGCCAAATGCAAAGGAATCCTTTTGCTCTCCAAGCAAAAGAGCTCCAAGAACTTCCAGGCTGTCCATCCTCACTGTAGTGTCAGGAGAGGCTTGGGGTGACACCCACAGCTTTGCCATAAGGCCCTGGGGCTCAAGGAGGTGCAGCCTTTGTGTTTGAGGAGTATTTGGGGATGATGGGAAGCCTGGGTGGTGCTGGAGAGCTGGAGATATGTGTGGCACAGGGGGGATCCTGTGAATGACAATTCCACACTCTGATGTTCCATGCCATGCTGATCCCGTGCCATGATGCCCCTGCCTGTTCTCAGTCATCCCATTCCGGGCTTCACCTTCACCACTTGTCCTGGCAGAAGGAGTTACACCCATGCAGCCACTCCCAGCTGTGAAAACTTCCCCCTCCCAGCACATTTCCCTTCACCCGTCCACAGCCACTTGGTTCTGAGGGGATGGAGAATCTGTCCTGGAGCCAAGGCTGGATTTCAGCCTTTTTTAGGCTCAGGTTGGAGCCTGTGGCCAGACCTGAGCTGTGGCAGGTGGCAGGGGACAAATATCCTCGTGCCCATGGCTGTCTGCATTCTGTGGGGCACACAGAAGTTTTAAGGGGCACAGCGAGGTTTTAAGGGGTGCAGAGATGTTTTAAGAGGCACAAAGGTGTTTCCAAGGGCACAAAGGTATTTTAGGGGTCAAAAAGATGTTTTATGGGGTGCAGAAAGCATGGCCAGGCCCTGGCTGACACACAGCTGACAGGGCCCAGCACAGATGGGTAGAGGAGGACTCTGTCTGCAGCAGGGAGGAGCAGATCTCCTGGGTCCTCAACTTTAATATCCTATGGATTAATACCTAGGAACTACACATTTATGGGAACCCACTTACACACCTAGAGAGCTGCACATGTGGCAAGTGAGGGGTGACCAAGCCCAGGCCCCTGTTCTGCTGGCAGGACCAGGGAGGCACAGGGCAGAAGCCGTGGAACTGGAGAGGAGCAAGAAAGCAGCCCTGGCTCATTTGTTTTTTGTGACATCATGGCCTCCTCTGGCTTTTTTCACAGTTTTCCTCTGTTGTATTTAATAGACTTAATGGATCACACAGCACTATAAGAACAACAGACCTTCAATGTTTTTTATTAAAGCCATCTACAAAAATCCCTCTGTGCTCGAGCTTTCCTGCGGGGTGACTCTGCTGAGATGCTGTTTCCATTAAGGACAATTGTGGCGAATAAAGAAGGAATGAACAAACAAATGGAAAAAGGGAAGGGGAGGGAGCAGTGGAGCAGAGAGAGCTGCTGTTGAAAGAGGGTGACACTGGCTGTGTCCCCCTGCCCATGCTTGACTGGGGCCCCCATCACCCAGCCTGGCATGGGGGGCAGTGCCAGGGCCTCCCGCAGAGCCAGACTGGTTTGGGGAGCACTGATGTTGGAATTGCTGCTCCATCCTCCCAGAGGGGTCACAGAGGGGAGGTGGGGTTATTCCCTCTCTCCTTTAGAGCTGTGAGCACTGGAGGGAAGGAGTTCTCCCTGTGCCATGTCTGTGACTGTCACCACCCAGCCACTGCCAGGTTCCTGGGTATCAAACCCTTCTGGCTGCAGGGCTGCCGAGCACCAAGCAGGTTGGTGAGTGCTGTGCTGCGAGGAATAGAGGGAGCCGTGGTTGGCAAGCTGGGGCTCCATCCCTTTGCTCATGTGCTAGGGTGGAAAGTGAGCACCACAAAAAGCATCTCTCCCTCCCTGGTGGTGCAGCATCCATGTGGGACCTGCTACTGCCTCAGTGTGGGGTAAGGGAGCAGCAGCAGGGAATGTCATGGCCACTGAGATGCCACTGAGGGCCCTTCTCTGTGCACTGGGACATGGAGCATCACCAGGGAGATCTACCAGGCCAGGGAAAGAAAGGGCAGTCACGTCCAGCCCACATTCCCTGACGTGCAGCTGGGCTCTGGAGTGGATGGGAGAGGCTCTGAGCCTGGACCAGCATCTTTGTCACCCAGCTGGAAGCAGCCGGCTCTGCCCAGCCCAGCCCAGTCAGGCCAATCCAATCCCCTCAGACCCTGAGCTGGTCTCACTTCCAGGTCCTGTGGATGCTCCGAGGCTGAGCAGGGCAGGAGCTGTGGCTGCAGTGCAGTGTAGGATGGCCTGTGCTCACCCTCGGCCTGGCAGGGAGAGCATCCTCTTCCATCTGCTGAAAGACTCTCAGCTTTCCTTCTGCTGCTTTGATCCTTTTTCTTTCCCAAAACTGATACCCAGGCATTTCATTTTGGGGGTGGTCAGAGTTCAAGTAGGTCTGGAAAAGCCCTTCTGTCTCTGCAGAACCCTGGGACTCTTGTCTGGCTGCTGCTGTCAGCAGCCCCTGCCCGCAGTCTCAGCCCGGACATGGTGCTCTCCTGCCACATGCTGTGGGGAAAGGGAGGGACACACCAGAATTCCTTTGAAGGGGAGATGTCAGCTTTTAACTGGAGCTTTGAACCTTCCTCTGAAATCCCAGGGAAGCTGACCCAGCCAATCCTATCAGTCAGCACCCACAGCTCCAGCTCTGAAGTTCACTCTTCCGTCAGTGTCACCATCCCAAGGAGCACGATGATGGATGGAGCCTGTCAGTCCTGCAGGTATTTTGGTTGTGAGAGCACCCTGGGCACCCAGGGTCCACCTCAGGACATCAAAAGTCGTGGCCTCTGGATGGCAGGAAGGGAGGCACACAAACAGCAGGAAGGGAGGCACACAAACACCGTGGGTGGGTTGGTGGTTGATGTGCTGGTCTCTTGGTTACTCTTGGAGCCACTTGGCAGATGAGCCCCTTGAGGACACAGCAGTGCTGAGCAGGAGCAGACATCTCTGTGCCACCCCAGGTGGCTGAGGGAAGGTTTTTGGGGAAGCACATGCTGCAGGTTGATGTCTGGGATTTTATTTTCCCAAGGACTCTCTTTCCATCTCATTACCCTGTGCTCCTTTGTGCGCCCTCAGACACTGCAGAGTTCTCCTCCAGGGTTTGACAGACAGGGGCAAAGCTCTCTGATTTATGCCACTCTGACACTTGCTCGACTGTAACACCTGGAGGAGCCCGTCCTACCTGCCCTGCCAGAACCATTCACACAGCCCTAAATCAACAGAGACGGCTCTTGCCTGCGCCTGCCTCTCGCAGCCCTGAGAGCAGCGCCGTTTGTGCGCGGCCAGCGCTGTTCCCTGTAATGCGCTAAGCTTCCCGACATGATGTTTAGCACATGTTCCCCGCTCTGCCCCCCCGCTCAAAGGCAGCCTTATAGTTTGCAAATGGGATGAAACCACTGTGCGGCCCCGCGCCTTGGCCGCGCTCCCGCCCCGCGCGGCCGCTGCCAGAACCTTTGCCGCACCTTCCAAGTCATTATGTGCAGTCAAAAGCCTGCCAGAAGGGCTGGGAGGATAAAAGAAAGAAGGGAAAAAAAAATAAAACAGAACCAAAAACCCCCTAATGCACGTGAAGGAGCGGCAGAGTAAGCGAGGCATGTCCTCCATGGAGCGCTGCCCGCCGCTCACCGTGCTGCCTGCTCCAGGTGGGTCTCCTCCTACGTTGGCCTTTTGGGGAACAAAAGCCGTGCTTGCCCGGGGAGGAGAGCTCCGTCCCCCCTGGGTTTGTCTGGGACGGCTGCCACCATCAACAAACCCAGAGCAGTGCCGAGAAGCTCGGGGGGATGTGTCGGGGCAGGCTGGGAAGCGCGGAGATGCGGCTCAGCCCCGCGCAGACACTGGGACCGTATCGTGGGGATCAGGAAACGCCTCCGAGGAGCTGATGAGTGCGGATACAAAGAGCTGTGGTTGTCTGTGTAAACAGGGAACCGCAGCCAGGAGAAAGGATCAAAGCTGGGATATTCACCCAAAGCCGCAGTCCTCTACTCCGGGCTGGAGGAAAGCGCCGGTGCCCGCCCCGGGCTGCCAGCGAGGACACGGGGCGCTCCCGAGCGGTGGGACACAGGGACGGGTCTCACGGCCCTCCCGCCTGCTCTCGTGGTCACAGAGATGGCAGCGGTGCCTGAGCTGCCCGAGGGCACCGGAGGGACCGAGGCACCGGCGGGATCGGCCTCTCAGGGGTGACAAAGGAGGGGACAGCGGAGGGGGGCGGGTGTGAGACAGGCTGTGAGGAACAGGACCAGCGGAGAGGGGGCACAACGAGCAGTCAGAGCCGCCGCTCTCCCGCCGGTGTAGCCAGCCCCCCGAAAGCCCCGCTGGGTGCTTTCCCGGCTCCTGCCATCAGGAGAGGCTCTGCGCTCACCCGGGAGCTCCGCTCCCGCTCTCACCGCCGAGCGAACGGGATATCTCTGCCCATGCTGGCACCACCCTCTCCTTTTGTTTCTTTTCTCTATCCTCCTCAGCTCTGCCTGCGCTGGATGCGGTATTTCGGGAAGCAGTCCTTCGGGAAGCAGTGCCTCGCACCGTGCCTGCTCTCAGCTGCTCCGAGGAGCTGCTCCCGCCGCAGCTGCCGAACGCCAGCGGCCCCGGCCACCTCTCGCTGGAGGTCCTGGACTTCTCCCAGTGACCTGGAGCTGTTTGCCATGTTCCTGCACAAGACCTAGATTTTAATGCCAACTGAGCAGCTGTATAAATGTTTTGTGACATTTCGGAGACAGAATGGATCGGCGCTGCTCAAACCTCCTCTTTCCCAGCGCATTCAAATGGTACCTTTTCAGTTTCAGGGAACTTTGTTTGCTTTAAAGGCTTTGTGATCATTTCCAGCGGAGCTCTCAGACAGCCAGCCTGCCTCAGTCCTCCATCCCAGGACATCCTGCAGGCCAGCACTGCCTTGTTCTCTGTGGGGTGGCCTCCACCACAGCCACACTCCTCTGCATTCAGAGCTTCCCGGGGGCTTCAAACTCTTCCCAATCCTGGAGCAGCCATTCTAGTTATTAACAGCCCTTTCTGAACACACACAGCCCACTGCAGTGTGTGCCAGGCCCACAGGCTCTGGGCTACCTGAAAAAGAAAAGTTAAAAGCATTGCTGAATTTGTTAATTGGCACAAACTGCAAAACTCCTCCGTGGAGATTCTGCCATCTTATTTAACGAGACCATTCCCTTGGCCTCGAGGCAGAAGGGAAAGACCCCAGACACCTAATGAGCTTCACAAAGGCTGGCGAGTTAATAGAGCATGGTGTGTCGACTGGAAAAATTAACTTTGGAATCAAGTTTTCATCAGTAAAAGAAAATGCTTTGAGGTCTAGAAATGATCACAGGGGCCCAGTACACCCAGTACACCCAGGGGAACCAGCCACAGTGACACCTGTGTGACAGGGGCATGCCACAGATTGGACACAGGGTGCCCAGAGAAGCTGTGGCTGCCTCAGACCTGGAAATGTTCAAGGCCAGGTTGGACAGGGTTTGGAGCAATCTGGAATAGTGGCAGGTGTCCCTGCCCGTGGCAGGGGTGGGACTGGATGATCTTTAAGGTCCTTTCCCACCCAAAGCATCCTGTGACTCCCTGATTCTCAGATGAGTACTCTGTCACAGCAAAGCCACTGCAGTCACCTCTGGGTCCTCAAACAGGAAAGAAAAGTAAATATTTCAGTATTTAAGAGCCCCTTTTCTGTGTTCAGAGCTCGTAGGGAGAACACAGGTTCATAATTGTACTTCAGAATATGAGATTCTCTCTCACATATGGTCTGGGCTAAAAGGCAAACAAACTTCCTGCCTTGTCCTCAGAATAATTTCCAGTTACTGAGAAATCTCACTCCACAGTGGCCTCTTCTTGTTTAAGAGCAAACAGTGCCTCGATGCTGATAAGGATTTAAAACCAAATAAACAGCAGTTGCTTTTTACATGAGAACTACTAATTCCGTGCTCTATGTGCTCTCAGAAAAGAGGCCTGAATCAGTCAAAATTTCCTTCCAGATCTGTGCACACACAGGGACTGATGTGGCTGATGATGAGGGTGTTAAAGCCAGCTCTCCCTCCCTCCTTGCAGACACCGGCTTATTCTTTACCCCAAATCTTTACAGTTCATTTTTTAAACCTCTCGAGCAACTTATCTTTCAGTATCTCTCTTTAGAGCCTCCCATTCATCAGGGCTAATTGTGGGCTGCCAGCACCCAGAGGGGATTCTGCAGCTCGGGCTGGTGTCATGGTCTGGTGGATGGCATGAGGGGAATGGCTGAGGCTGGGCTGGCATTTATCATCTCTGAGAAGAGCTTGCTAAAAAAAATAAAAAGGCAGAGTCTGGATGGATGAAACCGAGTCAAGGGCCCACACAACAACTCTGCAAAATCCTAGGAGGGGAAGGAAAACCATTCCCTTCTTTTCCCGCAAATTGGGAAGCACTGAAATTCCTTGGAGTGGGACATGGCAGGGAGAGCAGAAGTTGCAGCTCCTGGCAGTCCCCAGGCTGCCTCATGCTTTCTACAGATTCCCTGAGAGAAGCATTAAGGCCTTTGGTGTTTTGGGATATTTTTTCCCCCCTCTACTTCCACAGAGAAAGAGAACAAATTTTTATATCCTCTTCCCAACACCATTTCACTGAACACCAGCCTTTCGGCAGGAGGAAATTATCTTCAGCTAAGTTTTGTTTGGAAGGAAGAAATAACCATTTTGATAACCTCTTTTATATAATGGAGGATGTTGATTTCAACATTATTTTTTTGTATCTCATGATAGCTCCTAATCTCCAAATGTTTGTCAAACTCAGTTAAGAACAGGGAAAGAAGCAAAGTGCTCGGGGGTCCTGCAGCTTGGACAAGGCAGGTTTATCACTGCACAGGAGGTGCTTTAGCCCTGTCCTTAAGGGTGTTCAGATGGATTTTCCATCACTGCCTTGCTCCATGGCCTGAGCAGCCTCCCCCTGGCCCAGGGTGCCATCCAAACTCACCCCTGACACCATGGCCAGGGGTGTTCCGGGTGCTCAACCACCCGGGCCAGGTTGGTGCTCCATGCCTGAGGGCAGGTGTTGGGATTCACGGAACATCCATGGGAAAGAAGAGATTTCTCCCACCTCCCACTGGTTCTGGAGCAAATGTTGAGAGGCAGAGCCATCCTCTCCTCAGGGATGAGCAGGGGGAGCAGAGCTCCCCGAGTTCTGCTGCCTCCAAACAGCCGATGGCAACCAGAGCACTGGGAGCAGCTGCAGGGGGTGGGCAGAGGAGAGCCCCAAACCAAGCCAGAAAATCCAGCCTGGAGGGGAAAAAATGCAAAACCCACAAAGCTGAAAGGCAGAGTGCAGTAAGAGAGAGTTACCAGGAGATTTTGAAACACAAAGCCAGAGCCAGCCCAGAAGGAATGTACACAGAATGCATGAAAATCTCTGCTCCTCCTCTGGCAAGGAGCATTTTGCAGTGCCTCAGTCCAGCACTTTGTGCCTGTGCCTTTCCTCTCTTGTGGCTGTGGGGAGGGGGCCAAGGGCAGGGTTGCAGGCTTCCAGCCACTGATGTCTTCTCCAAAGGCTCCATGAGCTCTCCTCGCTGCTGAAAACCCCAAAGCAAATTGCAGAGGTTCACCCAGAGCACCCTCAGGCAAAGGGAAACAAATCTGGAGCTCCGGGGAGGATCATGGCACCTCCCAGTGTTTCCCATGAGGGGACATTCCAGGGTTATCCACAGCAAGGGGGTCCCAGAGACAACTGGGGTTCACTCCCCGGGGGCTGTGGCAGGGATGGGCAGATCCCCAAGGCCACAGCCCAGGGAAGGTGGCGGCCAGAGGTGATGTTTCTTTCCAAAGTGTAGAGCCCACCCACATCAGGCACCTCATTCCCAGTGAGAACTCCAAAATTCTTCCTTTCTACCCATTTCTCTGTATCCGAGGGCTCTGGGTGGTCCATGCAGTGCTTGGTGAAACACCAGGAGCAAACTGTGCTTGGGAAAGCCTCTTCTGCACGTGGTGCTCTTTGAGTTCTCCGTGTGTTCTAGAAGGGATGAGCTCTCAGGACACTGCACCATCTCTGAAGCACCCAGGTGTTGCCTGCTGCTTGTCACGTCCTGACACCTGTGCCAGTGCTGGGCTCCCAGCACCCACCTGGCTCCTCTGCCCACCTCACCTCTCCTAGGAAAACCCAAACTCCATCACCCCAGCCAGGCCATAACCTTGTTTGACCTTTCATTCTGAGCAGCACTCTGAGTTGGTAACAATCCTAACCCACCTCTTTGGTACTGAACTTCCAGCATCTCTCTCCCTTAAAATTCCCTGGAGGCCACTCACAGGCATGGAGCTGATGCCATCTCCCCATTGTCTGACCACAGCAAAGACTTAAAAGCTGCTGTTCTGAAACATTTCAGCGAAAAAAAACATTATTAACAGCAAGATGATAAGACTTGCAGGTTTCAAAGGCCGGAGACATGAATGATTTCTTTTCCTAAAGAATGAAACCCAATGAAAATGCAACAATTCCTTCAGAAGTGAGAGGTAAAAAAAAAGCCAAAAGGAGGACAGGGAATGGCACGTGCTCCTGAAGGTCCCGAGCAAGGAGGGCTCTCCCTGCACCCTGCACAGAGGGACTGCACTGCATGCCCTTGGTCTCCCCCCCAGAAGGCACAGGGAGGCTGATGGATTCTGGTTGCCAGAAGGCCATTAGGATAAAAGGAAAATCCCACTTAACAGAAGTTATGAATTTCCCAAAGTCAGGCTGTTGGCACTGGCGGGGGATGGGAAGTGCTGGTTATTAATGGATGTGTTGAATCACTTCCTCCCTGGGCTGCCTCCGAGGGGAGCAGGAGCTGCCCAGAGGGACATGGAGCATGGAGGGACATGGAGCAGGTTCTTCTCTTCCCAGTGCCCCCAGTAACCACGGGACACTGGCCAGGTCTCACCTCCCTGCAGCTGCATCTCCAGGGGGATGCTCACACAGGGAATGGCCCCGCCATGGGCAACCCAAATTTCAACTGGGCTGCTCCGAGAAGAGGGGTGGGTTTATCTTCTGCCTCAGGGCAATAGTGGGAGAACTTAGAGTCCCTTGCAGTGCCTAAAGGAGCTCCAAGAGAGCTGGACTTTGGACAAGGGCCTGGAGGGAAGACAGACAGGAATGGTTTCACACTGCCAGAGGGCAGGGTGAGATGGGATATTGGGAAGAAATTCTTGGCTGTGAGGGTGGGGAGGCCCTGGCATAGGATGCCCAGGGAAGCTGTGGCTGCCCCAGAGCTGGAAGTGTCCAAGGCCAGGTTGGACAGGGCTTGGAGCAACCTGGGCTAGTGGCAGGTGTCGCTGCCCATGGCAGGGGGTGGGATGGGCTGGGCATTAAGGTGCCTTGGTGCCTTCCAACCCAACCATCCCCTGATTCCATGATTCTGTGAACATCATCACAGAGCACCCCAGAGCTGCTGCCTCGAGCTGCAGAAGCCCCTGGGGCAGAGATCCCTGGACACTGGGCCAGCCAGGTGAGGCAGTATCAGCTGCTCCCCACCCTGAGGAGCCTGCACGGCACATGCTGGGCTGTTAAGGACAAAACCTGTTGCCTAGCAGGCAGAGTTCCACCTGCAGGCTCTGATGGATGGAAAGTGTTTAAGTGAGAGCTCCGCAGCCCCAGGACAGCCAGCCCAGCACTCCTCCATCCCTGCACTGATTTATTCCCTTCTCTGCCGCCCCTAATGCTCCTCTCAGCTCCACGTGGCTCAATGCAGCACAAATTAACAGAGCCCACAAAAGCCCTCCAAAGCCATTCCCCTGATTAACAGGTCTGTAGTGCTGAAAGATATCTTCATTTTCATAACTTGGCACTGAATGGATGGCAGCCACGGAGCTGCAGCACGTCAGTCCCAGAAGGGAGGAGTGGCACGGATTTTTCTGTATTGTAGGAATTGCCAAAGATTGAGACAAATGACTCAAGAATCAAAAAGGGGAAAGAGGAAAGCTGGGGAAGGAAGGATAGAATGCTGCAGGACCCACTGGGGACTGAGGGGTGGGCAGTGATGGCCCAGATTGTGACCTGCTGTGGCTCTGTCCATCCATCTGGGCTGTGTGGCTTGGAGCTCTGTCCGGGGGCTAGCCCAGGAGTGTTGGTGGCGGCAGCTCCTCGTGTCCCTCTCTCAGGAACCAGCACATTCATCAGCAGACAGCAGGGCAATGGCACACGTGTCCCTTGGAACCATTAAACATGAAGTTGGAAAATACCTCTGAGCTCACCGTGTCCAACCCTTGCACAGTGCCAGGGCTTACACAGCTGCTTTTGCCACATCACTGGAGCTTTCTTTTCCTTCCTGGCCATGGTGAAATTGCCCCTGCCCTCACAAAGATCCATTTTCACTCTGTCATCAGAACTAAAACTCCAGGAAATCCTGGGATGCATTCAGGGTGAGAACCCTCCCTGCACAGAAGGTCTGGGCATCATTCAGGGTCTGGAAGTTGGACTTAGGCCACTTAGTGGCTCTCCAAGCACTTGACCCTGGGATTTAATGACTGACTGGGCCTGGCTGCACCGCCTGCATCTCTCTCAGAATTCTCTCAGAATTATGCAGAGGCTGTTCTGTGCTCCAGAGGAATGATGGGGGTGGGGAGTGATCCTTCCTCCCTGTGCTGGGACTGGGGCAGCCCCACTGGCCACATTTTCTGCCGTTCCCCCTCTGCGGCCGCATCCTCACCCCAGATAACCCCAGCCAAGGGAGGGGAGGAAAACTCCGGAGCCAGATAAAGACAGAGGGATTATAAGGTGTTTATGCTTTTGCAAAATTAAAATCTTGAAGGTGAGACAGGTTTACACTGGCACAGAATTAATGGTTTGATGCAGAGCAAGGGGACAGCAAGAGCAGGGAGCGGGGCCATCCATCAGCACGCGCCGATGGCACAGGGGAAGGAGATGCCGGCATAAATCAGGCCCTGTGCAGGAAATAAGCAGGATGGATGACAGGCAGGAGCTGGTGATCTGTTATTCCCACCGCGCCAGAAGATGCAGGAAATGTGGCTGGGTGAGTTCAGGTCTCGTTCCAGCACGGCAGTGCTGGGTGGCTCCGGGCGGGATGAGCCTGCCCCACACTGCCTGGTCCATGGATGGGCTGCAGAGCAGCTCTGTGCTCACCCCTCCTCCTGCCCAGACACTCACACGAGGCCCAGCAGGACCTGGGAGCTTCACCCCCCTCTCTGGAGGTGTCAGTGCCAACTACCATCTCAACATCTTGGAGAACTGAGCCCAAAAGGAAGCAGAGGAGGTTTCCTTTCCCTTGAACAGCGGCTGAAGGGGATTAGGGGTCTCTCCCTGGTCCTTCTGGCATCTCTGCATTGCCCTCCCTCACTGCCAAGGTGTTCCAGCTCTGCTTTGGGTACGTGGGCACTCTCCTGAGGGAGATGAGACAGGAGCTGGGCTGCTCCACAGGCTCATCTCTAGTGTGCAATTCCCTAATTTTAAGACTTCGGGCTCGGTTTCTCTGGTTACTCTCCAGACCTCCCCAGCAGTTCCTGGTGCTGCTCTGACTTCAAAGGGAAATGAGACCTTACACGTTTAATTGAGGCAAATTTCCTCCCTGTTGTCGGGTCAGCGAGGGGGGATTAATGGGGGCCAAGGCTCAGCCCTCTGGGGACACCCAAACATTTCAACACATGGGGCAGCCCTGGAAGGTGGAAAACAGGCAATGGGGAACTGGAGGTGACCAGGGCTGATCAGGAGCAGCTGAGACACATAAATCTCTCCAGCCATCAAAAGCTGCAACCTCCCCCCACCTCTTTATTTAGGCTGTGTTTTTTGAACGTAACCTGAAGCAATTAAACTCTTTCATCAGATGTCCTGCCTTCAATTTACCTCCTGCTTAGCGATATCACCGGCAAAGGAAGGACATGGCAGGCTCCTGCAGCCTTGCACAGGTCTGGATGTGGGCAGAGACAGCTCAGGTGAGTTCTGCTGTCCTGGGCTGGCCATGAAGTCACCTCCAGCAGCAGCCCTTGCCCCGGAGTCACCTCTCAGAAGGGCAGCACAGCTGGTGGGAAGCGGCTTGGGTGCCTCACACACTGTCCCCCATCTCCCTCCCCTTTCCTGGTGCCTGTCCACGAAATTCCCGGGGGATGGAGGAGAGTTTCAGCAGAGAGGAGCGAGGGGTCGGTGTGGCCGTGATGAGGAGCTCCAGTCCTGTTCCTGTGGGACACTCCTGGGAAGCAGAGAACACCACAGCCCTGCCGAGCTCTGCCCTTCCCCCTGCATAGACACAGGGCCAGTGACAGATTGTGCCTCACCAAGATGTCAGACGGGGTTTGTTTGGACAATTTTAGGGTCACTTCCAGGCTCCTGGAGATCCAGCTGCTGTCAGCAGCCCCGCGGAGACCCGACCTCTGCTCCTGGAGCTCCAACCCCCGGGGCCGCGGTGCTGACACCTCCCTGCCTGCTTGGGGAGGAATTTCGGATGGGTTTCCCCCCTCCCCAGCCCCGCCGGTCTCCAGCTGGCAGCGCTGGGATGCAGCCGGTCCCAGCAGCCATCCCATCCTCACTCCTGCCGCGCCCAAAGCAGAGGGGACAATTCAGCCCCGGTGGGATTTGGGATGGCTCTAAAGGATTTCGGATGGCACAGAATCACTGCCTGCCCTGGTAAAGGCAGCGAGTCTCGCTCCTGTGGGCGAGCCCGGGGAAGATGCGGTGGATGCGGAAGATGCGCGCCAGCCCCGCGGGAAGGGCGGGCGGAGGGTGCAGGGGCCGAGCCCTGCAGGAAAAGCTCCCCCCTCCCTTATTTGAGCGCTCAGCCCCCGTTGCGAGGCTGAAGCCCACGAACATTAACCCTGAGGCTATAAAATCTGAGTCGGTGTTTAACAGCCACACGGCGAACCACAGCGGGCCGAAAAACTGCGCGGAAATTCCCATGCCAAGGACTGCGACTGGAATTAATTAGTTCTTGCTCTCGCAACCTTTTCTGGTGCCACCAGGTGGTAACAACGTGCAGGAGCTGGCTGTCCCTTCATGCCACCCGGTCCCGGACAGCTGCTCTTGGGCACTGGTGGGTGGGAAAGAAATCTTTGCGCTTTTGGACATCGATCTCCGGGGAGCAGCGGAGGAGCATAAATCCTCCCTAGAGTGTTGTATGGCGATGGGGAAATGCTTTTGAAGGATGGAGGGAACTTAGCTGCTCCCAAATGTGAATTTTCTCGAAAGCCTTTTGGAGAAAAAGGACTTTGCATGAACCTCGTGCCCAGCGGTGCAGCCTGGGGGAGCCTCGGTGGTGCTGCCTTGACCAAGCACTGATGGAGCCGTGTCCCCACCGTGACTGTCCCCAAAAGAGGCACCCACAGCACAGCACGGGGACACGGCAGGTTTTCCAGGAGAAACCCCGAGCCTGGTCCCCCAAGCCAGAGAGGGAGGAGAAGGCTGGAGAGGGGAAGGGCCGCAATGACCTCAGCGCTAAACACTCCCCCATAAAGATTCTTTCTGGGCTTTTCCCGAGCCCTGACTGCCTCCGGGAGAGCGAAGCCGCACAGGGCGCTTTTCATCCGCCGGTCCTGCCCGGCCCCTGCCCGCCTCCCGCCGTCCTGCCTTTCCTCCTTCAAGGAGCAAGAAAGAGAAAATCCTTTCATGCCAGGAAGCCATAGAGAATATTTTCTGCACCCAAAATAAAGGATACAATTTTCCAAGCATCTCCTCTCCTGCTGGGGCCCTCCCACCTTCCCTATCCCTCGTTCCCTGCCCAGGTGAACTCCCGGGAAGAGCCGGTTGTCATCTTTTCAACAACTCGTTTTTCCCTCGCTCTGACTGTGCAGGGAGCGGCTCGTACTGTTTAAACACCTCCGGCTCCGGGGTGGGAGGTGAAACAATCCCGGCTTTCATTCTATGGAGGGGACCGGGAGATGGAGCAGCTCCGGCCGTGGCACCCACCACAGCGCCTGGGATGGCCAGGATGCTCCTCCCCAGGGACCCCCATGCTTCCCCTTCGCCAGGATACAGCTCCTGCCTTTGGGATGGCTCCTCCACCGCAGGGAAATGCCCAGCCCGGCTGCTGGATATCACCTGCCGTGGCCACTGGCACATTCCTGGGTGTCTCCACACCATGGAGGGTCCCACCCCTGATATCCCGTGGGGCTGCTGGGTGCAAGCTGAGCTTGCCAGGACTGTTGCAGGAGCCTGGGCTGCCAGCAGTCCCTCCCCAAGCCGTTCTGTGATTTAATAAAGACCGAGCCCGTCCCAGCCATCCCCACCTCACCAGGGCAGTGACCCCACTCCTCTGCAGCTGCATTGTATCACAGCCTCCGAGCTGGTAACTGGAAAGGAAAACTCTCCCACCCCTCTCCTTGTGAGCAGGATTGTCTCCATCCAAAGTTTTCTCCTGGAGGCTGTGCTCCAGGAGTTTCACAGCTATTTGCCCCGATGGAATGACCCCTGTGCCAGCAGACACAGATCTGTGTGTGCAGGGCACATGGCCCAGCCTGTGCCTTCTGCTGGTCCTGAGCCCAGGAACACGTCCTTCCCTGAGTCCTCCATGCCTCCTGAGCCCTGCTGGGCACTGCACAACTTGTGCTGTGGGGGGTTGAACAGACTGATCAGGTGAGGGGAGCTGGATGCTGAGAGCCCCCGAGGACCTTCTCACTGAGCCATCACCTTGGTGCAGGAGGAGAGGGGAGCACAGAGCCACCTGGAGCAGGGGGCTCTGCTGGGAGCTCGGGGGTGGCCAGGGCAGCAGTGGAGAGGAGAGGAAGCAGACTCAGGGACTGAGATCTCTGTGCCAGACCCCTCCAGAGGAGACCTGAGAGCACCCCTGGCCCTGCAGTGGGTGCTGAGCATCACCCCTGTGCCCTCCCAGGCCCCACAGACAGCAACAGGCTGGTTCTGGTTCAGCTGTTGCTGCAGCTCCTTCATTCATCTTAGTCCCATCTCTGAGACATGACAGAAAACACACAGATGAGGGAAAGAAGTAGAGTTTGCTGAGCAGGGTGGGATTTCTGTGCTGCTTGGGGGACTGTGTCCTACTTTCTGTTGCTTCTTTCCCTCTCTGACAATACTCCAAGGGCAAAGCCTCCAAGGACCCCAAGCCCTTGACCTTCTTTGTCAGGCAGAGCTGCTCAGACGCAGCCTCCCTGACGGGCCCCGGCTGGCGTCGGAATCAAGGATGTTGATTGCATTCAGATTCTAATTTACTCAACTTGCTACTAGGAAGTCATCAGAAAAGATGGTTTAAAATCATTCAGGGAAAACTCAGAGCATAAAATTTTAATTGCCACCTTGTGAAATGAGGTTCTCCCGGGCTGGCCAAGCCTGGCTGCTGTGCCAGTGTGGATGGAGATGTTCCTCACCAGCTCGGTTGCCCTGGGCAGGAGGGTGGAGATGGGGACAATCAGCTGCTGTAATTGCTGCAGGGTTTGACCCCTGCAAGCAGTGTAGGGAAAACATTTTGCTGGATGCCAGCAGCAGCCCCGTGTCAGGCACTCTGGGCACTCTGCTCCCATCAACACCCAAACCTTCACCCCTTCAGCAAAACCCTTTTGATATCTGTAAGGGCTGCCACCTCCACCTCTGCAGCAGGATTGCATTATTCGTGGTAACCTGGTTAATAGAATAATTATGCTTGGTTTTGACTTAAAATTGCCCCAGAATAGCCTCTAGTTTTGCTGATGTAATTCAAAACAGAGAATAGAAGACCCGTGTGTACTTGGCCAGTTCCTGAGCCTTGGAACTTTGGAATGCTGGCTCTCCCTGAGCACACACTCCAGCCATGGAGCCCCCTGGGGTCTGTGTTTGGACAAACTCATGTAAATCCATCCCAGATAAGGTGTGAAAATCTTCTCACTGCTCTCTGGCCCCACACACTGACATCAGGTGCAGAGGGAATGGGCAGGTGAGGGCAGAGCCAGCACAGACATGGCCTCACTCCTCTGCAGAATGAATTTGTGATTGCAAACAGGAAAAAGCCTCTGCCTTCCCCCTCATCCTCCCTCTGAGCAGGCTCCTGGCCTTACACAATTATTTATGTGCTGGAAGAGGCAAATCAAAGCTCACCAAGGCGAGCCCAGCAGCAGAGAGACAGAGCTGCTGCTGGAGCGGGGCTCTGCAGGCACTCTGAGCCTGCTCCCCACTGCCCCGGGCACCCCTGTCACCTGCCAGTGCCCCCAGGTACCTCAGAACACACAGATCAATAAAGCCACACTCGGGCTGGAGTGTGAGTGAGCCCAGGACAGCATCGATCCCAGAGCAGGGTCTGTAATGGGCTGGGATGAGCCGGGGCTGGCAGATCCTCGAGCAGCTGGAGATCAATAGCTTTCATAAAGCAGACTGAAAAATAGGGGAGAGGCCTAATGGCACCGGAGTGCTGGGCTACACTTATACAAGAAAAACAATTTGAGGAGGACAAAATAGCGACATTGATCATGCCACTATTTCCCCATTTTTATCTTTCTTTGGGAAAGTTCTCAGCCAGCTCCAGACAGCACAAACCTTCACTGGAGCCCCGGTGCAAGCAGAGGCTGTGCATGGCATTGCTGCTCTTTGCATTCCCAGTGTGTTGTGCTGGGTTTAACCCTGACTTTAATTAGGAAAATCCCCCTCTCTCTGTCCCTGCAGTGTCAAACCCTTGGGCTGGAGGGGGAAAGGAGCATCTCCTGCACACAGGGAGTGGGGCAGAGCTGCTCTGCTCTTGTGCTGGGGAACTGTCCCACACCGTGTGTCCCACCCTCACTGGGAGGAGTTTTGGGGCTGAAGATGTCCCCCCCTGCCCTGGCACCCTCCAGGGGCTCTCTGTCCCTGCCAGGGAGCTGAAGGCAGCCAGAGCTGCCGCGTGGCACCACTGTGGGCACAGGGCATGGCCCCATGGCAGCTCACAGGAAGAGTTATGTGCTCAGGATTAACTCCCTGCTGTTCTTGGCAGCACCTGATTTATGATGATTTATCTTGGAGTACACCTGCCTCATTTATTATTTTTTTAGAGATCTGTTCTGCAGTTGTGGATAAGTTCAGCCAAACAATGCTGGACTGGGGTTTTCTGTGGGGTGCACCAAGAAATTCCTGAAACTTGGAGCCATCTCAGAGTCTGTGGGGAGAGTGTTCAGCTTGTCACGGACTTAATAAAGTTTATTGAGTCTTTGAGCCTTTAGAGTCTGTCTGATCCTTCATCAGGGTTTACAGCTAAATTGCCAGGGAGAATAGATTTGCTGCTCAGGGGGCTGGTGGTGAAAGGGCTGTGGGTGCCAGGGCAAGGCCGGCAGGAGGGCTGGGAAGAGAGGAGGAGGTTACCACCACGAGAGCTGGGTCACAGCCAGGGAATCTCAGCTTTTAAAGGAACAATTTGCAGAAACTGCCACGGAATTTCTGTGAGGTCGAAGTGATAAAGCAGAACACAGTGGTTGGATAAAGCAATTCAGGAGAGATTTATCTGCCATGTGAGGAAAAGTTGTGCCAGGATTTGCTTGGTGGCAGTACCAGAGATGTCCTGAGACTGCAAGGCAATGGAAAGCCCAGGGAGTATCCAGCAAGAGAAGAGATCATGGAATCACGGAATCCTGGGATGGGTTGGAAGGAACCTCAAAGCACATCTCATTCCACCCCTGCCATGGACAGGGACACCTTTCTTAGCCCAGGCTGCTCCAAGCCCCATCCAACCTGGCCTCGGACACTTCCAGGGATCCAGGGGCAGCCACAGCTCCTCTGGGCACCCTGTGCCAGGGTTTTACCACCCTCATTTTAAAATATATACCAAATCTAACTGGACCCTCCTTCCATTTAAAGCCTTTGCCCTGTCAGACCTTCCCCTGTTTCAGTCATGGCTGAGAACAACAAGGGGGATAAAACTGATGATGGGCAGACCCAACCCTCACCCTGCCTGCAGTCTCATGTGGTGTTTCCCTGGACCTGGGGCTCTGTGCTGGTGTTTTGGGGGGGTGCACAGCTGTCCTGGGGATGCTGCTTCCAGAATCCTGAGGCAGGAGGGCTCTGCCAGAGCTGTCCTGAGCCAACCTCTGCATCAGCCTCCTCATGGGGCAATCCTGGGAGAAGTTCCATCTTTGGAGACTGAAAATCACCCAGGCAAAAGCCCTCGTGGAATGTCTCCTTTCCATCACTCCAATCCCATCCACTCCACAGACCCACAGGAGAAAAGGGCCCATCTGTTTGGAGTTTGCTTTGCAAAGGAAACCCGACCTTCTGGGACAGCATCTCCCAGCGCCTGCTCCTCATCTGCTGATCTCTGAAACCTTGGCACACCGAGCATCTCGGCAACGATTTTGCAGCACACCCGAGTGCAGGAGAGAGCCTGATTTACAATTATCCTTCAGTTACAAAGGTAATTTTAACTGGGATTAGCTGATCCTGTAAAGTAATTGAAGCCAGGAGGTCTGGGGCTGCTGCGCTGTTATTATCACCAGATGCCATCGCAGAAACAAAGGGTGAGGGCTGTCTCCAAAAGTGCTTCTCAAAACCTTCCAATTCCATCTCTCCAGGTATGAAGGGAGGGCAAAATCTGACAGGCAGGGAGGGGGGAGAGAAGTGGAGGGATGAATGAGCAGAGATCCTAAATGAATCAGGCTGGACGAAGGGAAGGTCAGGGAGGCAGTGAGGAGAAGGGCTGCTCGTGGGATGAACTTCTGCCCAGGGACCTCTCCAGCCTGCTCTGTGCCCAGCAAAGGCTGTTCCTTTCTAATTATCCCTCTCAGATAAAGAAACCATTCTGCAATTAAACAAAGGAACACCCCCTGCCCTCACCCTCTTGGGATACTTTGATACATTCACAGATGCTACAGCTGCATTTGGGGTCACCAGCCCAGCTGGCACCCCTGGCCCTTGGCTGCCAACTCTCCCCAAATCAGAGAACCCTCAGGGGCTCCCTGGATGTTGGTGCTGCTGTTCCAGCTCTGCTTGGAGTGGGGCTGCTGGTCTGGCACCGACCCCAGCGTGTCCCTGCAGCAAGCACTGGGTTGTGCAGGAGTTCACTTAATTGCTTGGAGGGTTTTTGGCTCCTCTGAGAAATCACCAGATCCCGCAGGTGGGAAGCGGGAGCACGGGCAGGAGTGTGGGGAGAACAGAGGGAAAGGCTGGGAGCTACCTCATCCTCTCCCTGCAGCACCCCTGGGCACAGCAGGGTCTGGGCTCCAGCCTGGCAGAGCCACTCCTGGCACAAGGGACCCTCCAGCCTGGCAGGGCCACCAGGCACATCCCAGGACCATGGGAACATGTGACTGGAGCAGCTGGGTTCTCTGTCAGGGGCTGGACTGGCACCCGCTGCTTGGATTGCCCAAATTACCCCCTGTGGCACCACCTGGGTGGCATCACTGCCACACCTCAGGGTGGTTTAGCTGAACTGCCTTCAGCTGCCAGACACCCTCAGTGCCAAGCAGGACCAAGGCACTGCTGTCCTTAATGAGAGCCCAGGATGTGCTCAACTGAAATATTTCTGCTTGTTCAATAAGACAAATGAAGTTTTAGGACAGTTCAAGTGCAATTAAAGCTGTCATGTCACAGATGTGGGGGACAGTCCTGTGTAATCAGATTACAGCAATTCCCTGACAGGACCAGATCTGATCCTAAACTACACGTCAAGGTCCTTTCAACTCTACACCAGTGGGAGAAAAATCCCAAACACAATCAGGAAGAAATCACAATAAAAAAAGGAATTGCTTCTGCCGGGATTGCAACCAGCAGCGATCGCTGTGATTTGCACTAATCAAGGCCAGCCCAGCCCTGTCTGCTGGAATTATCTCTCCCACTAATCCCCAATGTGTTTCCTATTTGGGCTCTTCTGGGCTTCCCTGTGGAGCAGCCTGGGTGAATCCACGGTGGAACAGGCAGGGCTGGAGCTCTCCTTCCCAGAGGAACACCTGGGACCACCCCACTGGCACTGGGGCCCTGGAGAAGGGAACAGGGACTGCCACCCCCGGGGCAGGGGGATGATCCCGCTGGGGGCCCCTACATCCCAACAACAGCAGCATCCCAGGCCCCAGATGGTTCAGCTCCCTGTGGCTCTCAGAGCTTTTGGGCTCTTTTTTTAAGGTCAGAGCAAGGAACTCTGTGGCCCCCGAGCACTGCTGGGGCAGAGGGTGGATGAGACACAGTCAGGAACCTCCTCCAGCAGCACAGGGAAAGGAGCAGGACCATCCTGAGCTGTCCTATCATCCTCATCTTTAACCAGGGTCGGAGGGAACAAGGAACTGTACAGGTAAGCCTTTGCGGTGATCTGGTTCTTCATAAAAACTAATTTGTTTCCAGCACAAAATCATTTGCCATGGAAAAAAAAAAAAAAAAAAAAAAAAAAAAAGGAAAAAAGGAAAAGGAAAGGGAAAACCAGGCACGTTCCTGACTGACAAAAGAAAGGCAGTTTCAACACTGCTCTGCCCTCCACCCCTGTTAGGAAAGAGCTCAGTGCTCCCAGCAGCATGTCCACAACGGGGGCAGCAGCACGGTGGGAGCACGGTGTGGGTGCCACCCATAGTGGCACGGGTGCCACACTCGGGGGGTGTCCCCGTGGTACGGCAGGTGTGCTCCCGCAGCTCCCGGTGCCCGGCCGCCCCGCCGCTCCCACCCGTCCTGCCGCCACTGTCGCTCGGCCCCAACCCGCGCTGGCAGCTGGAATTGGCGTTATTCCGGGTTTGCCGTTCTTCACCCCGAGCAGCCTCAACCAGCACTCGGGGGGCACAAACCCCGCGGTTACTGCGGGGACGAGCCTGGCCTGGGGGGATGAACTGGGGGGGACCCTCTGGGACAACCCCAAGTGACACCTGGGGGTCTGGGGGCTAAACTGGGGCTGGCCATGGGAGCAGGATTGGGGCTGGCCATGGGAGCAGGATTGGGGCTGGCCATGGGACCACTCAGTGCTCCAGGCTGGGTTTGGTCACAGGTTGGACTCAGTGATCTTGGGGATCTTTTCCAACCTCAGTGATTCTGGGATTCTATGGCTGGTCCAAATAGGGTTCTGAATGGCTCAGCAGGGCTCCAGGTGGGTCCTGGTTTGTCTTCGTTTGACACAGGGGGTTTTGGCTCTCTGTTGGCCAGTGGGGCCAGGTAATGATCCCATTGCCAACTCTGAAATATGAAACAATCCAAACAATTCTCACTTTGCCAAGAGGCTGCACATCCCACTCAGACCTCAGACCTTGAACTCCAACACTGCATGAGCTGGAGGCAGAGGCAGCCTCCCTGCAAAAGGCAAACCTCCCCACTGCACCCCTGAGTCCCAGGGGAGGCAGTGCCAGGACAGGGGACTTTTCCTTTTTCTATAAAAAGCTGGCAGGTACAGGACCCACCAGCACAGGGAGCTCTCCAAGGGCACTCAGTGCATCCAGTAGAACCCTTTGCCAAAAAAAATGAATCAGGTAAGACCAATGTGAGATGAATTGAAGTGTGATCCATTCACCGGCAGAGTGTGAGTGATGTCCACAGCCAAATTCTCTGAGTAAACTCTCCATCATGGATTATTCATTCATCTCAGCTGCTTATGAGGAAAGAGCAGAAAGCTGAAAATGTTCCAGTGCCAATTATTTATTGAAGGGATGTTCTCTTTGGTGGGCTCAGAACACTCAAGCACGGTGTTTATCCTGCCTTCCTTGGGAGAGGCTGGAGTGGAAGAGATGGGGAAAATCTCTGCAGGTGTTCAGGCTGAATTTCCCTGTGTTGAGTTTCATCACCTTTATTCATAGCTCCACTGCTTTTGGGCCATTCTGGACAATATTTCTTCCTTTTCAGTGTTTACACCCTTTAGATATTCCTAGACAGCCATTATATTCCCCGTTAGTCTTTTCCTGGCCTGGCTGTATTTCCTTATTTTAATCTTTCCCCATCATCAATCCCTCCTGCCCCTTCATCATCTGTGCCTCTCTTCACTGAATTCCCTCTGATTTGTCGACATCATTCTTGTTTATGATTCCGAGATCTCATTTAGCATTTGATTTCTGCCAAAAATAAAATTGAGCTTGATTGTTTTCGCTGATGACTGAAGGAGACATGAATTGTTGCTTGGAAAACAGTCCTTGAGACAGCAATATGTGAGGGAGGGGAAAGCAAGGCAGCTCCATCAGGCAGACAAACACCCAGATAATGTCGGCTCTGGCTCGATTGGATCTTGGGAGCTGGGACGTGCTGACAGTAATAGCCCCCACTATAGGAGTGTTTAGCTTTTAAACAGAAATGGGAGTTATAACTCAGGCCCTGCATAAATCACCAGGCCAGGAAAATCTCCCATATACAGGTCTGCACAATAAACTGGGCTGAAATTCCTTGTCCTTGAGGAGAGGAGCAAAATTGCAGCTTCCTTTGTGTGGGAAAATGGGGGGGGGTCAAGTCCGATTGAGCACTTTGTTCACCGAGTCCTGCAGCTGGGAAAGTCACAGTGGGTTTTGTGGGGATCCTCTGAATTGCCACAGGGCTGGGAGAGAGTGTGGTGAAGGGCAAAGTGGGACTGCAGGAGGGTCTTCATCCAGGGAGGGAGATCCAGCCTGGCCATCCCAGAGCTGCTCTGGGACTGGCACTCACTGCCCACACCTCTCAGGGCTGTCTGTGGGGAGGTGTCTGCCTGCGTCTGGACCTGCATCTACACCTTCATCTGCACCTGGACCTACATCTATACCTGCATCTACACCTTCATCTGCACCTGGACCTGGCCCTGGCTCTGTACCTGTGCCTAGATGGAGCTGTGGGGTGGTGCTGCAGGGTCCCCATCATTTCTGGCCACCAGGTGTTGTCATTTCTGTCTCCAAATGCTGCTTTAGGCACCTGGTATTGCTCATCCGGATGACCAAAAGCTGGATGGCTCCAGCCTCTGACTCTTCCAGGCGTCTCCTGGTGGCTTCCCTGAGGAGGACTGACCTCCCTGCCAGTCCCACCCAGCGACTGGCACTGTCCCCTGGGATCTCTTCAGCCCGCACCAGGACAGTGCTACTGCCACTCGTGGAATCACAGAAGGCTTGGGGTCGGAAGTGACTTCATCTAGTCGGACTGTTCCATGGTTTTACTCTCTCGGGAAGTCGCTGTGTGTGTCTGTGCCCTGGGAAACGTGGGCACGGCAGTGTGTGAGGCTGGGCAGAGGGAAGGGAGCAGCGGCGACCACCCTGTATCCTGCGGGAGCAGGACCTGGGGCTGAGGAGCAGCACCGTGGGACAGGGGCTGAGGTCGGGAATGCTGTCCCCACACTGGAGCACATGAAAATCCCCCGGGTCTGAGATCCGCATAAACCCACAGAGCAAGTGGGGACTGGTTTCCCCTGGAAGCAGCTACCTTCCAGGGAGATCCCCGAACAGAGGAGCTGTATCCCCGGGGATTTCCATTTAAATGCTCCTTGGCAAAACCCCCTTAAAAAGCTGCTGATGACTCGTGGAAAGCTTTGGAAAACATGCTAATTACCGGGAAACAATGCTGCATCTCCATGGCTAGAGCCCCTCTGATTCCCTCCCTCCCTTCCCGGCACCACCAGAGGCATTTCCATGAGAAGGGCAGCTTTGTCTCTCCGGACTGTTCGTGCTTCTTATTCCAGCACCTGAAGTCAGGCTCCAAAGTGTGGGATCCCTCAAGGCATCTCCACAGCAACCCCCCTTCCCTCCCCCGAGCAGGGCTTGGGACAGGGAGCTCCTGTCACCCCCGGGAGTGGGACAATTAGGGACGGGACTCATTAGCATTATTACTATGCGCGGCGTGTGCTGCAGCAGCATCCCAAAGCTCCCGTCAGGATCAGGTATCCCGTGTGCTGGGAGTGGGTAAAACTGCTATCAGACACAGGAAACTCCACTGGTTTCTCCAAGGAACACGTGTTTCAGCAGTGGAGGACCCCGGGTGTCTCTTTGCTATCACCTCCCACTGTTACGACCCCACCAAGGGCTCTGTTCCAACGGGAGCGTCAGCTCGGGAATCAGCTCCCGGCACCGTGGAAAAAGCCGTGGTGCTTCTTGGCTTCATTTCTATTTGGCTTGTTTTGCTATGGCAGAACTGGGATGGGACGGATGGGATTTCATCCCTTCCCATGGGCAGCAGTGGCCTTTGGCGGGAGGATGAAACATCCACCAATTTCCCCAGTTCAAGAAAAATGTCAGAGAGAGCTTGGACCATGTTGCAAGGGCTAACGACCCCTCCTGATAAGAGGGAGCAGGAGGGAAGCGGAGAGGACCCTGGTTTTGAACATAACCCAAACACCTGGAAGGAAAACCCTAATTCTGAGGGTCTGTGCCCCATGACCCGTCTGCTCCTTGTGCCTCCTTCATTCAGGCTCTTGGAGACCTGCCTCATGAGTCATCATCTGAATCCTAAATAGTTCCGAGATGTACAGAGGCATTCCAGGTTTGCTCAGGAGCAGTTGGATATGTTCCTATTGCTCAGGGGCCAGGGACAAAGCGATGAAGGAGGAGGGAGCTGTGCGGGGAGAGAGTGGCAGGGCTGAGCTGCACTGCGGGAACAAGGAGCGTTCCCATCGGCCGGGGGACAGCCGGGAACACACACAGCAGCTACAAGATGGCAACAAAGCAGAGGGATGGCAGCAGCTCCAGTCCCCGAGCTGGCACCAGGCAGCCAAGGCTGGCAGAGCCATCCCTGCGGCAGGTGCAGCGCCAGGCGTGTCTGCGAACAGGGAGTGGGATGTGCCCGGGACATTCATTACCCAGGCCAGGGGAGGTTTCAAGAGGAAACAATCCCATGAACGCTCACTTCCCCACACCCAAATTCCTCCTTTTTCCTAGAGAGGCAAGACCAACACGGCTCTTTGCATCGCTTTGCATCCGAGCAAGGGATTAACCGTCCACGGTGCCTCAATGCAGGCTGGAAAGCTTCCAGGAAGTCAGCACCCCGGCGCTGCCTCTCCCTCTAAATGCTTTGGCTTCCTGCAGGAAAATGAAATCCATTAACAAGTTCCACCCCTGCTCGGAATTCAAGGCTAGAACTGTCAATGCTTTGGGAAGGAGCTAAATGGGGGGATTTCCATAACAATCAGCAGCTACAGCATTAATCCATAGTCATATTAACCTGGGATGACAAGGACACGTCTGGCTGTTGTCTCTAATGTAATCTGCCATTGTGCCCGGCCCCGCTGAGCTCGGCTTTGTGCTGGGCCTGGGCTGAGAGCAGCTTCTCTCCCCGGCTCTGGCCACAGCTCAGAAACGAGAGAGACGAGGATACACGCGGGGAAGGCATTACTGCCTGAGTGCTCGTGTGTGTGCCCAGTGTACTGTGAGCACCCTGGGCACGGAGGGGTGTTGGTGCTGGGCCTTTGTGAGGTGTCAAATACACCAGCAAAACGAGGGAAAAGGCAGAAATTCCAGTGTGGGATCAGGGCTCTGGGTGGGAATGTGTGGATGTAGTGCTAGGCGGATGTGTTGGGTGTTCAGCGTGTTGTGCCTCCCTCCCGGGCTCTGTCCCTGTGGATCTGCTGGCACAGGGATGCTGCCATGCCAGGCACTCAAAGGTGGTGCTGGAGATGATCCCGGTGGAGCCAGGGCAGCCCGGAGGGATGGAGATGGTGCCTGGCCCCTCTGCTCCTTTACAACACTGGCACCACGTTCCCTGCAGGGCTGGGCAGCCCCACTGACCCTTCCCTGTCCCTCATTTCGCTGTGTGTGCCTTCCTAGAAGCAGCACCTTCTCTGTGTGGAAGATTTAGGACATGGATACAGAGCTGCAGTGCCACCCCAAATGAGCCTCATTTCTGGCCCTTCTCTTTTCAAAAATCTTCCACTCCATTCCATGATTTCTGTGTTGCTATTTAGTTCTATTGTGAAAGGGGTGGAAATCGGAAACTGTGATTCACCAAGATCTTTGCACAGAAACTTCACACGCTGGAACAATTAATTATCCATTAAACCCTTTGTCTGTGTCATTGCATTGTTCCAGGCTCCCACTGAAGCCCCTCAGCGAGGCAGTCGGGCTGCCAGCCTGCGAGTGTGGTTAATCAGCTAACGAGCTTAGAAATACAATAGACACAACAACACGGTGCTCTCCGAGCACCACGATGCCCAAGGGTCTCCAGCCACCCCAGAAAACATGGAATTAGCCATGGCTTGGCCCCACTGCGGGCCAGCAGAGCTGAGTGAGACACACTTCTTGCAGACGTGACTTTAAAAAGCTTCTACCAGCTCCAGCATCATGGAATTGTTAGGGTTGGAAAACCCATCCTGTTCCACCCCTTGCCATGAACCGGGATACCTTCCACTATCCCAGGTTGTTCCAAGCCCTGTCCAACCCAGCCTTGAACATTTCCAGGAATGGGGAGTCAGCAACATCCTGGGCCAACTGCTGTCTCAGGGCACAGTGGATGCAGGGAGTGATGGGGACACAGAGGGCGAGGTGGATTTAATGGGGAAAAACTGCTGAGAAACTGGGAAAATTTCAGCTTAGCTGAGGTTAGAGGTGACACTTGTGTCTGGAAAGTTGTTGCTGTGTGGCTGAAGTCTGGGAAAGCGGCATTGGAGGGAAGCAGGTGGAGGCATGAGATCTTTGAGGATACTTTTAATGACAGAAATTTTGTCTCCGTTGTATTTAGGCCTTAATTACAGCAGCCATAAAGGTGTTTATTTCCTGGCGACGAACGGCGGGCCAAGGAGAGAACCCTCTCATCAGCTCTTACAAGTTTCAATTACTTTTTTCTCAATTATGTTTATGTTTTCCTTGCAGCTTTCGGGAACAGCCTGTGGGCAGAGGCACTGTTCCCAGGAGGATGGAGAAGGTCAGGAGACAAAGCCACAGAGGCTGGAGAGCTTTGGCCAAGGTCAAAGCAGACAAACCCCAAAAATTTCATTGCAAAGGTGGATGAAGGGGCTTTTAGATGACCATCAGCCAAACCTGGAGCTTTCAGGGCAGTTTTTTATTCCTGTTTCTCAGTGGCCTTCCTGTGCCAACATCCTTATGGCCTTTGTGTGCCATGGGACACTTCTTAATGTCTGTGTCTGCCACAGGCAAAGGCTGCTGGAAAAGGCTCTGCTTCCATGTCCCTTTAACACAGCCATGGCCACGAGTCACTCACAGGCTCTGGAACAACGAACAATGAGTGATAAAAATCCAGAAATCATTCCCAGGTTTAGTCTCCCGAAGTTGAAATTTTTCCATGGCTATGCCACAAACCACAACACCCCCCCAGCCTCAAAGCCCTGGAGAGCAGCAGAGATAAGAGCAGCTATCAGCTTGAAGAGGCTCAGGCAGATAAGCATCTTGCCTTGGAGCAGCCGATAAAGCTGCAAGCTGGGAGGAATGTGTGCCAGAGCATGGGAGTGACAGGAGCCTAGGCTGGGAATGTCTCTTTCGAGAGGGGCTGTGGATGTCCTGCAGTGTCACCGACCTGTGCAAGGCACCTCCCCTCGTGCTGAATCCTTGTTCCCAGCCCTTCCCCTGGATGGAGCACGAGGGGCTCACAGCTCTGTCCCTCACCCGACCCATCCCTGCTCTGGCTGTCACCTCCCTCCGTTCTCCCAGGAGTGCTCCGTGTGTAAAAGCCGTATCTGGAGGAAACAGCAGTGAAATGGCCTCAAGCTACACCCAGGGAGGCTTAGATTCGACGTTAGGAAGAATTCTTCACGAAAAGTGTTGCGAAGCATTGAGCCGGCTGTCCATTGAACAGGAAATACCATCCCTGGAAGTGTTAGAAAACCATGTGGATGTGGCACTGAGGACACTATTTAGTGGTGAGCCTGGTGGGGTTAAGTGGACAATTGATCTTAATGATCTTAAAGGTCCTTTCCAACCTTAATGAGTCCATGATTATCTTCTATGATGTCACTGGTTTCCTGCTCCATGGGATTGATTCCCTCCTAATCCTGCCACCCAGGCTCCTAATCCACCCCACACCTCCTTTTGAAAGCTGCTGGGCAAAGAACCAAAAATATCCTTCCCTTTGCCCTGCAGGGGGGAGCCTTGAGGTGGGCAGGAGGCTGCTGAGATCCCAGCCAAGTCCTGGGAACACAGCACGGAGAGGGAGGAAACTCTGACATTCCTGGTGCTCCAGCCCCACGGCCATCGCTGCCACCAGCTCCTTTGTGCTGTGGGGGATCTTGGCACTGGGGTGACACCTGGCTGGCTGGATAAAAATGGGAACATTTACAGCTCCAGCAGAGTCATTCCTGTTTCCTGCCCCAGACAGTGCCAAGGCTCGGGCACAGCTGTTACTGGACAGGTGAGAGCAGGGGAGCAGAAATTCAGGCAGAAATTCCTGCCGGGACACACGGGTGTCTCTGACCTTTACCCAGTGCTATTTCTGTTTCAGTTGGTCTCTGGGGCAAACCTCGGAGGTTCCCGTGTCCCCTCCTGCCCAGGGGTTCGTGTCCCCGGGCAGGAGCACTGATTCCTGCGAGGGCTGGAGCAGATTTGCTGACTCCGGGAGTGTTTTGTGCCTCTGATGGCTCAGCGCTGCTCATTAACGGGGGAAGGAAGGCGTCCCCCACCCCTCCCCCGTTGCCAGGCCAGGTGGAGACATGATTTATTGCGCTCTTTAGTCATTACTCTCAGTTACCCAATTATGTTTTTTAAAGTTAAAAATGCAAGAACTTTGTTGCGGCTGCATCTGGGGATTCTGCAGCATCTGGAAGATGGTTAGGAAAATAAAACCCAGAGGAAACCGAGAACAGCAACACCAGCAGCTTCTCGAGTGCTACCTGGCAGTGATGTCCCCAGCAGGTCACGGGGTGACAGAGCTCCCCAGGCCTCTCCCCGGTCTTGGCAGAGCCAAGTGGGCTGACACCAGGCAGGGGCGGGCCGGGATCTGGGGCATTCGGTCCTGCTTAGCTAAACCTGCTCTTGCCTAAACCCAGAGCAATCGGCAGGGAGGGCTCAGCACAAGACAGATAAGGCTGCGGTGCTGCTGACTCAGCACTTCCCCTCACTGACTCCTCTGCCACGGTGGGTTTGGAATCACCGGATCAGCAGGGTTGGAAAAGCCCTCTGAGACCATCGACTCCAACTGTTCCATAGCCACCACTAAGCCATGTCCACAGGTGCCCCGTCTGCTTGTCTTTTAAATCTCCCCAGGGATGGGAACTCCACCACTGCCCTGTGCCAGGGCTGGACAACACTTGGGGGGAGAAGAATTTTTCCTTAATAACCAATTAAACCTACCTGGAGCAACTTGAGGCCATTCCTCTTGTCCTGTCTTGCCCTTGCCTGGAAGGACAACAGACTTTGGGATGGCTGAAGACAGCAGAGCCTCCAGCTTCCTACCGTGTTCCTTCCATTTCCAGAGCCCAGCCTTGGAGCAGCTGGTTCTCAAAGGAGGATGCTCTTAAAAGCCAGGGAATTCATTACAGAGTCAGTCCCGGGTGATGTTAAGGTCTGGAGGGCAGGGTAACAGTGCTCATTTACTTGTGTTGGTATTTTTGCCTCTCCTCTCCCCACGTGAAGCATGAGGAATTTCTGCTGCTCAGGCATTCCTTAGGTGCAGGGTTATTTTTGCCTCTTTGCTGATGCTCAGATTCCTCCCTGCCCGTTTCCAGGTCAGGTCCCAGTGCACCTGGAGCTCCCCACCCCTTCCCTGCGCTTTCATCTCCCCAGCCCACTTCCTACCTGCCTCCTCTAGGGATCTCTCCCCCTTGGCTTCCCCTCAGAGGGAAAGAGCAGAGCCTCCCAAGACTCCCAGTGCCTTCACCAGCTTTGCCAGCATCCCCATGGTACCCAGGGCTCAGACCCAGTCCTTTCCATCCCAGCAATCCAGATTTCCACAGGGTCCCTTGCCAACACGGGGCTCTGGTTAAGGATCACCTTAGATGAACATGTCTGGGGCACATGGAAGTGTTTTTCCTTTCCCAGTTCAGTGCCTTCCCCAGCTCTCTGCTCTGTTTCCCTGTCGTTGCCCCAGTGAGCTGAAAATGTCACCGCTGCCACCACAACCATGTGTGCCTGCAGAGTCCAACGAGCCACTTAATTAGGTGGGGGAAGAGATGGTTTTTTTCCTGCCTGACCACATCCCACCCCAGAGTCAACTGCTGCTCAGAGCCATCGATAAGCTCCATGTCCTAGTTCACAGCGTCTTTGCAATTACAAATGGAGAAAACATAAAGAAAGGGACCTTAAATCATCTAAATTAAAGCTCTGAGAACTGTGCAGTTCCACTGCCTCAGATTAAACAATCAGAGCACCACAGCTTTTCCTTCAGCCCTGATGAGGAATTTGGGCAGGGCTCCATTTCTAGGACAAGGGGGGATGGTTTTAAACTAAAAGGTTTATTTAGGTCAGATACAGGGAAGGTATTTTTTACAGTGAGGGTGAAGAGGCCCTTCCCAGAGAAGCTGTGGCTGCCCTGCCCCTGGAAGTGTCCAAAGCCAGGCTGGATGGATCTTGGAGCAACCTGGGATAGTGGAAGGTGTCCCTGCCCATGGCAGGGGTGGAACTGGATGACTTTGAAGGTCCCTTCCAACCTAAACTATTCTCTAAACTCCCCAGCCAGTGCCCTGGAGATGCAAATATAAGAACACTCTACTCCAGGGCCACAGGAGCTGCCTGCTCTGTCTGCCTCTTCTCCAGCATCCCAGACCCACTTCTCCCTGGCAGGGAGGTGAGAAATTACTTCAATAATGTCAATCTCCCCCCCCCCCCCCCCCCCCCCCCCCCCCTTAAATATATTTCAAATCTAGGAGTGTTTGTTTCCCTCCTTGGAAGGACCAGGCATTCTTCTGGCTGGTCACACACTCTTGATGACCAGCACAAACCCTGACCTTGATCCAACACATTTCCCATCCCTGGAATTCTCCGGTACTGATGCAACCATTCTTCACTCATTCCCTAATTACCTCATTACCCTGGAAAAGAGGGAGAGCAGGTCCTTTCAGGAGCAACCCCGGATCCTGAGGGAAAATCCTGAGGGGGTTCTCCATTTCAGGCGTTTTCCTCCAATTTGACAATTCCCTGCTCCACGGGGTGTTCAGGTGCTGTTTATGCCGTTCATTATGCTGATGGCTGAGATAAGAGATAAGGGATTGCCAAGGAAACACGGCTTCCCAGCCACATCCCAGTGGTTGTGCTCACATTTTGGGAGAAGAGGGAGCTCACTCAGGGCAGGGGCACCCCCAGCATGTGTAGGGATGGGAACAGCTCTGAGCCTGATGTTTCCTGGCTTCCCACCACACAAACAAACCCCCAAATCGAATTCCTACAGCTTTGACTGTTATTTTGTTTCGTTTGCACTACAGGATTTGGTTTGGAGGGATTTTGGGGTGCTGAACAGCAGGAGGTGGGGTTCCCCAGGGATCTCCTGTCTGGGAAGAGCCACTGTGGAGGCAGGAACAAGGGGATAAAGGTTTTGCAGTTTCCCAAAAACATCTGATGACATGAAGAGAGAGAAGAGAGGGGTGACTCAGGGGGCTTGGAGAGGAGTGCTGGAATTGGATCCAGCAGAAGCAAATCAGGAATGAATGTCAGGGAAGAAATGAAAAGGCTCTTGTTGAACCAGAATGGTTTCCCAAATGGACTGTGGACAAACTGTGCCATGGGCAGCCTTGGACAAGAGGGGATGATTTAACAGAGTGTTCTGGCTGTTAAAGTCCAGACCCTGGGCTCTTTGGGATCTGCAGATGACTCTGGTGCCCCCAGGCATGTCCCTGTGGCTTGGGTCAGCTCAGCACAACTCGGTGTGGTTCAGTTTCTGTTTTCTAGGAAAAACAGGCAGGAAAAAGGAGAATTTCTTTTTAAAAACTGGAGAAGGAAATGGGGTTGGAGGGAAACAGAAGCTTGTCACTCATTAGGAGAAACCCAAAATAAACGGGACGCCATCCAGGCTCTTCAAACCAGAAATGTGACCTAATTTTCCTTTCCAGTGACGAGCCAACTCCCTCCCCCAGCAAGAGCTCCCTGCCCAGCCCCAAACACCCAGCCAGAAGCCCCAGGACCCCCAGTGCCCCCACCTGAGCCCTGCAGCACCCAGAGCACAGGCAGGGTTGGGTGCCCAGGCAGAGCCAAAGGGCACCGCAGACAAAACACTAAGAACTAAAAACATTCACAACTGAAAACATCAACAACTGAAAACATTCACAACTGAAAACACCACCAACTGAAAACATCAACAACTGAAAACATCAACAACTGAGAGCATCAACAACTGAAAACATTTACAACTGAAAACATTGAACTATGCTGAGTCCCTTAATGGCACATCCAGGGGAAGTGGTGTCTGTGGGTCACAGATGAATCAAAGAATCATGGTTTGGGTGGGAAGGGACTTCAAAGCCCACCCACTCCCACCCCTGCCATTGGCAGGGATACCTTCCACTAGTCCAGTTTGCTCCAAGCCTCACCTAACCTGGCTTTGGACACTTCCAGGGATCCAGGGCAGCCACATCTCCTCTGGGCACCCTGTGCCAGGGCCTGCCCACCCTCACAGGGAACAATCCTATCCCAATTTCCCATCTAACCCTGCCTCCTGGGAAGCCATTCCCCCTTGCCCTGTTCCTCCAGGCCCTTGTCCCAGGTGATTTGGGCTGTGGGCTCTGCTGTTGGGGAAGCTGCCTGTTGTGACACTTGGCCACAGGAGGTGACAGGGCTGTCCTGACCCTGCTGCCACAGGTGAGTGTGGGGTATGGGAGGTTCCCACCCCTCTGCACCCGGAATATCCGTGGCTTATTCCTTCTCAGAACAAGGAGTGCACATAGTAATTGTATCGAAGCGTGCAAATAGCAGAACAAACAAAATCCTCTACTTGATAGGAGCAGGGGTTGTTGTAGCTAGGAAAAAAAAATGATCAAAAACATGTCACACAGGAAAAAGGGTTTCCATTCACAAAGAAATCATTATGGTTAATTTAATTCATTGTAGCATTTAATATAAAAAAGCTTTTCTACAGAGACTGGGAAAAAAGCCAACATTTATATATAAATGGGTTTTATTTTAAAAGCTAATGCAGTGGGCAGGATGCTTCGGGGTTATTTTCTCTCCCTCTTTCTTTCAGTGCATATGCAAAGCTGGTATTGTATCCAAAAAACAAGGAATTTGCTGCTATCTAAAGTTTACAAATTGCTTTTTTTTCAAAAGCACCATTTCACATCCCTTAGAAATGGAAATGACAGGGTTTTATCTCCTTTCTCTCTGCTTTTTTGAAGTTACTTATATTAGTGTCCAAGGCACTGATTTGCAGAATGGGCTTTAAATATTCCTCCACTGCCATCCCTGGGAATGCCTGACATTTCTTACAGGGATGCATTTTCCCAAGGCTGCCAACCTGGGAGTGCCCCTGGAGCTGCCCTGGGAGGTGGAAGGAGAATCAGCTGTGCTGGTGCAGGGGCAGATGGCTCCTGAGTGACTGGTCTGATCAAATACCTTCAGCCGGGGAAGGAAGCAGATGGCACATCCCACGAGTGCCAGGTGGGCAGGGGCACAGCTCCCAGGGCTGGGACTGAGTGTGGCACTGGTGTCCTGGGTCACACAGAGAGAGAGGAGGGTGCTGGGGACAGGGCTCAGAGGTGGCACCCCCCTGGTGCAGGGCACAGCCTCCCCTCCTCAGCCACTCCCGGGGGCTGTTTGGGACCCTTGGGGGCAGAGCCTCTGCCTGCCTGGGTGAGCTGTGCCACCCTGCCTGCCTTTCCCACTCTCTACCCTGCTTTTTCCCTTGCTGCTACTTCATCCTGTTATTTCCATATCCATAATCATGGAGTCACAGAAGGGGGTGGGTTGGGAGGAATTAAAACTCATCTTGTCCCAACACCTCCCACTACACCAGCTTGCTCCAAGCCCTGTCCAGCCTGGCCTGGAACCTTCTCTCCTTCAGCCTCCTTCTGTGCGTTTGAGGGGCACCATCTCACCCCCTAAACACCCTGCAGGCTTTCAGCTCAGGTCGTGGTCCTGAGGCCTCCAGACGCTTCCTTGCTCCCTTCTAGGCACTGCCCACACATGGCACAGATGGGAACTCAACCTGTAAAGGTCCTTGCCACCTCTGCACCTCCTGCTAGGGCAGGATCCTGGCTGGATTTTTATTTCCCTTCCCTTCCTCTAAGACATCCCTTCAGGGATTCTCAAACTATTCACCAGTACCAACAAAGGCAGCCACATCACATGTGTGGAGCAGGGAAAATTATCCCACTGTGGAGCAGCTCAGCAGAAACCCAAGCACTGCAAGGTGAAGCACCTTGCCCAAGGTCATCCAGCAGTGGGGAATGCCAGCCAGGGCACTCCCTAAAACTCCACGCTTTCATAGACACCTCCACAAAGCCATTTCCTTTGTAAAATGCCAACTGCTATTAAATTCCTGGACTTCTTAGTGCTGGAATTGCATCCATTACCCTCTCCCAGTGCTCGAGGCTCTGTTCTGGCTGTATCAGCTGGCAGGACACCCTTGTCCTGGGGAAGCATCTGCACAAGGCCAGCGCTGATTTCTGAGGGGTTCAGGCTCCACCTGAGCACCTGCTCCTCAGGCCTGGGCTTGTTCCTGCTGCTGTCCAGGCACCTTGGCTGGGAGCTTCAAAGCAGGCAGGATCCTGCCTCTTCCAAAGGCATGGAATGCAAAGTTTGGGAAGCGTGCTGGAACCGCTACATCTGTACCCACATCCCTAATTTATTACCCCCGGTGTCTGTTGCTGGTCAGGACCGGAGTTCCTGTTCAGATCTTTGCTTTTCCATGCCAGTAGCTTTGGCTTTTCAGCAGGAAAGCTTTCTGCCTGGATTATGCAAATACTCTGTGCATTGTCGTTCCCTGTTTGCGTTAAGTTCACCTCCCCTTTCCTTTGATTAATGCTCCCTCTCCCCCACATGCTTGCTCCAATATGTTTGTTTTAGGGATGGGCAAATGAGCTGGGAATAAGAAAAATGGAACTGAACCTTCACCCAAAACTTGAAGTGGGTGGTTTGGAAAAGAAACCCACAACAGAATGAATAAGGCTTTGAACCACACAAATAGTTCCCTTGTTGGTGCAGCAGAGACAGTCTGGGCCCCAAGATGATGAAATGCTGTGTCCTCTGCAGTTTCCAGGAGCTCTCCATTTGCTTGCAGCAGCTCTTGCCCCCAGGCAAGCTCTTGCAGGGGGATCAGGGGGAGGGGGATGCAGCCAGCCCTGGATGCTGCTGTGGGATAAAGCCCCCAGGAGCTGCTCCGAGCTCTGTGCACAGCCCAGCCCCGGGATGCGGTGTGGAGGTTCACACTGCCACAGCCAGGCTGCCCAGGGAACACAAAAACTGCTCTGGAGAGTCTCTTGGGACCACAAAATCCCAGAGTCATTGAGGATGGAAAAGCCCTCTGAGATCATCGAGTCCAATCTGTGCCCCATCCCAACCTCGTCACCCAGCCCAGAGCTCTGAGTGCCTGGACACCTCCAGGGATGGGCACTCCAAACCTCCCTGGGCAGCCCCGTCCAAAACTGATGCCAGGCAAACCTAAATACCCAAACCAGCTTGGGAGAACTGCTTTGGAGCCCTCTGCAGAGCAGGACTGCCCAGCTGTGGCTGGGACAGAGCTTGAGGGTGTCCTGGTGCTGGGACCTTGCAGGGACAGGGAACTCGGAGGAGCCAGTGGGGCCCCAGTGCTGTTCAAAGGGATGAGAACCCTCTGTCCCGCGTGGGGCTGAGTGTGGGGCCCGTGGCTGGGGCCAGCACTGTCGTGGGCACTGCTGGAGGGACACGCTGAGCTCTGGGCACTGCAGGCACGGTCACAGTTCCCCCTCCCATCGCGCCGGGGTTTGTTTGGGAGAGCCTGTCAGAGCCTGGCAGGTTTCCCACCGCTGATGAAAGCAGGGAGGATGCCTGAAAGCTTCACAAGGTGATACAGCCATTAAGGCACCGTGACAGACTCACACAGAGGCACGGAAAAGCAGCAGAGATTGGCAGCTCTGGGGCCTGGAACCAAACAAGAGCTGCGGAATCGGCGCTGGGTGTGCGAGTGCTCGTGTGGGGCCGGGCACGCTCGGGAAGTCACCATCCCTCATTCTCACCTCCCTGACAGCTCCCAACTCAAGGAAGATGTAAGCAAACAGAAGGGCGGGAGCCCCCGCTAGAAGTTCTGCCTGGAAATTATAAAGGGCCATTCACAGAGCTGCTTTTGTGCCTTCAGACTGAGTGCTGTGCTGCTGAAAGGTGGGCTGGGCTCGTGGCCACAGGGGCTCTGCTTCTTCTAGGCACAGGTACGGCACAGGTGAAGGGGCTGCAGCCTCCCCTCAGCCCCTGCCTGGCAGCACCAGTGTTCCAGGAGGGCATCAGCATCCAGCTCTACCTTGGACACTCATCCTGATGCAGTGCAGGGGTGCAGGATGCCTTGGGAGCAGGGGGAGGAAATCCCTTCTCTCCAGGACAGTCCTGCCCATTGTTCACATGAGACTTCTGCCACTCAAATGAATTCTGGATGCAGATCCTGCCTGTGGCAGGTGGGGTTGGAATAAAAATGTGCTTTGTGCCCTGCGAAAGGGCGTGTCCAGTGATAATGCCTGGTGTTGGATGTGGAGCATCTTTTGGCTCACCAGGCCTGGGGGATGTGGGTGTCTGTGCCTGCTTTCCCAGGGATCCAGTCCAAGGCACACCACAGAATGCCCCAATGAAATGGTTCCAAACACCTTCCAGAGCCTCCTGCAAAGAGGTCACTTCATGCAAGTGAAGACAGTGGGAAACACAGGGCGAGAGGGTGGAGGGTATTCAGGGAGCGATGTAGGGAGCAATGCAGGCAGCTGGGCACAGGGATCACAGGCTGGAACAAGGAAAAAGATGTTCCCATCCCCAGCTCCCTGCAGCCAGGACTGGCTCCTCTTCCCTGACCCACGCCGGGGCATCCAATAAAGGGGGAATTACAGGGCTGAAGTTCTGCACCACGCGAAGAGGAAGCATCAGCCAAACATTCCTGGCCCCCACCCCTGGCCATAATTAATAAACTCAAAGGAAATTAAACCACAAGAAGAAGAAAGCCCAAACACCAAAGCAAGGCGCCCCGGCCCAAGCGGCATCACGTGCGGCGCGGGGGAAGCAGCCCCGACGCCCAGGCAGAGCCACAGAGGTAATTGCAGTCACAGGGCGAGAGGCTAAACCAGCATGAAATGAGGCAGGGAACAGATATTAAATTTGCAAGCCCCGGGCAACAGGACTCCGTTCAGTTTATTTGCATTAATCAGGTCAGGGGAGTAACCTTGTTTTTTTCCTGCAGGAGATACCATCAGCCGTTATTTGTTTCTCATGTGAAAGTATCACCAAGCACAAACAGCAGCTGGGAGAGGCTGGTGGAGCCTGGGCCATGTCCATCGCGGCTGGCAGGAGCAGCTCAGCCTGTGCCAGGGCTGTGGTCAGGGGCTGGCCACGTTCCATCCCCTGGGAGCCACCGAAGGATGGGATGATGGCGGGACCGCTATGAGCACCAGAGGAGACCTGGCTGGGGGCTGAGTGAGTCAGCAGCCACACACCTGTTCCAAACAGCTCCTCACCTACTCGCAGCAGGGCTCGGTGTGAGGGGAGACGTTCCAGCAGCCAAGCAAATTCTTGGGCCAAAGCAAACCTCTGAGGGCTGCCCACAAATTCAGGAGCAGCCATGACAGTGCCGTGGGAAAGAGCCACGTAACCTGTGGCTCTGTCATTTTTGGGGAGTTGTGCTTGCAGCATTATGGAGGGGGATGAGGCTGCTGCACCAGCACCTTTGGGGTGACGTGGAAGGGACATTGCTCATCCCTTCAGACGTGGCCTGGGGACATGGGCACACAGTTCCTGTCCTCCAGCCCCAGGAAGGTGCCTGGACTGGAGCAGTGGGAGCCACAGGCACAGAGGTCCAGCCATGGCCTACAAAAGAGCCGGGGAGGAACTTTTAGCAGAGGCTCGGGATGGCTGCCCAGGATCCCAACCCATGGATCCAGCATGGAGCTTTCGGGATCCCAGCCATGGATTCAGCATAGAGCTCCCAAGATCCCTGTCCAGGGACACAGCATGGAGCTCCCAGGATCCCAGGTCATGGACCCAGCATGGAGCTCCCAGGATCCCAGCCATGGATCCAGCACATAGCTCCCAGGATCCCAGCCCAGGATCCAGCCTCCTCCATGGCAGCTGCTCTGCCCCACCATGGGCACAGGCCAGGGCACTCTGGGCTGTGCTCAGACTCCTCACACCAGCACCCTCCCGATGGTGAACTAAGGAAAAGAGGACCAGAGCAGCCACCCTGGGCCGAAATATCAAAGACAAAAAGTGTTTTGAACCCGATCCAGGCTGGCAAAGCCTCGAAAGTGGCCAGAAAAGCAAGTCCAGACCTTGATCCTGCCATTTCAAGTTTGAGAGTTCCTGGCAGAGCAGGCTGGTGGGAGAAGGGGGAGTGGGGCTGTGCCTGCCCAGACCTCACCTGTGCTCATGTCTGAAGGGGGAGCTCAGCTCAGACCCGGGAGCTGGCAAGACCCACCCCAATCTGGGGCACGCTGGGGATTAGGTAATAACCAGGGCTGCTCAGACAGGGATGGGAGCAGAGAGGCTGTGGGATGTGTCTGAGTGCGTGATCTCCCAGGTAGGGAGGGTTTGGGATTGTTGGCTTTGTCCGGGTACAAAAGGCACAGCCTCTGTGCCCACCACAGGGTTCAAGCAGGGCCCTCCCTTTCCCAGGATCCAGCAATATTATCCAGCTGCTAAAGCTCGTGGAAGCACTGAACTCTCCTTTCAAGCTCCTAAATAAATCAGAGCGGAGGGCAGGCAGCTGCGGAGGGGCTGCCGGGCAGGGGCTGCTGCCTCCTCGTCCTGCCAGATTGCTGCCTGTGCACAGACCAAAGCCATCTTCCAGCCGCTGATTTCACATTCCAAGGGAGCAGATTAATGCCTGCAAACTTCTCAGTGGAAGCATTCAAACGCTAATTGGTAGTTGCAAGTAATTAAAGTAATTTACTCAGATTATAAAGAAATTTCTTAACAGTGATTAAGCAACTCTGGGACGTGTGTAGTTGTTTGTAATCACTCCCCCAAGGGGATTAAAGCTCTTGGCTGTGTGTAATATGTCTTGTAACACCCTATGGGTCCTGTTGGCTCATGATAGCAAAGAACAGCTTGTTGGAAGAGATATAAATCAGGCCTGTGTGCACATAAAGTACCTCACATCGGGAACAGCTCTCCTTCACGCTCCGAGCCCGGGAGCACAGCTCTGCAGTGAGGGCAGACATCCCATAAACCGGGCTTTGCTCCACTGTGCCATCAGTCAGACACCACGGAGGGCAGAGGCAGGAGGAAGGGCAGGGCTGTGGGGAGCACGGGCAGCAGCGTGGGCACAGCTCAAGGCATGGCTGTGCTCACCTCTGCTCGCTGGTTTCTGTCTGCCAACCCATGAAATAGGAATAAATCCACTGAAAAACACTAAATGGATCCTCTCGCCGGGTTGATTTAGTGCTCCAAAAGTAACAGTGCCAGCTCTCTGTGAAGTTGATACCTAACAGATTACACTAAACCAGAGCTAATAAGCAGATTATCACTCTGATTGTTCCATGTCCTGGTTATCCCGGCCAAGCCTCCAGACCTTGCTCAAGCCTGTATTTAGGCTCAGGGAGGCAATTCCCTCATGGAGAGCGGGGAGGAGGGAGCCCGCATTGCTCATCTGTGACATAAGGATTTTTCTTGCTTGCATTTCACTTTATTGAGTGGCTGCAGTGAAATATTCCTGTCCTAGTCCCAAATGTGCACACAGGGCTGAGCTGGGTGGGAGTCATGGCACAGAGGAGAACCTGGAGCTGGTGCCCACCACTGGGAAGCTCCTTTCCTGTAAGAAGGGATCCCACAGCCAGGCCCTCTGCCCTGCCTGCAGCAGATTCCCTTCAGCCCTTCATCCAGTAAGATGCTTTTAGTACATGAGTCCAGGGAGTAAGGCATTTCCCAGGAAAACATTCCGCGTGTGTTGCAGCCTCCTCTCACACCCGATGCCTGCAGTCTCACCATCCTGCAGCACCACCAGAATTTGTTTTTATGTTTTATTTATTTATAGGGTTTTTCCTCCATGCTGGGAATACAGAACTGTAAATCTTCCACGAGTGCTGGCTGCAGCAGGATGCCAGTTTACCTGGGCACACAAACGCTGAGCAAACTGGGAGCTCATCTCCACAGTGACTCTGGCACAGCGCTTTAGTGTTTGCTTTCTGCACATTTTTGGCCAAACAAAGACAATTGTTCAATTTTTATTTATTTTTTTTTTCTCTCTCTCTCTAAAGGCAGCACAGGAAGGATGGAACAAGCTTTGTTTGCCTGCCTGGAGGAAGGCATTGTTCCATCACGAAGCCACCACAACCCTCCGTGGCCCCACGGGGTGACCCTGGGTGTCACCAGGGCGCTGCGCTGCTCGGGACAAGCTTTCCACACTCACATATAAATAGCTGCTTTATTTCTGTGTTCTGTTTACTGTGCGTAGAAATCTGATTTTCCCTAATGGTCCTTTATAAATAGTTTCCACCCACCCCCTGCTTGAAAGCTTCTCTGACTCACATTGGAAATTAGGTTCTTCCCCTCCTCGCTATTGAGAACAATTATAGCTCTTTGTTCCGCGGGAATTAAGAAGCACGAGGGCTGAATCCAGCCACATGAAAATTGTCACTCTCCTTTGTTTTCCGCCTGTAATAATTATCCTGCCAACTGCTCACTGCCATCCTCAAGCCCCGGGTGCCTCGCTGAGCACCCTCCACCCTCCAGCCCAGCCTGCCCCGGCTTTGTGCTGATTCAGGTTTTAGTGGCTGCTCTTGGCCACGTCATTCCTTTACCTTTCCTTCCATTTCCCAAGGGAATGGCATTTCCAGAGGAAAAGAGGCCCCCAGAGAGGCAGGGCAGACTCCTGAGGGGACAAAAAGGGAGCAGCCTGTCCTTAGCAAGACCCTGGGCATTGGCTGTTGGTCAGAAAAGGCTGCAGCACCTTTCCCAAGGGTTCCCAGGTTTGGGGCACGGCCAGGTGAAGCCAAGTGCCCTGGCAGGGGTGACACTGCCCTGATGGGGATGGGGAAAGGCTTCCCTAGAGCACAGCAAACCTCACATCCCCTATGGATGTATGGGTGATGGATGGATGGATGGATGGATGGATGGATGGATGGATGGATGGATGGATGGATGGATGGATGGATGGATGGATGGATGGATGGATGGATGGATGGATGGATGGATGGATGTGGATGGATGGATGGATGGATGGATGGATGGATGGATGTGCAGTCGTGTGGATGTGGCACTTTGGGACATGGGTTAATGGTGGCCTTGGCAGTGCTGGGGAAACAATGCCCTTAGAGGGCTTTTCCAACCTTAATGATTCAGTGAGTCCATGATTCCGTGAAAAAGAGAGAAGGGGCAGGCGGCCAGAGGGATTGACAGAGGAATAAATGCTTTTCTCATCCCATAAATTTTCTCCAGTGTGAAAACCCCTGTTAAAAAGAACACAACCAAACCTTGCCCAAATTTTTTAAAGTGTCTAAAACGACTCTCCATTGACCCCTCCAGCCACACACTCATTTCTCATTAAACTGTTGCTGGGATCATATAAGCAGCGAGAGAGAACAAGCAGGCAAAAGGGTGAAAACAACCCAGAGGGCCCTGGGGCTGTAATAACTGAGACAGGAAAATTTCAAATTATACCTTGGGTCAAAATGATTTGAGATTGATCAGAAACAAAAATTACCCCTGAGCTCCAGTTGATTGTCTGTGCCTCGGGTTCATCCGGAGGCTGCGCTTCTCCCGTATTCTCGTTTATCCTGGGAGTGGGAATACCCTGACCTGCGTATTTTAAGCAGCAGAGGAGAAAGGAGGGAGCCTTTGAACGCTCAACACCCACGGGGTGAAGCTGTGTCCTGGGTAAATCCTCCCCAAATTTTGTCTCACTCCGCCCCGGGAGATCCTTGTTTTGCCATTATCAAAACAATACTGACAGACCAGGCTCTTCAGTAGCTGCGATTTGGGAAACAAAAGCCGTTCCCTGGGAAGTGCTCCCGGCTCTCCAGAGCTCTGTCCCTTCCATTGGGAATGGGCACGTGCGGGTCCCTGTGCCCTGGGGACAAACTGGGACATCGCCTCCAAGGGGATCCCCCTGCAGAGCTGGCACCCCCGGGAGCGCCAGCTCCACCCGGGCCTTTCGGCATCAGCTGAAACAAATGAAAAATAAAATCCGTATTAAACGTATTTATTTATATACAATATATTATAGATTCATAATGTATATAACCAGTATTTTAGATATGAATAATTTATGCCGAATCAGTATTTTCTCTATATTAATTGCTGCATATTTATATATTTTTTTATAAAGTATGCGTTGCATTTCTATTTTTTTAAAATTTCTATATTGGATATGTGTCAACTTTTGGCCTTCATGTTCTTTCTCAGTACATGCTCTGTGGAGTCCCCCCAGGTCTGCAGGCTCAGTCTGAGCCCAGGGAACAGCTTGAGGAGGGAACAGCAAGGCCTGGACAGGGAAATAGCTGCTTTTATGGTTTTCCAGGTTCTAAACCCCAAATATTACCGTTTTGTTGGTCTAATGCACCAAAGCTCACTGTTCTCATCTGGTTGGTTTTGCCTTGCCAATGAATAATCTGCATTTTCTTGCTCCAGCTGGTCGCTGCTGGATAACCCTGGTGAGTGGCCAGGCCAGGAGAAGGAGTGCCATCCCATCCCCAGATCCCAGCCCCTCAGCAGGAATGCCATCCCAGCTCTAGGAGCAGGAATGCCATCCCAGCTTCAGGAGCAGGAATGCCGTCCCAGCCCCGCAGCAGGAATGCCGTCCCAGCTCTAGGAGTAGGAATGCCATCCCAGCCCCGCAGCAGGAATGCCGTCCCAGCCCCGGAGGATGCTCCTCTCCCTGCCGCTCGGGCGGCTCCGCTCCGGTTCCCTCGCGGATGTTGCGCTGTTTAATCAGGTGCAAAGAAGCCGCGTTTCCCCTGGCTGGCTCTCCCAAGGATGCCTTTCCCTCCATTTCATCCCCTCCTCTGGCATCCAGCTGGAATGCTGGCCCAGTGCTGTGTGTCTGCGGCACCCGGCCTACACCCTGCTCCCTTCCCCAAAAATGCTGTTTTCCCATCAGCCGTGCCCAGCCTCGTGGAGATTTTTAGCTCTGAAGGACAGGACGTGGCAGGGGCTCTTTACTGGGAATTCCAGGTGAGGAGCTGCGTGCAGAGGACCCAGCACTGAGGGAGGGAGGGAGTGCAGAGCCGTGCTCCCATCACTGCTCATCCTTCCTTCTCCTGGCCTCCTCTTTCTCTGCTGGATTTTATTTTGTCTTTTTCCAAATCTTAGCAGCTGCCTGGTACTTGAAAGAAGGAAAGAGAGAAATGGCTGTTACAAATAAATATTTAATTAAAAAGGCTCAAGCTCTCCCTTTAAGGTAAGCCTGACCTTTAATGGCTGGCTCCATCTGGCTGGAGCCCTGCCGAGCTCTCAGCCCCTCCTGGGTCTGCAGCTGGACCAGGAGCACACACGGATGAGGGAGATGTTTTCCCATCCAGCCTCTGTCACTGGATGAAGTTGGCGAGCTCCTGATGGCTCCCCAGGCTGTGACATGTTCAATCCCATCAGGAATTACTGCTGGGATAACGCTTGATTAATCCAGCACAAAGTACCTGCTGGGTGGAGGGGCTGTGGGAAGCTGTGCCAGAAGTGAACATGGCAGGACAACAAGGCAGGGAATGGCTGGGGAATGCTGGCCAGGTGTGGGAAGGGGGGTTCTGCTGTTGTGGGATGGAGAGGAGAGCGTGAGGGGAGTGAGGTTAAATGGGGTCTCCATGTGGGCTGTCCTGCACAGACAAGCTCTCTCCAGAGCTCCTCTACATCCAGCTCTCGTGTCCTCAGCGCAGGAAGGATGTGGAGCTGTTGGAGAGGGTCCAGAGGAGGCCATGGAGAAGCTCTGAGGGCTGGAGCTCCTCTGCTCTGGAGCCAGGCTGGGAGAGCTGAGGGTGCTCACCTGGAAAGGAAAAGGCTCCAGGGGAAGCTCAGGGCCCCTTCCAGTGCCTGAGGGGGCTCCAGGAGAGTTGGGGAGGGACTGGGGACAAGGGATGGAGGGACATGGATACACTTCCAAGGGTGGGATAATTCTGTGACCAACCTCAGGCTGCTGGGGGTTATGTGGGAGGGCAGCCCCATCCCTGGGGAGTGTGGATCAGCCCCCCAAAACACCTTGAGCCTTCAGACTGCACCAGCCTCTGCTCCTGCCTGAGCTGCTTTGGATGTAAGGAAATTATGTGGAGGTGAGACCTTCTGTGTCCTGTTTCCAGCCCCAGGCAGGGAGGACCCAGGCATTTATTTGTGTTGAGCCAGAAGAAAACTTCCCATGGCCCAGCCCATCCCCACAGAGGAATGGCACAAACTTTCTAGGAAGAGCACAAAGTGGACACGTTTGTGTTCCATGAACTTTAAGTAAAGCCTCCCCTCTCCGCAGAGCACCAGCAAACACAGTGGGAAATAAACCCAAAATTACCCAGCAAAGCCTGTAATTGCATTTCCAAACCTTCAGCCAGCAGTTCCCAGAAGTGCCAGAGCAGAGCTGCAAATAAAGCAGCACTGATGCCTTCTGCATTCAGGGAGATGCCCCGTGATGGCAGCGGGAATGTTTCCTCAGCTCGTAGGGAATTTCCCATGTTCTCTTACCCCAGTAAAGCCCTCCCTCTCCAGAGCTGCCTCGTGTGCTGGCAGAGCCCAGCTGGGTTTGCCAATCCCTGGGTATTCCCAGCAGAGGTGCCAGGCTCACATAGCTTCTCATGGCACCCAGGGCAGGGGTGCTGGGGGGGAACAGCCCCAGGGGGCCTGAGAATGGGCCTGGGTGGGCATGGGGGGCAGGTGGGTGCTGCTCATCACCTGCAAAGCCCAGCTCAGCACTCAGGATTTTGATGGCTCTTTGGGCCTAAGGTCCTTTTCCAGGGTCTTCCATATTTTCCTTTTCCTCCTTTTTCTTTTTATCTGCCTTTTCCTTTTCCCTTTTACCTTTTTGTCCCTTTCTCTGTCCCTTTTCTCCTTTTTCCTTTTTTTTTTCTTTCCTCTTTCCCCCTTTCCCTTTCCCTTTCCCTTTCCCTTTCCCTTTCCCTTTCCCTTTCCCTTTCCCTCTCACTTTCCTTTTTCCCTTTCCCTTCCCTTTCCCTTTCCCTTTTTGCTTTTTTTCGTTTCCCTTTTTCCTTTTTGCTTCCATTTTTTAGTTTCCTTTTCCTTCCTTCCTTTCTTCCCCTTTGCATTTCTCTTTCTCCCTTTTCCCTTTTTCCCTTTTCCCTTTTTCCCTTTTTCCCTTTTCCCTTTTCCCTTTTCCCTTTCCCTTTTCCCTTTTCCCTTTTCCCTTCTCCATTTTTCTCCAGGATGACACAGTCTCTCAGGTCCTCCCTGGAGCCAGTCACAAATGTCACCATAGACAATGTCCCAGTTCTGCCTCTCCAGCCAAGAGCAAGGCCAGAAGATCCAGGGGGCTCTGTTGGGGCAGTGGGAACACCAACCTCCTTCTCCGAGTCCAAATCCTCCATGGGGGTGGCTGCTGTGGCCCAGATGGGGACATTGGCATCTGTCCCACTGCCCTGCTGCTCTGGAGCTGCTCCTGGGACCCCCAGATCTGGCTCCCCCCAAACCAGGCTCCCCCTGCAGGGTCCACTGGGCAGCCAGAACCCACAGAAAATGCAAATGGATTTTACAGTCATTATCCCAAATAAGCTGTGTTTTAATTCAGTTTTAATTAAAGAGGGGCAGGGGGGGAAACATGCCCAACTAAACAATTTCCAAGTGGATGATGGGTCAGAGCAACAGAGAATTCCTTTGACCCAACCGGCCCAACTTTTTGAAAGTTTTAATTAAAAACACCCCAAGTTTTGCCCCAGTAAATTACCCAGAGCCCACAGGCCTTTGAAGAGGTGTAATTAGGGCTGTTGGGCCCCCGCAGGACTCTCCAGGTGGATAAACTCCTGAAAAAAGGGCTCTGTGTGGTGGTGGGATGGGGGGGGTCTGTGCAGGAGCCCCTTCCCAGCAGAGCCCCATCCCTGGGTCACCCCCGAGGGTCAGGCAGGCAATTCCTGGTGCTCCTGGGTCACCTCTGGGAGCTGGGGCTGCCTCTGCTGCAGAAAAGTGGAGGAAGCAAAATCTATCCATGGGATTTTCCATCTGAAATCCCTCTGCATATGTGGGATCTGCATGCAGGGATGCAGGGATGCAGTGATATAATTTTTAGGGATGCTCCCTTGCTTTCCTGTCACAGCAGGATCTCCATGGCAAAGCCACCACTGCCTCCTGACAGCCTCCATAAGGAAAACAGAGGGACCAAGGTCTGTCCCAGCTGATCCTTCAGGTCACTGTTGGGATGCTCAGTGCTCCATTCCCAAGGCTGGGAACTAAACCTGGTTATTCCAGGTTTGGAGATGAGGCCACGTTTCATAACGTACTCAGCAGCTTCTGTTTATTCCAGCTTTCTTTAAAAATAAAACAAAAATAAAGGAGTCCTTGCAGCAATGGATGGTTTCTGGGACTTGTTTCTGGACATCCTGGAATGGATCCAGGATGAAGGAATGGCTTTAAACTGGAAGAGTAGATTTAGATGAGATATTGGGAAGGAATCCTTCCCTGTGAGGGTGGACAGCCCTGGCACAGGCTGTCCAGAGAAGCTGTGGCTGCCCCTGGATCCCTGGGAGTGTCCAAGGCCAGGTTGGACAGAGCTTGGGGCAATCTGGGGCAGTGGAAGGTGTCCCTGCCAGTGGTAGAGGGCAGGACTGGATGGGCTTTGAAGTCCCCTCCCACCTAAACCGTTCCATGATCCTCCACTTCCATCACCCCTTTCCCATGTCAGGTTCACATTCAGCTGCCTCCCTCCTGCCACAGATCCCATGGCTCTTGCCAATCCCAGAGGCACCTGAGGAGTGGACTTCACACTTGAGCGTGTGAGTGAAACACCACAGCACTCAATTTCCTTGGAAAAATTCCACAGTTTCCACCTGAATTTCTGCTGCAGCTTCAAAGTGAACGCAATTCTCTCGGAGTCAGGGAGAGGAATTGAATCCAGGATGCCCCAAGCACAGACAGGTGCCTGCTGCCATTGGGTGGGGAGACAGAAACAGAAAATACACGGAAGAAATCAAAATTAGGAGGCAGAAAAACACAAGTGGCTGCACAATAACATTAAAATAAAAAAAGAGAAAAAACCTAAAAAAAAAGTAGAGTGTGTTAGAGATGGAGCTGTTCCAGGAATGAAAGCACTGTGACGGGCAGGTGTTGATGCCACCAGGCATAACAGCAAAGAAAGGAAAATCAGGATAGTGTGGGGTTTTTTTTAGCATTTATTCCAAAAACACTTGCTGAACATAGTGCAATCTCTTTGATATGAAGGTTAATTGAAAGAAATGGTACAGACCTCTTGGAACTCAGTCTGAAATAGCTCCAAAGAAGGAAAATTTGGGGCAAATATTGAAGACAAAGGAAGAGAAAGGAGTGGAAAAGCAGAAGATTTAAGCCAGACTTAGGAGAACAGAGGAGCTGCAGACCTGGTTCACACCTGGCTGTCCCACACCCCCCTCATGCACAGGGGCACTCTGTGGTGTAACCTGGCTGTTTCCCTAGAAATACCACATGGAAATATTGCAGGATTTTACCTGCCTGGTGATTCAGGGCAGAAAGCAAAAGAAAAAAGGACATAAAGTTACAGCCAGACTCAAAACTCCCAGCTCCGGCCTTCACTGAAGCTGTGGCACAGGTCACAAGCTGCCGTTCAAGGACAGTTTTCAAGGCTGTAGATCCTGCTTAATATTCTTCTCCCAGGCCTCTTTGTTCCTCCAGGCTTGGGCCAGAATGAGAAATAAAAACCTTGAGCTGGGAAAGCCAGGAACAATTCCTGGGGTCTGCAAATCCAGCTAAAATCACTGTGGGGTGCGAACGCCACGGGAGAACTCCATGGTTTCCGAGCGAGTTCAGGATCAAAAGCGTTCAGGACAGAGCTCAGAACTGCTGGAAGCTGCTCTGAAAATCGTTGCCTCATCTCCAGTCAGCACTCCTCCAACTCGGCTGCCAGCATTCCCAAAACCTCGGCCGCGAGATCATGGATGAGCTCCGGCTGCCAGCTCCCACGCCTGGAAGCTCTCCGTGCTCTCCTCACACCCTGACAGGCAGACACAGCCCCCCTGAGCCCCCCGAAAACACGCCCCGGCCACGGCTCCCATCTCCCGGGAGCGTCTCTTGGAGAACCTCACCCCCTTGGCTCCATGGCCAATATTTGAGCTGTGCTGTAATTGGCCATGGAAGCCTCATGGCGTTGATGTTCGCCTTGATTAGCCGAACGTGCAAAGCACTTACAATGCAAATTTCCCTTTAAAATTCCGTTTCCTGCGAACCCTCAATGAATCAGCTGCGGAGATCTCCCACTGAGAGCTCTCCTGCCAGTAAAAGTTGATAGCGCTAATGTTTGTGGAGTGGGAGCGCACAAGGGGGAAGAAGCACTAAAGCAAACTCATCCAAAAGCGTCAAATATTTGCAGAAAAATGCGCCCATTCTCTGCCCCGCTGTCCCGATTGTCGCCCCCCCCCAGCTGATCGCAGCCGCCCCCCAGCTCTTCCTTTCAGCCCCAAGATGCAGCTGTGTTTTCTTTGTTCGCGCTCCCTTTGCAAACGCTGCTCTTGCCTTATTGAAGTCTTTGAAAAATATTCTGTATAGAAACAATTCTGCCGACACATCAGATTTCTCCGGGCTCCCTCTCCCCGCTCCTGCCTCCTCCATTTGCATGAGAATGGCCGGGATGCTTCTGCAGCCCTCACCTGGCACCGGGCTCCTGCTGCCCTCCCGTGAGGTCATCTCCACACCCTGTGATGTCACCGGCCTCAGGGACACCTTGCTGGTGGCAGGAGGGGAGCAGACGTGGGCAGCGAGGCTCTGGCAGATCCCCAGGACAGGGATGCAGGCCTGGCTGACACAGAGATCCTGGATCCTTCCTTCCTAGACTGCTCCATGCTCCCTGTGTGTCCCCTCCAGACTTTCCTGCCCCCCACCATTGGGGGTAACTGCAAAGGCTGTGGCTGGTGAAGAGCATCGTCACCTTCTGGAAATTCTGGTTTAAAAAGACCCTTTTTCCAGGCAGGGCCTTTCTGGGGAGAGTAGGACAAAGGGAGCAGGAGGAGGTCAGGGCCCTGCTCGAGAAGAGAAGGACGGGGAGGGACTTCCCCAAGAGGGGGGTAATTAATCACCACAAACTCTGCTCTGCCAAACCAGAGTCCAGCAGTCCCACTGCTGCCTGCAGACCTGGAGGGGGTCCAGGTCTCCTATCAAGGATTGGTCTCAGACTTGGGCTGGGAGGATCTGCTGGGAGCTCTGTCCTGCACAGCACAGGAGTGGAAATGGCTTTAAAGCTCTGTGATGGCTTTTACAAAAGAAGGACCTGGCTCTCTCTGTGTGGGCCAGCTCTGCCTCACTGCAGTGTCTTTGAGGTGTCACTCAAATACTTTAAAAATGTGTCTTTAAAATATGCCACCATTCCCAGATATTCCCATAGGACCCACCAGCTGCAGCTGTGGGACACATGTCCTTCCCAGTGTCCCACTGAAGGTCCCACTAAACCCTCCTGGGAGTCCAAGGTGTCTGATGGACAACGGGTCAGCAAGTTCCACCAACACAGCATTCCTGCAGAATTCCAGCATTCCATCCACATGCCCAGGATTGGCAGAAAATGCTTCCTGGGAAAACTCCTACCCTGCTTTTCTAGGGATTCTAGGCACCATTCTTGGACGAAAGTACAAAACCATCTCACAGGACTGCCTGGTGCAGGGACCATCTGAGCTGGAGGTGTTGAGATAAAAAGATGCTCCACATCTCATGGGCCCCTCTGTGCTGTGGAGCTCTCCTGCCTCTGTCCCCTGCTCCTCCTTCCCTCATGGCTCCACTGGATCCAGCCATCCCCTGGAGCCCCCACCCCGTGTCCCAGCCAGGCTGTGGGACATCACATCACACCCTAAACAGGCTGCTCAGCCAGAGAAAAGCCCCAAGGCTGGAGCCAGTCCAGCCCGGCCTGTCCTCCCCCTCCCTCTCTGGAGCAGAGGCCAGGGCAGGCAGGGTGGGCATGGCCCAGGCTGGGACCCCCCTGCCAGCAGCATGAGCCAGCTCTTTATGTCCCCTGGCAGGCAGGGAGCTCAGGTAGGATCCCAGATCAAGGTGATTTAGAGCCTGTCATGTTTTAAATCTCCCATTACTGTCATGGCCTCAGCTTTTCCTTCGTTTTCCAGATGGTATTTTTCCCATGTTATCTTCTTCCATCAAACTCTTGTTTCCTCCTTCTGGAATCACCACATTCCTGATCTATATGCAGATTAAACCCCGGAACAGATGCTATTGTCAACTTTTATTAGTTTATTGCATAAGAAAAGACAATATCTTTACAGTCATGATATAAAAGAAGACTCATCCTGAGTCTCTCATCTCCTGGAAGTGACAGCAGGAAAACAAAGGTTCTGTTGCACCAGAGCCATGGTCAGAAATCAGGAACTGTGTATGGATCCCCAAGACTTTGGGAGGAGCAGAGGGATCCCAGGAATGAGGGCCTGCCATGGATCCCAGAGCTCAGCCCTGAGCTCCCTGGGAACCCCAGCCCCAGAGGAGGGGAGAGGTGAAGGATGGAGCCACTTGAGCAGTTTGTGTCACCCTCTCGATTTGTACTCTGCTCTAAGAGCCCTCCCCGAGAGCTGGGCCCCTGTTCTGCCATCAGGGCACGACTCTCCCCTGTGCTTTGCCTCCTCACTGGCTCTGCATTTATTATTTACACACAGGCCTCCAGCTGCAGCTCTCATGCTACAAGAATCATTCAGTGTTCTGCTCAGGGAGAGATAAGAGAGGCAGGAGAGCTGCCAGCTCCACGAGGAGGGAAGGGAGGGAAGGTACCCACAGCCTTTCTTCCCTCACACTGGTTGGGAACTTGAACTTGGCTCCCTGGGCCAAGAGAAAACACCTCCAACTAATGGAGCATTTGGTATTTGCTGGGCACTTGGACTGGAGGGCTGTGGGGAGTCCCTTCCAGGTGACAATAGAATCTTCTCTTCTCTTCTCTTCTCTTCTCTTCTCTTCTCTTCTCTTCTCTTCTCTTCTCTTCTCTTCTCTTCTCTTCTCTTCTCTTCTCTTCTCTTCTCTTCTCTTCTCTTCTCTTCTCTTCTCTTCTCTTCTCTTCTCTTCTCTTCTCTTCTCTTCTCTTCTCTTCTCTTCTCTTCTCTCCTTCTCCCTTCTCCCTTCTCCCTTCTCCCTTCTCCCTTCTCCCTTCTCCCTTCTCCCTTCTCCCTTCTCCCTCCTCCCTCCTCCCTCCTCCCTTCTCCTCTCCCTTCTCCCTTCTCCCTTCTCCCTCCTCTCCCTTCTCCTTCTCCCTCCCTCTCCTCTCTCCCTTCTCCCTTCTCCTTCTTCATCAGGGCAGACCTGTGCCCCTCTGCAGCTCCTTCCTGGTATTCTCCCATCTCCCTCCAGCTCTTCCCACATCTCTGCTCCCTCTTTGTCCCCCTGCAAGGCCTGACAAGCTGTGGCAGCTGGAGAAGAGCAGGGGCTCTGGAAAAACGCACATGTGGGGTGCAGGAGAGGGAAGCAGGAGTGGGGAAGGCATCAGAGCATTCATCGAGATGTCTCCCCTGCTTTAATCCATTTATTTTCCCAGTCCCTGCTGGGATGTGCCAGGCTCTGGGGGCACCCACTCCATCACGGAGGGTGCTCTGGAGCTCTGCAGCCCTGGGGTCTCTGTCTGATTCCTCTTGCCCTGAGTCCCAGTGAGGGACGCTCTGAACAAATCCCCCAGCTCCCCCCCAGAGAGTTTAAAAAGTGCCAGCAGAGCAATTTCCTGCTGCTTGCAGGGAGCGAACCCCAGCAAAAGCAGAGCAGAGGGAATGTAGGAGAAACTGGGCTAAGCTGCGCTTTCGGGAGCAGCCGGGTTTACACGCGGTGCTGTTTCCTGGCAGCCATCCCGGAGCCTCTGCTGTGCCAGGGCTGCTGGGGAGGGGAAGCCGGGGGTCACGGGGGAGCTGGGGGAGCTCCGGGGAATCGCTGCTCCCTCTCCCTGCTGGCAGGAACTGGGTTAATGGGACAGGTATTTTTAGGGCTGACTGGCCAAGCCGGTGCTGCTGCTGGTGCTTAACCTGGAGGCCACATAAGCCAAGGGAAGCAGAGCTCTCACAGAAATGAGATTTTCTTCCAAGCACTAGTCTTTATACTCGCATTTCCCAGCCCTGTGCTGGGAGTGGGGCACACAGCAATCTCCCTCCTTTATCCTGGGTCACAGCAGCTCAATGCAAAGACAAATTACAGTCCCAGATGGACACTGTGTCAGCCTGGCTTCAGTTGGCTCACAGAGTGCCTCTTCCTCCCCACCCCCTGAGCCAACCCCAGCTCCGGGGTCTTGTTTGACTTTTGCACTGTTCCAGGCGCTGCAGTCCCAGCCCCGGTGCTCCCAGCAGCTCCTGCAGGTGAGGCTGCAGCTCCCTGGCATGCATGGAAACACTTAACTCCATTACCCGGGCGCTTCCATGCTCGCTGGGCTGCAGCTGAAGCAGAGCAGCTTCAGCGGGGAAGCACTGAAGGCAACTCCTTGTCAGTGTGATTTGAAGTGACACTTCCCTTCCTTCCCGGCAGCTCTGAGAGACCTCCCGCTCTCCACAGCTCTGCTTTGGTCCTCGGGTTTTATCTCCCGAAATTCCCTCGTGCAGCAGCGCTGGTGGGTGTGATTCAGCCTGCTCTCAGCTCGAGTGGCCTCACAGTGACAGGCAAAATAAAAAAGAAAAAAGAAAAAAAGAAAAGAGGACACAGCGATCCCTGTCAGCAGTGACATGTGGCTGTCTCTGCCAGTGGCTGATGTCATCAATCCCCCTTCCCAAGGAAGCCTCTCCCTGGGCAGGACGGGCACAGCCTGTCCCGTGGAGCACAGGGGTCAGAGGGCTCTGTATCTGTCCCCACGCCGTGCCCAGCCCGCAGTGCAGGGGGGAGCTGCCCCATCCCCAGGCTGCTGAGGGTCTCCTCGGGGACCACATCCTGCACCTGCAATTCCTTGGCTTGTGCAACCTGCACTCCAGGCATGTTTACATGAATTCCTACTGGAATCTGCATTCCAGCACGGTCTGAAGTTTTGCCTTGCACCCAAAGCCTTTGGTTTCCTTTTCCTTTCTCTTTCTCCCCTCCTTTCTCCCCCCTTGTTGAGCTCCACGCTGGTGTCCCCAGGCTGGGGCTGGCAGGCACGAGGTGCAGCAGGAGGGAGGTGACAGGAACCTGTGGCAGGCTGGGGACAGCCACTGGCTCCTGGGCTCTGCTGGGATGGGAGCTGGATCCCAGTTATTGATTGCAGGGATGCCGGGGATTTGGAACAGGCTGGATTGAGTAATGGGCTGTAATTTGGTCCAGGTTTTGCAAATACATTGATGAATATCCGAAAAGAAAAAAGGAAGACAAGCTGAATGGAGATTCCTGGGAGGAGGCAGAGCAGGGCTGTATCTCCATGAGCTCCTGGGCTGTGTTCTCCCTGGGCAGCTCCTCACAGCAGCCACCAGCTCAGCAAATCCCAGCTGGATCCTCCACGGGGGCTTTGGGTAGGGCTCGGGGCTGGGAGATTTTTGCACCTCTCATCAGCCAACTGGCACATAACTGCTTCCCACCACTGCTTCCCAGCCTCCCTGGCTTCCCTGGAGCAAGGCTTGAGGCTTGATCCTGATGCACCAATGGACACTTCTTTCCCTTCCTAAAAGCGGGTCCCAAAGACAGAGACCAGGCTGGCCCCAAGCAGACCCAACACACCCATCTCCCTCTCCCTTTGCATTTTCCCTGTGCTTTTCCCCTCTTCTGTATCCTCTGAGATTTCAGAAAACAGGAAGATCATGAGCAGAGAGGCAGCACTGGGCTGGTTTGGGTGTTTGGTGCTGGTTTGGGGTCTTTGGTGCTGGTTTGGGGTGTTTGGTTTGACACCACAGCAGGGCTGGAGGTGCTCAGGTACAGGGGGACAAGGAACATCACTGAGGGACCCCATTCGCTCCCTCTGGAGCTGGGGGGGCTCCCGGCTGCGTGCTGGGGGAGGGAGGGTTTCAAAGGAACTCATCCCAAGGCCACATCTGCTGCATGTGTTTAAAACAACTCATTAAAGTTCCTGAAAGGCCTAAAAAATGAGTAATTCTCTAAATGAGGGAGGCTATAATAGCCCCTAACAAGCTGTAATCGGAGGCTGGTGAGCACCTCCGGAGCTCGTGGGCTGGGGGGGCCCCCCCGCCCCCGAAAACACGGGGATGGAACACGGGACCACGGGGGTGGACACGGGCACAGGCAGGGAGGGTGCCTGGCAGGAGAACGTGGGGAGAGGGGGAAATAACAGCCAGGAACAAACAGCTTTCAAGGAAACAGCAAAGACTGCAGGAGATGTATGGGAGGAACTGGGCTCTGGTTGTAGTGGGGGAACCACGCCACCCACCCAGGGCTGGGTTTGTCCTGCTCTTCTGGGCAGAGGGGGTCTTCTCCTTTCCTTCCAGCAGAAAATACCAAGGCACAGGAATCCAGCAGAGAGGAGGAGGTAAAATAGCCCAGGGAAACCTTGGGGAGCTTGTTCACAGTCCCCACAGCTCCAGGGGAGTTGGGATGGTGGGAGTTGCTCATCCTCCACTGTCCCTCCACTGGAGATCCCATGGCCAGGATGGAGCCCGGCCCATGGTGGCAAGGGGGGACACTGCTCTGTGGGGTGCTGCAGTTGTCTTCTAGATGGATCTGGTGCTTTTAAAATTGCCAGAATTGCTTTTCCTTCCCCACCAACTCCACGTCAGCACACACTGCCCCTTTCCCAAACACCTCCTGCTGCCACAGCACCGGCATCGGCCTCGGCTGGGGATGGAGCCACCAGCCTGCACCAGGCCTGGGCTGCCTTCCCACTGCCAGCCAGCAGATGACATTTCCCTGGGCTCCCGAAGAACTGGAGCACATTGGAAATTCAGGATTCAAGATGTTCAGCTCTTGTGAACAGCTCACGCTTCTATACTGGGAGATGATGCACCAGGCTCCTGGCACGGCTCCGGGCTCTGACATCATGGAGGGACATCACTCATGGAGCTGTGCCTCAGGCCCACCCACTCGTCTGGGACTGCTGTGTCCTTGGGGTGAGGATATTCCCAGTAGGGAGAGGATTTGGGGTGGGAAGTGGGGGGTCTGGTGCAGCCTCTGCCTACCCAGAGCTGATGTCCCCCTTGTGAAGGAGGAGACAGCAGGATGCACAGAAGGAGTTGCAAAGGACAATCAGAGCTGTGTTCCTGACAGGTCTGGAGGCATTTCACATGTTCTTTGTTTCTTAAAGTTCCAGGCCCTGGCAAAGCAGGTCTAAAATGAGGGTTTGTTGAAAAACAACCTCGTGGCCACTGGAAAAGAAAACACCAGAAACAGGAGCAGGGTGTCCCCAGAGCACCCTGAAGGTGGGGGCAGAGCCCCATCAGCCTTGCTCCATCTTCTGAGAAGCACATTAAGATTTCTCTAAAACAGTTTTTGGGTGGCTTTGACTTTCCAGTCTCTCAGGGTGTCATTGGGGTGTTATTAAACAAAATCATTTAACCGAACCTGGGGCATCCCCGCTCCCTTGGGAGTGTTACTGCAGGCTGGGCCCCTCTGGATTTCCTCTGCCTGAGGTCACCTATGGCTGAAATAGGACCCCTGGGTGATCAGATGTGTCCCAGCAGACTTGAGGGCTGCTGAGGTTGTGAGCTCCTCCAGGAACTCCTGCAGTGTTCTCTCCTCCCTCTGGAGCAGGCACTGTGCTTGGATGTGATCACTGGGAGCTGGCATTCCAGAGGCACAGTGGGGTACAGGCTGATGTCACTGCTGCTGTCAGGGCGGGGGTTTATTTATCCAATTGTCATAATTAAATTCCAGTCAGTCATCCAGGTGTCCTGTCCAAGAGGAAGGTCAGGGAGAGAGGAAAGGAAATGTGAGAGAAACAAGAGAGGCTGTGAGATCCACAGATGTATCCTCCAGCCTGTCCATGTGAGCACTGCTCCGGGCATGGAATGGGATTGTGCACGTGCAGGAGAGAACACGTGTGTGAGAGAACATGTGTGTGCAAGAGAGAAAATGTGTGTGTGTGTGAGAACATGTGTGTGTGAGAGAACATGTGTGTGAGAACATGTGTGTGTGAGAACATGTGTGTGAGAACGTATGTGTGAGGACGTGTGTGAGAACACGAGTGTGTGAGAGAACGTGTGTGTGTGAGAACGTGTGTGTGAGAACATGTGTGAGAGAGCATGTGTGTGAGAGAACACATGTATGAGAATGTGTGTGTGAGAACATGTATGTGAGAACATGTGTGTGTGAGAACATGTGTATGAGAACATGTGTGAAAGAACATGTGTATGAGAACATATGTGTGAGAGATCCTGTGTGTGTGAGAACATGTGTGTGAGAGAACATGTGTGAGAGAACATGTGTGTGTGAGAGAACATGTGTGTGCTGTCCAGACCATGAACAGCCCAGGAAAAGCACGGGGACAGGAGACTCTGGTCCCCTCCAGGGCTGGCACACATAGATGACATTCCTGAGACCCTGGGACATTGTCCCTGCACATGTGGGACAGCACCTGGAAGGAGGGACAGAAGGAAGGCAGGAAGGCAGGATGGATTTCTTTGCCGTTCCTTGCCCTCACCCTGGATTAGTGCTACCCAGGAGGTGTGAACAGGGCTGGGGAATAAAGAGGAGGTGATGCCCTAGATCTGGGAATGTGGGGAGCACCTTCTGGGCACACCCTGGAGGGCTCACAGCCTGCCCATGAGATCCTAATCTTGGCATTCCCAAGCCTTCGAGCTCCAATGCCAGCTGGAGCCTTGGACCACCTCTTTTCCACCCAGAGGCAAGTTTCTCTGGAAACCAGGGAACAGGGGAAAATCCTCCTACCTCCCAGCTGCCCGCATGGCTCATGGCTCCAGAGCTGCCTTCCTCCCCCTCTCACACCTCCCTCCTTTTCTGCAAGGCCCTAGGAGATGTTTGATCATTTTTCCAGCTCCTCCAGGTGTCCATAAAATTAGCTGCAGATTCCTCGTTGGAAAGGGGAGCAGCATTGAGGAGGAAACCCAAATCCACAGTGGTGCCCCCTCACCATGGTTTTCCTGGAGGAAGAGGAGCAGCTCTGTGGATGGCAGGAGCACCCGGGGCTGTGCCAGGGGCTCTCTCCAGCTGGAAACCCTGCAGATGGGAAACAGCTGCCAGCTTCACCCATGAGCACCCAGTACCAGTGTCCCCATTCGGCTCTGGCTCCCATTTCACTGGAATCCCCCACTCTTTGGGGAGTGTGAGGAGAAGTGAGCATGGGTAAACCTTTCAGCTCTGGCCAGAGGCACAGTGCTGACCCAGAGCTCCCCTGGCTCTCTGTGCCCTGCAGGACATCCCTGTCCCTGCAGGGAGGATTCCAGGTGGCTGTGCTAGCTCTGGACATGTGGAGAGTGAAGCAGCCAGGGCTGGAGAGAGCAGACAGCTCCATCAGGCACAGGGAGAGGGATGGTTTGAGGATGAGGTGGCGGCCAGCCACAGGTCTGCCCTGGATCTTCATCACGTCTGGAATGTCAGAAATCTGCCGCTGGGGGAGAGGGACGGGGCTGGGGCAGGTGGAGATGCTGGGGTGGAGAAGGAAGGGGGTGCAGAAGCCAGAGCCAATTCCTTCTCTTCTTCTGTTTCCTTTTTGTGCAGGCAGGAATGATCTCATGTTTTGTCTAATCTAAATTCTGTCAAGCAAGCAGGGAGCAGGAAAAAAGAGACGGAAAGCGAACAAGGGAAAGCTGCACAGTTAATAAAAATCTGCCAGACACATGTTCCCTGAGTCCAGGGAGGGAGGGGGGAGCCGGGATGCACAGAGCCTTGGTAGAGAATGGGAAGGAGGGCTGGGGTCTGTGAACCCCCTGTGCTGAGATTCATCCTCTCCTTCACTGGTGAGAGCTTTCCAGCCAAGGCACGGCCACCCTGGGCCTCCCTGTCACAACCTGGCTGGGCTCACTGGTGGCTGCCACGTGGGTTGGTGGCCACAGGCCCCTGTGTCCCTTTACGTCCCTTTACCTGTGTCTCCAATGCCTCCCAAGGTCATTAGGAAGGAAGGAATGCCAAACACACCAGCAGCTTCCCTTCCTTCCTTCACATGGCACGTTTGCTCTGCGCTCTCTCACTCACTAAATCACACGGAGCGGGACAGACGCTCCCTCGGATGTGCGTGTGGAGGCAGCCTGAGGGAAGGCTCAGAAAAGCCTTTGCGTTTCATTCTCAGCCTCCAAAAAGCTTTTCTCACCTGATAGATTTCACTGACTTTTGTTTTCCTTCGCACAGCATCCGCACGTGGAGGAGCGCGGGGCTGTGGGAGGCACGGCCGGGAGGAGCAGCGAGGCTCCAGGGCACGGCTGGAGCCACGGACACTGTCACAGGGGGTGGCTTTGCTTCGAAATGTGGCTTTTCTCAGCCAGAGCTGTTCCTCTCCTGGCGACAGAGACGTTTGTGCCAGCAAAAAGGGGGAGGTGTTATGGGGGAGGAAGGGGAGGCTGGAGGTGGGAGCAGTGTCCCCATGATTGCAAATGCTTGTCACATCATCTTCGTGTCACATCCACATTCAGCTGCCAGCGTGACAGCTTCCCAGGGGAGAGGAGTCCTTGCCAGTGTCCGTGCCAATGTCCCTGTCAGAAGCCCTGTCAGTGTCCGTGCCAGTGTCCCTGTCACAGTCCCTGTCAGTGTCCGTGCCAGTGTCCCTGTCACAGTCCCTGCCAGTGTCCGTGCCAGTGTCCCTGTCAGAGTCCCTGCCTGCAGGACACAGGTTGTCTTTGGCACGGTGTGTTCTGGTTCATCTTTGTTGCCTCATCATGGAGTTGGGTGGCTCCAGTGTCCCCCAGAATCACCAGCAGGACCTTTCAAAGGTGGCCTCTCCACCGATGTCTCCAGGAGGTCATGGGATGGGAGATGCTTCCAGGTTTGCTGGTACCCAGCTGTGGGCTAGCACCAGCTTTGCTTGGCACCTCCTGCAGGTGCCCATCCCAGATGTGTCCAGGGATGCTGTGTGTCCCCCAGGGATGTCCTCCCACCCTCCCCAGAGTGACACAGCTCAGGAGGGGCTGTGAGGGGAGGGGGTGTGAGTGGCCTGAGGAGAGCAATTCAGTCCCACCAGCACGGGGGCAGCAGAGCTGGAGACCGGGGAGTGCAAGGGAAGCGCTCTGAGCTCTGAGGTCTCCAAATGAGGATCCTGAAATACATTCCCAAGCCACAGAAACCACACTGGAAAATTGGTTTCGGGTTCCGTGCTGCCAGGGATGGAGAAAGGGCTCGGCAGAGCCCAGATGGGGCCTCTTGGTGTCGATTAACAAAACAAACAAACAGCGTTGCCCTAATGAGCTCCGGCTCCGAGAGGAGGAGGGGGCTGGGACCGGCTGCCACGGCTGCCATTTGTGCTGGCTTTGGGGCCCGGCCCCGCAGTCAGGCAGTGCCCGTGGCCCTTCCTGGGATGACATTCCCCTGATCCCACAGCACGGTCCGCAGGCATCCACCAGCATCTTCCTGAGCATCCCTGCATGGTTTGGCCTCTCACATTCCTATTGTTTTACTGCAGGACAAAATGTTCAAACCCTGTGCCCTCTGGGATGGATCTTGCACAGCACATTTCCAAGAGGGGACAAGGATTTTGTCCCATGCCAGCACTGGGACCCTGTGTGGCTCTGCCCGGGGTGTCCCCCCAGGGGTGAGCTCTGTGCTGCCCTGGGTGTGGAGGGGCAGCCCCACTCCCAGCCCTGCCCTTCCACCCTGGAGCTAGGCAGGAATCACAACAGCACTGGGCTGCTTGTAATAAAATCCCAGTGCTTGTAAAACCCCTTTCAAGTGAGACCCCAGATGGCATTTTCCCCGCTCCGCCTGCCCGCAGCAGTGACAGAGCCAGACCTGTGGTAACCAAGCTGGGGCTCCACTCCAGGGGCTTTTCCCCACTCCCTCTTTGCCTTCTTCCTATCTCCAGGGTCCATCAAAGCTCCAAGTTAACTGCTGGTGCTGGGAGAGACTCCAACCCCCAGCAGGGCCCCTCTGCTCCTGCTGTGGGGAGCAGGCAGGGAGCACAAACCACCCTGGTCCTCAGCATCTCTCCAAGTCCTCAGTGATGTCAAAGGTCCCTTCCAACCCAGAGCATTTTGTGATTTCGTGATTCTCACCAACAGGCTTTCACACAGTTTGTGTGCAACCAAGACCTGAACACATGACACAAGAGACACAAAAGAGAGAGAGAGAGATGGATGCTGGTGCCAAGGTTCAGCTGATTTTCCATCATAATTATTTACAGCATCCTGGGTGTATCCCTGGATTTCACTCATGCTCCAAACATCCTGGTTTTCCTGTTGTTGTCCTGGAACACAAGGTAGTTTCAGGGGCCTGGTGTGCTGGGGCAGTAATGAAACCCGTCTGGGAGCAATCGCTTCTTTATCTCCCCACTCCGTGTTCCTGAGGACCACATTTTTTAATTTGTGTTGGATAAACAATATGGGATTGTGTACGCAAAGAAGCTCTAATTATCCCCTCGGGTTGTGTTTCCTTAAAGGAAATGAACTGGGCACGGTGTTCCCTCTGGAGAGGCGCACCGGAGCAATCGCTTCCAGATTTCTCCCAGTGCCACGGGAATCCTCAGCTCCGGCAGCCCCCAGGAGAGTAGAGGGTGCTGTGTGCTCTCCTGGAGGCTGCCTCCGTGGACACGGGGGCCTTCCTGTAGGAATAAACTCCTAAATAAATCCTGGGGGCCTCCAACACAGCAGGGGCCTTTTGGTCTGGGAAGGAGATCTGAGCCTTGGGAGGGAGACCTGAGCCCTGGAAGGAGACCAGAGCCCTGGGAAGGAGACCTGAACCTTGGGAAGGAGTTTGGAACCTTGTGCAGCAGGGAGTGGATCAGGCACTTGGAGCTGCCCTCCCCAACAGCCTGGGGCACCCCTGGCTTTGCTCCCCTGTCCTGCAGACTCGATCCCCCCCACTCAGCTCTGTCCCATGTCACAGAATCCTGGAATGGTTTAGATTGGAAGGAACCTTAAAGTTCCACTTCCTGCTATGGGCACAGACACCTTCCACTGTCTCAGGGTGCTCCAAGCCCTGTACAGCCTGGCCTTGGACAATTCCAAGGATTCAGGAACAGCCACAGATTCTTTGAGCAGCCTGTGCCAGGGTCTCACATTCCTCACTGGGTGAATTCCTTAAGGGAAGGATTCCTTCCTAATATCCCACCTAACTCTGCCCTCTGGCAGAGAAAAACCATTCCTCCTTATCCTATCCCTCCAGGCCCTTGTCCAAAGTACCTCTCCAGCTCTCCTGGATCTCTTGCTGCTGTAGAAATTCCACCTCGTGTCCCCACAGTGCCCAGATTCTCTGGGCAACTCCTGAAGTCACAGCTGCTCCAAGATAACCCACAGGCATCATCTGCCCATATGAGGGAGCTGATCCATGAATCCCTGGTATTTATCCCGCTCCACGACACTCACCAATCTCTATTTACACTGCTGACAGCAGCTCTGGGCTATTTTTAGGCTTTACTGCTGATAGCATCATCAATGTTCTGGGCAGTTAACTTGGCAGCAGGGGAGTAAATTCCGGGGGCTTCACCCCTCTGGGGACCTGACCTCCAGGGAGAGTGAAATCCAAGGTGGAGCCTCCTCTTATCCAGTGGCCTCCATGGATCATCTCTTAACTGTGCTGATAGGCACCAGTGCCCAGGGAGGACTCTGAGCCCTCTGAGCCTCACTGAACCCAACTCTTGCCCTTCCCAAGAGTTGGCTTTTATCTCCTTGGTCTGGGAGCCGGTTGCTCCACTGACATCAGCAGGGTCAGGCAGAGCCAGAGCTGGATTCTGTGAGGGGCACAGGGAGTCCAGGGGTTGGAATGAGCCAAAATTGGGTGAGGAGGACACAGAGTGTTTTGGGGGGGATCTCACAGTTTTGGGGGGTTGTGCAGGAGTTGGGTGGAAGGACAGACTGCCTGGCAGTGCTTTGAGATCCCTCCGGTGTGTGAGGAAGATGAAGTGGGGCACACATGGATCCAGAGCAGATAGGCGTGGATGGGAAGTGGGGGGATGTTGGCCCCTTGCTGTCCCCAGCCCTCCAAGCCCCCTCCTTTGTCAGCAAACTGCAGTGAGGGGCCACGGCTGCCCCAGTGTAACTCAAACCCATTCCCGGGGCTCGCTCACTGGGAACCGGCTCTGCTGAAGGATTTAAATTCAATTTGTTTTATTGAAGTTTCTTTATTTTCCCCCAACCAATGCATCAAACTCACACTTTACTGAGATCAGCTGTTCTCGGCCTTCCCTGACGCCCCCCCCCCCCTCTGCTCCCCCTCCTTTGCCCCCCACATCCCAGTGTCTGGATGAGCCTCTAATTCTCTCTCCTCTTTCAAGCCCACCAACGCTTCCTGCGGTATGAGCCGTAGAAATGCCATGAATTTCCTTTGTGTTCCTGCATGAAAAAGGCGGAGGGGGGAAGGAGGAAAAGCACAGCGCGTGGCAGCGCTCAGGCTGACAATAATCTCTGCGGTTTTTCTCCCAGCCCCAAGTTTATCCCTGTGCAATTCAGCGTAGGAAAGCTAATAACGATGTGTCAGGAAGAGCTGATGGATATTTGCAGAGTTGAGCAGCGGGGCCAGCGCTGCTCCTGCTCTCCCACCCAGGGCTTAGTCAGGGCTGAAGACTCCGGCCCTTTCATGCTTTTTAATATTTGTGATTTATAGGGGCGGTGTCTTTTATTTTTGAGGTTTGTTTCATTCCCCCTCCTGTGCACAACCCCCCAAACCTCAGATCCCTGCCTTGATTGCCCCTTGGCAGCTCCATCCTGCCAGAGTCTGCATGGGGACAGGGCCAGCACCATGCAGGGACCCAGCCCAGAGGCACCAGGATGTCTCACCTGTGCTGGTGCTGCTCCCATTCCATGGTGACATCGGACAAGGGCACGCCGGGCCCTGTTATCCTGCTGCTGCTGCATTCCTGAGCACCGCTGGGCTCTGGATGGGACATGGCCCTGCCCAGAGTAGTGGCCCTGCACATCTGTCAGTGCTGGGACCCAGCTGTGGGAAGGCTGGGGAGGTGTGTGGTTGGACATTCTCATTTTCTCTCTCTCGAGTGCAGGTCCCTGTGCAGGAGGGGCCCAGCCTGGGGCACCCAGTGTCCCCAGGCATGGGGACATTGCTGGCCTGGCTGCCCCTGGGGTAAAAACACCTGCAAGTCCCTTCCAGAGGGACAAATTTCCAGGGATATGAACTGTCCAGAGGAGATAACCCAGGAGCTGCCCCTGTCCCAAACCTCCCTTCCTACCAAGACAACTTTTGGACAGGACAGAACATTCTTCCTGCTGGGAACAGGGAGGGTGCTGGAGCTGAGTTCTCCTTTTTCCAGCAGTTCCTACAGGCATTCCCTGAGCTGCAGTGGGAAAGCCAGGCTGGCTCACGAGGTTTCAAGAGCTGGTCCCAGTTTCTAATATTTTAAAGGATTTGTCTACAACATTTATTTATTTGGGTTCCTTAAATCAGTGGAGGGAATTGCCTGAGGCTCGCAAGAGTTCCCAGAGCTCCTGGCTGGCATCAGACAGGGTGAGGGAAAACACAAACCTATTAGAGCAGAAGAAAATAAAAAAGACAAAGGATATAAATTGCTGCTTTCACTACCTGTGACCTCCAAGTCACAAATAACGGGGACAAGGTAATGAAATCTTTGGACTGAGAGCAGCATCTTCTGCTGCTCCAGGATTTTGGCTGCACCGGCAGCAGCTCAGACCTTACACCTCACAGATGGCTTGTTCTGGGGAGATTCCCAAGTTACATCTTCCATCTCTGCCTTTTCATACAAAATGGGACCATCTGTCTCTTCCTCCTCCCATTTTCCCTCTCGGTGCTCACTGCACATCCAGGGCCCTTCTTCCCCAGAGTCTTCCTTAGAGAGCATGATTGAGCTCTGACCTCGCCCAGCTCCTGCTGGACACAGTGACCCCTGGGCTCTCCCCACCTTTGCAGGGACTGCAGTAATTCCTAAATCACCAATCATGAGGAATATCTCACAGGAAGTGTACAAACCTGCAGGGACCTCCTGTGCCACACACCGACTGTGCACGCTGCACCTGGCTGCTCATTTTGGGGGTTGCCATTACAAGGAACTTCTGCTCTTCCCATTTATTTGTTCCCAGGCTGCTGTGGCATGTGTCCCTGGGCACTGGTATACTCTGTTCACACAGTCACAAAGGGATTGGAAGGGACCACAGTGGGGTCAGCTGCTCCTTTCTGAGTCAGGTGCTGAGGGTTGCACACACATCCATGAACAGAATTCCACATTATCCTTGGCCTGGCACAGCTGTGCACTAGTGCCTGAGAAGGTCCAAGGTGAGCCTCTGCCTCATCACACCTGCTTTATCACATCAGCATCCCTCCATGGGATCACCCTGTGTGGGATGTGTGCATCCCATGGGATCACCCTGTGTGGGATGGTGCCTCCTGCCCGGGGCATGGATGAAGCTGCAAGGTGAGGGAATAGGAAAAGTCACCGGTGGTGTGTGGTGCATGTTCCTGTGGGGAAGGGCTAAAGCAGGGTGAGAAGGATGAGGGGGCAGCAGGATTGCCCTGAATCACCCCAGCCCAGCCCAGTCCCCCAGGGCAGCAGCTTCTCCCCTTGCCCTTCCCCAGCTGAGCCCTGCCGAGGTGAAAACTCAGTTGCTTCCTCAGGGGAGAACCAACAATTTCCCCAGCTCTGGACTCTTCTGCTTGATTATCCCACTGCCTGCACCCGCCACTCGCCGTGGAGAGTCCCCGCTCTGGAGCTGCAGAAACAATTATGTTTTCATTACCAAAGCAAATTAAGGCGCTTGCTTAATCGAGTTTATTAAATACCAGTGAAGTCCCTGGGTAAATGGATGGCAAAGCAGCTTCCTGTGCTCGGCTTGGAGAGGAAACAGAAATGTAATCAAGGCGAGGGCTCGCAGGGCTGGGCTGGGCTGGGCTGGGCGGGTTCCCATGGGATGTGCCCGGTTCCCGTGGGATCTGCCTGTTCCTGGAGAGCGCTGGCCTGGCTCAGGGACCCTCTTGGAGGTCTCTGTCCCCAGTCCTCCTCCTGCCAAGCTGGGGGACTCAGCAGGAGCAGTGTGGGGGCAGCTGCAGGGTAACCCCCTTTCTCCTCGGGATCGGCAGTTTTCCTCCCGCTCCCATCGCAGCCTTTGGTGGGTTATTTTTAGCTCCCTTATTTCCCTCAGGCCAACTTTTCTGTAACATTTCATCCCTTTCTCCGCGTTTCTGGTTGTTATTTTCCTCCTTCAAGCCGCCTTCTCCTGCAGAGCTCCATCTGCCTTCGCCCCTCTGCAGCCTCTGCGGGATGAGGGGCGAGGGCTCGGAGCGGGGCTGGGGCCGGGCAGAGGCTGAGCCAGGCTGCCAGCAGCAGGGAAGGGCTCCCTGGGCGGGATTTTGGGAAGCTCTCCCAACATCGCCACAGGGACTGCGCCGGGGTCAGGCGGGAGGAGCTGGAAATCCCCTGGCAGCGCCCCAGAGAGCGGGTGCGCTCCGAGGAGCGGCTGCGCTCCGGCACTTCTGCCAGGCGGCAGAGAGGAGGGGTGAGGGAGGCTCAAGGAGCCCCAAATATGCACCCTACATCCTTCTTCAGGGGCGGTTCCCGGCTATGACAAGGGGATTTGCCCCATGCCAACCCCCCCCGTGGGAGGGTGAGGGCTGTGGAGAGGAGCGCCGAGACACTGGTGCTGTATGTCCTCCTGTGCTCCCCTGGCCTCTGTCTCAGGGCAGACTGGTGGCACTGGGGAGCTCCCTCATCCCCAGGTATTATTTGTCTTTGAACCTGCCTGTGCCACACAGATGAATGGATTCTAACAGACCAAACCTGGCTTATTAAAAGAAAAGATAACCAAAATGTCAGGGCTGATTTGAAATGGAAAATAGGGTCTGGGAAAGAAAAAATAAAAAGTCTAGACTGTTTTCTCTTGAAGTGCATCAGGGGACCAGGCATGGCCTCTTCCCAGCTTCTCTTTGTCCTTCCTTCCTTTTCCTCCAAAGCGCTTCTGAAGCCTTCACAGCTCCTTGTGTGGGTCTGTCCCTCGCCAGAACAGCTCGGGCAGCAGCGGGGCCAGGGCAGGGGGCTCTGGCGGGGGTCCATGCCCTGGGCTTTGCCCAGAGGTGGGCAGAGGCTGGGGCATGCCCGTGCCATCCCCTCCTCCTCCCCAGGTGAGGAAAAGCAGGTGAACTGTGGGGCCGCAGCCCCGGTGCCTCGGCCCCGTGTGCCCAGTGCCGGGGGATCCCTCTGTCCATCCCTGCCTCGGCCCCGTGTGCCCAGCGCCGGGGATCCCTCTGCCCATCCCTGCCCTCGGCCCCGTGTGCCCAGCGCCGGGGGATCCCTCTGTCCATCCCTGCCTCGGCCCCGTGTGCCCAGCGCCGGAGGATCCCTCTGTCCATCCCTGCCTCGGCCCCGTGTGCCCAGCGCCGGGGGATCCCTCTGTCCATCCCTGCCTCGGCCCCGCTGCTTCTGTCCCCCCCCGGCGAGGGGAAGCCCAGGTTTTCTCCTCCTCGTTTCTCTTCCTTCTGTCAGCGCTGTGGGACCTCGGAGGACTCGGGCGCGGGTTTCGGATCTCTCCACTTGCCCTCCCGAGGGCTGGTGCTGTGACACCAGCCACTGGGAACCCTGGGCATCCCCAGACACGCACCTGAGCTCTTGGGACGGCTCTGAGCACTGGATTTGGGACATCTCCCAGCCCTGGCATCACCCCAGAGCCCAGCAGCACCTCCACCCCTCCAGCCCCAGGAGGGGAGGGGGATCGGTGCCTCCAGCTGCTCCCTGCTGGTTCCCATCCTCTCCTCTCCTGACATGCCACACCTGGGACACCCCACTCCAAATCATCCCAGAGAGAAACCGAGGAGGTTGTGATGTCTTGGATTGAGCAGCACACCCAAGTTTATTCATAAACCAGGATATTCATATTTTATAACGTGAAATCTCTGCTTGCTCTGCGAGGGCCTGGGAGCTCGGTGCCTTTCAAGCTCCTGAATAGCAAAATAAGGCTTGAAAGGGAACACTGCTGGGATATTTTCCATCATTTAAAGCAGGGGGTTTAATTCTTTCTGTTTCCATCTCCCTCTCCTTTCCCTTCCCTCCCTCTCTTCTCTCAGTCTCCAGTGAGGATGTTCCAAGGAGGCCACCAGCTCCAGGGCCGGGGCGAGTGGGGGGTCTCGCTGAGCGGTGGGGGGCTGGAAGGTGCATCTTCGCTTGGAACGAGCAAAGATTCCAGGAGCCAGCGGTTCCCTACAGGTGTCACCGGCAGCGCGTGCGGACTGTCACCTCCGGGGCGGGAGGAGCCGGGGCGCAGTGTAGCCCCCGGGGTGCAGTGTAGCCCCCGGGGTGCAGAGGAGCCCCCCGGGGCGGAGTGGAGCCCCCCGGGGCGGGGGGTGCTCCGGGGTCCTTCTGCTGCACAGCCCCGCGGTCCCTGCAGGTTCGGGAGATAGAGGTGCTGGTGGAGAGTCTTGGGGGGACAGGAGGGGCCGAGACCGGGGCGGGAAGACCGGGGCGGGGGGGACCGGAGGTGGGACCTGATAAGGGGGCACCGGGGCGGGGGGAACCGGGGCGGGGGGGACCGAGTGGGGGGATAGGGACGAGGGTACCTGGGCAGGGGGCACCGGGGCAGGGGGGACGGGGGCAGGGGGGACCGGACCGGGGGGACCGGACCGGGGGACCGGACCGGGGGGACCGGGGCGGGGCGGCGGCACCTGGGGCGGGCGGTACCCAGCGCTGCCGCCAGGGGGAGAGCGCGGCTAAGGATAACAGGATCGGGGAACGGGAAAAAGGGAAAAAGGGAAATGGAAGGGGAAAGGGGAAGGGAGAGGGAAAGGGGGAAAGGGAGAGGGAAAGGGGAGAGGGAAAGGGGAAGGGAGAGGGAAAGGGGGAAAGGGGAAAAGGGAGCGGGGAAAGGGGAAGGAAAAGGAAGGAAAGGAAAAGGAATAAAAGGAAAAGAAAGGAAACTGGTGGTTACTTCTGAGCGGTGGGGCAGGAGAAACAAGGCTGACCTGACTCTCACAGGTGTCACAGCTGGAAGGTCTGTCCTCTTTTGGTGGCATCATCGTTTGTGTTGGTGCCCAGATCAACACTCCCAGGACTCTGCAATGCCTCCGGAAGGCAGCAGTGCTGGGCTGCTCTGTGGGAAGTGGAATAGCAGCAGGGACAATGGAAATCAAAGTGGGAGGATTGGGAATTGACCTGTCCTGACCTTCCACTGAGGCTCAAGCCAAAGCTGGGCTCCAGAAGGATCTCCCTGGGTCAGTGACTCTGGCATGTGCACCTCAGGATGCGTTTGCACCTTCCTAGCAGGCACAGGAGAGCAGGAGCCTGATCCCAGAGACTCAGCTCACCTCAGCAGAGCCAGGAGCAGTGGGAAGGGAAGCTGACAGGGTATTAAATGACTCTCAAGTCAGGTTTGTTTAGAACATTTTAGTTTGAAGGAAATTTTTTTTTTTTTTTTTTTTTTTTGAGGAAGGGTTGAATTTCAGCCCAAAGCCCATTAGTAAATGTCTCCTTGGATCTTACACTGGGCTGGTTTGGTTTGCAGAGTGTCCATGGGGACTGATCCCAAAACAAGCCACTATCAGCCAAGGCCAGTGAGGTCAGGAAGGGATGTGCTGGATCTACCACGGTGATGCTGGATGAGTCCAGACTTGGTGGCTTAGGCTGTCCAGAGAAGCTGTGGCTGCTCCTGGATCCCTGGAAGTGTCCAAGGCCGGCTGGACAGGACTTGGAGCAGCCTGAGATAGCAGAAGATGTCCCTGCCCATGGCAGGGGGTGGCACTGGGGGGCTTTAAGGTCCCTTCCAACCCAAACCATTCTATGATTGCATGACTTGAGGACACACCAGTTTTCCACGAGTGTCTCTGCTTGGCAAATTAAGAATGAGACAGATCCTGCTCTCCTGCTGGGGACTCTGCAGCCCTGGGGGAGCGAGGAGCACCTGTTCCCTACAGTCACGCATGGAAGGGATTTGCAGAGTGAGTTCAGCTTTTTGAAGTCAACTCATCAGCACAATTCCAGGTGTGGAGTGGGTTCACGGGGGAAACTCAAGAAAATAAACAGCTGGGTGAGAGCAGACAGCAAAATAAACCCACCAGAGCTCTGTGTGGGGCTCTGCTGGAGCAGCTGATGAACTCACAGAGCAGTGCCAGCACAGGGAACAAATCCTGCGGCCCTGGTGTGGGCAGGAGAGGGCTCAGCTCCTGGAAAGCAGGTGGAGACTCCGGAGTTCCCTCTCCATAAGGTGGGGATGGATCACCACCCCCTGTCACCGCCAGGACACGGCTCCTCGGCAGGGCCGCGGCTGCGCTGGAGAGCCCGTCGGGTTTGCCTTTGAATCCTGAGGGAATTCAGCCGCGCCTTTGAGGGTCTGAAGAGAAGGAGCAAAGAGAGGGAGAAGAAAGGAGGTGAGTGTAAGAAGTTGGGCGTTTCTATAGCAGCGGCAGCAGCGCCCTGTGCTCGGCGCCGGGAGCAGGTGGGAGCGCCCGTCACTCAGCACAGCGTGGTGACAGCGCAGGCAGCCGCCTGATAAGAGCTGCTGCCTCCACGGCTGGGGTCCCACCAGCTCTGCGGAAGGATCCCGTCCCTGGGAAGCTGCTGGAGGTGGGGAGGAGGAAAGCACGGGCTCGGGAACCTCGGAGAGCAGGGGGAGGAGGCACCAAGGGGACAAAGCCCCGCGTTCCTGTGGCGTTTTCCAGCTGAGGGGCTGTCCTGGAGCAAGAGGCTCTTCTCCCAAAGAAACGAATCCCAGGATACAGTGATGGGCATGGAGGCCATGGGGAAAGGGGCTCTGTGTTCCCCCACGAGGCAGTGGGTGACAGGAGCTCCAGGGGCAGTGGGATTGGGACAGAACAGCCAAGACAAACCTTCCTGTGCCCAACGGAGTGTCCTGAGGACAGGAACTGCAAGAGCTGGTGCTGAGTCAAGAGAGCAGCTGAGAAAACACATTAATGCACCATAAAGAATGTCTTTGCTTCCCAATGATCTTTTTTATTACTATTATTTATTCATTTATACGCCACTGCCTTGCTTTCCCCCCCCCCCCCCCTTTTCTTTTTTATTCTCCTTTTTTTCTCTTCTCCCAGCTCTTTCAATGCCTCATACCACCCTCTCCACCCCTGGAGACTGCATTCAAACACTGTCTGATGCTGAGGGCTGGCTGGGGGGGTCCAGGGACATCAACATGCCTGGCACACGCTGAGCCCAGCCAGCAGAGCAGTGCTGAGCCCGGCCACAGCTCCTCCAGCCTCTAAATATTTGGATTCTAAAAAGACTGGGACAGAAACACCAAGAAAAATAAATATTTTACAAACACAGTAACCAAAAACCTAAACAGGAACCCGCCGCCTCTTTGTGCCCAGGGCACGCTACTGATGCGGGGCTTGTATGTCACAGTTGTGGCACTGACACTTTATTTCCTTACAGAGGAATGTTCTGTGGCTGCAGCATCGCATCAGGCCTCTCTCATGGAGTTTGGAAACGAACAAAACCTGTCTTGGGATGGCTGGGAATGTCCCTCTGCTCTCCTGGGGGCTCTGGGCTCAGCTCAGGAAATCAAACCCTGCCTCCTCCACACCCTGGGAGGGCATGAGGGGAGCCTGGCCCTGGCCAAGCTCTGGGGGTGAAGGATGAGGGTGGAAAGTTCATTGCCCCAGGAGTCATGAGGGGAACCTCAACCCAGCCAAGTTCAGGGGCTGAAGCTTGAGAGGGAAATCTCTGCTCAGGGCAGGGCCACTGCAGGGTGGGAGCTGGTGCTGGCTGGAAGAGACAAAGCCCTGCGCAGGATCCACCTGGGCAGGGGATGGGGCAGGGCCTGGGGACCTTCCCCACATCTTGCACAGGGACTGCAAAGCCTTCCCCTGCCCTCACTGGCCCAAGGGCTGCTGCTGGGGGCTGGAGGCATCTCCTGTGTCAGCCTGGTCTCTGTTCTGCATGGGAAATGGTCCCTCCAGGCTCAGTCACCATTCCTGACACTGTGAGTGCCACCAGCTGGGACCATTGCCCGCGGGAAGCTGCTGAGCCCTTTCAGTTAGCAGTTTTTTGGCTCCAGTTCATGTTCTCTGCAGACCAAAGGAGATCTTGTCCCTTTGAGTCATTATTTAGGGGTCCCTCAGGACCCAGAGACACAGATTCCTCTCTGGAAGAGGAGGAGGAGGGTAGATGATCCTAAACCAAAGAGGAACAAGATGTTCCAGTGTGCGGTGCTGTGGTCAGTGGCTCAGCTCAGCTGGGGCTGGCCACAGAGGGTCACCAGCATGGCACAACTGTCATGTGCCAACATCATGTGCCACCATCACGGCACAGCTGTCCCTGGTCCCTCCAAATTGTTCCCTTTGCAGAGATGTGGGGGAGTCAATGAGCATGAGGGGCTTTAGTGACCTCTCAGCCTGGACAGACCTCAGAGTCCTCTTGCTGCCCCTCCAGCCTGCCAGGCCTCCGGGCTCACACTCACCCCCCGTGCCCACTCCAGCTCTGGGGAGGGCTCCATGTGCCTGGGGCTCTCTGGGGCGGGGGGAGCCTTTTTTGTTGTGCTTGTTATTTTTAATCTGCGTATTGTTCTGGATTTGCGTCAGAGACAGCAGGTTGGGGAAACGTGCCTGGCTCTTGGAGCACAACGTGGCAAGGTTGGCAATGCCCCCCAGCTCCCGGAGAACACGCTGCCTCCGGCAGCCGCCGGATCTGGCAGGGCTGGGCCCAGCCCTGGTGCTCATCCCGAGGTCTGCAGCAGTTTTTAGTCTCTCCTCACTTCGAGCCCCAAAAGCCAGGCCCTGAGGATGAGCAGGGTAGGGGGGAAGTGGCTCTCAGTGCCAGAGCAAGCACAGGATTTGCTCCTGTGCTGTGGGACAGGAGCTCATCCCACCCCATGGCCGGAGGGATCCCACAGGATCCCACAGCATCCCATCCTCTGCTCACAGGGAGATGCTGAAGAACCCGCAATAGTCACACCCTACCCTGGAAGGCCAGGAATCCCAGCCTAGGGACCCTGGAGCATCCTGAGTGCATCAGCTCCAGCAGGGTAAATCCGGCATGGAAGCAGTGAGGGTGGGGACAATCCCCCAGACAATTGTCCCCATGACAATTCCCTCTGATGTCACTCTCCTGCTGGATGGAAACAAACCTTGGTGAAGTCAGCAGGGGGGAGCTGTTGTGAGCCCCCAGGAGGGAGGGACAACCACGACCTCGAGGGAGAGACACGAGGCTGGGCCTGGGACCTGTTTGTCACTGGAGCAGTGTTTTCCTTCTTCCCCTCCTCACTCTGCTCCTCATCCTCATCACCGGGGACAGGGGCTGCTCCTGCCTCTCCCAGCTGTGGGAAGAGCCCCCTGCTCACCTGCCCCTCCCTGGCAGGAACCTCTCTGCCTGGTGTTTGCAAGCCTCCTGGAATGAGAAGGAAAATATGCCAGGATCTCACTGAAAGCACCAACTGTTCTCCTCACATGTAAATGCTGCTGCTCTTTTGATTTTAAATGGCTTTAATGCCGAGTTCATCTGCTAATTCCCCTCCTGCCCCTTGTGTATTGTATATTAGGAGAAATGTTGTTCTGTATCCTGAGCAGTTTATTTTATCGAGTTTAAGAGAAAATCCCATACTGAGATGCTGCAGATAAATATTCATTGTCACATCTGCTTCGGTTTAAGATTGTTGCCTAAAAATGTTAAAAATACAAACATATTTGGTGGGGGAGAGGCTGGGGTGGGAGGGTTGGGGTGGGCTGCTGAGTCTGGGCCTTCAGTGCAACTCGTCAAATGTTTTATCACCAGCAAGGAGAGGAATCACAATGAGGGGAAATCACCCAGGGGAAGGAAAAAGGGAACAGCAGCCTGAGAAGACTCAGCCAGCCCCAGCCTTGGGGCCTGAGTGGAGCAGTCCTGGGTGGGAGCATCCCTGGCCTCACTCAGGGTTGGGGGAGAGCTGTGGCAGTGCAGGGGTGTCCCATTCTCAGCATCCTCCTGATCTCCCACAGCACCTCAGTGCCTGGGACTGGGAGACAGGAGCAGCAGGATCTTTTCCCTGTCTCTGGAATGCGGTGCTGGCAGCACCCAGGGCACTCCTGGAGGATGTGCCAGTGCTGGGAGCCCCTGTCCAGCCCAGCTGTGCCTGGCAGTGCCCTGGTGGCCCTGCTTGGCAGCTGCCCCATCTCCACCTGATGAAAGCAGGATGGGCACCAGGAACTCCACTGGTGGCAATTCCAGCTGGGAGCTGCCCTGGCTTCTGCTGCCTCTGAGAAGGGCTTGTCTAGGCCACACCAGACACTCACAGTGACAGGACAGCTTGGGACAACATCAAGGGGACTCAGCCTGGCACAGTCCCTGCTCTGGAGACACACGGAGCTCTCCCCTCCCTGCCTCTGCCAGTCCATTACTTCTGCTCAGCACCACAATTTTATTTTACATTTAAATAAAATAAACTTGACCTTATTTTATTTTTCTTTCAAAGCTTTTGCAGCTCCACCAAGCGCAGCCAGTGGATATGGAAGGCATAGTAATAAGGATAACGCTTTCCACTTGCTGAGCACTTTATATTCTCCGAGCACTGTACAAACATTACCTAATTAAACAGAGCAAGGCAGCAGCCCTCTGCTCCGGACTAATGCTGGGAAATGGAAACAAGGAAACTCTGAACCAATATGTCAATAACATCAAAGTCCCATTGTCCTGGCCTTGGCTTTGTTGCAAAGGAATCCCAAATTGTCTCAGAGTTTCCAACATGGCTTCGGGCTCTTCACACTTGGGAAACAAGTGTGAAAAAACTGTTTGGGAGTCAGACGACAAACCCTGATCAAAGTTGGCAGAAGTGGCCACGGAGACCCCGGGACTGCAGCCTCGCCTTTGATGCCTCCTCATGTGGGAGCCATCCCGGCGGCTCTCACCCCCCAGCCCTCTCCAGGGCTGGCATCTTCCTCGGGGCCCTCATGTGCATCTGGGGAATGTTTCCTATTAGGGATTCACACTCTGGTTGAGCTGCATTCCTAATTGTGGAGACTTGAACGGCCCTAATAGGAAACACACCCTCAGCAGAGTCCCTGTGAGTCATTCTCCCATCGGAGCTCCTTGGGCTGCTGCCACATGGCAGGGACAGGGCCTGGGGGACACAGGGACAGGGCCCCAGGGGGTCCCTGCTCCCAGCTGTGTCACCATCGCTCCAGTCTCTCAGTGCCAGGTGCTGGGAGTTCTGTGCCTGCCCTCCATGGCACAGTGCCTTCAGGAGATATTCCATGTTGGCCATCCCGTTCCCACGGCAGCATTGGCACCTCGGGGGGTGGGAAGGGTCTGGGTCAGAGCCTGGTGCTCGGTGGTGAGTGACCATGAACAAATCCATGTTTCCATGTTGTGTCCGTGCCATGCTCATGTTGCCACGGTACCTTGGGGTCTCAGAACCATGCACGGCCACTGCCCATCCTCTGGGATGTGGGAATGCCTCAGCCCCACCTCCCTCAGCAGCCTTGGGGTCCAGGCTCTGGCCCCAAAGTGCAGCCACCCCTTGTTTAGCACACCGAGGTGACCTTGGAGTGCTGTCCCTGTGTGCCAGCACCCAGGTGTCCCATTTGTCACCGTGACAGCCCACACAGCTCTGGGAAAAGGTCACCTGAGCTGTACCAGCCTTTCCCTTTCACATTGATGCTGATGCCAAATTAATTCTTCATCAGAAGCCCAAGTGCCCCCCATGCCATTGTTTGATGTTTTCCAAATCTGCCAGGGTTCAGGTGCTCCCCTCCCTCCTCCCCAGCACTGAGACACACCAAAGACAAGGCAGCAGCCCCTGCATTTTTAGGACAAATTCCTTGATTCTGGGGATGTTCTGGCTGAATCTCAGTGCATTTTTCTGTCTGCTTGACAGCAATACCTGGTGATGTCAGACAAGCCTCTGGGGCCCTCGGCTCTCATTACCAGCCTGTCTAATTAAGGAGAGATGCTGCTGCTGACTGCTTTGGAGAACGATGTGGGGAAGCAACAAATGCCAATCTCCATCACTAGGGTCTGTGCTTTTGGGGTCTGGATCTTCACAGACAGGAGGGCAGCCCCAAGTGTGTCTTGAACAGTCTAATGACAGGTTCAGCAGCAGGAGGGCCCTGGGCAACAGGAACCCCTCTGAGCCCCGAAGGGTGCAGGGCTTGGAGAGTCAGGAGCCTGATTTTATCTGAGCAGACTCACTCCAGTTGCTAATAAATAGCAGGGGCTGGCTGATCATTAAGGCAAAATGGGCCACTCCCTATCTATTCCACCCCAGCTGGAGGTTTGGGTTGGGAAAGTGAGGTCCTGCCTGTTCCAGCTCAGATCCCTTTCAGCCCTGCAGCCCCTCTCAAGTTCCCAATGAGGCTGCTCCATGTCCCCTTGCTCAGGAACAACCTTTCCCAGGGCTTTCACTCAGGTTGGGGATGTTTGGCACAGGGCTAAGAGGGAACTCTTGTTTTTATTATTCTACAACAGGAATGTTTTTCCTCCTGTTATTCATCAAATTCTGCTGGAATTTAATACTCACCAGCTCCAAACAGCCTCTTGCACTAACAGTGATTGATAGTTTCCAACAAGTCCATAAATGCTGCCCCTCCTCAGCCCTGCACTTTCTCTCTTTTCTCTCCCTATCACTCCATCTCTCCTCTCTTCCCCAGATCTCTCCTCTTTTCCGGGCCAGACAAAAGCTGATCATGCTGTTGTTATGTAGATTGATTTGTTTTCTGTTTCTGCTGTGTTTTGGGGTAGGAAGACATCAGGGATTTGTGAAAGAGCAGTGAAATGCCATGGCCAATGAAGCCTGACTAGAAATTCCTCAGGTTATTATCTCTTAGGTTAGGGAAATCTGGGTGAATTTCTGTACGGAAACACTTTAGGAGCAGAAAACAGCAGAGCTCAGCAGCAGCTGCCCAGTCCTCCCAGTCTGGGGAAGCCTGGAATGGGAGGAGGGGTGTGTCTGCACACTCAGAGCGAGGTGCCAGCAGGATTCCCAGCCCGGGGAATTGTGTGGGCTTCATCCCAGGTAACAGAATCCCTGGAGCAGCCAGGGCAAGGCTCCTGAGTGGAGCTCAGGGAGCGGCAGCAATTGCTCGGTTCTAGCCTGGATGAGCAACTTGTAGTCCCAAGGCACAAATTCCCAGGAGTTCCAGCTCTGGGGGCTGGGGACTGCTGGTGCCAGGGAACAACGAAGGCGGGGAGTGAAGCAGGTAAGGTGAAACCTGGGGAAGTCGCCCTGTGCCTCTCTAGAGACAAAAGCATCCAGCAAATGCTGGCAGGGAGGGCACTGTGGGATGCCCGGGATAAGCTGGTGAAGGTGAGGGTGCCAGGCAGGTGATGCTGAAGGACCAGAGTACCTCCAGGAGGCAGACCCCCCTCCCCGCAGTGCTCAGCTCCGCTGGGCAGGGGCTGCTCCCCTCCTTCACCGCCACGGGGACTCCTGGCCGTTTACTGGACTTCCCACAAGACTGGATGAATTATCCGTGCCTTTCCCCTTCCCCTGCGCTTTCCCGAGCAAAGCTCCCTCCTACCTGGTGGGGGCTGCCCTTCCCTTGGAAAGCCCTGCACTCCGAGGAGCCCCGGCTCTCCTGTTCCAATTAAGCTACCTGAGATAAAATCTGGGGAGCTCTTAGAGGGAAACAACTTAAAGAGATGTAAAATGGTAACTTGATTTACTCATTTGTTCCTGACCGTTTGATTCCTCCCCGAGCCGCCACCCAGCCAGCTGGGTTATGTGTCACCGGGAAAAAAAAATCCAATACAGGCAGATCCCTTATCAGATCAGTGCGTTAAAAGGATTTGGGGAATGCTAATGCAGGCACAGGGAGTGGGAGATGGGACTTGCTGGATACGGGTGGCCGAGCACGAGGCAGCACCTTGGCTCCCCTTCCCCGGCTCCTGTTTCCCCTGGGATGTGGGAGCAGGGCTGGCTGGGCTCTATTCCCAAAGCAAGGGCTGAGTGAGGAATCTCCACCTCACCCAGCCTTTGCCAGAATCCCTGGGGAACATTTCCTGCCCCGTTTTGCTGGGTTAAGTCAGTTATCTGTGGGGGTGTGGGTCGGAGGCAGCTGCCCGAGCCTGCCCGACTCTGCTGTGAGGGGTGTGCTGCACACTCACTCCTGCCTGATGGGCATCCCGGGCTTTTCCAGGCAGAAGGACAGGAATGTTGCCCCATCACTGATTCCAAAAGCCCAGCTCAAGGGAGTTGTCTTGGCACAGTGCCCCAAACAGCCCTGATCCCAGGAGCCAGGACCTGGCATGGGGATTTGAGATCCACAAGGAAAATCAGGGAGGTTGTGGATTCCCCATCCCTGGGAGTATCAAATGCCACGTTGGATGGGGTTGGAGTAAGCTGAGATAATGGAAGTTGTCCTTGGCTATGGCAGGGAGAGACACTGGATGGGCTTTGAGGTCCCTTCCAACCCAAACCAGTCTGTGTTTCCATGAAAACACCCCGGGATTAGGACCCGAGTCACACTAACGATGGGTAGAATTGATTTGCAAATTAATGAATACAGTTTGTTCCCCAATCCAGCACAGGGCGAGGTCAGGCGGGTGGGAAGCCCACGGGCCATTCCCTGTGACAAGTGCAGCTCTGTTTCAATTACTGGTGCTTGTCCTCGGGAGCAGCCACATCCACCCCTGCCAGAGCCAGGAATCCTCGGGGCCAGGAGCCCCTCAAGCTGCTGGCTCTGCTCTTGACCCTGCGCTGGGATGTGGAGGGAGCCAGCCCTGGGTGTCCGAGTGATGAAGGGCAGATTAGCAAGGCCCTGCTGCATTAGGCTGGGAATATATTTAGCTCCCCAACGTGCTATGGATTAGGAGCAGCGGGAGGCCTGGCAGCTCCACTTCAGAGGCTGGGAGGGAACATTCCCATTTGGCTGAGCTGGCATTCCCTTCCCAGCACCTGTTGGATGGGTGTCCCAGCCTTCCCGGGGCTGTTCCCCCTCTTCTGCCCTCAGGCAGGATCCTTCCCACCCTGCTGTCACTTGGCTGCTCAAAGCAGCTTCTGCATGAGTCACACTCAAACCACAAAGGTTTTTAAGGGTTTTGAGGGTGGTTTAAGGTGAAGAGCCCCCTTTTAGGGTATGTTCTTGCCTTGTGCTGTACCTTTCCTTACATCAGTCCCTGTCCTTGGAGTGGCACAGCCCTTATCCAGGGGGATGAGTTCATATTTTGAGGCTTGAAAATGTTCATTTTAGTCCATGGGGCTTTTCCCCTTGGGATGGCTCTGTTTCCTGCTCCTGCACATGCCTGCCCCTGTTCCTGAGAGCATCCCACCAAGTTGCCCCCATGCCTGGCTCATTTATAAATTGTATGGAAATACAGATGTCCCCCAGTCACCCCACAGGATATGTCACCCTCCTGTGCCTTCAGGCTTGAGTGCTCCCAGCAGCACCAGATTAGAGCAGATTTCTGTTTTCCCCTCACTGATATCCTGGGAGAAAACCTTCACATTTCCAAGGGAGGTTTTCCAAGCAATCGTCTCCACAAGGAGCCCAGAACCAGAGACTCTGGAGTGTTTCCTTGTGCCCCAGCAGAGCCTTTCCCATTCTGGATAATCCCACACAACCTAAACTGGGAATTCCTGGCAGCTGGAGAGCACACCAGGTTATTTGCAGCCCCCTGGCCATTCTGGGGATTGTAGGAATTCAATAACCATCCCTGCACTGGGGCATGGGGCTCTCCAGCCCTTGCAGCCCATCTTTACTCAGGGGTTACAGGAAACTTGGGAGATAATGACAAAACCCAAACTTGCACTCAGTAAAATGAAAAACAAACTGAAAAAAATCCCCTGACCAAAACCTGCCTCGAGTCAACCCAAACGTTTGGTTCAATCATCAAGCAAACATTCCGCATCTGCTCCAAGCTTTTCCTTTTTAAGCTTTTTAAGTGGGCTTGAGTTAAACACAGGCAAATTTCTCCTGAAAACATAATTCCAGCCCAAATCACAGAACTTCAAGAAGCTTTCCTTCAAAGTCAGCAGAACAAACCAGTTCATCTTGGCTGATTTGATCGAGTTTCCCTCTTTTTGGGGGTACAGGATCATTCCTGTTGTGTCAGTGGACCCACGGCTGCACTTTTGGGTGAACAGAGGCTTTTGGCAGAGGAGTTTCCCCCAGCTCTGCCTTCTGTGGCCTTGTTCGAAGGCTGGTGGCAAGAGCTGTGCCTGCTGTCACCTCTGTCTCCACTGCTGTCCCCCCAGTCCTCGCAGTCGCCGCTTGGACGCGGCTGCGCCGAGAAACGGCAAAGCCAGAATTTCTGGTTTCCATAAAGGAATATGGAGAATATTATCCAGTGAGATTTGAAACTGAGGTGGGAAAGCTGCCAGCGGTGCAGCGTTTTCAAAGAGCCTCCTGTATCTCGTGTTGCTGAAAACTGGGAAGTCCCGTGGGCTCGGGAAGGGGAGGCGGGAGGGATGGGGGGTCCCCGTGGTGGGGCACAGGGATGGAGGCAGAGCAGGGGAAAACATTCTGAAGGGGTCCTTTCATATTAGAATAAGTCATAATTAATGCTATCAGGTGGCAGGGAGGCAGTGTCAGGTAACGTGAGCAGGGCCTTATCTCTCCCTGCATCCCGGGGCTGCGGCTCTGGGCTGGAGGAAAAGCAGGAGACTCATAAAAAGTGATGGGAGTGGAGTGTGGGGGCATTGGGGCACTGCTGCTGTGAGGAGTTCAGCTCCGGTCCTGCCTGGCAGGATATCCTTGGAGAGGTGAGGAAAGCAAGCCCTGGATGGATGGATGGATGGATGGATGGATGGATGGATGGATGGATGGATGGATGGATGGATGGATGGATGGATGGATGGATGGATGGATGGATGGAACCACACAGATCCATCTTCTTCCTGACTGGAGAAGGGGTGAGCACCCACAAGTTGGTTTTGGCTGTCCCATCAGCATCTGTGGAAGCTCCCAGGCCCATTTGTGGTGCCACCAGTGCCAAGGTGACCCTGAGGGCTGGGCTGGCCACTGGGACTGGTCACTGGTATCTCTGGGACCTGAGATCCAGGTGTGCTTTGAGCCATTTGTTCATTAGGGGCTGACCAAACCTTTCCCACAAACCAGTTGTCCTTTATTTACACTTTTTTAGGCCAAGTCTCTCTCTTTCTTCTCCTCCACTGTTGGGTCACCAGACACGTGATTCCACTTTAATTAGTGACATTTGTCCCTGATGTGGGGTTGTGGCCCAGTCTGACCTTGAATCACCAGGTTAGTACATCCCTGGCCTTGGGGACAGCCTGAACAGGAGGGTTTGGGGCAAAACACCGGCTTGGGGAAAACTCTTTTGCCATGTTGAAAAAACATATTTAAAAAAAAAAATAAAAGCACTTAAAACTGGTGGATCAAACCCTCCTCATGGAAATGTCTGTGTGGGGAAAAAGCCTCTGTGATCTCAATTACCTTCCTCTGTGAGGATCCTGCATAGCTGAAATTGTTTAGTTTCTGAGCAGCAATGATAAAAAAAACACTTTAGGTTTTTATTTCCCTGCTTTGGCTTCCCTTGGGAAAAGAGCCGGAGCAAGCGATTCCACGCATGCACACAGGCACAGGCACGCTGGGGCACACAACAGCCAGAACAAAATCCCAACAAACACAACTTGTTTGCTTTAATTTTGTTTTTCACTGAAAAAATGTGAACTTCTCTGAGAAAAGACAATGCGACGGGCTTGGTTCAGCTCTGTGGCCTGCCCTACTTTTGGGGAATTTGTTTTCCAGTTTGCAGCCATCCTTAGCCTTACATTTCTCCTATTAAGGACAAGACTAAAGCAGCCCTAAGGCATCGGCCCTTGGAGGGAAGATGAAGAGGGATGGAAGTAGTCATGGGAGGCAGCCTCTGGTCTGAGCAGGAACACAGGGTGGAACTGTTGAGTGTCCTGTGCAGGGCCAGGAGCTGGACTAGAGATCCTCGTGGGTCCCTTCTGAGTCAGGGTAATCAGGGATTTCAGCCCCTATGTCCTGTCTCCTCAGCTTTTCCCCCTGTGAGTTTGTGCAGGTGATGGATGGATGCAGGGATGGATCCGGGGGGTGATGGATGGTGTCCCCCCCTCATCCCTCCCCAGCACAGAACGAGTTGTCAAAAAGCAACAACACTTCAAGACCAGCACCAAATAAACACGGGAATAATGGGTGATGAATGGTCTCTGCTCTGAAATCCATCTTGGGAGGAGATGTCGGCTCCCGAGCACTGCGGCAGCCGCGGGGAGCTCCTCCAGCTCGGCGCTGCCACCGTGTCACCATGTCACCGCTCCGGGGCTGCCTGCCTGTGTCACAACACCGGGGCAGGGCCCAGGGCGGCTGACGGGGGCTCGCAGATGTTCTCCTGTGCATCCACTCGCTCCCGCTGCTGTTCCCTCCGTGACGGGCTTGGGAAATGAGCCGGCCGGGCACGGCGCTCCCCGGCAGCGCCGCTCCAATCCCCGCATCCCTCTGCCGTGTGCCTCTCCTTTCCCAGCGCAGGGTCCCCCGAGGCCAGAGCTGACTTTGTTTTCCTGTCTCCCGCAGCACAAGCAGCTCGGGAACGCGGGATGAATAGGAATGGGAATAACAAATGGGCTGTAGATAAGGCAGAGTCTGAGGGAGTCACCGCGAGGCACCGGAGAGGGAAGGCGGAGGGGGAGGATGCCGGAGTTAGCAGGCTCCAAACGGGATTAGAGTGACAAATTTCAAAGTGGGGTGGGGGTGTGGAAGGTGCAGTGGAGGTGGAGCACGAAGCCCTCCCTGCCTGACTTTCGCCAGAGCTGCTCCTGCTCGGCCAAGACTTGGGAACACAGACCAAACAACAAGGGATGGAGGAGACGGGGCAGGAGGGGGACAGGACAGGCAGAGCCCAAGGAATGGCGTGGGGAGAGCTGGAGAGAAAGAGAAGAAAGAAAAAAAGAGAAGGAAGAGGAGAAAGAGGAAAAAGAGAAGGAAGAGGAGAAAGAGGAGAAAGAAGAGAAAGAGGACAAAGAGGAGAAAGGGGAGAAAGAAGAGAAATAGAAGGAAGAGGAGAAATAGAAGGAAGAGAAGGAAGAGAAAGAAGAGGATGCCCATCTGCATGTGGTGGCAGATGTTCTCACCTGTGCATGGCCAACACTCAGCATAGCTGCTGGAAATCTGGGAAATCTCCACTGCAGGTGGCTGAGCAGTTCACTCCAAAGCTTTTTGGTTCAATGACCCCTGGGAGCTGGGTCATGGAACCAGGAGGGAAAATCAGCTTTATAGTGGGGCTCAGCTCATGGGGACAGTCTGTCGACTGGAATCTGTTCGTGTTGGGGTGGAAGAGGCAGAAAAGCAGGAGAAAGGTGTCAAACCACTGACCTTCAGCTGGTTTAAAGGTGTCAGCAGGCAGAAGGGAGGGGAATGATTTAGAAAGGTGGAGGAATGTGGAGTGAGGAAGGTGGAACTGAGGAAAGGAAAACAGATGATAAATTTCAGGGAAATAATCCAACAGAGAGAGGCAGAGGAATGAGAAACTCCTCTCTGGAAAGAGATGGGACCATCTTACTGCTGCCCTTGGAGATCAGCTGAACTTCCAAAGCGTGCAGCCCTGCAGCTCCTCGGGGGTGGCACGGGGAGCAGGGATGGCTTATTGCAGCACAGCCACTTGGGAAACACCAAATTCCACTTATCGGGACAGAGGACCTAGTTCTGGTTGTGCTGCTGCATGCTGGGACCCAGCCAGTGCTGAGAGGAGCATTCCTGGCTTCTCCTCCTCCTCAGTGCCAATCCTGGAGCAGTTTCCTTGCACCATCCAGCGCTGGACATTGAGAATACACCCTGGGGCCAGCGTTGGCTGCACTGGGGCACAGGAGACTAGCCTGGTTTGGGGTAATTCCAGGCTTTTTTAGCTTTATGGGAGCATCTCAACAAACATTCAGGCTGGCCTGCTTCCCAACAGCTGCACACAGAGAACTGGGATGCACAGAGAAGCTTTATGGCCTCTGCAGCTCCAGGTAAGGGTTGATGGGATTGAAATGAGCTGAGGAAAGCTCAGAGCCCACCAGCCTGATGCTTCCCACGTCTGCTCCAGGGAAAATGAGGCCAACCCAACCACAACACACTGGGCTCCCTGTACTGCCAAGTAAGGTCAGAGTTAGGCAGAAATGAGAGACAGAAAAGCCTGATTAGGTCACTTATTTCATCCTCTTACCAATTAAGGGCAGGAAAATATTTAACTGCTTTATTTATTTATTTAGGAATGTACCTCAGCAGGAAAACCCCAGCGGCAAGAGCTGCCGTTGTGCAAAGGGAAGGGTGGAAGCCCAGCTCCTCATTCACAAATACACACTTGCAAAAAGCATCATCTGAAGGAAAATCTGGGGAGGAAAACTCTCCTGAGAGGCCTCTGAGGCTGTGTGGGCTACAGGACCAGGGAGGGAAGTGGGATTGCTGTGGGTGCTTTTCTGGAACACCCCTATTGCCTTACCTCCTTTTTTAGAGACATTTTCCAATTCCATAGGGGCCCAAGAGATCCTCAAACCCCCCCAGGCTTGGGGCTGTGGCTCCTGGGGCAGCACCAGCTCCCTGTCACCTCTTGCTCACCCAACTCAGCCCAGCTCAGCCCCTTTCTGGGAAAAGCTTTGGCTGGTGAGGAATTTGCAATGCAGCTCCTCCAGCAGGACGGGAGGCTTATCCCATTGGATAGCTGAGAAGATTTATGAGGTCCATAAATGGAGCTCTCTGGAGAGAGCCCAGGAATTGTTTGAGCTCTGCCCCAGGTCCTTCATCCACAGAAATGCAGGATTGCAGGGCCATGGTCACAAAGAGGGAGAGCGGTGCCAGCGGCTCCCTTCCTGCCTCGGTGTCATCAGCACTTCGCTCCCTCTTCTAAATGATGATGAAAACCAATTTCCAAACCTCAGGGTTTGTTGTTTTTTTTTCCCCTAAATGGAATTCTTGCTTCCCAGCCAGCCTCAGCTCACTCGTGAAGCAGTAGGATAGGCAGGAGGCTCTCCTGGGTGGAGGTGGGCTGGAATGGGCTTGGACTGTGCCTGGGAAACCAGAGGAGAGAAACCCCATGGCTGGGGCTGCAGCAGCCAGGGGTAGGAGGGGAGGGAGGGCAGGTCCCAAAGGCAAACGGGACCCTGGCCAATATGTCTGAGCCAGGGGGACAAGATGGAATTGGTGACAGATATCCACACCTGCACACTGGCCCAGGAAAGCTGTGTGTGGGGAATGGGGGATGCTGTGTGGGGGAATGCTGTGTGTGGAATCCTGTGTGCAGGGAATGCTGTGTGTGGATGCTGTGTGTGTGTGGATCCTGGTTGTGGATGCTGTGTGTGGATGCTGTGTTAGAGAATGCATTGTGTGGATGCTGTGTGTGGAATTCTGTGTGTGGATTCTTTGTGTGGAAGCTGTGTGTGGAATTCTTTGTGCGGATGCTGTGTTGGAGGTGCCTGTCAGAACACACCTGTGCCCCACACACCTGTTCCCTGCTGGACCAGGGCTCCTGCTCTGCCTGGCGTGGGCAGGATTGGATGTGCTAAAACATTCCCATGTGTCAGGGCACAGCAGGTGGCAATGTCTCCTGATGCTGGGGCTGTTCCCTGTCCTTGCAGTCCCTCTCCCCAGCCCCGGGGGGATGTGGCACAGCTGGGCTCTGTCCCCCTGGGTGGTGGTGGAGGCAGCTGGGCACCGCTCCCGAGAACAGCGCTCCGAAGGATCCCTGCTCGGGGACGCAGCTGCTCTGCTGTTATCACACGAGAGCAGAGATGAGACAACCCAGTTATCGAGGAGAGAAAGAGAGAGAGAGAGGCTCCTGCTCCCCGCCGTCCCCTCCATCCCCCCCACCCTTCTCCGTGATCATTCTTGTTATTCATTTCCCCTCTCTCCTCCTTGCCAGGCAGACGCTTTCACAGGGCAAATCCAAACGAAAGCCTAGCAAAGAGGATGCTCATAAAATATTTATGGAGAACTGCGGTGAACACGAGTAGGATAATGAGGGTCTGTGGGAAATGGGATGTGTCCAAACTCGTGCAGTGAAGGCCTCGTTCGAGGCAGAGGCACATGGTGGAGGCCATTAGTGAGTCCTGTAGGCTCTGCACTCATTTCCTTCTCAGCTGACACACACGGCTCTGCTTTGGCTTTCCCTTGCTGGCACTGGGGTTTCTCCTCCATGGCAGCTGCTGCCTACACTGCACAGGGAACTGGGGTGGCTGGAGTGCACTGGGGTCTGTGCAGTGCTCCCTACAGTCCCACGGCTGTGCTCTCTGGGAGCAGGACAGGGACACTGTGCCACCAGGGCAGGACACAGCCACCGTGTCACCTCTGGAAGGCAGCCTGGTCACCAGCCCTTGTCTCCCAGCCCCTTTTCCTGTGCTCCAGCCCTGTGACTGTCCTGCACCCTCCCCGACATGGCCACACAGGGCAGCAAGATCTGGCAGAGGGATGGGAGTCAGTCCCCTTCATCAGGGCTGCTTTAGCAAGTGGAAGGGCTCAGGCCTGAGCACCTCCTTCCCCCCATCCTATCCTCCCATGCCCTGCAGCCTGTGGGGCTGTGCTCCCATACACCCTCACACACTCAGCCCTAAGGCCCATGGTCCCGAGTGCTGCTGGTGCAGAGAAGGGGCTCTGAGGCTCCAGGAGAGCTCTGGAAAAGTGCAAACTTATCCCGTCCTGAGAGCAGAACCCATAAACACAGCAGCCCCCCTACAGCAGGGACGAGCTGCCTTAAACCGTGCCTTCCAGCAGCTTATCCAGCTCCTTCTCCAGTTACCCCGGGCGGGTGTCCCGCAGCTCCCGCAGCTGGAATGCTGCTGACCTTTGGAAAGGCTCGCTGGGTCTGCCCCAGCTCCAGCTCAAGCTGCAATTCCTCTGCGGTTGGCCAAGAGGACCTCGGGAGCACTGCTGCTCCTCTTCCTCCCTTGACTCTCTCCCAGCAGGCCCCCCAAAAGCCCTTGAACTCGTGTCGGAGTGCTGATCTCGCTGGGAGCCATGCTGCTGGCAGATGTTTGCTGTGATACAGGACACGACAGCTTTTATGACTTGTCAGCTGGAACCCAATCTTTTCGGGTCTTTAGGTTAAAATGGAAAAGCAAAGCTTGCACGCATGGCTGTGCCAGCAGCACGGCCTGCTGAGCCTCCCAGCAATCCCAGAACCTCCTGGAGCAGGAACCTGGGTGTTTTCACCATCATCCAGCCCTGCCCAGCAGCCCCAGAACCTCCTGGAGCAGGAACCTGGGTGTTTTCACCATCATCCAGCCCTGCCCAGCAGCCCCAGAACCTCCTGGAGCAGGAACCTGTGTGTTTTCACCATCATCCAGCCTGGCCCAGCAGCTCCAGAACCTCCTGCAGCAGGAACCTGGGTGTTTTCACCATCATCCAGCCCTGCCCAGCAGCTCCAGAACCTCCTGCAGCAGGAACCTGGGTGTACCTCAGCATCCCACTCCGACAAGGCTGCTTTTCCCAGCCCCATGGCCCAGGACATGCCCTGTGTCCCTGCAGTGACACATATGTGTGGTTGGGATGTTCCTGGGGTGGGTATCTTTCCTTTCAGCCCACAAAGGAGCAAACAAACAAGCAAGGTCACACATACTTTCCTTATGATCACTGCAGGGAGATTCCCACCTTTTCCAGGCTGGGAAAGCACCGCAGCTCTTCAGGCTATTGCACTTTGCCAAACATTACCAAATGCTGAAGAATTACAAGAAACCCCACATCTGCTTCACTCCTACTGCTGAAGCATGAATTATTCCCCATGGCAGCTGAGAGGGTTCCTCACCTCCCCAGAGCTGCCTGGTGGAATTGTGCTGTCTCCTATGTGGGAGCAGGCAGGGATGGCTCAGAGAACCATGGAATAGTTTAGGTTGGAAAAGACCTTTGAGATCATCGAGTGCAGCTGTTAATTCAGCATTGCTGAGCCCAGGTTCAGGTTTAAATCAAACACTGCCAAATTTCAGGTCAGGCTCACCACCTGCATTGGTGCTACCTGAGAAGGTCACGAGAGCTGGGTTTGCCAATGATCAAACCCTTGATCAGTGTCACACCACGGACCCCTGGGGCATGAGGCACAGCGTGGTGGGAGGGAGGCAGAGAGGCTGCTCCCTCCAGCTTCCTGAGTGGTGTCTCACCCTGTAGACCAGCACGGGACTCTCAGGAAGTGCTGCCTGGCTGATGGATCCCACCTTGCCCTCCCCCTCCATCTCCATCACCCACAAGTCTCAAAGTTCAAGTGGTTCGGGACAGGAAGAGTGCTCCAGACATGAAAGGTATTTCTGGGCATGGGGGAAGAAGTGATTAATCTCAATTACACGGTCGGACACTGCATAATCTGGGGCAGCAGATTGGGTTACGAGTACTCCTTCCCATGGCTCTTGGAGGAGGATCCCAGCCTGAGGAGACTTTGGGAAGATGTTTTGACTGCTGAAGTGCCAAACTTAACCCGTTGTAATTGGGGCTGTGGTGAAACATGGATGTTGTTTTTTGCTTCCTGAGCCTCCTGGACAGCCCGAGGTTTGTGCAGCTGCCACCTCTTTCCCACTCACAGTTGACAGCTCCCACCCCAGCTCACTTTTCCCAAGGTCACTGCTGAGGAAAAAAATAAAAAAAAAGGAAAAAGAAAGAAACCCACAGTGGCTGGAACTTCTAAACTCCAGGAGGAGCTCAGCAGCCTGGGCAGAGGTCACTTCTCACCCAGCTCCCAGGCTTCCTGATATTGCACCGCGGTCTTCCTCTTCCGGCCGGCTCTTAGGAGCTCTCTCTGCCCCTTCCCGCAATTTCCCAGCCCGGACCCCGCTCCCTCTGCCCCTTCCCGCAGTTCCCAGCCCGGACCCTGCTCCGTCTGTCCTCCCGCAGTTCCCAGCCAGACGCTCCCTTGCCCTTCCCGCAGTCCCAGCCGACCCGCTCCCTCTGCCCCTTCCCGCAAATCCAGCCCAGACCCCGCTCCCCTGCCCTTCCCGTAGTTCCCAGCCGGACCCCGCTCCCTCTGCCCTTCCCGCAGTTCCCAGCCAGGACCCCGCTCCCTCTGCCCCTTCCCGCACCTCCACGGCCGAGCAGCCGAGCATCCCCAGTCCTGGGGGCTCTCTGGGATCCGGGATGCTGGGGTGGGTCAGCCCCACCTGAGCTGCAGCACCGGCAGGATTTGAGCGTCGGTCCCGAGGAGGGCAGCGGCCGTGGGGCGGTGAGGAGCCCAGGCACACAGCGAGAAGGGTTTCATCCAAGAGAACTCTCAGATCCTCCGCGTTGTTTAACAGCCTCTTTCCCCGGACTAAAGAGCTGTTCCTGGTGTTCTGTAGGGACTAATAACAACGTAATCCCGATTTGTGATGGGCTAAACATACCCAGCGTGTTCTGAGGTTCACCCAGAGAGACCCCACATCCCCCCTGTGCTCCGAGTCTTTGTGGTGTCACACAGCACACGGCCCTCAGTGACAGGAGACATTTCTGGGTAAGAAGTTAAAAATAAATATATTCCCAGGGGGAGATGCAGAGGGATAGACCGAGGCAGGGTGTAATTACCTGAGCTGGAACAGAGCCAAGCTCTAACTTGTGTTGCAAATTCTTTGCATTGCTTTAGATACCTGCTAACAAAGTGATTATAAAAACCATATTTATAGAAGATTAGGAGCTATGCAATAGATCCACATCCGTAATTAGCCATAATAGATCTGCATTGATTATTATTGATGTTAATCCTCTTCTAAATATGTGCACATTAATTAGTCAGCGTTTACCACAGACGCAATTATTTTAGGAACAGACACAGTTGGTGGGGGCAGCAGACAACAGGGTGTTTATTCCGATTTTAGTGTTTATTTTTCTCTCTGCAGAAGCACCTACATCAGGTTGTACAAGAACAAAGAGCATCTGAGTCCAAGGGCCTGGAGCATCCAGGCTCCTGCGCCGTGATAAGCACTTACAAGTGCCTGGGAAGGATCTTGCCAAAATATTATTTTTGATGCATAAAATATTTCCTTGTTACTATGAAACACAGCACAGTGCCAGCCTCCGAGGGTGACACTGCTCCTTTTCTTGGCTGCCTTTGGGGGTGTTCAGCTCCAGCACCGGGTGTGCCTCATCCCAGTGCTCCTGGGGGCTGGATTGGGGCTGGGAATTGCTTGCTGGGAATGAAATCTGGGTGGGCTGGTGGGAGGGAGCCTTCAGGACACCTCCTGGGCAGTGCTCAGCTGGGGCTGGCTTTCAGGAGCCTTGGAATTTGCTCATCATTTTCCCAGCTGGAACACATGGGGTGTCCTGGTTTGGGCAGTGAGTGAATGCAGCCTCTGGAATTCTTTCCCCATCATGATGATTTGACCCCACCAAGACCTGAGGACCATCTGCCCTCAAACAAGAGCCCCCAAGAGCCACCGGGTGCCATGGTGGCATGTCATGGGCTGTTTCTGTTTGAAACACAGCCTCCCAAAAATAACTCTACTCAGGTGGAAGACACCTGTCCTATTTCCCTATATGTCCTTCTTTTATTTCCTTCTCTCAGTCCTTTGTTCCTGTCTCTGCCTCCAAGCAGGAAGAACAGCAAATAGCTGTTGCACCCCCTCTTCGAATTGTGCTGCTCCTGCAGTTCCCTGTGTCCCACTGTCCCCTCTCTTCTCCATCGCCATTCCCATGGAGACACCTCCCACAAGGCAATGGTAGGGAAGATGATTCCACCACTGGAACTCCCACCAGGCCAGAGCATCTCCAGTGGTGAAGAGCTTTGGTCAACTTTAGGTGAGAAATGAGCATCCCATGGCCCAGAAAGGGCAGGAAGTGGTGCTGGGAGAACTGGAGTGAGGAGCTGGAGGTGCTGGGTAAGCTGCAGGACTGTCAGGCACTCCAGCCTGGCATGGAGTGGGGTCACAGCTGCCACTGTGGGAGTGGCTGCTCTCCAGAGATGGGAGGAGGAGCTGCCCTGTCCCGCTGCTGCCGGGGCGAGGCCGCATCCCAAAATCCCCATCGCTCCCAGCCCCACCTGAGGGCTAACGCAGCTTCCCTCCAGGGCTCACTTGTGCCCAGAATGCAGCAATCATAACCCAGATCCTGTTTCCTACGGTGTAAACCCCTCTCCAAATCCAGCAATTAGCCTCCAATTTGCTTTCCCCATTAATGGCAAATGGGGTCTCTCTGGGACGCTCTGACAAGACCCTGTTTTCTTCATCAGTTCAAAACCTTTCCCTCATATTTATTTTTCACCCTTCCCCAAATGTATTCCCCACCACAAAAATAACATTTTTCAGATCTTTGCAATTATTTATTCCACATTTTCCTGTCACAACTTTGCAGGAATCAGCGTTTCTGGTGGGAGCAGGGAGGGAAGATGAGCAGCTCCAGCCTCTCCTTCCACAATGAGCCTGGGTCTTGTGTGGGGTCGGTGGTCCAGGAGGGCCCCTGTGACACCCACAGAGTTCAGGCCAATTAGGGACTTCTGACTGGGGGGAAAAAAGGAAAAGAAAGAGCCAGGAAGGCTGAGCTCGCCTTTTTCTCCTCTTGTCTCATTCCTCCCCTTCTTTTTAATGGCAGGCCCCCGGGGGCTCGGCGGCATCCTTCAGAATGGAAATCCTTCCAAATGGAAATCCTCCCTGCCCTCGTGGCAGTGCCTGAATGTCACAGAGGGGATGAAAGGGAGCCAAAGGAGACTCTGCTCCCAATGGCACCATGTGGGGGGGGGACCGAGCTAATGGGAGGACGGAGACATCAAGGAGGGGTGTGCAGGGGCAACCTGAGAGGTTTTCCCTCCTCCTCGCTGGGAAACAGCTGGAAAAAGGAAGAGAAGCAAAGGAGAGACTCCAGAACGGTGACATTTTCAAGGACCTGTAGACAGCGTCACCCATGGAGGCACAAGGCTTTGGAAAATCAGGAGAGAATGTGCCGGGACCGGGGCTGGCATCACACGCATCCGAAAAAAAAGTGGAATAATTTTGGTGGACTTTAAATCTTTGCTTAAAATAAACCTTTGCATGTTGAGGAGCCCTCAGAGCCCAGTGTTCCCTGGGACCTCCCAGCTCAATGCCCAAAGCAAGTTAGGGACCATCCTGGACAAGGACAATCTGTTCCCTTTAGGAAATCCCCGATTTCCTGGGCTGGGGCCGCTCCGTGCCGGGAGGGTCTGCAGGCACATCCCGTTATGGTAAAATCTGTTCCTGGGTTTCAGCTGGGATAAACCCCAGGGAAATATCTCCACTTCATACCCACGGAACAATGCTCCAGAAAATGGAAACAGCTTTCCCAAGAAACCTCCTTGGTTTTCCGCCTTTGTTGTGCTGCTCTGCCAGGGCTCTGGGCGGGGGGGGGGGGGGGGGGTGGGGTGGGGTGGGTTTCACCCCACTGGTCAGGTTGGGTTTGGATTTTGGGATCGGGTTCTTCGGGCTTATGGTCATCCTGTGCCACAGCCCCACAGGACAAGCACAGCTCCCCGTGCTGCTCAGAAAAAAGGGGAAAATCCTACAGGAAAGGAATTCCTGGAAGAAGAAGTAAGGGGCAACCAGTCCCACTGGTACCTTTGGTGTGTGTGGAATTCTCCCTGGAAGCATTGTTAGAATATCCCACTTTAAAGCGCTTGGGAAAGCAAATTATTTGGGGTGATTCTGGGAGCTTTTGCCCAAAGCTCGACCCCAGCAGAGGTTCAGATCTGCTGGTCACACATCCCAGCCTGGCCAGGGGGGCAGGTGACAGTCGAGGATGCAGGACCTGGCTCAGCCAAGCCCTGCTGGTGGCTGGAGCAGTGTGAAGGGAGGGCTGTGGGATCTGGACTTGCTCCCAGCGCTGGGCTCCTCCAGCTAAAGCTGGGGGAGATTTGTTTGGAAAGAAAATGCCAGTTCATCGAAACTGAAATATTTCATTAAAATATTTTGGGTCTGGGAAGGTGCTGCCAGCGGACTCCCAGCCGCAACTCACAACTGGGCTGCTTTTGCCTGGTGCCTGCAAACCCAGTGGAACTGCCCAGGGCTCCGGGGTGGCTCCCTGGGAGTCCCACGCTGCTCTGACACCGGAGCCAGGGGCTGAGGGGGTGTCTGGGAGCCCCACACACAGAATGCTTTGGGTTGGAAGGAATCTTAAAACTCACAGATCTCTGGCGATTCAGAACTGCCTGGATTTGCCGAGTTTTCGGTGGGAGATGGGGACAGGGAGAAGTGCAGCTCCTCGGCACTGGAGAAGTGGAGCAGGAGGGAGAGGCTTGATGTTGATTGAGAAGGAAGTGTTTGAGATGGAGAATTTAAAAAATGAGCCCTTCCCCGTGGCCGTACTGCTGTTACAGCGACTGCAAGGAGCGAGGAGGGGGTGGAGGGCTGCTCCTTCTTGAAAGTCTTCTTGGTTTCAGTGGATAATCCCAATTTACAAAACAGCTGAGTTTTAAAATGCTGCAATAATCCACTCATTAGCCCTCGCTGCGAGGCGGCGCCTCGGGGCATTCCCAGAGGAAGGTGGGACGGGTGCTTCAGGAGATAATTGCTGCACACTTGAACCCCTCCGGAGGTGGGGTTCACTATTTTTGGTGAATCCCTTTGTGGCCAGGGGCAGCTGCCCTGCATGACAGCTGTGCCGTGCCGTGCCGTGCCTGCAGCAGGACTCCCAGCGAGGCCCAAGAGCTCCGGGCAGGAATTCAGCCGGCTGATGCCAGCCCTTCCTGCTGGCACTGACGGCTCCACAGGGAATGGCAGGGCTGGGAGTCAGCAGAGTGCCTGGAGAGGCCTTCCTGGCATCGGCTGTGGAAGCAGAGAGCTGGGGCTGGGAAGAGCACAGAGCTCCTGGGGCAGCTCCCAGATGGAGAGGGACAATGGGGAATTGGAGCAGCCAGGTCTGGGCTGCTGCTGGGGGAGCCAGGTTGAATCCCCTGAACAAATCCCTGGCCACGGAGATGTGGCTGCCCCATCCCTGGAAGTGTTCCAGGCTAGGCTGGACAGGGATAGTGGAAGCTGTCCCTGCCCATGGTGAGGGCTGGAAAGAGATGGGCTTTAAGGTCCCTTCCAACCCCAACCATCCAAAATCATTCCATGATTCAATTTATTGCACTGGAGCACCCAAAGGAGGCTTTCTGAGCAGAATCCTGCTGCAGGGAAGGTTCTGGACTCAATTCCCATTGCTGGTGGTCCCTGTCCATCCTCCAGTTCCCCCTCTCCTCATCCCAGTGGCTGACTGGGTAAACAGGCAGATGATAAATATTTTGAGACTCATTTAAGACAAATAAGCCCAAGGATTTTATTTTATAAACACAACCCTTAGTGGGGTTAATCAGAATTAAATTCTGAAAGTCCATTTTTTGTTTCTTTCTCTTTGCATATCAACCTGTGAAACAGAGAAACACCTGTGTCCCTCATACATGAGTAGGGCTGGAGGTTTTTCAGTGAAACCTCATTTTCCAGACCAAGGATGCAGGAGGAGTGAAGAAGCTGCCAAGAAAAGAACAGAAGTGGCTCCTGACCATTGTAAAAATGGAGTCAACACAGCTCAGCCTTGCATGACCTTCAAATATTGGCCAAGAAGGTTCGTGTTAACACAGGAAAAATATTACAAAGCAAGAGGTGTTCAAGTAACTGACATTTCTTGGCCAGTTACTGGGAGAATGACAGCTGGGAGGTGATGGCACCCGAGAGCGGGTGGGAACACACTGGAGCTGTGTCACTCTTCCCACAGTGAACCTCCTCCACACACTCTGGTGCCCAGAGCTGAAATTGCTACCCCTGTCACTCTGTGCCCAAGGTGGTCCCCACGTGGTGTGAAGGTGACGGATGGTGGCTCTGTGTCACCCGGGGTGAGACGGTTCTGTCCATGCTTTGAAATCAAATCCTCGGAACCAAAGTAGGAAAGCTGAGGGTTGTTCCCCATTCCTTTTCTCACCCAAATATGTCCAATCTCATCAGCATTCCCCTGCAGCTGCTTGAGAAATTTCCAAGAGCGCCTTGTTTTGGTTTGGGTTTTGTCAGAAAATGTGGAGCTGTCAAAGCTGAAGAGTTGTGTGGAAATGGAATGGTTTTGACGAGACTGTCATCGGGGGAAGTCTCTGAGCTCCAGGACGGAAGGGCTGATCAAACCCAGACACATTGGGGGAGGCAAACGACCCTGAGCCAGCTCAGCAAGGAGAGCCAGGCTCTGGGCTGCAGTGAGGCTAAGCCTGGGGCAACCCCCTCTCCTCCCCTCTGCAGAAATTTGGAGCAGATTCTCCAGAGAAGCTGTGCCTGCCCATCCTTGGAAGCATCCAAGGCCAGGCTGGACAGGCTTGGAACAATCTGGGATGGTGGAAGGTGTCACTGCTCTGGGGATTTAGAGTAGATGAGCTTTAATTTCTCCTCCAACCCAACTATTTTGGAATTCTATGATTCCATTAAATATTTTGGGGAATAGCCTGAAATCTGTGTGCACCTCAAAGCTAAGCTTATGGGGGGGGTCATGGAAGGCACAGCCAGAGGAAGGGAGGCTTCCTCTTGCTGATTCCAAACAGTTCCAGCTGTCACTACCCAGACAGACCTAGAAAGGGAAACTGTCCTCTCTCCAGTAGAGTTCTTTAAGACAGGGCCTGGGAGAGTTTTGCCGATCTCTGTTTTCACCTGGATTTGTCTCCAGCCCATCAGGGACAGCAGAGTTTGCAGGGATGTCATGCCAAGGATGTAGCACTGGGACACAGGGAGCTGCTGGCAGCAGAAAATCGGCCCTGCCAGGGCTCAGCTACCTTGCTCAGCCCTGATGCTCCTCAGGAAATGGATGCAAAGTATTTTATAAACAGCAACATTTGCTTTTCAAAGCAGCACCTGTGTAAACAGCCCTGGAGCAAGCACATCCACCGGGAGCCTCTGGCGAGCACCCAAAGCCCATCCCGGAGCAGGGACAGCATTTCCTGCAGCCCAGGCTCAGGAGGGATGTTGGACCATGGTCCTGCTGTCCTGCTGTCCTGCTGTCCCTGCTCCCAGGTCCAGACAGGGCACCTCTGCTCTTCCCTGGTGTCATCCTTCTTCTCCACAGCAGGACAGTGCCAGCATCACTTTGCAGTGGTGGTGACAACCCCGAGCTGGAACACAGGGAGAGCACCACGGAGAGGTGGTGCTTGAGCCCGGCACTCCCAGATTGTGCATTCCTGGGATATTCCAGTGATCTGCCAGACAAGGACATTGGTGCTGAGTGAGACAATCGGTGCCACATCCCCTCTGTCTGGGCCTCGCCAGCTGGAACCCAGGGTTAATGATCTCCGCTTCAGAAAGTGCTTCAAGATCCTGGGCTGAAAAAACTGAGCTCAAATGCAAATGATCCTGCTCATGCCACGGGCAGGTTTGTGGCCTGCACGGCTCCTAATAGCACATTAATTAGGGCAGAGGATTAAAAGTGTGCTGTGATTAAGCAAATAATTACAGAAAGAGAGGAGTGAATGGGGTGCAGGGTGCAGAGCTGGTTCCTGGGCTGCTCCCACTCCACACATTACAGGTCTGTGTTTGCAGTTGCTCTCGGCTCTGCCAAACTGGAATGGTTGGAGATGAAATTTTCTGGGCCGGTGTCTGCCTGGAGCGAAATCACTCTGCAAAGTTTCAGCCAAAATGCTGAAATCTGCTCCCAGGAATGAAGCTCATGAAAAAATGTACTGAATTCTGGCAAATGTTTCTTTATGATCTTTCCCAGGTCTCTTTACAGCAGGAGCTTCCAAACTGGGAGGATGTTTTTATGCCTGGACATGCCCTTTGTGTCCTCCTGTCTGGAAAACACGGCTGGGCTTGGCCATGTGCTGAGCCATGAGCAAGGACAGCTCATCAGAATTTGCTGTGTCTTTGCCATTAAAATCCTGATCAGGATGGGGGCTGTGAAGCAGGAAAAGGAAGGATGTGAGATGGATTTGGGATTCAGGCACACCAGCACCCTTCTGGGGTGCAGCCCCCAGCTCAGGTCTGCTGGTCTGCCCACCCATAATTTTCGCTGGTGAACAGAATATCTCATGTGAGCCTTGTGCCTTAAATACCCAAATCCCAGATCCTGAGGGCTGACTTCAGAAGTGCTGAACCTCCCTGTCTCTGGGGAAAGCCATCAGGAGCTGGGCTTGGAACAGCCAGGCTCTTAGAGAAAAGGCCACGTGCAACCAAAACCATCCCCTGCCTCAAACCCAGAATTGCCAATCCTTTTAATCCTGGGATAATTCTGGGCAGCACTCGATCAGCGAGTGGCAGAGCTGGCAGGAACTCACATCCTTGGGGAATAATCCTGCTCCAGGCCAGCAGAGGCTGTGGCAGGGCAGGAGCAGGATGCAGAGGGAAGCCTGGGAGGAGAGACTGAGCAGCTCCAGGCCTGGTTTAGTCTGAGCTGTGGTGTTGCTGGGATGTGATAAACATCCAGGTGGGAATGGCGGCTGGGCAGTGCGGTGAGGACCCCTCCCTCTGTGGGGTCAGGAGGGATTACTTCATGGGAAGGGTCAGGCTCTGAAGGGGCTTCCCAGGGAGGTTTGGAGTGCCCATCCCTGGTGGTGTCCAAGGAAGGTCTGGATGTGGTGCTCAGTGCTCTGGGCTGGTGATGAGGTGGGGATCAGGTGCAGCTTGGATTTGATGGTCTTGGAGAACTTTTCTAACCTCAGTGGGATGCCTTAAGTGTTAGCTTTTATAGTTTTTAGATTCTGTGCTGTTTTGGTGGGCAGTTTTAGGTTTCATATTAAATGCTACTAAGCTCTCTTCTCAAAGCAGACAGACAAAACAATTCCTTCTCTACTTTGATACCAAGGACAACTTTCAGGCCCTAGAATGGAAACAGTGAAATGAGAAGAAAAACAATGAGGATGGAGCTTCATAACCTGAAGCTATGGTTGGACAATTAACTCCAATATGTGGATGGACCAGAACTTTTATAAGTGTGAGACCTCATGGTCGGTCATCCATTTTTTGTGACCATTTTGAGTTCATCTTGGGCATGGCCCAGTTAGGCTCTGACACTGCCCAGCTGTACTCATTGAGGCCTTCTAATAAATCCCTATTTTATCCTTTTTTTCTGTCCAGTCTCTGCTCCAGGTCAGCCTCCAGAAGGCATCAGTTTCTGAGAAGGCATCTAGTGGTTCTGGGATTCTGGGATTCCATGATTCAGCATTGCTCCCTGCCCACACAGCCGGGCTCCTGCTGTCACAGGACACCTCAGCCCTCTCTTTCGAGCTATTGAGTAGTCAGGAACTCCTGGGCACATCCCAGGATCTCCCATTCCCAGCCACTGGAGGTGCTGTGGCTTTTGGAGCCTTTCCATGCCAGGGAGCTGTCAGCAGGCTCAGGATCTGCCTGCAGGAAAGATCTCTGAGGCAGCTGCCTACATTTTAACTCATCTCTATTTATCTCAGCCATATTTTGTTTTTAACCAGAAATTCCTGTTTTGGACAAAAAGGCAGCAGTTGCACTCCCTGTCTCTCCTGGTAGGGCGGTTCTCCCTCTCTCCAGGCAGCTCCAGCTTCCCTGCTGTGTCACATCCCAGCGTGAGCAGCCAGGGAATGTTTTCTGTTTGTCACACGGGTGCTCTGGAGGTCGTTGCTGACACCGTTTGTGACACCCTGAGCACACCAAGGGCAGACCTGTGCTGGAACAAGCCCCAGAGTGGTTCCAAAGAAGGGACAGGGGCCAATGTCCAGCTGGGAATTCACCTTGGGGGATGTGTGAGGGATGTCTGGTACATCCTCCTGGGGCTACTCTGCTCACACCTGGAGAAAACAGACCCTGGGCTTTGGGAAGGGGAATCTGACCCCATCCAGCCTCTGTTCCAGTCAGCCTTGCCAGGGTGGTCAGCTGTAATTTCTACTGGAATAATTCCATCAAGCAATGTTTTCCCCTTTTTTTTTGGTCTTTTTTTTTTTTTTTTTTTATGTTTTGTCTGTTTAAATGTTTATTTTAAAGTGCCAAAATAATAATTGCAACTCATTAAAACAGCACAAACCCCTCTGCTCTGGAAAAAGGCTGGGAGAGCTGGGGGTGCTCACCTGGAGAGGACAAGGCTCCAGGAAGAGCTCAGAGCCCCTTGCAGTGCCTAAAGAGGCTTCAAGAGACCTGAAGAGGGATGGACAAGAATGGAAGCACAGGATACAGGGAATGGCTTCTCACTGCCAGAGGGCTGGGATGGATGGGATATTGGGAAGGAATTCCTGGCTGTGAGGGAGGTGAGGCCCTGGCACAGGGTGTCCAGAGCATCTGTGGCTGCCCCTGGATCCCTGGAAGTGTCCAAGGGCAGGTTGGACAGGGCTTGGTGCAACCTGGGCTAGTGAAAGGTGTGCCTGCCATGGCAGGGGCTGGGATTTAAGGTCAGGGGGCTTTATGGTCAGAGGTATCAAACCAAGAGTCTGCATATTCCAACTTCCACCACCAATTCCAATTGACAGCCCCTCAAAGTATTCACAGGAATATCTGTCGAAAACAAAACAAAACAAAACAAAGCCTCTTAAATGCCTTCAGTGTACTGATCCAGAGCTCAAGGAAGTAATTGAGAGCCTTTCTTTTGATTTCAAATGGATTTGGTCAGCTCCAGCCAGAAGTGGAGAGATTGATCATTAAATAATTTTTGAAGGATTCTCCCAGTGTTATCCTTGCACAAATGGCTTCAGCATCTGCCTGGCTCAAGTCAGCAATCCCGGGGATTTTTAAGCATTCAGGTCAGCCATTAAAATACCAATTGAGAATATTTTTGCAGGTTTTATTTTCACACCAAGCTGGCAGTCAAGCTGGCACTTCTCTTTTCATCTTCACTTCCCATCGCCTCAATATAGCATGTCCATCAATTTGCTTTTATTTATTTTTTCCAGGCTATTTTTGACAATCTGCTGAAGAAATCTCACTCAGCAACGAGTGCTGACCTTGAGCCGCTCCCTTTCTCTCCCTCTCCTTTATTTAAGAATGTGCAATGAATTAAGACATCACTTCATCCCTGCGCTCCGTGCAGGCAGCAGCAGCTCTCCAATGGAGCATGAATGGCAGGGCTTCGGGCAGCGCTGGCCTGGAAATGTGATCTTATGGAAACGAGGGGTGACCTGCTTCCAGACACAACAATGTGACGGGAGGAGTCCTGCCTCCCAAATGGGACACGACGGACGCACCCCGAGGGGCCGCGGCTCTGGAGCCTCCTGATGTGTGCAGAGGGAGGACGTGGAGCGTGGAGGTCCCAGGAAAACAGGGATGGAGCTGCAATCCTGCTGAGCTACAGGGGACTGGCACCCAAGCAGGGCTGCTCTGCACCCAGGCATGTGGTCTGGGATGTGGGAGCTGTGTGTGGCACCTGCCTTTGGGCTCAGCTCGGCCAGGCAGCCTGGCACTGCTTCCCCTCCAAGCGCCCCATCTCACCTTTCCCTGCTCCTCCCAAGGTGCTGGTGGTGCCTTAAGATTTTAGCTTTTCTATTTTTTAGATTTTGTGCTGTTTTGGTGGGTAGTTTTAGGTTTCATATTCAGTGCTACTAAGCTCTCTTCTCAAAGTAGACAGACAAAACAATTCCTTCTCTAGTTTGATACCAAGGACAACTTTCAGGCCCTAGAACAAAAACAATGGTGAAGTGAGAAGAAAGACAAAGAGGACAGAACTTCATAACCTGAAGCTGTGGTTTCTAATATGAAACTTAAGCTAATTGATTCTAATATGCTGCTGGGCCAGAACTTATAAAAGTGTGAGACCTCATGACCGGTTGTCCATTTTGTGACCATTTTTGGGGTGAATCTTGGGTATGGTCTAGCTAGGCTCTTGTGTGGCCCAGGTGTTCCCACTGAGGCCTTTTTATAAACACACACTTCATCCTTATGCTCTGTGCAGTCTCTGCTCTAGGTCAGTCCCCAGAAGGCACCACTGGCAGGATGTCCATAACCAGTGGCTGCCTCAAAAACCTCCCTCTCACAGGGCTGAAACCCCGTCAGAGAGGGATCTCCACCACAGAGAGTGACTGAGGCACGGCAGAGAGCACAGTGGGACGCTGCCAGTGCTGGTGTGTCCCACACCATTAACTCCAGGAGTCACCAGGAGCAGCTCAGGAATGAGCCTGGGTGGGAAGCAGCCACCCCGGCACTGCACTGCCAGCACCACATGTCACAGCCCTGCACCGAGGGGACCTTGGTGTTTAATTGAATTTGGAGCACAGAGGAAGGGAAATTCCTCCAATCACTTGCTTTTTTCCCAACTTTTCTATACCCAAGTCTCAGAGGTAACAAGGAATTAGCACAAAACCCTACCAAACAATAACAGCAGCATTCAATGTGCTCCAAAACTCCTGGGAACTGGAGAGACAAAAGGAATCTGTGGCATTGGGCTCGGAAAGGCTGGAGCTGTCAGAAATTCCAGCATTTCTTCTCTCTCCTTCCAATGCTCAGTGTGAGGGGCTGCAGGGCCAAGGCTCTGAGCAAGGCAGGAGCTGTGTGTGCCCACAGCTCCCCAAGCCCCATCCCAGTCCCTTCCCGGTCCCATCCCAGCCCCAGCGCAGCCCAGATGTGATCAATAAAGCCCCGAGCTGCGGCCCCGGCTATCGGATTGCTCCGCTTTGATTTAAGGAGTTTCCCTGCCACCAGGGACAGAACACTCGGGATGTTTGCCTGGAAACGGGATCTGTGTTTAAGTCATTAGGCCAAATTCACTGCAGGTGGAGGCAGAGGCAGCCCTGGGACCGGGCTGGGGCTGTGCCCATGCAGGGGCTGCGCTGGGCTCCAGGCAGAGCCTTTGGAGCTCCTTCCCTGCCCCAGACCAGGCAGGGCATGCTGGCTCTGCTCCAGCTCATGCCAGCCTTAGGAATTTCTTGGTGGAGTTCTGTGAGGTCCCCACACCCTCCATCCCACTCACCAGCACTTTCCACACCAAACTATGATCCCACCCCACAGGGCCCAGGCGGTGCACCTCCCTCCATCTTCCCCTTTTCCCTCCTTACAATTCCAAGGGAACCTTGATGTCACTAAAATCAGGAGCAACACTGCTGCCCAAGGCTGGGAGAGGCTCCGTGCCACACACCCAGTGCATCCATTGGCTTCATCCCTGATGACCCCATGGAGCTCCCACTCCCCTGGGGGTCCTGGGGATATCCAGAACCCCTGACCTCACGTCAGGGGCTGGGACAGGCTTGGAGCCATCTGCACATCCCATCTTCTCCTCCCTGAACCTTCACACCTCCTCATCTGCCTCTGTCCCCAACCACCATCCCATCTTCAGAGTGGCCTTGAGCCTTCAAAAAGAGGGGGAGAACAGTGAGGGAAAAAATCCATGGAGATGACTTTTAAAAGATTTAAAGCAAAATATCTGGTCTTGGCTGCTGTTAAAATCGCAGCATTTCATTAAAAGGCTGCAGGGCTTTTAAAGACAAACTCTAAGCAGAGCCATGAATAATGCAGCTCCTATTCAGAACATGAAGATTTTAGCACATCCATAATACATGGGGTCAACCTGGGAAGAGGCTGCTAATGCACGGGAATGCAGGAGGCTGCAGCCTTGGCTGCTTCGAAAGGAAAACAAACGAGGGAGCTGGAGGAGCTCTCCCACTGGCCGAGCACTCTGGGGGATGGTGAGACTCCGAGGGATTTTTAAATCCTTTTTATTGGGATCTTTCTCAACTAAAATAAACTTTGTAATCTCATTAAGAGCTTGGGCTGATGCAGGCGTGCTGGATGTGGCCCACGGAGTTGTGTAAATAACTGACAGTGGAGCTGGCTCCGAGCTCAGGGCTGGAAGCTGGGGGGGCACAGACAGCTCGGGGTGTCCTGGAGTGCTCCACATGCTCCAGGCTTTGCTGTGGGACCCCTGGAAAGGGAAAAGCTGGTCAGGGTTCAGCTTGGGCAGACAACACTGGCCCTGTGGGTCTAGCTCATCCTGGGATGAGCTGGTGGTGCCTTTGTGGGTGCTGCAGCCCTGGGTGGGATGAATTTAATAGAATCACAGAATCACTGAGGTTGGGAAAGCCCTCCAAGATCATCAATTCCATCCTGTGCCCGATCCCCACCTTGTTGCCAGCTCAGAGCACTGAGTGCCACCTCCAGTCCTTCCTGGGACACCTCCAGGGATGGGCACTCCAAACCTCCCTGGGCAGCCCCTGCCAAGGCCTGACCACCCTTTCCAGGAAGAATCCCAGAATCCCCAGGGTGGAAGAGACCTCCAGGATCATTGAGTCCAGCCCAGCCCTAACACCTCAGCTGGAGCATGGCACCCAGTGCCACAGCCAGTCTTTTTTATAAACACATCCAGGGATGGTGACTCCACCACCTCCCCAGGCAAAGCATTCCAATGCTTTATTACTCTGTGAAAAACTTCTTCCTAATATCCAGCCTGTATTTCCTTTGGCACAGCTTGAGGCTGTGTCCTCTGCTGTCCAAGCTGAACCTCCCCTGGTGTGTAGGACAGTGGGTTTTAAACCAGGGTTCCCCTTCTCCTCCAGGCTCTACAGTGAGTGCTGGATGGGGCCCTGGGCGAGCCCTGGACCTGTCTGTGCTGCGGGAACAGAGCCAACGGATAAACATCACCCTCAGGAAAACACAATCGCTGCGGTGAGGAAAATTGATTCCTCAAACAGTTTTATTCACAGAATGCTTGGTGGCTTTACCAGAGCTCCCAAGTTATCTCCCTCCTCCGCTCTTTAGTGCCACAGAGAGAGTGTTCTCCCAGTCCCTTATCTCCTTAACAGCCCTTCCTTTGGAGAGAGGAGATATCAGTGGATCTGCCGTGGCAGCACGTCCCTCAAACATAAGCTGCTCTTAAAAAATGGCCCCCTTTCACAGCAAAAGCTGTGTAGAAGTTCCTTGTGCCCATAAAATGAAGCTAGAGGAAAAAAGGTGTCCCAGTGGCTTTTGTGGGAGTGATGGGGAACAATCCATCCTCTGCGTCGGGGCTGGGTAAATCTGGTTTGGCTGCAAACCTGAATTACTACTCACTTTTCTTTTTTTTCCAATGAAAGAAGATTTAGTGGCAACCCCCCTGATGTTGGTTTGGTGCCTGTGCAATCTGTCAGCAAGGACAAGTTCCCCACACTTAATCCAATTACACAAAAATTCCCTTTGCAGAATTATTTGGGGATGAAATAGGCAAAAAAAGTCACAGGGGACCCTTCATCCCCTGTTTTACATCAGTGCATGAACTGCTCCTCCCGTCTGGTGGCGGGCTGGAAGTGTCACCTCAGCACAGCCCACACAGAGGGACCTGCTTGGGAAGTGCTGGTGCAGGGAGAGCTCAGGGTGTTTTATGGAATTCCCACTCCTGTGGAATGAAAACTCCCACTGAGAGCTGAGGTGAGTCTGGGAAGGAGCTCTGAGGAGTCTTCAACTCCCAGGGCTTGGGGGACACGTGGGCCCAGGTGTCTGGAGGGGGACAGAGTCCGGCTGTGGCTCCACACTGTGGGAATCATGGGATTTGTCCAAAGGGACCTTACAGCTCATCCCATCCCACCCCTGCCACAGCCAGGGACATCTTCCACTGTCCCAGGGTGCTCCAAGCCCCATCCAACCTTGCCTTGGACACTTCCAGGGATTCAGGGGCAGCCACAGCTTCTCTGGGCAACCTGTGCCAGGGCCTGCCCACCCTCACAGGGAATAATTCCTCCCAAATGTCCCATCTCACCCTGCCCCCAGGCAGTGGGAAGCCATTCCATTGTCCTGTCCCACCATTTCTTGTCCCCAGTCCCTCTCCAGCTCTCCTGGAGCTCCTTTAGGCACAGGAATGGGCTCTAAGGTCTCCCTGGAGCTTTCTCTTCTGACTTAACACCCCCAACTCTCCCAGCCTGGCTGCAGAGCAGAGGGAATTCTGGTGGAAAATGAGCTGAACCCACAGATCTTCCTTCCATGGATCCTCCTTTACTCCAGGGAGGGAAACAAGTGGATGCTGATCTGAGCCTGGCCAGTACAGGGCCTTGCAGGTTTTGGTCTGCTTTAACCTGAACCTCCCTTCTTTTCCAAGGCGCGGGGCTGGTCCCCATTCCCGGGAAGGCAATCGCTCTGTCTGACACCTCGGTGTGCTTGGAAGAATTTCCTGATGCTCAAATTTCCCCTTCCCCGCTGCCTTTCTCACACTTCACGTCTGCAGCTCTGCCTCCATCTGCTTCCCCTCCTTCCTTTCTCTCTCTCGGGCAGGTGGGGAAAAGAGAAAGTGCCTGTGGATAGGGAAAAAATTCACTGTGGCAGACATGGAGCTGATTTCATTCCTGGGGTAAACTTGGGAAAAGCTCCAGGGCTTTTCTGGGGGGGGGGGGCAGTATTCGGCCAGAGGGAAGAGGAGGCATGGGGAATGCATTAGGAGGGTCACCCCACTGGCTACAAACAGGCTTCGTATTGTTGCCAAATGTTCATTAATCCAAAAATAGAATTTCAGAAATGTACAACTTTGCACAAGGAATTCAGACAATCCAGGAAATCCAGAGGTAGCCCCGTGACCCGGAGAAAGCCCTGGGGTACCCCTAGGAGCGGGGGTGTGGATCAGGCTGGTGGAGCAAGTTCAGGGATAGAAACCCAGGACTGTTCATATATCATCACTCCGGGGAGAGCTGAGCTCCGTGCTGGAGAGCTGAGGGAACAAAGGAGGGGACTGAGCTGCTTTGGGGTCTGCTGTCCCTGGGTGTCCCCTGGTGCTTTGGTGAGTGCAGGACCCTGTCCCCTCTCTGGAGCCTGCACTGCCACCTGCAGTGACCCTGAGGTGTCCCCTGGGGGGTTTGTTTGCTGCAGCCCCACCTGCACAGGGCCCCCGTGCTCCTCACTGGGGCTGTCCCCATCCCACCTTGCTGCAGCACCAGCAGGGACTGGATGCAGCCAAGGTTCCTACTCCAGAATGAAGAGGAAAGCTCCTGCCAGCAGAGACTGTCAAGGCCCAAAGACTGATTACTGCAGTCAGCCCTCGACCTTGGAAGGTTGCAATACGTGGTACACCCAGGTTAGGGTGAGAAAACCTCCTTCCCACAGGCCTTTGTGCTCACATGCTAATTCCTCCTTCGTTCTGTTGTCCCATTGGCCGTTGGCCCTGGCCATGCCTGTTCAGCCACCATCTCCATTTATGTATATCCCCTAGAATGTTCTCCCTTCCTTGAATCCCTATTGGTCGTATTTTGCCACATTGTTCCATCCCCGTTATCCTATTGGTTTCTCTGATCCCTAACCCCACCTATGTGCCATTTTCCCTTTTTCTGATTGGACCCTGACCCTCAGATCCGCCCCCTCTATCCCACATATAATCCTGGGCCCTCAGCCTGTCTGGGCTCTTGGCGCTGGGCTGTGTTCGGGGTGTCCCTCATTCTTCATTAAATCACTATTCGGATCTCCTAACAAGAACCTGCCCCAGCACCGTCCTTTGCCAGCCTTTAGTGGCTTCATGCTCCATGGCTCACAATCTGTGTGGGCAGCTGTCTGCAGCTCGCTGTTTCTGGAGAAGGGGCAGCCTGGGCTCGGGGGACACGGACACACGGGAGCAGCTCCGCCCCGGGACAGCTTTCCCAGTGCTCTCCACTCCACCTCAGAGCCAGCTTTTCCCACGTCCCTGGACACCCCCATCCCCGATGAACACCCTTGCACACATTCCCCATCCCAGCTGCTCTAAAGGCAAAGCTCCTTGCAGAGAACCCAGCGAGCTGAGGGTCAAACGAGCACCCCCGGGAACATCCACGGGAGTGCCCCAAATGAACGAGGAGGGAGCGAATGTGGAGCGATTTGGAGAATTAACTGCAAGAGACGAGAGTATTGCTGCCCCCCTTCCTTCCCCGGTGGCTTTAATGCATTCTGCCTTTGGCCCTGCGTGAATGACAATGGGAAATCCATCCCAGAGAAAGCTCAGCCGCACAAAGCACACGGGGCTGGGGATGGACTGAGAAAACACCGAGAACGAAAAACCTGCTCAGGGGCACCGATGGGTGCATGAGGCAGGGTAGAAGCCCTGTGTTTCCATATATTTTTATTTTTTTTCCCAATGGCTGGAAGCATTGTGGTTGTTGCTTCCGTGGTAGGAAGCATGCAGCAGGGAAGAGCTGCTTTACAGGCTTGACCACAGCTGATAAATGGGTATTGTAGAAGATGAAGTTGGACAACTGCATCTATCAGCAGTTTATGAGAGCTGCAAAATTTGGATTTGAAAAAAAACAAACAAACAAACAAACAAAACAAAAAAAAAAACCCCACAAAACAAAAAAAACCAACCAAAAACCCCCTGTCATGTTCCACCTATTTTTGTATTTGCTTCTTTATTGTTTCCCTTGCTCATAAAGGAAAAATGAATTGGGCTGAACTAAGACATTTCAATATTTCCTGCAAGGGGAAGCCTTTGACTTTTAAATATAAAATGATTTTCATTTTGCAATCATGTTCATTTAAATTTGTGTTTTGAGGAAGGACTTGAAAATCTCCCTGCTCTGCCTAAAGCCCTGGGTCTGTGGGGCCACAGGCAGCAGGGGCAGCCCTGGCAGGCACCTCTCTCCTGGTGTCACCTGAAAGCTCCATAAAGTGACATTATTTTGGCAAGCTGAGCCCCAGGACCTCTGTGCAGAGAGGTTTTCTGGTCTCCCCCTGCTCTACCCCCACACCTCAGCTCGGGGCTCACGTGTCCAGGCTCAGGTGTCTGAATGGACAACATGGAAATATTCCCTCAGTGCTGCTGGGTGTTCCTTCCTGTTTTATAAGGAAAGCTCTACCAAACAGAGAAAACCTGCCAAGCATCCTTCCCTTGTGCTGGCTGGCAAAGAAATCCAGAAAGTAGATGTGGAGGACTTCCAGAGAGGAAGTGTTGAGAGCAGTGCCAGCACAGGGTGGGGAGGGGAAGGTGGCTGATGGCGTGGTGGCCTCTCTGTCCCTGTCCCTGCTGTGACCTGGTTCTGCCATCCAGAGGTGAGGATCCAAAGGTGAGGATCTTTCCTGCCAGCTCGGGCTCGATAAACACCCCGAGGCTGGCGAGGAACAAGATCTGGCAGGAACCACTGCAGGGGTTGGGAGTGCTGCACCTCCCTGTCAGGCAGGGAAAGGCAAAGGGGGAATGGCAGTGATCCCTATTTTCTGGGAAAAGTGAACATGGGAATGAGCCAGCCACTGCCACTACCTGGGGAAAGAGAAAGCAGGAATCCCCATTCCCAAAGTGGGAATGACAACGATCCCCATTATCTGGGAAGAGTGAATATGGGAATAAACCTGTATCTCTCCCTGAAAGCTCCGGTGCCCCCTCAGCTCTGTGTCCATCAGCATTTCCTCTGTCTTGGGAAGGACCTGGAAGCCATCCCACACAGGAACTCCAGTCCTGCTTGGATTTTCCACTAAAACACAACAAGGAGCATGAGCAGAGTCCTTTTCCAGTGGCTACCAAGCGCAGCATTTGGCCACCAGGGGAAAGCACTGCCTGTCTCTTCCCAGTTCCCAGCAGCAGACTCTGGAGGCCTTTCTGGGTGGGAACGTGGATGTAGGGCTGACTTTAGGTGAGGCTGGCTTTAGGTAAGGCTGGCTTTAGGTAGGGTTGACTTTAGGTTGGGTTGGCTTTAGGTGAGGCTGGCTTTAGGCTCCTGTGGCTGAAGGATGAGGACAGGATGCTCCAGGGCTCACGGCTGAGCAGCGCTGCAGGGGTGGAGGATTCCCAGGATAATGACGACTGTAAATCAGGGAAATGGATCTGGGAGAGCTGCTGAGCCCAGCTGGGCTTTCACCTGGAGAATTATCAGACACTCCTAATGATTTGTGCTGATTTTCTCCCCATTCCATCACTAGTAACAGCAATAGCCAGTGGCTCTCTGGGATCATCTCCTGGTGCGAACACCAGGGATGGGCAATGACAGGGACAAGATTAATGAGACCTGCGGAGTGTCCTTGACCAGATGCTGCCCTGGGATGAGATGTCAAGCTGGGTGTGCAAAAGTGCATCACTACACCCAATAATTCTCATTTTCTTTGTCTCTGGGTGATTCTTGGTTCCTTCCTTGGATTCCCAGTGTAAGACAAGGAGCTCTCACTAATCCATTTCAGAGATTCCTCAGGATGAACAAACTCTTCACGCCTAATTTCAAACCCACTTGAACATTATGGGTTCAAAGTTTGTCTAAAGGATCAAATGTTACGGAGTTCCTGTTCCAGGAGAGACTGGGAAAAAGGGCACAGAGAAAAGTATGCTTCAGCTAAAATAATTCCATACATTTTACACCACACCCTCTGCTCGCTGAGCTCCAGCAGAAATCCTCCCCCCAGCATATAGAAAATTCCCTCCATCACATTTTAATTTTATTTTAAATCCAATTTGCAGAGGAATTGCTTGAAGTCTTTGGGAAGGTTATTGTTCTAAAAATCAGCGATTCAGGCAAACTTCTAATAACATTTCAAGATAGTCACAAGTCCTTTGGGTCCCTTCTGATCACTCTACCAAAGCCAACAGATTGGACACACATCTGAGACTTTTAAATCTTTGTGGGCAACTGTTAACAAGCAGAACATCGGGAAATGGCATTCCATGGAGTTCTGCTGGCACGGCCTCGGCACGAGACGGGAGCCGAGCTGCAGATGAAGGGTGGGGGGCTGAGGCACCTGGCCCGGATCCAGCCCGGCAGTGCTGGGGGTGCTGAGCTCTCAGGCAGGCTCTCCTCTCCTGACACGTCCTTTGGAGCAGGAGGGATGGGACAACCTCCTGGAGACAATCCAGGACATGATCATGCCGGACCCCCCTGGCTTGTGCAGGGAGGTGAGTCAGGAATAAAGGGAAAAAGGGGAATTCTGGCCATGGGAATGGTGATTGTGCTAGCTGGAGGTGCATAAAACTCCCCTTTTAAATTAGATGGGATAGTTCTTCCTGGATTGGAAAACAAGCTCTTTGTGGATCAGAAACAAGGGAGTCTCAAAACAGCCTGAGAGGTGCCAGAACAAGCCTGGAAATTTGCTGAATTTGTGAATTCACACACGAGACACTGCCTGTGATACTGTGGCGTGTGGGACCGTGGCACGCGTTTGGTCCCTGGGGAGAAGAGGACGATTATGGAGGGTGGAAAAGCCGGGAGAAAACTCGTTCTTCCTCTTGATCTTTACTGGAGAAGACAATGAGGGGAAACATTTCCATTTCAAAGGCATTGTGCTTAGGAAATCAGAATGTGACCTTAGCGGGCAGGGCAGTCTCTAAGGAGGAAATCAGGGAGCAACTGGAGAAAGTGTAGTAAATCCCCCGATCAGGATGGCATTTATGCAAGATTTCTGAGAGAAATCCAGTGTGAGCTCCCCGGAAGGCAGCGGCATGGATACTCAGCACAATCTGGATGGAGGGAAAAGAAACCACGATTACTCCTCTGGATCAGAAGGCAAAGATGACACCAAAATCAGAGTAATATGAGAGCCAGGCACAGATGTTTCCAAATTCTCCAGAAAGAGAGGAATTAAAGCATATCTTGGGAGGAGTTCTCCATCACTCCGTGGTCAGCCGTGGATCACCAATGGTGTTTGGATCTGACAGTATCCTGTTACTTGCAGGGTTTATGCTCACATGTAGCAGCATCCACAGGCGGCTGCTGTCCCGCCTGCCCCGGACGGGGACAGCCCCCACGGTCCGGCCGCGGGTCCCCCGTTCGGGTTGCAGCCTCCAAACTGCGGCACAGCTGCCAGGAAGCGTTTTCCCGACGTCAGGCACGAACTCCCTGACAACCGATACCACAACCCCCCCAAAGCGAGCCCCGCCAAAGCCCCGGCGGCGCACTCGGCACCCCAGGCACAGCCCCGGCAGGTGTCACCTCGTGCTGTCCCAGCCAGGTGGGACTCGGGGGCCGGATCCATCAGCTGCACTCAGATCCCGGAGCGGCGGGCTGGGAACGGGACCATTACATGCTCTAATTCCTGCGCGGTGACTCATGCCACAGCAGGGACCAGGTGACAAAGTCTCCATGGCTCCCACCCCGGGAAGGGCCCGTGAGGGAGCAAAAGCCTTTTCCCACCCCGGGAGGGTCCCTGCCCCCTTCGCTGGCTGCCCCTAAAATCAGACACCGAAACATCCCAGCTGGGGGATGCGAGCCCACGCAGCGCCGCGTTCTCCCGCTCCTCCTGGTTCCCATCCGGAGGAATAAAGTCCTCCTTGTGCCGGGGGACCCCCGCCCCATTGAGGGCTCTAATGGGAGCCGACAGCTCCGGCGGGCAGCGGCGAGGGCCGGCGGAGAGAGAGCTCCGCTCGCCTCCCCCTGACAGCGCCAGCCCGGCTCGGCGCGCTGCCCGCCGCGGGCTCAACACGAGCCGCTTCCCTCCCTTCCACTGCCAGCTTTGGAACGGCATTGTCTCCATTGTGCGGCGGGGGGAGCAAAGGCGAGCCGCGCCGGAGAGCCCTCCCGGCGGCAGGAACTGGGAGCCCCACAAGTGCTGCCGGCGCCCCAAATGCCAGGGCGATGTTGGAGTCGTTATCCCAGCACTGGGGGCAGGCACGCCGAGGGGAGCTGGGTGTACCGGAGGGGCGGGAGTGGGGGGAAAAGGGAGAGGGCGCGAGCTGGGGGGTAACGGCCACATCCGTGTGCCTGCTCCTCCTTGGGGATCCCTCGCATTCCACAGGGAGGGAACACACAGGCTGACGGGCGCTGGTCAGCGCCGAGAGGCAAAGGCTGGCAAGGACCAGTGGGGTGCAGCTGGAGGGAGAGGCTGCTGGGATCCTTGGTGCAGCCCCCAAGGACCCCAGAAGAGCCCTGTTTGGTGAGGGATCCAGCGCCCCTGTCCAGGTACGGAGCAGTGAAGCCCCCCAGGAACTGCCGGGAAGGAGGGGGATGCTGCAGTGCCATGGCAACAGCCCTCCTCTGCATCCCATGGATAATGGGCAAGCTCTGCTGGAGTGGTTTCGAGGGCTTTGAGTGCAACTTGGAATATAGAAAAAAGGAGAAAGAGAAGCCTGAGAAGGCTGTGGGGGTTTGGGGATGCATGGGAGAGCCCTTTCCACAATCATTATACTTTGGTGTGGGAGAAAGGTCCATCCATCAGCTGCCTGGACCTGTGTGGCTACCCCAAGCACACTCCATCTCACAGACATTCCCATCATGGTGGGCTTTTGGCTGGTTTTAATTTCAGTTTGGGAGGAAAGAAAGGAAAAAAGACACCATCACCCTCCCCCACTTCTGTATCTGCTGATGAGAGGAAAGGAGAGGAGAGGGCAATAAATTCCAGCTCAGAACTAAATCCCTGGATGCATCCCATGCTCCAGCAGATGCCCAGGCACTGAGGAATGGCTGCAGAGCATTCCCAGTCCCTGCAGACATTTCAGTGGGACAGATTGTCTGTGTGGTACAGCTCCAGGCACTGAGAACATGGCCCACACCACTAAGCACTCAGAATCTGCTCAGGGCCCTCCAAAGCTCTAAAGTTTTCTGGAACATGTGGCTCAGGAGATGTCCTGCAGATGCTGTTGGAGTCTTTCTGCTTGTTTATTTTCCTGGCAATAGCCATCATAGGGAGTGGTCTCCTGTGGCTCAACAAGTGTCTGGGGACCACAGATCCAACCCCTGCAAATCCACAAGTGGAAGAGAAGAAACACAGGAGATGTGAGAAGAGCTCTTCTCAGCTTGTGCATTTTCCAGCTGTCAGGACCAGCCCAGTTGACTGCAGAGTTCCAGTGGCATTAACTGGTGAAATTCCAGAGGGAAGGCCATGACTTGACATCAGTGTGGCTCCAGCACAGAGGTGAGGGTGTCCCAGGGAGGTGTCAGTCCTCAGGCTCTGCTCCCAAGCAGATGAAGTCCAGACTTCCCAGGAAAACCGAGAGCGCTCTGTCCTCCCCAGCGAGGCCATCCCACCAAAGGATAAACTTCATCCCAACAGCTCATTCCTGCTTTGGCTCTGCTGCCAAAACAGCCCACAAACAGGACTGGGAAAGGGGGAAGTGGTGGGACAGGGACAATTAGAGCCAACTGCGGTGGAGGGATTTTGAATTGATCTCTTTTTTCCCCTTTTAATAGCGCTGGATTATAACTATGGCAAAACCACATGTTATCAGACACAATGAAACAATTACCCTCAGCTTCCCCACCGTGGGGATGGGCCTTGGCGGGGGCCTGGCGCTCTCTGATGTGGACACCTGCTCTCGAGAAGTGTGATGGGTGAGCAGCAACTCCACCAGGGTGTGGGGCCCAAGAACACCCCAAAGTCAGAGCATGTTTTAGTCGTGACCAATTGGGTGCTACCAAAGGATGGACCCATCCTGCTTGCAGAGTCATTTTAATCCCAGGCAGCCAACAACACCCTGGGCTGGGGCTCCAGCACATGGTTTGGATTTCTCGGAGGAGGCAGAGCCCTGGAAGCTTTAATGGATGTCCAGGGAGCTCACCTTGGCCTCTCCTGAGCCAGCTCTGCTGGACACAACATCACCGATTTTTCTGTCCCATTTGCTCTGCACAGTTGTGGTCTTGTGTTCATCAAGCCCCACTCTGAGTCCCCCTGCCCTGCCTGTTCCTCTCTTTTCCCTTCCGATGTCAGGAAGGTTTTCCTCGAGCAGGGCAGGCTTCCCCCCGGGGCCTGGGCCGTTATTTATGGGGCACCCCCGCGCAGAGCCCAGCCAGGGAGGTGAGTGAGTTATGGTTCTGGGTGACATCATGGACTGGACTTCATAAAGGGGCTCAGCCGATGGTCTCTGAAGACAGCTGCAAAAAAGGCAGCCCTGAAGGAGATGATGGAGTGGGTGAGACATAAATTTCTTAGGACAGGCAGTGAAAAAACGTTTACAGCCCTTCTTTCCTGAGTCTGGTTTCAATCAGAGCTGCAGCGGCTGCAGCGATGCCTCGCACCGCATGCTCGCTCAGACACACGCTCTGTACGCTCAACCTGCCTTAGTTCTTGGATTTTATTCCCTTTTTTACTGGTTTGAGAATGCCCTGATGCAGGATGGCTTGCAGATCCTCAGGCAGCCAGCTCCCATGTCAAGCAGCCGCAGCCAAGGGCTGGATGCGGATCTGGCCTGCAGACGGGAACCGAGTAAGAATAATATTGATAAGGGTAATGAGGGGCCGGCTTTATAAACCCATCACATTGCAGTCGCAGCCTATAACAAACGGGGTATTAACTCTGACATTCATTAAGGCACTTTGCCATTTCTTCCAGGCTTAATGGAAAATCTGTCTGCTTAGCAGGGCTTGCTGCAGCGGCTGGGGAATGGGGAGGTTACTGATTAAAACAGCCCCGAGTGCTTGGCTACCCCAAAGGGCATTTGAAGTTCATTCCTGAGCTTCTTGTTCCAATTTTATTTCATCTCATATCTTGGACCAACTGTTTTCTCCATTCACTGGGCTTGTCTTCAAGCAGACGGATGATCTGTCCCCATTTGAGCCCTCCATGGCTGTCCAAAATGTTCCAGGAGACCTTTGGGATGGAGCCTCTGAGGTCACCTTGCCAGGCTGGAGAGAGCATTGCTCCTTGTGAACCCACAAACTTTTTTTGATAGAGCTTTGACATTTCCATGACTTCCTGCCTTCCTCCATCCCAGATATGGAGAAGATGCTTTTTCTCTATCCTTGTGGCCCAATTTTAGAGGTCTGAGGGCCCTTTGGAGCCTATGGAGCTGTTGATTAAACAAGTGCATGCAGCCCTTTCAGTGGGACTTGAAATTCCCCGAAGAGCTCAAGGAAAATGAAACACACCAAACCTCCCATGTGAGCAGCAAGTGTTGCCTTCCCCGAGTGCCTGGCACCCTCTCAGCTGTGACAGTCACTGTAGCTGTGACTGATTTTTGGGTGAGGAGGCATCATTTTCACCCACATCCTCGCAATATCCCCAGGGATCCCTCAGGAACACAGGTGTACAGGGTGGGATGGGGAGCAGGGCTGTTGCTGAAGCCCACCTTGAGTGGGGCCAGGTGAGGCAGAGCCCTGGGACCTCCCCCTCCCTGAGCTGTGGGAAGGACCCTGCTGGTCCCTGCACCAGGGTTAAACATCCTTTCCATGATCCTGGGCTTTGCAAAGCTTGTGCTGCACCAGCTCTGGAGCTAGGAGGGTGTGAGCCCCTCTCCAGGAGAGCAGCACCTCTCCCAAGGTGGGCTCAGGGCTCTCCCAGGCTCTGCCACACGGACAGGCCATGCCTTTTGGTGTCGGCACATCCCGGAGCTCCCCATCTTCCTGGAAAGAACCAACTTCCAGTCAGTTCAGCGAGTTAATCTCCATCTGCCTCTCCTGTAACCAGCCCGAATTTATCAGCAATCTGCATTTTCCGTGGATGTGCGAGGCATTTAATAAAACCCAGAGCGAGGAGATGAAAGATTTATCCGTTTGCCCCCAGAGATGTCCCTTGCGAGGGCAACGCGGGACTCAGGAGCGGAAACCTGGATTGTTTTTTATGGCAGCTGCGTGAGGAGATACAGAGCCTTTGAAGTGCTCCCGGCCCCGCTTCCTCCTGCCTGCCCCCGGTGCCACCAGCGCGGGGTCACGGCAGCCCGGTGGGCAGAGCACGGTGGGGCTGTTGGGAAGGGCAGCAGGGCATGGAGAGGGGAGAGCAGGAAGAGGAAAAGGAGGAGCAGGAGGCCAAGCTGGCCATGGATAGGGCGGGCTCAGCCGGCTGCTCGCAGCGCCCAAACTGCGAACGAACCCTCGTGCTAGAAGTTTTCGGCATCAAGTGATAACGTGGAACCGCTGTCTGCCCAGGAGGTGAGCGATGGAGAGGAAAAGCCATGGAGATGGAGCTCTCCACGCAGCCCCCAAACTTGCAAACAAGCCCTTGTGCTGGAAGTTTTCGGCATCAAGTGGTAATGTGGAACCTCTGCCTGCCCAGGAGGTGAGAGACAGAGAGGAGGAGACACCTCTGCACTGTTCTGAGCCCCGGGACTGCCCCGGCGAGTGCGGGACACACTGGAATGGCCCGGACCAGGTGCACGGCCAGCAGGTCACCTCCTGGCCCCTCGCATCCTCGCCACCAAAGCGCAGTGAGCCCCGGCTGCTCTGCGGCACAGCCCAGCATCCCGAGCTGCCGGCTCCAGGAGGAGTGACTCGGGAGGGGGAAGCAGCGATCCGGGAGGGGGAAGGAGCGGTGACATTTCCCCGCAGTCCCGCCGTGCCCATCTGCAGAAGGGCAGGCAGGCGCCGGGCAGGTGCCAGCCCAAATAGCTACGAGGCGAGTGTTCCCCACGGAACCATCGGGGCTCTGCCAGCCAAGGGGGCACTGCCGCTGCCGTGGTTTGTAATGAGCAATTTTAATCTCTTCCATAAACAGCTAATAAAGCTCATCTCTCTCTCCTTCTCTCTAATGCACCATTTATTTCTTAGTCTGAAAGGCGAGCAAGGAAATTCAGGCAGGAGATGGGAGGGGGGGTTGATGCTAAATGTCAGCGCTGCCTGATGAAGCCTAATTGTCCCTCGGAGCTGCTGCAGCAGCATTGGCACTCACAGGAAGAGCCAACGGGCCCCGGGGGCAGGGGGCTGGCAGAGCCCACCCTGGGATGCTGCTGGAGCAAGGGGCAGCAGTTTTACCCATGGTGATTATTAGGAACAGTCTCAGAATGGGCATTGCTCTGCAGAGGGACTGGGGACTCCTTCCTGGCCAGGGACAGCAGAAGAAAATGGCCAGGCCCTCCCCGTCCCTGGAATTGTTCAAAACTCTTGGGGATGTGGCACTTGATGTGGTTTAGTGGGAATATGGGGTGGTGCTAGGCTGATGGTTGGACACGATGATCTTTGAGGTCTTTTCCAACCCATGGGATTCCATGGTTCTATGATTCCATTATTGTCTCCTGTGCCCTTTCAGCAGCTCCAGATCTACCTGGGCTGTTTTGTCCTTTTCCATTTCAAGCCAGCTCTGGGCTTTGCAAATACCATCAGAAGGCTTGGGAATGTTGCTTGTCCTTATGGATTGTGATAATTTTTAAAGTTACTACAAGATAATTGTCACTGTGCCAAGAGGCTGGCGATGGTCTCCCAGTTCCAAACTTGTCAGGTTGAGGGAGCTTCCCATGGAGCTGGTTAGCCAGGAATAACCAGGGTGTTGCTCTGGAGCCTGTGATGGTGCAGGACAGAAGGAAGTTTCCAAAGCTGCTGTAGTTGTGGTTTTAGGGCCAAAGCAGAGCAGTTTTCCATGGAGGTCTCTGAACAGTAGGAATTGTTGAGATACAGGTGTCCTGCCAAGGAACCTGGGAGCCATGTGTGGAATTTAGGCCTGCGTGCACATGGGATGTTTGGAATATCAAAGAGAGATCCCTTTTCATCTCTCAGTCTGCCTGGGGAGGGTACATGGGACAAATATTTGCACCATTTTTTCTGGATTGTCAGTCCTTAGTGTGAGCAGGACAGGGAGGAAACACACAGAGGAGGCACAGGAGGAGATGTGGAGCTTTGGGCCCATCCAAAGTTTGGCTTCCCAGGGGATAGCAGTGCAAACAAAATACAAACCCTGCAGGAATGTGGGAGCTGGAGCTTCTGAGGCCCAGGGAAGTGTTAGGGCTTAAAGGATTTGACATTTCTGAATCTTTCCCCTTCCTGTTGGTTGTTTATTCTCCAGGTAGAGCTCCCAGTCTGGGAAGTGGCACTGATTGCCTGTGGCTGAACATCCCTCCCTGTGGTGATATTCAGGCTGGATGCCCCCAACACCCGTCAAACATCACCAGGCTGGGCCTGATCATGCTCTAGAAAGATCTATAGGTTAAATACAGACACCTGTAGTTATTCCTGTGTTAAAACCATGGCCATTCACAGTATCTGAGTTCCCTGAACAGTTGAATTCTTGTTCTGCACAGGGCTGTGGCCATTCCTGAAATCCATGAGACCTCCTCAAGGCTAATGCAAGAGAATTTAAAGGTGTCACAAAACTGTGGATCAGGTCCGTGGCAGTTTTAAGCAGCCTTAAGTTGTACAAAGCAAAAAACTTCCACTCCATGATTGGAGCTGCTTCCTAGCATGTGCAGAGGAGCTTTGGAATATTCAGGACACGAGTTATAAAGCTGAGAGAAGACTGTAAATCATTTTCTACTCCTGTTAACTCAGGATTTTTAAACAGTTCCTTCAGCTTCACTGGAGCATTTCTGTTCCTTTTGGGAAGTTTGAAGCTGTTTCCACTGGCATGGATATTCCAAAATTCTTATCGATATTTTGTGTCTGGAACACGCACACTGAGCTGGGTCACAGCCTTACAGAGCCCCCCCAGCCCTGTGATGTCCATGGGCACCTCCCCGGTGGAACTGGGAAAATCCAGGGGTGGAAGAGCCCACCCTGACCACGCTCTTCCTCATGGAAACAGCATCCTGCCTACAGACATCCCAGAGACTGAGGAGGGAGGAAAATTTGTCAGGTGAATTTGTCAAGCAGGGGTGATAATCATTCATTTAGCCTGTAATGACATGGCACTTACCATGTAATAACCTGGATATTGCATGGAAATTACCATGTAATCCAAGGCTCCGGAGCTGCCATATTGTCAGGGCCTCCATGGTAATTTGTACCCTCTTATTTACAGCCCTGAAACTGCTTTTATTGTGGCAACAAAGCAGAGATTCACAGTTTGCCAAAAGGAGAATCTCCAGAGGGATGTTATGAATAATTAGGCAGCCACGGTGGTTTTGGATAACATCTTTACTGTAACTCCATTAATGAACAATTGATTGCTTTCCTAGCTCTGACTTGCCTCCAGTCCTTCCACCCAGAGCTGCTCTCCCCTCTGGAAAGCTGGCTCTGCAAAGGCAGATCCACAGGGGATAACTGCTCCAAGAGGGTGAGCCCGGAAGCAGCGTCCTGGAAGAAGCAGCAGCTCGAGCAGCCCCGTGTTCACTGGAAAGCAGAAATGTCTATGGGAGTGTGGGGTCACTCCTCAGCTGCTCCAGTGCTTATTTCCATGGATTTTGGAGATGTTTGTGGAGAAGCTGGCACAAGCTGGCGTTAAAGACACCCAAGTGCAAATGGCACTGGCACAACCATCGACCATCAAGTGGATGCGACCTCCTCTAGACCAAAATCCACCTTCAAATCCCACCCTCAGGTCTCTCTGTCCCCAAAAAGCTCTTTTAGAGCTCACTGATCAGGGTCCACACCTGACCCTTGCCACCCTCAAATGCACATCCCCAACCCTGCCTTTGTGTTGTGATAAATTGTGTTCCTCTTTCAACCACCTCACTGAGAATAAGTTATTTTCAGATGGAAAATCAGGAGGTCAGAGGGAATGTTTTGCATTTGAGGACGGGAGGGAGACATGGTCCGCACTGCCCTTCTGCCCTCTCCCTCTTCCCTGCCCCTCATCCTCCTCCTGACCTGCTGGTAACCCCCTCCCACGGAGCCTCCCCATCCTCCTCCCTGGGATGCTGTGCTTGCCAAGGGGCTGGGCAGCAGCTCCCAGGCCTTGTGGAATCATGGAATAATTAGGTTGGAAAAGAACTATAAGATCATTGATCTAACCTGTGCCTGCTCCTGGCCATGCGGTCCCTGCTCTGAGTTCCTCAGCTCCTGCTCCTCTTCCTCATTCAGACTGCTTCTGCTCCTCTTCTCATTCAGATCTGCTTCTCTCCCTTCTCACTCAGCTCTGCCCCTGCTCCTCTTCCTCACTCAGCTCTGCCCCTGCTCCTCTTCCTCACTCAGCTCTGCCCCTGCTCCTCTTCCTCGCTCGGCTCTGCCATCCCCTTGAAGCTGATCTGTGGAGGGAGCAGCTCTGGTGTTGTTGTTTGCTGTACAAACTTAGAAGCCGGGCTGTGCCTGCGACAGGAGCGGGATGAAAGTCTGGGGGAGGTTTGCAGTTCCCAGTGATTGAGATCCTCTGCTTGGAGAAGCCTAAACAAACTCTGTAACCTCAGGGGAAATTCTGCAGCGTTTCAGTTTTAAGTGTTTCCTCTAAAAAAATAGCTGTTTGACCTAGAAAGCTCCCAGGGAGCATTCCTGGGGCTGGAGAAGCTCCGGGAGCCCAGCCTGGAGATGGGATTTGGAATTAAAGTGAACATTATAGGGAACAACTTCTCTGCTTTGAGCTCAGACTGGAATGTGCTGCTCACCACAGACTCACCTCTGGTTTACTCCCCACCAGGGCAAGTCAAGGAAAATCCACCTTTTTCAAGGACAGGGGATTCTATAGGTTACATCTATCTATGCCCAGGGTTGGTGTAGGGATGGGGTGAGCTGTATTCAAAAGGGGAGATCCCTGAATGTGAATGCTCATTCACCTCACTCCCAGACCTGTCTCACCTGGGGATGGAAGAGGTGTCCCCCAAACCCTTCTCTCAACCCTTTTGAATGTCTCCCATCTGTGGTTCAAATTATATTTTTTTCAGGAAAGAAAAAACCCGGAAATTGCTGACCCATTTAGAGCTCTCTAAAACTGCCACTTTTAGAGCCCCCAAAATAGCTTTAGTGAGTAGCAGATGTGCCAAAGCGGAGAAATAAACACAAGTGTGCTGCTTTTAACCTCCAAACTGCTTCTTGTGCTAGGCTGCAATGAAACCTCAACGTGGGCTCCAGCCCAAAATCCAACCCTGCACCCACCACGGGTCCTTACCCCGGCACTGGGGGATGTTTCCCACGGGGCTCCCAGCCAGGAGGAGCCCAACTGCTCCCATGGCCAAGGAGCACCATGGAATTAGAGGATCAGAGAGCCTCCTGAGTTGGAACAGACCCACCAGGATCATCCAGTCCAGCTCCTGGCCCTGCACAGACACCCCAGCAATCCCACCCTGCGCATCCCTGGGAGCTCTGGCAGCCTTGAGGTGTGACCATTCCCTGGGGAGCCTGTTTAGTGTCAAAACACCCTCTGGGGAAGAACCTTTTTTGATATCCACCTCAATCTCCCTGACAGGGTTCCATCCATTCCCTGGGCTGTCTTGTCCCTGCTGACAAAGAGCAGGGATCAGAGCTGTCCTTTGGGAGGGGCTGCAGCCCCTGCTGAGCTCTGCCCTCAGCCTTCTCTTCTCCAGGCTGTACAATCAGAATTCCCTCAGCCACGCCCCATCCCGTGTGTCCCCTCCAGACCCTGCCCCATCCCCGAGTACCTCCTCTGGACACTCTCTGACAGCTTTAGGTCTCTCTGATACTGCAGTGCCCAAAACGGCCCCAGGGCTCGGGATGAGGCTGCCCCAGGGCAGAGCAGAGCAGGACAATTCCTGCCTCAGCCAGCCCTTTGCCCATATCCCAGCCTGGACATGCCAAGAGCAGGGAATGGGATCAGCACCAGCACTTTGTGCTGAGCACCAGGATGCAGGTGCAGGAGAACACAAGTTCCCAAAGAAAAGTGAATGGAAGTGCCTTTGAGTCCTTTGCTGGGATGGCCCTGAGAATTACAGCAGCTCCCTCAGCCCCGTGGCTTTTCCAGCCAGAGCAGAGCCTGCTCGCAGCCTGGCTCCTTGTCTGGAAGCTCTGCAGCCAGCAGTAATTGCATTTTGTCAAGTGGTTTTAGCAAAGCAATCCACATTTATTAACCATCTGGATTAGAGAAATGATCTTCCTGATTCCAACTGCCAGCCCAGCCAAGGACTTATCACAAAAGGGAATAATGGATCCCATTCCTCCCTCCCCACCTCACCAAGGGTCTGTTCCCTGCACTTTATTTACCTGGGTCAATAAAGGAGTCTCTCACACTGCGGGGCCCAGACTCCTGCACTCCAGGTGACAGCCTCAGTCCTGGATCCCTCCAGTGCTGTCCCTCTCTCCTGTCCTCACAGAAGGAGGAAGGAACTGCGACATCAGAGTCAACATGGATTTTACAAAATCACCTCAAGCTAATGGGAAAAATTCATTAGAGGAAGGAAGGAGGGGGGAGCGCTCCTGTCTCTCGTACATCATCTCCGTCCTCCTCCCTCCCCTGTAATGTCCTCTGCCAGAGACAGGAACTTCCCTCCTCGCTTTTATTGCATTCATTTACTGCAGGTTTCATCCTGTCAGCCCAACGTAGGCACACAAAGAGCTGTGTGGGCACAGGGAGCCAAAATTCTCCGTGTTTTAGCTGGAGACTTTGCCCAGCTCCATCTCTCCCTGGTGAAGGGGGTTCTGTGTCACTGCCTCCTGCCCCTATTGCTGCCGTAACCAGAGCATTCCCCAGTTCTGCAGGCTGTTCCCAAATGGGATTCCTGGGGATCTGGGCTGCTGCTGGGTCCCATGCAGACACCTGGAGAGCTCTCCAGGCACAACAGCCTGGGTTTGATTGCTCTGGGAGCCAGGTTACAGGGACCTGCTGTTTGCTCCATCCAAACCCACACTTATTCCCATTCCCACAGGGTTTTCCCTTAATTGAGCTGCTGGCTGCATTAACCTGGGAAGGGAGTATTGATTGAGCAGCCAGAGAAGCTGAGCTCAGCTCTGGGCTTGGCTCTTTCTGGAGACGTGGTGGGAGCTTCCAAATGAGGACAAATGTGGGCTCATTGGGATTGGGGTTTCCTTGGAGGGAAAAGAAAAGACCTGCCCTCTTTCTTCCACACCTGCAATAAGACTGATCCCCTTTTAATGGAAATTCTAAGGCTTTGCCTCCCTCCATCCACCTGCCTTCACAGCATTCCCAGCTCCTCCCAGCTCTCCCAGCAGAGCTGCAGCTGAGGGAAGGGAATTGGGGTTTCATCCCTTGCAGTTTCCAGGTCCCTGACACCTCAAGGGCTGGTTCCACCTCTGGAGGAACGGCTGTGGGACCTGGCAGCAGCCCCCAGTGTCAGCCCCACCAGAGGGAGCACCCAGCTCTCCCTGTCTCTGCAGCTCACAATTCCACAGCAATGCAATGGAATTCCTCAAATTATTGAATCCAGGTCATTGCAGGAGAGAAGAGATGTGAGAAGAGAAATTTAAAAATTAATGAAGTCTTCCAAAGCTAAAAACATTGCTCTAGCACATGCAAGGACTCAAGCCAACAGAGATATTCCCAGAGTCCTGGGATGGTTTGGGCTTGAAGGGACCTTGCAGCTCATCCCATTCCACCCCTTGCAATGAGCAGGGACACCTTCCACCATCCCAGGTTGCTCTAAGCCCCATCTGGCCTGGCCTTGGACACTTCCAGGGTTGGGGCAGCCACAGCTTCACTGGGCAGCCTGTGCCAGGGCCTCCACACCTCACAGGGAGGGATTTCTTCCCAATATCCTGTTTAAATCCAAAGCTATTCCTATAAATAAAGTTATTCCCAATCAGGTGCACGTTGGAATGCTCCTGAATCAGCGTCCAATAGATTGGGGCTCCAAAGGAGCAGCCCAGTATGGAAAATATTGACATTCCCAGGTTGTAGCTCACTTGCAGCATCACTTCAGACACCTTAATCTCTGCAAACTTTTGGAAGTCACCTGAGGAGTCTTCTCCTTCCCCAGCTGCTGCAAACCTAGGTTAGGAATTTTGTTCTGGCTTTCTTTGGGAAAGTGAAAATATTTCTCTTTTATCCTCTGCTTGGAGGGGAATAAAACAAGGCTGTTAGAGCTGGCTGCAGCACAACATCCTCAGTCAGCCAAAAGCACCACTGTTCCAGTCTTCTTTCATCCCAGATTTGAGCAACAGCGTCAGCAGCTCCAAATTTCCAATGAAATAAAAATTCCAAACCCCTACTATAAACACTGGAAAGCCTTCTCTAAATATTTTGCTTCAATCAGGCTAAAATTGCTCGGCTTTATCATTTCATGAGCTCCAGCCTGTTATGAGATCTCGATGATCTCGTGGCTCAGTGACAAGGCCAGGGCTGTGGCTGAGGGACCTCAGGTGACACAGGGATGCTGCTGACAACCCTGGTGCTCCCTGATTTCTCCCATGTTTTTTTTTCCTTTTATTTTGAGCTGTTCCACAGAGTTTTGGGCTCCTCCAGGGAGATGGGAAGGCACCTTTGGCTGGGGGTGGGTGAAGTGAGGGTCTCTGCAGACCCCCCCCAGTTCCAACCACCTTGGAAACGTCTCAGCCAGGGAACATCCCACTGGAAATGCTCGGATTTCTCTGGGAACAGCAGTGCAAAAGTCTGAGCGAGTCTGTGAGGACAGGGTAGGCAGAGAGAGCAGATAATTGGGAATATTTCCTAGGAGGCAGATCCTGAGGTGAGTGCAGAGTACCTGCACCGGGATGCAGCAGGAATGAGCCAGAAATTGGCCGGATTATCTGGAAAACAGCTTCATTTACATTTCAATTCCAGGTGAGGGAAGGAATTCAGCACCTTTCTCATTTCAGCCTGTCCGGAGCTCATCGCACTCACGAAGCTGGAGCCCATCCATCACCCCACCCATGCAGGAGCAATTCCTCGCACTCAGCAGAGCCGCACCCCGGGGAAATCCGGGCGGGACCCGGGGTTTGGCTCACAGAATGAGGGGTGCCCAGGCAGGGAGAGCAGAAGACTCTGCCCTCAGGTTTGTTGTCCCAGTTCCCAGAGCTTTCCCAGCGATTTACAGGAACATTTCTGCAGCCCGAGGATCTCGGGGAGCTGCTGTCCTGTGTGTTTGAGCTGCTCCACCGTTCTGTTTACACCTCAGGCTTCCTGCTCTACATTTTCCTGTGTTATCACTAATCCTGTTTAATTGAGGCTTCCTTGGATTCATGAGGATGGGCAAGGGGGTGTTGGCAGAGTCCAAGGGCAGCTGGTCCTTCTGTGGGGTGTGGGAATGCTGGTCAGGGCAGGAGGAGACGGATGTGGAACCAGTTCCAGTGAAACCACCTGGTAACAGAAATGAGGATACAGGATATCCCCCGGGGGTGCCTGCAGTGTTCCTGATGCCCTTCAGGACACCAACACTGGGATAAAGGCATGGCAGAAAGCTGCACCACAAGAGTGCAAAGCCACATTTCCAAACTGTCCTGAGGGGCTCTTGCAGGTTATCCCAAATTGGGATATCCAAGCTCCTTGGCAGAGCAGCATCCAGCTGTGCCAGATGTGCTCAGTGCTGCCCGTCAAGGGCTGTGCCTGGAGAAACCCAGAGTCCCAGAATGGGTTAGGATGGGAGGGACCTTAAAGCTCATCCAGTGCCACCCCCTGCCCTGGGTAGGGACACCTCCCACCATCCCAGGCTGCTCCAAGGCCTGTCCAACCTGGCCTGCTGTGGATGCCTCATCCCTGGAGTGCCCAAGGCCAGGCTGAACCTGGGATAGTGGAAGGTGTCCCTGCCCAGGGCAGGTGTTGGAATAAGAGGCTCTGCAAGGTTTCTTCCCACCCAAATGATAATTGTGATTGCATTACTTATTATAATTATAATTCTTATTGCACTCCAAGTGCAGGGCAATGATGAGGAGAGCAAAAGGGAGCCTTGGCCAGGGGGTTTTTGAACCCAGGTTCAAGCAGCCCTTGAACGAGGGGCATGAAGAAGCACCATCAGCAGTCTGGGAACCTTCCTGCATCTGAGGGAAGATGAAGAAATACAGAGTGGTTTGAACCTGCAGGTAGTGAGTGATAAAAGCTGCTTATCGCAGGTTGGGAGAGGTAGAGCTGACCCTGCACTTCTGTCTGGGAGAGTGATGGGGGGAGCTGGATCCAGGAGGAGCTGAGAGATGAAGACAAACACCTTTGAGGGTGGGAGGGAAAAGGTGGGCGAGGGAAGGGAAAGCTGTGCTTGGCTGCAGTCCCGGCCAAGGGCCAGAAAAATGAGCTTGGTAACAGTGCCTGGCTGGCTTTGAGCAGCCAGGGGTGCCATCAGTCATGGCTCGAGACAGGGATGTGTCAAAGCAAGCCTCGGAGGGATAACAGCCTGGAAACTCGCTGTGGGTGGACAGGCAGGGTCACCTCTGGTAGCTGGGACAACAGAGAGGCTCCGGGTGCACAGCCCCAACCAGGGCTGAGGGAGGTGATGCCCAAATGATGGGGGTGAGTGGTGGAAAAAGGGCTGAGGCAGCACAAACCTCCTGCTCCTGGGAGGAGAGAGACAAGGAGAGGTCACTGACAAGAAGGAAAATTCAGGATCACAAGTTCTCAGTCATGAGACTGTGGCAGCTCTTCACGGGAATGTGCCAACCCTGTGATTTCCTCTTCAGGAAAGAAAGGACTCCAGACTCCAGCCTGGCTCTCACTGCACTTCCCTGCATCCTCCTCATCCAGCCGTGCTCTGGGCTCCCCTCTTGGTGCTGCTTTTCCTCCCCTTAGACCCTTCCCTGTGCCACCCACCCCTCAGGGAAGCTCCCTCCTTTCTTCTTCCCTGAAAACCACCACAGGCAGAGCCCTGAGCCAGAAGCCCTGGCTGCTTCCCACTGGGAAATTACCTGTCCCAGCAGGAGCCTGACCCCTTCAAAGAGCCAGAAGATCCTTGCCTGGTGTGAAACAGCCTGAGAAGACACTGGGGGAGAATCTGGCTCCTCTGAAGTCGGCAGTAAAAGCTGTTTGGACTTGAGCAGAGCAGGATGTTTACCTGGGAGAGAGATTTCTTCCCGGGAGTTCTGTTCAGAGCTTGTTAACCCTGGAGCAAGGGGTAAACAACAAATACCAACCACAGGGCTGGTTTAGCTCTTTCTTTTGTAAAAATCATCTCTGCTTGGCTTCCTTGGGAGCTTTGCTGTGGGCAGTGAGAAAGCTGGACCTGGCAGGGGATTTGTTGTGCTGGTGGAAGGACAAGACATGGTCCTGGCTGTCCCTAACCCTCCCCTTGCTCTGACTGTCCCCAGTCTCCTGGGAAAGCAGAACAATTCCCTGTGAATCATAGACAGACCATCCAAAGCTTCTGCTTGGCCTTTCCAGGTGATGGTGGGATTCCATAGAGGGGTTTGGGGTAAAAAAGCCCCCCTTGACACCCCATTGTCTCCTCTGGGTCTTGGGGCTGCAGGGAAGCATCATCCATGGCCCACTCATCATCCCTGGATCCTCACTCCCTTGGTGGTGGGATTGACTGGGAAGGGAGTGAGGACCTACTTGGACTCTCAGCCATTGTCCTGAGCTCCTGGAATTTCTTGAGAGGGAATTCCCTCCTTGAGAGTGAATTCAAAATCCAGCTGTGAGCAGGACACAGAGAGAATTAATGTGCCAGGCTGTGAGCGGGGCATGAGAGAATTCCCATCCCTGCCTGAGCAAGGCATGGAAAAGGAATTCCATCCCAGGCTGTGAGGGTTTGGGAATTCCTCACCACCTCACCACAGCAGTATGGAAGCAGGAGCTGTTCCAGTGACAGTGTGTCTGTTCCTCTTGCAGGATCTTTCCTGACTGTAATCTCACTTGGAAGTGAAGTGGGAGCTCTGCATTTCCCAGCTCTGCAGCAGAACCGTGTGAGCAGAGCCCACAGCAGAGCTGTTCCCACTTCCAAAGAGCCCTTGGATGGCAGCAGTGCAGAGCGGAGCAGCTCTGTTAATTGAAATGTTTTTATTTATTTCCACTTCATTTTTGCTCAAAGCCGTGTTTACAGCGAAGTTTCAAAGCTGCTAAACCATGGAGCCTTCAACCCCCCTTGATGTGTACAGAGCTGGCAAGAGCAAACACAGCCTTGTTATTGTTCCTTCTCTTCCCACCCTTCATCCCTCGGCTGCTCCCATTTGTTGTGTCTGATCTCCTGCTCAAGGGCTGTCTCCTGCTCCCTGTCACTACAAAGCCCAACACAAGGATCCCTTTCTATCTTCCAGAAGTCCCTGAATGTTGCCATGGTAGAAATGATAAATAATAACTCGGAGAGGTTGTGTTTAGCTGGGCTGAACATGTGTCTGCTTGTTTGCTTTCAAAACCAAAGCTGATTTTCCTGCCCCATGGAGAGAAATTTCTTTTTAATGGTCCTGAAGTCTTTCCCTTCTCTCTGCCCATCCATCCTCTTCCTGCCTGTGTCCTGCTCCCCCAAATGCTCTGGGGAACTTTCCCAAGGGGCTTTTTTCCCCTCTCAAAGCTTTTCTCAGCTCGGATCTCAGCTGTGAGCACTTCTCTCCTTTGCCAGCTGAGATCCTGTGATTCTCCTCCCAAAGCCCCTCTGCTGCTGTGAGCTCTGTTTCCATGCCCAGCAGTGTCCAGTCAGAGCTTTAGGGCTGGCTGGGGGCTGCACAGGGAATGCTGCTGTCCCCAGAGCTCCTCCCTGAGCTGCCAATGAGCTCAGCCTGCTAGAGCAGGAGCCTGACTCTCTCCTCCAGGCTGGGCAGTTGTAATTCAGCATTTCATCCCACGTTCCCTGCCACCTCCCATGGACACCCTGGACATTTGTTCAGGGTTGTTTCAGCCCGGCCCAGGCTCTCCATGGGGTCAGGGTTTGGAAACAGGAGGACACCCAGCCAAATCCTTCGGTCCCCCCACATCCCCCTACCCTTCCCTTGGGTGGGATGTGACCCCCCTGCAGAGCCACCTCCCAGCTCTGCCACAGGCTGAGGCTTTGGGAGAGGAGGGAGAGGGATCAGCTCCTCCATCCCCATCACTCAGAGCAGCTCCAGGCCAAGGGAGGCTGAGAGGCCCCAGCACCTTCCTGTGCCCCCTCTCCATGTGTCCCAGCCCCTCTGGAACAGTCCCATTGCCCTGGATGCCACTGCTGGAGCTGCTGGGATGTGGAATGGAGGGGGATCAGGAGGGGAGCAGGGAGTGGGGACAGGGATCAGGAGAACCCAGCTGGCTGCTGTTTCTCATAAGCCATGAGTGAAAACCCCTCAGCTTTTCCTAAGTGGGAACATTTGCCTTTAATGAGCCTGAGAGGGTTTTTCTTTCTCTTGCTTGCTTTTTTTTTTTTTTTCCAGGGAAGCAGGGAATGGAAAAAGGTTCTTTCCTAGTAAATAAAATATCAGACCCATCTCTGGTGTTGGGATAATGGCTCTGCCCCAGTGTTGGCACCACCTGCACTGGGCTCTGGATGCTGCTCTGCGCTGAACCCACTCTCCCCTCTTTGGGTGTGATCCCACTCTTCCTCCCTTTCTCCTCCCAAACTTTCCAAGCATCTTCCCCTTTCTCAACCCCTCACGGATGCTCTGCCTCACCTGGGGGTCCCAGCACCCCCCAGCTGGCAGTGCCCCAGCCTGTCCCTGTGTCCCAACTGAGGGACCCTCTGAAGAGGGGTGGATTTAAAGCCATGACAGAGCCGAGCCCAGCACGGTCCCACGCGGATCATTTTCCTGGAGTTTAAGTGTTGGAGCCTCTTCTCCTCATGCTCTGTATTTGCCACATAAACTCCCTCATTTTGGTTTATATTTCAGGACATATTTGCTTTATATGTATTTATGTGGCTATTTCAGGACATTTCTGCATTAGGCCTGACCACAGTGCTGCAGGTCAAGGAGCATGGGAATATTGTTCTGTATGGAATCTTGGAATCCTAGGATGGTTTGGGCTGGAAGGGACCTCAAAGCTCACCCAGTCCTGTCCCCTGCCATGGGCAGGGACACTTCCCACCATCCCAGGTTGCTCCAAGCCCTGCCCAACCTGTCCTTGGACACTTCCAAGGATGAGGCAGCCACAGCTTCTCTAGGCACCCTGTGCCAGGGCCTCCCCACCTTTTTTTGTTCCTCAATTTCCCACCCAAATTTCCCCTCTTTCAGTCTGAACCCATTACTCCCTGTCCCACCACTCCATACTTTGTTTTTCTCCCAACAAAACTGTGAAAAGACACACAATCGATCTGACCAGAAAGGAGATTTTTCAGTCTGAAGACAATACCAGTATTTATTCTGGCTTTCCATAAACCAGCTAAGAGTTCCAGGAAAAAAAAAGAAATCCAATAAACTTTTTTCAACAAGAACCAAAAGTTTGTTTTTAATAAGAAAAAGTGATTTGGTCTTGCTACAGGCAAAGCTTAATTCCAGTGATATCAGAGCCTGCTAATGAGAACCAATCAACCAAGGGCACAGGTGATACAACAAATATTAACAATTTCTGTCACATCAAACTGAGAGCCTGGACTGGGAAAACAACTCCAAAGTGATTCCCAGGGCATGGCAGGGGGATGCCAAGGAGGAGGAAGGTGTGGCAGCGAGGGGAGTGATCCTTGCAGCCCCAGGACCCCTGGGATTGGCTGGCTCCAGGTCGGGGTATGGTTTGTGTCCTGTCATCTCCGTTTGGAAATCTCCATCCCAGCTTTGTTCCCACTCTGCCCAAGGGTGTTGAGTCCCCCACGCCCTTCTCAGTGTTCATCTGTCACCACCTTGTCTGCCAGGGCCTCTTCCAGAGCATTTTCCCCTCAGCCAGAGGTCTGATCCCAGAGGAATGTGGACCCCGGAGCGCAGCGCAGCCGTGGGCTCCAGGAGGAATTTCTTGGCATTCAGTGAATAAGGAGTTTCAATGCTGAGCACCCAGCCAGAGGCTCGGAGCGAGGGGTTAATGATGGAGCCTGACCTCCAAAGGACAGGGCACGAGGCATTTCCAAAACTGCATTAAATGGGACACATTGAAATATCGGTGTTATTTCCAGGAATTGATGGATTGATTCCAGACCAGGCGCAACTCTTGGCTCGCTCCAGTTTTCATTTGTTGATAACAGTGATTTGTCCAAGGCACTTCTCCGTTAGGGTCAGATCTGGTTTTGGATCAGGGAACAGACCAAAAGCCATGGAGGTGCCCCTGGTTACAGTATCCAGCCCTCCACATTCCCTTCCCTGCCCCTGCAGGTCCCCATGCCCCTGCTGTCCTGCAGAGCCAGGATAAGTGTTCCAATTTTGCATGGAAGAGATTTAAACACAAACCAAGACATGGCTTCTGACCCTGCTGGTGTGGGATGATTCAGCTCTGGATTAAACACAAACTTGGCAAATTCCAGATGGAATCTTCCCAGCCTGACTCGAGGGATGGGGTCCTTGTGGTGACCCCATGTCTGAGCTGGTCCTGACTTCCAGGTCCCCATGTCCCTGCAGCTGGATCCCCACAGCACTACTCCTGGAGGAATGGGATCTCGGGTCAATTCCCAGAATTAAGGGGCTCAGATATGCCTGAGTTTCCCTGTTGGACATTGTTTTGTAAGTGCTCCCAGTCCATATTTCCAGCAGCAATTTTGGGGCTGGCAGTGGCTGCTCAGACCCTTCCCACTCCCGAGGCACCACAGACAGTGAAGATCATCGAGTTTATCACCCAGGGAAAACCTGGACCATGCTCTGGAATCACAGAAGCCTTTTTAAGGAACGCCATCGTTGTGGAGCCAGCTGGGCCCTGAGGAGAGCTCTGCCCACAGAACCCAGCAGGAATTGCTCCTCCAGACTCCCACTTTTCCCTGCCAGATCGAATTTGCAGTTGAGAAAGGGAAGAGATGAAAGCTTGGCAGGCAGCGTGGTGACATTCCCTGTAAAACAAGACCTCCGGGAGTGAAGGATGCTGTTTAGTGGTCATCCCTCTGCCTCCACACATGGAGACCACACCAGCTCTTGGCACCCTCTGGAGACAGCCCTGGGCAGCCACGGGGGCTCGGGCTCAGCCTTGCCCTGGTTCCAACTGGTGCTTGCCTTCCCATGGCCCTTCCCACTCAGCCCCATTTCCCAGAGTGTTTGTGGAATGAAGAGAGTTGCTGTCATGGTTTACAGGCTCGGAGAGAGGGAATGAGAAAAGGGAGGGAGGAGGGCTGGAAGAGAGGAAGAAACAAAGACAGCATTGTTATCTTTTCCAAAAAACTGCAGACACTGGGGCAGGGCAGAATGAGGGGCTGGGGCTGTGGTTTGCCTCCACATCTGTGTTTAACCTCGGGAAAGAGTCAACAGCCTGGAAAGAAAACACCACACTCCAAGGCACAGCCTGCCCCAGCTCCCAAACCCTCGGCCTGATTTTCCAATTTGGGGCACTTGGCTGGAGCCCAGCACGGATCCTGGGATGCTGCTGGAGTCAGTGAGGGGAGAGTCCCAGCCCCAGCCAAAGGCATCATTCCTCTGTCCAGCAGGAGCAGCACATCAGCCTTATCAGCTCTTGTCTTATCAGTTCCCAGCAGATGCTACAAGAGGATTTGTCAGCCCATCCCAGCCAAGCTGCCGGAGTGCCAGGAATGGGGGAAGAGAGAAAGGACAATAAAAAAGGGAGTGGAACGATGCTGTGAAAATCCAGGAATTGTGCACCGTCTAGATGGCAGAGGGAGCTGTGAGTGCCGTGCCAACTTTCCAGGGCTGGGAGCACAATCTCTGCTGTGGCACCACCGCTTCTGGTGGGGCTCTCCTGGCGCTTCCCACTGGGAGGCTCCGCCGAGTGCTGCCAGCCTCGGATCAATCAGGCTGAAATTTCCCATCTTTGGTATCTCCCTGAGGCAGGAGCTGCAGGAACAATTCCCTCTGCATGGCACAGCCATTCCTGGGAGCACGGTGCACACAAACTCCCTGTTTTGCTGCTGGAAAACAGGAAAACAGCCCCATTTCCAGTTATATTAATTTATCTCCCTGAGAAGTTCTTGCTTTCCCGTGACGTGGAACGGATCTGCAGCGTCTTCCAAGACGCAGCTCTGGTGGCAGAGATACGTCTCCTGCTTTTTCCATGGAAATCTGCCCCAAATTGGACTGATTTGAAGTGCCTCTGGAAAAGATCCACCCTTCCCATGGAGCTCGCTGTGATCATTCCCACATCTCACAGTGGATGTAGGAGGGGACAGGAGTGGGATTTGGGGACAGACAGGGGACACAGCATGGAGAGGGGATTGTAGGGAAGAATGAACCCAGGACTGGGAATATCAAATGAGGAACATTTTAGGGATGAGAGCAGTGGTAGGAGGGTCTGAGCCTGCCGCCCCATCAGAGAAATGCTGCAAGTGGTGAAGGTTCTTGGAACAGAACCCAAGTAAGCAAGGGACCCCAAAATAGGACCCAGCTTGGGTGCTGGGGTAGTGACAGGGTGGGATGGGCCCCCCCAGCACATCCCAGGAGCAGGGGGAGCACAAGATAGCGTCCCTTTAATCCTTTTGGGTGGAATCAGATGAATGGAGCCTGAGCTCCACGCCTGCTCCTTTTCCCTGTCTCTCACAACCTGGAGTAGGAGCTATATTTAACTTCCTCACTACTAACTACAGAGTGTCAGTGGCTTCTCCTTCCTCTCCAGTGATTCAGCCAAGCACAATTGCTCATCCAAGTGGAAGCAGGAAAATGTAGAGCCAGCACAGAGGGTGATGGGCCCAGCCCCCCCAGCCCTGCCTTGCCTTTTCCTGGCTCCCATTTCAGCTCTCCCAGGCTCCAGAGCCCCCCAGCTGAGGCTGATGAGCACAGACCTGGCTCAGAGCCTCCTGCTCAGCCACTCGGCCATGTGGGCCGTCCCTCTGCACTGTTGGGATGACAGGGACAGCATCAGCTGGAGGTGCTGGGCACAGGGCAGAGCAGACTTCCAGAGCTGCTCTCCCTCTTTCAGATGAGATATTCCATCCTCACTGAGGAAATCCTCACCAACTCAATTTTCATTTAAATCATTATGTCTGCACAAAAGGTTCTGATTGTCATGGATCAGATTTTTTTGACAACAGAAGAAGGAAATTCACTGATCTGTTCAAAAATTCCCACTATGTTGGTAGAGATCTCTGTTGGAAATCCCCCAGATCCCAGCAGACCCCTCCCCCATTTCAGGGATCACAGCATCCACCAGAGGTGACCTAATTGTTTTACCCTCCTTAATATTTGGGGGGCTGCCTCCCACGCCCAGCTCAGAGCTCCTGGGTGGCCAGGGGCCAGCAACGTCAGCCTGGACGAGCATCTCTGTGAGGGTCCAGCGACCACCTGGGGCCGTGCCCCTCTTTGATCCCTGTCCAGGAAAGGGAGAGGTGGGCGAGGAAACGAATCTGCACACTCTGGGAAAATCAAAAGAGACAGAAGTGCCTTCCCACCAGATTTCCCCCCCTTTCCTGCCCTGTCTGCAGCTGGGGAAACCTCTGCCATTCCAGTGGGCGCAGGCTTTGGAAACGTGCAATTCCATCCCCAGGCCTCCCTCTCCTCGTGGCTGCGGCAGGTTTAAGGTTACAGCAGGCACAGGAAATCTTGGCCATTTTCTCCCTTCTTTCTGAAATGATTTTTTCAAGGCATTCCCAGTAAAGTTAATGAATCCCTCCCCTAAACGAGGCTTTGATTAGGGGCCACGCTTTGGGCCAGATTGCTTTTCCTGGGGCACAAAGATGCCAATTCTGTAAAAACGGCTTGTGTGAGACCTTCAGCTATTGCTGTGCTGGAGTTTTATCTTCACACATCTGAAAGCAAAAAATGAATTTACCTTTTACCTTTAGTTTTTGGTGGTCACAAGTGACCCCCAACCAAACCCCACACAAAGTCCTGCTGGGGGTTCATTTTCCTCTGCTGTGCTTCCACCACATCTCACATGTCCAACGACCCTGAGCCCTCCCTGCAGCATCCCATGGGCTCCCTCCAACCCTCAGGATGGGTGTCCCAACCCCGGGACAGCTCCCATGTCCCACCTTCTCCATTCCCATGAGGGATATCACACCTAATCCATTATTCCATCCAAGCTTCTGGGCTTTGAAGAGGTGGGAAATCCATCACCAACGGCTGCCACTGCCTCCTGCTTTGCAATAACACCATTGCTTAGGAAAATCAAAATGAGAATCATGCAAGTTTTATTAAAAAAGCAGAAAAAAACCATAACAAGCTTCCCCTTTCCCTCTCCCAGCTGTGGAGCAGCAGGTGTGTGTCACTTGGAGATTTACAGCCTGCTCCAGGATTTCTCGGCCAGCCTTTGGTTGTGGAAGTGTTTGCTGCTCCCAAACAAAGGAGCTGGAGCGAGGGGCCCCGAGGGACACAACAACCGGAGATGAAAACACGAACGCATCTTTCCCTAATGCCATTAAAACAAAACAACCCAGTGAGGCAGCAGGGCCGGCTGGCCAGGAAGGACTCAGAGGTCTCTGCTGCTCCTTCCCTTCCCTCCTGGCCCCATCCCTCCCTCCTGGCAGGAGCAGGAGCTGCAGGAGGAGATGGAGCACTCACACCCTGCCCACAGCTTTTGTGGCTGGAGGAGCCCGGCCGAGCCCCCAGCCCCATCGCCGGCCACCGCCGAGAACCATGACTCAATTCCCCGTGTTTCACCAGTTTTCCTTAAAAATAGATCAAAGCTGTGGCGGAGGAAAAGCCACGGGAAGTGGCTTGGCCTGACCTGTTCCTCACTCTGCACCCCACAGCTTAGTGCAGGCTGAGGACCAGCAGTCATTCCCGTTGTTTTCCATGGGGTGACTGTGTCCTTCCTCCATACCCACTCATGCCCAGTCCCACCACCACAACCCCTCTGGTGGGATCCCTGGCTTTTCTTTCCTGGTTTTGCTCTCATTCAGCCAGTTTTCAGGAGCAGACCTGGGCAGCAACTTTGATGTGCCTTAGTGGGATCCTTCCACTGGGAAGCAAGGAGAAATAAAAAATCCCAACCATTTGTTCCTCAGGCACGGATTTCTGATTTCTGTGTGTGGCAGGAAGAGCATGTCCAGGACAAGGTATCCATCCCTGGAGAACTGGGGAGATCCTGAGGCGAAGAGAGCAGAGTTCTTGAGGGACTGTGGATGGATACTGCATCTGCTGGGACACCTGGGTTATCTGCAGCACCCGACCCTCAGGGATGCTTCCCAGCAGCTGCCAGGCAATGCTGACTCTCCTGACCCTCCCCAGGGCACTGCTCCCCGCTGGAATCACGGTTTGTGCTGGAGCTGGAGCTTGCTTGGAGCAGCAGCCTCGAAAGGGATTGCAGGATCATCCTGGCAGGGTCAGGGACTGGGTGAGGGCGCCAACCCCCAGCCCTGCGGGGTGAGGGGTGATCCCTGCTGCCTGCCGGTGCCTGCGGGAGCCGCAGCATTCCCGCACGGAGCCGCAGGGCAAATCCAGAAGCATCAGGGTGAGAACGAGTTGGGGAAATCTCAGCTTACACAACAGAACTGACGTAAGAGGGGATAATTAGGCTGGAGGTGCCTCTGCCAAAGGAAACACTGGAAGTCCCGCTCGCCGGACTTGGAACTCGTCGGGGTGAGACCGGGGGGGCAGCGGGGACGTGGTGCCTTGGCAGGGACCCCCGGCCGGCGGCTGCTCCGTCCTGACAGCTCTGCCACACGTCACGAGGTGACAGCGGGGCCCGACAGGGTGACACATTCCCTGGATGCAATCCCTGCTCCCGGCTCAGCCTGGCACACGGCGGGGCCGGCGCCGCGAGGGGGCCGTGGTGCGCGCACAGCTGTGCACATCTGGAAGAGACTCTGCCAGTGGGATTTTCTTGCCAACAGCCAAGGGCTTGGGAAGAGCCCCAGTGCCGGCTGCCCAGGCCCACGGCACAGGGAAAGCCTGGCTGGAGGCCCTGGAGAGGAGCTGGCACCGAGGAAGCCAGGCATTGGGAACCACAGGAGCTGTGGGATCTGCTCAAACCCCATTACCCGGCACCAGCCAGATGATCCCAATAAACTGATAGGGCAGGGAAGTCACCTGGCCCCACTGAGCCCGACTGGACTCCAGGAACCCTTCCCAACCCTCCTCAGACTGGGACTCCAGAGGGGAAGGAAGCACAGAGAGAGCTGGAGGAATCAGCCAGAAGAGCTACTGCCAATCCAGGAACCAGAATTCCTGTTTTCCACATTGACTGGGAATGAGCACCCTGACCCCAGTCCTAACTTGGCCGACAGCACCAGAAGAGCCACAAATGGAGCAGGGTGTCCCCAGGGTGTGACCTCAGAGAGGCTGTGGACTCCCCATCCCTGGGAGTGTCCAAGAGAGGTTGGACAGGGCTTGGAGCCACCTGGGATCATGGAAGCAGTTCCTACCATGGCAGGGGTGGGAGTGGATGGGCTTTGAGGTCCCTCTCAACAGTGCCCATTCTGTGATTCCATGGTTTTATGATGATCCCTGGAGCCACCAGCACAGAAGTTCTCTGCTTTCCTTCCTCCGAGCCTAGCCCCACACCTGAACAAGCAGAGCTTTGTCCAAGTGTTTACTGCAGGCAGGAGATGAAACCAAAGGAAACAAAGCAGCTCAAAGGCTTCAGGCCGGGCCTCCTGCTGAGCCCTTCCCGGGCCGCCCTCACTCGGCAGTTGCTGCGTCCCACATGAAAAATGGCGGGATCCAAATAAATAAATAAAAGTCAATAAATCTCCCGCAGCAGAGCTGGTGAGTGATGAGGGAATAGAAAAACCTGTTCAAACACAGCGGCGTGTTCCCGGCACAAAATCCAACGTCACGTTCCGGAGCTGAGAGGGGACACTCTGGAGGGAGGAAGAGAAATAAATACACATTTCCCAACAACTGCCATGGCTTCCAGAAAATATCAGCTGGTGCTGGTAAGGTTTGTGCTCAGGGGGGCCGAGGAGGGGGAGCCAGGCAGGTGGCAAGGAGTGCTCAGTAACTCTTGGGTTGGAGGGATGAGAAGATTCCCATCAAAGCCTCTGGGAAGGTAAATCAGGTAGCATGGCAGGAGAGCCTCTGTGGGCTTCCATCAGAGAATCATGGAATGGTTGTGGTTGGCAGAGACCTTTAAAGACATCCATCCCATCCCATCCCATCCCATCCCATCCCATCCCATCCCATCCCATCCCATCCCATCCCATCCCATCCCATCCCATCCCATCCCATCCCATCCCATCCCATCCCATCCCATCCCATCCCATCCCATCCCACCCCATCCCATCCCATCCCATTATCCTATCCCATCCCATCCCATCCCATTATCCTATCCCATCCCATCCCATCCCATCCCATCCCATCCTATCCCATCCCCCTTTCACTGTCCCAGGTTGCTCCAAGCCCTGTCCATCCTTTGCCTCCTATGAAGCACAAGGTATGGGAATACTTGGTGACCCCTCTGCTGTGCTTGGAGCTTTTCCCACAGACCAGCAGAGTCACCAGGAATATCAGGACACTCCTCTGTCCCTCTGGACCTTGGACATAGAAGGAACCATGCTGAAATGGCAGCTGGTCCAGCATGGATCGCTGAGCAGGCACAGGATGACAGGGAGTTGATGATGGAGCTACCTTGCTACCAAGAGTTATATGGACAGAAACCTCAATCACCCCAAAATCCCACAGGATATGTCCCACAGATCCCACTCCACTTGGTTACCATCCTAAGAACAGAGGTGGCATGGAGGGATCCAAGGACCTGAGGCTGCTCTGCTGTTGAGCCTTGGGGCTGGAAGCTGCTTTTTGCCCGGGTGGCTTTATTCCTCGGCAGCCCTGGACACTGCTGGCAGTGGGAATTGTGGAGTCTGAATGTGGGAGTGGAAGTGGCTTCCAGCAGAAGGAAGCAGTTGCAGCATTAAGGCTCTAATGAGACAGCGCTGGGCTGGCCTGGCTTGTGCAGGAGGCTGGGCTGAGGAATCCAATGGTCCCTTCGGCCTTGCAATTTGTGAAACTGTTCCATTCTGGGAGATACTTGGCTCGGGCTCTAAATCATCCTCTGCAATCCAACAGCAAAGAGCTGGGAAAAACAAAGACTTTTGGAAGGGCCCCAAGAAGCTGTTGGAGTGGTTTGTGATAACATCACCAGCCCCCAGCCTACTTGCTCTCAGCAAGGTTTGATTCCAGCCTGGCTCGCTGCAAGCAGGGCCTTCACCCCAGGGATCTGGGATCCCAGGGGAATTCCGCAAGCCCCCCTCCTGTGAATCTGCATGGATGGATTTGGGCACAGGCGCTTTCCTCGCCTGAATCCTGCCCCGTTTTCCTGACAGCCAGAGGAGCAGAGTCCAAGCCTCAGCCCCTGGCCAGCCAAGAGCATTGTTTTAGGAGGATTGGCTGTTGGATGCAGCCCTTGGATGCGTCTCCCCCGCTGACTGGAGAACAAAACCCCCTGGAAGCACCCAGGGCAGTGTGCGCTGGCTGGAAGGGCCCAAGCCCTCGGAAATGGCTCTTGATCAGCTCTGCTGGGCTCAGGATGCCTTGCTGGGATGCCAAAACAAACAAATAAATCATATTCCAAGGCATCTGCCCACTGTAGTGCTGGAGTCAGGGAAACCTGAAAGTGGGAGCTGGGAGCTGGGGCAGGATTCCTGTTGGAATCCGTTCATTGGATTTTACTGCTGCTGCTGCTGCTGCCGCTCGGACCAGAGGGATTATTGATTTTACAGCCTTGCCTTGGCCTGTTTTCCCAACAGGAGTTTGGGAGATTCTTACACCATTCCCTGGCATGGTGGGATGATCCCCCAGCCTTGCAGGGGAGCCCCCACCCCACCAGAGAGGGCACATCCTCCCATCCCCATCTCCCAGACCCCTTCCCTCTGGTCCCATTCCAAAGTAGGGGTTGATCCAGCAATCCCAGGAAGGCAGTTACTGACAGGAGATATATTTAAGAGCATCTTGGAGTAGGATTGGAGGAAGGATACAAACTGCAGAGTCGGGCTTCTCTGGGGGCTGCTATTTTTACCCCAGGTAGGATTTAATGAGGACACTCCAAGCATCTTTTGCCTGGAGGATGAAAACATTTAAGTCTCTTTAAACCCTATAAGTGGCAATTTGCCACCACTGGCTCTGCACGAGGAGCCTGGTTTGGTGTTAATGAGAGAGATCCCCAGCAGCTCAGGGAATTCCTTGGGGGTGTCTGATGCTCAGTCTGGACCCACTCAGGCCCCACTGGTCCTGGCTGGTGGGGATAGGGCGACCCAGCCTTGGGGTGCTGCCAGAATTCGGGAAGGGCTGGGGGCGTGAGAGGGGCTCGGGCAGGCAGCTGTGGCAGCACAGAGAAATCCAGCACGTCAGCTCCAGCCCCAGACTCCGGGTTTGCCAGAGGTTTTGTGCAAAGGACTGGAGGAAATGAGCTCGGAGCAATCAGCTCGGTCATTCCTCAGCCTCAGAGAGGCCAAAAGCACCTCATTGGGAACTGATCTCAGCTGTTTGTTTGCCAGGACTCTGACCAAAAAAAGCTCTGTCTGAATTAAAAGAAAGAAAAAACCACCAGGAATTTCCTTGCCCTGATGGTTTGGATTGTTTCTTAATGTTGTTTTAATGTGGGGCTGTTTGGTGTTTATTTGGAGCTGGAGGTGGTGGAAAATCAGCTGTGGATGGAGCTAGGCATCTGCTGGGGATGATGGATCCTCAGGAGATGGGAAAGGTGAATTACCTGAGCTTGGTTTCCTTCCAGTTATTCACGGCTGTGGAATATTTGGGAGGCAGAGCCCTTGTGGGGTGTTGGCTGGTCCCTGCTGCTCAGGGAGTGTGTGCCCTGCTGGAGCACCCCGGCCTCCTCGGGAATACACAGGCACAGCAAGTCTCTTGCCTTTCCCTCCTGATTTTCAGGCAAATTATTACTCATGCAAGAATCTGACCGAGTTTGGGGACCTGTGACTGGTTTAATAAATCCCCAGGGATTGTCTGGCTCTTCACAAAGAGTGAGGAGCAGGATCCATAAATCAAGGCAAAACAAACTTAGCACTTTGGGTCAGGAAAATATTGAGAAATCTGTGGGTTTTTATCTAATCCTTGCATGGCAGAGGCCCTGGAAATGCACTTTTTTTTTTTTTTTTTTTTTGCGGGGGGGGGGAGGTGGCATCTTTCTGGCTTTAAGTCCAGATTCATTTTCCAGCTGACATCCTGCCAGGCTCAGCAGGGCTCTGGGTGTCCGAAGTGCAGCTCAGCGCTGTGGGAAGCGGGAAAACTCCCCAGGGATGTGATGAGCCTGGCACTCGTCCCAGCCAGAGAGGAGTTTGCCCACAGGCTGGAGCTTCTGAGCTTCCACTAATCCCTAAGTGCTGTGCAGCCTCCCAGACCCCCTCCGGAGTGTCCTGGAGCCGGGCAGGGATGTGGCTTTGGTTGGATGCTTCTCCCTCCTGGCACTGTGAGCTCAATCCCTGAGCGTGCCACCAGGACGTGTCCCTGCAGCTTCAAGTGAGGGGCTGGACCTCAAAGCTTTCCCTCTCTGCTGCTCCCTTGCTGTGCAGACACACGAGGATTTGGGTGTGGGATTTTTGGAACAATCCGAGCATGGAACTCGCTGGGGTTGAGGGTGGCCACGATCCTGTGGTGTCTCCTCAGGCCTGTGGCTGCCACAGGCTATCCTTGGCAGGCATGGAACAGCTCGTGGCAGAGCCTGGATGGGTGGTCTGGACTCAGCAGCAGCCCAGCCCTGGACCTCCCACCTGCCAGGAACATCTGCTGGTCCTGGCAGCTGCAGGGGGACAGTGCCACCAGGAATGCAGCTCAGGGCATGGTAAGGAGGGATGGGACAGCCCAGAGCACGGCTGGAAAGGGGAGAGGAGGGACAGGTAGGGGTAGGAAACCCCCCCTGGGTTCTGGAGTTCATCCTGCAAAGCCAAAGGGCTGAGGGGTCCTTCACAGCCAGGAAGGAACTGGGGATGCAGAGCCAGGGGGATCCCCAGCACTCCTCTCCCACCCTCTGGCACCCTCAGGATGTGCCCAAGGGAGAGAGACATGGCTGGGACACCGCCACCCTAATCCCAGCACATGGCTGCCTTTTCCAGTGATGTGGCCACCCTACTCCCAAGACATGGCCACTCTTCTCCTGGGATGTGGCCACGCTTTTCCTGAGCTGGGGCTGAAACTCCTCTCCAGAGCTCTTTTTCTGGGTCAGACTTCTTCTTAGGGAAGGTTTCCAATGCAGGAGCAGGACTCTGACCCTGCCCCCATCCCCCAGCTCCCTCCCTGAGCCCTTTGGTCTCTCCTTGTGCACGAATCCATCGGTGACTTCAGCTGGAGTTGGCGGCAGTCTGGCATCAATAAACTGAAACATTTATTGCACCATTTAAATCTAATGCAGATTATGGCAACCCAGCTTCGTTTAATGCCCGAGCCAGGAAGCAGCTCCATGAATTCCTGCTTCACGGGCTGGACTCTTTTCCCAAGCCCTGGAACTCCATCCCAGCCTTTGGTCCGAGTGTCTGGTCCCCACCTCCTCCATCACCGTGGTCACTCTGTCCCTTCTGGCCTCTCTCCATCCATATCCTGTGCCCTGGATGAATGGCCAAACAACCCCAGCCCCTCCTCTGTGGAAAGGAGATTTCCTTAATCCCTGTGACATCCAAACCCTGCTTAGGTGGGGGAGGAGGGCCGCTCCTTATCTCGGGATCTGCCCTGCAATCCCCGCCTCGTTGGCCATGTCTGCCCCGACCAGGAAATCTGATTTGCGGTAATAGAATGTTCCTTTAAGTAACATTTGCTTAAAAGACATCAGTGAAGTTTAAAGTAGGGGCCGGGCAGCAGGGAAGCTTTAATTCCACGTTTTGCAATTATTTTCCCAGCTACTGTTGTTTAAACCCTTGGGAGACTGAAGCCCAGCTCCTCTCTGGACTGTGGTGGTCCTCAAGGCAGGGCTGGGATCAGCCAGGGGGGCTCCAAAGACAGTTTCCAGCTCTTTTTGCCCTGATGTTGGGTTTAAAAAACCCACCTGGAAAGACCAAGGAAGCACCTCGTGTCCAGATCCAGCATTTTTCCAAGAGCACCGAGGTAAATCATGTGCACAGCACAAAACCCCCCGCCGCCTTTTAATGAACTCAGTGAGGTATAAATGGCAAAATGCCTCGTTTGCTCCTGATTTACACAGCGGGTCGGGAAGGCACTTCCCTGGCATTTGGGAAAAAAAGGGCAAAGCAGGCGTTGGGAGCTTTGTGAGGCTGGAGCAGAGCCCACCCCGATCCCGCTCGGGGAGGCCCGGCATGGATGGGGGCCAGGAGGAAAACGAGTTGGGAGCGATTGGGTTTCTCGCAGACACCCAGTGCCGCTGCCCCCGCTCCGCAGCTCCCGATCTGATTAGGCTTCCCGGGATTGTCTGCCCGATGCCAGGAATCGCTAACAGGGACCGGCTGGAGCAGGGGGGAGCCCTCGGTCCCCCCCTCCCTTCGCCAGGGTATTACTATCAGAAATATCAGACGTTTCGCCTCAAATTAAAGTCAGGTTAAATCTCTCAAACGCAAAAAAACCCACACGGTTCCAGATGGGAAGTGGTTCCTCGCCTTCCCGGCGACCCAAAAAACTGAGGACCCTTTCAGCCCCTCGCACCCCGAGCCGGGGAGGGGCTGAACCTGAGAACTTTGAAGTCGTAATTGGGCTGGGCTAATGCAAAGCATGACCCGCTGCCGTGGGGGACAGGAGCGGATTCCAGCTCCGCCCGGTGGGAAATCCACGGGAGCGATGCTTCCCGCAGCAGAGCCGTGTGTGGGGGAGTACACGGGTGACTCCACCAGCTCCCACACGGGTGAATCCCTGAAAACCCCCCGCCCCGAGGAGCCCCAGGGCACAGCTGGCATTCGGAGCCACCAAGGTGCTCACAGCGACAGGAGGGCAACGAGAGCTTTAAACAGTTGATTTAGGAGGGGGGTGATTTACATCTCGGGTTATTTCTGTTGTTCAAGCACACATATCCCCAGGCAACAAGGGAGGAAAGGTGGATTTTAGCAGGATGCTCCCAGGACAAGTTCAGCCTCTCACCTCTCCCTGCTCAGGCCCAGTCCTTAAAGTTCAGATCTTGCTCCAAATCCATCCCAAATCAGATGGGGTTGTGGAGCTGGGGTTTGCCTTGTCCCTGTTGCTATGAGACCAGGAATCCCACAGGTGTCATTGCAACCCTCAGGAATCCTCAGGAAGGTTTGGATCCCCATGGCCAGGGATCATCCAACCATCCCAGCAGAGCAGGCCTTTTTATCTGGTCTCTCCCATTTCTCCAGCTCCTTCACCTTCCTGTGGCATTCCTGACCTTGCCCTTTGGCTGCTCCATAGTCTCAGCTCTGCATCCACACCTGGCCAGGGATGAGCTGTCCCCGTGTCTCGCTGCTCTTGGGTTGGGATTCTGATTTCTCTTCTCCTGGCCTATCTCTCCTCAGGTTAATCAGTGGATTAACTGCAGCTCTCCCTCCCTCTCTCCTAAATCCTTATCTATCATCACATATCTAGGAAACAAAACAGACCAGGTATTTTTCCATGAAGGCAGCCAAACTCTGCTCTCCTCTCAGCCTGCCTCTCCCACACCTTCTTCAGGGCCTTTCTGACTCCAGGGACACCTCTGCCTCCCTACTGCCCTGCCTGCTGTAGGGATTCTGGCAGGAATTCCTCCTGGGGACACCTGCAGAGATCTATCAGGGCATAGAAAAGTCAGGACAGGACACAGACTTCCAAGATGTCACCTGGGTATCACCTCCTTTTGCCTTGGCTGCCCACTCCCTGACTGCCTTACCTCCCCTTCCTCTGGGACTCCTGGCCATTCCCTGTCCCTGAGTTCCTGCTGCCCAGGGAGCACTGCATACTCCTGACATCCCCCTTCCACCCTCATCCACCCTCTGCTCCCAGAGTGCCATCGCTGTCCTGTTATCCCTTCATTTCTTCCTGCTGGTCTCCCTCAGTTCTGGGAGCAGCTCATCCCCCCTGAATATCCCCTTCCTGGGGCTCCAACACTCAGCTGTGCCCCAGGAATGACCCTGGGATCCGGAATCTCTCTCTGGCCGGTGGGATCAGTCAGAGCCATCCATCTCCCGGCACAGGAGAGGGAGGAGCAGACAAGAGCTGGGATGCACCTGAAGGTTTAAGACCCGTCATATTTTCTGCTTTAATCAGCAGCTCCCAGCGCTGACTGAGGGTGAGATAAACTCTGTCAGCCCTCCTGCAGGTGGGAAACCAGAGTCTCGGAATGAAAAATGGAGCCAGATTAGAAATGTGTCAGGATCCCAGGAAATACCATTTCCTTGGAAGCAGTGCTAAATGGAGAAAGCAAATGCTTCTCATGGACTCCATCCAAATGTCCTTGGTGCTGAAGGGCTGTTCCAAAGAGTTGGGGACCACTTGGATGTGGATGGATGGAGGATGGATGGATGGATGGATGGATGGATGGATGGATGGATGGATGGATGATGATGGATGGATGGATGGATGGATGGATGGATGGATGGATGGATGGATGGATGGATGGATGGAATGGATGGATGGATGGATGGATGGATGGATGGATGGATGGATGGAGGGATGGAGTTTTTATACTGGAAGTTAGGGGAGGGCCATGCCAGCCCTCCATTCAATAGCATGGATTGGGAAGCCCCCAGTGTTGGGCCTGTGCTCCTGGGTCTTCCATGGAATCCTGCAGCTCCCACACTGCTGGACACCTCCCTGGCTGCAGAACAGGTGACAATGATGCTTTGGGGACATCAGCCCCTTCTGTCTCCTCTGAGCACCCCATGGACTGTGCTGGCCCTACCCCTCCCTCCTGTCCCACCTAGGGGGTTCTTCTGAACCTTGAGAGCTCCAGCTCCTCCCACCTGTGGATTAGGACCACACAGATGGAGAGGGCACTGGAGCAGCAAATCCCATCAGTGGGGGAAGATCATCCCAGGAAACCTCCTCGTGAGGTCAGGGCATGGAGATCCAGGGGGAACCTCCACCCAGGAGTGGGATGGGGAGGGAAGGAGCAAGGCTCCCCTACCCCACCTGGGTGAGGGCAACCTCGGTGCAGCCAAGCTGTGGGGAGGCACGGGCTGGCCCCTCTCCCAGCGGGAAGCTGTGGGTGCCAGGCACGGGGTTGGGATGGCTCAGCAGCTCCCGGGGCAGCAGTGGTGGGAGCCGGCAGTGAGGGATGTTCGGGCTCCCCACCAGTGCTGCATCAGCACCGAAAACTGCGGCCTCGGGGGCCTCGTGGGTTTGGAGGCTGCTCCTCTGATGTGGGGCAGCCCCAGAGCCCACTCCCACCACCCGGAGCATCCCAGCTGTGGAGGGGAGCAGGCAAGGGGGGATCCGAGCCGGGCTGGGCCAGGGAGGGGGGATGTCATGTGAAAAAGCGATTTCGGCAGCTCACGGCTCTGACCCAACTTTTCAGCTCAACCTCTCCTGCCAAGGCAGCGATTCCAGAGCTGCAGCTCCTGATAAAACCTAAAACCATTGCCCATAAATTGTATTAAATAAACAGCAGCTGCAGATCAAGGTATATCCATCAAGGGCTTCCTCTTTTATTTTATGAATGGCTGAGGACTCGGAGATGCCGTTTGCCAATAGTCTGTCAGCGGAGCCTGCATTTAAAATCAATTTGGTAATTACAACTCTGACTCTGAGCCACAAATCAAAAAGGAAACTTCAGCCCTTCAGGATGTTTTGGCCCAGCTGGTAATTACGCACCCCAGCCGGGCATTAATTTAAGGCCCAGTGGAAAAGCGCTGGTGTGAATTTGAGACAGGAAACTGGCTGTGAGGAATTTCCAAGGTTGGCGTTGTGCTGTCAGTCTGTTTACAGCCACCTCCCTGGACATGCTGGAAATCTGAGGGAACACTTGCTGAACCCGCCGTCGCCATTGTGTCAGTTTATTTTTCCTGGGGAAAGGGGCTGCTCTTCTGTCGGCGAGGGATAAATGAGGAAAATATCTGGACCCTGTGTTTACACAGGATCTGCAGTGTTTGCACGGGGCTGCTCCAGGGCACGGGGACGCCAGGGTGATGGGCGGGGGGGATGCACAGGGACGGGTCCGGGTGTGCGATGGAGAGGGCTCTGACAGTTCGGGAATGGCTTTCAGCGACTGTGACTGCAAAGCCACCCCTGTGCCCTCCCCTGGGACTCATGAGGAGCAGTCAGGGGCTGAGCAGGGGACTGTGACTGCAAAGCCACCCTTGTGCCCTCCCCTGGGACTTGTGAGAAAGAGCTGGGGCTGAGCTTTTGTCCCTGCAGGGCATCCCCAGCTGCTCCCATTTCCCAGGTGGAGCAGAGCCAGGGGAGCAAGAGGGTCCCCCCATCAGCCCAGCCCAGCTGAGCCCTGCAGAGCTGGGTCTGGCTGTTCCTGTGGAACTGGACAACGTTCAGGATCTGCAAATGTTATTAATGGTCATAAACTGCTCCGGTTCCTCAAAATATCCTGTTACTGGGATGACCTGGTTGTCTCCAGGTTCTCCTGGAGGCTGCTGCCACAGCCCCTCGTGTCCAATGGATCAGGTCTCCATCAGGAGAGCTGCAGAGAGAGCTAAGCCCCAGGGAGCAGCAGGAGGATAAGGCTGGATTTGGGATACTGGGGAAGGAGAAGCCCCTGGCAATCCTGTTCAGCCCAGGAGGCTCCATCCCATGGGATGAACTGGGACTCTCCTGTGGCCTGAGCTGAGACCCCAGTCCCCTGTGAATGGCTCAGAAATGTGACAATTCATGGACATCACAGGGTCAGAAAGGCTCTGCCGCCCTGCTCCTCCTTGGTAGACACCCCTCAATCCCTCTCCATGGAATGTGTGGAAGTGCTGCCAGCTCCAACCACTGTAAGGGCTTCAATGGGAACAACAGAGCTACTGGGTGGGTAAAAAAACCCCAAACAGTAGGAATTTCTCATTCTGGAATGACATATTTTAATTTCAAGTCTCTGAGCACCCAGCAGAGCAGTGCCACGGGTCCCTGCAACTCCATGACCCTTTGGAAAACACCCTGGAGCAGGATGCAGCTATTTTCTATCAGAACATGTCAGCACTTGGTATTTCCTGAGACTGTCCCCTCATCCCCCAGACAAAACTCGAATGCCATGGAAATACCTATTGGAAACAGAGACTCAGATTTATTCCAGGCCTTGTGCTGAATGGCAATTCCTGCATTTCCTTTGGCAGTGACAGGTGGGAAGAGGCTGATCTGGGAGCAAGGGAAGGGGAAGGAGGGGAATTCTGTTCTCTCACCTTTCCGTCTGCCCTCAGTCCCCTGCAGGAGGAGACAGAGGGGTCCTGGGCTGGGAGAGGTGGATTGGAGGCAGCATGGGGGAATGGATACAGGGAATGGGGCTGGGGCTGCAGGGAATGGGGATAAGGAGGCAAAGAATGGGAAGACAGGGGATGGGAAAGCAGGGAATGGGAATGTAAGGAATGGGGACGGGGAAGCAGGGAATGGGGATGGGGAAGAAGGGGATGGGTATGGGAAAGCAGGGAATGGGGCTGGGGCTGCAGGGAATGGGGATGTAGGGGATGGAGATTCAGAGAATGCAGGGAAAGGGGGTGGGAATGTAGGACATGGGGATGCAGGGAATGAGGAGAGGGGGCCAGAGGAAGAAGCCATTAAACTGTTCCCTGCTCCTGCCACCCCGGCAGGCATGGCCCTCCCACAGAACAAAGCTCTGCATTTGCAAATCAATAAAAATAAACGTGGAGCGAGGACGCAGGAATATTTTACCATAAATCTCCATAAAACCTCGGCAGTGCCGAACATGCCGGCGGCTCCGGAGCCTCTGCCCATCCCTGAGCAGGTGCTGGGGCTGGTGGGTGATGCTCCTCAGATCCCACCAGGCCAGGGAAGGGGTGGGAATGGGGGGACTCTCTCCCAGGGCCTTTCCAGTTGGGCATCCTCCTCCTTGCCAGGCTCAGCACCTTCCCTGCATGGATCGGTGCTCCCTGAATGCCAGAGAGGGATTTCGGGCCAGAAACAGAGCTTCTCTTTTCTGGGAAATTCCAACATTTCTCATTTTCCTTGGCTTCAGTTTCATTTTTAATCTGACATCAGGACCAGAAACCCCCTTGAAATAGTTTGGAAAATAAAATGCTCAGCAATGGTTTCTGTTTCTTGCCTCACAAAGGGTGAGATTCCAGCAGAGAACATTGGGACAGCTGAACCAAAGGCTTCAGTTCCCACCCAAAATAGCTCTGGAACTGTCCTGTTAAAACACCAGCTATTAGAATACTCCCAGAGAACATTCCCATATCCAGCTTTCTGCCAAACTCTGTTGCTGATGTCACCTGTCCTCACCCCCAGATCACTGCGGGGAAATTGAGGCATGACACCATCAGCTCCTTCTGTGGTGCCAGATATCACCCCTGGGCCGAAGGCCAGGCCAGGATACTGGGATCAGGGCAGGGATACTGGGATCTGAGCAAGGATACTGGCATGGGAGCACAGATACTGGGACCTGGGCAGGGGTACTTGGATCTGGGCAGGGATACTGGGACATGGGCAGGGATACTGGGACATGGGCAGAGATACTGGGATCTGGGCAGGGATACTGGCATCTGTGCTGGAGGAGAAGGAATGTCCTCAGGATGGGATGCTCTCTGGGGCTGGGGGTGACCCCCACTCGGTGCTCTCCCCCCTGTGCTCCCATTAATTGCCCTTCCTGTCCCTCTTCCTCCTTGATCAGGACATCTGGCAGGGCTCTGCTCTGGAACTCCAATTAGGGGATTTTCCAGCGAATCTGCCCCCACACAGCCACCCTGCAATGCCACAGCAGAGATGTCCCCGAGGTGGCATCTTCTCCAGCATTCCCTGGACACCCCACCGGGACTGGAGATGCCCAGGGGGACTCAGGCTGGGCTGGGCAGAGCTTGGCCTTTCCCACATCTCCAGAACCCAAATTCCCGCCTCTCTCCCGTCTGAGAGACACAACCCCCCTGGAAAAGGCTGCAAGCAAAACTCCGAACCTTTTAATCAGGCTCCTTCCTCTCTGCTCCTCCGCTTTTCGGCTGGAAATGACCCAAGAGGGAATTGAAACATTTTGTTTCATTTTGAGCAAAGCGTTTGTTTGATCTGAAGGAACCCGGGCTCTGGGAGGCAGAGAAGGGGTCGCTCCCGCAGCCGGCAAACAGGTCCTGGCAGCTCCCATCGGCTCAGCTCCGTGCCTGGGTTTGCTGCCAGGACCGGGAGGCAGTGGGACAGTCGGAGAGGGGGGGATGCCCACCTGGAGCATCCAGGATGGGGTGAGGAGTTGCTCTGCTCCAGGGAGGATGCACAGCTCTGCTCCCAGCTGCACCCTGTGCCCAGATTTGGGGGCTTCTGGGCTCTGTGGGATTTGTCCTTAGGTAAGAAGGACCCAACCAGGATCCTCCAGCTTAGGGTGGCTTCACCCTCGGTGTCCCCCCGTGTGCTCCAGGCTGTCCTGCCAGGCTGGAGCTGTGCTTGGCAAACCCAGGGGCCACCAAAGCCACAGGTCCCAGTGAGCTCAGTTGCTCTCCCTTCTTCCCACAGCTCCCCACACCTCTGTGCCCTCTGAGAAAGGTGGGCCTGCAGCCCTGGTGGGCTGGGGACTGGGTGGGTGCTGGGGTCCCTGTGGGGTCTGGTGTCCCTGTGGATTCCAGGGTCCCTCTGGGTGCTGGGGTCTCTGTGGTGGGTGCTGGGGTCTCTGTGGTGGGTGCTGGGGTCCCTGTGGGTGCTGGGGGCCTGTGTGGGAGCAGACACAGCCTTCCCTTCTCTCCCACTGGGCCCAGGGCCAGGCGTTTATGAGCGATGGGCAGCAGAGCCTTTATCAGCCCAACTTTGTCCTCTCTTCCGGTCCAGGAATTGCTCATGAGCTATTTGTGAAGTTTTTGACTTTAATTGTTATCCTAAATTATTCATCAAATCATTTCAATAGCCAGCTCTCGGGCCAGATTCCATTTTCTAGGAGCTGTTTCCGGGCCTGCTCCTGGCGGGGAGCTCATGGCTGAGCAGCCACGGGAAGGGAATGCAAACAGGGATGTGAAACACAGGGCAGCAACTGCCTGAAACACAGAGGGAGCTGTCAGGCTGAGCTGCTCCATGCTGAGGCAGTGCCCAGCCCTCGTTGTCACCCTGCCCAGCGCCTCCCAGCACCTCCCAACATCTTCCAGCACCTCTCAGCACCTGCCAGCGTGTCCCTGTGCCTCCCAGAATCTCCCAGCACCTCCCAACATATTCCAGCACCTCCCAGAACCTCCCAGTGCCTCCCAGAACCTCCCAGAAGCTTTCAGTGCCTCCCAGCACCTTCCAGCACCTCTCAGCACTGCTCATCACCTCCTGGCACCTTCTAACACCTTCCAGATCCTCCCAGTACCTTCCAGCACCTCCCAGCCCCATCACTGCAGCAAATGGAATGAAGCAGATCCCTCCCTTCAGACACCAGGAGTGAGAGCTGGGCTGGGACCAGGTGAGCTCCAAGGTCCCCCACCAACCCAGACCATTCCACGGTTCTGCTGGAGCCCACCCACGGTCCCACAGGCATCAACCCAGGCTGTGGCCGTGACAGAGCCAAGGTGAGACTGGGGAGGAGGCCAAGGACTGACCCTGTCTGCTCCTGGGATCATTTATCTCCCAAAGCCGGCTCAGGTTTCCTGACTTCAGCGCCGCTCTTGAAAATTTATGGGTTGAGAAAGTTCTTGGAGCCCAAATCCCTCGCCCTGTCACCTCTTCAACCTCGTGTTTATCAAGACACAAGTTCCTCTTCCTCCCACCCTTTGTTTCAGCTCTTGGAGTGCGGAGCTCGGTCCTGGCCATGCCAGGGCCATGTGTATGTGGGATAAATCCTCCTTGTCCCCACTCCCCCCTTTTTGTCCCTGTTTTCCTTCCTCTGGCGTGACATCCTTCTCTTTGCCACCTCCACATGTTCTCTGCCGCTTCCCTGCTCTGTTTCACTGCCTTGTCTTGGCAAAATGGGCATCTTTGAGCCTGGGAGTTGCCACGGCGACAGGCGAGATTGTGGTGACGTTGGGGTGGGTGTGGGTTGATGTCCTGCACATCACCCATCCCCACCTGGCATGTTCCAAGGCTCTTGGGGCAGGGAATGGCCAAGGGGAATGAGAGGCTCAGGGAGGGCAGCCCCCTCCACAGGAGAGGAGTTTCTTCCTCTTCCATTTGTTATTGTTTGCACTGTGAAAAAAATAGGTCCGGGTTTCTTTCCAAAGAGTTTCACTGTCTCACGGATTTTCAGTCACCTGTGGAGTAAGAAGCAATTTAGTGGGATCAGTGGGGAAACTTCCAGGCCTGAGCAGCAGGAAACAGAGGAGGGCAGCAAGGTCCCTGCTGGGAGAGGAGGCACTTTCAGGACTTGGATGAGGATTGCAGGGAATATCCAACCCCGAGCGTGAGGGGAGCCCAGGTAAGGGGGTGGGAGACACTCAAGTGCCAGGGATTTGTGAAGGAGGCTTATAAAAATGCTGGAAGTAATGAAAGGAGAGAAGAATGACCAGGAGAGCAGAGCAGCTTATTCCAGGAGGAGCGCCGTGGCTGCGGAGGAAAGAGAGGAGGAAATCTGAGAGAGTTCAATAAAACCGTGGACAATCGAGACGAGGTGAATTAGGAGAAAATATTCCCATTGTCTCGGAACACAGCCCCCTCCAGGACATCCCATAAAGTGACACAGCAGCAGATTTCAATCAAATCAGAGGAAGTGTTTTATCGCAGGGCCCAGATGCTGAGGACAAGGCCCAGAACAACGGCAGGAGAAGGGCTCCTGCAAACAGTGATCCTGATAAACCTCCTGGCTCGGGAAATCCCTGGATCTGGCAGCTGCCAGAGGCTAGGAAGGGGAGGTGGGTGCCTGGACACACCCCATTCCTGATGGGAAACATCACTGGCTGCTGCTGCCGAGGAGACACCTCTGGCCCAGGTCTGTGAGTCCAGTCACCCACCGAAAAAAAAAGAGGAAAAACAAACCAAAATCCAACCCCAAATGCCAACAGCTTTGCCAAACCACGGGAGAGCTGCTCAGCACCTCCAGGAGACCGAGCACACTCACCCTGGGACATGTCCCTGCTGCTCAGACAGGGATGGGGCGGGAAAAGAGGCAGCCTGAAGTCTCTCCTTTCCCGGGGAAGGGGAAGGAAATAAGACCCAAGAGGATGGGTCTGGAAAGGGAAAGACACATCTGCCGTGGATGGTTTTGCTCCAGCTGGGTTCACAGCAGCCTCTTGCAGAGGACACACCAGGCAGTTCTCAGCAGTTATTAAAATGGGATAAAAATCCCGCCCGTTAATTCTGCTGGCAGAAAGCTCCATATCGGTGCACAGAGCTGGCCCTGCTTGTTTATTTATTTACTCACAGCGTGGGCCTTGGCTGCACAACGATGCAAATTGGAGTATGCAGGGGAGGAGAAGATTTTGGGGGGAAGACGTCACTTGGGATGCAGAGCAGGGAGCGGGGAGCACTCTGGGGACAGGCAGCTGGGCCATCCCTGTCACCAGGTTCAGGCTCCATGGATCGGTTTGTTCCTCTTGTGGTCCCCACGGAATTTGTGCTTGGGAGAGCACAGAGGGCTTCAACACAGCCGGGTTGGTTTCCTAGCCCAGCCTGTCCCCAAATGCCACCTCCCTCTTGCTCTGCCTGCACCCAGCCACCCCCATCCCGAGCTGCGGCCGTACATCCCAGAGGGATGCAGGGAGCCAGCCACACTCAGCTCCTTCCCACGCAGTTTCAAAGCCGCTCTGATGGAGTTTCCCGAGCTTTATTTAGCTCTGCCAGGCTTCGCTTGTGGAGTTGAGTAATTACTGTTTGTTTATCGTGGATTGGGTGTCGATAGCTGGGTCACACCCCGGGTGCTCCCGCTCCAAAGGAGCCGTCTGATCCACTCAATTAACATTTCTCCTCACGCTTTCATCGTTTCAGGAATTCCTCCTTCCGAGGGAGGTTTCTTGTACCTTTGGCAGCACAGAGCTGCGAAGGAGGTGGGTGGGGCTCAGGCCATGCCGCCAAAATCAGTAAAACTCAGTCCTGCACCCCTGACCTTGTTGGCCCTTGAGGAAGGGACCTTGGGGAACTGGGTGGTGGTGCTGGGTCCATGGCAGGACCTGAGGATTTCAGAGCTCTTTATATGATTCCAGGATTCTATGATTCTGCACAATCCCATCCAGTCCAGCCTGGAAATCCCTGGATCCCCTCAAAGGGTGGACTTGATGATCCCGGAGGTCTTTTTTAGCTAAAATGATTCCGTAATGTTCTGTAATATTCCCACCCTGGAGGAATTCAAGCAAACCCTGCTGGTGATAGGAAAAGCAAAGAGTGCTCCAGCAGAGCCAAGACTCAGAGATGGGAAAAGCCCTTTTCCCAAGGCAGCTCACCTGACACCACCCTGACACTGCCTGCTCCACGGCTGGAGCCAACAATAACTCCATCGGATAAACCTCAGCTCCTGATGGCTAAAGCAGCATCCGAGCTGAGCTTGGGAAGTGGCAAAATGAGAGATGAGCCCATCAGGGACCAGGCTTGGAAAAAAGAGAAGGAAAACTCATTCAACAGCCATTCGGTGGAGGGAGCAGCTGTCCCTGCGCTCCGGGGAAGCCAAGCACCAGCTCCACTCGCTGGCACATCCCGCCTGCTCCAGTCACTCATTCCAGCCTTTCCCACTGACAAGGCTGTAGAACAGATTGCTGTCACCAGCTCGGAGCTGAACGGGGAGGGGGGGGGAGCCATGTGGGTAGCAGGTTGGGAAAGAAAAAGCCATCAAAAAATCCGTGTAAACCAAAAATAAAAAAAGCCTTTCCCTCAGCCAGGACCCTGCGGGTGGGCTCTGGGTGTGTGTGGGCTCTGGGTGCCAGCGTGCCGAGGGGCACGGGCAGGGTGGGAGCAGATGGGAGCAGAGCAGAGGCTCTGGCAGGGCTGAGGGGAGCCTGGGCAGACCCTGCCAGCACCGGCCTGGCCGAGCAGCAGCCAAAAGTTTGGTTTGAGTCACGCTGGGCTGCTGTGACACCTCCCCTTGTGCCTGCACAGGGGGACCTGATCCCAGCAGGGCAGCAGCAGGAAAAGGCAGGAATTGCCTGTATCCGTGTGAGCAGCACAGAGAAAATCACGACCACCACCATGACCACGACCATGACTGTGTCCATGTTGGTCGTGTCCACCACAGCCAACACCACCATGACTACCATGACCACCATGACCACCACCATGCCGTGCAGAGCCCAGATGCACTGAGATATGGATAGGAACTTAATTAGGTCCATTAATTAAGCTCATTCTGCCGCCTCCTCATCAGGCCTGCATGGGGAATGTTGGAGGGACCATGGGGCAGGATCCCATCCCTCAGCTTCTGTGAGTGCTGTGGAACATCCCTGGTCCCAGCAATATCCCAGGCAGCTCAGAACGGGGGGCTCTGGTGAAGGACCCTTCCCAAACCTGTGGGAAGGGATGCTCCATGCTCATCCCAGTCCCTGCAGCTCATCCACATGGGTTTTTTATCCATTTATCCCAGGAAAACCAGGCCCAGCTCCTCAACTCCCCCCATGCCACCCAGGTCCTACATGACAGCCTGGATTTTGTTATGCTCAGATTACTTTGTTCTTTTTTTTTTCTCTCTAAAATCTGAGCCATTTATTTGAAATAAACCCAGTGATTTAACATGGGAACAAAATCCCAACCCCTGTTGCATCAAGTTTCAAAACATTTGGGTTATTTGAACATTTCTGTCACTTCCAGCAGGGTAGGAACTGCTGGAATTTAACTCACTCTCACAAATGGGTTTATTTCTCTCCTTGTGTGTTTCTGGGTAAATTTAGTATACGGGAAATAAAACTTGTCAAGCTTGATCTGACACTCTCCAATCCCAAAATTCCTCTGGGATTGGCTGGTGGGCACACATCACATCCACAGGGAGAGGGGGAATCCCAGGCTGGTAGCAACATCTCTGGTCCCAGCTGGCAGGGATAAGGGATGAGGGTGCTGGGATGAACAGCCCCGTGGCACAGCTGGCAGCCCAATGCCCTCATTCCAGGGAAGCTGAGAATGTTTACCTCCTGTGGCACTTTCCCTCAGAGGTGGCTTTGCTGCAACTCCATGTCCAGATTTGGGATTGCTGGAAAGGTCAGCCAGATCAGTGGCGATTAGCTGGGAAGGACCTGCAGAGCTCAGTGTTTGCTCTGGATTAACAACCTGGCTGCTGAGCCAAGATTCCCCCGAACCACTCGAGAAATGAAAGGACAAACACCCGGCACTGGGATTAGAGCTGGAATCCTGACACCTGCCAGAATCCCACCACCTGTGGGGGGGCAGCAGTGCCAGGCTGGCCTGTGGTGCTGTGGCTGAGATCCATCTGCCAGCAGGAAAAGAGGGAAGGGAGAGAAAAGGGGACTTGGGCACAGGAAGGAAAATCAGGGACAAGGCCCAACAAAACTGTGCTGCTGAAGGGGAGGGAATTGAGCGATGGGAGCAGGAATTCTGACATTCCTCTGGGGGACAGGAACATCTCCCAGGGGTTATTTTAATGTGGAACATCTAAGGAACAGCTTGAATGGCCTCAAGCTGAACCAGGGGAGGTTTAGATTGGATTTGGGAACCTTTAATCCACATAAAGTGTTGCAAAGCTTTGGACCAGGCTATCCAGGGAAGTGGTGGGATCACAAACCCTGAAAGCATCCGAAAACCCTGTGGATGTGGCACTGGAGGATGTGAGTTAGTGATGACCATGTGGCTGGGGACACGGCTGAATTTAAGGATCTAAAAGGACTTTTCCAACATGAGTGATTTCATGCATCTATAAATCTCCCTTCCCAGGAGTGTGGCAGACATTGGTCCCCTGCACTGAACACAGAGCACAGTGGGATTTGGGATGAACAAGGACATCCCAGGGATCCTGCAGGGCTGAGCTCCCAGCACTATCTCAACTTCATTCCTGAAACTTAGTGGGGGTGCTGGGTTTGAACAATTCCAGGCAGCCCCATGCTCCTGGAGCTTGTGGCTGGGGGATCAAAAATTCAAACTGAGCACAGGATGAGGATTCTCCCAAACCTACCAGTGGGATTTCAGCTGTCACCCAAACATCACCTGTGGCACCTTCCCTCCTCTCCTTTCATATTTCCTTTAAAAGCTTCATTCAGATGGAAAATGATATTTTTAGCACAGTAATTAAGTCCTAATTGCTGATTAGAAACATATTTACTGAGGTCTAACAACTATGGAACAAGTGATGTCTTACTACTCCCTCCTTCCCGGGATTCAGACCTGCAGAGAGGCTGTTCCAGAGAGGAACTGGCGTGTGGATGATGCACAGGCAGCAGGCACGGAGGAGCCGCTCTCCCAAATGGGAGCAGACAGCTCGTTATGTTAATGAGACGCCGGCTGCTGATGAGGAACACATTGATAAGGTTTGGGACTGATAGGGATCTCCTGTGCTCAGTAGCTGTGAAACCTCAATCAATGTGTTTCTCATCAGCAGCCTCCATCCCCTGCACATAAATAATGTTCCCGATGTGGAGAAGAGCTGCGCTTCCCAGAAGTTAATGAGGAATCCCAGCTCCCCACCTCCCCTTCGCCGCGGGAAGGCCGGGATGGGGCTCTGCCGCCGCCCACGTCGGTTCTGCAGGGCCCCTACGGAGACCTGGACCCACTCTGGTGTCACCAGGGGAGAGCTCTGGGCCACCTGGGTTCCCTGAGTTCTGCATTCCATGAATGCCAGTATTCTGTGAACACCAGTGTTCCATGAACGCCAGTATTCCATGAACACCAATATCCCATGAGCCCTCACCTTGTTGTTTTGAGGTCTGAGACCCCCATGGCTCTCAGGACAGGCTCGCTGGAGGATGTCCTTCTCTCCTGACTTCCAGCGATGCTGGAAGGTTTATTTGGTTATACTTGGCTATCCAAGGTTTTCCGTGCTGGAGGAGGCAGGGATGTGCCCAGGGCTTGGGTGGCTGAGGGATGGGGAGCTGGTGGTTCTTTCACCTCTGACACTCAGTGTCCTCAGCCTGGCTAGGCACTGATTTCTCCTGGAAACCCCTCACCTTCCCTCGCCAGTTTTCCAAACTTTATCTGTCTTCATTGTCATCAATCCCCCATCTATCCTGCCAGCTCTTTCTTCTTCCTGGGCATTTATGATCAGGTCTGACCATCATTAAAAAAAATAATATATATATATATATATAAAATATGGTCATTTGACTAAAATTATTGCCTTAAAAAAGAGCAGCTTTTTGGCTGATTCATAAATTTTGATTGAAGAATTTCCTGATTTCATTCTCACTCCTCCACCTGGTTCTTCCTCAGCAGCCTCGGGGCCATCAGCCTTTCCCCAGCAACAAAGATTCCTCTTCGTTAGCAAGAAACCTCATTTAGCCTCATCAAATGGTGCTTCAGCACAGCAGTTAAATCTTTAGGCAATGCTACATCTCTGCCAGAATTTCATTCCCAAAAATAAAAGAGTTCAGAGGAAACTTTCTTCCCTGGGAGAAAGCCTCTGCTCGGGGTGAGGGGTGCTTGAGGGGTCAGGAATAGGGGACAAGGGGGAGGCCAGTGCCAAAGGCAGGCAGAGGAAGAGCAGATGAGGATGAAGTCAGGGAGAAAGAAGAGACCAAAAAGCCTTTTTTGTGGGGAAAAAAGGAAATCAAGAGGGTTGAGAGCAGGGCGGGTGACACAGGGTGCTCAGCCCACACCTCGTGAATGCCACAGAGGGGCAGGCAGGGAATTGCTTTATTATTATTTTTCCTTTCAGCTTTCTTCCCTCCTTTTATCTTTGATTGTGAAACAAGCTGATTTTAATTAAAAAGCCTTCCAATTAATGCTGCCCTGGAGTTTTCATTTCCTGGGCTTCGGTAATTTGCCAGCCCAGGTTCGAGAGGTTTTGTGTTCCTTCTGGGGAAATAAATAACAACAAGCAGGACGAGTCGGGGAGAGGAGCAGGATGAGTCGGGAAGGGAGGAGAGGGGTGGCTGTGCAGGGGGGACCCTTGTCCCTGTTTGGGGAGGGGGAGGCGCAGGGGGGCTGCCCGAGGGATCTCTCCCTGTTCAGACTGAGGGCACAGCCACACCTGGCACATGCCACCCTCGCTGGGCTTTGCAGGCACAAAAAGGGCAGAGGTTTCCCCATGACTCCATCAGAACATGCACCGCTGTTCTTTGGAGAGAGGAGCAGCAGGAATCATCCAGGATTTTGGGGCTCTAGCCTGTTCCCTGGTCCAACTACCGTCCCCTCTTTGCTGACTGGGGACCTCTGAGCGAGAGCTGGGTAGGTTCTCCTCTTCCCCGGAGCTGCAGAGGCGGCGGAGGGAGCCCAGCCTGAGCTCCTGGGACCTTGGCAGAGAGGCCGGAGGGGACGTGGGACCCCCGGACCCCTCGGGCACATCCCTATCTCTGACACACACGCCCACAGCTGCGCGTGGACAAAAGCCCCAGGAAAAGAAAACGGAAAAATAAAAAGCTTGTGGAAAGCCTTTATTATCCTCAATCCCATCTATTGTTAATGGGATCGTGAGGAGGGAGTGTTTGGAGAATTAATTTGTGATAAATATTTATACCCCGTGTTTTTGGGCTGTTATCTGCAGAGTGCGCCTGTTTGATCTGGTGTCGGGCTTTCTTTAGGTCATTTACATCCCCTTTCGCAGCAGCGCTTGTCCGATAGCAGCTATCACATAATTAAGTTTCTTTTGCTTATTCCTAATCCTGTCAAACCACCTACTTATCTCTGATTTCCTGTCCATTACCCTCCTTGGGGGAGTTTAGATCTCGAAGGCAGGACAGGGACGGCTCCGGGGGCACCGCCGGAGCGCCCAGCCCCAACCGAGCTGTGACGAGCCCTGCTGGGGACATTTCTCATGCTGGGGACAAGCCACAGGCTGAGCCGCAAAGCTCGGGGGCTGTGCTGGGCAGCGATTTTGGGATCACTTAAAAACAAAAGGCTGCGGCAAAACCACGGGGTTTTGGAATCCTTCCTTTTTTTGTCCCTGCTGGCGGGCCTGGGATGGGGCACGCCCTGGCATTAACGGGGCCGCTCTTCTTTCCTGGGCTGCCCCGGCTGGAAATCTGAGCTCGTGGAGTGTCGCTCCGCAGGCAGCTTCCCGTAAATGCCTGCAGGACGCGGGTCAGGGGACACGGGCTGACACAGCAGAGCTGGGCTCGGCCCCTGAGCAGGATTAAATCTGACCTGAGTGAGCGAGATCCCAGCGAGGGGACCTGCGTGAAGGATTTATCGTCCGTGCCCATCAGGATGACAGAACGCGGCCGCTCCTGCTGAAAACGGCCAAACCCACCCACCTTTGATCCCTCGGGAATCTGCTGAACAACTTCCACAGGCACTCCCAGAGGGCAGAGCTCCTCCGTGGCCTCCACGCTGAGGAGTCACCATCCCACGGGAGCGACACTTGGCAAGGCTGCGACCGAGCCCTTCCTCTGGCCCTGCCTAAAATCCACGGCTTCCTGCCGGGCTTTTTCCCAGCTATTTATAGAGCAGGCCTGACAAGGTGCCCCTGCGAGGAGCGTCCCCTGGGAAAGAGCCGCCGCCAAGGCATTGGTGGGACAAACACTGCCCCGGTTCTCCCACTGCCACAGCCCAGACCTGCCTGGCTGGGCGAGGGGCCCCCAGTGCAGCCCACCCTGTGCTGCCCACTCTGGCACAGCCCATCCTGCACTGCCCACCCTGCACAGCCCACCCTGCACAGCCCACCCTGTGCTGTCCACCCTGCACAGCCCACCCTGTGCTGTCCACCCTGCACTGCCCACCCCAGCCTACCCCAGCTTTTGCACCCTTCCAAACCGTCCCCAGGGACTGGTCCCAGTCCAAACCCCGAGGCAGAAGCATGGGCAGGGCAGCTCCCGCCAGGTTTTTACCAGGATCTTCGGTGGTGAGATGCTGATGAATGTGTCCAAGCCTTTGGCACTTCCCAAACCTGGTGAGAGTCATCCCCACCCCATGGCAGGGACAGAAGTCACCCAGTGCGTCAAGGGCATCAACATCCCTGCCTGGCCACCCCCAGGAAGGATCCAAGGTGCTCATTTTTAGAGATGCCATTCCCTTCCCCGGCTCTCCTTCCCACACACCAGCTCCAACTTCCCTGGCAGCCTCATCTCCCTCCTCTGACAAAGGCATCCTGGGAGCTGGCCAACAGTGGGAGCATCCAGGGCCAGGTTGGACAGGTTTTGGAGCAACCTGTGGTAGTGGAAGGTGACCCTGCCCATGGCAGGGGTGGAATGGGATGAGCTTTAAGGCCCCTTCCAATCTAAACCATTCCAGGAATGAAAGCAGATTTCTCACCACGAGCAGCCACTCCCCTCAACACTTTCAGTGTCCCTGCCCTTCCTCAGGCACAGGGACTGTCCCCGAGGCAGGGATGGCACAGGTCACTTGTCCCACCCTGCCCAGATCCAAAGGAGCTGCTCCCAGGGACACTTTCACCATCTCCATGAAGCCAGCAGCTGCTCTGCCAGGATCTCTGTGAGGGATGCAACCCCCTCAGCTCCAGCCCCAGCTGCATCTGTCAGGGGCTGAATTTGGCCTCACGGGAGGAGCTCTAGGTGTCTGGATGCAGACTGGGATTAGGAGGGATTCCTGCCGGGGCTGTACCTGGCCACTGCTCCCCAGAGCTGTCAGTCCTTACAGCAGCACTAAAATTCAATTAGTTAAAACAACAACACAACAACCGTGGCTCCAGACAGTTTGTGCCTCACACATTTGATCCCTTTTATTGCTCAGCCCTGCTCCCAACCCCGCCAGCAACATCCGAGTTGACTCCCACCAGTTCCCTGGTTTGTTCTACCAGGATTAAGTCAACCCTACAGTCTCCAGCTGTTTTGTGGTCGGGCCTGGATACATCTTTATATTCCAGCTCCATTATTAAGTGGAAAGTGGCCAAATTGACAGAGCTGCTTCAGGGAGGACAAGGCCATTGAGGTCAATGACGGTCCTGCCAGCTGGAGGGACGCTGGGGACTCATGATTTGCTTGCAAAGCTCTGGCCTGTTGTCTTAGCCTCGCTTGATGTCCCCGAGGGGGCTCCTGTGAAAGGCCTGACTCCAGCAGGAATGTTTGATTTCTTGGCAGAGAGATGTAGCAATCTGTCCTGGAGAATTGCAGGAAGATTTTGTGTTCAGCCTGGCTTGTCCATCACATTCCCTTCATCACCCGACGTCCAGCTTCCCCAAAGGGAATCTCCCCCAGACACTGGAGCCCCTTCAGCCTCCCAGGGGCTAAATACGGAGCCACACCCTTCAGCTGGTGGGAATCACCCTGCCGGGAGCAGGGAATTGGTGAGGGCACACAAGAAGCCCAGCTCTGAGGAGTGATGGCACTGGCTGGGCTGGGGGGTGGCAACGTGATGCCATGGATATGACACCATACAATGTGATAAGATGTGATAAGATGTGATAGACACCCATCAGCCATGCCAGCGTGTCCAGCCAGGGATACTCCAGGAGCGTGACCCCAGTGGGACAGCCAGGGCCTGCCTGGAACTGGGTTTTTCCCGAGCCAAATAGGATGAGTCAGGATGAGAGTTCCTTAAATAAACTCGGGATTGCTCCCAGTTTAACACACTCTTTGTGTTGGTAATGAAGAGCAGCAGAAGGGTCACTGCAAAGAAAGGGATGAAAGCTCCATCCATTTCCTTGGAAAACTGTGATTTATGGAACTCTCCTGCACTTCAGGGCTGTGTGGGGCTTGGGCTCATTCAGGCTCATTGTCCACATGAGCAAGGGATAACCAGGTCATCCTTTGCTGCTGGCACGTGCTGGAGGGTGGGAGAAGGTTCCCAGCCTGGCATTGCCTGGGAAGCAGCAGCTGGACTCCCCTGGAAGCCTGAGGAGCTGCTTGAAACTGGGAATTCCAGAAGGGATTGGGCTGTAACACCATCTCATTCCAACCCTTTGCCACAGGCAGGGACATCTCTCACTCTCCCAGGTTGCTCCAAGCCCTGTCCAACCTGGCCTTGGACACTTCCAGGAATGGGACAGACACAGTTTCTCTGTGCACCCTGTACCAGGGCCTGCCCACCCTCACAGAGAACAATTCCTTCCCAATATCCCATCTAACCTCTGGCAGTGGGAAGCCATTCCTCGTGTCCCATTACTCCTTGTCCCAAATCCCTCTCCAGCTCTCCTGGAGCCCCTTTAGGCACTGGAATGTGCTCTGAGGTCTCCCTGGAGCCTTCTTTTCTCCAGGCCGAACACCCCCAATCCCCTCACACCTAATCCAAGTGTGATTTCTCTTCCCCATGTGACATATCCTGGTGTCTCCTGCCCTCTCCCAGTGCAGGGTGAGGGCAGCTCCGATGGCTTTTCCCTGCAGCAGCCAGGGCTGGAGCGCCTTTACCTCAGGAACTCTGCAAAGCTGCTTCTCCTGCAGTCCAATAACGCCACTTCCATGTGTGACTCATACTTTTCCCCCTGTCTTGGTCTTCCAGTTTTCCTAATTACTGCCAGCTCTGTGACTGGGAGCGTGGAATGTTCCAGTGCTGTGTGTGATTCACCTAGCAGGGAGCGCTCCCAGCCAAAAGGGACTCGGAGCTTTTCTGGCATCAACCTGTGACCTGGAGAGCAGCCAGAGAATCTCACCAAGGTCATTTCTTCCGTTCCCTTCCTCCTTGGGCTCTTTTCTTTCCCTCAGCCCCTCTGCTCCCTCCCCTCTTTCCTCCCAACAAGGCTCAGCAGCACCTTTTTATTACTCATCAACATTTTTGCTATAAAACCTCCCTGAAATCCCGACCCTGCTGCAGCTCTAGCCCTGCCAGAGTGTGGTCCACGGGAGCCACCCCCATCCAGGGCCACTGGCACTGCAGGGGCTTCAGCTGGGCTACAGCAACATTCCCTGGAATGCACTGACTTTCCCTGGGACACACCAGCCTCCCATGAGACACACCAATCTTTCCTGGGACATGGTCAGATATTCCTGTGTGATTTAGGAACTTTGTTTTCAAAGGGATTCATGTACAGAGTTGGAAACTTCTGTAAAAGTTGTGTGTGTGTCCATCCAGCCACAGCTCCCACTTCCAGAGGGAAAGGGGCACCCCAGGGTGGGATCCTGCCCCCATTTAACCCTTTATTCCTGTGCCTGGCCTAGGCAGTGGTGGCATTGCTGGGAATGGAGAGGAAGGTGCTCGTGCAGGGGCAGCCAGAGGGCTCCTGATGTACAGGGAAATAATCTGGCATCCCACGAATTTCTCTGGAAGCAGGAGCAGCAGCACTGGCGCTGTTATCAGCTGTACCAGGTTGGTGTTAGACTCAACTGCCTGCGGGGAGGGAGCAGGGAGGACGCAGCCTTGGCAAAGCTGGGTGGCAGCCCCATGGAGGGTGTGTCCCACAGGAATGTCCCTCCTCTCTCAAAGTCCCCTCTGGACACAGGGCAGGATGCTCCAATCCCTCCTCTGTGTTCATACGAGTCTCCAAAGCAGCCAGGCAGCCCGGTGGGAGGAGCCACCGTGTCACTGTCCCAGTGGCAGTGTCACCCTCCCACTGACAGTGTCACCCTCCCACTGACAGTGTCACATTCCCAGTGATAGTGTCATCCTTGTGGGAACCCTGGACACAGAGAATTTCAGGTTTTCTGTGCTTTCTGAAAATGATCCACAAAGATATATTGCATCCCAGGCCCTGGGAAAGGCTTCCAGAACTGAGTGATAGTGCTGAGTCTGTGAGTGTGTAGTGGAATAGAAGTGTGCTACATCACAGGGTGAGAGATTTAGAATTTAGGTTGGCTAATTAAAATAATATATATGGTTAGCTTCTTCTTCTTCCTCTTCTTCTTCTTCTTCTTCCTCTCCTTATTTCTTCTTCTTCATCATCTTATTCCTCTTCTTCCAATTGGTTTGAAAGGTCTGCAGTGCAGGACATGGGTGATTAGTTATTGTGTTAGAAGTTAAAATAAGTTTGTTGGCATCTCATAATTGGATAGTGTAGGCTTAAAAGGACCTTGAAGTTTCTCTCTGTACCCCATTTTTACCTTGTTAATTCAGCATGTAGAAGCACTCACGATCAGTGAGACTGTAACTGAGATAAGAAAGAATAACATCTGAATTCCAAATAAGAAGAACCAAGTAAAGCAAAGGAGTTCCACACATCCTCCTACTCACGGTGTCACACTGCCATTCCCACGGTGGCTGCAGTCCTTTGTCCTGCAGAGTGCCCAAGGTTGCAGACGGGAGGAGGAGGCACCATCCAGCCGAACCCTCGCTCCAGAGGTGGCACAGGCACCAACCCCACCCCAGAAATCCCTTCAGATCCCGGCACTGGCCCTTGCATTCCCAGCCCTCTCCTGCCTTTCCCGTGCCTTGCACACAGCTGATGCTCTCACAGTGCTCCAGCTGCCTTCTCCTTGTCCCTGCTGGAACCCAGGGTTCGTTGGCCTGGTGGCCCTGTCAGGACACTGAGGAGCAGGATGAGACAGAGGTCACAGAAGGTGGGACACCCGTGACTCTACAGCAGCTGCACAGCCTGCTGTGAAGCTTTTCCATCCCAAATCAGGTGTCTTGGGCCAGGCCGTGAGTGAGATCACAGCCCTCAGACCTTCCCTCCCAATGCTGCCGGGCAGCATCATCCCCTCCCTGTGCCCTGAGGGGCTGAGGTGACGATCGTGCAGCCTGCAGGGCTGAGGTGACAATTCTGCAGTGTTTGGCGCAAGGACATGCTCAGCCGAGCAGGGAGTGCCAGGGTAGGGAAGTGCACACGGTGTGAGCACAGGGGATGCTTTGGACCACGTCCCTGAGCAGCATTTCCCTGAATTCCTCATCCATGAGATCACAGATCGAGGCAGAGCTAGAAGCAGTGGCCAGATCCCTCTTTCACAGCCCCTGAACAAATTCCCTAAAAGCTTCCCCTGTGCGTGCACAGATTAAGAAGTTAATGAATATTTTTGCTCAGCATCAGAAATCTGGCTGGCGCTGGAGCTCGGCTCAGCCAAAACCTTGGAGATTCGGCTGGAAAGATTTGGCAGCAACCAGCAATGGAGCCAGGGGCCTCCAGAGCTTGGAGACACTGCCTCATCCTGCCACTGCTTCAGGGCTGCTGGGTGGTTTCCCTCTGCTGCCCTGGCAGGAGTGTGCCAGGGATGGGTCAGAGACAGAGCTGGGTCCTCCAGGGAGGAGGAGAGAACCTGCAGGGATGCTCAGCCCAAGGACAGACACCAGACAGACTCCCACATGGAGAAAGGAAGGATCCAGGTCACTGCACACCTGGCAGGAGGTCCCAAGGCTGGGCTGTGAAGCACAGCTGGGACACAGCTGTGGTGCTCCAGTGATGCCTACCTGGAACAGAGACTGGACAGAGCAAAAGGATAAAGCAGGGGTTTAATAAAAGGCCTCAATGGTACACCTGGGCAGCACAAGAGTCCAGCTGGGCCACACCAAGATGAACCCTAAAACTGCTCACAAAATGGACGACCGATGATGAGGTCCCACACTTTTATAAGTTCTGGTCCATTAGCATATTGGAGTTAATTGTCCAATTATAGCTTCAGGTTATGAAGCTACATTCTCCTTGTTTTTTCTTTTCACTTCACCGTTGTTTTTGTTCTTGGGCCTAAAAGTTTTATTGATTGTCCCAGCTCCCAAGCTAGAGAAGGAATTGTTTTGTCTATCTGCTCTGTAAAGAGAGATCAGTAGCACTTAATATGAAACCCAGAACTACCCACCAAAACAGCACAGAATCTCAAAAATACAAAAGCTAAAACTTAAGGCATCACCGGGTCCGCCTGTGTCACACGGTTCAGCTACACCCCTGTGCCAGAGCCAGCGGAGCATGGCACCTCCCCAGGTGACCATGCCCTGCCTGGGACCCAGCCCTCGCTCCTCCCCACCTGCTGGGATGGGCTGGAATGTCGGGATGGCAGACTGGAATGTCGGGATGCCACAGACTGGGCTCTAGGAACGGCAGGCACAGGTTGGGCTGTCTGAAAAAGAAGGGGCTTGCAAAGAGGGAAAAGTGAATAAAACAGCCCTGGTAGGACAGGGAGTTGCTCCAGATCACATTTTCCAGGCACGATCTCAGGCAGCTTAGCGGATGTTAATTAAGACTTCTGCCCTTCCCGGGGGATACACTGAGGTACTACAAATAATGGTATTACCAGGAGCATTGGTACAGATAAATTAATTAGGGGCAATATTTGAAAGCAGGAAAGCTGTTGGGATACGGAGCAGGAGGCAGTGGATGAACCTGCTCACCCACACCACAGCACAGTTCAGCCAGGCCACCGTAGACTTCCAGGGACTTACCCTGACTTATCCTGCCTCAGAACCAAAGCCTGCCTTACCCAAAGCCAAGCAGCTGCTCCCTGGAAAGTCTGGAAGTGAAACCCAGCATCTGTAGCTGCAGGGAGGGGAGGGTACTCCAATGCCACAGCCCTGGGCACATGGGTTCAGACCCCCTGAGCCTGAAGGATCCCTCCTGGCTCTGGGCAAAGGAGCAGCAGCTCAGCTGGAGGTTCCAGGCTGGTGTTTCATGCACTGAGTGGTTTCAGCCTCTGCAGGGGGAGGATGTGGCCGCACTGACCATGAACAGTCCGGCAATGGTCGCATTCACAGCTATTTTGGGAGAGAACTGTGTCCAAAAAGAGCCACCAAGGACAGTGGGGAGAAAAGCACAGCCCTGAGCTGTGCTGCAGCTGAAGGTCGGGTACGACCTGCTCCGATTTCCTGTGATTCTCTCCGTGTGGATCCCGGGCCAACAGCAGCAGCCGGAGCACCGAACAATGGACGGAGCGCCCGTCCCGCCAGCCCCGAGCCCTATCAGATCCTGCGGGGACACCGGGGCCTGGCCAGGCCCCTGCCGCTCCCAGATAGGGCCCTGCATTGTCTGCAGAGTTTATTTCCATCCACTTTTGGCAGCCGAGGGCCTCGGGACGTTGGGTGAGGCAGCTCCTGTTTTGTTGGACTTCCATGGCCCTTCCTGCTCTTCCTTCTAAACAAAGCTGCTATCAGTGCCCTGATCTCACTGGGGGACAGGGTGAGGGATACTGTGGGACACTGCTTGCAGAGCCCTTCCCAGCCCCTCAGCCCCTTTGTCCATCACCTGATGATGAGATGAGCCCTCTCTCCATCATCAGGGAGTCATGACAGGAACCCTCTCTCCATCCCCTGGACACAGTGACAGGAACCCTCTGTCCATCCCCTGGACACAGTGACAGGAACCCTCTGTCCATCCCCTGGACACAGTGCTGGGGCCCCTGCATTAATCCTGGGAGCACAGCGACAGGTGGAGGCCATTCAGCTGAATTCTCAGAGCACTTTCTGCCTTCTCCAGAAAGATCAAAAAGAACAAAACGATTCCAGCATTACAAAGTCCTGGTTATGACTGGACAGACAACAGACCCATGGTCTGCACAGACCTGGGAGGCGGGGAAGAAGGAAAGGAATATGGGTCTCCAGCCACCAGTGCAAGGCTGGAATGCTCTGGCTGGGGGCACCTGGAGGACACTGAGCAGAAGAAAATTTAATGGGAGCCCTGGGTCACCTCTCCAGCAGGTCGGCTCCTCCAGGCAGCAGCAGCATTGCTGGAGGGATGTGAGAACAGCCTTGGACAGAGCCCAAGGACAGAGCCTTTCCAGACCCCTGATCCAGCATCAGAGCATGAGCTAAACACCACTTGGAGCAGGGAGGCTTTCAGGAATGTGCTTCTGCACAGGGAATTGGTGCCGGCAGCTCCCAGGAGCGAGGTGCTCGTTATCCAGAGCAGGCACCCGCACCCGGCCGGAGAGCACAGACCATCCCGCTTTTCCATCCTAACTCCCTCAGATGCTCTGGCTCATCTGGAGCTGCTGTTTTGCTCATCACTCCCCTTCCAGCGCGTTCCCAGAGCTCAGCCCGCACTAATTACAGCTGGAGAGGCAGGGCTGGGAGCGCGGAGTGGCCGCCTGGATGCTGGGAGTCAGGGAATGCTCCCTGCCAAGGCTCCACATGTGCTTTTGTACTCACTCATTGTTTGGCTGCGCTGGTTTTTCCCAAGGAGTTGAGCAGATGGGTGGGAGCATGATGTGGATCCCTGGATGTGCCCATGATCACACGGAGCCCTAAAATTCCACTTGGGATGGGAGCAGAGGGGGAGGGCCTTGCTCCACCAGCAAGGAATGGGGAGGGAACTGGGATGCAGAGCAGCCAAGTGGGAGACTGGTGGGCTCTGCCTGGTGCAAGCCATAGAGTCCAAGAAAACCAAATTGTTTCATTGGAAAACCAAAGGTATGTTTTGGAATTTAAAAAAAAAATAATCAGGAATAAATCCTGATGCCTCTGGAGAGAAGCTGCAGCAGTGTCCTGGGAACTCACTTTGCACAGGAATCTCTTGTGCCCCCAGGTAACATCATCAGTGAGGCACAGGATGGTCTTCAGCACCTCCAGAGCTTCTGGATGTGGCACATCTCAGCCTCAGTCTCCCTTCCTGGTGCCCTCCTCCTGCAGGAGCATCCCTGGATTCCCTGAGCTGCTGGAATGCCTATCTCCCCCAGATGCAGGGATGCCCAAGTCACCCTGGCAGCCCCGGAGCCTTAGCCCACACTCACAGGGCAGCTTGGCCTCCCCTCTGTAGTCCCCACGTGGTTCTGTGAGGGATCCCAGTGTCCCTCCTCCTGGCAGGTGACATTCCAGGTCACAGGCTCTTATCTCTTGTTAGTGGAGGGTAGGAAGGGATGGGGTCACCAGCTCCCCCAGATGCAGGTGAAGAGAGGCAGAAGAGGCCCATGACACCCTAAAAAATCACCCCGAGGGGTTTTTTGGTGCCTCCTCTGCAAAAGCCATTGCAGGGCAGAGCCCATCCCTCACACCATCCTGTGGTGCTCCATGGGTGCAGGAAGAGGGAACTGGAGCTGCAGGAGATGGAGAAACTGGGGCTGAGAGCAGCTGGAACAGAACAGCCACCCCAGAGGGGATCAGTGTCTGCTTTAATGCAGGAAATTCCTGCCTCACAAACCTCTCCTCGGTTCAGGTGGGCACCAGGATGATGGGGTGGTCCTGAAGGTTCATAAGAAGTCTCTGGATACAGGCAGCACTTCCCAGGTTACACTCATGAGTACTCTGGAAAATGCTTTAACAGGCTGGAATGAAAAACCCCATTTTCCTCGGAGTGAGGGATATCAGCACTCTGTTATCACTGAGGTGGCTGCAGAAGCAGGGGCACCTCATCATGTGCAGCTCCCCAGGGAGAGGACAGCCCATTTTCCCACATTTCGTGTCCGTGGAGCTGGCTCCCATTATCCCACATGGATTAAACAGGTGGAGAGGGGAGCCGAGGAGCAGATATGGCATCGAGCTCGGGGAGGGGCAGGTGCTCAGCCACAAGTGGGTGTGAGAAATAATCTCCCACTGTCCCTGGTTTTCTGCCCATCCCATCCCTGGTTTCTCTGGGAAAAGGCTTCAGCCCACCCAGAGTGCAGAGGAAGCCCAGGGGCAGCTGGAGAGATCCCATCCAAACTGAAGGATTTGCTGACAGTGGGTAGGAAGCAAGCCTCTGGTTTTTCCAAGCTGCTTGGAAAAAACTCAGTCTGGCTCAGGCCTGGCTCTGCAGCTCAGCTCAGCTGATCCAGGCTGGGAGCCTTGGCTTTGCTCTCCTATGGGAGGACAGGTCCTGTTCCCACCTCAGACAGGGATGGCAGTCTTTGCTCTGCTCCAGGCAGAGCCAGGAATCCCAGAAATCCCAGGGGAAGGGAACCTTTCAAAGTTATCCGGACTTCCAAGTTATGTGCAATAGCTGGGATGAGCTGCCTGAACTCTCCCAAAAAAGTCTCGATGCCAAGCTGCATGGCATGGAAAAAAACTCTGTAAATTATCCCAAATGCCCCAGTACATCCCAGTTCCAACTACTTCCCAATTCCAACCACTTCCCTTCTGCTCTCTGCACAGGTTATCCGACATGAACTCAGCCTCCAAACTCCAAACTTCACCAGCCGGGACTGCTGGAAATTCATAGGATCATTCGGGTTGCTTAGCTCTGTAGTACAAAAGAAAAAGGTGTGAATTTTCCTTCGGAGAGTCCGGTGCAGTGGGAGAACCCCGCGGGGCATCAAATGAGCTCAGAAGAGCCCTGGGCATGACCCGTTTGTCTGTGAGGTTGGATCCGACTCATGCCCAACGGGCACAACTCACCTGCAACACATCCCAGTCATCCAGGAAAAGCCATGGACAAGCTGTAATGAAAGCAGTTTTAGAAAAGTGCATTGGAAAAGTGTAGGGAAAAGCAAAATGCTCGGGAAGGGGCTGAATGAGCCAGCGCTCTTCGTGCCCCAGGGGGGTGGAAGAACGGGACCTGGTGAGCTGCTCCAGCTGCAATTCCTGCCTGCGAATGAAAAAACCAGGAGAAGGCAAATGCCCAGGAATGCGGGATGCAGCCCCAGAGCTGTTTGCAAACAGGATGCTTTTAAAGCCTCGCAGGAGGCTGTGCTGGGGTTTTAATCCCCGGCAGTTCATTTGTACCTCCTAACGTTTTACTGCTGCCCCATTACCTCAGGGTCGGAGCGGGGCTGGAGCAGCGCTGGGAGAAACTCAGGAAGTTGGGAATTTCGGGGAGACGGAGTGGAAGGGTTCTGTAGATCTTTTCTGTCACCAGCGCAGCTCTGGGGAGAACACTCAGAGGCTTGAATGCTTCTCCAAACTCCTGCAACCCCTCAGGCCAAGAAAATTGGGTGAGGTGGAGCAGAAGCTCTTTGGAGCATCTCATTCCTGTTTTCAGGAAGGCCAAAAATCCCGACAGATGAGCTGGAAATGGCCAAAAAATGAGGTTAAATAAATTTTCCTCGGCTGCCCAGACGTTTGTGGTTGGCAGCTAAGTGTCTGGGGGGCTTAGAGAGGCTCACCTTTCCTAACGTCCAGGTTCCCAGACCCTGCTCCAGGGATCCTACGCAGTAACGGAGCCGCAGTCACACTCAGCCAAAGCTCTGGCACAGTCAAGGAGTAATGAGCGGTTTAAATGTCATTAGGAAAGAAATTCCTCTGGGAAGTGTGTCGGGACTGTCACATGAGTCCCACTCATGGCTCATTGACCCCGATGAGGTGAAGGACATCCCTGCTGAGGGCACAGCGCACCGGGAGGAGGAGGGAAACTCCCTTGGAAATGCAAATTTATGTCTTTTGTTGGAGTAATTGGTGCGATCAGAGCGGGCGGAGTGTGAAGAGCAGCCTGGCAGGAGGATCAGCAATCGTTATTCCAAACAAAACCTTTGGGAAGCCTAATGTCCCAGAGGGGACGAGCCCTCATCCCAGCAGAGGACACTGGCAGGGTATCCTTCCAAAACGGGGTCAAATTCAAATTAGCGGGAATTTCCAGAATATTTATTAATTTCCCTAAATGCATCAGACTCTGCTTATCCCAATTCCTGCACCTCCCGGGTGAGGATCAGCACTGAGATATCATCCTGGAGAAAGGACAGCCAGGCTGCTGGGGAAGTGGGAATGGGCTTTGGGTACAGAAATAAACTCTATTTTACAGAAAAGAGGGAAGAGGGTGTGAGAAGAATGTATGGAAAAATTCAGAGAGACTGGAGAACGAAGAAGGGATGGGATGAAGTTGGAGATGGAAGGAAGGATGGAGAGGAGGAAAGAACCAGAGGCAGAAGTGAAGAGACAAGGAGGGCTAGGCTGAGCCTGTCGCAGGGAGCAGCTCCCCCCAGCCCAGCAGCCCTGCTCAGCCATTCCTTCCCCCTTGCCGAGAAGCTGGAATGCCTTTTCCCACCAGCACCATTTTGTTCTGCCCTGGTTTTCCCTCGCCTGCTTTGTTCTCTCCCCTTCCAAGCTCTTGCTGAGGGGAAGTGTTAATTCTTTCCAGGTGCTCGTGTCTCGCCATCCTGCAGTTCCCTGCTCTCCTGCTTCGTGTTTTCCAGGCAGGCTCTGCTCCATCTCCCCCGGGGCAGCACCCTGGGAGCCCTGAAAACAGGCAGCTCTTCCCAGTCCTGAGAAAGTCATACCTGAGGCTTCAGCCTTGGCTTTGCTGCCGTTCCTCTGCCACAGACAGTCCGTGTTCAGAGCTGAGGGGGCACCAGCCACCAGTGGCAACACACAGACTCCCTTCCCACCACGCCAAAGTGCTCTGAAAATCCCAGTGGGAAAAGGGGCAGGGTGGGGAAGGCCACCTGACGCTGCAGAGCCTCCTGCCCTGAGCCTGTTGGGGCGGGCAGCCCAATAAAAGAGCACTTAACCTGCTCAGAGCCAGGCAGGAGCTGCCTGCACCTTGGAGCTGAATGTGTTTGCAATTCCTCAGCCTCCTGCCTGGCTCCTACAGACTGCCAGGATCCAAAGGTGAAATCCCTGCAGCTGCTCCTGCCGTGGCTCCGTGCAGACATTCCTGGTGCTCGGCACATAAAACAGCTCGGTGTTCCAGGGCAGCAGTGCCACGGCAGGGACACTTTATGATGTGTGAGCCTGACTGCAGGTCTGGGATGGGGAGAGGGAGCACAACCCCTTCCAAAGCAGGTGAGCCCTTGGCTTTATTCCTCTCTCCAACAGACACCTTCAAAGGAGAGGACGGCTCCTGGCTCCTCCTGCAATCCCAGATGGAAATTCATGTGGGGTCAGGTGTGGTGCAGGACAGAAAAGACCCCATGAATTTGGCTGCCAGGACCTTCCCATCCAAACCCCATCCCATGGACACGCCCAAAGCTCCACTTACCCCAGCCTGAGCCACCCACTCCCCCTCTGAGGGCCCATTCCCAGCAAAAGGGGGATCCTGGGAAGCTTGGAGAAGGAAGAGCTGGCAGCAAGGGCTGCTCCACGGCAGCACTACCCAGCCTGCCCCAACCCCAGGCTGGAAGAGCCACCAGCTCCAGGGGAAGTGCCAGCAGGAGCTTTCATCCCCTGGAATGTGAGCAGATCCATTTCCCACACACCAGAACTCACAGGGACATCATGGTTTTGCATGCTTTGGGGGTTTCAGTGGGTTTGAAAACCTGACCTCACTTTGAGAACATGTGTGAAAGTCCAGCCACAGCTACTCGGAGCAGCATCCAGGAATTCTGCAGCTGGTGCCTGCCAGGCTGGCTCTGGCACAGCCTCTCTCCCTGCCCCAGGCTCCTGGCAGCCCCTGCAGCCCCTGGCTGACCATGGCCAGTGTGATTTATTAATTCATTGATTAATTTATAGCAGTAGCACCTGCAGGGAGGTCCCCAGACATCTGGGTGCTCCCAGCCAGGTTGGCCCACTCAGCTCCTGGTGACCCAGGATGTGGAGCTCCCGGGGGCTTTTCCCTCTGGAAGCACTTTCCCATCCCCATTGCACTGATGAATGGCATGGAAGAGACAGGTTTGAATCCCCAGGCTGGGAGCTAGATGATGAAGAGAGGGAGACAAGGAAATGGCCCCTGGTCTAGAGGGTAAGGCATGACAAGGTCTGGTGGTAAATATTGGGATATAGAAGAATATATAATATATATATTCCTCTATACAATATATATATTCCAAGGAATGTATCTATAAAAATATCCCAAAGTGAGGGCCGTGCTCCCCCTGCTCCTCTTGCCCAGAGTTATTTCACCAGCTGCTGCCTCCCATTTCCCAGGGCATCCAAAGGGGTGGGGAAGATAAGAGCCATCAGAAGGACAACCCCCCAGGACAATTCCAAGGAAATCAGGTTCCTGGAAGCAGTGAGCCAGGCTTCCTTCCCAAGCCTGTTTTCCATTTCCTCCCCCTCTTCTGAAATTATCATGGAGAATTTTTTCTCCCCCTGTTCAGTGCCCAATCTCTAATTGGGAACGCAGCTCTGGAGCCCATGGAGATGTTATTTTCGGCACAGGGAATGGAGATATCTCCCAGCAGCTGTCAATCCCGCTGACCCGAGCTTCTGTGCAGCCGGCTTTTTTTCTGTCTCTCTTTCCTTTCCGATGTTTTTTCCCACTCCCTTTTTTCCCGCAGCCAAGTTACTGTTTCATTGCTCTCCGCTGGGACTCTGACAAGCGCTGAGCTCCTCGCAGATGACACAGAATAATTGAGATGTCCTTCTGCTGACCTTCAGTGCCTGCCAGCGCTTGTGTCCCTGCTGGGGACGAGGTGACAGCCAATGGCACTGTGTGCTCCGTGCCCGTGCTAAGGAGGGACAGCCCTGTCCTGGGGGGGGCAGGGAAAAGGGGGGAAATACCCCCCAGGAATGCAGCAGGAGGGCAGGGAGTGCAACCCTGCCAGGAAGGACAGCACCAGGGCAGCCCCAGTGCTGGGCACAAGAGTGGCCACATGTGTGTCCCCAGACACCTGTCACAGGTGTGTCCACATCCATGTCACACACTTGTCCCCATCCATCCTGTCACATGTATGTCCCCATCCACCTGTCCCATGTGTGTCCTCAGACACCTGTCACATGTATATCCACATCCACCTGTTGTACAGGTGTCCACAGTCACCTGTCACACGTGTGTCCCCATCTGCCTGTCACACATGTCCATATCCACCTGTCACACACGTGTGTCCACATCCACCTCTCATGTGTCCCCATCTCCCTGTCACACGTGTCCACCTGTCACATGTGTGTCCCCATCTCCCTGTCACACGTGTCCACCTGTCACACGTGTCCCCATCCACCTGTCACACGTGTGTGCCCAGGATGCCCAGGGGAGGTGGCACAAAGTCCCCGTTGTTCAGGTGCTGAGGGGGTGGAGGCAGAGGAGCAGGGGTCATAGAGCCATGGAACCCAGAATCTCTGGAGCTGCAAGGGACCCACCAGGACCATTGATCCCACACAGACACCTCAGCAGCCCCACCCTGTGCCTGAGAGCATCTTCCAAACACCCCTGCAGCTCTGGCAGCCTTGGGGCAGTGCCCCACACCCTCTGGGGGTGGAACCTTTCCTGATATCCACCCAAATTTCCCTGGGGGAAATTTCACAGGGACCAGGGATTGGTGCTACTTCTCTGCTTCAGGGATGCTCCGGGGATGTTCCAGGGGAAGAGGGAGAATTCATAGAGGGTGGGAGGCAGACTCTGCTCCCAGATTGTGCCTTGCCTGCATTTCCAAGGTTGGGATAGGATCATGCAGCCCCTGTGCCACAATAGGAAGATCCTGGTGCCTCCTTCCCAGGGCAGGCCCCACTCCTGCTGTTAAAAGTTACCTCGAACTGAGGATGGAGGAATTCTTTCTTCCACATCCACTGTATTTGGATGGGAATCTCCCAGAAACTCGGCATCAGGTATTTCCTTTGGTTCCATGGGAGCTGCAGAAGATGAATCCAAGTGCAGGCATGACCCTGGCCTTTTCCAGCCCGGGAGCTTCTCCAGAGGAAGGAAGAGGAGACAGAGGCTGGTTTAGATTATGGAAGCATTGAAAGGAGCCAGTGCTGTAAGCAGAGAGGCTTGGTGGTTGTTGTTATCACTGCGCCCAGAGATAAGCCAGGAGTGGGGATAGGGCTTCCAAACAAATTCAAGGAGAGCCAGAGTCACTCCTGGAGAAGTTTATGGTGGGAATAAACACAGTGGGCAAGGGCAGGAGGGAGGGAGATAAGGCTGGATTGGGAGCAGGGAACAGCAGTGGGGCAGGTCCACCACATCCCCACCACAGAGCCAGGGATGGGCTCCCCCCACGGGCTTTATCCTGGGATCCTGCAGCCACAAGGAAAAGGGAGGAAGGAATCCTGTCCATGAACCTGAGCTCCACATCCAGCCCTGAGGAGAGCTTGGGTTGCCTCCTTAAATCTCTGCTCAAGCCCCAGCAGATTTCTCAGTGTCCCTTCAAAACAAAAACAAACTCACTGCAGAAAATACTACGAGGAAAAGATTTTACTTTCCTGGGGATTTTTTTTTCCCGGAATTTTTTTTGCAGTCTCCCTTATTCATCCGATTTGGCACTAAATCCCTGATAGTTGTGCTTGTCCCCACAGCAATTTGTGGGAAATAACCTATTGTCCCCCCTTGCTCCCCAGCCTGCCCATGCCAACTTCCATTGTGTTGACAATTGATTCCAGGTGGCTTTTCCTCCTTTTTTGTTTTTTTCCTCAGTGTCCTGGGTTACTGCTGAATTGTATCCCCATTCGTCTGTTTAAATCAAAAATGAGTTCTACACCTTTAAGACTGGATCTAAGAGTGAAGAAGAAACAGTGGAATGTCTGAGGCGGGTGTTTTCAAAACATCAAGATAAGAATTTACAGTTTTGGAAGACACAGCGAGTGTTGGCTACAGTGCGGACGGCGGGAGAGAGCTCTCTTTGGCTTTCTGTTAGTTCGTGGCTAGCTGAAGCAGAGAAGTTTTCCGGACTGTGAGTTTCTTTTCCTTTTTTTTTTCCTTAGAACTGTTCAAACCTACTCTGGACTAACCCCCAGCAGAGCACCAAGAGCTCATCCCTGTGGCCCACCGGGCCTGGCTTGGGCCCGGCATTTCCCAGTGCCAGGGACTGACACAGACTGAGCGAACCGAGCTGCACCCACGGCACAGACTGGCTAGATTAGTCATCTCTACAGAGAAACAGGAAGTTTTGTTCCTTGATGTTCATTTGTTGTGCTTGGCCTGTTAAATAAATACATTTTTTTCCACTTTCCTCTAAGGAATTTTTTTTGTTTTGTTTTGTTTCTCCTCTTTCCCTTTCCTGGACCAGTTGGGGGAGGGGGCCATTGGATTGGTTTTCTGGAGGGACCTATTTTGAGGTCCCTTCCCAAATTTGCCTTAAACCAAGACATATACAGTTAATTGGCGCCCAACGTGGGGCCGGAGAAAGTGGAAAAATTGTACTGATTGTATTTTAGTTGTACTTTGTATTAAGATAAAGCAGTCAACAGCTATGTTGTTGCTTGAACTCATAATGTCTCTCTCGGTGGAAGCCTTTCTAGGTTTCTGTTCCCTAGGCTTTTTTGAGGTTTTAATACCTTTCTGGTCTTTAGGTTTATTCTCTTATTCAGAAATAGCTCCAGTGTTGTTCCTAACACGTAGTTTTTACTGTAGAAGAGCATGTATTAAAATAGCTATTGTACTAAGCTCAGTAATAATGATTTATAGGAAGTTCATAAAAGTACTGGAGTTAGTGGCAGGTATGTTTGATTTATAGATCTTTCGTCTTACCTTGCGTCCCAGTTCCAGTAGCATGTTTTGGGGGTTTATTAGTAATTACACTCAGTTAGTTAGAGAAGAAGGAGGGGATGAGGCTTTTCAACCTCTCCTCTCCCTCTTCTCCTTTGAAACTGTTACATCACTTTTTAAAAATGTTCAATTTCCTTTGAATGTCAAAGATATCACCTTTCTAGTATTTCAGCTAGTAAGTTTCCTCTATATAGTCTACAACTTCTCTAGAATGAAGGCTGAGATCTCCAGAGTAACTACTGAAACCCCTGACCCAGAAGTAAAGCCAAGTGTACAGAATCCTGAGTAGTGTGGAAAATGGGAAGATATGGACCAAACCCTGAAGGAATTTTCTGACCCTGTATCCTGGGACTTTCCACGTAAACAAATTCAGAACCCAGCCAAGGTAAGAAAGTACTTGAAGGAAAAGTACCATGATGATACTAAGGAGAGAAAGATCATTGCAATAAGCTGAGCCTTGGCATATACTTATCGCACACTGCTAGATACTGTAAGGCAACAGACAGAAGCAGCGGGGCAAGGAGATAAATCAACAACTAAACCAGACAGTGAACTTAAGCCAACAACTAAACCAAACAGTGAGCCTAAACCACTGGCAGTTGCTGCAGGAAGGAAGCACACAACTAAAACTGACAGACAGGTAGAAGATAAAGACCCAAGTGAAAGAACCTCAAAACCAGCAACTGACAGAAAGGCAGAAGTCAGAACAACTGGCACAGGGTCAGAAGCTAATACTGAGCCCTTCTCCCTGAAAGACCTTCGTGACCTAAGAAAAGATTACACTCAACAACCTGATGAATCCATAATTAGTTAGTTAGTCCGTCTTTAAGATGCTGCAGGTGAGGCTACAGTTCTAGATAACACTGAAGCAAGGCATTTAAGATCTCTGTCACATGATCCAATTATTAACCAAAAAATAATGAGGGGGGCCAACCCTCACAGCCTCTGGGAACGGGTCCTAAGAAGTGTGGCACAAAGATATCTGTGTACAAACGATCTCTATATACAGCAAACACAGTGGAAGACCATAGAACAAAAGATCCAACGCCTGAGAGAGATGGCAGTGGCAGAGATTGTCTTCTCAGATGACCTAAACACTAGAAACCCAGATTTGGTACCATGTACATCCGTGATGTGACGAAAACTTATACGACTTAGACCACAAGAATATACTTCTACTTTAGCCATAATGAAGCGAGATGACAGAGAGGAAACCGTACTAGATATGGCAAAGAAGCTCAGAGCATATACAGATACTGTGCATGGCCCAATACAGGCAAGAATTGCAACTGTAGAAACCCATCTACAGAAATTAGATGATAAAATAGAAGAAAACCATAAGAGACTCAGAGAAGAGATGAGAGAGATGAAAGAAAGTTTTCTCCAAATCTCAGCAATACAAGTCAAAGGTTCCAGTACCAAACACAAATATTCCCCAGATGGGGAGAGGAAGTATACCCCCCGAACTAAACTGTAGTCTATCCTGCGTAGTTTTGAAGAAAACATGAAGAGATGAAATAGAAAACCTACTGCTGCTCTGGCCCAGCAGGTGCTTGAATTGTGTGAAGGCAAGACTCAGAGAGGAAGTTTCACCAAAAAAGAAGTAACCCCAGTTGCCCAAGAAAAGAAAGATGACCAGGCTTAGAGAGGCCCTGCCTCTAACCAGGTAGAGGCTAGAGAAAATCGTGTCTTTTGAATTGTGTAGATTCGTTGACCTGACACATCAGAACCACAAAAATATGAAGCCTTAGTTGACACTGGTACACAGTGCACATTAATCCCATCAAGACATGTGGGGACAGAATCTGTTTCTATTTCTGGTGTGACAAAAGGATCACAAGATTTTACTTTGGTAGAAGCTGATGTGAGCCTGACTGGAAGTGAGTAGAAGAAACACCCTATTGTGACTGGCCCAGAAGCCCCATGCATTTTAGGCATAGACTTCCTTCGAAATGAGTATTTCAAAGACCCAAAGGGATTCAAGTGGGCATTTGGGATAACACCTGTAGTGACAAAAGGCATTAAACAATTAGGCTCCTTGCCTGGACTATCAGAGAACCCATCAACAGTAAGACTCCTGAAAGTAGAAGAGCAACAGGTACCGATTGCCACCTCGATAGTGCACCGCCGGCAGTACCGAACGAATAGAAATACTGTGATCCCCATCCATAAAATGATCCGTGAGCTGGAGAGCCAAAGAGTAGTCAACAAAACCCACTCACCCTTCAACAGCCCCATCTAGCCTGTACGCAAATCTAGAGGAGAATGGAGATTAACGGTAGACTATCGTAGCTTGAATGAAGTGACTCCACCATTGAGTACTGCTGTACCAGACATACTAGAACTCCAGTACGAACTAGAGTCCAAGGCAGCAAAGTAGTATGCTACTATTGACATTACAAATGCCTTTTTCTCCATTCCTTTGACAGTAGAATGTAAGCCTCAGTTTACTTTCACCTGGAGGGGTGTACAATACACCTGGAACCGACTGCCCCAGGGGTGGAAACACAATCCCACCATCTGCCATAGACTGATTCAAACTGCACTGGAAAAGAGTGAGACTCCAAAACACCTACAGTACATCAATGATATCATTGTGTAGGGGAACACGGCAACAGAAGTGTTTGAGAAAAGAGCGAAAATCATCCAAATCCTCCTGAAAGCCAAATTTACTATCAAGAAGAGTAAAGTCAAGGGACCTGCCCGAGAGATCCAGTTCCTGAGAATAAAGTGGCAAGATAGACAACAACAGATTCCCACTGAAGTCATCAACAAGATCACAACAATGTCTCCACCAACTAACAAGAAAGAAACACAAACTTTCCTAGGCACCATAGGCTTTTAAAAGATGCACATTCCAGAGTACAGCCAGATCGTAAGCCCTCTCTACTTTGTCACCCAGAAGAAGAACGATTTCCACTGGAGCCCTGAACAACAACAAACTTTCACCCAGATCAAACAAGAGATCACTCATGCGGTGGCCCTTGGCCCGGTCAGAACAGGACCAGAAGTAAAGAATGTACTCTACTCTACAGCTGGGAGCCATGGTCTGTCCTAGAGTCTGTGACAGAAAGTACCTAGGAAGACCCGAGGCCAACCACTAAAATTCTAGAACCGAAATTATAGAGAGTCAGAAACCAATTATACCCCAACAAAGAAAGAAATTTTAACAGCCTATGAAGAAGTCCAAACTGCCTCAGAAGTAATAAGTACTGAAACACAACTCCTCCTGGCACCCCGACTACCAGTGCTGGGGTGGATGTTCAAGAGAAAAGTTCCTTCCACCCACCATACCACTGACGCCACATGAAGCAAGTAGATTACCCTCATCACACAGCACGCCCGAATTAGAAACCCAAATCGCCCTAGAATTTTAGAGATAATTATAAATTGACCAGAAAGTGAAAACTTTAGTCTCATAGATGAAGAAGAACAAGAACAAGTGACACAGACTAAAGAAGCTCCACCATACAACCAACTGCCCCCAGAAAAAACAGACTACACCCTTTTCACTAATAGTTCCTGTCGTATCGTAAGAATAAACCGGAAGTGGAAAACAGCTGTATAAAACCCCACACGACAAGTTACACAAGCTACTGAAAGAAAAAATAAATCAAACCAATTTACTGAACTCAAAACTGTTCAACTGACTCTAGACATTACTGAGAGAAAGAAGTGACCAAAACTCTACCTATACACTGATTCATAGATAGTAACAAATACTCTGTGGGGATGGCTAAAAAAGTAGAGAAAAACTAACTGACAACGTAGAAGAAAACCAATCTGAACTACTGAAGAGTAGAAAGACATTACTAGTCGGGTAGAGAAGCTACCTATGAAAGTCCACCATGTAGATACCCATATCCCCAAGAGTAGAGCTAATGAAGAACACCACAACAATGACCAGATAGACCAAACTACAAAGATAAAAGTGTCAAAGATAGACTTAGATTGGCAACACAAGGGAGAGTTGTTTGTAGCTCGATAAACCCATGATGCCTCAGGCCATCAGGGTAGAGATACCACCTATAAGTAAGCACGAGACCAAGGAGTAGATCTAACCATAAACAGTATTTCCCAAATTATCCACAACTGTGAGACATGTACTACCATCAAACAAGCCAAAAAAGTGAAACCCCTCTGGTATGGGGGGCAGTAATCTAAGTACAAGTATAAAGAAGCCTAACAAGTTGACTACATCACACTGCCCCAAACACATCAAGACAAGCGCTACGTGCTCACAATAGTAGAAACCACCACAAGATAATTAAAGACCCACCCAGTGTCTCACGCCACTGCCCGAAACACCATCCTAGGCCTTGAAAAGCAAGTCCTGTAGAGGCATGGTACCCCAGAGAGAATTGAGTCAGACAATAAAACTCATTTCAAGAACAACCTCATCAGCACCTAAACTAAAAAACATGGCATTGAATGAGTGTATCATATCCCTTACCATGCACCAACTACAAGCAAAGTAAAGAAATACAATAGACTGTTAAAAACCACCTTAAAAACATTGGGTGGGGGATCATTCAAAAATTAAGAACAACATTTAACAAAAGCCACTTAGTTAGTTAACACCCGAGACTCTACCAACCGAACAGGCCCTGCCCAGTCTGAGCCCCTACATACAATAGATAAAGATAAAGTCCCAGTGATACATGTCAGAGATTTGTTAGAGAAAACAGTTTAGATTAATTCTGCCCCCAGTACAGGCAAACTCATCCGTGAAATTGTCTTTACTCAGAAACCAAATTGTACATAATAAATAATACAGAAAAATAACACAATACAATATATACCTCAGAAAAATCTAACTGTTGAGTGAGAACTATGTATAAATATCATTACTTGTTGAATGTCACTGCCATTGTTTGTATCTAATGATAAATTGTATATATGTGTGTGTAGAATTAAAAGATGTATTAGTGTTAGTAATAAGTTAACGATATAGAGATAAGAGGTAGAATGTCCTGGGTTACTGCTGAATTGTATCCCCATTCGTCTATTTAAATCAAAAATGAGTTCTACACCTTTAAGACTAGATCTAAGAGTGAAGAAGAAACAGTGGAATGTCTGAAGCGGGTGTTTTCAAAACATCAAAATAAGAATTTACAGTTTTAGAAGACACAGCGAGTGTTGGCTACAGTGCAGACAGCGGGAGAGAGCTCTCTTTGGCTTTCTGTTAGTTCATGGCTAGCTGAAACAGAGAAGTTTTCCAGACTGTGAATTTCTTTTCCTTTTTTTTTTCCTTAGAACTGTTCAAACCTACTCTGGACTAACCCCCAGCAGAGCACCAAGAGCTCATCCCTGTGGCCCACCGGGCCTGGCTTAGGCCCGGCATTTCCCAGTGCCAGGGACTGACACAGACTGAGCGAACCGAGCTGCACCCACGGCACAGACTGGCTAGATTAGTCATCTCTACAAAGAAACAGGAAGTTTTGTTCCTTGATATTCATTTGTTGTACTTGGCCTGTTAAATAAATACATTTTTTCCACTTTCCTCTAAGGAATTTTTTTTGTTTTGTTTTGTTTCTCCTCTTTCCCTTTCCTGGACCAGTTGGGGGAGGGGGCCATTGGATTAGTTTTCTGGAGGGACCTATTTTGAGGTCCCTTCCCAAATTTGCCTTAAACCAAAACACTCAGCATATGAAAATGCCTGTACAAAATAAATCTCGGTGACTGGGATGGAGAAACCACCTCTCAGAGCTGTGCTGGCCAAGAGCATTCCCTGGAGCACTGAGGAGCAGGACAGATTGATGGGAGCCTTCCGAAATCCATTAGCTCCAAAACAAACTCTGGGAGATTGACAAGTCCTGCTCAAGACTGGGAAAGTTTCAGATGCTGGAAGCTGGAACTGGAGCACAATGGAAAGACAATTCCAGAAATCCCCCCCTGCCTAATCCTGGGGAGCAGGCGCAGGAATTCCCAGCAGGGACACCCCGAGCTGGGAACAGTCACAAGTCATTTTAAAAGCAGTGTCACTCCATAACTCTCTGATCCTAAATGCAGGTGCTGGACCTGTGCTGATCCCAAAAACCTGAGGGACAACGAACACTTTGACCCAGCAATTCCTGGCTCAGGCTCTGCACGAGCGACTTTTAATTCCATTTGTGCTCTGGGGCTGGCCCTGAGATATTCCAAGGAATATCTGTAATGGTTTAAAGGCATTACAAGGTGCTGGAAGTTAAAATGGGAAATGTCTTAATTTTGGCTGGGGACCTTAAAAATACAAGGAAGGGCTTATGTGGGACTCAAATGTGGAATGGGAAATCTGCTGCCTAAAAAGCAGCCAAAAATGGGCTCAGCAGAGGTGGAAGGGAACGTCTTTTACTGGGAAAAGATCCTTTCTTTGTCATTCCAGAGGGAAATGCCAATGGCACCATGGAAATACATACAGGAATTTATAGCAAAGAATCATTTGGCAAATTGTATTGATCGATGGTCACTGGTTGGGATAATGGCTGCAAAAAGCCACTGGAAAAAGGGATGGGAGAGGCACCTACATGGTGGGAAGTGCTGAGATCCAGCCTGTCCTCCTGGAATTACAAGGAGAGTAGAGATCCTTCACTTCAGGGGCTGATGGGTGTTGGGAAGGGCAGGTTTTCTCCATGGAAAGGGTGGCCAGGCCTTGGCAGGGGCTGCCCAGGGAAGTTTGCAGTGCCCATCCCTGGAGGTGTCCAAGGAACACCTGGAGGTGGCACTCAGTGCTCTGGGCTGGGGACAGGGTGGGGATTGGGCACAGGCTGGACTGAATGACCTTGGAGGGCTTTTCCAACCTCAGTGATGTGGGGATTCTGGGATTTCACTGCCCTGAGCATCTCAAGGGCCCTTCTGTGGGGTTTCTCCTCCTACCCCACCTCCTGCAGAAAGAGAGAACACATCCACAGGGATAGAGGAGTTCATGGAGAGCCCTAATCTCACTCTGGATGTTCCCAACCCAGTCTGGCCACGCAGCAAGGAATGGTGGTTACCCTGAGCTGACATTTATCTGGAATTTTCTGGCTCACAAGCAGTAAATCAGCCATTGCTGGGAGCATGACCCATCCTGGGAGGAGAGCTGGGAGTCTGCTGGGGACTGAGGGAGAAAGAGAAGAAAATTGTCAAATTCCACCCCCTTTTTGGGAGGGTAACAGCACCAGCTGGACCTGGGGTCACCCCAACATGACTCCAACCCCTCCAGGATCCCTGGGTCGCAGGAGGTGGGAGCAGGAATCCCTCCCCATGCTGAGCCTTTATCAGCACTTAATTAAAACCTGACAAGAAGATTAACACACAGAGGGCAGTTTTAATTAACTTAAAATTGAGTTCCATTTCCCGATTGGTCACAGGGCACAGCCACCTGCAGGTCCCACTTCAAAACTAAACTGAAACGGGGAGGTGGGAAGGGAAAAGGGAGGATCCAAACCTCTCCAGAAACTCCTGCTGCTTTGTCCTGCCTGTGCTCATCTTCCTCTCCCTGGGATTCCTGGACAGGTATGCAGGTGCCAATGGCCACTGCTCCCTCTGGGCCCATTGGAGCAACTTAAAGATTATTTCTTTCCAAAGTGCATTTATTTGTTTGAGCTTATTTTATTGAAAATCTGTTCCTGAGGACTCACAAAGCCAAAACCAATTCTGCATTTTTTCCTGTGGGAAAAGGCTGGGACAGTGTTCAGGAGTGGGTCCTGGGTAGCTGGGCTTAATGCTGGAAGCACACATATTGTCTGTCTGCCCATCCATCCATCCATCCATCCATCCATCCATCCATCCATCCATCCATCCATCCTCCATCCATCCATCCATCCATCCATCCATCCATCCATCCATCCATCCATCTCTCCATCTCATGCTGCTCTTCAGGGATGAAGAAAGGGAAGGTGTCCATCAGACCCATCCCTGTCCTACTCCTCCTGTTCCAGAGCAGACAGCTGGAGCAGGACACTTCTCCCTGGGAGGGGCACATGGAGAGGGGTGAGTCCAGCTCTGACACTAAACAGGTGAAGGGAAGGCAGGGAGAGAAAAGGATGTGGGAATTGGGAATACTGCCCTTCCCTCCTTGCTTCCACTGCCTGCACTGAGCTGCCATGGAGTGATGGGCCCCAAATTTGGGAGATGCAAGGAGCCTGGACCTGTCAGAGCTGCACCTCCAGCTGCCTCACCTCTGCCTGCTGATGGGAAGGGACCTGCTAAAAAACACCTCTGAGTGCCCTTTAGCTCTAGGTTCCTGCTGTGTAGGGCAGCTTGGGATGTTCTGGATCACTGGGAATTGTAAGAGCCTGAGATGAGAGATGTGGGACTCCAGACACTCTTTAAAAATGTGTTTATTGCACAGAAGAAGTTACAGCAATTTTGGGTCCTGGGTGCAGAGCCACACCTGTGAGCTGTCAGCTCCAGCCTAAGGCTGCCTGGAGCCCCTTTTGTTCTGGTTACAGTGCATTAGATATTTTATTATATATTATATATTTTTCTTTGCTGAATATCTTAATACATAACAACCAATCAGCATAACACACAATACCTTCACCATTACCTATAGCCTATCACAACTACTAATATTACTATATTATGATGGTAGCTAACCCATTACATGAATTAGTATGTTATATTTTAAGATAAAATCTTGTTTTTCTGCAGTGGAAAATTCTTCTTACTTGGTAAAAACATGTTTTCTGTTTGCCCGTGCTTTTTGAGATTTATCTTTACTTGGTAAAAACATGCTTTTGTTTGTAGACGACTTATCCTTTGCTCTTAGCCATAAAATCTCATTCCAGCTCCTCTCAACCTTTGTCCAGTGACCACTAGCTCAGCAGTCTTTATTTTCAGGCATCTTTTGCTCTTTATCAAAACTTGCTTTCATTTCTAGAGAATCTTCTGCTAAGCATTCATATTTGTAAAACTTCCCTGTTAAACTTTCATCCTGCCCAACAGGGAATCCTTGCACACTCAGTGCAGGGGCACTGGGACACCTGGGATGCCCACAGGAACTGCCCAAAACCTCCCTGAACCTCCAACCCTTCTGTCAGGAGCAGCCTCCATGCACCAGCCCAGGGTTATTGTGAACTTTCTCCTCTCATTGTTTGTGCCGTGCCCCCCATGCCTCTTCCCACTGATTTCCTGACAGCCTTGGGAGGAACAATGCAGCCACCGAGTATTTTTTCCTCTGGATTTTTACAGTCGAGGAGGGATGAGGAGTGAGGGTGCCCTGCTCCACTCCAGCTCCCAGCAGAGCTCTGAACACTCACAGAGCTGCCAGGTTCATCCAGGTCTGCTGATTCCAATGGGGAGATCAAGGCTTGTTTAGACTTCATCCATTTCTTTGGAGCACATTCCTGATGAGGAGAGGGAGGCTCAGCTCCAGTGGGATAATCTCACCCATGCTGCAGAGCTCTCCAAAGGCAGGCTCTGCTGGACAACCCCTTTGTCTCCCTGTACCTTTATTTTTTTTGGCTGCCTTTATATTTTGTGATGCTCTGGATTCTGTTGGATGTGATTTAATAACCTGCTGTGGTCCAATTTTCCAGGGAGAGCTTTGGTTGGGGAAGGAAGAGGAAATGTCCTCCCAGCATCCTTACAGATGAGGAGAGCTGGACATCAGGATCTGGGTTGGATGAGCCTTGTGAGTGCCTTCCAGCTCAGAATATTCTCTGATAAAGAAGATGGGCCTGGAAGGAGGAGCAGGGGGAGGGAAGGAGCTTTCCATGAGGCAGCTGATTCCTCCACCCCCTCCATGAGGCAGCTCCTCCATCCCCTCCAGAGCAGGGACTGAAGGAGCAGCGGCACGAATGCCAAAACTCCCTTCACAGCTGTTTTTCTTCCTGGCAGGCAGCAAGGGGAAGTCAGGCAGCACCAGCCATCCTCCCCTTGACATCCCAGCTGAAATTCCCAACAGAAGAGGAAAACTCCCCATCCAACGCTGTGTTTGGGGGTATAACCAACCCCTTTTCCTTCCTCCTCCACTTGAGCACTCACTGGCACAAGGCTGTGACTGACACCAGCCCTTGTCACCTCTACCCTATGCCCTAAATCCTTTCATCATCCTTGGGAACCTCCCGTCCCCAGCCCATTGCCACAAGGAGCGGAAGGACGGAGACCATGGGAGATGGACAAGCATTTAACATGTTTAATGGACAGAAACAGCCCATCCCGAGCAGGGGTCCCAACCTCTCAGAATATTTCAGAGGGAAAAGAGACCCGGCCCCTCCTCCCCCACCTTGTTCCAATCTGGTGTAGGGTTTAAAGGAGGCTCCCCATAGCGAGGAGCTTCAAAGCCTCTGCAGCCCCTCCCTCTGAGTGTCCTCCTGCTTCAGTTCCACCCTCCGCATTTCAGGGCCTTTCATCCTTCCTCTTCTTCGTCCTCATCATTAGGAGGTCCCTTCCCCCCTCCCCGCCCACTCCCACCCTTGCTGGAGACTGCCTTTGGTCAGGAGCCCAATGGGAACCAGCTGTCAGGCAGAGCTGGGATATCCTGGAGAAAACAGCTTGGAAATGCCTCCCCCCTGCCTCCCCCTGCATGGCAAAGACAAAACTCCTGCTGCAGAGTGGCCCTGCAGATGGAAAAGGCATCCTGCAGGCCACCCTGCCCCTGACCCGCGTGGGTCCCCCGCTGGCAGGGTACCAGGAGCTCCTGACTCCCTTTGGAATCACCAGCCCATCCTGTTTGTCCTCCTGCTGCCAGCAGGACCCTGCTGACCCCACAGCAGGAGCGCAGGGCCCTTGTGCCGGAGCATTCCGTGTTAATCCTCCTTTCTGGACTCCTTGCACCTCGCTCCAGCATTGTTCCTCCAGATGTTCCTGCCCTTGCTGGCCTGGGGGTGGTTGTTGTTTAAACAGCAGCAGCCACACAAGCTGCTGCCTGTCCTGCCTTTCCAGGGTGGTCTGTAATTGCTTCCTGTCCTCTCCAGCAACTGCCTTCATTTGTTTGAGTCTCTGCCGAATCTCAGGGCTGGGGGAGTTGGGAATGAGAGAACCTTGATCCCATCTCAGGGGTGTTTCCCTGAGCTGGGATGAGCTGAGCCAGTTTTGGAGCTCCTGGTAAAGTTGCAGTCCCACAGCCAGGAGAAAAGGCTGAACTTCAAATAAGCCAGGCAAGCCAAAGCCTGGCCTCAGCAAAGCTGGAGCCCTGGGTTAGGGCTGTGGTGAGACCACGAGCTCTGTGGTCCTTGGATGTGGTGGCTGAAGCCCAGGTGTGTCCTGGTAGGAGCAGGAGTGGAAAAAGCAGTGAGGAGGGGGGAAAGAAATTAAATGTTATTCCTCAGACTTAGGAGCTCTGCTGTTGTTGGTTGTGTTGTGGCCTGGGCTGTGCTCAGCGTGGATTTTATCCAAGGCATTCGCACACATCCTGCTGATTTCCCAGCATGCTGATTCCCTGTCTCTGAGCTGGCCTCTGAGCTCCCATTATCCTGGAGCAGGAAAAGGGATGCTGGGGGCCAGCCCTGAGTGAAGCCGAGCTCTTCAACAGGCCCCAGAACAAACACTCCAACTTTGTGTTTTCCCCCTCACTCCAAAAAGGCAAACTTTGGCTTTTTGTTGAAATGGGACGTGCTGTGGTTAATGGCCACTTCCAACAGCAGTTTCCTCATGCATAAATGAAAGCTTTTAAAGGAAAATTCTCCTGAGAGTGTTTCTAGAAATAAAAAAGAATCTTCCAGCATTAGCCTGCATGGGTTTTCTGGAGAAGGAAACTGAATGGGCTTTGTCCTGGGGTCTGGTTTGTGTCTGAGGCAAGAGGACAGGGATGAGTGGAACAAGGGGCAGGAGCAACCTGCCTTCCAGCCCTGGCATGTCCCCAGGCTGTGCCAGCTGGATCTCAGTGTCAGTGGCTCCAGTCTGTGACAAGTGTCCTTGCTATCCAAAGGGTCACCACTCTGTGCTTCTGTGCCAGGACAGACAGCCTGGAGTTAAAGAAGCCATGAAACCAAAGACAGAACAAGCCTGTTCCCACCCTGAACTCCTGTAAATACTTCCCTGAATGGCTTTTCAAGCTGTTCCTGGTGCAGGAGCCTCTCACACACCCATTGCTCATCTCTGTGCCTGCTCTGAATGTGCAGGATGTGGCACGGCATGGATTGGGAATCTCAGCTTCCTGGCTCACTGGGACTGCCCACACAGGATTTGTTAGGTTCTATTTTCTCTGTGTCTGCACATCCTTTTAATGAATGTATGAACACTCCATGAGGGGATGGCTGTTTAAAGCCCCTGGCTGCACACAGCCCCTGGCAGGGGCTCTTCCAAATGCTTCCAACACATCCCACAGGTGCTGTTCCAAACACTTTGGACACATCCCGTGGGGGCAGCTGTCTTGGGGATGCAGTGGGGATGGAATTTCCCATGCCAGAGCCAGGAGCAATTCCAGGGATTCACCTTGCAGGGCTGGATCCAGCTCGGAGACACCTACTTTACCCTTCTGAGGTGCCCAGGGTGTGATGATCACTCTGCTGCAGCTTCTCCAATGCAGCCCGAATCCCTCCTCTGCTTCCAGCTTTAGGACCCCGCTCCAACAGCTCTAAGCCCTGCACACTCTCTCCCCTTTCCTTCCCTCCTCATGCTTCCAGCAGCTGAGGCCTTCCCGTGCGAGCTCCAGGTTCCCTTCACAGGGAACACTGACCAGCAGGGATGACACAGGCTCCACTGGGCTGTTCCTAGTGATACACAACCGAGTTAGAAAGCAGGAGCTTCTGCTGGATGTCCTCACCGTGAGATTCTGGAATGTAACATGTTCCCAGCTCTGCTTCTGCTCAGTTTCCTGCTTTCTGGCACCAGGTAGCACCGAGATCCTTTCCCTTTCCTCTTATCCACACCCTCGCTCCTTTCCTGATTACACTCAGCCTTTAACAGAGCTCTGTTCTCTTCCCTGGCCTCTCCTGCTTCCCTCACAATCCTGGCTGTCAAGAGCTATCTGTTCCCAGAGAGACAGCTCTGTGCTGGGATGTGCAAAGCAGGGAGGAGCTGGGCTTGGAGGAGAGCCCTCCAGCAGTGGAATGCAGCTGGGCCACTGGGGACAATGGGAATGGCCACGGGAATTCCTGCTGCCCTTGTCGGATCACCTGCATGTGACCTCAGCCCCGTGTTCCAGGTGGAGCCCAGTGCCCAGTGCCAGCCCTTCCCATTGCAGATGTCCCCATCCGTTGTGGCACCAGCAGGACAATGACCCTCAGGGACAAAGGAAGAGGGAGCTGCAGCGCTGGGCTGAGGAAAAGGACAGAACATTCCTGACAGGCAAGGACCATGTTGCTTTTCTTCTCACCGTGGTTCTTCAGCTGCCAGGAATGCTGAGGGCTGGCCTGGAGCATTATCCCAAAGGGCTCTAGCCCTGCCAAGCCTCTGACATTGGTGGACAAGGCATTAACGTGGACTTTCTGAACCAACAAAGAGCCAGAATCTGATGGGTACACAAAAGAGATGGGGGAGAAAAAACAATCCTGGTTCTGATTACCTGGCTTCAAACCCACGGCTATAAACCCAAATTTGGGAAGCAATTAGAAGGGAAGAAGAGCAAGAAGGAAAGGGGGAATGAAAGAGTTGCCTGGCGGTCTCAAGGCAGCCTTTCAAGGATCAGCATCTGGATGAAAGCCAACATATCAGCTCTAATCTTTGGCTTTTTGTTGGGCTTAACAAGGACTTTAAAATGAATCCAGTCGCAACTGACGGGCCCCATATGGATCCTGGTTTGAAATCTCCTTTCCAGCTCGGAATCAAATTGGCTGCGAACACAGAGAGCTGGACAGGAGATTTCAAAGGGAAAGCCAAAGGCATGAGCACAGACGTGGCCTCCCACCCATGCATGGTGCCCACTCCCGCCCAGGTCTGGGCATGAGGACGTTGGGCTCCATGGCAGCACAGAGCCTCGGCACACAAGTGGCTTTGTGGCTCCACAGAGGGGCTGTCTGTGACCATGATGATTTGACAGGGATGTTTCCCTTGATGCCACTCAGCTTCCCAGCCTCCCAGCCTCGCTGCGACTTCAATTCCATCTGCATCTGGAGATTGTCTTCGTTTGCTGCCTTTTCTTTCAAACCTGGATAAAATAAGTGTACTGCTATTTGCCTTGACGTGTAAAAAAACAATTAAAACCCCATCCTCGCCTGCTTGTGCTCCGAGGCTGGCGCATCTCATCTTCCTAAGCTGCACCAGGATGCGAGAACAAAGGCATCTGACCTGTAGCCATGGCAACCCTCAAATTCTACACCTTTGCCTTTTGTACCAAGTTGCCCCTCCCTGCTCTGTGCACACGCACGTGTGTCTGTGCACACTCCTGTTTCCCACACACTCACACGTGTGTGTAACTCACACTACAAAGAGGTGCAAAAACACTGTTCCCAGTTCTCCCAAGCGCTCCTGCCTTTGCCTCACACGCCAAGTGAATTCCCACTCCTCCCTCGGTGGCATTTGCCTCTCAGGTGCTGGCAGGGTTAAGTAAAAATCCACTGCTGGCCACAAGGTAGCACTTGGTTCAAGGGAGAAAAGCAAGTGTTGAGAGCAGAGGGAAGCAGGAGTGCAGTGAGGGATTGTTGGATAACACTCGGCATGCCAGGGCTGAGCCAGCTGCCCTCTGCGTTTTCCTGGCCACTGCCACCACCCAAAGGGACAGCCACCTCCTGAATCCATCCATCAGCATGAAGGGAGAGGTCCCACATCCCTGAGGAAAGGAACACCAGCAAACACCCAAATTGATGGTGGAGATTGCTCCAAGGGGAAGTGCTGGCACTGCTGGGTCATGTTTTTAGCACCTGGCTCCTGCTGTCATCACACCTGGAGCAGTTCCTGTTTGCACAGGGCTTGTTCTGTGCCAGCCACGAGCAGAGCTGTGGGTTTGGTCTCCATGTGCCTTGGAAAGAGTTGGCTCTGGGTGTGGAGGGCAGCACAGAGAGCACAGAGAGCAGGAGAGGAATGAAGGATCCCTGCAGAAGGCAGCAGCCCCAGGGTCTCCCTGAGTCTGAGGCCCTGGAGCCACAGCCAGGCACACAGGGAGGCCTCGGAGAGCTCAGCTGGGCAACTTCTTGTCCTCTTCAAAGGCTGCTTCCCAAGGGCTTGTTCTTGGGGAAAGGCTGGCACCACTCACTGTGCCAGACCAAAAATGCTGCCAGTCCTCCAGCTCTTGGAGGAGACTGAGATGTGCACAAAAACCATCCCTGAGTTTGCAGTGACTCTGCAGAAGAGGGGACACATCACCAGGGCTGGAGCTCCTTCTGAGAGGCAGCTCCAACCTGTGCTCCCTGTGACCAGGAACAGGACCCAAGGAGCACCTGGAGCTGTGTCAGGGAAGGGTGAGGTCAGATTTTAGGGAAGGTTCTTCCCCCAGAGGGTGTTTTGGCACTGAACAGGCTCCCAGGGAATGGACACAGTCCCAAGACTGCCAGAGCTCCAAGAGAGTTTGGACACCACTCCAGGGGTGCACAGGGTGGGATTGCTGGGCTGCCTGTGCAGGAGCTGGGCTGGATGCTCCTTGTGGGTCCCTTCCAGCTCAGGAATTCCATGATCCCATGAAGTGCATCAGACAGCCCTGTCTGTGTCCATTCAGTGTCTTCTGCTCCAGTGGGGAAAGGACTGGGGGCTTTAACCCACTTGTCCCTGTTCACCCCACCACGGATCCCTGAGGGAAAGGAAGGACTCCTGAGGAGGGGCTGCTCAGCTCTGCCCCAGGCAGTGCCCAGACCTCCCTGGGATCAGGCCGGGATTCGGTACCACCCTTGGGCAGAGAGGGCACAGCCAAAGCTCTGCCCTCCCTCCCTTTAAACACTTCCAGCCGTGAGTGTGGCAATAAAAGCCCGGCTGAGCTGCGGTTGCAGACGGGGATGGATGCAGCCGGGCCCCTCCTGCACACATGGAAGGGTTGCTGCTCATTCCCTGCAGCAGGAGGCCCCTGGGCACGGGAGAGGCTCCAGCTCATTGACGTCAGCACAAAGGCTCCCTTGCATTCAATGGGTTTGCACTGGGACCATTATTCCCCTGAGAAACCCTGCGCTGGGAAACCAAGGCAGGGCCTGAACGCTGGACAGACTTGGTGCTCTGCAGAGCAGAGCCATGGAGACTGCACTTCCCAGCATTCCCACTCCATCCCAGCCAGCACCAGGAGCCTGGAATGCTGCGTCCATCCCTGGAGAGGGCTGATCCTTGATGTTCTTCCATCTCCCCTGAAAGAGGAATGTCTGAAATCCACAGCAGCGCATGCTCTGCTCATTGCCAGGCCACATTTTCCCCAGACTGGCCAAACTCCCAGGGCAAAGGTGGAATGGCTGGGAAGGAGGATGGTTGTTCCTGACAGCCTCCACCTTCCCTGTGCCTCAGTTTCCCTGTTAGAGAAGGACATCCCTACGGGAGATGGGATATCCCATTTCTGCACTGACAGACACCCTGGGCTGGCAGGGTGTCCTTGTCCATGATGCAGGACTCAAACCATTATGGGTCTCTATGGAATTTTGGGATCCTGGATTTCTGGGATTCTATGAAAATCTCCCATTAGGATATAACTGGGACTCCCACAGCTCATGGTATGGATTTACTGGAGGCACAGTGTGACTTGGCAGAGGGTCCTGGATAGGCAGACACAGCTCCCAAGCCAAACTCCAAGGCTTGCCTTACCCTCTGGCATGATCCTGCTCCAATCCACAGAGCAGGGCCATCCACAGGTATTCCTGCTGGATTCTTATCCCTCCCCAGGGAGCTTTTCCCTCTGTGACCAAGCACCTTCCAGAATCCAAGCACTCTGTGTGAGCTCAGACTGAAATGGTGCCTGCATTCCCTGGGAAAAGTCCTCACTCCTTAACCTATCCACCCAGGAATGGCTGAGGGAATTCCACCCCCCAAGGCTCTCCTGACTTGCACCCCAGGACACTGGCTCAAGGCACCCCTGAACTTTCCTTCAGGATTTTACATCTCAAAAGATGCTTGAGGGATTTGGGGCTGCAGTTCAAATTCCTCGGCCTCCGAAATCAAAGCTTCCAAGCTGTTTGACACATGGGATGAAAGGGGAAGTTGGGAACACAAAATGAAAGGCCCAGCACAGCCCAGTTGCTCTCCTCAGCTGAGAAGCTTTGGACACGCCAGGAGAACAGAGGAGCTGTCTTCTCCCTGCCCTCTGCTCTGTGACCCAGATTCCTCCACCCCTCCTGCCTCCTCCTCTCCATAGGGAGCAGGTCCGGAGCGAGGAGCATTCCAAACACCCCGCTGGTGCCATGTTTATCCAGCGTGTCCTCCTCACTGAGCTGCTCCAAACCAGCCCCAGAATACAAAAAAAAAAAAAAAAAAAAAAAAAAAAAAAGGTAAAACAAAGGGAGGGGAGGAATTAACAGCTCAGGCTTTTTGGCCAGAAAACAGCATTTCTTGTTTGTTTTTCTAGCAAAAAAATGAGTCCTTCCAGAGATTCCCAAGTTTTCAGAGTTAAAGGTGAATCTTGAACTAAAGGCAGGGAACTGGATGTTGGGTTTATTCCCTTTTCCTGATTAAATAAGACCCGCAAGGCCTGATGTTTTTGGTGGGAATAATCCTTTCTTTATCACTGCTCCGGGTCAGAAAAGGAGCAGGATCCATACGCTCGAGTTCCAAAATCCAGGAGCAAACAATAGAGATGCTCATTTATGGACCCTGAAGTTGAGCTGCGAGGCCTGAGCTTGGCTCCTCTTGGCTGTTGTCTTCCTCTGAAATCCCAGTCCCCAGAGGACGCTGGAAGTTGCTGCTCCCAGTGCTCCCGAGGCATCTCCAAAGGCAGCACCAGGCACAGTGAGAGCCATCCTCTCAGACACTTCAACAAACTGGGATAGCACATGGATTGCTGGAGCCCTTCTGGGTGTGAAACAGCCACAGCTTTCCAGGAAGCGCAGGAAAACTGCTGCTGTGCCAGCAAACCCATGGACAACATCCACGGCTCCCAGCCTTCACCATTGTTAGGGACTCCGAAGGATTTTTTTCCCAAAAGAAAATCCCTCAGAACACCATTAGTTCCATTATCAGCCTTATGAGTCCCTCATTTAGGACCTAAACCACTCCAGACACAAGAGATGGAGGTGCCACTTTTTGCTGTATCTATGGGAGTCTCAAGCTTCCAGCAATTCTCCGAGCCAAATTCCCACACCATGTTGCCAAAAATACTTTGGAGTGTGTCTCACTGATGTGAAACATTTCTCTGGATTGTTTCCTCCCAACAGCTCCATTTTTTGTTGCCAAATGAGGAAGGAGCAGAGTCCAGAGACCCTCATTTCCTCCCCGGGGTTGGAGAGGGGGCACTCTCCAGGAAACCCAGCTTGGGTTTATCCACAGAGTGGCAGGAGGATCATCCACACCCTGAGAACATTCCCCATGGCTAGACCAAGGGGAGCTGCTCCTGAGGTACCAGGGCTAGACACAAAGGGACACCTGGAGCTGTGTGAGGGCAAGTTTAGGTTGGATTTCAGGAAAATGCTCTTTCCCCAGAGGGTGTTGGGCACTGTCCAGGCTCTCCAGGGAATGGTCATGGCCCCAGGCCTGCCAGAGCTCCAGGAATGTTTGGACAACACTCCCAGGGATGCACAGGACGGATTGCTGGGGTGTCTGTGCAGGGCCAGGAGCTGCACTGGATGATCCTAGCGGGGGCCTTGCAGCTCAGGAGACCCCATGGTTCCATGACCCCATGAACCCTGCTGGGGTGGTTCCAGAGAGCGTCACAGTCCAAAGGCCAGCGCCGTGTGTCTGCTCCTCCCTTGCCTTTCCCAGGCAGTGAACCAGAGAGGGAAATCACAGTTGTCCCAGTGATTTACCCTGGAATCATCTGTTCCCTGCTTTCTTTCTCTCCCTGCTCTCAGTCAGGCACGACAGGGGTTAATTAATTGCAGGGTGTGGAGAAGCAGGGCGGGAGGGAATGCCCTGCTCCTGTCACCCTGCCAGGCACAGGGACAACTCCCGGCTCCAGGATGGTCCCTGCTGGAAGTGCAGGTCAGGGCTGTGCTTTCCCCTGCTGATCCAGGGTGTGAATCCCACTGCCAAGCTGGAGTATGTTGTTAAGCAAAGGGCTGGGAATGCCAGGCAGAGCCAGCCAAGGAGTGGGAAGATGTCAGGGAAGCTTCTACCAGCTGTCCCCTGTCCCACACACCCTCCCCACATCTGAGCCTCAGCATCCACGAAGTTCTGTTCACCTTTCCCTGGGCCAGAGCAGCCTCTTCCCATTTTCTGGCTTGGCAGTGTCCCTGGAATGTGTTTCTGTGTCTCCTGCCATCCTGCAGCCCCTTCCCAGCCTGCCCACTGGAGCTTTTACTGGGATGGTGTGAGACCTGCAGGAAAACAAAGCTCCTGTCCAATGTCACCCACTTTTCCACCCCATTTCACACAGGATTTTTCCCATTGCCTGTGTGTTAAAGTACCTTTTTCCAGAAAATTTCTGGGCCCATTAATTCCAGAGGCAGGATACCAACCAGTGGGATGAACAACTTCTTCCCTGGAGTCTCCATTTGGATTCGCTTTGCCTTGGCAGAGAAAGGCCAACCTCATCTGCCCCCTATTACCCACACTAAAACCATGTGTGAGCTTTTCTTCACTTTATAGGAGCCAAACAGCTTGGAAAGGGATTTGGAGCTTTATTCATTCACAATATTCCCTTCATAATTATCCATGGAATTGCACCACACCAGGCCTTAAACTGACATTTAATTTCTCTTCCAACAGACCTGTAGCGTATCCCTTAAATGCAAATCCCTGCTCCTGGAGTGAAGTTTGTCTGCCCAGTGTCTCCCTTCATTCCTTCGAATCTGAAGTTTTCTTGCTGCTGCTGAATCCACCACAATTCCCTGGAAGGGAACTGCTGCTTCCCCTTTTTCCTCGCCAGTGTTTGGAGCTGGGAGCAAAACCTCCAGGGAACAAAAAATATCCTGGCATATAAGGGCAATGTGGATGCCTGACCAAGATCAGAGCTCTCTCCTGCAGTATCCTGGCATCAGGGGCATTCCCAGGACCACTGAGCAGTGACAAGAGCACTGCTGGTCCTTCTCCACCAGGGAAGGCACCTCCAAAGGAATGTAATTTATCCAGGCTGAGCATTCCTCTGGAAATGGGGCACTTTAGGTGGCAGCAGCCACCTCCCAGGTTCAGGTGTCACTCCAGGCTCTGGAATGTGCCAGGGAATGGGCTGCATCCAGCGAGCATCAGCCTTGGTGTCTTTACAAGGTCCTGCACGCCCTTGGATGTTTGACCCTGCTCCACATCCTCCCTTCCCATAAGAACATTGAGCAGCTCCAAGGGACATGGAGAACCCCAGATCATCCTCTGGCCATGAGACTTGGCAAGGGGTGACAATGGTTGGGTTGCTGGAGTTAAAAAAAATACATTTGTTCTCCCTCCCTGCCCAGGATTGTCAGGGAAAGCAGGAAAGTGCAGAAAATCAGCCGAGAAAAACCCGTTAACAGCAAGATTTGCCAAATAAGTGAGCGCATCCAGTGGCCTGGAAAATGAGCTGGCGAGTGATGGAAGAGCCCTCTCCCAGTTCTGCACACTCAAGGAAACATTTAATACATCTGGAAGGAAAAATCTGCCTTGGCTCCTGCTGCCGGCGTAAATATTTGTGTTCGCAAGTGTTGGCAAATATTTGAGCCATCGATGTTGTTTAACCAAGAGCTTTGTCTCGCAGAGTCCCTCTGCCTGCTCAGGCTCCCTCGGAATCACAGCAGTGAGTGGAATCCTCCTGGCCTTTATGAAGGATGGGATCAGATCCTTTCCCTTTGTGAATTAAAGACCGGGCAGGAGCTTACGGAGGTGACCAACAAAGGCCGTCGGAAGTGCTGACAAAGGTCGTGCCCCACATCCGATTGCTCTTGGCACAGATTCCTTTGGGAAAAGGGGGATTGAGCCTGGATTTACAGGCACAGAGCCATGCTCAAGGATTTTCCTGCCTCTACAGTAATTCCTAATCTTTAATTCGCCATATTCCATGGAAAGGCACAGAGGAAAGGAAGTTTGCCTCCTGCCATGGCCATGGTTGATCAGGTCAGATATGGGAAGACTTGGTGTCCCTCTGTAAAACACTCCCGGACAAGAGTTTGATGCCTTGACAGCTTCTGAGGGAAGAGAAGCAAAGTGCAAGGAGAGCAGGAATTGGTAGCCTGGGAATGGAGAAGAGGGGCCTTGGCCACTGGAGCAGGAGTGTGACCACAGCTTGGATCTTCCCATCTCCGTGCATGGAATCGGCTGTGTCCCATGTTTGGTGTTCTTCTTCCTTCAAGGACAAGTTGTGGAATTCCCATTCCTGGAAATGTCTAAGGCCAGGTTGCACCTGGGAGCAACCTGAGATAGTGGAAGGTGGCCCTCCCTGTGGAAGGGGTGGGACTGGATGGGATTTAAGGTCTCTTCCAACCCAAATCATTCTGGAATCCCTGATTGTGCTCCATAAATGCTCCTTTCTAACTCCTACACAGACCTTGCTAACATTACCCTGAAGCTGACGGAGAGAATTCCCAGCTGTAATCCCAGCTCAGTGGGGGATGGCAACAACTGAATCCATGACAGCTGTTTCTACAGTGACTTTGTGACTTGGCTCTGGGACCTGTCCCCCCTGTGCCCACTGCCAGTGACAGCATCACTGAGAAATTGTCCTGCTGACAAACAATCAGCAAGAAAGTCCTAAAAATTGCCAGAGCAGTTTCTCAAGGAGCCTGAGGAGTGCCTTAAAATGCCTCCAAAGCCTTTAGTGCTTCAGCCTGGGTCTAGAGAACACACTAAAGATGTCAAAATGGAAAAAATTGCAAACACATCCTGACAGAGCCAAACAAAAATGACCATTTCAGACAGATGAGAGCCAGCATGGGGAATCCCAGAGGAGTAAGTGTGGAGTGAACAGCCCCAAAACTGCCTCAGCCTCACCCACCCTGGTGAGGACCACACCAAGGGTGACTTTAAAGGATGAGGGTGGCTTTAAAGGATGAGGACCACACCTGGATTTTTCAGGAGTGAATACAGACAGCAATACAGGAGAACACTCCAGGCTCTTCCAGCTGTTTATTCAGTGGAAGATATTCCAGCCAAAAGCCGTGACCTGTACTTCTGGGTGCTCACCTGAAGCAGTGCTGTGCCAGGTAAGGCAGCAGGGCTAGCACGGGAGCTGCTGTCCCCTGCCCTGGCTGGCAGCTCCCTCCCAGCTGCTGCATTAACCTCTGAACAAACAAACCTCTGCAAAGGCCTTTCCTAACCCAGCCAAGTCCAAACACAGCCCGCATTCCTCTGATTGTAAACCCCGAGTGCAGGACACGCTCCTGGGAATGAGCTCGCTGTGTTTTCCCTTTGATTCCAGCCTCTTGGGAAGATTAAACAGTGTCACAGCAGGTTAACGGGGGTGACCTCAGCGGCTCCAAACATCATTGCCTTGCAAATGGCACTGACATTTCCATGTTCCTGCCTTGCCCAAGGGTACAGCAGCCACGTTCCAGGTGCTGCACCGGGAGCGTGCCAGGAGGAAGTGATGCCTTCTGGAGGCTGACCTGGAACAGAGACTGCACAGAGCAAAAGGATAAAATAAGGATTTATTAAAAAGCCTTAAAGGGATACACATGGGCAGCACAAGAGCCTGCTGGGGGCTAAGATGCAGCCCAAAAATGGTCACGAAAATGGACAACTGACTATGAGGTCTCACCCTTTTATAAGTTCTGGTTCATTAGCATATTGGACATAATTGTCCAATTATAGCTTCAAGTTATGAAGCCCAATCCTTTTTGTTTTTCTTCTCACTTCACTGTTGTTTTTGTTCTAGGGCCTGAAAGTTGGTATCAAACCAGAGAAGGAATTGTTTTGTCTGTCTACTTTGAGAAGAGAGCTTAGTAGCACTTAATATAAACCTAAAACTACCCACCAAAACAGCACAGAATCTAAAAACTACAAAAGCTAAAATCTTAAGGCATCAGAAGAAGCACAGGGAAGAGAAAGGGCTGGGATTCAGCACTAAGGGCTGGGAGGAGATGGGAAGCTCCCTAAGGAAGCAGCCTCAGCCCTGTCAGTAGGGAGCTAAAATCCATCTACCTATGCCAGGCTTTAGGAAACAGTCATCCCCTTTGCCTCCTGCTCAGACCCCTGTGAAAGAGCAGCAGGATCCCAGCTCATTTGCAGGGACAGGTCTGGAGCATGAGCATCTCACCTGTTTCATGTCCCAGCTCTCAGCTGAGTGGCCAGGAAGGGGCTGTGTGTACCTGGCTGGAAGCACCTGGAGAGACTTCCCAGGGGATCATTGGCACTTCCCTGAGTTCAGGTGGAGAGGGAAGCACAGTGGTGTGATGGAGTGGTGGAGAGGGGAAGGGCAGGGATGGGCAGCAGCAGGGAAAGCTCAAGGCAGCAGTGCAGGGACAGTCAGTGCCTATGCTGCACCTGCTCCATGGTCTCCTATCACTGCAGCAGCACCAGACCCTTCAGGCTGAGGAAAACCAGACTGAGCCCCAAATCCCCACCCAGTTTTCCCTGTAGGTGGGAAGACCCTCCACCCCCAGTTTCCCAAAGCCTGTCTCCCTGTGAAGATGAACCTTTATCCCACAGATTTTTCTCTGGTTCTACAGAGGCCTTCCATGATCTAAACCTCATCCTCCCATGGACTGCTCTGCCTCGCTCCTCCCATGCCAAGCTCAGAGGCCTGGCTGGATCCTGGCAGAGCTCCTGCATTCCCAGGGACCCTGTTGGCCACCAGTGCCTGGGCTGGGCAGGACAAAGCTGCAGGACCCCCTTTGGTGGTGCCAAGGCCAGCCCAGGGCAGGGGCTCAGGCAGAGCTCCCTGCTGCTCGTCTCCATGACAGGGAGAAGTGTTTCCAGCTCCTAATTCCCTTTCCTGGTCAGAGCACCAGGACTTTTTTTGTGTCCCCAGGGGGGGTTTATTGCCCTTTCAGGATGCTGTGAGGTGGTGCAGCCTCTCACCATGGGTCTGGTCATTCCCTGACAAATCCCCTGGGCTGCCACCCCTGTGTCTTCTCACCCAGCCCTGAGCAGGGGGGCCTCACCAGCACAGCCTCTCAGGGGCACAGAGAGTCCCTGGACCCGCTGGAGAGGAGACAACCCCCAGCCACGTCCCTGGGACAGTCCCTTGACCCCTTCCTGGGATGGGGACAGGGGAGCTGGAGCTCCTGAGCAGAAAGCCAAGGACAGAGAACTGAATTCCAGCACTTCCATCAGCCCATAAATCCTTTTTCTAGGAATTATGCCTCAGGGAGGGTCTGTGTGGTCCAGAAAAAAAAAACAAACAACTCAAACCATGCTCGAAACGCCCAAAGTCTGCTCATCCGCCTCCCCAGCATTCCACAGGCCCAGATCCTCGTGGTTTGAGGCTCAGCTCTCTGGAATCTGGGATAGGAGCTGGGAGAGATGCTCCCTGCTTGGACAGAGGGTCCACAGGGGTTCCTCGGGCCTGGCATCACCTGGGACATGTGCCCCCAAATCTGGCTGTGATCTCCCTGTGGTGCAGGCGGCCCATGACCATCACAGGCACTGCCAAGGCTGGGAAGGGATTCTTGGGATTACAGGAAGGGTAGTCCTGGCTGCCTGGCATCCTGCAGAATCCCAGAACCATCACAGTTGGAAGAGACCTCAGCATCATCAATCCAACCACCAGCCGAGCCCCACAATCAACACCCCTAAACCCTGGCCCCCAGGGCCACATCCAGACACCTCTTGACCTCTTCCAGAGACAGTGACTCCACCAGCTCCCTGGACAATTTATTCCAAGGCCCGACCACTCTTCTAGTGAAAAAATTTTTCCTGATATCCGATCTGAAGCTCCCCTGTGCCACTTGAGGCCGTTTTCCTGTCTCACTTGGGACACAGCAGAAGCAATCGACCCCCACTTTGCTGCAATCCCCTTCCAGGTGCTCATGGAGAGCACTGAGCTCCCCCTGAAACTGTGAGGTCCCTCTCGAGCTCCAGCCCTGGTTAGGACCCCAGAGCCAGGTGAATTTGCCTGGTGGGATCACAGAGAAGGAGAATGTGGGGCGAGGCACCTTCCCCCAGCATCCCAAGCACAACAAGGTTCCTGCAGGAGACAAAGGAGAGTTGGAGCTGTTGGGCTGGGAGGAGGCTCTGCATCCAGGAAACACCTCCTGTGAGAGATGAGGGAAACCTGGCCACCCACAGCCCTGGCTCGCCAGGAATCCAGGCTTCCATCTGGCCAAAGATATGCCAGAAGTGTCTCTCCCATCGCCAGCAGGTCACCACCCCCTTCTCTGCATCTCCCTCCTCCTCTGCTCACCCTGGAACAAGCTGACTTTTTTCACAACCAGGAAACAATCAAACCACCTCTTGAGCTGCTCCTCCTCCTGCCAGCCCCGCCATCTCCCCGAGCAAAGGATGCTGTGAGTATTCCCAAGGCCTGATGCTGTTCCATGCTGTTATTCCAGCCTCCCAGTGGGGGAAACCCTCCAGGCTGCAAATACCTGGGTTTCGTTAAGTAAATAATCACACACGATAAAATATCCACTGGCTGGGGGGTGGAGGAGGGGGGAGCAGGAATGCAGCTGTGGGGATGCAGCCTCTGGGTGGATGCAGAGCTGGCAGTCCCAGTATGCTCCAGTAGGTAACTGGGAGTGCTGGTACCACTGGAGAGGATTAATGAAAAGATTTTCGGAGGCATTTGTGGTGGGGAGTGCCTCATTTGCCTGTTTAAAAGAGCTTCAGAAACAGCAGAGCTGGGAAATGCATCCAACACAACTCATCTAGCCTCCTTGGGGAAGGCTTGGAAAGTGCCCAGCAGTTTCAGGCTCACAGGGGGTGAGGAAGAGGAAGGTGGGTGATCCCAGCGGAGAGAGAGCTGTTCCTAAAGCTCTGTGTGCTTTCTTTGCCCCTCTGGGTGCTTTCTGTGCCCCCTTGGATGCTTTCTGTGCCTCTCTGGGTGTTTTCTGTGCCTCTCTGGGTGCTTTCTGTGCCTCTCTGGGTGCTTTCTGTGCCTCTCTGGGTGCTTTCTGTGCCCTTTGGGTGTTTTCTGTGCCCGTTTGGGTGCTTTCTGTGCCCCTTCAGAAACGCTGTGAAGGGAACCCAGCTCTTGTGGTTTTCCAGGGCCACTGGGGAAGTTTCTGCTGGAGCCAGGCCCTGATCCCGAGTGTCCTGGCTTGCTGCCTGCTCCAACCACGAGCCCATGGTGCTGCTGCCTCCCTGCAAAGAGCTCTCCAGCTTTTTATGGCTCACCTGTTGGGGAGACTTCATACATTCAGAACCGAGGCTTAAAAACCTGTGGAGAGAAGGGAGGAAGGAAAAAGGAGATAGAGGAGTTCAGCCAGGAGTGAAATACTCAGGAGGTGTTGGAGCCTTGGGCTGGGCCTCATCAAGGTTATCCAGGTCCATCCCAGACCATGAAAAGGCAGCTGGGGGTTTGCCCTTGCCAGGATCATGGGGAGGGAGGTGTGGGGTAACCTGTGGGACTCTTGGGAAGGCCAGGAGGGGTGGAGTGGGATCAGGAAAGGCTCGTGCCAGGCACAGGTGGGCCTGATGGACAGCTTAGAGCTGCGCCTCGGACTGTGAGCTGGAGGTGGAAGCAGGGCTGAGAGGCTCCTGGAGTCATTTCTCAGTCATTTATTCATCTGTAATTGCCTGTCTGCCTGTCTCGGAGCTAATGACTGGCTGGGAAGATTTGCAGTTGGGTTTGCAGGAGGTAATTACATCCCAATCTCACTGAATGACTGTTCCTCCAATGAAGATAAACTCCTTGGAGTGGGGCTGCACATGGCAGGGATCAGTTGTATTCCAGAGGCCAGGCATGGCAGGGCAGATAAGGAATGTTTGCGTTGCTGCTGCTTTATCTGCTGACCTATTAAAAGCTTTTCTGTCTGAAGGGAGTGAGGAGCCACCAAGGGGGTTAATCCCACAGCTCCTCACTCCTGATGGATGCGATTCCGGCCTCCTGGTGAGAATTGATCCCTGGCTTGGGGTTCTGTGGGTGCTCCTGCTCCTTTTTTAGGCAGGGCTGGGTTGGTTTTTGAGCTGTCCCGAGCTGAGCTCCAGGTCAGACTCCAACAAGAGGAGATTACACAGCCAGGGAAAATCCAGCTGATGCCTGGAAGGAAAGCCCTGTCCTGGGGGGCAGGGAAGGGGCTGCAGCAGCAGGACAGGAGTGGGTACAAGGCTGGATAAACCCTCTTTCCTGCTCAGGAGGCCTTTGCTTATTCCAGCACTGCAGGAGAACACACTTCTGGAATGTTGGACAGTCTTGGGCAGCCCCAGCCCTGCTGCAGGTCCTGGCTGTGCCTCAGGGGTGCTGGCTGTGCCATGGGAACATCCCAAGGGACAGGAGGAGACACCTTTGCTCTGCTCAGGCCTCTCCTGGTGTGTGACTTTAAATCCCAGCCAGCTCAGAGAACAGGCCAAAATTCTGAGGACACTTCTGGAATATTGGATAGCCTTGTGAAGCCCCAGCCCTGTGCAGGTCCTGGCAGTGCCGATGGGGACATCCCAGGGACAGGAGGAGGAACCTTCATACTCCTCAGGCCTCTCCTGGTGTGTGACTTTAAAGCCCCAGCCCTGCTCGGAGCACGAGCCAAAGCTCTGAGCTCATCCCTGTCCCAGGGAGCTGCTAAACCCCCTCAAATCTTTCTTGTTCAGCAGCACTTCATATAAATCCCATAATGTGTGGATCACTCCGGCTGCCAACGGCTCTGGGGCGGGGGGGGGGATGCTGGGGGGGATTATTGCAGTCCCTGCTCCATTCCCAGGGGATCCCGGGAAACCACGGCAGCCAGCAAACGTCTGCAGGATGGAGGCACGCTGGGACCCCCGGGAATCTGCTGGCAAACGGGATGCACTGGGTGTGGATTAACAACCCATTAGGGCAGAGGCTCAGGGCTGCCTTACTCAAATCCCCCCCGGAATGCCGGGATTCCTGCCTTCCATCCCGAGGCTCCAGCAGGGATCGCCGTCGCCTGCAGCCCATGGAGCATCGGGAGGGCTCCAGGGCACTGCCTGAAGGGAGGGCAACGATCTCCTGAGGTGAACCCAACAGGGCTGCAGTTGCTGTGGTGCCTTGAGTTGTAGCTTTTATAATTTTTTAGATTCTGTGCTGGTTTGGTGGGTAGTTTTAGGTTTCATATTAAGCGCTGCTAAGCTCTCTTCTCAAAGTAGGGAGACAAAAGAATTTCTTCTCTAGTTTGGGACCAAGGACAACCAATACAACTTTCAGGACCTAGAATGAAACCAATGGTGAAGTGAGAAGGAAAAAACAAGGAGGATGGAGCTTCATAACTCGAAGCTGTAATTGCACAATTAACTCCAATATGCTGATGGAGCAGAACTTACAAAAGTGTGAGACCTCGTGACCCTTTGTCCATTTTGTGACCATTTTGGGTTCATCTTGGGCGTAGCCCAGCTGGATTCTTGTGCTGCCCAGGTGTGTTCATTGAGGCTTTTAATAAATCCCTGCTTTATCCTTTTGCTCTGTCCAGTCTCTGTTCCAGGTCAGCCTCCAGAAGGCATCATCTGGATGTTGCCGAAGGAACACTCGGGATCACTCAGGAACACTTGGGAAAACTTGGGAATGACTCAAACCTGCTGCTGGAGGAGCCACAGCCATGCAGGAAGAGCTTCTGGCTATGACTGGGCACAATGTCCTGCCTGCTTTTCCCATTCTCCCAGGGAATCACTGCCCAAGGGGCTTCCAGGAGCAGCATGACCCCAATTTCCCCCTTCCTGCTGTGTCAGGGAGTTCATCTTGGTGGCCAAGGAATGACTTTTAATCTGAATTTTCTCTCTCCAGAAATAATCACCTTGAATTGGTGACAAAACCCACCCTGGGGGGAGGCATTTTATTCCTGAGGGACACTGGATCCCTTCAGGGATCATGACCTGGTTGTTGGAGGTGACTGAGAAATACATATTCCAAAATATTGGACTCATCGGTGGAATCCTTCTTCCCCCCCCAAAAAAAAAATCAAAAATAAAATTTTAAAAAAATTTATAAAAACCAAAAGATATGGAAGTTCATGCTCAAAGTTCATGCTGCAGGGGCCACCTCTGCCATGGTATGCTGGGCTTAAATTTGGGACAGACACATCACATTCCCCTCAGTCCCTGGGTTTGCACAGCTCAGGTCCCAAATCCCTCAGGAATTTCATGTGGACAGTTTTGCAATGGGAAGAACTCCCTGTTGCCACCTACTTGGGTGCAGATTGGCAGCACTTTGAATCCAGTTCAGAATTCCAGGAATGGGTTGTATTGGGATGGAAAACAGCAGGAGGAAAAGGGAAACTTTTTCTCTTTTCCCTTGCTGCTCTGATGCTGTGGAATGCTCAGATAGATCCCTGGTATTCAGGCATTGGGATCAGCCCAGCTACAAGGGATTGCGAAAATTATAATGACATTTTTGCTTCCTGGAAAACACAGTTTCATCCAAAATAAAACCTTTGCAAAAGGGGAAAAAGAAATGAAGATAAAAATAGCCCAATGAATAGGCACAGCAGGAAAATTCCGATCTGGTCATGGAATGAGCGTCAGCATTCCCTGTTTGTGAGTTCCTCACTCAAAGTGGGTTTTGTTACAATATTGGAATGAAATAAAGTCACTAAGAAAAGTTGCTTTTCAAAAGCTCTTTGCAGCACTGGGATAAAGCAGAGGCTTCCTGGTGAAACTAAAATCCAAACTCTGGGAGCTTTCTGGATCTGTGTGAATTTAGGAGAATGTCAGCAAGACCAGAAATCCCAGAGAAAATAGGAATCTTCCTGCCTGAGAAGGCAGTGAATATTAGGCCTGTCCATCTCCCTAATTTCTTGAATTATTCCTTTCTTTCCCTATTCTTTGGGCAGGTGAGGCACTGAGGGAGGTTCCTGCTCCTCACAGCCCCGTGGGAATTGAGCCTTAATTCCTTCCTGGCCAGCCCTGCCTGCTCCCGCCACAGAGCCTCCTGGGAATGCTCCTCATCCCAATGGCAAAGCCAGCCCTGAACCTCACACTAACATAAACCCAAGTCTGGCGCTTGAGATTAAACTCAGCTCAGAGATTGTGCCTTTGTACACTTGCAAATCTTCCACTCCAAGGGAGCTGCTCCGAGTGTCAGGATGGGCAGGGAATGGAGAAGAAGCAGAAAGCTGAGCTGTTTTGTTGTTCTTCTACAAGATTTTATTGCTCTTTTTCACATGATCCTTTTCGTTATTTTCTTTTCCCTAGGGGAATGTTGTTCTTTTGTTGCTGAACTGACCTGGAAAGGGTGAGGATGATCCGGAGGTTTTGGCCTTGCTCACTTGTTGAATGCTGTTGGTGCCTCAGCTCCCACAGATCCACAGTGTCCAGTCCAATGGAGGCAGGACAGGGAGCAGGGGGGTGGCACAGGAGGCTGTGGGAAGCTTTAATTACCCCGATTGTCCCCGGAGCCTGAGATCCTAATTGCTAATAAATATTCCTGCTGAGTAGCTTTTATTTTTCCAGGGCGATGGAATAACAGGGAAAATATGTGAAAGTCCCTGGATTTCTAGAGTGTGTTTTTCTTTCATTTATATTTCCCTAATTATGCTGTCATGGACTGCTGAAAATTGGACACCCCCCCCTTTTCTTCCCTTCCCAAAAATGACCAAATAAACAGAGCAGTGACAACCGAGCTGAGATGAAGAAGAGATGGAAGGGGTAGTGCTGTATCCCACTCCAGCTCCTCTCCTCTCCTCCTCCCCTCTTCCTCTCCTCTCCTCTCCTCTCCTCTCCTCTCCTCTCCTCTCCTCTCCTCTCCTCTCCTCTCCTCTCCTCTCCTCTCCTCTCCTCTCCTCTCCTCTCCTCTCCTCTCCTTCTCCTCTCCTCTCCTCTCCTCTCCTCTCCTCCTCCTCTCCTCTCCTCTCCTCTCCTCTCCTCTCCTCTCCTCTCCTCTCCTCTCCTCTCCTCTCCTCTCCTTCCTCCTCTCCTCTCCTCTCCTCTCCTCTCCTCTCCCTCTCCCCTTTCCTATTTCCTCTCCCCTCTTTTCTCACCTCTCTCTCTCTTCCCTCTCCTTCAGGACCCCCTCTTGCCATGGAAAAGCACTTCCCCTCCAATCCAGGGGTACTGTCAGCACACCCCAGCTGCTCTGCACGTTTTAAATAACGTTTCACTGAGCTGAGTGTGTGGTACAGAAACCACAAGTGTGAGGATCCCACAGCCCATAAATATAAAGGATTGTACAGACAGAGGAGACTCCAGAGGGGAGCACACCCAGCAGTGGGATCACACCTCAAATCCAGTCTATTGCAATCCATGTAAACCACAAAGTGCAAAGGAGGTACCATAAACACAGGTCAGGCAGCAGAGAGCTCTGGGAAGCCTTTTCCAGGTTTCGGTGTGTCAGGAGCTGAGGCAGGAGATGGCTTTAGGTCTCCAAAACTCCTGGCTCTTTTTCCCAAGTGCAGAAGGCCTGGCACTGGATTGGGTTACTAAAGCATTCCAGCCCTGTTCCCACTCACAGAAATCTCTGCTTCCCTGAAAAATTCAAACCATTTCATTTCTCCTCTTCCCTTTCCCCTCCCCTGGCTGGGCTCTGCCACGGGCCAGGTGGGTTTGTAGCCCATTAGCCAAGGTGCTGAGGGTATAGAGGCAAATTCCACAAGGCAAATTCCACCTAAGGAAGCAGGACTGATGGTGCAGGAATGTCCCAGGGCTCCTGGAACTCTGCTGTGCTCGGGACAGAGTGACAGAGCCACAACCTGTGGCCATTCAGGGGACTCTGTGACACCACCTGGCACAGGTTCCCCAAGGAAGCTGTGGCTGCTCCATCCCTGGAAATGTCCAAGGCCAGGCTGGACAGAGCTTGGAGCAACCTGGGATTGTGGAAGAGGTCCCTGCCCATGGCAGGAGTGGGGCTGGATGGGATTTAAGATCACTTCCAACCCAAACCATGATATTCAGGCCCAAACAACTTCTGTGACCTCATCCCTCTCCTTGCCCTTCTCCTCTCCCATCATCTCCCCTGTGTCGTCCATGATCCTCTCAGGGAAGGTGCTGTGCAGATTTTCCTGCAGAGCTATTAAGTTCTTGCAGTTTCCCTGTGGATCCTATTAGCCAAAGAATTTGCTCCTTTTCCAGAGCTCTTTTTTACTCTTTTAAATGAAAACACTTAAAAATATGTCTATGTACACCTTGGCTTGGAGATGGAATTTCAGAGCTGAGGCCGTGCACACACATTTCTGCCTCTTTCTACCTCAAACATTTTATTATATCCACAAATGTATGAAAAACCCATTAGAGAATTGGATTCCCTCAGTGCACTGGGTTCCCTGAGCAGGCTGCAGCTCTTTCCCAGCTCCAGGAGCCTGGATTCGTGCTGATCCTGCCATCCATGACATTTCTGCCCAGCTCTGGGTGTGCAGCCCTGCCTGGCACTGCTCCTTCCCCAGTTGAGGGGCAGAACACACTGGGATCTAAAGCTTGGGCAGATTCATTTCCATGGCTTCCTGCATGGGGGACCCTCAGCAAGGTTGGATGAGCCCCAAACAGATCCCAACATCCTCCCAGTGGGCCCAGTGCTGTGATCCAGTCTGTCCCATCATCACAGGACCCTAGGATGGTTTGTGAGAGGAACGATGGATTTGTCTTTCCCAACAAGCTGTGGGTTTGCAGGTAGATAAAACCAGCACTGAGAGATAAAAGGAACAATGGGAAGGATTCCACTGATGAATGGGAAAAAGCTATTTGCCTTTGAAAACAAACTATAGGTTTGCTGGTAAATGAAATTGGATATTGAAAGGTGAAAGAAACAATGGGGAGAAACCATAAATTCTATAAGAATTAAAAATTCAAAGGGAGGGTTGTACATTCGAGGAAAATCTCAGGTATCAGGCGTTCTGGGCAGTCTGTGCCCCTCAAGTACCTCAGCCAGTGGGGAAAGAGACAGGGAAATGGGGCCAGGAAATTGGGATAAAAAGGAGAGGCTGCATCCTCCAAAACTTTGAGAGACCCCAGGGGACTGCCCCATGGCCCTCCCTTTATTGGAATAAAGTCAAAGGACTCCTCTGTCTCCTTTTTGAACACAAACCTCTGGTGTTCGTGGATTAATTTTCCTGACATTCGGGATGCAAGGGATCTTACAGTTCATTGTGGACACCTCCACTAGCCCAGGTTGCCCCAAGCCCAGCCTGGCCTTCAACACTTCCAGGGATCCAGGGGCAGCCACAGCTTCTCTGGAAAACCAGTGCCAAGGCCTCACCAATTCTGGCTGGAGCTGACCAAATATATTTGAAATCAAAAGAAAGGCTCTCTCTATCTTTTCCATAGATATTCCTGTGAATACTTTGAGGGGCTGTCAATTGGAATTGGTGGTGGATCTGTTGGTTTCAGACTGTTGGTTTGACACCTCTGACCTTAAAGCTGCTTGACCTTAAATCCCACCCCCTGTCATGGGCAGGGACACCTCCCACTATCCCAGGTTGCCCCAAGCCCCATCCAACCTGCCCTTGGACACTTCCAGGGATGCAGGGGCAGCCACATCTTCTCTGGAAAACTATTCCAAGGCCTCCCCACCCTCACAGGGCAGAATTCCCTTCCCAATATCCCATCTCACCCTCCGGCAGTGGGAAGCTGTTCCATCCCACAGTGTCACTACCCCATCTCTCTCCACCCCAAGTCCCTCCTCCCGGCACAGCCCGCGGGTGTCCCCATCCCTCATGTCCCATCTCATCCGTGTCCCTTCTCGTCTCCTCCCCCTCCTCCTCCTCTCCTGCCACTCTCCCGAGGCTGCCGTGCCTGCAGCCTGCCTGCTGCCGCCTGTCCCCGCTAGAAAGCCCTGCCTGTGGTGCCTCACAAAGCTCCCTTTGAGCCCCGAGTGGCGGCGGGGGGAGGCTCTTGTGGCTGGGGCTGGCGAGTGGCTGCAGAAGGACTTTGTGAGAGCGCCAGGAATCTCATTACAGCCCCTGACTGCCGGGATGGTGCCCGCAGAGCCACCCAGGCACCGCAGGCTCGGCGCTCAGGGAGCTGCGGAGGGGATGGAGGAGACCTCGGGAGCTCCCAGAATGCCAAACCTTTCAAGGCAGGAACCCACTCCCAGGTTTTGTGCAGGCTGGGAGAGCGGCTGAGCCCTGACACTCATCCCTAACACTCCCTCAGTCCGTCTTGACTGGAGGAATTTCCACCCGGCCAACGCAGGAGTGTGGAATTGCTCCCTCAGTCTGCCTGCGCCCGCTAAGGGTTAATGCCGGGCCCAGGCAGAGAATCCATCTCCATTTCAATGCTTCGTTAAGAGTTTTGTGGTGAAACAAAGCAAAGCCATCCAAGTTTGGTGACAATTTTCCCACAGTCATCCGCGTCTCTGATTCATTTTCAGCCCCAGATTGGAGTGGTAATGGCCCGACCACAGAACATTTCCTGGGGATTAATCACGGATGGGAAAGGGCTGCAGCTCCAAACTGAGCTCCAGGTGCCCCCGGATTGTCCTTCTGTGTCAGGAATTAGCGGCTGCTGAGGTCATTCCTGCTCTGACTCCGCTGGTGCAATTATAACCCAATTCCTGCTAATTACCAGCAGGTTCAGACATCAATGTGCCGCGGGCTCGCGGCAAATCCAGCTCCTGACCTGTCATTCCCGGCCAGCTGCTGCGTCCAGGACATCAGTAGGCATGGAGATCCCTGGGGAATCTCTTAGGTACTTCTCTGTCGTCCCTGTCTTTGTATTTTGTGACACCTGGGCTCTCAGGTGATCGATGGATGGATGGATCAGACTTCTTTCTACCCAAAGCCTGCAGAACATCCCCAGGTTTCAAACACCCCACTTTCCTTCCAGGGAGCAAGTCAAGCCTGGAAAAGCAAATCCCAGAACATAATTCAATCAAAAGCCTTTTTTCCCATGCATGACCCAGAAATTCCTGGTCAGAGGTGGCATGGGAAGGGCTGGCTCCGAGGGGTGGCTCCTGGTCACCGTGCTGGATGTGGGGCCCCGTTTTCCACTGTTTCTCCAGCTCAGGGAAATATCCATCCATCTATCCAGGTTCCATCCAGTTCCCAATGGAAAGAGCAGCCCCGGGCACGGAAGGGTCGAGTTCTCCCCTCTGCCTTCTCTGCCTCCAGCTGCGTGCAGCAGGAGAATATCCCGGGAGAGGGACCCACGGTGGGATCCGGGGCTGCTTCAGACTCGTTTGGAAACACGAATGCCACGGGGGAAAGAGAATTTGTTCCTGTCCCAGCTGAGCACCAGCACTGGTACAAGCACCAGAGCCAGCAGCAGCACTGGCATCGGGGCCAGGACCAGCACCAGAACCAACACCAGCACCACCAGCAGTACCAGAAACAGCACCAGAACTAACACCAGAACCAGCATCAGAACCAGAACCTGAACCAGAAGCAGAACCAGCCAGCACCAACACTAGCACCAGAACCAGCATCAGCACCAACACCAGAATCAGGTCCAGCACCAACACCAGAACCAGAACCAACACCAAAACCAGAACCAGCACCAGCACACACCATCAACACCCACCCAGGTCCAGCACCAGAACCAGCACCAACACCAGCTGCAGAACCAGCCTCAGCTCCAGCCCTGCCCCCTGGCCGCAGCTGGCCCTGGCTGTGGGTGCCACTGCTGTCCCCATTCCCCTGCCTCCTGCCGCCACTGCCTGCTGGGTGCAGCCACACTTCCCAGCCCGGCTCAGCCAGGGAGATGAGAAGGAGAAGGGGGAGCCAGAACATCCCCCCTTCCCCAGCCTCCAGCCCTGCCTGGGCACCGTGGCTGCGCCACAGGGAGGTTTTGGGCTGCAATCGCTGTTTGCTGCCTTGTTTTATACAAGAATTAAACACCTGCCTTTTGAAGGCTCCTTCTCGTTGCTGGGAACTTTCCCCAGCGCTGTGTCCCCCTTTAATTTCCTCCGGCAGAGCTGCCTCCCGTCACCTTCCCATTTCCACGGCATCGCAGCACACCGGTACCTGCATCCACCTCTTGTGCTGGGGCTTTGAAGTTGAAATTCCATCTCCCTGCATGATCAAATCTTTGATTTCTGATTAAAGCTGTCAAAGAAACAGTTTCCTGCCTGCTGAAAATTCAGATTTCAAATAAAATAAAAAGACAAAATCTGCATTGGGCTGAAACATAAAAATACCTTTTTCCGTGGAGCTAAGAAAGGAAAACAGCGTCAGCACAGGTTGGTCCCAGCGTTTTATCTCAGCTGCAGCCTTTGCTTTCCCTCCTTCCACTTCTTTTGTTATGATTGGCATATTTTTGGAAATATGAGCCCGTGTTAAGTGAGAAGACAAGGAAATTTTCACTTTTGGAGCAGCAAAACAAAATCTTCCTGAAAAAATATATGAGGAGGCTTGGGTTTTTTTTCCTTTCCCCCCAGCTTTTGGAATAGAAATTGTCCCATCAAAATCTGTCCTAAGGAATGGGTGAGTAAATAAGTAAATAAATGTTTCTGGTTTGATCAAGCAAGAACAAGAATGATTATTAAATTCCCAGATCACATCCCATCCCCTGGGATCTCCCTGATGAACACCTCAGCAGACATTCCCCTCCCTCCTGGCACATCCCTTCCAGCACAAACAATGGGCCCAAAAGGGAAAGAGGGAAAAGGCCAAATTCAAAAATCCAGCTGGGAGCTTAAACGAGAAGCCTGACACTGTGAGCACAGCCTAGATGGAAAAAATATCCCTTTTCCGTGGCATGGAATGTGTCCCTTCATCAGGAGGCTGCACACATGTGGGAAGTGAATGTGTGGATGAGGAAAGTGCTGGAATAACAGATCCTGCTGTGGCAGGGAGGGTCTGGATTGGGAAGGTTGGGGGATCCAGTGCTGGGATTTTATGGATTGTTGCTTCCCATGTCTTAAATCTCTGGTGTGGGAGCAGCCAGCCCAGGCAGGGATGTTTGCAGCCAGCCCTGGTATGGGAATGAGGAGGATGAATCCAAGGATTTGAGGGATAAGTGCTTCTCAGGGGGGTGAAAGACAGGGGGATGAAAGACAGGGGGATTTTCCAACGATGCCTGGCACAGGCAGCTGTGGGAGTTGTGGGTGGGGATGGGTGGCAGTGCTGGGTCTGTCACTGCTCCCCCAGGACATCCTGCTGTCCCACCCTGTCCTGGGTCACAGGGACAGCCTGGAAAAGCCATTCCTCTGTCCCTGCAGCCACCAGGATTGAGTGGGGAGAGGAAGGCAAAGGAAAACCCAAAGGCATCCAGACCCTTTAGATATGGGGGTAGAAGTGGGTAAGAAATTCTCTCCCAGCGTTTGGGTACAGAACTGGGACACAAACCCTTTCTCCAGTCTTTGGGAGCAGAACTGGCAGACAAACCATTTCTCCAAATCTTTGGGAATAGAATTAGGGGGAAAATCCTCTCTGCAATCTTTGGGTGTAAAGTTGGTAGACAAACCCCTTCTTCTCCAGTCTTTGGGAGTAGAATTGAGACCCAAACCCTTTCCCCAGCCTTGGCACTCTCCCCACGCCCCTGTCCCCGCCAGGCTCCGTGGCCCAGGTGCCCACGGGGCTGCGTTCCCAACTCCTGGGTTTAATCTCCACATTTATGGGCCATGTGCATTTATTTAACAGGTCTGGCCCGAGCAGCAGCGTGTGCCAAGAAGGAACAATCATCCCTCATTTCCCAGCTGTGACATCATCAGCTCATATTTCACGGATATGATGTCACTGCTGCGCAATAGGACTCGGGATTTTCAAAAGGTTTTTATTAATGCTGAGGCTTTTTTTGGGTGGTTTTTTTTTTTTTTTTTTTTTTTTTTTTTTTTCCTCTGGTCTGGCCAGAACATCTGGAGCTGGGAAACTTCAAGAGTCCGAATATTCACGAGTTGGAGCAGACAGAATTCCTACCCACAGGACTTCTGGGAGTGAAGGCGGACAGATAACGATGTGGGGATCCAGGAGCCACAACCAACTGTGGAAAAATCAAAGAGCAGCAGGAAGGGGGTGAGGCAGAGGGGTGGGGGGCTGGGGACATGTCCTCACCATCCATGAGCAGGTTGGGGACACCAGGCTGGGGAGGGGATGCCACAGAGCCACACCTGGGGTGGTGGCAGAGGAGGAGTGACACCTCCAGGGTGGAGAGAGGTCCATCCTTCTGCTTTTCCAGAATAAAGGAATTTTTGCAGCTTCACAGAGATCCTGGGAAGCTGGGAAGGTGGGAAGGAAGAGAATTCTGGGGGAGAGGGTCTGCTGGGCAGGCAGCACAAACTGGGGAGAAGGGACAGAAGCCTTGGGAAAGTGCAGCAGGAATTAGGGGGTGCAAAAAAACCTTGAGGAGGTGCAGCAGGAATTGGGAGGTGGGACAGAATCCTTAGGGAGGTGCGGCAGCCTGGACAGGGCAGTGTGTCCCACTCTGTAGGATTGGGAAGCATCCCCTGTGGCACCTGGCTGTGGGATGAGCACCCCTTGGGATGCTTGGCACCCTCCCAGGATCTCACCCTGCCTCTCCCACCCTCTCCCCCTTGGTGAGAGCCATGGGACACCTGGAGCTGGAACAAGGTGTTAAAAGGACTGGGATGACCATTCCTTGGAATCTCTAATTAATCCATCCCAGCTGCATCCCTTTGGGATTCCCCCCAGCAGCCTTCATGCAAGAGAGCACAAGAAGTCCCAGACAATGGAAATGCTTTTTCCGTGAGCCTTCGCAGCAGAAGTCGGAATGTCAAACACGGCTGTCGGGAGAATCCCACGGAACTGATGTCACCATGCTCCAAGCAGTGTCCCCTGCCATGCACCAATCCCCAAAAATGTCAGTCCCTGATTCTGAATGAGGAATGGCCTGGGAATGGCAGGAATTCTGCTGCTCTATTCGTCCTGCCAGGCTCGTTGTAACCCATTTATCCAGCTGCACCAGTGGACTGAAAGCTTTTATAAATCCCTCGGGAGCTCCCCGTGAGCCTGGAGCTTCTTCCAAGGGACCCTGGGCAGCTCTGGTGGCTACACTGAGGAGAGAAAGGTTGGAGAATGAAGCCTGACAAGCTGATGAGATAAACTGGTCAGATCAAAGGCTGACAGCAATAATTGTACACGGCGTTGCTGTGCAAAGCTAATTTAGACACAGATGAGCCCATGACAGACTCACTGGAGGGTGGCAGACGAGCAGGGAATGGAGAGCACTTCATTTATCCTCCCTGGAAGTGGGGGGAGCACCAGGAGCAGGTGACTGGGGCAGATTTCCCCTCACTCTCTCCCCTTCCAAGTTATCAAACTTTATCTTGGTTCCTTTGCTGCAAATTAGCAAGGAAAAACACTGAATCCATCAAGGCTCCTGCTCATTTCCCAGTCCACGAGGGAGAAGTCAGGATGATTTATTGGGAGGGTGAGGGGATGCTGGAACAAACTGTCCAGAGAAGCTGTGGCTGCCCCAGCCCTGGAAGTGTCCAAGGCTGGGTTGGACAGGGCTTGGAGCAACCTGGGACGGTGGAAGGTGTCCCTAGATATACTGGAATGGTTTTAAACTAAAGGAGGAGAGATATGGATGAGATATTAGAAAGGAATTCTGCCTTGTGAGGGTGGGGAGGCCCTGGCACAGGGTGCCCAGAGCAGCTGTGGCTGCCCCATCCCTGGAAGTGTCCAAGGTCGGGTTGAATGGGGCTTGGAGCACCCTGGGATGTTGGAAGGTGTCCCTATCCATGGCAGGGGGTGGAATGGGATGAGTTTTAAGGTTGTTTCCAACCCCAACCACTCTGGGATTCTGTGGTTCTGCAAAACAGGGCCTTGATTTTCTCCTGCAAAACACCACATTTTCACACCATGTGGGGCTTTTTCTGTGCTTATAAATCAAACCAGAACCATAATTTCTCCCACTTTATTTTTTTCCAGCTCACTCGGATCATTGAGAATTGCAGGAGTTTCTTCTGGTGGTGTTCAGGCTTGCCTGCTGCTTAGGGTCTCTGCAAAGAAATCCTCTCCTGGTTTCTCCATTGCCTTCCCTCTGGTCTCCCCATGTCTGGCAGGAGCCAACCCCTGGAGATGCAAACCCCGTGTCCTCCATCCAACACCTGCAGCAGGACAGGTTCCCGAGCACCCCTGTCCTGGAGATCCTGCTGTCCTCAGCCCTCGGGAAGCTCTGGCTCCAGGCTGGGAAGCAGCAGGATGCAGGCACCGGCGCGGGCTGGCAGACGAGGGAGGAACTGAAGGGAGAAGAATTTTCACTTCATATTTTATGCAAAACTGACACTTTCAGCCCAAGAAGAAACGCTGTGCCCACCCCTCTCACCCAGCACAGGCAGGATCCATCCCGGTGGGATCGGCCGGCGCTCCCTGAGCCCATCCCGTGCCACGGGCAGGGAAAGCCGCTCGGCCCTGCCCTGCCGCCGTGCCCAGCCCGGCTGGCTGCGCTGCAGCTGCCAGAACAATGGGAACAATCCCAATAACCCCCCTTTCCCGGGAATACTGCGGGCTCTTGGCAGCTCCTTCGCACACAATTAGCATTTCTCGTCAGGCGGGGGAGCGCAGATTGCAGGCGCTGCGGAGTGTTTTGCACAACAGACTGAACCCAATATGGCCCAGCCTGGACCCGCAGCTAAAAGCGGCTTCCCAGCAGGACAGACCCGGCAGGGCTGAGGCCCCAAACGCGCCCGAGGGCTCCCCGAGGGGAGCGGGGACACTGCCCCCACTCTGATTACCGGCAAGGACTCCCCTCTCCTTATCAAGGGAAAAAGAGGTGGATACGGGTGGGTCCGGGCTCGGAAGAAGGGCTGGGACTCACAGGGAGCTCAGGGGTCAGGGACACACAGAGCCATAGGATGGTTTGGGTTGGAAGGGAGTTTAAATCCATCCAATCCCACCTCGCCATGGCAGGGACACACAGAGCATGGTTGGTGAAGATATCCACAATCCCCCCCGCCATGGGCAGGGACACCTTCCACTGTCCCAGGCTGTTCCAACCTCGTCCAACCTGACCTTGGACACTTCCAGGGGTGGGGCAGCCACTACTTCTCTGTTCCAGCATCTCTCCACCCTCACAGGGAGGAATTCCTTTCTAATATCCCATCCAAATCTCTCCCCCTTTAATTTAAATTAATCCCAGTATATCTAGGGGTTCCCAGTGGGTGATCCACCCTTTCCAGGCTGGGAGAGGATGGACCTGCACGGGCTGACACTGCTTGTGATGCTCCTGCTCCTCAGCTGCCGGTGCCAGGAGTCACAGTGCCAGCCCGAGGGGGTCACACCACGATCAGCTGCTCAGCTGGTCACTTGTTAAACCACAGCCACCCCAGCTCACACTGCAGCCTCCAAGCACCACTTGGAAACATTCCCAGAGCCTTGTCTGTCCGGGCAGGCTGGATTGATAAATCCAGGGACTGCCAGACTCACATCCCCTGTTAAACCCAGCCCAGCCCATGGACAGTAGCGCTCCGTGATTAATTGCTGTGCTTAAAACTCCTATTTATAGACACGCTGCAAGTGCTGTGCCAGGGATAGAGCAGCCCGAGGCTCCTACACCGGCAGCTCCCAGGGCTCAGCAGCTGATCCCACAGCCTCACACTCCCGGATGTGGAGCAGCTCAGCTCCTTATCCAGCCAGGGGTTCCCTCCCTCGTCCTGCTCACCCACGGATCTCATCGGGCTCCCTGATCTCAGTGGTGATGCTGGGGGTGTGGTTGGATGCTAGAGATGCCGTTGGTTGCTGTTGGATGCCCACAGGGCTAAGGAGCTTTAGCTGGAGCTTGGCACCTGCAGCGATGAGGAACAGGACCTGGAGGCACTGCTGCTCCTTGACCTCGCCTCACCCCAGAGCCAGCACTGGAATCCCGCAGTCTTTGATTCCCTGGGAGGCTCCAGGCCTTGCCCTAGGCTTCCCTGGGCTTTGCCTGAGCTGCTGCTTGGGAAATGAGCTGTAGAAGATCCAGATTTCAGCCAGCAGCTGAGAGAAGTGGTTGGGAAGGACGTCTTTGGGTAGCAATACTCAGCAACCAACAGGTTCCTACCCTACAAACAGTTCTCTTTACCCTGCAGTTTTCTATAAAACAAAACAAGCAAAAAAGGAAATACATTTCACCCTGCTTTTATTTTCATGAAAGCTCCAGCTGTTATCAACATTGAGGTACTGGGCAGGGAGGGTTCAGGGATATTGCTGCCACCAACTTCACACTGCACAGGGCATCCCACTGACAGGACATGCCAATGACCAGAACATCCCACTACCAAAGCATTCTGGTGCTGAGAGCATCCCACTGACAGGAGCATCCCACTGCCAGAACATCCCACAGCCCAGAACATCCCACTGCCCAGAACATCCCACTGCCCAGAACATCCCACTGCCAGAACATCCCACTGCCCAGAACATCCCACTGCCCAGAACATCCCACACTGCCCATAACATCCCACTCTCAGGAGCATCCTCCATCCCCTCTTTGCCTATCCCCCTCTCCAGCCCCACGTTTGGGCAGAGTTGGGACAGGCTGGTGGTGGGGAGGGGAGCAGTGGCTCCTTGAGCACACAAAGCAATCCATGGCAGCCCCATCCAGCTGTGGATTTGTCCTCTGCCAGGAGCCTCCCAGCCCTTCCCTGGGCAGCCACAGCTCTCCTGTCTGGGCTCCCGAGCTGCATTCCCACTCTGTGGGTTTGTGGTGTGGGGAAACATCCCGAGTTTGTGCTGTTTGGGATGTGAACGTGTCTGGTGGGGAATGATCCCCCCCTGTCCACACTCACACACACAGGGGGAGCCAAGGGGGAGGGAGCTTTTCCACACGGACACAAAACAATCCCTATTTGTCTCCGAGACAGACCCCACCGTGGGTTTCCTGGGGTCACGCAGCTGCAGGAACATGTGGAAAAGAAATGTCTCTCTGCTCAGCACTGGACATTCGTGTAATTCAATCTATTGCTCCCATGTGCAAGAAATCCACCAAAGTGGCCCCATTCCAAATGGCAGGAAATGCAGAGTGTCAGGGACAGAGGCAAATCCTCTCCCAATCCAGGGCTTTATTTTATTTTAATTGAGTTGGACTGGGAGAGGCAACGGAGGTCGTGTGGGGCTGGGGGAGGCAGCAGCACAGGCTGGGGACATCCCACTGCCCCTTTCTGTGGTCACACATCACCAATGGCCTGAAACTGCTGGGGAGGTGCCACAGGGACCTTGAGGTGCCAGGACGAGCTCACTTGGCCCCCAGAGCAGAGGTGTCTGCAATTTTCTGCCATTCCCATTCCCAAAATCCTGCCACATCCTCCCAAAGAAGTTCACGATGACTTTCCACATGACCCACCGGCACAACAAAGCCTTTCCCATGGGATTTTGGTGCCCAGGGATCACTTTCTCCCTGCAGACCTTCACCCCAACCCCTGGGCTCCCTGAGGAGCTGGGCTGGTCATGCCAAGCTCCAGTTAAATCCTGTTTGACTCCCAGGAATGCTGCTCCAGGATGTGAGCCTAGGTTACCTCAGCTGAGCCTTAAATGGATTTTTCCGTTAAGAGAGGATTTTTTTTTGGTCTTGTTTTATTGAAAAGGAATTTGCAGTAATTAGCTCTTACAGGGGATTTCACTGTTCTCTCTCCTCCTCTAAAGAATAAAACACTTATTACAACACATTGTTTAACGTGATCTCCACTCCCAGGGATTTTTCTTTCCTCATGTGATGATCCAGCCCTGCCTTTGGACTTCAATGCTCTAAATCTTCTTGCAGCCCTGAGCTGTGCCCTGATTCCTCTGCCTGGATCCACATTTATCTTTCCCCCTAGTCATTGATGCAGCTGGAGATGAGAGAGCTGTGAAAATAAGTCTTTTTTTTCCCCTTTTCCCCTGATTTGTTGGATTCTTATTGGGCAGAACATCCCATGTCTGCTTCCACGGGCACCCGGAGAGCAGCTGCCCCTCACTGAGACACAGAGAGCAGATTTTGCCTAAAAATCTCTGTCCCTCCCTTCACCTGTGCTAAGCTAGGCTTTATTTCAGCTGTTGGGCTTCATCTTCCTCCTTGAAGAGCAGGCTGGGAGTGGAGCTGGGAGAGAAGCGATCAAACCCGGGTCAGGACACACCAGGTGTGCCTCCTGCTCTGGGACAGCGGCATTTCCCTGCTAGCCATAACCTGTGTTTTCCTGTTCTCATCCCTATTTTCTCCCATCACTCGTTACAGCCCGTGGGCTGACCTGAACACCTCCCCTGCTCTCCTTCCCTCCATCCTCGGCATTCGAGCCTGGAGGAGTCTCCCGGTGCTCTCCATCACTCCCGGGGGAGACTCCCGGTGCTCTCCATCACTCCCGATGCTCTCCATCACTCCCGGTGCTCTCCATCACTCCCAGGGGAGGCTCTCGGTGCTCTCCATCACTCCCAGAGGAGGTTCCCGATACTCTCGATCTCTCCCTCTGTGGGCTGAAGCGTGTTTTCCCTCGTGAGTGTGTTCAATCTGCTCCTGGCCCGAGTCAGCTTTGTCTGAGCCCGAGATTAAACTTCGGCGCGCTCGTGTGCTTGTTCTCGTTGCCGTCACGCCGCCCCTTTAAAGTCGCTGTACAAATCCTGCCCTGCAGCTCCTTGATTGTGTTCCTGCTTCTCCTCTGAACTCCCTCCAACCCATCAGCAGCGCTCCGGCGGCAGCGCAGGTGCAGCCGCGGGAGCCTTTGCCAAAAGCCTCTGCTCCTCCGCGATGCCCCGGCGCAGGGGGACCCGGCGGGGACGAGGGGGGACACGGCGTGTAAAGAATAAGGTGCCAGCCCCGGTGCCAGCCCCGCTCAGGGATCGCTCGCCAGGGCCATTCCAGACAAAGCCGTGCCGTTAACAGCTCCTCTGGCTGCTCTGTCAGCTCCCATTAGCGGCCTGGGGAAGCAGCACTTCCCGAGGCTTTGCCGGATAATTTGTGTGTTTAATACACCTCAAACCCACGTTAGGCTGCAATTAAGGCAGGAGGAGGGAGCCGGAGCAGAGGAGACGCCGACCTCCCGCTGCCTGCTCAGATCCTGCTGCTTTCTGCGCCGGTGGAGGATGCCAGGGAAGCTGGAATTAGAGGCAAAAGCGTAATTTGTCATTTGCAAGTCTGAGCCAAAGGCTGGGCTGGTGGGAAGAGAAATGGGAGAGCTGGGAGCTCCTCGCGGGAAATTACCACTCAATGAGCTGAGCCGAACATTCCAGCTCACTGGCAGCAGCTGATCCAGGCTGGTGGTTGGGAGACAGGGACACGGAGCTGTGGGATGGCAAAGGGGATCCCACAGCCCGACAGAGCTGTCACACAGGTCACTGCAAGGAAGGTGCTGCAGCACAGGCCGAGGCCCAGCTCCACACTTCATCCAGGGAATAGGAAATTCCTTTTCCTGACACCACCAGGCCTTTTGGCTTTGCCTAGTTAATGTTTTTGTTGTGTGCAGCTGGCAGACAAAACTCAGTGATAGAGAAAATAAAGTGAGAGCAGCTCACCCCACTTTGGTCCTTGTAGGAGTTTGGGGTCCACACTGGGGTTTAACCATCCCATTGGAAAACAGCTCCCCCCCATGAGGAACACACAGACCTGTCCTCGTTCCAGATACACAAGCCCTGCTCCACGGCAGGAACTGGGAACTGCTGGGAGTAGGAAAGCCTTTGGTGAGTTCTGCAGCAGGATTTACTCCCTGAGCTCTACACCAACCCAGGTTTCACTGCTGCCAGGGGGGAGCTCCCACTCCTTTCCCCCACACAGGACAGGGAACGTGAGTTGACCCACACATGCCCGTGGGCAGAGCCAGAGCCACAGCTCCTGCTCTGGTGGCCTCCCCACGTGGACCTGGCACGTGGATGTCCGTGGTGTGTGGGAAGGACAGGACAGGGATCCTCGGTGGTGGGAGCAGCACAGTTCTCCCCACACCAGGCAGGAGGGATTTCTGCAGGGATAAAACTGAATCCCCCAGATTAAACATGTTTCAAAGCTAATCAGAAGGAGCGGTGTGTGGGAGCCAAGCATCCTCAGAACTGTCAGCAACGTTCTCTTTTTCCTCAGGGGCTGCTTCAGAGGGTGCCAGCTCCTTCCTCAGCATCCCTGTTTAGCTGGGTGGGAATTCGCCTCAGGCAGAGCTGCTGAAGATTTTCAGGAGCACACGAAAATCTTGCAGAGTCCATCAGGAAACCTGGCAGGAGCTGGGATGGCTCCTGAGCAGCAGAGCCCAGAGATCCTTCAGAGTGAAGTGGCCACTGAGCCTTGCAGAGCCATCCCAGCTTGGCAAGGCTCTGGGAAATGGAAATGCTGCTGCCAGCTCTGCCAGGGGCTTCTCATTCCCAGTTAAACCAGGACTGCAGCTGCCCTCTGGCCCAGCTTTTCTGGGTTTCTTTGGGAAGTGGGAGGTCTGTGGCAGTGGAGCACATGGAAAAGGGTCAGGCAGGCTTTAATCCAAGAGCAGTGCTTTGGAGAAGAGGGAAGAGTGGGAGTATCCAGAGTGGAGAGGGAGCACCGATGAGCTTTGACCTTGGTCTGAAACCTCTCAAAACATATTTAGGGCTCGGGGATCAAAATATTCCTGCTGCCCTTGGATTCCCCATATGGAAACATACTCATTCTTGAATTCCCAGTGCAGGGCTGTGGGCTGGCAGCTCCTGCACCCCCAGTTCTCATGGAAGAGTCTCCCAGTGCAGGAGGCTTTGCCAGCAAAGCTGTCAGTTCTGGGTAATCTCGTCTTTTCCTGGGAAGCCAGCACGCATTAGGATGAAAACCCTTGTGGAGTCAGGTGAGCCCAGGTGTAATCCCATAAACCATGTTCCAGAGCCCTTCAAATCTGCTCATCCACACTCAGATTTCCAGAGCTCTGTGAAGATCATTTACAGGGAGCCACAGAGAACTGGGAACAGGGACTGGGGGGTCCTAGCCCTGCCCCTGCTCCCTGGAGAATCTGATCCAGCCTGGCCCTGTCCCAGGCTGCCACTCCCAGGGTCAGGAGCAGCCCTGGGACATGACCCTGCCTGGTGAGGGGTGAGAGGAGCCCTGGGCTGCCGGAACTCTGCTTCTCCCAGGTAGCTGGAACAGGAGAGATCCCAACAAACCTCTCTGTTCCATTCTGGATGCCGAGCCCCAAACCCGGCTCTCCCCATTCCAGACCTTGTCCCCGAGGTGTGGCTGCTCCTAGGGCAGGGAGAGCAGCTGGCACAAAGCCAGGCACAGCAGCTGGACCTGGGCTGAGCTGGGCCCAGCACTGCAGCTTGGGACCAAGGCTTCCCAGGGAAGTGGCCAAACTGCAGTGAGCACCCAATCCAGCTCCTCCTTCCTCCTTGGATAGCAATGTTTTACATGGGCAGATGGTCACAGGAAAGAGAATAGTTTTAAACTAAAAAAGGACATTTGGATTGGATATTGGGAAGGAATTTTCCCTGTGAAGGTGGGCAGGCCCTGGCACAGGGTGCCCAGAGGAGCTGTGGCTGCCTCTGGATCCCTGGAAGTGCCCAAGGCCAGGTTGGACAGGGCTTGGAGCAACCTGGGATGGTGGAAGGTGTCCCTGCCCTTGGCAAGAGCTGGGGCAGGATGAGTTTTAAGGTCTTTTCCAACAGGAACCATTCCATGATGATTCCATGATGTTTTCCCCAGAGCTGGCAGCAGCAGTTGAGCCATCCTGCAGACAGATCCTGGATGGAGGGCACAGCGGGGTGTCAGGAACCTGCTCCTTCCTGGACACCAAAGAGCCTCTGCTCCCCAACCCCTCGGCCTCATGGAAACTCTATCCCTGCAAACACTTGCTCCCTTTATATCTTCCTCCTTTATTTTTTATGGAGAGGCCTTGGAGGAGAGGGAATCAGAGGGGGCTGGCACATCCCCCCTCCCCCTGGCCTCTCGGATATAAAGGGATGCAGCTGGAGGGGCAGGAGTTTCTGGAGCAGTATGGATGGGGTGAGAAAGTCATTACCTGCCTTGGGTTTCACTGTGGGAATGGCCGCACCTTTCCCTGGGAATCGCTCGGGGAGGGGGGAGAGGGGGAGGAGGGAGCAGAGGGGAAGAGAAAGGGCTGGAAGCAGCATGGGAAGAAAGGAAAAGGGAAAAGGTTGTTGGTTTTTATTTTTTTCCTTTGCATGTAGCCATAGAGGGGCTGAAATGAATTACCTGTCTCCAAAGCTGGGGGGTTCAGGGAATAATCGATTGAACACGCCACGAACTCAGATTTTATGGCTTCAGGAGCCCGGCTGGGGCTGGGGAAGTGGGGGAAGAGGGAAAGTGTTCCACACTGAGGGGACATCTCAGGGGGATGGGTTTGTCTGGCTTTTTTTTTTTTTTTTTCTTCTATTTTTCTCCCTCTCCTCTCTCTGTTTGGAGTTCTTTGGGTTGGTGGTTGTTGTTTCCCTTTTTCCAATCTTCCCTTGGGGACTTTCTCTGTTGTTCTGCAGGGGGGAACAGAACTGGATTGTGTTTCTCCTGCTCCTGACTGCAAGGAATGACATCAGCCCGAGGTGTTCCAGCATCTCCTCCCTCTGCACTCCTTCCCAGCCCCAAACTGCTCTGGAATTTAGAGTTTAATAAGGGATTATTATTGCTCCTGATCCACGATTGGGCCTGGAATGGCAGTGACTGCAAGGGAGCAGTGGATGCATCCAGCTGGTTTCTTTGGCAGCTTGCAGTGATCCTTGAGGAGCATCCCAGCCCCTTGCTGCTCCAGCAGCCCTGGATCCCAGCCCTTCCACAGGGACAGCTTTCCTGTGTCCCTTGGCACCAGTGCCAAGTGCCCCTGGAGCTTTTCCTGGAGAGCTGGCAGCAAGAACAGGTCCTCAGAGGCTCCAAGGGCCTGGATTCTGCATCCTCGTTCCCAGAGCCATTGGACACATCCCTGCCTCACCAGCATGTGACTGAGGAGCAGGAGGCAGCGCCCAGACCCCCCAGACTGAGAACAAAGGTGCAGAAATTAAAAGACAATGTCCAGAGACGAAAATAAATTAATGGAAAAGAGCAGGAACATGGTGGTGCTTGGGGGAACGTGAGGATTCCCGACAAGCTCCCGGTGATATTTGCCAGGAGAGTCATTAACTCCCACCATAGGGAGAGGGATCCAACTTTTCCAGAAGGCCCTGGGTCAGTTCCTGGGGTTTCTCTCCCTCCCTGGTGCTGTTTCCCAGCATCCCGACAGCCAAGGATCACAGCCGGCTCTGCCCCAGGGACACAGGCTGCAGGAGCAGAGAGCCATGCTCCCGTGGAGACACCTGGAATCCCAATCCCTGTGATTCCAAATCCTCTGCTAGCCTTCTGAGCAGGGTCAGGAGCCAGCAGTGCTGAGCCCTTTGGTGATCGTGCAGAATTCCCAGCTGCAGTGGAAGTGCTCAAAGCAACCGGGAAGAGCAGAGACTGAGGGAAGGATTCCAGCCTCGGCGGGAAGCAGGGCTGGAGGCAGCACAGATTTTCCCAGTTTTCTCAGTCCAGTGAGCCACAAAGTGGCCAAATTCCAGGGAACCCAGTCGGGCAACTTCAGAGCTGCTCAGCAGGGATTTGGGGCCGCATTCCTTTTCTATTGGGAGAGTGGCTCCTGCTGCCGCTGCAGTGCTGGGGAGCCAGGAGAACTCTGCCTTCCCCAGGGCACGGGAGCCAGGCATCCAGCCAGCCTCGGCATTCCCAGTGTTCCACAGCTCCCTACAACACCACAACAACCTTTGTGAGGCCCGGATCCCAAGGTCACATTGCAGACCTGGAGCCAGACACGCTAACCACAGGTGAGTCAGCAGCTCTGGGAAGATCCCGTGCCTTGCCCCAAGGCGTTCCACAGGATTCATCCTGAACCTCCAGGATCCAGCCACCTCCATCCTCTGCGTGTTTTCTCCATAATTAAAGTTGCACTGAGAAAATAAATCCTGTTCCTCGCTAATAGGACGGAGGAGGTGTTAAATTATGGCTCCGTTTATCCAAGGATTGCCCAACGCAGCTCCTGCTTTAATAAGCGCCGATAAAACATGTCAGGAAATGATTTGGGAATTAATCCCTCCTGGATGAGGCGGTGACAAACTGCTCTAATATGTTTCACTCCGGGAAGGTGCGTGTTCCCATTTTATTGAAAGGAACTGCAAGTGGATTTAGGATTCGTGGAAATAAGGGAATGATTGACAGGTGAGGGCTTAAGAGAGCTCGTGGGTGGAAGGAGAGAATTGCCCTCCCAGCCCTGCTGGCACTGCCTTCCCATGTTCCCCACTCCCACGCTTTTCCAGCCATACCTGGTGGATTCCGGCACAGTTTCTGCCCTGTGCCATCCCTGCATCCCACTTCCCCCATCTCTGATAACCTCTGGGATGGCAGGAAATTAGTTCAGCCCCTCCAGGACCAGGCAGGGGGATCGACCTACTTCATCCTGCAGTCGTGTTAATAACTGGAGGTTGATGCCCTGAGTTCCACCTTGGAAGTGTTTCCAGGTGGTTCGAGGGTCCTTATCAAAATGGGAACTGCTTCATTTGCCAAAAACCCTCTCCCCACTGTTTCTCACGTGGGGAGAGTTTGGGATTTCCTGATTTCCCTGTTTCATTCTAGTCTCCTGTCCCTGGTGTTTGGGTCACAGGAGATGTCCCAGGGCAGGAGGTGTCCCCACCCACCCCTCATCCCCACTGCAGGCAGCCCCTGCAGCTCCTTCACTCCTCCTTGATAGCCTGGGATGTGCCAGGGCTGGGGAGAGCCCAAAAAGGGTGTTTGAAGGAAGGGAGCTGGGATCCAGCTGGGATCTCTCCAGGCAGGACATGGGGGTGTCCCAGCACAGCCCACCCCCTCCAGGTGCCAGGACAGGGGGGATGCCCACAGGGAGGGGAGCTGGTGCACAGGGGACAGAGGGGAGGGACCCCAAGCAGAGCACCTCCAATCCCACTGAGACCTCATTTTCCCACTGTCACTGTTCCCCATGGACCTGGCGACCCCCTGTGGGCCTGGTGACCCCCTGTGTGTCAACCTGCCCCTCCTCATTCCCAAGCCAGGGGGAGGAGACAAAGCCAGGGCTGCACAGCCCAGCTCCTCTCACAGGAGAACATTTGAGCATTGCCTAAGCCCATTTGAAACCTGCTCTGATCCCATAAACTCTGCCTACCTTAACTTGAATTAAAGGGAATTGCCTGGAACTGTGCCAGAGCCAAGGGGGAGTCAGTTCATCCCAGTCCTTCCGAGCTCCTCGAAACGGGGGCTTAGGGGAAAGGAGCCATGCAGGAGCTCAAAGCCTCACAATGGGGTTATGTTGCAGTGGAGAAAATGAAAGTTAAACATTAGGGAAACCTTTATAGCTCTGACAGGAGTTCAGCCAGTGGAACGCTGTGGAATTGCCTTCCCCAGAGATACCCAAGGATAAGGCTAAGCACACATCTGACAGGGATGGTTTACCAGCCTGATGTGCAGGATAAAGTGGAGCAGGTGAGCTGGGGGAGCTTCCTTCCAGTCCTAATAACTCTGGGATCAGGGCAGGGCCTCTCTCCACGGGAATATCCCAGATCATTCCTCATTCTTCACAGCCTCCCAGAGCACTTCCAGTGCTCAGTGACACAGGAACAGGGCTCCCATGGCAGGCACTCAGTGCTCAGGCACTCAGGAGGCTGCAGGAAATGGAGAAGCTCAGAACAAAGGAATCCCTAACAATGCCAGTCTGGGGGAATTGCTGGACAACGTGAATGCTTCCAGGAGGATTTGAAGCCTCTACCCAGAAGGCTGCACTGTTGGAACAGCAGAACCAGTGTTTGAAGGTTTTCTCATGAAAACCCTTTGACAAATCCATCATCCATCCACCTTCCCAAGGTTTTGTTCCTAAGCTGAAATCCATGGAGCAGGCAGAGGGATGCTGGAGCTGGGCCCTAGAATGGATTGGAGTGACTCTGCCCCTCCTGTCCCAGCACAGGTGACCCCTGCCCTGGGGCTTGGCTGCTTCCTAGGCTGGCAGGAGCCACTCTGGAGAGTCGAGCTGTGCCATTGTTTGGGATGCAGGACATGGGAAGGCTCCTCACCTCTGCAGAGCTGGGCTGTTGGTTCCTCAGGATGCTGCCTCACTCAAACACCCAGAAAATCCTTTCAGTGAGAGAGAGAGGGAGGAAAGAAGAGGAAAGAAGAAAGGATGTTTTCCAGAACCTCATGGAAGAGATGGAGGAAGCAGAGGGAGTGTGGATTGGGAGCACCAGGATGGGCCCCACTGCCATTCCTAGCACGGATCCCAAAAGGGGAAGGGCTGGAGGGCTGACAGGCTCTCCATTCAGCCTCCCTGGCTAATTTGTAAGGAATTACAGATATGTGGATGGGACATGGGTTAGTGTTAAGTCAAGTGGCAGGTTTGCTCCAAAGTGATAATCAAGAGGCTCTGGGAAAGGGGAAAAGCTCAGCAGATAAGGGCAAGGATCTGAGCCCACAAGTGCTGCTGACAACGGGGTGGGGATTATGCTCAGGATTTATCTCATTCCTTCACAGTCACAGCCCACACAGCCCATGGGGAAATTGGCTACTGATGTTTGCCCAGTTTCTCCTGGAATTTCACACAGAGGGAGAGTGAGATGTGAAAGAAGTGCAGGACAAGCATGGAGCAAACAGGGATCCAGCTCAGGGGTTTTCCTTTCAGGCTGCTCTGGGTCATTTCCTCCAGCAAGACCTCCCTGTCCCCACTGTTCCCAACACAGCTGGAAAACCTCTGGCCTGAGCCTGGGCTCTCTGCATCCACTCCCCTTCACTGTGACCATCCAGGAGCCCTCTCCTGGGTTTATCCCAGTGCTGTGGCTTTGAAATTCTGAGAGCGAGAGAGAGAGAGAGGAGAAGTTTTTGCAAGGCCAGCAGATCCCTCCAAGGACATCAAAACCTCTTGGATTCATCCCAAAACAAAATTAGATTTCTCTAATTTTCCAGCAGGCTGGGGGAGAAGCCTCTCTGCCAACCTTCCCAGAGCCAGGAGCTGGACAGCCACACTCCCCCTTCCCACATCTCCCAAGGGAAAAGGACTTCGGCTGCTCCCACCTCGGCTGAGAGCAGGGGCTGAGAATGGAATGCCAGAAAGATTGGCAGCAGGAAACGGAATTTCTCCTTCATTCCAGCAATTTGATCCATACACGTGCGGCCGGCCTGGCTTTCAGTAGCACCAGGATCCAGCCCCTGTTCCAGCTGCTCCAGAGGCAGGAGAGGGCTCGTGTTTAATGGCTCTCATATTAGCACTTGCTATTTAATATTGCATGTTTAGTCTGCCTTGTCTGCTGCTCCCTTTAGGATCAGGTCTATCCCAAACAATCGCAGGGAGGAATCGGGTTCAAAAATGGGCTCAAATTGGTTTCAGACCGGCCCAGTTAATGCACCATTCCACCCAAAATTGGGACCAACTGGCATGGACTGGAGTCCTCAGGCATCTCAGTGCTGCTGCAGGGAACAGACAGAGCTGAGTCCAAGGGTTGGAGCTGTTCCACCTCCCCACCTGGAGTCTGTGAGGGTGGGGAGGCCCTGGAATGGATTTCCCAGAGAAGCCGTGGCTGCCCCATCCCTGGAAGTGTCCAAGGCCAGGTTGGACAGGGCTTGGAGCAACCTGGGCTGGTGGAAGGTGTCTCTGTCCATGGCAGGGATGGGACTGGATGATCTTTAAGGTCCCTTAAACCCAAACCATTCTGGGATTCTATGACTTCTGCCTCCAGGGTGGCACCTGTTGGAGCTGTTGCTGGCAATGGTCTCACTTGTCTTGTCCTGCCTTTGCCAAGGAGTGACACCCACCCAGCCTGGGGAGCAGCCCCGGATTGCAGCTCCTGCAGAAGAATCTCCCCTGGCAGGCATTTCCTCCAAGTTCTAAAAATCATTTAAAAAACCCCTAAAACTATCCCAGCAATGCCAGCATCACTGGCATCTCCTTGGCGGGTGGGGACATTTAACATCAGGGTGTGTTTTATGGATCGAGAGCTCCAGACAGCTGGAAAAATAGCTAACGTTCCTGTTTGACGTGTTCCAGCCTGGTTTGGAGGGAGCAGATCCAGCAGCTGAGCTCTGCCAAGACAGGGAATCACAGGTATTTCACTGGGAACTGCAGATTTTTAACTGGAGAGTTGGAGCTGGGAACTGCAGGTTTTTAACTGGAGAGTTGGAGCTGGGAGCTGCAGGTATTTTACTGGGGAAGGGCAGTTGGACCCTTTTGCACCAAAATCTCTGAGGTTTCTGAGCACCATGGACTCACAGGAGGATCTGGCTCAGTGCTAAGGCAGAGATGAACCCAGTGTGATTTGGGATTAGGGTATAGCACAGGCAGGAGGAAATACCAGGATTTAAGGGGATACCTGGGTTAAAGGACGAGAATGAGGGTGAGTGTGCAGTGTCCAGGCCCTCTCTGTCTTCCCAGCACATGTCCTGGGATGCACCAAGGCTCCTGGCATCACCCTCCAGGAGAATCCAGCCTGGTTCTTCCCAGGACTCCCAGCCTCAGTCCCAGCCCTTCCATCCAGTGGCAGAGGAGGATATTTTCCCACCTGGAAAAGGACACTGATGGCTCACAGGTCACCTAGCCAGCTCCTCCTCAGAGCCCAGGGGTTGGCAGAGCCTGACTTATTTTTCCCAGCCTAAATGAGGAGCAGGGTAACCCTAAGGTGACCCCAGATTCCTGAGGTGACCCCTTCACCCAGAGAGCCCCCGGAGCTGCCTGAGCCCAGAGCTCCACAGACACCCCGGAGCCAGGGGTGATGGGGCAGGATTAGGAGCCAAAACATCCCAAAATATCCTTGCTGGGCTTCCCCCGTGGTGTCACCACTGCTGCAGGGCTCAGCTGGGGGACAGCTGTGAGGGCAGAACAGGAGGAGTTTTGGTTGGGTGGCTCTGAGCATCAGCCAGCTCCCACTGGAAATGTAAAATCTGGGACAGATCTGGCACTGTAGGAATAGCTTTTTTTGGTCTAATCCAGTGTCTAGATCCCATTTGGAGTGAGGAGAGGGTGAGGGAGATTGGGGTACAGGGCACCTTCTCACCTCTCTGCACATGTGGGTGATTTATGCTTCTACAGAGATGCCCAGTGCAGGGCAGGAGGGGTCCCAGGACAGTGGGGAATCAATCCTGGGACAGCAGGGATCCTGGGACAGGAGGGATTCCAGGGCAACTGAGCACAGGCTTTGCGCAGAAGAGTTTGGGGAATTCTCCACCTCTCCTTTGGGTGACAGATCCACAGTGGCGGCATCTCAGATGCTCCTCCCACTGTTCCTCGGGAGTCAGGCTTGGGAATTGATCCAGCTGAAAATCATCCTGGTTAGAAAAAAAGAAAAAATAGCTGATGAGTTCTGATCTTGAAGAAGGTCTGGTGAGGGTGGTGAGGCCCTGGCATGGGTTGCCCAGAGAAGCTGTGGCTTCCTCATCTCTGGAGGTGTCCAGGGCCAGGCTGGATGAGATTTGGAGCACCTGGGATAATGGAAGGGGGGTGGATTGGGATGAACTTTAAAGCCAATTCCAATCCAAAGGATCTTGTGATTCCATAATGTCATCAAGTGCCCGACCCAGCTTTGCCTGCTCAAATTCTGCCGCTGCTCTAGGGAGGAGGGGAGAGAGGCTGGGAAATGGAATAGGTGGGCTCAGCACTCCCATCAAGGAGCAATGTCAGCCCTGTGTGAGCACAGAGCCCAGCTCTGGGCAGTGTTTCCTCAGCCTTGCATGGAGATGGAGCTGCCCTGGTGAGCTGGGAATGTCCCAGAGCCTCCAGCCCAGCGCCTTCACACTGTCACTGCCACCAGCCCTGCGAGGATGCAGCACGAGGAGAGGGAACACGAGGGTGGAATTTGTTATCACACCAAACAACATCCCTCGAGCAGCAGCACAGGGCGAATCAAGGGCTGGATAAAAGGCACAAAGCGCCTGCAAAACCTGGTTTAAAATAACCCTTGAAGTAGGAAGCAGCAGCATGAATCATGGTGCATCGCAAACAAGGACGGGATGTGTTTAATTTCCAGTTTATGAAGGCAGTTTTATTTATTTATGATTCTGCTCCAGTGTTTAGCTTATACACAAAGTCATGACTCACTGCTGAAGGAGCTCCAAGCCCTCTTTGGAACAGCACATTTCCTCCTGGAGGAAATGACACAAACCCATTCTGTCCCATCAGCTGAGCAGCACAGGAGGAAGGAGCAGGAGGCATCAGGAGAATTCCCCACCACCAAACCTGCTCGTGGGATCCACATTCCTGTGGGCAGGGAACTCCTGCGGGTGGGAAACTCCTCGGCTGTTCACCGACTGTGCTGGGGAAAGTGTCAGCAGCAGAGCTGGGCCCCGAGGCTGCAGAGCTGCCCCGTGACCCATCAGCAGCTGGGCCACCAGCAGGGCAGAACAGGGATTTGGGGGCAAAGCAGCCTGGTTTTGCTTGAGTGGATCGTCAGGAAAACTAATCCACAAACACCAGAGGTTTACGTTCAAAAAGGAGACAGAGGAGTCCTTTGACTTTATTCCAATAAAGGGAGAGGCCATGGGGCAGTCCCCTGGGGTCTCTCAAATTTTTGGAGGATGCAACCTCCTTTTTATCCCAATTTCCTGGCCCCATTTCCCTGTCTCTTTCCCCACTGGCTGAGGTACTTGAGAAGCACAGACTACCCAGAACGCCTGGAACCTAAGATTTCCCTCTAATGTACAACCCTCCCTTTGAATTTCTAATTCTTATAGAATTTATGGTTTCTCCCCATTGTTTCTTTCACCTTTCAATATCCAATTTCATTTACCAGCAAACCTATAGTTTGTTTGTAAAAAAAATATTTTTTCTATTCATCAATCAGTGCAATCCTTCCCATTGTCTCTTTTATCTCTCAGTGCTGGTTTTATCTACCAGCAAACCCACAGCTTGTTGGGAAAGACAAATCCATCATTCCTCTCAGGATCAAATCTGCAGGCTTTGGATACAGGGTCCATCCTTGGCTCAGGGGGAGTGGGAAGTGCCCATCACTGCCTGGTGCTGGAGTTGGTACAGCTCCTACTCTTTGCTGCCCTGAGGCCTCCCAGTGCACCTTGTCTTCCAAACTTGCAATAATTAACCCCACGATTTCCCTGCCTATGAAAAGCCTCCCTTTGGAAAAGTGATATTTTAATGAAAACAAATGAGGTCCTGGCATGAAGATGATCCTTCCCCTGCTCCGTGCCATGGATCCAGGGTATGTCTCAGCAATGTGATCCACTGGGCTGAGCCCACTTTCCCCAGCCTTGTTCCCACCCTCTGGCTGCCCTGGGAGCATGTCCTGCCCACAGGCCCTGTGCAGAGCCAAGGATGTGTTTTCATGTGATCCTGAGGATGCTCAGCTTCCACCGTGCACTTCCAGCTCTCTGCTGAGCAGGAGAGGCTGCGGCTGCTGGCAGGGCTGAGGGTGGGCTTGGAGAGGCTGGAGAAGGGCTGGGGAGGAGCAGTAGAGCCCAGGAATTCCTGAGGCTGGGCTTGGTGAGGGGCTGCAGAGCTGACCTTCCTCTCCCAGGGACTGAACCATCGGCAGCTGCTTGGGGCACAGGGCGGCCTGGGGACAGAGCCAGGTGGGAGGAGGACATGGAAAGGAGGACATGGAAGGGAGGACATCACATCCAACACTGCCAAATGATCGCTGCTTTTCCTTTCTTTTTCCCAAAAGCGAGGCAGTGGAGCCAGCAGCGCCATCCCCCGCAGGAGCATCCTGGACATCCCCAGCCCGGTCACTTCCCGGCCCGGTGGCCCCTTGCCCCTCGCTGGGGGTGGGAAGGAGTCGCGACAGCCTCGGAGGAAGCGCAATCAGCCGCTATTTACGGTCGATTATCTCAGCCCTGCTCCAGCTTCCCGATAATTCCCTGAATTAGCTGGCGCGCTTTGTTCGGGAGTGTTTTTGTCAGATATCTTGGGCTACAGGGAAGAGGGGGTGGGACCCAGGTGGGGGGAGCAACAGGCAGCGCTGAGTGTTTACAAGTTCCCAAGCAGGAACTACAAGGCTAATTAATTTCTCATTAAGGAAAAAGTCGAAGGATAAAGAAGCAGAAACCTCGAGCTCTGGGAGATGCTGCGGATCCAAAGGAACGTACACACACATCCCTCCCTTTTATCGCTGGGAATGAGGCCCCTTTCATACCCCAAACACATCGTTTCCTGCTCTTCCCTTTAACCCCAACACTCCCCTTCCCAGGGACAGAGCACCTCAGCCCCATGTGCCACAGGAATACGGGTTTTTTGGGGGAAAATGCACAGAATTTCAGTGTTACAAGGCAACAGCAGATGGGATCTTATCTCACAATTCCCAGAATGGATTTGCATCCCTGGAAGTGTCCAAAGCCAGGTTGGACAGATCTTGGAGCAACCTGGGGTAGTGGGCGGTGTCTCTGCCCATGGCAGGGGTTGGATGAGTTTAGGGTCCCTTCCAACCCAAACTATCCAATGTTTCTGTGATCCACACTTTGGGCACCACTGGAGCTGCATCCATCCCCTGGTCATGGCACCACCCAGCCCCATCCTTCCCTGCTGCCAGCTGTGAAATGGGGTCCCAGGGGAAAATAAACAGAATTTGCTCCTGCCCCACTGCAGAGAGCTAGGGAAGAGCTCGTGACTCTTCCCAGGTGCTGCCATCTCTGTTCCTGCCACTTCTGTAAAGTCAGGAGAGAGAAGAGCTCCAGAATCTTCCCATGGCTTCCAGGAAAGTCGCCTGCTCAGATTTCCTTGGCAGCTGTGCCAGATCCAGGACAGTTTCCTTCACTTGAAGGGAGAACCAGGTGAGAAACACCTGAGAAGAACCAGGTACATCCTCATTGCTGGGCGGGTTTTGGGTGCTAAAACAGCATCCAGGGGTCTGGATCCCATTTTCTTGTCCTCATGGGAAGATCCAAGGCCAGGGTGAGCTCCCAGGAGCAGGCAGAACTCTGTCCCCTCTGCTGGCCACAAGCAGCCTCCAAAGCTGGTGACAGGAACAGGTCACCCAGCAGGCACTGACCCCACAGCCCAGCCCAATCCCACCACTCCAGCTTGCCTAGGAGAAAAGAAACACTCTTCCAAAGTTTTGTTTGGCCCTGCTGTTGCCAACCCTCATGAACCCCCAGCTCTTCTGCCGTGGCTGGGCTGCCACAGGCACTTCCACCAGGCATCTTTCTCCTGGATGGGATTTGCTCCAGGCCATCGATTTTAAATCCTGGGAAAATTGGCCCATTTGCTGTGTGCACGGAGTGTGTGTTTTATAGGATACCTTGTCTCAAAGCCATTAACCAAGCAAACATTACATTTTATAATCAAATAACAAACCAGAACATAATGGAGATGTGTTTCCTACCTGCACTGCTGGGAATGCACCAGGGTATGGGGTGATTCCTCGGGGTGGAGAGGAGCTGGAGATGGGAGGGCTCTCCTGGAATGAGGGAGCTTCTCATACATGAGCTTCTCCTTCCTGGAGGGGGAGGAATATCCATCAGCAGGACCAGGGGGTGCTGCCAGCCCTGGGCAGAGGGAAGGACTGTGGAGCTTTCCCCTTCCCACAGCCCCCAAAGCTCACAAGTGCTTGTGCAGAACTCGTGAAACTCTTTCTCCTCTCTGCTTTACAGGAGGTTTTTTGTTTGTTTTTTTGTTGTTTTTTTTCCCCCAGCTTGGAATTCAGTTAGCAGCCTATTTCCTGCAGAAAGTGAAGGAATTGGCTGGCGTTGGAGGGGTGCAGCCCTTCCCTGCTCCCCCAAGGTGCTGGGGGAAATCCCACGGTTCATTTTTCCTGGCTGCAGAATGCCTTTTCCTCTGCATTCTTCAGCTCGCAGGTACTTCATCACCACGTTTCCTATTCACATGTCTGGTCATTTCACTCGTGTCAGGGCTCCTTAACTAGGAAATATCAAGATGTTTTCACCCTGGAAAGCTGGGAAGCGTGTAATTAGCCACCCAGGTAATAAATTACCTGTGCTGGCGACAGCCCACTGGGGAAACCTTTATTCTCCATCTCATCCTATTATGCTGAGCCAATTTAGCACATCTGTAGTTGTTTTAAAATAGTCATTTCAATGGACTCTGAGAAAAGGAGGCTTATTAACAACTTAGCTGCCAGGAGGAAAATGGGAGGGACAGCAGCTGTCATGGAGGAAGAAGTTTGGTCCTGGCTGGAGGATAAATCCTGCTGTGCTTCATGCCCCTTTCTTGGACCACAGCATGGACAAAGATGGGATCCCCTTCCAGCCTTCCTGGAGCCCCCAGACCAGGGTGGGCTGGGGAATGTTTGGACATGGATGCAGGAGAGGACTGGGGGATTTGGGTTCCTTCAATCACCCCATTGCCACCCCCTCCCCCAGCACAGGACAGCGGTGACATTTGGTTGGGGAGGTTCCCAGATGTCCCCATCTGGCAGAGCTGTCCCCTGTGGTCGTTAATCCGTGGTCTCCAGCTACAGGGCCCCAGGGCTCTGCTCCTTTGGGAAATCCATCCAAGTCTGGCTGGGAGGGGCTCTGCAGGTGAGGGCTGGGCTGGGCAGCTGAGTCCGAGTGCAGAGCAGCACAGGTGTTTGGAAGGGGGGAATGGCTCCAGCCTGCAGGGAGAACAGAGAATTGATACCTTATGTCCACAAACCCAGCCAGTTCCTGGCTCCAGCGCTGCAGAGCCATGTTCCCAGTGGAGCTGCCTTGGTTGGTGTTTGGGATGGGATCACACTCCTGAAGCTCACTTGGAGTGGCCTCGGACATGGAGGGGCTGGAGTGTGTCCCTCAGGGCTGGTGTGTGCTGGGACAGGCCCTGGGTCACCCCCAGCCCACCCCGGGAACCGCTGGATGAGCCCCTCAAGGCACGGCCGCTTCCTTCGGCAGAGCTCGGCTCAGGTGCCGAGGGAAAACCAGGAGTCCTGGGCTTTGGCACAGCCCCTGAGTGGATGAACCTGCTCATTTCAGCCTTTCCTCCTCATTCTCCTCCCCATCCATCAGCTCAGCCCTGTTGGACACCCTCCATCCCTGCTGCAATGGCCGGGGCTCTGGGGAGAGCAGAGCATTAGCTCTGTGCCTCGGGGCAGGAGTGAGTTCCTGCTGGGGAACCTACCTGTCCCTCCTCCAGGCTCCATTTCATTCCCTCCCCATGCTGCTCTGGGATATCTCCCGGCTGTAGTTGGATGAGGGGGAACACACATAATTTTTAAGCCGAGCCTAAGTGACAGAAGAGCCCTGAGCCACACTTAGAATCCCAGGCAGATGTTCCTGGGACATCAGCACCCTCCCTGCACCTCCTTCAGGGAACAGTTCAGGCTTTCCCAAGCACCTTTCCTTGGCTCCGAGCCCCTTCCATCCATGCACAGCTGAGCTTCCTTCTCATGGAATCAGGGGCTGCTCGGGTTGGGAGGGACCTTAAGGAACACCTCATTCCAACTTCCCACTGTGCACAGGGGACAATTGTCCTACAAGGAACCCCCTCAGTCCTCCTTGGAATGAAGCATCCTGGCATTTCCCCTGCCATCACCTAACCCTGGCTGCTGCTCTGCCTGGGATGGAGGCAGGAATGTGGCCTGGACCAGCACTAACCCTTCCAAATAAATAGAATATCAGAGCAGTCCAGGCTCTGAACTTGGGCCATCCACCCAAAGCCACATATTTTTGGGGTTTTTCTTATCATCTTTTAGTAAATCAGGAATAAAAAGGATTTAGGAACTATTTCACCAGAGCCCCCTCCAGAGCTGGCCCAGCCTGGCCCCTGCTGCATGGCTTTTATGCAGAGATCCCTCATATCCCTGGAAATCACCTCATCCCCAGGTGGAGTGTGAGCATGAACTGGTTCCTGGCTTGCTGGGACAGCGGGGCTTAGAGGCAGCTGGGAGGTGCTGAGGTCCAGCAGCAGATTTGCCTAAAAAAGGCAGAGAAAAGTGCCTGGGAGGAAGCTGCTCCCTGCAGTTTTATTTTCCCTTTCTTATTCCTTATTTACACAGGTTGTTCCAGCTCCTCTCTCATATTTTTACCATTTTGCAAATGGAAAAGAACAGCAGAATGTTCCAAAGCCCTGACCCTGAGTGACTCCCTGCAAAATCCTCCTGAAAAACACTCACCAGGTTTATTCCAGTCAATCAGCTCCCGGAGAAGCAGGATTGCACACACCTACACCTGGTGTTCCAGGGGAGTTTTCACGCCGTTGGAGGCCAGCAGTGGCTCTGTCCCGGGGAATGTCGCATTCTGTCCCAGGGAATGTCCTTTTCAGTCCCAGGGAGCTGGCAGAGTGCCGTGCCTGGGGGCTCCAGGTGTGAAGGCACGGGTTTCCCAGGTGCCCATTCCAGAGGCTGGTGCTCCCCCTCTCCCCTCCGGCCAGATGGCTCCTGGCAGCAGCCTCCTGTCACATCCCCAGCTCTGGAATTGCTCCGTGCATCCTCTGCCTTCTGCTTTTGTCAAACGGATCATTGACCCCACTTTCCCTCATTGTCTTTGATTATCCAAGACAATCCCTTTCACTGCCTCGAGGAGCTCCCAGGGGGATCCCACCCCTTCCATGCATAAACCAACACAAACATCCGCGGTTTTTCAGCAGGCTGCATCCAATCCCTGTGATGAATCGTTCCTCTGTGTCCATGTCTCACTGAAGGACTGGGAGAGGGGAATGGCTGTGGGATTTGTCAACTGTAGATTCAGGAAAACGGGAAAAAAAACCCCTTGACTCAAACATTAGTTGGCAAATCAAATTATTCCCCACTTCATCTGTATTATTTAGGCTTAATTGTATTACTGGGGCTGTAATCCAGGAAAAACACAATTATTGGAAGAGATTGCAAAGGATGGCATTTTGGGAGGGCAGGAAGGAAGGGCCCGGCTGGTGGGGGTGAGGAGGGGGCTGGGAGCTGCCTGGGGCTGGGACAAAGCCGTTCCAGCCCCTGCTCCTGCAGGGATTCCAGCTCAGATCCCAACTGAGGCTGCAGCTGCTGGGAGCTGGAGGCTGTCCCCAGATTTTATTGGATATTCTGGGTGACTCAGAGGCTGCCAAGGACCTGAGCGAAGATGGGCTTTGTTTTCCTCATCTATCAAATCCCTCTCCTGCCGTGCCAGGAAACGTCCTGCTCTTTACAGCATGCCAAGCATCGAGGGACGTGCTGGTGGCTCTTCCATGGGCAGTTATTGAACCTTCCATGGATTTTACCATCCTAAAAAGCCCCACAAAAACTCCGTCTGCACAGCCGGGGACACTCCCCGTTCCTTACCCTGCCGGTTCCTGCTCCTCCTGTAGGATCCCAAGGAACAATGGAAAAGACCTCTGGCCCTAGGACACGATGTTTGTGACAGCACCTGCAAGAGGCTGCTGAAGTCACAGGAAAATTTCTTGCTTGGAAGTTTAAAGACAAGAAAGAATAATTAAAGTCCCTTTTGCTATGTCATTAAATATAAATACAAATGGTGTTAATAACTCTGGGTACTACAGAGCATTCCCAAGCACCCTCTAATTGTCTAATTAAATCACTGAGGGCTGAGGTTAGTGACAGCAAAATCCTTAATGGGGCCTTGCTGGGACATTTAGAGGACTCTGTGCAAGGGGGTTGTTTATCTAATTAATCCCCAAGGTCACAGCCCCAGCTCCTGAGCCAGGTAATGCAATTTAGGTCCCTTGCATTTTGTCAGGCTGGCTCAGCCCTGCTTTACACCTGCTGGCTGTGCCAGGGGAGGGAAGGGATCTGGAGCATCCTCATCGAGCAGGGAGAGCCTCATCCTTCTCCATGCTCTGCTGTCCTTCAGCAAGGTGCTCTGGAAGGGAGTGGGGTGAGCAGCACTTGGTGGGATTGGGGCAGAGAGCTTGGAGAGGGGCTGAGGAGTCACAGACTCAGGAATTGTCACCTCCTGCAGGGACAGAGCTCACTGTGCTGTGCTGCTCTTTATGGGATTGTGGGATGGAATGGATGATGGATGGATGGATGGATGGATGGATGGATGGATGGATGGATGGATGGATGGATGGATGGATGGATGGATGGATGGATGGATGGATGGATGGATGGATGGATGGATTCTGTTCTGCGGGACAGCTGAGAGCAGAAGCAGAGATTTTCTTCCAGAATGAGCTGCAGAGGTCAAACACCCTCCCACCCTCATCCCTCCCAGGGGTTGAGCAGAGCTCCAGAGAGCACAGAAATGGGATGGGGCATCTGAGGAGCAGAAGGAGGAAGAGGAAGAGGATGAGAGCCCCTCTCTGCCTCCCTGTCAGCAGGCAGAGAAAGGCTGGACAGAGCTGCTGCCATGCCCTGGCTGCTCCAGGGGTGAGGGGACATTCAAGGGCCATCCAGGAGCAGAGGGCAGGGAACATCCCAAAGCAGCACCCTGCCCTGCTTTGCAGCATCCCAGCTCCTGTGTTGCTGCTCCCAAATCGCCTGTGACCAGAGGAAGGGAGGCTCAGATGCCGCTCATCCCAAATTCCAAAAAAAGAGAGAACACTCTTCTTTTCTTTCCTTTCCTTTGAAATGATGATTCACCCCCTGCTTCCAAGCCAGCGCCGATGGCTTTGGATAGGAAGGGCTCGGTCGGAATTCCTGGGCAGGCTGTCAAGTTGTCACAGCTCATCCGTGTGCAGCCAGGGGCTGGTGCTCCATTGTCCACAAATCGGGACCAGATGTGGATGTCCCGACAGCCACGGGCTCCCGCTGCCGCCGGCAGAACGGAGCAGCCCGACACTCCCAGCCCTGGCCGTGGCTCCCCCCCCACTTCCCAATCCCTCCTCCCCACCCCGCCTCCACAATGGGATATGCAAAATGGGAACAACAAGAGGCATGGTAGGAATGAAGATGTGCAGCTGGGTAAATAATCACCCGTTCCCTGCACTGCCAGACCTGACCCCCAGACTGTATCCAAACTGGGCTGGTGACTCTGCTGGAAAATCTGCCCATGGAGGGGGGAAGGGGAGCTCCTTGGAATGTGCCCAAGGTAAAGGGCATTAATGGCAGGAAGGAGGGTGGTTTTCATTGGATATTGGGAAGAAATCTTTCCCTGTGAGGGTGGGCAGGCCCTGGCACAGGTGGCCCAGAGGAGCTGTGGCTGCCCCTGGATCCCTGGAAGTGTCCAAGGCCAGGTTGGACAGGGCTTGGAGTCACCCTGGGACTGTGGGAGGATGGGAGGTGTCCCTGCCCATGGCAGGGAGTGGAATGAGATGATCCTGAATATCCCCTCCAACCCAAACCATCCTGGAATTCTATAATTCTATCATTCCCAGCACACAGCACTAAATCCAACCCCATTCTAACCCTGCCTGAATCCTGGGCATGGCTATGAGAGGTGGAACAAGCCAGTGCTGGTGGCCTCACTCTGGAGAAGTCACCCCAGGCCCCTTCAGCCCTTCTAGGACACCTCTAAGGTGACCAGTTCAAACCTCTGGCCCCATCCTGTGCGAGTCACTGAGCCCAAACTCATCCCAACCCAAATGGAACTCAGACGATGCTTTTGGGAGCTGCATCTTCATTTTCACAGTCTGAGTGTGTAATTCCCTCGGACGTTCCTGGGTTTTCTGCTTTCTTTCCATTTGCACCATTGGAAATAAGTGTTTGCTCCACCAAAATCTGCAGCAATGTAAACACTCTGCTTGCAAGGAGAGGGCTGGCCTTGAAACACTTCCCTGGGATCTTTTACTGGGATGCAGAAAGCTGGGAACAGATTTCCGCTGATATTTGTTGCTTTTCAAACAGAAGCAAATGTTTATAGCTGGGCTGTAAACCACACTAATGGGGGGCAGATCCATTACAGGAGCCGTGTTTGGAGACAAAGGACAAGGAGAAGCCCAGGCTTTGCTTGGAAGCCAAATTTGGAAGTTTGGCTCCTGCTTCTGATGCACTTCCTGAGCCTCGGCCACATCCCACACATTTATAAAGTCACCCATGCAGGGAGTCAGAACTGACAGAAATACACAGGCCCTGAGTCACTTTTCCATGGAATTTCATTTGTGTCCGCTCTCACATTTATGGAATTTCACACTCTAGGATGGAGCTCCCGGCAGCTCCAAGTCCATCGCACACAGCTCCAACATTCAACTTCAGGAATCACCTCCATGAACTGGGACACAATTCAGTCCTGCCTCCCCCAAGCAGGATCAGAACCTGCAGGGAGATGGCAAAGCCTCACTGAAATCCCCTGGATATCGAGATGTGGGCGCAATTCTCCATGGATTCTCTTCTTCATGGAAAGAGTGGTCAGGCATTGGAACAGCCCAGCTGGAAGAGGTTTGGAATGCCCATCCCTGGAAGTGTGGCAGGAATGCACATGGCACTCACAGCCACAGATTGGACTCAATGATCCCGGAGATCTCTTCCAGACTGGATGAATGTGGGATCTGTGATCGTGGGAAGCACCAGCATCCCTTGCACATCCCACCGGAGCCGCGCATCACGAATTCCCGCTGTCTCCTCCAGCCCTTCCCTGACAAAGCGTTTCAGTGACCCAGGAATGTTATCTTAGCAAATCAAAAACGTAAACATTTAGGTTCAGGACTGGGCTGGCTGGATTTGGGAATGAGTTATGGTTGGAGCCTGGTGAGGAGGCTGAGTTTGGCTTGGCAGTTCCTCCTGTGCCTGGAACCTGCTTTTCAGGATTAAATACGATCCCCTGCAATCCATCCAAAATGTCAATTACCCCGAGTCTCTCAGGTTTGCAATTACAGAATGCAAGTCATGTTCAGCGTTTTATGAAACTGCTTTTCTTGGCAGGGCCCATCTCTCTCTTATTGTAAAAAATAACTTTCAAATCAAAGCATTAAATCAAGGCACAAACGCTAGGAAGGACGCGGGGCTGAAGCTGGAAAGTTCCAGCGCCGGAGCTGGAAGGGAGCTGAGCTGAGCTGGTTTCTGGTGCGGGATCGAGAGTGGCAAATCAGGGGAAAGAATGTGGAACAGTCTCGGCTGAGGAACGCCTAATCCCACCATCATGGATTTAAATCCCACAATCGCCTCGTTAGAACCCCCCGCGGGGCAGGGGGAGCGAGCCTGGAGAAAACACCTCTCCCATCCCGCTGGAATCCGAACAGTCCGGCCTGGCTTGGGCTGGAGCTGCTGCGGCAGCAGCTGCAGGGAATTGCTTTCAGGCCTTTCCAAGCTTTAGGACTCAGCTGCCAAAGGCGCTCTGACCCCTTTCTTCCTCCTCATCTGGAAGGTGGGGAGGGGAGTGCAGGGAATTCGGGAACGCTGACCCCACGGTGGACTCGCAGCGCTGAGCTGGGGCAGGACCCTGTTGGATCCCTGGAGGGGAGGACAAGGTGTGCTCAGCAGGCAGCAGCTGTTCGTGGGGACACTGCCTGTGCCAGAAAGAAAAGGGAAATTCCCCTGGACACCTTCCCTGGGATTTACAGGGAGTGTAAAGTCCCCGGATGGGTGAGCCGACCTTCCTGGGGATCCCCTTGTTGGATGATCTCGCTTCCCAGCCTTTCCGGTCACATCAAATCTCCAAGGTCAGAGAGGAGCCTCAGCCCCGGGTTCTGACGGAGGCTGTCATTTGTGTCCCTCCCGACCCAGCAGACCTGGTCCAACCTGTGCTCCGGGTGGCGCCTGGGACGCGTCAGCCCCGGCCGCGTTAATGAGCGCAGGGACTAATGAGCTCAGGGACGCGACGCCCTCCCACCTGCCGGCAGCCCGCCCGCATTCCTGGCTGGGCAGGACGTTCCCTCTGGTTTCGGGGCTGTGGATGTTCCTCTCCAGCCGTTCACACCCCGGTTAAGCCGGGGAGGCTCCGCGCCGGCGCCCAGCGCTGCATCCCGGCCCCGGGATAAGCACTTTTTCATCTGTCTCCACGTTTATTCCTTCCTGACGAGGAGCTTTGGCATGGGGGAGTGGGAGAGCTGTGAGATGCCGGTTCTGATGGATCCGGGCTGGATTTGGATGCCAGAAGCCCCTGGGCAAGCAAGCATCGCTCTCTCCAAGTGCCAGCCGTGCTCGGGGCATTGAGCCACGGGGGATTTTATGCAGGACACCGAGGGGCTGCCAGCATCCCACTATCCCAGGCTCCCAGTGCTCCCAGCGTCTTTCCAACACCAGCTTCGTTTACCACAGGATAAGGGAAGGGAGAGCACATCTGGCAGAGGCACAGGGAGGCAGGAACCAGAAGCCGAGGGAGGACTGAAGTTGGCCAAGTAGTCTTAAAAACAACTTTTTTAAGCAGTTGGAGTCGGGAGCACCATTCCCGCGGACCCTGCCGCCGGCTTGGGCCCCTTTTGGATGCTCTTCCCGGGATGCAGGTGCACCGTGTTAAGAGATCATTTCCTGCCTGCACCGCAGCTCCAGGGATGGATTTACCACTGGGCTCACTTCACCCTGCTTTGCTCTCTTCATCCTTTTTTATTTTCTTTCCTCGACTCCTCCTTTATTCCCTAAAAGCCCCTAAAAACCGGGCAGGGCAGCTGCAGCCCCGGGACCATCTCGTTCGGTGGGAAAAGCCAGCTGCTCTCCCAAAGCCACGGATCAAGGGACGAGACAATGGTTCAGCGAGGGGCTTTTGCAAGAGATAAGGAGCTGAGGGAATATTAGGAAATGCAAAAGGCAGAGCAAGGCAAAGGAGGGAGGGGCACGCTGGAAAACAAGGATAATTCTCCCTGAAAAGGATTTAATTGCCAATCACACCGAGGTGCTCGGCAAAACCAGCCTGCAGTGGGGAGCTCATTCCAAACACACGCAGGAGCTGCTGGAGCTGCCAATGGAAGTGCAATTAAGTCCAAGCTCAAAGAAAACCCTCTCTAATTGTACAAGTGGAGGGAAAGGGAGAGATTTCCCCTCTGCTCTGTCTTTTTTTTTTTTTTTTTTTTCCTGGTTGAGTGTGAATCCTTCACAAAATTGGTCCCTTGGACAACTTTGCCCACAAAATCGTTGAACTCCAACTTCAGCAGAGACTTTGGCTTCCACTGGGCAGAGAATTCCTGCACTCACCTACTGGGACGGGGGAGAACATTGTTATTCCCAAACTTTGAATATTATATATTTTATTTATATTTTTATAAAATAAAATAATGATTAACCTGTATGTCAGATGGATAAAGTCAGTGCAGTCACACACTGGTCACAGACTCCAACCACACACTCCAGGATTTCTTCTTTTCCTCAGATTTTAATTCCTCCAGTGCCTTCAGTTCTCCTATTGGGAACCGGTTTCATTCCTCATTAGCCAGACATTTGGAATGCTCAGGCCCCGTCACTTGTCTGCAATAACGTCTCAGCATTGCAACAGCAGAGTGGTTTAACAGGAGGATCTGATGGAAAACAAAGAATAATGAATAGCAACAGATCCTATCTGATTTTATATCCCACTGCAGTTTAGGGCAAAGGTTAAAAACTACATTAAGAAGGAGTAAATATATTCCATTTTCCCCAATAAAACTCAGGTGTGTGCAGTGGTGCAGGAAGAGGTCATCCCAAATTTCTGTTCTTGCCAGGGAAACCTGTGTGGTGCAGTTTTTTGAGTTGTTGGTCTTTCTGTGTGTCATTCCCACACTGGAAAAACCATTTCCCAGCACTTCCCTTGGAGAAGAGGATGAACCAGGAGCTCATGGAGCTCTACCAGCCTCACTGAGCTCCCGGGAGCAGGACCAGACCAGAAAATGAGGCAGAGAGGAGGATTGGTGCTTCATGCCCTCTGGAATGTCACATTCCCGTGGGCTCAGCATCTATCAGCAAAGGTTCAGGGCTAAGTGGCAAAAGAGTTATGTCCCTAGAAAATCAAAATCTGGGATTTTCAAGCACCAAGAGGGATTTTCCCCTCTTTGGATAGCAATTTCTCCACACAAGAATAATTGATTTAATTCCAGAGTGATTTGGGTTGGGGACCCATCCCAAAAGCCCATCCAGTTCCACCCCTGCCATGGGCAGAGACAGTCCATCATCCCAGGTTGCTCCAAGTCCCATCCAACCTGGCCTGGAACAACTCCAGGGGTGGGGTAGCCAAGGAACAGTGCTGGCACACGGTGACAGAGCTTTGGAACCACTGCCATTCACCAGTCCCAGTGCCACCCCCAGACCTGCACCCACCACGGGGAAGGACCACGTGCCGAGGATGCCTGCATACTTTCCTCCTGAAATTACAAAAATAGGATGCAATTAAAACCCACCCCAAATCACCCGGTGCTGCACAAACTGGGAGCAGCTTCCACCTGATCCCAAACATCTCCCTGCACACAGCTGGCCATGCAAAGCCAAACCTGGAATTCCAAGGCTTTAATTTTTAAATCTGGCTTTCTCCAGCTCCCAGTCAGAGCTTGCTGCAGCTGCAGGGCAGCAGTGGTGCTTTGTCACCCTGGGATCACAGCCTCAGAGTGTGAGGAGATGCTGTGAGAGCCTTTTCCCTTGGGACATGTTCCTACAGCACAATCCAACTTCCAAACTAAAGAACTCAGCTCCCATTCCTCTCCAGGAAAGCTGCTCCCACCGAACTCCAGCCCCAAAACTGTGCTGAGGCAGCGAGGAGAGTCCCCTGTGCTGTCACACATCCTTCCCTGGCACTGCCAGCAGCCCTTGGGTGCAGGCCAGCAGCTCCCAGGGATGCCGAGGGCTGGCACTGGCACCAGGTGCTGCTCATCGGCCACTGCCTGAGGGAGATAATTGTGGCTGGAGTGGAAAACCTTCCAGCCAGGATTTGGGGTTGTTTTCTGTACACACGTCCTGGGTGTTTATACTGGGCTGGAGAGGGAGGATGAAACAGGGGGCTGTGGGATGTTCCTCAAGGATCTCATCACTAAAAAGATACTGAGACTCTGTGAAGGGTTGAGGGGGAGGCTGTAATGATCCAGAGGCTGGAGAAATCCGTGCAGAAACGTTTTAAGAGCAGCATCTGCCTACTCCAAGCAAGCAGCAGCTAAATGCAGGGATGACAGCATCCTGCAAATAGCTGGAATCCATAAACACTGCGGAGCAGGGAGGCTGCTCACAGCACAGGGAGCAAGTGAATGAAACAGAGCCTCAGGGCAACGTGGCTGAACTTCCCAGCAGGGAAACCAGGCTGAAATCCCATGTCCCAGAGGGAGAGCCACAGGAGAAGGGATTTCGGGAGTTTGGTGCATGGTTTGGCCCTGGGAAGAGCCCTCTGGGCCTTGGGAAGGAGGCTGAGGGTCTGGGAGAGGCTGAGGGGGTTCGGGGTGCTGCAGATCTCAGCTGGAGGAGGAAGGGGGGGTGTGAGTGAAGTTCTCGCTTGAGGAGGTGGCATCAGGTGACACCATCACTGCAGGGATGGAGGGATGCTCTCTTCCCGCTGAAATCCACAGAATCCCGGGGTGGTTTGGGTCCAGAGGGATCTTAAAGCTCATCTTGTTCCACCCTCTTCCATGGAGGGCAACTTCCACCATTCCAGCTTGCTCCAGGCCCCACCCGACCTGGCCCTGGGCACTTCCAGGGATCCCGGGGCCACCACAGCTGCTCTGAGATCCTGTGTGGTATTTTAGCACATTCACAATAAAAAGTTCCCCCGCCATTAAATCCCTGGAAATCTCCACTGCCAGGGCCCGTCCCGCATCTCTTTGCCTTTCGCAGGCCAGGACGAAGTTCAGCCTTGCAGGGAACCTTTGCTCCCGGCCGGGCATTCCCAAATTCTCTGTCCCTCCCTGCTCCAAGGAAGGGTAAAGCCCGATGACAGCTTTTACAAGACATCAAGAGCTCTGATTTTCCTCCTTTAACCCAAACTTTCCTTTTACAAAAAGGTGTGAAAAATCCGATTATCATCGCCTCTTCAGCCTGTTGAGGGCTGTTTTCCGAATTGCCACCAATTCCCCGGTGCAGGGGCAGGAAGGTGTCTTTCCTGGGAAAAATCCCAGGGAATGGGCAGTAGGACCTGGAGGCTGAGGTGACCCTGTTCTTTCTCTTCTGATGACTTTTTCCACTTACAGCCCCAAAATGTTGAATAAATTACTAGTTCAGTTAAAAAAAACGTGGAAAGGAAGACTTTGCACACTTGGATTACAGAATCCCCACCACTTCCAGAGGTGATTGGTAGAAATTCAGACCAAATCAACAGCAAATCCACCTGAGAGCATCACCCTGAGCCCTCATGGGGTTTTCCTTCAGTTCTGCAATCCCAAACTCTCCAAAGCCCATCGAATGCAGACACCAATATGGAGACAGAGCCACTGATGGCACCAGGAAGGGATTTGAGGCCATTTTGGCCTCAATTAAATAAATAAAGGGGAGGCAGAGAGTCATAAGCAGGTCATAAAAAAGGCATCAAATGATTTTTTTATTGCCAATGCTACCAGAAACCTCCTGTTCCTCCCAGCACCAGCTCTGCTCCCTGATGGGGCAGGGATTGTTGGAGAGGGGACAGCTGCTGTCTTTCACAGTTAATTATGAAGATGAGTTAAGAATTAATCAGGTAAAGGGAGAGATGTGAAAACGATCATGACCGAGAACTTCGAAATTTGTCCCTTAGAAGAAGTTAAACCGGCTATTGGAACTTGTCAGAGACCCAACACATACAGCCCTGCACAGATCCACGGCTCCCAAAATGGGAATTTTCAGCTCATTTTCTGATACGTGAGTGCACAGGATGGATGAAAACAAAATTAGGGAACGTACAGGATGGATTAAACCGAAATCAGGCTGCACCCCTAGGAAGGCTCAGAGAAAGGCAGAACAACGTTGTTCCTCAGGCCCTGCCCAGTGGGAAATGCTGGAGGATAGGAGGAGGAAGAGGATCCTTCCCCTCTGGGAGGTGACAATCCAGCTGTGCCACCCCTGGCCCTCCCCTAGAGCTGCTACAGGCAGAGAACTGCAAAAGAGATGGAGCTTAATCTCCAAAGGCTGTTGGGGTATCCACGCCCCCCCCTTCCTTCAAGAGCAACATCTGTGGGGATCCCGATGCTCCTTACTTGGAGGCCTTGCCCACTTACTGTGGGGAACTGTGCCCCCATCCCATCCCCAGGGAGGAGATGCCTGCAGATCCTTCCCCAGGCACTGCAGGCATTGCCAGCTGGGCTGGGAAACTGCTCTTCCACAGCCAAATCCACCCCAAATTTCCAGCAGCAGCAGCAGGGAGAGATCAGCCCCATCTCCCTGGCAGTCGCGGCTGGCCGAGATGGGATTGATAAGATCCCTGGGAGGCACGGGAAGCCCGCGTGCCAAACACAGCCAATTAATGTCAGCCCTTTCCCATGCCAACCAATTAAGCTGTGTGTACTTGTCACCAGCGCCGGGAAGGGGGTGGAGGGCGCAGAGGACGCGATTCCAGGGAAGCCTTGAAGATCTTAAAAACCTCCGTAATTTACGGGCGTGAGGGGGAGGGTGTAGACGCCCTGCACTAACCCGAACGGGCCTGATTAATGGCTCGGCTAATTTAGGAGCTGCTTGGCTCTGCTGACCTGGGGAGGCTCCATTTAACAGGAATCAGGCTGGCATGGGAAGCAGGGAGCAGCTGAACGATGTAAGAAGCAACAGATGGGCTCCGCGGTTGCCTTGCCAAGCACCAACGCTGTTTTCTGAGCACTTGCTCTTAAGCCTCCTCCAAAAGGGGAAAAGTGATAATCAGAACCATAAAACCCATGTGGCTGATCCAGGAACGGGGGAAGGCAGCAGCTCCTCTGCCCAGCCAAGAGCTCCTGGGCTGGGAAATGATCCCAGAGGTGCTGGGCCACCTCCAGCCCCGCTTATCCCCATCCACTGTGGCTGCAGGGAGCGGGAAAAGAGGAAAAGCATCTTCTGGCCCACCTGTGCCACGAAAAATTACAGGCTGCTGGAAAAATTGGGGGCATCCTGCTGCTTCAGCTTGGTCTGGATGGGGAAGATCCACACAGGTCCTGGACATTCTCAGGCTCTGGGAAAGAGGCTCTCTCCAAGATAAGCAACACTTCAAGCTGCAGGGAGTGACTTTGGAAGCACTTGCAGAAGCAAGTTGGGGGGGGAATATTCCCAAAATCCAGCATTTTTGAGGGCAGATCATCCCAGCCAGCTGTGGCTTGGACTCCTTGGATGGTGAGGAGGCAGCAGTGGTGGAAAAGCACCCACCTGGCTGTGAGGGAGATTAAAGTCAGGGAGCTGCCAGGGCTTTGCAGGAGGAGGTTGTGGGAGATCTGGGAGCAGATCCAGGTGGGATGGCTTGGAAACATACGGGAGCAATGGGAATGTTGGGCTGTTTATCCCAGGGGTGAGCAGAGGCCCCAGGAAGGCACCGAACAGAGCGACCTGTCTGGGGCTGGAGTTTTTTAATAAAGCAACAGTAAAAAACCAAATAACAGAGCAGCTCCTGCTTGCCAAGGGCTTTGGGACTCACAGCTGGCACAGGAACACAGCACAGCTGAGCTCCTCGGAGCCGGAGCTTGGAGGAGGAAAAGGGATTGCTCTCTACACCCCATAAGGGGTGGAGAGGAAAAAAAATCCCTCAGACTAATAAAGTCTTGATTTTATTTTTTTACAACTGCCTACTTTCCTCCCAGGAGCAATCTCTGTCTGCACAGATCTCGTGTTGTGGCTCTGTTTGCATCCAAATAAAAATAAGGAATCACCACTGATCCTCTCATCCTTGTTCTGCTTGGTTTATGGAGAAAGGTGCCTGAGGAGCAGGAGATTATCTGCAGGTGATGGTTTGCAAAGCTCTCCTGGAAGCCCTCATGGCCTGAGCACAGCAGTGCTCAGAGGCAGGTCTCACACAGGGGTTTTCCACCTTTTCTCATGGATGATCTGGGACAGAACATTTTCTAAGCAGGTCTCTTTCAAAGGCTGTAGATTCCCAACTCTAAGCCAAGAGTAGAAAAAAAATAATTTCCTTTTTCCTGGGTATATAATGGTCATGGCAAGATGTCCCTGAGCTCCCTGGTGTGGCTGACACAGCGCTCCCATGGCCCTGCCAGATTTTGGAGATGGGATGATTTGAGGGCTGCCAGGAAACACTGAAGATTCCTGGAGCTTTACTACCCAAGGTGTTCTTTGTCTGTGCTGGTGGATTGGCTGAGCCCCAGGAACTTGTCCCTTCCCAGCCCAGACTCTCCAGAGTCACAGACCATGGAATGATTGGGTTGGGAAGGACCTTTAAGCTCAGCTCATTCCAGCCCCTGCTCCAGGGCAGGGGCACCTTCCACTGTCCCAGGGTGCTCCAAGCCCTGTCCAACCCAGCCTTGGGCATTTCCAGGGATCCAGGGACAGCCACAGCTTCTCTGGGAAAACCATTCCCAGGCCTCACCACCCTCACAGGGCAGAATTCCATCACGATATCCCATCTAACCCTGCCCTCTGGCAGTGGGAAGCCATTCCCTGTGTCCTGGCACTCCCCTCCCCTTAGTCTAAACACACCTTGAGGCTCTTTGAAATCCATCCTTGGGTTTGCCTCTTTCCTGCACAAACCTGTGTCCTTTGGCCCCCAAGGTCCTGTCCCAGCTGGAGCTGCTGCATTCCAAAGGCCTGGAAAAAGTGAGGAGCAGCAGCTGGCACTGCTGGCTTTGCTAAAAGCAGGGAGTGCCTTTCCTTAATCCCAAAAGAGAGGGAGGGCAAAAACTCAGGGCTGCTGCCAGCCTCCCTGGAAGAGGGCTTTGCCTGCACTAGCTGGATGGGAGATAAGGATGCTGTGGAAAGAAGGGAGTGTTGGCCAGGAATGAGGAATGGGCTGCCCCTTCCTGCTCAGTTCCTAGCTGATGAGGAGCAGCTCCTGGCAGACACCTTCCCCAGGAATTGCACTCCCCCCTGGATTCATCCACAGAGTGGGGAGCACAGCCCAGCACAGCCACACCTGTAACAGCAGGGAGCAGCCAGAATTCATTCCCAACCCCCTTCCCTGCATTTCTGAGCTGTGAGTGGTGCCTGTTCCATCACCAAGGGCTTTCTAGGGCAGCCAGTGGCATTTCCCAGCACACGGGAGGCAGTTTATTACCAGTGATTTATTAAACTGCTCCAACTTGTCAGCAGCCACTTGAAACATTCCCTTTCCTTTTTTTCCCCTTCAGCTTTGCTAATGTCTTTATAAAGAGCTGGATAAATAGATTTCCAGCACTTCTGACTGCCACGGATCAAACCTCAATCGATATGGCCCAGATTAGGGATGAGGTGAGACCGAGCCTCCCCACCTCCCTCCAGCCCCAGCTGCGGAGGTGAATTGATGGGAATGAACTTCCAAGGAACAGATAAATACGTTTTTGCCTGCTCACAGCAGAGCTGGACTTGACAGTTCCTGATTTCTCCCCATTGTGGCCTGTTCCGTGGGTGGGGGAGCTCCAGGTGATTGCTGCTCCTGCCAGACTCCTCTCCTGCATCTTTTATGTTCATGAAGAGACCCTCCTGCCTTTCTAATCTACTGAACTCATGGAGTTCAGAGGCTTTCAGCTCCTGCCTGATGAATCTTTCCAGGACAAGACCCCTTTCTATCATTAAGTTTGATCAGTCTCAGCTCATCAACCTTAATTTATTTGCTGCAGAGTCACAGTTTAAAGGCTTGCTGAGCTGAAAATCGTCCTGCTCCCTCCCCAGGGGGCCCAGGAACTACTTCTGCAAGTGCCAGCATACCCAGAGCCACCCATCCCAGGTCTCAGGTCAGACATCAGGAGGAATTTCTGCATGGAAAATGTGGTCAGGCACTGGAAGGGGCTGCCCAGGGAGGTTGGGAATGTCCATCCCTAGCAGTGTCCAAGGAACACCTGGATGTGGCACTCAGTGTTCTGGTGGGGATCAGTCAGGCTGGACTCCATCCTGGAGAGCTTTTCCAGCCTCGGGGATTCTGCATCACACGCCTGGTACCAGCCAAAAGAAAACTGGAATTTTTTTCCCCCTTTCCACATAAGAGGAATCCTTAAAAAACGCCCCGCTGTCCCCTGCTCGTGCTCTGTTCTGTCCCCAGCTCCCCGTGAGCCCGGGCAGAGCTGGCCCTGAGCTGCTGCAGCCCCTGGGTGCTCTCCCTGTGGAGCTCTTCCCTCCTCCCCTTCCTCCATCCGTCCTCCTGTCTGGATAATTGATCTCCGAGTCGCAAACCAGATGCTCTGGCTGTGCCTCCCTCCTCGTGCTCCGGCTCCTGCTGAAGTCCAGGGAGATCCTCTGGAAGAAGCCACTTTTAATTTGTAATCTGATTAAGCCATTAGAGGCGAATGGAGCAGTAAGTAACACAAATTGCCGATCGTTTCCATCAGCAAATCCCCCCAATTAATCCTGAGATTAACCCTGATTACACGCGGTAATGGTGATCAATGCGCCCTAATGGGGGAAATCCGCCCACTCCGCTTTCTTCCACATCCCAGAACGATCAATTTGGAATCAGGGTGATTTATCTGGCAGGATCGAGCGGGGCCAGCGGGGCTGGGGCACCGCCTGCATCTCCGGCGGCAGTCCCAGGAGCCGCAGCTCATTCCCCCTTGGGAAAAGCAAGCCAAAGTGGGAAAAAAGCGCTGGATAGAGCGAAACAAAGAGCAGGGGAATGCAGAGGGCAGCAGGAATGGCAAATTCCATCTGCCTGCCGCACTCCTTCCCTTTTGAATCCTCGCAGTGATGCCCTAAAAAACTCCTGTGAGGTGATCAGACCAAACAGCTCGGAGCAAGGCTGCACTTCTCAGGGATTCCTCCGTCAAAGGGAGGAAGTCAGGCTGGAGAAGAGCTGAAAAAGGAAAAAAATACCCTTTCCTACTTTGTGATCCCAGCCTCTGTTCTTCCCTTTGTTGCTAAAATCAGAAGTTACCCCAGGACCAAACGTTTCCAAGGATCCCCAAGCACTCCACAAACTTCAGAGCCGGGCTCAGCTCCCCCTCGGTCCTGTGTTATTTATAGAGCAGCTGAGACCCCGGCAACTTCTTCAAGGGGGATTCTGCCTTTGTAGGGACTAAGTCGGCACTAAGTCGGGAGCTCAAGGCTTGACCTTTGGGAGGCCGGGATGGATTCATCCCGCTCCGGGCTGAGCTGCAGCAGGGCCTGGTGATAAAGCAGCTTGATTTATAGAGCCTTCTCTTCCAGAGCTGCTCACTCTGCTCTGGAAAGGAGGAAAGGACTAAACTGCTGGAAGATGTGCTGAGCTCCCACCAGGGGCTCTGGCACTTCCCTGGGCATTGGCTCCAGGGCAGGAGGAACCACACGAGTGACATCTCACGGGGTGCCCAGTCCCCACATCAGCGGGAACATCCTGCATGTTCCTGTGCCTGGAAAGGCCACCTGGCGGGCTGCAAGCTCCTCCTGCTTTGCCCAAACTCTGACCAGGAATATTTCAGGTTGATCCTCCCCAGTATTCCCTTGAAGCTGTTTTCCTCTCCTCCCACACCACGCAGACTGATCCCTGTGTCACTTTGTCCCCAGATCTGTATTTTGGCAGCAAGGCAATATATTCCGTATGGGAACTGTGGCATCACCCTTTCCTGCATGGATATGCCCTGTGTCCTCCATAAACCCATGAGATCTTCTGGGATTTTTAATGGAGTACCCAAACCCATCCCCCCTCATTCCTGGGGTGGGATCTGCAGCTCCCCTCCCCTCAGGTAGGCACCCCTGAGCCACAGGGTCGGCACTCCCTGGGACAGTCCTGCTCCAACACCCCTCATCCAGGGAGGAGCTTCCAGGCAGGTACACAGGGCACATCCCAGACTGCAGGGAGTGGATTTCCACCACACCCCCCCCGGATGTTGCCCCCGAGGTGTTTTGCAGCACATGTGTTTGGGGGTGACCTGTGGGGGCCCCGTCCTTCAGACACCCCCTCTCCCCAGCTCCTGCGGCCGCCCGAGGGGCTCGCGGTTCCCTTTGATGTGCAGATGAATCAGCCTGGCCAGGAGAAGCCCCGTGGATTTATGAACTCCTCCTCTATGATGTCTTTCCAATCGTATCCCCCAGAAGAGCATTTGCTCTCCCCTTCCTCCCCGGCTCCTCTGAGCCAAGCATTCCTTTCTCCTCCTCCATCCCAGGCCTGGGGAGCGATGCTGCTCCCCCAGAGCAAAATTACCTCTGCAAACCGGGCCACTTGTGTGCCCCCTTTTCCATATTCCAGCAGGTTTGATGTCTGCCGACATGGAAGGGAGCTCCGAGCCAGAGATGAAGTCCTGCAATTCAATCTACTCCCAGCCCAAATCATGCCAGCTCTGCAATTCCAGAGCAGTTGAAAAGAAAGGGACAAATAGCTGTGATGGAAACCACTCACTGGAGACTTTCAGGGGAAATTATACACCCGCGAGGGGAAAAAGGATCATTAAGAGGTGACGGGAGAAAACATTTGCATTGCAAGTCAGAGCAGCTGGAGGCCGGGGGAAGCTCTGTGGTCACTGCCCTCCCCAGTCCGATCCAATCAACTCCAGCACTTGGCAAACCCTCCCAGACAGGCCCTTGAGCTGTTTGACCCAGATTCCGCCCAACACCAGAGTCAAGCTCTGCCCAGGAACAGAAGGGAAGCCTTACAAAGGTCTCCCGAAGTTCATTCCTGCGTTAAACCCCCACAAGAAAATAATAAAATCGGTGTGCTTGTCTCCTCTTTAGCAGTCACCTCTACCTCGCCAGCTTTCCAGAGCTGCGTGGGGAGATTGCTGTGCTTGGCAAACAAGCGGAGATTAAGGGAGTTCAGCGGGAACATCTCGATTTAGTCTCGGCTGAGCACGCCCGGGACGCGATGGCACATTAAACCTGGTGGCACGTAAAACCTGGTGGCACATCTAAACTGCTGCAAAGCAGAGGGGATGGAGGAGCTGGAAAAATAAGGGAGAGTTTATTTCTGCACCAAGCATCACAAGAAAAATCCCTGCCCCTGAACGATGCCGGGGAGGGGGGAACGGGGGTTCTGCACCCCCAGAAGAGTGGGCAGGGAAGGGAGAGCCAGGAGCGGCTCCAGCAGGGAAAGGGGAACATGCTCCCCCAGGGAAGGCAAAGCTTCACACCCACCCCTCCTTTCCCTGCCAGAGCATTAGCACAGCTCCCCAAAACCCCCGAGAGGAGTTTCGAGGAACACAGTGATGAAAGGGGGGCCGAGCCGGGCCGGCTTCCAGCCAGCTGGAGCCAGGAGTGCTCCTCAGGAATAACCAGCCGCTCCCGCATCCACACACAGGATGCGCTCCAAGCTCTCCCTGACATTTGTGTGTCAGTTTGAGCCAGCTGGGGCTGCAGCTCTGCCTTCCACTCCAGTCTCGGGGCTTTAAATCCAGCGCTGGAGGTTTGCAGAGCTGCCAGGGCCCATCCTCAGCTGGAGAAGCCACTTCTCCCTGCCGGGCAAACGCCGGGAGAGGGGGGCAGTACCGCGCTGCGGTGACATTTGCACCCGGGTGCAATGAGGTGTCGCTCAGCCCAGCCAGACCAAACAGCATCTCTGGGGCACCAAAATTACACAGCCAAGGAAATCCCACAAAATCCATCTGCCCTTTTCAATATTTGGAGATAATTAACTACTCCAGGCTGCGATATTACAAAAGAAAGCTGTTAGTGAAGCTGTTCATCCCCAGGTCAGGCTGGATGTGGAATTTGGTGAGCACCGGGTATGCTGGAAGGACAAGGAGGACATTTCACATTTCCATATATTCCCAGCTACCTCGTAGGAAGATTACAGGAATACACGTGTGATGCAGCAGGTCAGAGGGAAGACAGAGCAAGGGCAGGCTTGCCAGGAGAGCGAAAACATCTCTGCCTCTCCATTGGTGCCATCTGAGCTGTATTCCAGCCTGTGCATCCACCAAAAACCCTGACTGCAGGGAAGCTTGGAAAAGCCAGGCTCAAAGTGCATCTTTACCTAAAGGTTTAGAAATCAGCCAGAGCTCCTCCAAAAGGCCTGAGTCACTCACCCAAGAGTCTCACACCAGCCCTGCTCCCCACACCTCACCTGCAGCGTTGAGGTGACCTAAAGCATCCCATCCCTCCCCTCCCTGCCCTAAATACAGCACAGGGGCTGGTCCAGCCTCCCACCAGCAAATCCCAGCTGGGCCAGTTGAGTGTGGCATTCCTGAGCCAGCAGGAAGGAGAAGGGGGGCAGCAATTAACACTTTCCCATCCATTATCACCCAGAGCTCTGTCCTCACCCCGGGCAGGCAAAGGGAAACCTGGTTCTGCTCTGCAGTCCCACCAGCTGCTCCAAAATCAACCTCCAAATCCCTAAAGGAAATTGTTCCCTGTGAGGGTGAGGAGGCCCTCAGGGTGCCCAGAGAAGCTGTGGCTGCCCCTCGATCCCTGGAAGTGTCCAAGGCCAGGTGGGACAGGGCTGGGAGCAACCTGGGCTGGTGGAAGGTGTCCATGGCAGGGGATAGATGATCCTTAAGGTCCCTTCCAACCCAAACCATTCCAGTATCTGCTGCCTTTACTGCCTGCGCAGGTCACCAGGGCAGTAAATATTTGTACAGGCCGGACAAGGAGAAAGCAAACAGAATTCCCTTATTTATGGGCCTTGGCAGCTTCTCGGCCTCAGCTCCATGGTGTTTCCACCCCCTCTGCTCCCAGCTGGGGCTCTGTGCACCCACAGCTGCTCCATGGGGTGCTGGGGCAGCAGGCAGCCAGGAAGCAAAATGTTGGGACAGGAACGTGAGAGCAGAGGTTGGGAGGATCAGAGGGAGAGTGTGAGAGTCGGGATGTGCAGGAGCAAATGGAGTGACCCTGCGGGGTGTTTTTGCAGCGTGTTTATTTTACCTGCAGGCAGAAGGAGGGAAGGTGATGGATCCACTTCAGGGGCCCTTCCCAGGCACTGTGTGAAGCCCCAGAGGGTTAAACACTATTCCCGAGCCTTCCCTTTCAGCAGGGGGGTGTCCAGGATCTGAGTGGCTTCCAGGGAGGTCAGTGAGACATCCTGAACCCCAAACCCTCCCTGCATGGGTGTGCTGTGCCAGGACACACACGTGTCCTATCCCAGACCGAGGTGCACTCCCTGCTGCTGCTGCCCCTGCCTCTGGCTCCTTCCCAGGAGAGGAGCCCAGGAGGAAGCCTGGATGTGGGAGTGCTCCCAGGGTCTCTGGGTGGGAGGTCTGTGTCTCTTCTGGGAGGAACACCCAGAGCAGGGTCCTGTTCCTCCTCCAGAGACACAAACCATGAGCATACCTGGAAGCAGCCGGCTGTCCGGAGCGTGCCTCATCTGCTTCCCATCATTCCCCCAGACGGAGGGCAGGAGGCAGAGGGGAAGGAGCCTGGGGATCACTGACCCCTCTTCGTGCTGAGTGTCTGGCTTTAGGAAGGATTCAGCCTTATTACCAACCTCCTGAGCTGCTGATTTCTTGGATTTCTGTCATGTCAGGAGGAGCTTTTGCTGAGCTGAGAAGGGCAAGGGCATGGATCTCATTCCTTGATCCTCAGAGATCAAGGGGAAGACACAGGCCTAGGGGTTAAAATCACCCAAACCAGTCTGGGAATGAGCAGATGAAGGAATAGTGCACTGGGAATATGTGAGCAACAGGGTCCTGGTGGCTCCTGAGGAGGGGCTTTTGGGGCTGGATAATAGTTGTCATGCTGGTGTCCAGCATGAGGATGAGTTAAGCCTTATCCCTAAATTTACTGGGATAATCCATCATGGCCTGTCCCATCACTTTCTCCATCTTGGCTGACACGAGCTTTATTTACACACTGTGACCAGCACAGGCTCTGGTCACTCCATCCATACCTGCCGGAGGGATTTTCCTGACAGGGATTGATGGCATCTGGCTGGAGATCTCCAGCTCTGGGGTTCCTCTTCCAGGTAATCTTTGGTGCAAATTGCTTCTCTTTTGAGCACTCATTTCACCTTTTGTGAGAGAGCAGAGCAGGCAGGGCCGTGCTGCAGCCATGAGAGGGAACAGCCTCAGGCTGTGCCAGGCAAGGTTCAAGTTGGATATCAGGGGGAATTTCTCCACGGAAAGGGTGGTCAGGCCTTGGCAGGGGCTGTCCAGGGAGGTTTGGAGTGCCCATCCCTGGAAGTGTCCAAGGAATGTCTGGATGTGGCACTCAGTGCTGTGGGCTGGGGATAAGGTGAGGATCAGACACAGCATGGACTCAGTCCTGAAGGGCTTTTCCAGCCTCACTATCCCATGATTCCAAGCAAAGGGCTCAGGGTGTTTGCCACGAGGCTGAGGGAGCTCACACCCCTGAGAAAACAGTGAAGCAGAGCAGGCTGTGAGCAGGTTTTGGGGCTGGGAAACATTCCCTCCGATCCGGCAGCCCTGGCTGGCTCTGGCTGCTGCTCTGCTGCTCGTGCCGTGATTTATCCCGCAGCAAAGTGAGCCTAAACACTCTCCATATGGATCCCATACAGGCTGCACCTGCTTCCCACCGTGGATAAGCACATGTGGGATGGAGTGGGGGTGAGTGTGGGAATACAAATCAATCACCCGAGCCCTGGAGGGACTGCTGCTCCCCCATCGCTGGCTGGGCCAGATTCCCCCTGCTGGAGCTGGAGCTGGTTCCAGGGAAGGAACCCTGAGCATGCACGAGTCCCCAAGGTGACACTGCTGGGATGTCCCATGGGAAAAGGAAAGGAAAAACAGGGAAACAGGACAAGGGAAACCTGCCTAGATGGACCCCTGTGCCACCACAGCAGTGGGAGAGCTGGGTGCTCTGTACCCAGGGAAGAGAGGAGGAGCTCAGGAGCCATTCTCTCACAAGGTTTAAATTTCCATACAAGGAATGTGAAATTCCCTAAGGAAATGAACTGCCACCAAGCTCCAAGACCATCTGTCTCAGTCCCCAGGGATCCCTGGGATGAGTTTACAGAGTTTCCCATAAACACAGCACATGAGGCACAGCCCAGGGTCACAGGTGCTGGCCAGGGAGGAGTTTCTGCTGTGTTTTGGGAGTGTCACTGTCCTGCATCACCCCCCTGGCTTGGAAATTCCAGGGCTGTGGGCAGAGGAGCCGAGCAATGTTCCATGGGCGATGCTGGAGGATCCCGACCCTGAGGTCAGGAGGGACCCTGAGGTCCTGGAGGTCCCCAAGCCCTGCACATCCTGAGGGTGAAGACAGGGATGCTCCTGCTCTGGAGGAAGACAGCCCTGTAGGAACTCCCATCACCTGCTCCCACTTTGTCCCTCTCCCAACACTCAAATATTTATGTCCAAAGTCGACATTAAAATTCAAGGGAAGCTAAATAGAAATTAAATTGTGTATTTGGAGAGGAAACAAGTCCCGTAAGGTGAGCGCTGCTGGGCCCGGTGATTGATGGCTGTTTATATATCTGCTACTGCCAAATCCTGCAGGAAGATGGAGAGGGAAGGGAGCAGGAGCCACTGGGGCTGGGCTCTGTGGGTGGAACAGCCCTGGGAATCCTGGCAGTGTCCAAGAGGGGAGCAAACAGCTCCAGGAGTCCACAGAGTGTCTAAGAGCAGAGCTGGGCAGCTCTGCCTGGCTGAAAGGACTTGACTGTATCCCACAAACCTTTGGTATCCAAGTGTTTGGAACGACATAGGGCAGATCCCAGCTTCTCCCTATCCCACTTGTTCATGCCTCCATGGCTCTGGAATCACCCTTGAGAAACTGAGGAGAGGCTGAGAGGAGCAGAGGCCTTGCTGTCTTCTTGTTTTTCCTTTTTTCCCTTTTCCTTCCCTTCATTTCCCCCCTTTTCCCCTTCTCTCCTCTCCTCTCCTCTCCTTCTCTCTCCTCTCCTCTCCCTCTCCTCTCCTCTCCTCTCCTCTCCTCTCCTCTCCTCTCCTCTCTCTCCTCTCCTCTCCTCTCCTCTCCTCTCCTCTCCTCTCCTCTCCTCTCCTCTCCTCTCCTCCTCTCCTCTCCTCTCCTCTCCTCTCCTCTCCTCTCCTCTCCTCTCTCCTCTCCTCTCCTCTCCTCTCCTCTCCTCTCTCCCTCTCTCTCCTCTCCTCTCCTCTCCCTCCTCCTCTCCTCTCCTCTCCTCTCCTCTCCTCTCCTCTCCTCTCCTCTCTCCATCAGTGCCAATCCCCCTCCCCAAAGCAGCCCCTCCCTGCCCCCCGGGTGTCCCCCACCCCCTGTCCCTGCCCGGGTCATTCCACAGGTACCTTCCCTCTCTCCCTGCAGCCCTTTCCCTGCCTCCCCCCCCTCCCTCCCTCCCCGTTATTTGCGTAATGGTGTCCAGGATCACTTTAGAGGGAAATAATTTCCTTTCCCTGGAACTGAGACCTTTCCTTGCACTCATTTATCCCCCCCCCATTCCCGAAAGGCGTGTGCTGACGGATGCTGGATGCAACCAGACACCCCCAGCCGGCCCCGCCGATGCCTCCTCGGCTCTCCGCCATCCGGGAATGCGGGCGAGGTTATCCAGGGGCTCGTGTCTCCCTCATTCTCTCTCTCTTCAAATCCCGCTCTCCCCTGTTTTACACTTCCTTGGAAAGGGCTCAGTGACACGGCGTGTTTGTCACCCGAGGGTTGTCATTGCTGACCCGTTGCTAGGTGACAGTGTCCTGCTGCGGCGGGCTGTGCCCAGGCGTGGCCTGGGATGCCATCCCTCCTCTGGGAATGCCATCCCCCCTTCCCTCCCTCCGGGATGCCATCCCCTTCCCTCCTTCCGGGAATGCCATATCCCCTTCCTTCCCTCCCGAATGCCATCCCTCCTTCTCTCCCTAGGGATGCCATCCCCCCTCTCCTCGTGGTCCGGAGCCTCCCCGAGCACTCTCAGGAGTTGCAGGTGACCAGAGCTCGGTCTGGGCTCATCCTGCCACTCCACGTTTCCCGCAGAGCCTGATGGCTGTTCCCCGGACAGGCAGGGACCCTGAGGATCATTCCCTGTGCTCCAGTACCTCTGGCACACGCTGGGGATCCCTGATGGAGAGCCCAGTCCTGCTACCCCTCCCTCTCCGGGACAGGAGCAGGTAGGGAAGCTCAGAGCAGGAGCTACTATGGACTTCTCCAATCAAGTGGACAAAGTTTGGGGTTGGTTTTGTTGTGGGATTTTTTTTTTTTTTGTCTCCCTGGAAAAACGCTGATGTGTCAAAACAAAGGGGTTTTGTTTTGTTTTGTTTTGTTTTGTTTTTTTTTGTTTTTTAAGGAATGTGCTTGTTTCAGCTTTTCAGGAATTCCTGCTCAAAACTGTGAAAAAAGAGAGTGCTGCCATCCCATTGCATTCCAAACATCCCATCCCATTGTATCCCATCCCATCCCAAGCCTGCCAGCTGTGTCCCCATGAGCTGCAGCTCCACAGGGCACAGGCCTGGGGGACCAAGGACAAATCCTGCCAGTGCCAGTGTCCTCCTGGCCATTCCTGGCCTTGCTGACATCCCAATTCCCTGGGCATGGGGCTGGGGGCAGGCTCAGGGCTGCTCTCTGCAGATGTGGTTTTGATTAGGAATTTTTTGGACTAAAAATGCGCAAGTAAAGCACAACCCAACCCCAGCACCATCGCCCCCCGCTTCCTGTGAACGTTCCTGTTCTGATTAACCAACATTCCTCCAGAAAATCATCTCCTTCCCCAAAAACCCCAGGCAGGGCTGGCCAAGATTGCCCTCACCACAGAGAAGGGAAGGTGGAAGGTGTGGGGGGAAGGTTTGGGTGTCAGCACATGGCTCCTGGCCAGGGAATTCCAACCCCACAGAGCCCTGGACCCCTCATGCTCAGAGGGCACAGTCCCAGCTCCACAGGGCCTTGCTGGGAGTTCTTTCCAAGGGTAATGTTCAGTGGCCATTCCCATTGCAGGGAACTCAGCTGCCTGGTGCCCCCCAGCACTGTGCCCAGTGGCTGGAACCCCATCACAGGGAATCTCCAGCCTTTCCAAATCCACCTCGGAGCCTCCAATCCCATTTAATGAATGATCATTAACTGGGGACATTTCAGATGAGGAAATTGTTTTAGGAATGAGCAATTAAGTCCTAACGCTCAGCTCACGTAACTCATTTCTAATTAAACTCGCTGTAAATTATAGCACTACTATTTATTTTTAATGAGAAAAAAAACTGGAAAGGAATTGCAGCCCTTCAAAAAACCGGACTGAGTGGGAGGGAGGAAAAGAGACAATGAACAGTGGAGGGGAAGGAGCAGAGAGCAGGGAGAGAGTTCAAAACAGGCAGAAAATAGCTCTTAGAGCCCTCCCTGCCATTCCAGAAGCCACCTCTGTTCTTGCCTGGTGCCTCAGGACCCCTTGGCAACAGCTATTTATATTCCTGACCTTTCCCAAAGGTGGGCAAAGCTCTGGAGTCTGGGCTCTTGAGGGTTTTGCCACTGGGAAGAGGCCTTGGCTGCCGCTCTCTCCAGATCCAGCTGTGTCGTGACAAGGAAAAATGGTGCCCATATGGAGACATTAATGATCCGAGGTTCAAAGGCAGCACAGGAGGATCGAGTGCTCTCCGAGCAGATTTTAATCACATCCATCATGGAATGGCTCTGGAAACGGCAGGAGAGGCAGGCGGGATGGGGAGGGATGGAGCTGGGACGGACAGGGCTAACAGCACCAGCTGGGCTTGTTTGGAGCTGGGCAAAGAAACGTTAGGATTGCCCAGGCCACAGGTCCAGGACTGTCCTGTCACGGAGTCAGGAGGGGCCAGGAATTGTCACCTCCCGTGCCTTATGGGAATTCTGCTCAGGGAATGGAGGAGGAGGGGGGGAAGTATCAGATTCTGAGTGTCCCAGCCATGCTCTGTGAGCTCCCCTCAGCCTCCCAGACCCCTGGGAACACTTGTACCCTCTGGCATCCTGGGGAGCTATGGGCTGTGTGGGGATAGCCCCATTCCCTGGAGCAGGAATCGCAGGGTGGTTTGGTTTGGAAGGGGCCTTAAAGCACATCCCATCCCACCCCCACCATGGGCAGGGACACCTCCCACTAGCCCAGGTTGCTACAAGCTCTGTTCAACCTGGCCTTGGACACTTCCAGGGATCCAGGGGCAGCCACAGCTGCTCTGGGCACCCTGTGCCAGGGCCTCCCCACCCTCACAGGGAAGAATTCTTTCCCAGTTTCCCATCTCATCCAGCTTTCTTTCAATTTAAAGCCATTAGGAGTTTGCTGTTAGTGGAAAACACTCTGGCTCTTGTCCAGTAATGATGGATTTAACTCCATAAAGTCGAGTTCAGGCCGAGCAGACTTGGAGATCTGTAGAAGTTTAACATTCCCAGCGATGTTTCCGCTCTCTCAGCACTGTCTGCGCTGGGATGGAGCCAGAGGAGCAGAGTAGGAAGCTTGTCTCTTATCTGCCTCCCTGGCCAGGGCAGAGCAAGGTCGGGGTCACCCAGGGCTCCCACATCAGCTGAGCCCAGGTGAGCCCTGGGAGGGCTCAGGTGAGGCTGGGGTGGGTCCAGGTGAGTGATGCCATCCCATCCCTGCTCTGCAAGGAAAGCAGGAGGAGAGATCCTGGTACCCAGCCCTGAGCTGGAGCTGGTGCTGCAGAGGGGAAGGAACAACAGCTGCTCACAATACCAGACCTCCCCATTCCTTATCCCATATCCCATATCCCACCATCCTATGCCCCACCATCCCACCCCTCACCATCCATACCCCACCATCCCATATTGAAACTTCCCAGTGCTACCAGCCTATTGCTCCCTATTCCTTATCCCACCCTCCCATATCCCACCACCCCATAGCTCCCATCCCACTGTGGGTCTGTCCCACTGCCCCAGACTGAGTTGAGAGCTGTCTATGCCAGTTCACCCCACTATAGGACAGGAGAGCACACCAAAAACAGAACCAGAGCATGGAGCAAATTTTACCTTCCCAGAAACATTCCCAGGAGCTTTCCTCCTGCTCTGGCTGTTCTGAGCAGTGAGTGCTCCTCTCCAAAATCTTCACTAATGATTTTGGGCAGCTAAGCCAGGCCTGGGTTTGGGATGTGGCTGTGCCATCCCAGCTGTTTGCACGCAGATTTAAACCTGATCCATGTGGAACAGCGGCAGCTCCGGCACTGCCTCTGGACAAAAGTCCTGATTATTTCCTCTTCCCAACAAAGCCCCCCGTGTCCAAAGGCTTCCAGGCACCGTGCTCCATGTTCCCACTGGAATAGCTGCACGTGGATGCTGACACTGCAGACTCTTCCCTCCATGGACACATTCTGGTCACACCAAGCTGTGACCAATATTTCGGCAGTGGTGGGGGATGCATCCGGCCAGGACAGAGATGGAGGGACAGGGACAGTGATGGGAATGTCTGTCCTGCCAGCTCCTGCCTTCCCCCCTTTGGGGAGAGAAGAGAAATCCAGTATGAAGAATCACAGGGTCATAGAAAGGTGTGGGATAAGAAGGACCCTAAAGCCCACCCATGAGTGGGGTCACCTTCCTTACACCAGGTTGCTCCAATCCTCCAACACTTCCAGGAATGATATCTGGGAAGGAAAGGAAATCCTGGCCCAGCCAGGTGAGTGCTGCACACAGTGCCCCTCAGAGGGATTCAGTGGAGCCTGTTGTCCGTGGCTCTGCAGGATCGTCCTGTCCTGGTGGAGCCCTGCAGAGTGCTGACCTTCAGGCAGGAGGGCAAAGAACAAAGTGGGGAAGCTGTGGACAGCCGCAGCCGGAGGAAACTTTGGATCGTGTCCTTGCAGGGATCCTGCTCAAGGGTGGCACCCTGGGGTGGCAGTGCCGTCGGGAAGGGCCATTAGTGCGGGATTGGGTTTCTGCCCTTGCCTGATGAAACGCCCCGCGGAGCCGCCCCCGACCCTCCAAAGCCCGGCCCAGCCGTGAAACCCGAGCCCAGGCCGAGGACAGTTCGGAGTTAATCACTTCCAATCCCGGCCTAAGGAAGTGGCAATTAAAGAGCTCATTAGCGACAGAAAGAGCTCCTGTGCTGCCCTGACACCTCCAGCTCCCGAGCTGCTCCAGCACCTGCCTGCGGGGCAAGGAGAGGCTTCGGCACCGGCTCTTCAGCGGGACGCAGCATCCCTGCTCCGCCGAGCAGCATCCTTGCTGGAACGCGGGCTCCTCCCTGTCACCCGCCACGCCATCCTGCACCATGAGGACCGGACAGCTCTGCCAGCAGCAGCCCCCCGGGTATTCCAACTTTTCCTTCTGTCCCTGGACCGTGCTTCTAAGGATATGGCAGCCGGGAGGCCGAGGAAAGGGAACGTGTGGAGGCAGAGCTCTGGGAAGGGATCCGAGAGCGCTGGGGGAGGAATTCCTCCCTGCAATGGATGACGGTTTTAGATCCAGATCGTCGCGGGAGCTCCAACATCCGCAGCTCCGGCTGCGGTTTGGAGCGGGGCCCTGAGGAGCTGCAGCATTAACACCCACAGCCCTTCCTGCTCGGAATGCCTGCCCGTCCGCACGGCTCCCTGCAAGGAGGCACGAGGGCCTTCCCAGCTGCAGGGAGCTGCCCCGGATAAACACCCGACAGCTGGAGCAGAGAGAAATGGAGCTGCTTCTCCAACTGCCAGCACGAGCCAATCCATCACGCTGGTCCTGGCACCTCTCCTCGGAAGGGAATCAAAGGGCTCCTTAGTGAGAAGGGATGGAATGACAGGTAGAAAGGCCAGAGGATAAATCCTGCTGCCTACTGGGACTGTTAAATATTAGGAGAGATTAGTGTCTGACAGGGGAGAGTAGGGCAGCAGCTCTGCTAAACAGCCAGAGAAATGCGTGGAATTCCGGCTCCTTTGTCAGTGGCAACTGCACAACACTCAGGGTGGAATAAAAGGAAGAAGAAAAAATACCTTTCCCTGATTTAGATTAAGGAAGGAGCCCGAGCAGGAGCCTGGACCTCACCCAGCCCTTCCTGGGGCAGCACAGGAAAGGGGAGCAGGGAGGGGATGCTGGAAGTGGGTTTGGGGCCGGAGCATCCGCTCCCAATCCTGCCCTGCACAGCCCCTGCCTCAGGCACAGCCCCTCCACAGGGCACCTGGCTGGGAAGGTGTGACAAAGAGGGGAAGTGATGGATTCACCATGGAAGTGTTCAAACACTGTGGATGTGGCAGCTGGGGACATGGGTCCATGGGGGCCTTGGCAGTGCTGTGGGAACAGCTGGACTTGATGGGCTCAGAGGGTTTTTCCAACCTAAATCATGATTCCATGGTTTCCCTCTCCCCATCTGGGCAGCAGAGCTGGGTGTAGGGAGGGGTGTGCTGGAGGAGGAGGGTCTGGCTGGGATCAGCAGGTCAATCCAGCTCAGGCAGATTATCCCAAATGATAGTTTCCATTTCCTTGCTAAGGCATCCTAAAGCGCTTTGCTCTGCCCTGCAAAGGCTGTGATGGGGCTTAAAATATTAAAAAATTGGCCAATTTTCATAGTTTCCATGTCTGGCATGTCAGGGCTTATTAACCAGGAGAAAAGCCTCTGTGTCAGGGACAGGTGAGTGGGAGTGGGAGTGCAGGGCTGCCCACAGATCTGTGGCCAGGCAGGGATGGGCTCCATGGGGAGCAGAGGGACTCCCCACCCCAGTGCAGAGTCCTGGGCTGAGGCAGGACACAGTCAAGAGGGGCCAGACTGTCAAATCCAGCCCCATCCTAAACTGAAATTCCGAAATTTGTCAGCATCCCATCTTGAACCAGTTAAGTTTCCTCCCTCAATTACCCCGCTGGAAAGTTATTTTATATATTCCCTCATCTGATGATTGGGAGAAACCTCCTTCAATTTTCAACTGACATTTATTCACGACAGGTTTCTACCAATCCATGCTTGTGCCAACAAGTGTCCTTCCAGAGTTCCTTGCATTCCTGGGTGTTTCCTCTTCCATGTCTTTCCAGGCAGCAATCAGAACCATCTCAGCCTCTGATTTCTCTGCAGACTACACAAGCACAACTTTTCTAGGACCACTCATCCTGTCTGTGCCCACTAAACCACATTTGCTCCTCTATTTGGGAAAAAAAAATCCACAGAGGACTGGTGTTAGCCTCAGGAAATTTCATCCCAGCTCTTTATTTGCAGTAATCCCAAGTCCCCTGGCCAAAATACTCTATTTTTTTTATCCAGAAATCCATGATCCACTGTCCTTTCCACGTGTATCCAGGGCAGTATGGGAGCTGAGTGGATCAGCAGAAGGCAGAGTCTGGATCCAGTAAGATCACAGGGCTGAGATGGAATTTAGCCCATCCACCCCAGAGTAATCAGGATCACCAGAAGGAAAACCCTCTTGGAAATGAACCCTCTGCTCTGGGGACAGCCTGGGAGAGCTGGGGGGGCTTGCCTGGAGAAGAGAAGGCTCCAGAGAGATCTCAGAGCACCTTCCAGTGCCTAGAGTGGCTCCAGGAGAGCTGGAGAGGGACTGAGGACAAGGGATGGAGGGACAGGACACAGGGAATGGCTTCCCACTGCCAGAGGGCAGGGATGGATGGGATACTGGGAAGGAATTCTTCCTGAGCAGTGTGGTGAGGCACTGGCACAGGGTTCCCAGAGAAGCTGTGGCTGCCCCTGGATCCCTGGCAGTGCCCAAGGCCAGGTCACTGTCCTTTCCCAGCCCATGGGAGCTGGGAGGCTGCTGGAAGCCCGGCCTCGTTCCAGCCCGGTCCTATAAGGATGTGCTTTGGGGCTGGGATATCTCAGTGCTTACAGAGCCCTGAGCAGACAATGAGCAGCTTTTCCAAGCCCTCCATCCCTGGCTCGGCAGGCTGGGTCCCAGCGAGGGAGCAGGTAAAGCAAACACTGCCAGCAGCAGCCCCAGCAGGGGCTCAGCACCGGGCTGGCAGCGCCCCATCCCCGCCTCTGGCATCGCCAACGTTATCTTTGGATGCAAAACCAGGGGGAAATTGAGTGCTTGAAAGAGGACGGGCTCTCCTGGGTCAAATTAGTCATTCCTCGTTAGAAAAGCCCCGCTGGTTTCTTTGTTTCTCTCTCTCTCCAGTGGACCCAGATAAATACATTTGTAATTCTCCGAGTCCCGCTGAATAGGAGACTGGCAAGGTGAGAATATTAAAGCCGCAGATTATCAAGTGCTTCCCAGGAATTGAGATTCCAGCAGAGGAATGATGGGGAGGAAGGCTGGGGGTGAACTGCAGAGCAGGGAGAAGCTGGGGAAGAGAGTGGGGGAGGCAGGGGAAGGAGGAAGAGGAGGATGGAGGGGGAAATGCCAGAGGAGAGAATGCTGGAGAAAACGGAGAGGGGAGAAGGCTCTGGAGGAGCGGAGAAGGGGGAGAGCAGGGCTGCAGGGAGGTTTGGCAGCTGCTGAGTGTGCCGCATTTCAATATTTAATGACTCCAAAATACAGCCATTAACATGTCAGAGGCAGAGGGAAATGGCCCGGCTTTTCCCCGAGCCCTGATGGCTTTGAAGAACAAATGCCATCTAAAAGAGAGGCTTTAAAAGCGTTTTGGCCGGGCCTGCTGCTGGCCCCCTCCCTTCAGGGCAGCACTTCCCTCCAGGAGTGCCTCGAGTTGCATCCATTCTGTTTGGCCGGCATTGCCCATTTTATTTTCCCTCAGTCTCGCTCTTTCTGGGATCTTCCGTTTGCAACACAACCCTGTGAAATCAGGAGCGTTCTGCTCTTTGCTCCCAACATCCCTCGGCAAACGGATTTGCATCAGGTGCAGACAGTGACAAACTTGGAGCTGTTTTTCCCAATTTCAGCTGCTCCATTTCCCTCCTGCCGCAGTGATTTGCCTTGCTGCTCTCTCTGCCTTCTCTCCAGGTGTTCCTTTGCTCTGTGTCTTCTCATCCTCTCGCCCTGCCCTGGAGACACAGAGAGAGAAGCAAAGAAAAAAAGGTGAAGAGAAGCACTGAACGATCTGTGCCTGGAAGTGTCCAAGGCCAGGTTGGACGGGGTTTGGAGCAACCTAGGATGGCAGAAGGTGTCCCTGCCCGTGCAGGAGGATGGAAATGAGGTGGGCTTAAAGGTCCCTTCCAAGCCAAAGCATTCCATGACTCCATGGTTCTGGTCCTTGTCACCATTGGTGCAGGCACTGCAGTGCCGTGTGCCAGCTCCAGGCCACCTTTCCATGCAAAACAAATGCAAAAAAAAATGACAACCTGACAAGTGTAATAAGGAAGGAGGTGGCTGTGCCAACCCTGTGGACAAGGTTCAAGTCACTGCCATTTAGCTCATTAGCAAGCACCAGGCTGTGGAAGTTGTGTGTGGAAGTGGGAATGAGACAGCTCTGCTTTGGAGGGGAAGTCGTTGGATCCTACAAACAATCTCCAGGAAATGCTGAGGTAGGGACAAGGGCATCAGAAAAGAGCCCCTGTACTTGTGCATGGTAGGACACTCGTCCTGCAGGCGCTGCCCATTCAGAGCAGAGACACCCTGTCCCCAGGGGCTATTGGCTCCAACCCCAAGGTCCCAGTCCCTGGGCATTCTGCAGGTCCCCACAATCTGGGCTCAGCATCCCCCAGCCAGGACTCACCCAGGAAAACCCAGCCATGGCAGAAATTCACGCTCCGGGTGGGAGCAGGGAATGAGCCCCTCTCAGAAGGCAGAGCTCCCACTCCCTCTTCCCCACCAACAGCTTTGCATCCCCTTGTGCTGAGCATACATTTTCTGATCCAGCTGAAAACCTGGAACAACTTCTGAGAGTTGTTCTCACAGCATTCCTGCCCTGCTCAAACACAGCAGTGAAAGGAGACTTGGGAGAGAAACTTCCTGGCTGTAGAGCCCTTCGCATCCTCACTGACCTCAAGGCTTACAGAAAGCTGAGGGGTCTCTGAGGGAGCCCACCACTGGTCCCTGGCAGGCTGCAGACGGATGGATAATGGGATCTTTGCACCTCGGAGAGGATTTCATCACTCAGCCTTAGCCTAAATCCATATTCATCATCTATGGATTTCTTTTTAATGGATAAAATGTCTTCTTTTGAAAGAGCAGCCCCACTGCTGATGGCACAAACAGCTGTGCAGGGAAATCGCGTCAGAGCAAACCCAGGCAATCTCCCTCCCCGAGCTTGCAGGAATCTAACAGCTTTTGACTTCCAAAATAACCCTGAACGCAAAGGAATTTCAAAGAGGAGACAGAAAACCTCCTCTGTCTGCTCAACCACATCAGCCGGGCAGTCTTCCCACGCCTCTTCCCAGCCTTCCTGCCCCTCTTCCACGGGTCAGGCTCAGGCACTTCATAGCCATCCCTCTGGAGAAGGTGGGATGGATGCTCCTGTGCCGGGCAGGGGAGCTGCTCCTTCCCCGAGCACATGACTCCAAGTCAGGCTTCCCAAGTTCATTCCAGAGCAGGAATTTCTGCATCCTCCTGCCACCACCCCTGGCAAATCCTTATTGAGCTTGACATGTGTTGTTCTATTCCTGATGGATCCCGGCCACTGGAATATCCATCTGAAAATCAAATAAAATAGCCAAGCCCCCTGCGTGCTGCATATTTTATGGGCTGCTCCCTGACTTCCATTGTTTCCTATTGTTTAGACTATTAGTCAGAACAATTTGTCATCCTACCCTGCTGCCTGCTGGGATTCTGGGATTCAGGAAGATGGAGCCCAAGCTCCTGCCACGCTGGGCTTCAGGACAGCCCAAACCCCCTCACATCGCCGGGCTGGGGCAGCAAATCTGGAGTGGGGCTCATTCCCTATCCCCAGAAACATGCGGGCTGAGAAAAGCAAACGGTGTGAGCTCTGGGGCAGGAGGTGAGGGAGGAAGAGGTTGAGGACTGGGCAGAGCTGGCTGTGGAGAGACACTGCCGGAGCAGGGAGAGGGATTTTCTGGGGCTGCCAAGCTCCCGGTGCTGCAGGAGCTGCTGTCAGCCCCATTCCTCACTCCCCTCCCGGGCTGAGAGCCCGGCGAGCAGCGGTGCTGGCAGAGCAGCAGGCAGGAGCTTCTGTTCCCATTCCTGCTCCCATCCCGTCAGGAGCTCCTCGCGTTATAAACACCTCCTGGGGGCACGGGGATTGCTCTGGCTGCTGGGATTTTGTCTGCCCTGGCAGCTCTAGTGGAGTCAGGAGCGGGAGGGCCGGCTGGGGCTCGGAGGGGGCAGCAGCAGGGACTGGAGCCTGCAAATCCAGAGGATGAATTGTCCCGTCCTGCTCCCGTCGCCTCCTGAGGAGCCGAGGGGATGATTTCCATGCTTGCGCCACTCCCAGAGGAGGCACTGGCAGTCCTCACAGCTGAGAGCTGCTCCCCAGGGCGGCCAACCCCTCTGCCAAAGGCCAGCCCTCCTCTCCCGGTTGTCCCAGGACTGTCTCCAGCCGCCCCCCACCCCACACGGCTCCCGGACCCTCCAACCTCCCACCTCTCCCTGTTCTCCTGGCCAGGCTGAGCAGCCAGGAGCAGAACTCACAGCTGCTTTTCATCCAGGCACCCAAAACTCCTCCCAAACTTTTCTTGCCCTTTTTGGCGCTCGTTGCTGCCTCGGCTCTTCCCATCACGGGCAGAGAGGTGTTGGACAGAGCCTGTCACTGCTGCCCCTCACCTTTGCCTGCCCGCATGTCCCAGCATGTCGAGCTGCTCGGGGAACGCCCCCTCCATCTCTGGGAACCAGCTGGGGCTGCCCCATCCCTGGAAGTGTTCCAGGCAAGGTTGGACAATTCTTGGAGCAACCTGGGATAGTAGAAGGTGTTCCTATTAATGGCAGAGAGTGAGACTGGATGGGTTTGAAGTCCCTTCCAGCCCAAATGATCCTGGGATTCTGCATTTCTATGGAAAGGAGCGGCAGGGACAGCCTAGGCATTGTTTCCCAGACAAGTCAAGAAAAGAGAAGATCCTCCTCATCATGTTCTGCCCAAACATCCCTGACTTGCTGTGGGGCCAGAAAGTTCTTGGACCTGGAAGAGCCTGGGGAACCCCAGGTGGCTGAAAATTTGGGATTTTGACCAACCCCCAGTGCCTTGGAAGATGCCATAAAACCAGTGGGGCTGTGAGGATCTGCCTTCATTCCCAAACATCCATCTTCCAACAAAAACACACTGTCCAGATCAAGCCTTTCCTTTCAGCAGCACTGGCCTCCTGCTGTCACCCTTTCCTTATCTCCAGGCTGCTCATCAAACCCAAGGGCAGCATCCCTTGGACCTCCATCCTGGAGCACACTGGAAATTCAGGCCTTGCCTGGGAGGGAGAGCAAATTCCCATAAAAGCCCTGAATGAAAACAGAAGTGCCTGTTATTAGGGGAAAAAAAGTAGAGGAGAAGAAAGGAAGGGAGGAAGGGAGGAACCTGGAACCTGCCTCTCCATCCATGCATGGAGATGTGTCCCTACACAACAGGAGCCTTTTGCCAGGTGGAACAGGCCCACATCCCCTTGGCCAGCTCCTCCCTGGGGGTGGCCACTCTCCAGCCAGGCGCCCACTCCTCTGGCACAGCTCCCCTATGGCAGGGAAGGGGTTAACTCCCGGCAGCTGGTCCCCAGATGCCGGTTCTGGAATTCACATTTGTGTAATAATAAACCTCGGGGAAAGCGCTGCTGTTGGGGGGCGGCTTTGTCCCCCCTGGCTCCCCGCTCGGAGAGGCTGCCAAGGGGCGGCTGGAGCGGGGTGGCGGCCCAGGTGCTGCGGGACCCTCGGGCCGCACTCCCGGCCACAGGGGTTAGGGGCCGCCACAGGAGCCGGCCCGCTTGCCACGGCGCTTCCCATTTCTCCTGCTGCTCACCCCCGCCGTGCTGGGACACCCCCGCGGGACCCCGGAGGGGGAAAAGCCGAGCGGGTCCCCCCGAGCGGGGCAGGACTGGGGTGTAATTGGTTTCAGGAGAGAGGGGTGAGGAGAGACGGACATAAATTTCCTTGAGAGGCTTTCTCCCTAATGGCTCCCATCGCCCGGCAGGGCAGCACACCTGCTTCCAATAGCGGCCCCGGCTCCTGCCGCGGGTGTAGGAGAGGGGCTGTGCTTCCATCACCTCTGCTGGCCGCGGGCATCCCGCTTCAGTAGGGAGACGGCTTTGCCCGGGCTTCCAAAAGGGTGGCAATGGCTTTGAACCCCGTGTATTTCCTTTCCTGGGAATGCCCAGATCTCCCCATTCCTGGGGTGTCAGTTTTCCCAAATCCCAGCACAGCAGCTCCACTCCTGGGCACTTCCCATGTGCTCCTGCCCACCGCCCGGCCCGGCCAGCCCGGTTCATCCCGGGAGGATGCTCCGGAGCTGCACAGCTGGATCCGAGTAGGTCACGGGCTTCGAGCGGGGGCGGGAAGAAGACTCCAAACGCTGCCGCCCCGAAGCATCTCCGGCTTCACGGTCCCGGTCTGACCCACCAAAGCCTCGGGAGTTATGTGGAGAACTGGACAGGGATCAGAGGTTTGACTGCGAGCGGGGGCAGCAGCAGGAAGAGTTCGGGGGGTCCGCTTTGAGCTGATCTCTCGCTCCATTTGGAATGAAACCCTAAACCGGGTCAGCTTCCAGGAGAGCGTTCCTGCTTTTTTCTGCTCCCGGTGCTGTGTTTCACACGGCAGCACAGAGGTGGCACGGAGGCAGCAAAGCCTCTGCTGACCCGGGCTGGGTCCCTGCTGAGGGACGCATCACAGAGGGGTCCCAGCTCAATCCCTGCCCGCAGACCCTCCCCAAATCCTCCAGCATCGCATCCTCCCGGGGATGAGGACGATGCAGGAAGTGGCAGGTGGATTTCACACCTTTCCCAAGGGCTTCCTTCTCCAGAGGGATTGGGGGGGGTGGTGGGGGGTGGTCCTGTCCCCACCCGAGTGCCCTGCAGGATGGATGTCAGCTGTGACATCCATGCTGTGGTACCCCAGTGACACGGGTGGATCCACCTGCTCCGATCTCTGATTCCACATCACACGCAGGGGCGGTGTGACAGCGGGGGGTTTCATCCCTGTCCTGCTCCCTGGGACAGCCTCACATATTCCTGCTATTTGGCAGCGTTGTCCCAGCCCACCCCAATGGAGAGGAGGGTCCGAGGAGCAGCTGGGAAGAGCGGTGGGAGTGGGAGAGCCTTTGATACATGAAGAGCTGGAGCGGGGGGACAGCGGGGGCAGTTGCACGTTTGGTGCAGGAGCCCTGGCTCTCCGGGAGGGTGGTCATGGAAAACATCCTGCTTTCCTTCCCAAAGAGCTGCGAGGGATCAAAGATCCCTGTCTGTGGCCAGCTGGCACCTGCTTGCCTCTGGAAAAGCATCTTGCTGGCAACAACTACAGACGATCCCAAGTCACCAAGGATGGGAAGTACTCTCCTTGTGGGAAGCTTGTGCAGCTCCACGAGCTTTTCCAGGGAGGCTCCTTGCACCTGAAATCTCCAAGAGGGATTATTTCTAAACCCGCCCTGTCTGAGGGATTTCTGTGTGTCCCTGGGGATGTCCCAGGGAATTCCCCCCAGCCTGTCTGCAGCCAGCCCACAGCATGGCTCTACCTTTGCGTCCACCACTGGAGGGCTCCAGGATTGTTCCAGGAAAACACATGGAGCCAGGAAAGGGGCAGGAGGTAATCCAGGTAATCCATACCTGAATCCCTGTCTGTCCTACACCAGAACTCACTCACTGACCGCGTGCCTGGATCCACACCCAAATCCCCACCTGACCCCACACCTGAGTTGGTGCACACCTGGCCAGGAGCAGCTCCAGGGGGAAATGCTCCTCATGGTGACCGCACGGAGCTGCTGCTCTGGAGCTGCTGCCGTCTCTGCCGGGTGAGGGGGTTTCTCCACCAGAAGAATAAAAAATTAAAACAAAGCAACCCCAGCCTCCAAATTTTTCTCCAAAGGCCTCGTTATGACCATTTTATTTGCTGGCTTCAGGCCAGGAGCTCGCTGGCCAAAGCTCCTTGATTTTTCCCTCCAGCATGCCGGGGGGAGCAGCCTGGCTGGGGTCCCAAGCTCAGGATCCGAGGAGCCCAGTTTGCCTTTGGAAAGAGCCGTTAATTGACATGAGAAAATAATCCCAGGCTCTTTCTCTCTGGAGCAGGGAAGGTTTTCCTCACAGCACGGCTTGAAAAGGAACGTGGCTTTTGGGGGACTGCAAATGCATCCGTCAAAATAACATTCCCTGGGCCAAAACTCTTCCCTGGGGCAAGGCCATCTGCTTCCAAAGGCTCTGGAGATGTCTGTGGCTGCTGGTTTCACACTGGAAACCAGCACTGTCCCCTTCTGCTCCCCTGCCACCCTCCCTCCTGTCTCCCAGGGGGGTGCAGGATCCCACTGCCCCTGCTCCCTGTCTCTGATGCAGCTCCATGGTGAGCATCCCTTGGGAAGATTCCTGGGAAACATCCCAGAATATGCCAAGTCCTCCATGGAAATCCAGAGCCAAAAGCAGGAGCAGGGATCCAGTGGGGATTTGGGATATGCCGAAAGATTGTGGCACAGGGCAACGTCTATGGATCTGCGAGGACTTGGAGTGACAGAATACAAGGAATTGTTTCCCACTGCCAGAGGGTAAGGTTGGATGGGATATTGGGAGGAAATTCTTCCCTGTGAGGGTAGTGAGGGGTTGGGATGGAATTCCCAGAGCAGCTGTGGCTGACCCATCCCTGGAAGTGTCCAAGGTCAGGTTGGATGGGGCTTGGAGCAACCTGGGCTAGTGGAAGGTGTCCCTGCCCAAGCAGAGGGGTGGAAATAAGATGGGATATAAGGTCCTTTCCAACCCAAACAATTCCAGGATTTTATGATTCCATTGCAGAGGCAGAACTGGATCAGGGAGCCCCTCCAGCACTGGAGAAAAAGCACATGGCTCTGCCATCTTCTCTGGGAGCTGGGAATTTCTAGCAGCAGTAAAATTGGCTTTTCCACTTGTATAAACTCCCCTGAAGAGGTGCCGAAAGCAGAGAGGATGAGACGGGAATGGCAAATGGAACAGAGGCCGGATTGATTATTGAGGATTCATTCCCTGAGGTTCCTGAGGTTTGCCAGAGACACAGCTCTCTTTGCACAGGGCTGGCATTTTAACACTCACAAAATCAGCTATTAATAGTTAATTGCCAATTTAATAATTAATCAGTGTTTAACAAACGAGGGTGGAGGAGCTGCCTGTCTGCCACCAAAGTGGAATAATAAAGAGAAAACTTTACAGTGACAGTGTCCAAGTGGGATTTTGGCTTTCTTTTGTTACTTTGAAGGTGGGGAGGCCCTTGCACAGGATGCCCAGAGAGGTTGTGGATTCCCTATCCCTGGAAGTGTCCAAGACCAGACTGGACAGGGCTTGGAGCAGCATGGGACAGTGGAAGGTGTCCCTGCCCATGGCAGGGGTGGGACTGGATGGGCTTTGAGGTGCCCTACCAAGCATTCCAGTGATTCCAAGGCTGTGAGGTGACCATGGGCACCCCCTTGCCCTGGCTCATCCCCAGGCTGCTCTGGGAACTCTCCTGACCTTGTCAGATTCTGCCAAAAGTGAGACACCCCCAGTTCCTCCAAGCCTCTGTCCCCAGGAGCGCTGGCACCAGGACACGCTCCCCACCCCTCGCCTGTGCCAATCCCTTGGGATACTTTCTGACCAAAAATAGACCTGGTCCAAAATTACCCCAGATTTGATTTAAACTGGCACTAGCCATCCCCTGACCCCTGGTATTTGTGGGGGTGATGTGGGAGAAGCTGAGTCATGGGACAGGTGCCACAGCAGGCCACCCCCTGTGGGGACCCCAAAGGGCAGTGAGTGCCCAGGGTTTATATGGAGCATTTGGAGCAGCAGGGACTGTCTATCCCAAATCCCAGCCGTATCTGGGTCACCTCCCTGGCACTGACAGCTGAGGAGGTGGGGAGGGACCCCTGGCAGGTCCTGGCAGGGCCACAAACACCCACCCCTCTACCACGGAGGGGCCACGGCGGCTGCGAGCCAGCCCTGGGCATTTGTAAAATAAAGGCTGATTATTAACAGTACTTGAGATGTTCATGTTCCGTCTCCCTCGGGAGGCTCATTCCGTGCTGATTATCATATTTTTAAAATGTAATGAATTTATGGAGATAATTCAATCCCACTGACTAGGGATGTGCCTCACTCCTGCCACGAGGAAAGCTGCTGCGTGTGTGAAAATGGAAATTGCTGCGGCACTTTCCATGGCTTTTGCCTGTCCTCCCCTTCCAAAGGATCCCAAAATGCTTTGCAGGCTCTATCTGCTGGTGGGATCTACCAGAATCTCATCCCTCCCCAGGAACGTCCTCACCTCTGGGCTGCAACACAGAAACTCTTTTACTAGAAGCAGAAATGTAATCAGATTAATTAAGTAAGTACAATTCCGAGGCAAGAAAGTCAATTAAAGGAATCATAAGTCAATATGGAAATGGAAGGAGCTGGCTTTGAAGCAGGATTAGAGATAGTGAAGCTGGAGAGCAGTGTTCCTTCAAACGGCTCCGAGAGCGGCTTCTCCACGACGCTCCAATTCGGAGATGGCTCTTGAAGCAGCACCGGGCGCCCATGGATTGATGGATCCAAGAGTGCAATAAACATGGACCAAATGTGCCCCAAATGTGCCCCAAGTGTGCCCCAAGTGTGTGCCAAGGTGTCTGGGGTTGCTGTGCAAGATGTATCCAGCAGTGTGTGTTCTGTCACCAGCTGTTGGAACTGGGGTGACGGTGGACAATCCTCTGTTCATGGGGCAGCTGTTAAAAACCAGCTGGGGCAGTTTTCTTTATCCCTTCCAGGACCCATCCTCCCTCCAGGGAGAGATCTTCTGCTGATGGGCCACTGAATCTCCCTGCAGGGCTGATAAAATTCCATCATCCCCTGGGAGAGGCTCCACCCAGGGGAGGAGCCAAGCATTCCTACCTGGATACAATCTGAGAGTCGGAACACCAAGGCAGCCTTTTCACTGGATTGCCAGGAGAACACCAGGCCCATCTACAGCTCCACTGGACCTTCAGAGGAAATCTACACCTTCCTGCAGGATCACTGCTCCAGCAGAGCCCCCTCTGCCCCTGCAGGAGGCTGCAGCCCCCATGGAATGGCTCTGCTGCCAACATCCCGACCCACGGGGGCAGGAGGGGTTCTGACTCAGTCAGTGGGGTTGGTTTTTGTATTACTGCATTTTTATTTGAATTCTCCTAATAAAGAACTGTTATTCCTATTCCCATATCTTTGCCTGAGAGCCCCTTAATTTCGAAATCACAATAATTTGGAGGGAGGGGAGTTACATCCTCCATTCCAAGGGAGGCTCTGCCTTCCTCACATCATTCAAACCAAGACACAGGCGTGCACCAAGCATGAACCAAGTGCGTGCCAAACCTGCACCAAGTGTCACCAAACGTGTCCAGGTGTGCTCCAAGTGTTCACCTAGAGTGTCCCAAGCCCCACATGCACATGAAGGGTGGGCAGGGCGTGTACCAAACCTGCACCAACTGCACACCAATTACACACTAATTACACACCAATTACACACCAATTACACACCAACTGCACACCAAGCATGTGCCAACTGCTTACCAAGCGTGTCCCAAGTGCACACCAAGTGTGTCCCAAGTGTATCCCAGGTGTGTCCAAGCCATGCCAGCCCCTCTCCAGGCCATGTCCCCAGTGCCACTGGTGCCTGAGGAAACCCAGGGGTGTCTGTACTCCCTCCACACAACCCTGGCACTAAACCCCTCCATGCCCATGTGTGTCATGCCCGTGTCACCACGTGTGTCACCCCTGGAGGAGCAGGGCTTTCCCCTTGCTCCCTCACCTCCCTGCTCCCCAGCTCTGGGCATCCCTTGCTTTTCCACCACATTTCCTTTCCCTCCTTCCTTTCTTTCTCCCGGCAAAACCTCCCCGCCATGGGTGTCTTCCTGCCTCCATAAATCTCCTGCCAGGGCTGGAATGGTGGCATTGAAGAAGGATCTTTTTTTGTGCAAATTTCAATAAATGCCACTGGAACAACATGGGAAATGATCCTGAAAATGCAGGAGCAGAATGGAGAGAAAGAAATGGCAGCCAAGGGGGAAGGAGAGGGAAACGCTGGGATTTGAGGCTGCCAAACAATGCATTTAAATAATTCAATTTGCAAAGGCAGAGAAGAAAAGGAAGAGAAGAGAAAAGGGGAGAAAAAACCCCAACTTGTGTAGCAAGCCCATAAATAACCTTGGAGAGCAGGAGGCTGGGAATGTAGGATGGGATGGGCCTTCTACTCTTTGCATGAGTCTCCATTAAAATGCCAGGGAAAAAAAAGGTATTTTGATACATTCATCTGTAATTTCACTTTTAATTCCTGAAATCCTCCCAGAGCTATGACCACATCACCTTCCCAGCCTGAGCTCTTGGGTCTCTCCCTGCCTTGGGTAATCTGTGCAAGGCTCCCAGGAGAATTGGAGGGCATCTGGAGCCCTTCCATTCCATGGGCAGATCCCTCTGGAGTGACTGGGACTGGGGTCTTGTCAGCCAGTGATCCCCAACTGGAACAAGTGGAATTTTGTGGAAGTAGAGGCATCCCCATCCAGAGGGTTGGGGACAATCTTTGAGGTGTGTGGGGATCCCATTTGGAACAAACTCTTCCCCCAGAACTGATGGACTTGTGGCTCAGCCCCCTGTTCTTGCCCCATGGTGGTGGTGGCTGACAGCTGGGGGAGTCTCTGGGAATAAGGAACTTGGATTTGCCAATGCCTCTGGGAAAAGGCCTGTCCCTCCTGCCAACACCTGACTATAAATCCCTGCTTTTGTCAAAGGTGTTGGTAAAAAGTGGATCAAAATATTGGTCCCTCATCACCTTTTACTGAGGTCAGACCTGGTCCTGCACCAGCCGAATCCTCTGGGAAGAAAAACGGAGATCATGGAATCTCCCAGGCTGGAAAAGATCCACAGAGATCATCCAGTCCAACCCCTGGCCCTGCCCAGAGCACCCCAAATGTCCAAATGCTCCTGCAGCTTCCCTGGGGAGCTGGATGCCAAAGTCTCAAGTGGAAAACCAAGCAGGAACATCCCAAAATGGGATGAGGAGCTGGAGAGGGGTGTGTTGGATCAGCACTGCCAGGGAATCTACTGATCCATCTTAAAGCTAGTGGATACCTGGACACCCTTTGGGCACCTGTGGCTGGGCACTGCTCCCTGCTCTGTTCCAGAGCCATCCCTGTCCTCCTCGGAGCAGCATCCCTCAGCTCCCAACCCACAGGGGTGTCTGAGGTGTCCCAGGGCAGGAGGCAGGAGAATCCCTGCTGATGGAATCGTGGGGGACACAGGCAGTGCAGGAGGAGGCTGGGAGGGCCGAGCCATGCCCAGCCTCCTGCAGAGCATTCCCTGAAGAGACCAAAAGGCTTTGAAACTTGGAAAAGCCACATTTGATGGGAATGCAGAGAGAGGCCTCCCTTTCAAAGGAGAGAACTCAAAGCAAGCAGGGAACAGAAGAACGAGCTGCTCCCGCTGCCCGCCGCAGCTCCGAGGGCACAGCCCTGCTCCCACACTTGGATTCAATTAACTCCAGGACTTGCAGAGCTGTGGAAAACTCTGCCAAAGTCCCTCTGCAGTGTTGGCATGTCCCCTGCGGCTGTGGAGGCTCCCGGTGCCCACTCCCATAGCCCACTGAGCCCTCTCCGCAGTGCCTCGCATCCCCCCGGGCTCTGGGAAAACACTGAGCAGCTCCCTGGGAGTGGCCTCAGGTGAGGAGCACGAAGGTGACACCTGGACAGCCCCCTCCTGTCCCGAGCACTCTGTCACACTGTCCTAGGGTGATGTTTGTATCCCCATTTGTGTGTTCTGATATGTTGGATGTTATGTTCTGTGCCTGGGAGACTGGCTCTGAAGGACAAATGTTTTGTTTTGGTTCTGTTATCAGCCTGCTTCCCCCCCACGACTGGCGGGACACAGAGACGGGGCAGTACATAGTGTGGCTGTTGTTTTTTGCTGGTCTCTTTTTTCTCCTTGACTCTAGCTCTGGCTGCTGCTTTTGCTCTTGCTTTGTTTTTTCTCTTTTTTTTCTTTTTTTCTTGTAACTACTGGGACCTGCTCCGGGCTGGCACCTGAGAACACCTTGTGGCCGGCAGCAGCCATCCCCAGCGCCGGAGGGAGTGACAACAGGGCGACCACCCCCAAGAGAGACTCGCTGCATTTGTCATTTTTTTTTCAGAGCTGTGAAAAAGTGTTGTCATCTGGTATTGTTCATTTTGTGTACTGGGGGGGGGGCTGTGCCTGTTAAATAAACAGGTTCTTTCCACTTCTCTCCAATGAATCATTCCCGAACCAGCTGGGGGGAGGGGCCGTGTGGGTTTGCTCTCCGGAGGGATCTTCCTTTGGAGGTTTTCTCCCAGATTTGCCCTAAACTAGGACACACACCGAGCCTCAGCCCAGCACGTCACACAGGAAATTCCCAGAGCCCTTAAAACAGGTGACACTGGGTCACGGATATGAGAGACATTAAAGTGGGAGGGAATGCTTAATTATCTGGTTAATGATGCTGGGAATCTTGATCCGCAGAGGAGGGCAGGGCTTGGCAGCTCCTCTCTGCAGCCACTCTAGCCCTGCATGGGTTTTTCATGGGATTTAGGGTCTGCTTCTGTTCCCATTCCCACTGCGATGGATTCCTCACCGTGTCCTTGGGAGCTCTGTGATGTGTGTGAGTCTCTGGGGTGCCTGAGAGCCAAACCTGCATCCCACAGGTCCCTGAGGGCCAAACCTGTGTCCCATGGGTGTGTTCCGTGGGTCTCTGGGAGCCAAGCACAGCCTGACTGTGGCAGGGTCTCCCCCAGAGCAGATGCTGGGCTCAGATACCAGGTTCTAGGGGTTGGGGAGAACCTATTCCTGGGGAGGACAAAGTGCCATTTCCTGATCTATTCCTGGCTGGAGGGGGGCTGCAAAGTCCTTTCTGGAGGTTGACAGGCAGGGCAGAGGGATTAACCAACAAGCAGCTGTAGTGCCTTCATCCTAAAATACTCCCTGAAAGGGGATCCTGGTCCTACGGTACAGATCTCCCAATTTATTGTTCTTTTTTAAAGCTGGGAAATGTCACTTGGCTCTGCTGAGGGGACAGAACATCCTGATTTAGGTCCCCTCTGCTGGGTAGAGAAGGGGCCCTGCCCATCCCTTGATCCTTTGATCCCTGGCTGGCCACTTGGATGGTTCCTGGCATCAACCCCAAGTGGAGCTGGAATTGTGATGCGAGGGAAGGGCTGAGGAGCAGAGTGGGACCTCCCCACTCTCAGAGGGGCTGTGGGTGGGGCAGAGCCATGTTCCTGCCACAAGGATTGGGCTTACAGCATTCCCAGCACGTCCCAGTGGTTGCCTGTCAAAGCCCTTCCACACCAGTGGCCCTGGGTTTGCTGTGGAGTCAGAGCCCTGACTGGTCCCACCCAACACACCCCAGTGACCCCACTGTTTGGTTTGGGGGCTGCCAGGCACTTTCCCCCCAAAGAGGAAAGGTCTCAGCAGCCAGGGCTCAGACCCCAGCCCCAGCCAGACACGTCAGGGCACTTTCCTGGCTCCAGGAGGGTTTCACAGCAATGGAAGTGAAAGGGAAGAGACCATCCCTGTCACTCTGTCCTACCAAACCCAGATGAGGGTGTGCCACCACAGCCTGTCCTTAAAGGGCACAGCCTGGAGTTTGGTCTACAGATAGTCTGGAGTGTGTCTGGAGTCAGATTTCAGCACAATTTGCTGAGTTCCAAATGTTAATTCCTGTCTTTTCTTCCCTCCTTGTTTCCTCCTGGGATCCTCAGGCTCTGAAACAGGTCCCTGCCACTGAAGGGGGAGGTGTAGAAGGTGGGGTGAGAAATTGGGGCCCTGCAGGACCCCACAGCCACCCAAGAGGATCAGCTTTGCAGGGAGAAGAAAAGTGACATCCCTGTGCCTCCCGTGCGTTTTCCTCACACTTAGGAGAGTGAGCCTGGATTTGCTTTTCTTTCAAACCCCTCCAACACTCAGATTTCAGGGTTAATTACTGCTTTTCCTTCAGCAGCAGCATTAATTAGGTTCCTCGTGGGGAATGTTACAGCCCTGCTCTCCTGGGAGCATCTCTGGAATATCAAACCCTGATGGTTGGTCTTAGTTGGTGTGACCACAGCCTGGACCTGTGGCTCTGGGAGGAGATGGGAATGGCATGGGGAGGCTGGGCTGGACCAGGCTGGATGGGACATGACTCAGGTTCTCCTGGAGCATCTGGCCTGCAGTTGGCAGACACGATACTCAGCAACTTTCCTGGAGCTGAGGAAAGAAAAACGACGGAGTAAAAAATAGTCCTGATCCCCCGGGAGTCTTGTTCATTAAAAGACAACGTAGTTTATGGCTCACACGTCCTTCCCTTGCTGCTCTCCCCCGAGCAGGACTCAGCCAGACAATAACTGAGGCTCCAGGAACCCTCCAAAGCATCTCTGGAGCCATAACTCAACCTCTGTCAGCGGCTCCATCAGGCCCACCCCGGGACCACCCCAAGTGTGGGATCCCCCCACCCTCCCCTGGCTGCTGACCCTGTCCCACCGCAGCCGTGGGGAATATGAGCTCACTGATTAGAAATCAATGGCATTTCAGCTCACACCTGAGCCTGCTGCAGGGGAGGCTGCTCCCTACCCTGCGTGGCCTCTCCGTGCCCACTCAGCAGATTCCAGCAGCTCCGGCACACAGTACTGCTGAGGAGGTGACCCTGAGGAAAAGGAAAAGAAAGCCCCCAGCCCCCAGGGATGGCTTCTCTCCAAGTCTCCCCCATGGGTTGTGATCTGCTGAGCCCCAAGGTCCCCCAGTCCCTGCAGGGTTGGATTGGTCCATCCTCAGGGACAGGGAAAATGGGCAGGAGCAGGGAAGACAATCTCTGTCACACAGTGCAAAGGTGCAGAGTGCTGCTGGCAGCCAAGGAGGTGAGAATGCACAGGCTGGTGTGGGTGACATCCTGGGGAGGTGACAACAGCCACCAGCTCACCGCTGTCACCCTGCTCTGCTCTCTTCACAGAGGCTCCTCCAGTCCCCAGCGATGCTGCTGGAACAGCCGGGGAGCAGATCTGTCCTCTCCAAAGCACTCCTCCCCCTCCTGCCACACAGGAAACTCGCCTGTTCCAACCCCACGGTTATTGCTGAGCTCTGGGAAGACCAAAATCGTCCTGTGCTCACCTCATGCACTTTTGGACATCTCCTGCCTTCTCCTCCAGCCCTTTCCATCCTGCAGCTTGGGGGCCAAGCTGGAACATCCAGGCTAAATCCAGACCCTCCATGGGGTTTTCCCCACCTCTGCATGGACCAAGAAGACTCCCAACAGCTCATTCTCAGCTCCAATTTTTCAGTACCATCTTCATGTTTCCTGCTCAGAGGTGGCACCTGCCCTCCAGATCCAGCATGGGAAGAGTCTGCCTAATCCTGGAATTTCTCCAGTCCAACTGGTTTTGCATTCCAGGCTAACAGTGTTCCAATTGCCTCTCCAACAGATCATCCCCCCACTCTCCCAGCTGGCTGGTTGGATCCTGTGCCTGGTTACAGGAACACTCTGGAGCTGCTGCAAAACCTTCTTTAAATATGTTTTGAATGTTTCCATTGCATCTCACTCACATCCCACAGCCAGGCTGGGAAATCTAAAATACATCTGAAAACCCAAGCCATGATCATCACTGAACATTAGAGAGCATCGCTGGAGGATTAAATCCATATTTCTGTATGGAAACAGAGGCTGGATGCCCAGCACGAGGCTGCACCACACACATGGAGAGCTGCTCACCGAGGACATGTCCAGCTCCCATCCCACTTGGAGCACCAGTGTGGGTTTCTGCTGCTCTTTCCCTCAGGAGGATCCCAAAGCACTTATTCCCAGCATGTGCAGCCACCACTTTCCCCAGAAATGGATTTCTGCTCCCAGACTTGGCAGCTCCACCACAGGAGAGGGAGGCAGAGTGGGAGATGTTTCTGGAATCAACCCAGCTCAGCCACATCCCTCAGCTCAGTTCCAAACCCCTTTAGGTACTGAAAGGCTTCTGGAAAGTTCTCCACTTAAACACCCTGGTGCTGGCTTGGGAATTTATCCTGTGGCTTCCCAGAGCTTGCTCCAAAAGGTCAATCTTCTGTTATTTTGTGTCCAAGGGAACAGCCTTGGAGCTTTGGGGATTCCCTCTGGGTCACCTCTGGTTCTCACTCCCCTTCCTGACTCTACTTCCATCTCACCTTTGCTCTAGAAGCTGATTTAGTCTGGTTTGTCCATCTGGAGAAGGAAAGGCTCCAGGGAGAGCTCAGAGCCCCTTCCAGTGTCTAAAGGGGCTCCAGAAGAGCTGGAGAGGGACTGGGGATGAGGGATGGAGGGACAGGACACAGGGAATGTCTTCCCACTGACAGAGAGAAGGGTGAGATGGGATGTTGGGAAGGAATTTCTGGCTGTGAGGGTGCTGAGGGGCTGGGATGGAATTCTCATAGCAGCTCTGCTGGCCCATCCCAGGGCCAGGTTGAACGGGGCTTGGAGCAAGCTGGGCTAGTGGACTGTGTCCCTGCCCATGACAGGGACAGGAAATAGATGATTTTGAAGGTCCCTTCTAACCCAACCCATCCCAGGATTCCCTAATTCTAGGGAACACGCACTCCAGAAGCCCCTCAGAGTGTTCACCCTCTGCTTTGCTGGCTTTGCTGGTCCCATCCCACCCCTGCACCAGCAAACACGTCCTGCAGCCAGGCAGAGCCTTCCCAGATTCCCCAGTTCCCCACACGATTAGTGCACATGTTTAACACTGCAGATAATCATAAATACAAGGAGAACCTGCATTAGTTCCACCCAGGGCCCTGCAAACCCCTGGAATTAGGGAGTTAATGCCAGACGGGAGTGTGCCACTATTATTTCCCCATTCTCCAAATCCTCCCTCTCTGATGGATGCACTCCAGGGAATCTCTGGAGTGGCTCTGCAAGACACTTCCGTAGTAATTTGGCTGTGAGGGTTGTGCTTCTGTGCTCCCGAGCAATCGGAGCAGAATCAGCACTTCCCTTGATCCTGGGAATCTTTGAAAGCAGAGCTGCTCCAGCCCTTCATGACCCTTGTGTTTCACAGTCCCCGAGGTGGAGATCCTGGACCCTGGACATCACCAACAGAGGGACACTGGGATCTGTCACCAGAGTCCCTTCACATGCTGGGAATCCAATCCCCAGGGAATTAAAACAAGGCACAGAGCGAGGCTGGGCCACAGTCGGTGGCTGGGAGCTCATCCTGGCTTTTCTCTGAGCAGGAATATGGAATCACAGAACCCCAGGGTGGTTTGGGTGGGAAGGGATCTATAAAACCAGCCCCACCCCTGCCATGAGCAGGGACACCTGCCCCTAGCCCAGGCTGCTCCAAGCCCTGTCCAGCCTGGCCTTGGACACTTCCAGGGATCCAGGGACAGCCACAGCTTCTCTGGGCACCCTGTGCCAGAGCCTCAGCACCCTCATAGTCAGGAATTCCTTCCCAATATCCCACTTAACCCTGCTGTCTGGCAGTGGGAAGCCATTCCCTGTGTCCTGTCCCTCCATCCTCTGTCCACAGACTCTCTTGGAGCTCCTTTAGGCACTGGGAGGGGCTCCAAGTTCTCCCAGGGACCTGCTTGTCTCCAGCCTGAACATTCCCAGCTCTGCCATTTTCCTTCCCCTCCTGATCCGACAGGTCCATTCTAGGATCCCCACAGAGCACTGGTTTGGGGTGTGAATCCAAACCCACCTCTGCATTTCTCCATTTTCCCTTTCCTGGGACAGAAACAAATTCATTCCATAGAAGAAGCTGTGGGAGGACAATGAGGGAGCTCATAAATCCCACATTTCCCTGTGTGAGGACCAGGCTGGGAGCCCTGGACTCCCTGGAGCCCTTTAAGGTTAATAAATTGGCTTTTCTCACAAAGGCAAGATTATCCTTTGGGATTTATCTCCACAGGGTTTTGCAGCAGCACAGCTACAGACAGGCACCAGTAGGTGCTAGAAGTCTGTTCTGGGCTGGAAAATGTTCCAGCCTGGCTGTTCCCTCTGCCAGGGGAGCTGTGGATCAGAAGGTGGGACAGCAAAGCTCACCCTGTCCTGCCAGATTCCTCATCTGTGGATCTCCAAACTGGCCATCAGGATGTGGCAGAACTGCGGGTGTGCAAAGGAGACCCATGGCCTGATCCAGCAACAGCATTCTGCTTTTTTATCCTAGAAAAAGAAAAAAACAAGGCATGACACACGGAATTGTCCCTCGGCACACCAGAGCTGGATCCCGGCCACTCAGCAGGTGACAAAGAAGGACCACATCCTTTGTACTGTCTTTATTCCCCAGTGCTCCCAGCCCTGAATACTGGGTGGAGCTGGGACAGAGCAGCACAGCCCAATCCTGGCAGATCCAGCCTGGCAGGTGCAGGAGAAGCAGCAGCTTCGGTGCTATTTCAGTCCAAGCAAGAGCTGCAAAATCCACGGAAAACAGAAATCCTTGACAGCCAGAGGCAAACCTCGCCTTTCCCAAGCTGTTTGAAACCTGGGGTTGATGCCTGGGCTTGGTCCTGTCGCTCATCCCTTTGCACACCCCTGGGACAGCCGGACCCTGGAGCAGCCCCGCTGTGCTGGGCATTCCCTGCCCATTCCAGGCACAGACAGCCATGGCACTGAGTGACACCGAACCCCAGGCTGTCAGAGCCGGTCTCCAAAGCTGTCAGGGAATCTGAGAAATCCAAGTGTAAAATCAGCAGGTTTTGCGGGACAGCGGGCACAGACTGTCCATATGTTCCCCACACACATCACCAGTCAGCTGGGAAATGCTCACAGCTCCCAGCCTCTCATTTTGCCATTTTTCCCGGTTGGATTTGTCAGGGAGATGTCGCTGCCAGCCCCAGACCTCAGGAAAGGCTCGGCTCTGTGTGTCCCAGATGGACTTTCCTCCCGGCTGGGCTTTGATCAAGGAAAGGAAGCAGCAGGGGGGTGGTTATTGCCTCAAAATGTGGCTGTGGAAGCGTTTGGAAGTGTTTGTCTGGGTGGGCTCCCAGTAGCTGCAGTCCTGCCTCCCTCCTCCCACAGGTTTCTGCCCTGGGGGACACACCAGGGACCAGCTGCACCCCAAAAGTTCTGCAGGGGCCCAGCTCGATCCTGGCTTCACTCCAGGAGGGAGAGCATGGTCCGTTCCCAAGCCATTCCTCCCCTGTGTTGCTTTCAGGTCTGGGGTTTCCATCAGACATGGGGTGCAGGGATCCACGGGGGTTTGGGATACAGGGATCTTTGGGGTTTGGGGTGCAGGGACCCACGGGGGTTTGGGGTGCAGGGATCGCTGGGGTTTGGGGTGCAGGGATTCAGGGGAGTTTGGGATGCAGGAGGATCAGGGGTATGGAGGCACTGACTCTGGTTGGACTCTGACTCTGGAGCAGGAGTTGAGAACCAGCCACACTTCCAGCACTTCTGGGAAGCACAGATTCCTGGTAACTCTTTTTTAGGTTTATTTCCCTCTTATCCCTGCAAGGGAGGAAGGACAATGAAAGGATGACGGGTAGGAGTTTGCTGGTAAAAAAGACATTAAAAAAACACGATCTTCCCTAGTGTTCCTCTGTTCAGGGAATGCTGAACCAACCTGACTCCTCTTCACTCTGCTCATCCTTCCATCAGGAGCTGAAGATGATGGAATTGTTCAGCCCAGTGTTTTTACCTCCGGGATTCCTCATCTGTGTTACCAGCCTGGCTTTGTCTGTGGGCTCTGAACTAAGGGAGCCCAGGAAAACCCTGTTAATCCTAAAAGCTGGAGGGAAAACTCATCCCTCACTGGTGAACCCAGAGGCAGCTCTGCTGGTACCTGGTGGGTAAAAAAGCCAAAAGGGATGGAAAAATACAGGGATCTAAACCTTGGCACTCAGATTCAGAGCAATTCCTGCGATTTGTGAGGAGTTCTTGGAGGAGATGCTTGGACTTGTCAGCTGAACCAAGGACATGGCATGAGGAACGGCAGAGCTAGGGAGTTGAGCCTGGCTTTGCAAGGGATAATTAATTCCTGGAGCACTGAAAAGTTTGGTTTAAAATTCCCAGGAGCCCAAGTGAAGGCTGGAGCTGGCTATTTATCAACTCCTTCCAAGGAGAGCCCTGCCCAGCCGCTGCCAGTCGTGTCCTGGCAGTGGGGACAGCAGTGAGAGACCCCTGGCATGAGGCTAGCTGGGGGTTGGCACCCTGACTGCTCCATGGGGGAGCAGTGCTGGAAGGAGCCCAGGGAGCTTTGGGATGCAGCCACCCCTCTCCTTGGATCCAGGCTGGCTGCTGGCAGGGGCTCTGCTGGGCTGGGCAGCGCTGGCACTGCCAGCCCCGAGCTGGCACCTGCTGAAGGCCAGGGAGAGCCGGCGCCTTTGAAATGGAACAAACGGAAAATCAGCCGGAACCTGGAGTCTCCACAGGGGAATGTGGCCAGGAAAACAACAGCAAAACCAAGGGAGAGATGAGAGTGGAAAAGGCTTCAACAGCTTAATTTGTCGTTGTGACACCACTCTGTGTTTCGGGAAGGCAGGAGCAGAGCGGAGCCTCCGGCTCTGCCGTGCAGGTGGAGGAAAATTTCAGGGCATATCTCAGAGGGAGGAAAACAATTTAAGGGATGAAATAACTGGAAAAAGTGAGACAGAGAAAATAAAATCCTGAGAGTGATCCCAAGGGCTTTGAGTTTATTGGGCTGATAATGGCCCCAAATTTCTCCAATGTTTTCGAGGGATGTGGCTGCCCAGTGCCAAGGGTGTGTGGCCCGTGCCACATGTCCTGTGCTGTGCCACGTGTCCCATGCCATGCTGTGTGTCCTGTGCCAAGGCTGTGGGTCCTGTGCCATGTCCCATGCCATGCCAGGACATGTGGACTATACTGCGGGTGAGTGTCCCATGCCATGCCATGTGTCCTGTGCCAAGGTTGTGTTTCCTGTACTGTGTGTCCCGTGCTGTGCCCCATGTCCCATGCCATGCCATGTGTCCTGTGCTGTGCCATGTGCTCCATGCCATGCCGCGTGTCCTGTGCTCTGCTATGACCTCATGCTCCTTCCTATCTCCCACACCCAAGCAGGTTCAGCTCTACCCCATCCCCACTCCATGCCCACCTCAGAGCCCCAGGCAGCTGGACACAGCTGGGAAAACAGGCAGGAGGCAGGAAATCCCCTTGGCACCATGCACAGGACTGGGCACAGGTGCCACATGTGCCCCCAGTGCCACATGTCCCCCAAAGATGACCGCAACTCCTCACCTACAGCTGCCAGTGCTGTCAAGTTCCCCCACTCCTGTCTCCACTGCCACATTCCAGCTCATTAATTTCCATCCAGAGTCTCTGGAGGGACCTGAGGAACTTGGGGATGATTTTTCTTCCCAGTTTTCAAGCCTGAGCTCATGTGAGAAGAACCATGTGCAGGCCCCAGTTCCCCCTGTGCTGACCCCTCTGCTTTGGGCCCTGATTCCCAAAGAATGTTCCCAATTTGTCACTGGCCCCTGTCATCCTCCAGCCAGGATCCACTTGAAGGGATAGGAAGCAGAGCCAAAGCAAACAGGGTGTGTGGGATCTACCCCAGGAATGCCAGAGCTGCCCCCACAGCCCCATCCGTCCTGCCTGACAGGGCAGCTCCGAGGCAGCCTTGGGAGACAAATACCCTGGGAAATAACTCCCAAAATTAATTCTTCCATGTTGCCACCTCCAGAATTAATGAGATCACATCTTCAGCTCTAATTGGGCAAACAGAAATGTTCTTTTCCACAGGGAGCTGGGCTCTGGTATGGAGTCATTAATCAGTGGGAGCGGGGAGTGCTGGAGCTGTGGGGATCCCACCAGGACATATCCTGGCACCCCTGGAATTGGGACCCCGGTGGTGTTGGTGGCTGCCAGCCCACTCCACAACCCCATTGGGGCATGGCCCCATCCAGGGCAAGCAGGAGGAGATGGAACCCCAAACTGGGAGAGGCCTTGGAGACCCAGGAAGGGACTGGGATGGGGGGAGCAGGGGGTTGCTGGCAGCACCACCACACTCCTCACAGGGATCCCAGGGATAATTCCCTTTCCTGCTCCTTTTCTTAGTCTAAAGCAGGGATGGACTTGCATCCCCAGACTGGCATATTTTTATTTATATTTTGTTTGATAGGAAGCTGTGGAGAGTCTATGGAAGGCCTGGAATGCTGCTGGGCCACTTGAATCTGTCATTCCTCTCCTCTCTCCCATCACCTGGCAATTGTGAGCACCGTGGGAGCTGTACAAGAGCTTTGTGCCCACCACTCCACCAGCCCACCATGCCATCATCCCACTATCCCACAATCCCACCATCCCATCTGCCTCTGCCCTCCCCTCCCACACCACCACGTGCCCTCCACCTGCATGACTCCTCCACCCACCAGCCCATCCCAGACTCCCCAGACTCGATCCCATCCTCACCAAGGCCCTCCCAGTCCCCTCCCTCCCCTGGGCCAGGAGCATTAATTGGATCCTGCCATCCCATCTGGAGCTGATCAGCTCCGGCTGCCTCAGGATGTCGCTGATGGAAACTCCAGTGTTTGATTTCCAGGGGCTTCTGTCACTTCCCACCAGGAGAAGTGATAACCAGGGCTGACCCCCTGTCACCCCACAGGAGCTGCTCTCCCAGGATGCTCAGAGATTCCCAAGTGAACCTTGCAAGCCCTTGTCACTGGGGCTGCAGTGTTAATCCGGCTCCTAAAGCCTTTGGGATGTGGAATGTCACAATCTTGACCCCCAGTGCCCCTCGTGCTCCTTCCTCCCCCAGTCTGGGATTCATCCTCACTTTTTTGGGTGCACACACAGCTCTGAAGGATCCTGGAGATTCAAGGGCACCATTCTGGGAGTCAAACATAAATTCTGCTTTTATTAAGCAGAGTAAATGTCAGGGGTGAAAGAAAGCAGAGGAGGATGGAGAGAAGAGGAGGATTTCATGGATTTCATCCCAGCTTCTCTTTCCTTTCACTCTTGCTCCTGGCTCTGGCTCCCTGCAGTTGTTTATTTAAAATTCCAGTAGGGACAGCTCAGCTTGTGCCTGCTTTCCACAGGGATTTTCTGCACCATTTTCACAAAGAGCAGCAGAGAATCATGGAGTCATGGAATCCCAGAATGGTTTGGTTGGAAAGCAAACTTCAAGATCAACTCATTCCCCTGCTGTGGGCAGGGACACCTTGCCCTGTTCCAGGTTGTTCCAAGCCTCATGCAACCTGGCCTTGGACACTTCCAACACATCCAGTGCCAGTTTGTCTGGAGTTTGAGAGCCTCAGTCACTGCTCAGGATGGACTGGCAGTGCCTTGGACCTTGATCCAAGAGGATTCCCCACAGCTCCTGCCTACTTCACTGGATCCAGAACATTCCCTGGCAGGCAGGAGGCCTTGGCACTGCCCAGCAGACCAGGCAAAGTCACCAGGTAAAGGCTGTGGTGACAGAATCCCTCCTGGCTTCCAGGAATTCCCAGGCAGGAGGGAACGATGGCAGGAGCAGCAGGATGACCCTGTGGGGATGGAGATCTGATTCCATCCTCGGCATGCCAGGCCTGGGGCTCCAGGGAAGAGCCAGGCCCTGGTTCAAAGGCCAAACCCCCCCAGGTGAGCTGGGAAGTTTCCCTTAACCTGAGGAGACAGCCCCACATTTGTGTCACATTCCCGCCTGCTTTAATTGCTCCAGCACGGCAGCTTTTCCACACAGCCTGGAGCCAGCACAGGCTTTGGAGATTCCTGCAGGAATGACACACCTGGACAGGACACCCTGCAGCTCCCAACACTCCCACTGCTCCATCCCTGCCCCTCTGGAGCACGGGGATGTCCATACACAGTGCCGAGAGCAGTGGAGCCACTGGAGCACCGGTGTTAACATGTTTGCCAAGGCTCAAATCTGGGAGAATGGGAGTTCCTGGACAGTTTTCCCTCCTTTCAGGTTGAATTCTTGTTGGAGATGTTTTATCCACACAGCAGCAGCAGCAGCAGCAGGAGGGAAATGGGCGAACAATGAGGCTCCTTTTCTCACTCCCTGTTATCTGTGAGTCTCAGGAATGTGGCTGGATCGGGCGGCATCAGGAGAGGCGGCTGGAGCCCGGGAGTCACGGAATCCCTCAGGGTGAAGAGTTTGCTGGAGAGGGCTCAGGAGCTGGGGGAGCACTCCAGACAGGTTAAACCAATGACACCCTGCTCAGCCAAGCTGCTCCAGTGCCGGGAGCTCCTTCCAAAAGCAGGGATTTTTCTCCTCCTGTGTTCGGAGAGTTGGGTTTATCAGGACATCAAGGCTGTTGATCCTGTGCTGCCCTGGGGGTGATTTTGGGACTGTCTCCGAGGCACCAATACCTTCCACTGGATCAGTTTGATCCAAGTCTTGTCCAACCTGGCCTTGAGCATTCCCAGAATGGCAACTCCAGCTCCAATCTTTGCCGCAGCTCCTGCCCCCCACGTCCAGATATTGCACTGCACGGATCCACGAGGCACCAGCCAAAAAACCTGCTAAGCTTGTAGTTGTGGGAAACTTTTCCCTCAAAATCCTTCCTCAGGAAAGGCTGTATAAGCCCAAAATGGAGCTCCACACCAGGACTGTGTTTTTGGGAATCTCAGTGGATCCATCCTGCCAGGAGAGCCTGCCTGGCAGGGGCCCACCATTCTGGGTGGCTCCTCCTGGGGAATACGGTCAAAATTCTTTTCAAGAGAGAGGATGGGTCCAACCCCGAAAAAAAACCAAAGGAAAACGAGTTGTTTTGTCCTTTAATCTTATGGCTAAACCATCTGTGTTGAGGATCCCAAGTGGTTGGTGGGTTCTGTGGTGTCAGGAATGTCACGGAGGGGATGGATGGGCTGAGCAGGCACAAGCTCCTCGAGGACCATCCCATTCCATGGGCAAGGACACCTCCCACTGCCTCAGGCTGCCCCAAACCCTGTCCAACCTGGCCTTGGATACTTCCAGGGATGAGGAATCCCTAACCAATGATCACAGCAAGGCCCTAAGGGAATCAAAGGCTCCTTTGTGCCTCTGAATTCCTCCTCTCCTCCCTATCCCCCATTTCCCTGTGTCACCCTTGTGGAGCCTCCTCCAGCTATCCTGGTGATCCCAAAAACACTGATCCCACACATCCCAGCTGCTGTCCCCCGGTGGCAGGGAACACCACACTGCCCTCCCAGCCCAGCTGCAAAATCTCCAGCCTGACAAACGTGTGCAGAAAGCGTTTTGGACCAAGATCCCTCTCCAGGCCTGGGGCAGACGGAGGAGGGGGAATTGAAGGACCTCTTGGCTGGAGATAAGGAGCAACAGGAAGCCTTCGAGCACAAAAAGCTGCAGCCCCCAAAATTCCCGAGGGGAGAGCAGCACCACAAAATAATTGCTGAAAGAATGTAGCTTGATTGCAGCCAGCAGGGAGAGCCTCCAATCCCGCCTGGAATGAAAGCCCGGGGTGATGGCTCCAGGGGAAGAGGAGTTATCAGCCTGGGAGCAGTGATTTATTCCATGAAGGGGATTAAGAGTCCAAAAGTTAATGGACCTAATGGAAAACAGGAAAGCTGAGGGCTCCAGAAAGGGGGATGTGGGTGGGAGAGGGGCATGTGGATCTTGGCTGCAGTGCCAGGGAGCACCCAAAGGTCCTCAGCACCCACCCAGGGCTTTCTGCACCCTCTGGGCTGGCATAGGCAGCAAGGAGTCCTGCAGGGATGCAACCAGGTAAGGAACATCTCCTGGAGTCAGGAGCTGAAGGTCTGGGCACTCAGCAGCATCAGCAGGAATTGGCTGCTGGGCAGCTTTCATGGAAACATGGAATTCTGGTGGAATGGACCTTTCAAGGTCACCCAGTCCAACCCCTGCCACTGGCAGGGACAGCTTCCACTATCCCAAACCTCATCCAACCTGGCCTTGGACACTTCCAGGGATGGGGCAGCCACAACTTCTCTGGGAAATTTTTGTGAGAGAAGCTATGGACACCCCCACTCTCTGCTCTGCTCCTTCACCTCTGCACGGACTGGCAGCAAAGCCCAAATCCTGTGCCAGCTCATCCCACCGGAGCTGGGGAGCGCTGCCAGCCGTTCAGCCAACATTCCCGAGCTGCTCATCCATCCCTCCTCCATTCATCCCTGCTCTCCTGCCAGGTGCCTTGCCAGGGAGGGAGGGGATCCTGTCACCCGCTAACAAAAATCCTGTGCAAATCACATCCCAGTAAAAAGCCCTGGTCATTTTTTAGGTTTTTATTGAAGTGGTTTCTCTTTAGTGCATTTTCTTTCAGACTCGTTGAGAATTTTGGAGCGCAGCTGCCAAAACTGAAATGTTTTGACCGGTCCCAGTGACGCTTCTCTTGGCCTCTTTCCCTTCCTTTCTCTCTCCCTGTGCTCCAAAGGCTCTGGCTCAGGGCTGTGCTCTCTCCTCAGCTCATTCTTTCTCCAGATCCTCTGCATCCCTCTGGCTCCTCTTGGCTCCTTGGCTGCCCCTGAGCATCACCTGCATGCTCAGGTGCTCCTGGATGTGTGGATTTTCCCCTCTGGATGCTTTCTCCATACAAACCCACTTATCCTGATGGCATCTTACTTAAAACTCCTCACCCAAAACTCTATCCCTTTTCCCTGCCCAGCCCCTGGGTTCTCCTGTTCCTCCAGTGGGGGTGGAGCAGGGAATAGGAGTCCTTTGCCAGCCCAAGGTGAAGGGCAGAGGGACATCCCACACTTGGGTACAGCTCCTGAGAAAGGAGCAGAGGGGATTCCCACCGGGAATGGAGGGACAAGTGTTCCAAAGCTGAGTTCCTCAGAGGAGAATGAACAGGGGAGGCCAGGGAAGGAAGGAATTGTGGAGACAAAGCTGCTTTCCACTTCCTGGGAAATACAGAATCCCAAATGCAAGGCATGGTCACCTGGCTGATACCAGCTCAGGCAGTGCTAAAGAGATCTGGAGTCCCCTTCTCCTGCTTCTTCCAGCACATTCCCTCTGGTCCCTGGGCTCTCCCAGATAACCCTGCTGCTACCCTGCACTCCACTTCCCATCAGGACATTCCAGACAATGGCACGTCCACCTTTTTTTGCCCATTTTACAGAGGACAAAACTGAAGCTGGACCAAAAAAAAGCCCCCAGAGCCTCCATCCCAGCCCTGCCCGCATTCCCCCCACCCCGGTCTGTCCTTGTCCCTGTGCCACACGGATCCTCTCAGGGATGGGTGCAGCAGGACCCCGGATCCCACCACGCCCAGCCCGGCTCCTTCCCACTTCATTGTCAGCGTGCGCTGGATACACCCCCGTCTGCTCCGCCGGAATTCACGCCGGGAGCCGGGGCTGTTGCCGTGTTTAATCCGCTAATGGCATTAATTCCCGATTAAATTAACCAGTGCAAATATGCTGCTGGTTTGGTTGGGAAGGAGGGGGTTGTACCTCCTCCCTCCCCCACCCTTTTATGCTGGAAAAGACACTGGAGCATTTGTTGGCGGAGAGAGAGGGGGGGAAAAATCCCACAAAGAATTGCAGCATTTATGTAGATATAGAAAAAAAAATAAATGGCAGATTATTAAAAAAAAAAAAAAAAAAAAAAAAAGCCAAAGAAAACTCGCCTTTTTCTTGCAAACAAGCTGCCTTCCCTCTGGGAAGCGGCTTCCAGCGCTCAGTCCCAGCCTGCTGGGAAGACAAAAGGCTCTCTCGGCGGGGCAGCGGCCGGGAACGCCGGGAGAAGGCCGGGACAACGCCGGGACAACGCCGGGAGCTCGGCGAGGCTGCTCGGCAGCAGCCCCCGTGCTGCCCGAGTACAGCTCACATTTCAAAGCTCTTGGTTTTCCATTGAATGTCCTTTTCCCCCTCTTTTTTTTTTTTAACGCTTCCATGTATTCAAAGCAGAGTTATGATCAAAATCCGACCCAGGGCTGCGAGCGGGGGGTTGAGTTGCTTTTTGGCACAGATGGGGCTCATCCCTTCTGCAGGAGGCTGCTTGCCAAAAGACATCTTGGAGTGGAAGGAATTCAAAAAATCAGGGATTTTGCATATTACGGAGCTTTATTTGTCCCGTCGAGGGAGGTGAGAGGAAGCGTGAAGGGTTTGAGTGCAAAAAAAAATCTGGTGTGGGATTTACCTGTGACTGAGGCAGGTGAAAAGTGTTGGATGATGGATTCTTCCCAGTGAATGAAGAGACAAAGGGGAGTCTCTTCCCTGTCTGACACTTTGGGAGCAGCAGATTTTCAGGCAGGGGAGGTGAAGTAAAAAATCTGGTCTGGATCCGTGTGTTTGTTCCTCCTCGGATGAGAGCGTTTGTCCCTCCTCAGAGGACAGACCCTGCGCTGGCATTCGAGGTGAGGATGATTTGGGACAAGCACTCAAGGAAGCCTCCTGCTGGGAAACCTTTCCCTGCTGCTGGAATTGTTTGTTGGAGATCCCAGGTCACACTAAACCATCACCTACATTCCTCACTGCCTTCCAGAGCATTTTGTCCTCTGTTTATTGTCTTTGACTCCTTTTTCATCCCTTTTTGCTGCTCAAGCCCAGCATGAGCTGAATGTTCCAAAAGGATTTTTGGACGAGGTGTCCCAGCCCTGCAGGACACGAGCCCCTCACACCCCCATTCCTTTGATTTTCCAGGAAAAGGTTATGGAGAGCTGCCTGAATTCAAGGCCGTGTGCCTGCATCACTCAGGCAGAGGGAGGACAGGGATTCCGTGTTCCTCGGTCACTGGCTAAAACGATCCGATCCTAATCAAATTTCCAAATGGGAGCTTTCAGAGGGAGCACAGACAAACGCATCCTGATGATCTGTTAATGTCGCCCCGAGACTCAGTCCGTAATTAATGGAAAGCACACACGGAGCAGGTTGCAGATTCCATACCAGGTGCCAGGGGGTGATTTCACTCATTAGGAATTCCTGGTCAGTGTTCCCAAAGCTCCACTGGCTCTGCCATCTGACTCAGCCCCATGTGCCATCGGTGGTGGGAGGTATCAGAGCAGGCTGGTCCCCTCTCCTTTCTCATCCCGAGCTCCCTGCTCCTTGTGCCAACAGGGTGGATCCAGCTGTCCCTAAACCCTGCATTCCAAACCATCACCTGCATCCCAAATTTCGTGTTATCTCCAGGAGAAGAGCAGAGCCTCGCTGCCAAATTCCAGCGGCTCCGAGCGCTTCAGAGCTCCAGAGCTGATTGCCTGCCCCTGCCCCAGGGAGAAGAATGGAAATCCAAATGTGATTCACCCCAGGAATTCCCTGAACGGGACACAAGTGGCAGTTCTGGACTCACAAAAGAGGGAGTGCAATGTTTCCTGCATTCATGGGATAACTTTTCCGTGGGGATTTTCTTGCAGTTCTGTGTTAAAACCATGGCTTGGGACACAGGAACAGAGGATCTGAATTCCTGATTTGGGCAGCAGTTGAACTCAGATCAGGAATTTGGTTAGCCCTGGGTGGTCAGAATGCTGGAACACGATGGGAAAACCGGCCCTGAGCCTGGTCAAAGTTTGTCACATCACCCCAAACTGCCCTGGGACAGCACTGACTGTGAGGCTCATCCATGTGGGAGTTGAAATAACGGGAATCCGCTCAGGCAGGTCCCAAACAAGGGAAGGTGAAGAAGAGAGGAGATAACAGATGTGATAAGAGATCCCAGTCAATTCATTACTCCCGGTAATTGTCCTTTGTCATGCTTATTCCTTCCTTGTTGTGTTTGTTATCGTGCGTGTTCCTCCTTTTAAGTCCTTTATAATGTGTATTCCTCCTTTTTGTGTCCCTTATCGGGTGTGATCCTGCTTTTGTTCCCTCTAACACGTGTATTCCTCCTTTTTGCGCCCTTTATCCTATGTATTCCTTTCTCTTTTTTTCTCCCCTTCTTTCACGTGCGTTCCTCCACTTCTTCGGAGGAAAAGGAATTCCAAATGTTTGCAGCAGAGAGCAGTGGATTGAGGAATCAGACTGGATAGGGCAGCTCAGCAAGGACAGGGAAGCACAGGGGAAAGGCAGAAGTTTGGGAGGACACCTGTGGCATCCCCTCTCTTTCCAGAATCACGGGGCAGGAATCACAGAACAATTCGGGTTGGAAGGGACCTTTCCAGGCCACCTGGTCCAACCTCTTCAACCAGACTAGATTATTCCAAGCCTCCTTCAACCCGGCCTTGAGCACTTCCAGGGATGGGGCTTCTACATCAGGAAGGAAAAAGCAGGGAGAAGGAAAAGTGAGTTTTATCCAGGGAAGCCTTCCAAAAAACCTGCTCCCTGCTAGGACTCTGCATTCCAGCCTGATTGTGCAATAAAAACAGGTCAGTAAAATGCAAGTGGAGGGAGCTGATCCAATGAATGGGTGCTAAAGGCTTTGGGAATCTATTCCTGTTAAAGCACCAGAGGATGTGGGCAGAGGGAGGGAGCAGGAGCAGGGATGGAGGGAACACAGACGTGGGAGCACATCCTGCATGCTTGGCTTCTTGGCTGGGATTAAATTCCCAAGTCCTTTCCTGAAGACTTAATTTGGGGTCATCCAACCCACTTCACCCTCAGTTTATCCTGCAGGAATAAGAGTCCGGGGAATTCTGTGGTATCCGGAATGAAGAGCCTGGGTGGCAAATGTCACAAGCAGAGTTGCTCTTACCTTTTTTTTTCCCGGAGAAAGAGAAATGGAGAATAAACGAGGTGGTTAGACCAGAAACTCAGAATCTTGGAATAGTTTGGGTTCGAAGAGATCTGGTTCCAAACCCCTGCATGGGCAGGGAACCTTCCACATGACAGTGAGAAGCAGCATCAGCTTCAGGAAATGGCAATTTTGGCAGGTCCCAGCAACGGTGGAACTTGGAGTGAGTTCCCAAAAACCCCAGAGCAGAAAGTGCCATGGCACGTGAGCTGAGAGTTTGTCCTCTTGCTGAGTCCATGGAATGCAGGCCAATTTAATTCCTGCTGCCATGAATAGGATTGGAGAGGGATATTGGAGGCATTTATTTCACATGGCAGTAGATTCTGTAAAGATGCTTTGCTCAACATCTCGCTCCAGTCGGGGTCATCAGCTCTTTCAATTAAGATCCACCATGGATGAGGGGTCACTGGATACACTCCCAAACCTGGAGCTGTAGGACACCTCCCTTGTGCTTCCCCATTCCCATTCCAGCCAAGGAGATCAGCTCCATAAAACATTCATGAGCAGCTTTAAGAGAATAAAAAATTGAACAACCTTTGCTCTAAGGTATGAAATATTTACCATGCTGCTCCAAGCTAATTGAAGATGGAAACGAATGGAGCCAGGAGCGGCAGCTCCAGAATCCGATGGCTCCAGACCAGCCTTGGGATGGATCCTCTGCCTGATGGGTGGGGAAAGGAGAGGTAGGGTGAGAAAGCACCATTCTTTGGGGTTTTCCTCTCCACAGAATCATTAACATTGGAAAACACCTCCAAGATCAAGTCCAAACTTTGAGCAAAGGTCACTGCTCCCAGAGGTGGCAGGATTCCCAGGAGCAGCACCAGAATCCAACAGCTTGGGCCTGGTTCCTTTGCCTGATGGGTGGGGAGAGCAGTAGGAAGAGGAACCACCACTCCTCGGGGTTTTTCTCAACATAGAATCATTAATGTTGGAAAACACCTCCAAGATTGAGTCTAACCTTTGAGCAAAGGTCACCACTCCCAGGGATGGAGGTTTCCTGGGAGCAGGGAATGCTGCCAGAACAGGCCAGGATGATGGGCACTGCCACAGCAGAGTGTGCTCAGTGAATGCTCCCCAAGCTGGATTTTCTTCCTACTTTGTCTCTTCTCCTCCTCATCCCAGTCACATCCCTGAAAAGCACTGGTGGAAAACCAAGCTGGCTGAACAAGTCGGAGCAAATGATAGATGGGATAAATTAAGGCTCCAATTCTGGTCGCTCTCATCATCGCAATTTCCTCCAGCTTTCCTTGTTGTTGGGAAGTGTTTAAACACCCGGAGCGGGAGACTTGTCTGCCGGCTCTTTTCTTGGCTGATTGCAAACAGCTCGCTGAGGGTGCTCGGCGCTCCAGCTGTGTTTGAGCTGAATCACGAGGATGGGATCAGAGGGATGGAATCAGTCACCTGGTGCTGATAGAGCAACCTCGATCCAGGCAAAGCCCAACACCAACCTCAGCCCCCGTTCAGAGCAGGGACCACAAAACCCTTCCTTGGAGACGGGGAAAGAGCAAACACACTAATGTTTGCCAAAACCAAGTGGTACATGAGTGGGATGTGTCTGGAGATAAGGAATTGGTTTTTCCCACAATCCCTTTTCCTCCCAAAACCAGGCGTGCCTGTCTCCGCCAGCCCTCTGCCCCAGCAGATCCAAAAATCCCAGTTTTCATCACCAAGGATAAACCTCTTGGTCCTCTGGAGCATGAAAAGGTCATGTTGTTCCCTGGAGCTGCAGCAGGGATCCGAGCAAGCTGAACCACGGAGGAAGAGAGAAACAAACAACAGGCGAGGAAAGGATCTCTTCTTTCCATTATTGTGGGATTTATCTTCCCAATATACAGGGAGTGTTGCCTGGCAACCTCGGCTCTCCCGACCTCTTCCACTTCCCCCCAGCAGAGCCCAAACGAGCCCGATCTGCACGGAGCCCCTTCCAGTACAATCGGATTTACAGGGGAGCCCTCCGGCAGCACAGGGCTCATCTTTCCATCTATAGCCCTTTCTGTCTTCTTGCAGGTGGAAAACACCTTCCAGGGCAGCTGGTGGTTGGTCTGGAGGAAGGACCACCACGGGTTCTTCCCTGGAGCATCTCCATGCTGGAGATCCTAGCTGTGAGGCTGAGCTTCTCTCAGAGCTCCCCAGCAAACCCCGAACAGCATCCATGCCTTCAAACACACCATCCCTCCCTAAAAACCCATGGACACCTCCTTGACCCACTTATGGTCAGTGGATGTCCACTCAGAGGCATTCCCAAAGTTCACCAAAGATGTCCAAGCACCTTCCAACACATCCATCTGTTGGAGGAAGACCCAGAGACAACTTTCAAGCAGAAGCCATTGGTAGTGCATCCATGGCTGTTCACCCAGGCTCTTCCCTGATTAAAGTTCCCCACAGCACTTGGCAGAGGTGCTCCAGGACACTTTCAGTGTTTTGCAGAGCCATGGAGCAGGGACAGAGACCCTTGCAGCATCCCAAAGCCTCCTGAAATCCATGGGTTTTCTTTTGTGGATTAAGCCAGAATTTTCCACAACTGCAGCTGCTTCACTTGCATCTTCCCATCCTCCATTCCTGCCTTTCCATCCCTGAACTCCTCTCTGGTTGCTCCCAGCCTTTGAGTAACATCTCTCTCCCAACTCAGAGGGGTCCCAGAGGGCACGATCCATGCTGAGACAGGATCCAGCCCAGCAGCATTGAATGGGAGTTTGGACAAACTTGAAGGTCGAAAGGAAAGAAAATTCCCCATCTCATTTGCACCTCCTTTGACTTTGAAACCTTTTTTTCAAATCCTTCACATCTCACTGATACCCAGGGAGGGGCTTGAACGGGATCTCCCCCCTGTTCCATCACCCACCAAACCCTCCCGGCCCTTTCCCGGTGTATCCGCCGTTGCCAGGGTTATTATCTGTCCAGCGGGATGGGAGCCGCTCCTGTTCCCCTGACAATAGCAGCTCCTGAAACTTTATTCCTGCCTGGGGACAGCATTAATCACTCACCATCGGCACGGAGCGGGGTCACCTCTCGCCCAGGGAGAGCCCGCAAGGAACCGCTGCGCTCGTGGAAAGCTTTCCCACCGCTACCCCATCCTGGGGTTTCAAACGAAGGACACGACTGCCCGGGATGACAGCGGAAGGAGCTGGGCTCTCAACGTCACCCTCTGAGACGAGGGTCCAGCCTGGGAACATCGGGCAGAGATCAATTGATAACTGCAAGGTGACCTCGGCAATGCTGCAACACTGCCGGAGGGGCTCTGCCTCTCCCGCCCTGGGAGGGGGGAAGCAGGATGAGGAAAAAGGGGAACGGGGAAGTGTTCAACCTCTGTTTTCCCAAGCAAGCAGATTCCAAAAGCCAGCCAGTGATTTGTGCACCCTCCTGCAGCGGCACCTCTCGTGTTGGGTGGGAGCGGGAGAGTCTCTGTTCTCCCAGTGCTCCCAGCGTTGCTCAGGCTCAGAATGGAATCATGGAATGGTTTCGATTGGAAAGGACCTTAAAGCCCATCGCGTCCCACCCCCTGTCGTGGGCAGGGACACTTTCCACCAGACCAGCTTGCTCCAAGCCTCGCCCAGCCCGGCCTTTGAGATATCCAGAGATGGGGCAACCACAGCATCTCTGGGCAACCCGAGGCACCTCCCTCCCAGGGCAGAATTCCTTCCCAACCTCCCCTCTAAACTCTCTGTCGGTCTGCAATGACTTTCACCTCAGAAGATCTGCACATCTCTGCTTTTCCCTTCCCTAATTTTGGCTGCCAGAAAGGTGCAGAAAGAACCCTGGGACCCCCCCAGCGCTGAGCCGGGAGGGGAGGCGGCCGGAGGGCAGCAGGCGTGGTGCTGGTGGAGACAAGGAGCTTGCACGGGCACTATGGAGACGGGCATTGTGTGCATTCCTGAATAGACCAGCAGGAAAAAAAAAAGACTTCAACAGTATCAGACCCAGGATCCCGCCCGGCTCCGGCGGAGCCGAGCGACTGCTGCACTCGTGAACTTGAAGGGTGGGCTCTGGAAAACAGGGAGCTAGAGGGAGAGGTGGGAGAGAGAGGGGGGGAGGGAGGGAGGGAGGGAGGGAGAGAATTCAGGTGAAAAAAGGTTAAGTGCAGCCAGAGATTGAAGTGAGGCAGAGTCGCCCCTGAGAGCAAAGCAAACAGTTCAGTGCACGGAAACCCGAGCCAAGGCCATTCACTGCACAAACCCCGAGACAGGCGAGTGCCCCCTCCCCTCCCGCTCCATGGGATCTGGCAAGGACAGTGCTGGCTCCGAGTTCATAAATTCTTCAGCAGAAAATACTTAGATACTTCATCAAGGGCTCCTCTGTTACTCCAGAACAAGTTTACATTATTAGAGGGAAAAAAAAAAAAAAAAAAAAAAAAAAAAAAAAAAAAAAAAAAAAGCAGAAAAACCAGCAACCCCTCAACCAAACAAAAAGGGTCCTAAATAAAGAGATAAAGCAGCATGACAGGACAGCAGTAATGGCTTTCAGGTGTATGTTCTGCATAAGATTTCCAGGCAGTTGGTTTAGTTAATGGATTCCCTTAATCTTTCAGCTGTCAGGGTGCAATCTATAGTCTACTGTTTCTTCCACCCCGTATTTATAGGGACAAATTCAAACTTGTATAAACAGACAGGAGTATCTATTGTTGTGCAAGAGGAGGACACAAAGGCAGCTTGTCACTGATCCATCACAGCTGTCTGAGAGCCGAGCCGGGAGAAGCCGGCAGTGCGGGGGAAACGCGAACCGGGAGCCGGGAACGATCCGGAGGTGTTGGGAGTGTGGGAACCGGGGGAGCTGGGCACGGCCCCCTCACCACGGAGGTTTCAGCTGCTTCTCCAGGCTCTTTTGGGATGCTGAGAGTGTCAGCAAAGCCCGGCAGGTCTGGGGGAGAGAGGAGAACATTAGTTAAAAAAATGAAGGGCTGGCTCGGAGCTTGAGGTTTCCAAGTTGGTTTGTAACCAAGTCGGGAAGGGGGAAGATGGGGGGAAAAGGGTGGTGAAAGGATGATAGAAATAAGATGCTCTTGGGCAGAGAACATGTCTGGGGAGCAGCAGCTCAGTTAAAATCCATCTGTCCTGCTCCCTGAGCAAAGATTCCTGGTGTTGGTGGGACTGGGGACATCTTTAATAATTGACTGGGGGGAGAAGAGCCAGGAAGCCACAAAGATTTGAGGTTGGCTGCCAGGGCAGCCTGGCTCCAATAAGCACTTCCCAGGCTTGGCTGCTCCATTCCTGCCCCTCTGTCTCAGTCTCACCAGGGTGGGGCACATGGACACGGCTCCTCGGGACCCCCAAGGCAGGAAACATCCCCAAACCAAGGCAGAGGGACAGCAAGAGGGGACAGTGACAGATAAGGGACAGAATCTGACAACGGGGTCCCCAAATCAGAGGAAGGAAGTGGGTGAAGCCCTAATGGTGCCCAGGGGAAGGAGGGAGAGGAAGCTGCTGTGTCCCCACTGCCAGCACATCCCAAGGGATGCAGGAGGCACGGACAAGGCTGGAGAGAGCGGGAGAGGGGGTGAGGTCATGGCAGCACTTTGGGTCTTTAAATGCCTCTTGGGAAAAGCTTATTTTCCCTTGGATAACTCCAGCAAAGTTCTCCCAGCACCAGCAGAAATTAACACAAACAATTAATAACAGCATGAGGAGAGAAGTCCGTGCTGTCCCCATTGAGGCCAGGGCACTGAAGGGTCCCACCACGAGATGTTTATTGGGAAAGTGCAGAACAAGGAATATTGGGACAAACTCCTTGTGCTGGCCTGGTTTGTGTACCCATGGAAGCACTCATGGAAACCTCAACTGAAGGAGCTCTCCACTCCCATCCTTCGCCTGCTGCTTGTTTATTTAAATCTTTGCTCTGCACAAGAGCCTCTCCTGCTTGCTCTTCTCCCTCCTCACCCTCCGAGGGGTTTCTGCTGGGCTCATCCAGCCTGCTCCAATTCTAACTGGGAAATTCCTGCTCTCCAGCTGGGGAGTGGTGTGCCCCAGCAGCAATCCTGGGAGGTCTCTGCAGGAGGTTTGAGGGGGTCCCTGTCACAGCCTCAGACCCTGGGGCAGCACCAGGGCCACCTCTCATTCAGTGTGCCTGGGCTTTTCATGGAATTGCGAATTACAGAATCAGGGAATGGCTTGAGTTGGAAAGAGCCCCCTGTCATGGCAAGGGATGACCCCCACTGCCCTTGGACACTTCCAGGGATGAGGTTTTCAGGCAGTTCTGGAACACCAGGGACAGATGGGCAGGGTGCTGCCACGGGAGTGAGAGCTGCTCCTGCCTACTCTCCTGCTTCCCCTGCCCAAATCCTGCTTTCTGTCCCAGGAACTCCCAGCCCTGCTCAGCTTCCAAGTCACCACCATCTACACAAACCTCCCACCTGGATGAGCAGAGCTGCGTGGAAAAAGCACATGGTGACTTCATCCAGTGTTCAGAGAGGGGACACCAGCAGGTCCAGGCAGCGAGTTCCCCAGCCCAGAACTGGGAGCACTGGGATACTGGGAGGGAGAGCTGTGGATGGAGCCTTCATCTCTGAGAGAGATGCAGGGATTTCAATATATATTAAAAAAATTCTCAGGCAGGAGAGTGGCAGGGATGGCACAGGAGGGGGACAGGGGATGGCACAGGTGAGGGACAGCAGGAGGGATGAAGGCAGTACTTGGGACACTGGGTTGGTGGCACTGGCTTAGCACTGGTGCCACTTTTGTGCCACAGGGACCATCCAGGGATGTTGCATTTCCCAGGATGGAGAGAGCAGCAGCCTGGAGGGACACAATCCCATGTGTCACAGAGGAGGAGGAGGAAGGGGAGAGGCTCATGGAACAAGAGGGAAGAGGGTATTGCCCGTGGAGAGGCAGCTGATGCTGTAGCGGGGGAAGGAAGGACATTCCTGGTGCGATCATTCCACCTCTCCCGCTCTGGCTCTTCCGGACTCAACTCATCCCTCTCCAGGGCGGTGCAGCCGCCTCCTGCACCTGATCCCCTCATTAACATTGTCACCAGCTGATGACATTATCGAGTGAAGCGTGGCCTCGGGGCAGGCAGGATTTAACCCTTCCAACGCCAGAGGACGAGCCCGGAGCGTGTCAGGCAACAGGTGAACAGGGACCTTCGGAGGGTGAGCGGAGTTCGCTCCGGGAATATTAGTGGAAGGAGGAGGAGGGGCACTGGGAAGGCCGGGCAGCGTGATGGATGGGAGCTGGTGTCGGAACTGAAAGTCTCAATAACACTTGTGGCTGCACATAGGCCCCCGGGCTTTTCCCAAAGGATTGGCTGAGCCGTCGCTTTCTAAATGGATCATTCTCAGGAAAATCAAGCTGCTGCCATCTCTCCTCCTTCCTGACACTCAGCAGAGCCATGAAAGAGAGTCCTCAGTGCTGCTGCAGCTCTGTGGAGCCCCACAGCAGTGCCAAAGGCCCTGCTGCCACAGCGGGCACAGCCCTGTCCCCAAGTGCCACAGTTCTCCCAAGCTCCCCACGTGCCATTCCCTTCCCAAAAAATCACTGAATCCCAGAATGGTTTGGGATGGAAGGCACCTTAAAGCTCATCTTGTTCCACTCCCTGCCTTGGATGCTGCCAAGGATGGGGCAGCCACAGCTTCTCTGGACAGCCTATGCCAGGGCCTCACCACCCTCCCAGGGAGGAATTTCCTCCTCATACTTAACTTAAATCTTCCCTCTTTTAGTTTCAAACCCAGCCCCTTTTCACGGGGATGACACACAGAGGGCTTGGATGGAGCTCATGTAGTAGAAAACAGTTGGCTGGTGAAAATTCAGCTTCCAGCCCCTCCTGGATCCGTTTTGAATGTGCCAGGAAGTCTCCTGTGGCTCCCTCATGTCCCAGGTCATTCCAATATAAATCCAAGCACCAGGTTCCCCCCCTTTGCCAGGTCCCCATGTGAAGTTTGCCCTGTGGCACTGGCACGTTTTGAGAACAGCTCGGAGCCAGGGCAGGTTATTTTCTCCAGATAAAGGAAATGGGAACGAGTTTTCCCAGAGCTGAGCGACACCTGAACAGGGTGACCCAGCCCCTGGGAGGGAGCAGGGCTGGCTGAGGACACCCAGTCCTCAAGGCGGGGGTTATCCTCGGCTTCTTTCTAGTGGAACATCTTCGTTTTCCATGTCCTCCGTGGAGCTGGCTGGCTGGAGATTAAAGCCGTGTTTGCAAACGGGTGGTGCTGGAAATCAAAGGCAGAGGATTAACAAAGCCATTTGGCTGCTCACTTCTGCTCTGCTGCCCAAGACACAGAACCCAACGACTCCATAAACCCCGAGGCAACCAGTCCCTTTCTCCGGGAAATCCATCTCTTTTGAAGGATTCGAGGGAGGATGGGTGTGGGATGCTCACTGTGTGCCTGCTGAGGGGTCATGGGTGAGCAAAGGCTTCATCCCAACAGAAACCCTGGAAATTCATCCCTTTCTGGTACTATCACCTGGGATTCAATCAAGTCCTTTTCCTCAGGAATACCTTGAGGAAAGTCCCTTTGCTTCCTGAGCTCTTGCTGATGGAACTGCCCTGCCTTTGGCCTCCCTCCCACCTGGAAGGATTCCCCCATTCCCTGGGGTAACCAACTTCCAGTAGCCTGCAGCTCCGGGAACCACTTGCTCGATATCTATACATATCTCAATATCTGTCTGGTGTTTGTATGGGGGTGGGTTTTTATGCCCGTGCATAGAATCAATAAAAATTAACATTTAAGCAGCTGTAATGGGATCTGCGGCATTGTCGGGAAATTCAGGGAGTGTTAAAAGCTTAATGGACAGGGAAGGCAGGGATTCTGCAGACTTCAGCATGCAGGACTAGGGGAAATCAAGGAGAGAGACAAGAGGAATTTAGAGGGATTTGGAGATGCTGGTAACGAGCAAAAGTGATCAGGGTGAAACTCCTGCTGCCTCCAGAGCACAGCCCTGGCACAGGCTGCAGTTCCATGCTGGAGTTACCTGTTCCAGCCTCCAACAAAACAGTGATTCCAATGGGAACGAGGAATTAAATCAGCCACTTGAGGCCCTGCTTGCCTCCTCCTGCTTTTCCTGCCCTGGAGGTCTGAGCAGCCCAATTTAAACCAGTGCAGGAGTTCTGGGAGCTGAGTGGGATCCCTGGAGAAGAGGTGAGGCAGGGATGGAGCACAGAGCTCTCTGCCAGGATCTTGAGGCATCTCAGGGACCCTGCTGCAGTCACATACCCCTGGTTTTGTCCCCAGGGTCCAGTGCAGGAGCACGAGGGGCTCTGGTCCCTTGGGGAGGCAGGGATGGACTCAGGGGTTGGGTGCTTGTGGAGCAGCTGGCACAGGAACCTCTTGGTTCCCAGATATCGACCCAAAGGAGATTTGGTTTAAATTAAATATTGGGAAGGAGTTTTTACCATGAGGGTGATGAGGCTCTGGCATGGGGTGCCAAAAAAAAAAAATCCCTGGAATTGTCCAGGACCAGGTTGGAAGGATCTTGGAGCACCCTGGAATGGTGGCAGGTGTCCCTGCCCATGGCAGGGGGTGGGGCTGGATGGGCTTTAAGGTCCTTTCTAGCCCAAATATTCTGGGATTGTACAAGATTCTACTGAGGGATGGGATGTTACCTTGTGGAGAGCAATGACCAGCTGGACATCTGCCATGGGGAAAAGCACAGTGTCCCAGGAACATTTGGGAAATAGGTGGGGCCATGAAAAATTCCCTCTCATCAGCTGGTTCATTGTCTCTCATGACAGAACTTGGTTCAATTCCTTACATGGTGCCTGAGCTTTTTTCAGCCACGTTCAAGTTTTTTCAGCTTTTCTGCAATTTTCCGGCTGATGAGCAGCAGGAGAAGATCACAGACCTCATAAAGAACATTGGCAAGGGAAAGGGAAGGATTAGGGAAGGGTTAGAGAAGGGTTCTTCTCACCTTCCCCTGCTCCTCTACAGCCCATTCCTAAAAACGACACCAGCACAGGGTCATTATTAAAGATCAAAGGGGGTGGTTGCCAAAGGCTGCCGAGCTTGGGATAAGTTTGGAGCAAGTTTGTGCTGGCTGCAGGATCTCGAGGAGAGCATTGGGATCTCAAGGAGAGAATGGGACAACTGCTGGAACAGCTCAGCTCTGCTTCAGTCACTGTTACTGCCACTCATCTCAAACCTGACCCACTTTCCACACTGGCATATTTTGTCTTTTTAAAGTGCAGAATAATTGAGCAGACCCAGCAAAACTGCAACAAATGTTTGGATTCAGCCGAATCTCTTTTACAGGAAAAAAAAAAAAACACAAACCACATTTGGCAAAAGCTTTTTCCCAGAATGAGAATGAGAGAGAATGAGCATGTAAAAGGGAGAAGGTTTTTACAATGAGGATGGGGAGGCCCTGGCACAGGGGAGCTGGGGCTGCCCCATCCCTCGAAGTGTCCAAGGCCAGCTTGGATAGCACTTGGAGCAACCTGAGATCAGGGAAGGTGGAACGGGGCTGATCTTTAAGATCTGTGGCAGGGCGTGGAACAGGATGAACTTTGAGATCCATCCCAGCCCATCCTGTGATGCTGTGTCCAAGCTGGGATTGTCACGGTGATGCTCCATGGATCCATGCCCCTCCCAGAAGAGGGAATGGTGCTCATCCAGCATGGGCTGGGTGCTGCTGGCTCTGAGTCTACCTGAGCTCATCCCCAGAGACTGGAGCAGGCCAGGACTTGTCCTCCCTTCCCCTTTACTACACACTTACACCCCCCTGCAAGGAACTGCTCCAGCTGCTGCCACGGCTGCAGCTTCCGAGGGGATTTTTTCTCCTCTAGGTAAACATGGAGGCAGTGGATCCACACCTTATAATTACACTGCTCCACTCTGCAATTATTCCATTTTCCAGGCTACAGCTGCTTCCTACTCATTATCAGGCTAAGAAACTTCTCCTGATCGTAACGTGGCATTAACCCTGTAATTAAGAGGCAGAGACCACCCAGGGACTGGATGCCAAGAGGGGCTCCTCCGAGCTGTGCCACAGCTCAGGGGTGGCTTTCCAGGCTGTAGAGACCCTTTTCCAAGCCCACACACTTTCCTTCCCCCTCCTTTATCATTTTAATATTTTTAGTGGCATGACAGGAGCACCCTCACAAATCTGTCACCACAGAGGTGATGAGTTGAGGGCACGGTGAGGGGGACTTGCTGACCCCAGTGTTTTGGGAGCTCTCCAGGTGCCTCATTCCCAGCTCTCCAGCAAATAATTTCCCTGGTGAGTTTTGTCTTTTTTGCTGAATCCATTTGCAGGTGTGGGTTTTCTTAAATTGTGGTTGGAAGTGCCTGATTCCTGCCCACGGATTGAGTCTGAGGCTTCTCCGTGTCTCCATCAGAACAAGGATCATTTCTGAGAGGTGGGACATCACTCAGAGTGACACAGGGGGTTACCAGGAAGGCTGTGACCATGTCCAGCTGTGTGCCCAGCCCTGGGATGCAGCACAACACCACTCAGTCCCCATCCTTGCAGATTCCAAGATTTGTGGATCAGCACCTGGTTTTTGAGGGGCTGTGGATGAGCCCTGAGCCACTGATGGAATAATTTTACCTCTGATCACATGAGCCAGGTCGTGTTTAATTGCTTGGGATGTCTTTGTCTGAAAAGGGCATTTCTCAGACTGGGAAGTTCAGAGCACATCACCTCTCCTGGAATTTCATGGCACAAGGTCTGGATGTTTTCATGGACTCAGGAAGGACTTTGCTGCTGCTGCTGAATTCAGTCTGGGGCATAATTTGATGCCTTTAATTAAAGGAAGCACAGCCAGGCTCCGGCTCAAGCAGCTTATCCAGAGTGAGATCACATCAGTGTCACTGAATCCAGGGAAGCATCCCTGGATGAGCTCCTTGTGCCCTGCAGCAGAACCAGGGCTTGAGCTGCCTCACACATCCAGCTCCCTCCTGCAGCTGCTTTCCTTTGGCTCTAGGAATAAATCTGGGAAGTATTCTACCTGCTGGAGCAGTTTACAAAGAAAGGCATGGAACAAACATATTTAAGCTCTTGCTGTGCTCGCCGGGAGCAGCAGGATCTGCATCTGTGATCAGAGCTGTGAGCCAAGGGACAGCCCCTTCCCTGCAGGAGAGCTCCCGATGCTCCCCTTGCCTGGGCTGCCCTTTCCACAGCTTCTGGAGCAGAGAAAATACGGGAACAGGATGGACTGAGGATGCATCCGTGTCCTGCATGCCCCAGCACTTCTACTGCCTTTAGCACCTCCACCTGCAACCAGGACAGCCCTGGGAATCGTCCTGTCCATGGATCCAGGGCCAGGAGCCAGGCCCTGTAACCCAGCAGTGACAAATGCAGGCATGAAACTTCCCTGGATTTGTTTTCAGGCTCCCAGGCAGAAAAATCAGTGTCCCTGAAGATTGTGTGAGCACAAGCCTGGGGCTGCCTTCTTAAACCTGCTTCCCAAAAATGATGGAGTCGTTCCTGGACTGGGGGGACACTGATGTGCAGCATCCCAGCACCTTCCCCCCCATGGGCAGGAGACCAGCACAGCATCAGAGGGGACTTTTGCCAGCCCCAGGGATGGGGGGACAGTAGCAATAAAGCCACAGGGGTCCTGCCCAGGCCACAGCCACGGGGGCTCCAAGGGGCTCTGATGGCAGCGCTGCTCCAGAAGCTCCCCCTCTAATGGGACATTTCCCGTGTTATCCCAACAGCTCTGTTTTCCCGGCAGTTTATCACCCACCTCAAAATCGATGACAAGGCAGAGTGAACCCCTGACCTGGAGGTATAAATTGCCCCTAATTATCCCAGCAGCTCGTCAGGCGCTGGGTGCTCTGAGCAGGGAGCAGCTCTGCCCTCTGACCCCACTGCATTTCTCTTGCTTTAAGGGCTTTTCTCCCCATCCCAGCCTGAAATTCCCTGCCTGGTGGATCCCGAGTCCTTCCTGTTCCCTCCAAGCCACCCTGGCACATCTGGGGTCTCCATGGCCAGAGCACAGGGAGGAGGGGCAGCCAGACCACTAAATTCCATCATCCCTCTCCTGGTTTTTATTCCCAGTGCTCAGGAACGCTGCTCATTTTCATTTTCTCCAGCCAGTCCATCTTCAATATGGAGCTAAAGCACACCCCGAGGAGACATCTTTAATTAAAGTTTGAGGAGCGTCAGATAAATAAAGAGGGACCACAATGGCCCAGACATCTCCCTGGGAGTGATGGGTGCCCAGGGAACCGCTGCAGGTTCCCGGGGGAGATCAAGGGAATGCAGCGGTTCCTCGCCGCTCCTTCCCAAGCCCTTGGCATTTGTTTAGCCCCGGGCTCTCTCCAAGGTAAACGGGGGTGTCCGACCCTGCCACCTCTTCCCGCCCCAGTTGCCAGGGGCTGTGGAGAGCCCTGGCAGTTGAGCAGCGCTTGAAAGGCTCCTTTCACTGTAATTAGACATGTAAAAATGAAAAACCCGAGGAAAGGAATTTATGCATCTTCTAATAGCCCTCAAGTGTCCATCCAGCCGCAGCCTTTTCTGCCTGGGCTTTTATTTGGAGAGTTGCTATAATTTATGTCGTGCAATTAGGTTTTTGTCCTCGGGCTGTGGGAGGAGCGGGAGCGGGGAGCAGGGGAAGGAGAGAACAGAGGGAGAAGGGGCAGCGGCTCCGGGATGTGCCACGCTCATCCCGGAGAGCCGGGATTCATCCCAGCCCAGGACTGAGCAGCTCCCAGGATCTGAAGCAGCCCAAAATTATGGAGCAGAAGAAGGATAAAACGGGAAAAGATCCCTCATGGAGCCTCGCTCTGCTGGGAGCGGTGCCCGTTCCCCCGCAGGACTCGCCGGGAGGGTGATGCTGGGGACGGGGTTAAAGCACATCCTGCAGCTGTTGCTAAGTAACCGTGTCCTGTCCTCGGCATCCCCGCTCCGCCCTGCACAGCTGGGGGAACATCTGGGTGCAGGAGGGCAGAAGAGGGACCCTCTGGAGGAGGGATTGGTGCGAGCGTCCACCCCGGAGCGCTGGGGCTGCCAGGGAAGGCTGTCGGCAGCCCCTGCGTGCTTCTCCTCAGCCCTCCAGGAAGGTTTTCCAGCTGTATTTTCCTGCGTGCAGCAGGATGAGCCCAGCAGATACACCAAACAGGGAGCACGACACGCTTCCAGGGAATATTTGCTTTAAGTCCTGTGGAAATGGGATTCAGAAAAGCTCACGGCCCACGGACTCTTTCTTTGCACGGCCAAATCCTTGAACTGGAATCCCTCAAAGAGGGGTTTTAGCTCAATAGCCACTTTATGCCCGTTCGTTTGCCCGTGGCCCCCTGGCCATGTGCCACCTGCCCGCCTCCCCCTGCCCAACATCTGCAGCAAATCCCGGCAGCTGCAGGTCTGGAGCCAGCTCCTGCCTGCCCGGGGCTGCCTGCTGGGGAGGCTGGAGGAGCTCAACGAGAAGAGCTAGGAAAAAAAAATTATAAAAAAAAATAAAAAAATACATGGAACAATCAAGAACAGTGCAGCCAAAACCTGCACATTCAGCAAAGGCTGGATCTGGGATATCAGCAAACGGATCCCAGGGTGCAGGGGCCCTTATCTCCCCCAGACCTGCTGAGTGACGGAGCAAACCCATGGAAAATCCAGTTCCCGCTGCTCACACAGCACTTTCTCCTCCGAAGGGGGGTCCCAGTCCTCTCCCCGTGGCGCAGATGTGGCAGCCAGATGATGCTCCCGGCTCCTGTGGCTCTCTGTGTCCCTGTCAGAGGAAGAGCATCCCTAATCCCACAGGCAGATGGTGCCGGCGGGTTCCTGGAGCGGGGCTGGCACCTCCCGGGGTGTCCCTCCCTGTCACCGGTCACCGGTGACTGGGGGAGGTGCTGCCGGAGGTGCGGGGTGGTGTGGGGGGGTTAATCCCAGCCGTGCCTCCCGAATCCCTCTGACAGCCAGGGCAGGGAGATAAATGTGACTCTGGGGGGGCCTGGGGCGCTCCCACCTCCCGGCGGGGCCATCCCGGACAGGAAAACGCCGGAGTCAAAGAGAAATTGGGTCATATCCCCCTGATTGTCTGAGTAAATGGGACACTGTGTACATTTTATTTACCTTCCTACAGGGCAGATGTAGTGAGCGTGTAATAAATCATTTGTGCAGCTGCTGGGCAACCTCCTGCTGCAGACCCAGCAAAATTCACACAGCCAAACCTGCCCTAATTACAGCTCCCTCTGCTCTCCACTCCTCCCAGCTCCTCATGCACAGCCACTTATTCTCCCTCGTGCTGTCTCGCTCCTCCTTTTCTCCATCTGCTGTTTCCTTCCCTTTGCTATTTCCAGAGGGACCTGTGGTCAGCACCACGGCTGCTCCTGCCCTCAGCTGCAGCTCAGATAATGCCAGGCAGGATGTGGGACACCTCCCCAGTCCCTTTGGAGGGCTCACACCAGTTGACATCCAAACCTTTCTTTGGCTGTTTGACCCGAGGTTTCCTCTTCCTCAAGGAAGAGCTGAGGAATCCCCCTGGTTTAGATTGGGAAGGAATTGTTCTCTGTGAGGAGCACAGGTTGCCCAGAGATGTTGTGGCTGCCTCTGAATCCCTGGAAGTGTCCCAGGTCAGGTTGGACAAGGCTAGGAGCAACCCGGGCTAGTGGAAGGTGTCCCTGCCCATGCAGGGAGTGGAAGACAATGACCTTGAAATGTCCATTCCAAACCATTCCATGATTCTGTGATTCTTTGGGATGTCAGCAGGATGGAGGTGACCTCCCCAGATGCCTGTGGGGGTCTGGGAAGAACCAGACCCTGTTCAAGCCTCAGGTTTTCCCAGCTTTTCATCCATCAGAGCAAAACAGCTGGGACTGCCTGGCTGGGACCCGACAATGGTCTGAGATTGCAACAGAAAAGATCCAGATTTGTGTTTACAAATCCTTTCTAAGGATAGCAAGGCACTGGAGCAGATTGCCTGGGGCTGTGCCAGGCTCCCCAGGGCTCAGATCTTGTGGGAGCTCAGACAAATGGCTGGGAATCAGCTGGGAGGAGCTGGTCCTGTCTGGGAGAGAGAAGTGGGATGGGGGAACCCTGCAAACCCCAGGACACAGCTTGGAGTCTATCCTTCTGGGAGAGGCTGGAGAGATGAACCCCAAGGCTCCACAGCCAGAATGACAAAATGGTTTGGGTTGGAAGGGACCTTACAGCCCATCCAGACCCATGGAGGAACAGCTTCCACTAGCCCAGGGTGCTCCAAGCCCTGTCCAACCTGGCATTGAAAAATTGCAGGGATCCAGGGACAGCCACAGCTTCTCTGGGAACCACCTTCACTGAGAAGAATTCCCTCCCAGTATCCCGTCTAACCCTGCTCTCTGTCAGTGGGAATCCTGGGACACAGCCTGGAGTAGCCAGGGTTGCAGCAAGCATCCTTCACCTCGTGGAGATGGAACTGCAGAGCTGCTGAGAGCCCTTGGTCCTTCAGGACACAGAGGAGCAGGAGCAGCACATCCAGGTCAGGGATAAAGGGGACGTGACCTCCCCCATCCTCTGCCATCGGAGCTGCCAGAGAGAGGGAACATCCGTGCAGCACATGGAGGTCCTTTCTGGAGCTGTGGGGACCTCGAGGTCCTTAAAATAATCCCAGAGAAATAAACAAACAAACAACCCAACAAATGCCAGGAGCAAATGGAGAACAGACTTCTCCAGAGCTTTTCTGCAGCAGGGCCTGCTTGAGCTCGGGGAGAGGATGAGCACGCTGGGCCAAGGCAAACAGCCCTGCTACACATCCCAAACAATGGCTTCCCAGAGCACGGAGCCAGAGGGAATCTTGTGGTCATCCCCTTGGATTTGCTGCAGAACACATGCCATGGCTCTTCCCAGAAGTCATTGTTTAAACTTGACAAAAAAATCTTCCCTCTTCAGCTCTTCCAGGGAGGGTGGATGCGCTGGGATGCACAGGGAAGAGTGGGGGGGAGGGGGGGGGATGTCTTCCTTTAACCAGTTTGAGGACTGTGTGTAACTGGAGTGAAGTCTCATTGACTGGAAACAGCAGTTCCAGGGAGATGGAAACTATTTGCAATTTTGGGCTAAGACCAGACTTAACTGGGACGGGCATTTTTAGCACAAAGTGCTTGGACTTCTCATCCTGAGGTTAATTCTTCTCTGGAGAGGAAGAGGGACAAGGAAAATTGCCACCACCATTGCAAACACTGAATATTCTGTTTGAGTTTGAGGGCACTCCCTCCCTCCCCTTTCCTTTTATATTGCCCAATCTGCCTGGATTTCAGCCTGGGGCCAGGGAAGGGCATTTGACTCACTGGAATTACTCTCCTTGCTCTCCACGTCTCCCCAGCTGGGATGCCAACTCATCATTCCTGCTGTACTCTGCATTCCAACACCCCATTTTCCAGTCCTCTTCCTTGTCTGGTGTGTCTGGTCAACAAATATGGCAAGTCCAGAGAGGGGAGAATCCCCTTTGGAATTTCTGCCATGGAAATCAGGACACTGCCCAGAGTTATCCTCACTTTCCCTCCTCTTTCAGAGCATGGTTTAACCCAGATTAAGATCAAGCCAAAATATTCCCTAATTTTAGGGGGTAGAAGGATTTTTCCTGCTCCTCAGGAGCGTGGACATGGCTCTGCAGGGCAGGGTTTCCCCAGGCAGAGCCAACACTTCTGGAGCACCACATGGAGCAGAGGGAAGGCTGCATTCCATGGGGGAGTGATGCTGGTGGGGCTGTACCCCCAGGAGATGCACATGGAGGTTTCTGGGATGCATTTTGGGTCTCTTCCTCCTCCTCTGAGCAGTGACAGAGATGAGCAACGTGCTCATCCCCCACTTCTGCACAGCAGGGTCGGGAATGGGACAGGAGCCAATTTCCCTTCCAGTGCGTCTGGGCACATGGAAACTAAGGAAAAACAGAGGAGAGAAATAGAGAACATAGGGAAGATCCAACAAATGAAAGGGCAAGGAGTGGGCAAGGGGAGGGAGCTCAGGGAAGGAGTCCTTGCCCAACCCCTGCAAAGACAGCACCGAGATCACACTTGGATGAGGCTCCTGGAAAAACCAGCTGAGGGAGGGAGGTGAATGCAGCCAGGGATTAATGAGCTGAAATCCACTTCCCGAGCCAGTGCCCGGTGGTTGTGGAGATGCCAGCCCTGCCTGAGTCAGTGCCCTTGGAGGGGAGCAGCTCCCCAGCCAGGCCATGGAGCAAGGCAGGCAGACACCCAGACATCACCCAAACCATGGGATGCTCTCCAAGCCCTTTGCCAGAGCAGCTGGGAACCTGCAGCCCTCCTGCCCTGGGGCTCAGCTGATCCCAGGACAGAGGGAAGGGGAGTGGGGGGGTTTAAGGCTGGTGGGAGGTGTCCAGGGAAGGACTGGAGGTGGCACTCAGTACTCTGGGCTGGGGACAAGCTGGGGATCAGGCAGAGGTTGAAATCGATAACCTTGGAGGGCTTTTCCAACCTTGAGTATTTTTCAGGAGGCTGGGGGTGGAGCCTGGGGTGTCCCAGAGGAAAGGGAGCATCGATGGGATGAATATTCCTGTTTTCCCCCAAGCAGCAGCTCTGGTGGGTCTGTGTTGAAGCCTCTCTCCCCATCACTGCCCAGATCCTGCTCCAGCCTCTGCAGGAGGAGCAGTGACTTCAGAAGGATAAGCAGGAGCCAGGAGCAGGTCTTGTTGGAGGCCAATCTCCATCCAGGAGACAGCTCTGGTGAGGGAAGAGCTCAATTGAATTCCTAAGGTGAATCCCGGGCTGGGGCAGGACCCTGGAGAGGCTGAGCTCAGGAGCTCATGGCACCAAGCTCTGAACGATTCCGGGTGCAGGCTTAGCAGCAATTCCTTTGCAATGACAGGAAAAACTTATTTTTTATGAAGGGCAAACCACTAAACAGAAGCCCTGCTTTCAGAGGAGCAGCCATTCCAAGCCCGCCAGAGCCAGGGAAGCCAAAGGCTGCCCCCACGAGCCCTGGGCTGCTGCCAGGGGGCTGATGGCTGTCGGCTGCCTGACCAGTCTGAAACACACTGGGTCCCATTTCAGTGACAGTGATTCCTGAATTTCGGGTGAGAAACATCCCCACCGGCGCTGCCGCCCTCGCCCTGATGAAAGGGAAATAGATCCATGAGTATTTTGTCAGTAAATATTTTTACTGGCACTGGGACCTGCTGGCTCTTCAAAAGCAAGTGGAAATTTGGTTCCATCCAGCTGTTCCCAAGTCCTGGGAGCGGGGCTGAAATGGGAAAGCAGGGTTGGCTGGGAGCAGACAGCCAGGGAATGACAGGTTGGGGAGAAAAACTCAGCAGTCACTGCTCAGGACCCTCTCTGCTCCCAGATCCCCCTCTGGGCACAAACTGAAGGCTCTGGGAGCAGAGTCACAGCAAAAAGGAGCCCCCCTCAGCCCCTACATGGGCAGGGGGGCCAGGCTGACATTCCTGGGGAAAGGGTCTTGGGGGGGCTCATTATGGACACCCTGCTCCAGCCAAGCTCCAGGATTAGTGCTGAATGACTGGGGGAGATCGGGAGATTCCAGTGACTAGGAAACAAATTCTGCTGGTGATGGAACCTGAGCTCATTCCTGCCACCAGCCCTGGAGAGGGACTTTGGGGAAGGGCATGGAGTGACAGGACACAGGGAAAGGCTTCCCACTGCCAGAGGGCAGGGTTAGATGGGATATTGGGAAGAATTGTCCAGAGAAGCTGTGGCTGCCCCATCCCTGGAAGAGTCCAAGGCCAGGTGGGACGACCTGGAGCAACCTGGGCTGGTGGCAGATGTCCCTGGCAGGGGTGAAATTGGATGATCTTTAAGGCCACTTCCAACCCAACCCATTCCATGACTTTATGGGTTTTCCCTTTCTGGATTGAGCCTTCTCCCATTACTCACCCGTGGACTCAGCTGTAGGGAAATAAAAAGATTTCTCTGAGGGAGCCAAAGGCTGCTTTGCCCAAGAAGCCACAGGAAGCCAATGGCAGCAACGGAATCAAGATCCAGTGTGCCTGGACTGCAGGAGCATCCTGGATGCCTCTCACAGTCCTGAATATTCATGGAAAATCAGTGTTAACAGCTCAGCAGGGAGCACGACCGAGCGCTGCCCAGACACTTTGCATCCTGGCCCGGCAAGCCACATGGGGATGCTCGGAGCGAGCCAGGAGGAAAATGAGCTGAAACCTCAGCCGCCAAACCTGACAGTGGCCTAATTTGGGAAGGCAACTTGCCCCGGGCCCTGCCTGCGGGGCTGCGAGAGCAAACGGCTCTAAACGCTCCCCAAAGCCCTCCAGCCTGGCCCGCGCCCCTGGGGACAGCCCCGGGAGCGGCTCCCGTGCTCTGCAGCTGGGATGCGCCGGACGCGGGAGCATGGCTGGAGCTGTCACTGCCAGCAGGGCATCACTCCCGCCTAATTGCTTGGGATGACTCTGCAGGGCCACGGCTGGCGCTGGAAAAACCGATCCATCAGCCCTTCCCTGGGGAATGCAGGATCTGCATCCTCTGGGACCGCCCTGGAGCAGGTGAGGAGCCCGATTTCCCTGTTCCTTCTGCACTCGGCTGATTTGGCTGGCGCCCTGCAGCCCCTGGGTGTGATCTGCAGGCTCTCCTGCCATCCATCCGCACATTACGTGTCCTCCCCGTGCCTTTTAACCTTGTGCAGATTTTAAACTATGTCGTTTCCTTTGGCTTGCACAGCACTTTATTTCTTCTTTATGGCCCCAGCTCACACAGGGGGGATGTTGCTCCAAGAAAAATCCTTGCTGCAGGGAGCAGAGGACGGTCTGGCTCTCGGGGTGTGACCCTGCCTCTGACATTGACTCTCCACAGGCCAAGTGTCCCCTCTGCCTGTAAAACAGGGCTGGTGACATTCACCTGGCTGCTGGAGGAGCTGGGAGGGGGCATTAACCATCTCAGATAAAATCAGGTTTTTAAACCCAGAAAGTGCAGGGAGATGGGGATTATAAATCATGGAATGGTTAAGGTTGGAAAAAAACTTTAAGGTCACCAATTCCAATCATCACACCAGCAGCAGCAGCGTGTTAAGAGTTCACACTGCTCATGTCATGAGCACATCTGGGGGGGCAATACTTGTGTGCCTCTGGGCCACCTCTGGTGCATGATCCAGGCACAACCATGGAGCCCAAGGCAGAGGGGAGGCTTCCCCACTTTCAGGGATTCAGGAATTTGGCTGAATTCAGCCCAAGCTCAGCCTGAGTCCCAGCATTACTCCCATGCCAGAGAGGATGAGAGGATGAACACTTGCTCTTTTCCCTGCCAACAAAGTTGCAGGAGGTGCTGGATGCTGCTTTTCCATGCTCAGGAGGTGAGGAAGGGTGAGTTCAGCATCTTCCCACATTGCAGGGAGCTGAGGGAATGCCGGGGCTGGAGCAGGAAGGATGGGATGCACCAGCCACTTGTGAGATCTCCCACACGTGGGACAAGCCATGAGCTCACACCCAACACCTGGAAAGCCTCTCGTCCCTGGAGCCATGTTTGGCATCAGCCAGGAGGCAGCTTTTTCCTCAATTATTAATCATCTTTCCAGAGAAATCATTGCATCCCTGCCTGTGGTCGTTAGGCTTGGGCCGTTCTGTCCCCATTGTCCCCTTTGTCCCTCCTCCTCCAGCCCAAAGCCGGGTGATGGATCACCTGCAGGCAGCAAACGCAGCACTCCCATTCCCAAGGGATCTTAGGCCAGATTTTTCAGCAGTGGCAGCCCCCAAAAGCAGCCCTGGAGCCGGCCCAGGCCAGCTGGGCAGGGGAGGAGGAAGAGGAGCTGATGGATCCCAAAGGTTCCCACTCAGCAACAACCACAGTGATTAACTGGGATGAGGGAGGGACTAATTGGGCTTTTAACTCAATGCTGGCACCACAGGCCTTGTGCTGAAGCTGGAGAGAGGGGAGAATCACAGAATCACAGAATGACCAGTTTGGAAGAGACCTCCAGGATCATCCAGCCCAGCCCTAACAGCTCAACCAGACCCTGGCACCCAGTGCCACAGCCAGTCTGTTTTTAAATATATCCAGGGATGGTGACTCCACCACGTCCCCAGGCAAAGCATTCCAGAACTTAGTTACTCTTTCTGTGAAAAACTTCAGCCTAAAAACGAAAAGAAAAAAAAAGAAAGCTCCACTCAGGATCCTCTGCTGAGCCCTGGGATGTAACCAGGTACCCCTTGGACAGCTGATTCATCCCCAAGGTATGTCATATTGGATGGGGGGATAGAGGAGCTTCATGGAAGTTGACATGGATAAAAACACTCCCCAATCTGGCCGTGTTTGTCTTTTTTTTTTTTTTTTTTTTTTGTGGTTTTCTAATTCTCAGAGAAAAACAGGTTTGGAGAGATTTCAGCCTTTCTCACAGCGCTCCAAACACAAATGTGGCAGCATCAATTGTCTCCATGTAAACAAGCAGAGAGCCAAGGCCACCAGGCTGGACTTGGATGATCCAAAATTCCTTGCAAACTGCTTCCTTTTATGCCACTGCCTCTTAGTCAGGGTGAGGCAATGGCTGCAAACACGGGAAATCCATGGAAGCCATAGAGCCACGGCAGCTCAGAGCAGAATTCCAAAATTGTTTGGGTGGGAAACAACCTTAAAACTCAGCTCATGCCACCCCAGCTATGGGCAGGGACAGCTTCCACTCTCCCAGGTTTGTCCAAGCATTGTCCAGCCTGGCCTTGGGCACTTCCAGGGATCGAGAGGCAGCCACAGCTGCTCTGGGCACCCTGTGCCAGGGAAGAATTTCTTTACTTCCATGGATGAGTCAGCAGCAACAAACACCACGTGAATGGTCACATCAGCCTGTCCAATTGTCCTGGACTGGACAATTCCCAAATCCACAGGCACCGTCCTGGTAACCACTCCAGCATTCCCATCACACATCAGCACCCAGGAGAGTCAGTGTTTGTGTCCTTTGCTGTCCATCAACTTTATTAATGAATTGTTTTTAGAACAAACAAGCATTTATCTCATCCCCCCACAGGGCCCTTCTCATTGGCCACAAAACATCTTCCTCCAGACCCATTTCTCAATTCCCTGCTCCCCAGGGAATTAAAACCTTGGGAGCAAACATGAGAGCTAAACCTCTGGGCTGGGATATCCCACACCAGCCTCCTGTGGGCCTCTGGCAGGGACGTGGCACTGTTTGCTGAGGGCACAAAGGTTTGTTTTTAACCCCAAATATCCTGAGCAGCAGCATTTCTACAAACCCCAGACAGCAAAGGAAGGGTTAAACCCACCACAGCCCCAAAGAAAGAGGTGGAAATGGAGACACAGGAGGATAAAAGGGCTCTCAGGAGGGGTCAGCTTGAGAGGAAGAGAAACAGAGGAGAGAAAAGGAATTTGCTTCCACACAAACCCCAAAGGGTTGAAAGCATTTGCGAACCAAAGGGCCAAAAGGAGCAGGGCACATCCTGAACGAGCTGGGACATCCCCAGGAGGGGAGGGACAGCACCACCCACACACAGCCCTGGCTGGGTGCTGGGATGGGGGGACAGCTATTTTTTTCCTGGGAAAATATCCTAAATGAGGAGGAGAAGGATTCCAGCCTTATGGATGGAGGCTCCAGCAACACCTGAACAGCAGCAGCAGCAGCAACATTCCCTTTGGCTTGGGATCCTTAGGCAGAATTTTGGCTCAAAACTGAACCTGGGGGCATTGGAATGGTCCCAGCTCCTGCCTTGTTCTCTGTACTGAAGGCTGGCTCCTGAGCGGGCTGCCATGGGGAGGAACAGAGCAGTGCCCTCATGGATGGGGGGAGATGGAGGAGATGGAGGAGATGTGCTGTGCTGGGGGACCGCTCCTCACGGCAATGCTAAATTTGGCCTGATGGATTGGGAACAGGCCATACTCCGAGGACAGAGAGCCTGGCATGCGAGGTGATACCTCTACCCTTGAACACAAGACTGTCTGGAAATCTCCTGCTGGATGAGGGAGCAGATACCACTCCATCCTCTAGGGCATGGGTGAAAAACAGGGAGAAAAAAAAAATGGGAGCAGAATTGCAGGGAGAGAGAGGCTGTGATGGATGCAGCGTGTCATTCCAAGCCCAGCTGAGCTCTGTGGGCACAGGCCACAGGCTATTCTGGCACATCTCCCTGCTCTTGGCACCTCTGAAGCACATGGAACACCCAGCAGAGCCCCGGAGCCGTGAGCCTCCACGCCGGGCATCCGCCCCAGCCGCCGGGAAGCGATCACTTCCCTGGCACCGCCGCCGCTGAAATATGGATCAAGGAGAGGAACAGCTCCAAAAGGAAAGACAGAGAGACAACTTTGTTGTCCTGGCCAAATCTGAGCTTGCCATATCCCACTTCTCTAAAATGCTGCCTGCATTTTCAATAAATAAGGAGAAATCAAAACAAACCCCCGTCCCTCCCGCTCCGACGCGGGCTGATTCCCAGACACCTGCCACATCCAGTGCTGGCACTGTCGGCAGAGCGGATCTGCCCGTATCGCTTGCACATTTGTCTGTAAAGCTCATTAAGATCGGGCGAGATGAAAGGCAGCGCTGCAATGTAAGATCATTATCGTTATCAAAAGGAACACAGCAAACTGCTGCTCGAGAGGCAGATCTGTTTCCGTGTAAGAGCTGTTCAAAGTTCGCCCTGACGCTCCCTAATAAGGTGCCGGTTCTAGGAATCAACTTCAAGAGCTTCCCTCATGCTGGGGAAAATTTCCAAGGACCCCTTTGCTTCTCGCGTCTGTCGCGCGAATTTTCCGAGGCGTTTTTGACACAGCGGAGGCGGTTTGGGCACAGGGAAGGGGATCCTGTGTCCCAGAGCTCCCAGCTTGTGGGATGATGGTCACACGTGGTCACGGTGATCTGGCGAGCACAAGGGTGGGATGGACATCCCATGATGTGACCATGGACATTTTCAATATGACCATGGATGTGTGTGATGTCACCATGGACGTGTGTGATGTCACCATGGATGTGTGAGATGTCACCACAGACATGTGTGATGTCACCACAGACATGTGTGATGTCACCATGGAATTCTGTGACGTGACCATGGATTTGTGTAATATGGAGTTGTGTGATATGGCATGGGCATGTGTGGAGTGACATGGACAAGTTTGACCTGACTCTGCACATCTGTGATATGACCATGGAATGGTGTGATGTCACCATGGAATTGTGTGATGTCATGATGATGTGTGTGGTTTCACCATGGAATTGTGTGATGTCATGATGGATGAGTGTGATTTCACCATGGAATTGTGTGATGTCACTATGGATTTGTGTGATGTCATCACGGACACGTGTGATGTCACCGTGGATATGCAATATGTCACCATGGATGTGTGTGATGTCACCGTGGACATGTGTGATGTCATTATGGAATTGTGTGATGTGACCATGGGCATGTTTGATGAGACATGGACATGAGTGACATCATCCTTGGGCATGTGTGATGTGACATGGACATGTTTGACCTAACTCTATGTGATGTCACCATGGGCATCTGTGACGTAACCATGGATGTGTGTGATGTCACCATGGGATCGTGTGATGTCATCATGGACATGTGTGATGTCACAATGTAATTGTATGATGTCACCATGGACGTGCATGATGTCACCATGGAATTGTGTGATGTCACCATGGACCTCTCTCAGCTCCTCCCCAGCTGCCTCCCCTCCCTCCATCCCCATGGAATCAGCATTGGTGGAAGCTCCTACACGTGGCATGGAGCCCAGTGCTCAGCCCAGCCCCCAATGGGCAGTGCCAGATGCTTTCCAGAGAATTCCAAATTGGGTTTCAGTACACAAATCCAACCTGGAGTGGTCTCCTCAGCTGGAACTCCACATGGAATAGCCCCGGTGAGCACACAGAACAGAGCAGGGACCCCCACAGCCATCACCAGGCAACACCACTGCATCCCCCCTCCCACCAGTGCCTCCCAGAGACCTTCATGGGTGGAGTCCTGCCTGCCACAGGTGCTGCAGGAGCTTCCCAGGAGGGGCTGCCCATGGGGTCACAGCCCCCCCCACAGAGCCTGGAAGAGGAACTGGCTAGTTTAAAACAGCCAAGCCTCATTCTTGGAGATGACTGATGGGAATTTGGACACAGAGAATCCTCTCCTGCCTGGAGGAAGCAGAAGAGTTAAACTCACTCGAGGCACCATAATTTTTCCAAGAAGAAAACCGTTCTTCCCACACAGGGTCAGTTCTTTTTTGAAACCAGCCTCCCTTTTATCCCCAAGAAAATCTGCTCATAATTATAAAGCAGGGAAGGAGAGGTTTCTGGAAATATTCATTTGCAGCTGAGCCATTTTCACCCTGGCACAGGCAGAGCGAGCCTTCCTCGCTCCCATCTGTCGCGTTTGCGGCGCTGCCGATGCCAGCCAGGCTCTGCCACCCAGCGTGGCACACTCGGCAGGGACAACGTGACACCGAGCTGGGAGGGGGCCGGGGGGCCGCCGACAAAGCGGGAAGGACTCGGAGCGCGCGTCCTGCCCAAGATGTTCTTCTTACACATGAACAGCTTGGCAGCAAGAGGGGCTGTGAGGGGGGGAAAGAGGAGGAGGAGGAGGAGGAGGAGAAGGAGGAGGAGGAACAGTTCAGGCGTTGTTGGGTGCTGTTTGGGAAGAGATGAATGGGAAAGCTCAGGGAGCTGATGGAGTCGGCAGAGTCCAGACCATCTCCACCAGCATTGTGCTCTGAACTGGAGCACCAGGGGCCACCCAGCCCAGATCAGGCATCCCACATTGCCTGCGTCCTCTCAGCACCTCCACCTGCCTCCAGGTGATGGGATCCATGCTGCTTCTCCAGGGAAACTGCTCAGGCTTCTCCTGTCCCTCTCTCATAGCCTCCTCTCATTTCCACAGCCACAAATAAATCAATCTGCTGCTGGTGCCTCCACCTTCAAATATTTATAGAGTGTTATTACACTTTTCACTCCCTGCCTGCACACACGCGCCCTTTCCTTTAAACATCTCCCCACCCAGCTCTGGATATTTAGTTCTTTTAATCCCTCCCCATAAATCTCCCCTGATCCACTCCCGGTGCTGTATCCATTCATTTCCCTGGATGAGAGGCACTGTGATGGATTGGCACAGCAGAGCTGTCCAGGAAGGGGCTGTTGTCACCTCCCTCCATGGCACAGTGCCTGAGGGCTGTGGATCAGAGGGTGTTGGACACCTCCAAGCATCTCCTGGGCTCCTCCTGTAATTCCTGACTCCATCCAGACTTCAGCTTTCTGCCCTCATCAGGTTTTACATTTTCTTATTTCTCCTTTTTTTTTTCCCGTCCCTTCTCCCAACTACAAATGACAAAATTGCCAGCAGCTCCCAGACAAGCTGCAAACCCAGGAATCAGCTATTTCTGGAGACAGAATTTTAACTTCCTTTCTTGATTTGCAAATTGCTGGGGAGCAGCTTGCGAGGCCCAGGAAACCGGGAGTCGGGAAAGGCTGCAAGTTCACACACTGTGTGGGATCATTCAGTGGGGCGAGGTCTGAGCCCTCAGGAGCAGCAGATGCATTCTCTGGGCTCAACATCAACTTTTGGGAATCATGGAATTTTTTGGGTTGGAAGTGACCTTGAAGTCCATTTCATTCCCCTCCTTGCCACAGGAAGGGACACCTTCCATTATCCCAGGTTGCTTCAAGCCCCTTTCAGCCTGGCCTTTTACACTTTCAGGGGTGGTGCTCTTGCCCTGCAGCACCCCCGTGGCATCATCCCCACCCTCTCCAAGTTGGAATGGGGATGGGATGTGCAGGGAAGGAATGTGCTCAGCCCAGCAGCTCTGCCACGGCCAGCATGGCTCAGGGAAAGTTGAGGAATGGAAAAATAAAGTTTATCTTCAAAGAGGGAAATGGGACTGCTCTTGCCAGGTGGGCCCCAAGCAGAGCAGCAAAAATCTCCTGGAGTTTATAATTTAATGGGATAAAGCTGCTTCAGGCAACAAACCCCCGGTGGCTGTGGCTGATGGAGCCGGTGACACGGAGCCTGGGATTACAGCCTGCCATGGAACCCTGTCCCTGCCAGGATAACCCCCAGATAAGCACAGAATTGCCCAATTAAACAGCCTGTAGGGATTTAGGGAGTTCAGGGTGGTTTTCCAGTCAAGGGACCAGACGGAGGCACTCAGCCCCACAAAAAGCCTCATGCTGTGTGGGGACACAGGGCAGGCAGGGCTGGAAGCTATGTCCCACCACTTCTCAGTGAAACACAGCAGACTCAGCAAGGGCACTGGATAGGAGTTCTGCAGGGAATTACAGGGGCAAAAGCACTTGGGTCACCCCCAAGCCTGCAGTGGAACATCCCTTCCTCCACAGCTTCCCCAGTTCTGGTCCAGCTCAAAACTTCCCCAATGCAGGAGCGATCCCTCACCATCCCAGCCCTCCTCTTCCCTGAGCTTCCAGCCCTCACTTCCACATGCAGCTTCATCCCAAGCACAGGGGTGTCCTTGTTCCCCAAATGACCCGGAGGAAGGGCCAGCCCTGTATCACTGGGGGTGATGGGCTGAGTGGGGCTGAGTTCTAAACCCCAAGCCAAGCCTTCAGCTCCTTCATTTCTGAGCCAACTTTTATCCCCACCCAGCTCAATTTCCCATCCATCAGGTGCTGCTTTTTGTGGCTGAGCAAACCCAGCTCTGCTGGAAGCCCTCATACCATTAATCCACCCTCAGTCCCTGATCTGTGACCCTCTACAAATTTTGGGGTTGGGCAGAGCCCATGGCAGAGGGACTGTCTTTGCCTGCAGGGGTTGTTTGTGCTGTTGGACAAACACCACGTTCCTGCTGCCACGGTGAACTGGGATTCAGCTCTGTCCCAGCCAGCTCCAGTGAGCTGGACTGGTGTCCCCAAACAAGGGGTGGTACCCCTCTGTCAGGACAGGAGCTGCCCCAGATCCCTGATCCACAGGAGCTGTAATTATCCCTTGGCCCTGGCACAAATGGCTCATTTGACTTTGAACTCTGAGTGCTGACACGCTGGCTGGGCTTGGAATTGGGGCTTAAATCAAGGAGCTTCCCTCCAGGGAGCAGGGGGAGAAGGAGACAATTAGATTTGAGCCCTGAAGTTTTACAAGTCTAATAAATTTCCTGGTAGCCTGCGGCTGCTGGGGAGAGCCAGGACGGAGCCCTTGGTGGAGGAAAGCTGGAATTTCTCCAGGCAGGAAGCCACAGAGGCACCACACAGCTCTGTCAGGCACGGGGGTGGCTTGTGTGACCCCCCAGTGGCACCCTGGCTGGGGCTGAGAGGTGGGGACAGAGAAGTGGGGAGTGACAATCCAGTTCTGCCCATTCCTGGTGCCTTGGGCTGCTCCGTGGCAGAGGAGAAGGGGAAGGTCAGAGCCAGCAGAGTGGAGGGAAGCAGCTGCTGGACACAGCAGGGGTAAAAAGCAGCTTCCTAATTGTGCTTCCCTGCTGGAAAAGGGTCATGGCAGGGAGGGGATGAGGTGTTGGCACCAGCACAGGAACACCTGGCAGGGACAGGGCAGGGCAGCCAGGGAGGGGAAGCAGCATCACCTCCAAGCTCCTACAGCCTTCGGGAGCCCAGCCTGGCCTGAGGCTTCTCCTTATCCTGCCAGAGCTGCTCTTCCTCCAGCCAGGACCTGACACTTCTCTTCAGCAATGCTAATGGAGGAGGATGAAGAAGGAAGCTCCTTTCTCCAGGAAATGCAGCTTCCCAGAGCCCCTGCAGCAAGGGCTGTGCTGCCACCACCAAGGCTGCTTCCACCTGGTCTGGTTTCTATCTCCTCCCACGGGCAGGTGAGAGGGAGAAGCTGCTCTGGGCTGATCCCAAGGGAAGCACGTACCTGGCACAGCCACCTGCCTGTGCCTGCCTGGACTCTCCAGGGGCTGGGGGCTCTGTGCCACAGAATCATGGAATGCTTTGGGTTGGAAGGTTAAGACTCATCCAGTGCCACCCCCTGCCATGGGCAGGGACACCTTCCACTATCCCAGGTTACTCCAACCTGGCCTTGAATGCTTCCAGGGATGGGGCAGCCACAGCAGGTGAATATTTCCTCCTAATAACCCTCCTAACCCTGCCCTCTGGCAGTGGGCAGCCATTCCCCAGCTGGGGTAGCACAGGAGGGGCTGAGGAAGAGACACAGCCCCGCCAGGAGGGGTCCAGATAAAAATGAAGAGCCCTGGGAATTCTCCTCCTGTGCTGCCTCACCACAGGAGTGCAGCTGTGTCCTTGCCCTGACACTGCCAGGTGCAGTTGTCCCACTGCCAGGATGTTCCTGGAGAGGGGCAGAAATGCCACTCCCAGCTGATCCCTTTCTCCATCCACTCTGGAGGATCCCCTGTTGCTGCCCAAAGGGAAGCTTCTCCTCTGCTCCATCTCTGCTCCCGTGGCTGCCTCTGGTGTTTGTTTAACATACTTTTACTGTAAATTACATATTCCTCTGACACGATGTAAAATATACTTTATGCTCTCATTTTCCCCTTGTCTTCCCACTAAACCTTTTCCAATTTGTGCTGGACACGCTGTGCCGGGATTAGCTGAGCTGTGTTTAAGCAGCCAGTCAAGCCTCAAACGTGGCTCATAAAACCTGGAGGTCTCTGTGAGTCCCTCGCACTTGTCACAAGTGACCATAAATCCCCATTTCCTGGGCACCTGTCTCTCCCTCCCCTTTTCCTCCCTCTTTCCCACTCCAGGCAGGTGAGGGCTGTGGAGCGTGGTGCAGCTGGAGCTCAGCAGAATGTGGGGATTCCAGCCAGGACTCCTCTCCAGCTCACTGGGAAGGGGGGCAGGCTCAGGGCTCACCCCTGATGATTTTCCAGGTGGGTTTTGGGGTGCCTCAAGGCACCAATGAGGAGCCAAAACCTCTCCCATCCCATTCTTGCTGGAATGAGGACATTCCCATTCTAACGAGTGATGCAGATCTGCAGCTGGAACTGACTTGTATCTCTCTTGGAAATGATGGCACCTCACTGCTTTCACCCAGTGAGAAGGTATTTAGTATTTTAGATAGCTGAAACACTGGCATGATGGTGTAGAAATTACATGAATCTGGGGTAACAGAACCACACAGAAGTAACTCAGTACCAGTGACATCTCTTCAATGGTAAAAGACCTTATATTAAAATTAAACTCTTATTTTAAATGCAGCTTCTTCTAAACTGAAATGATAAAACTTTTTCTCCAGCCCTGAGAAGGTAATTTCCATAAATGGAGACACATGTGGAATATTACTGTTTCCATTTTGCTATTCTTGATAAAGAAGAAACCACAAATCCTTGCTTGCTCTATACTCAGAAAGACAAGAACACTAAGTGACCACTTGCTGTGCAAACACAGCCTGAGATGTATGTGAAAGCCCTCCACCAGGATGGGAGCCATGAAATTCCAAGAGGGATGCAACACTGAGGCCGTCCAGTCTGGGGACAAAGTTTGGGGGGGACCTGGCACAGCCTGGAAGCACCCCCAGGTTGCAGAGGGCAGTAGAGGGGCTCTGGCATGAGCTCGCCATTGTCCCCTGTGCCACTGGTGCCTTCTGGAGGCTGACCTGGAACAGAGACTGGACAGAGCAAAAGGATAAAGCAGGGATTTATTAAAAGGCCTCAATGGTTCACCTGGGCAGCACAAGAGCCCAGCTGGGCCACAGCCAAGATGTACCCAAAAAATGGTCATAAAATGGACACCCAATCACGAGGTCACACATTTTGGTAAGTTCTGGTCCATGAGCATATTAGACTTAATTGTGCAATTATAGCTTCAGGTTATGAAGCTCCATCCTCCTTGTTTTTCCTTCTCACTTCACTGCTGTTTTTGTTCTTGGGCCTGAAAGTTGTATTGGTTGTCCTTGGTACCAAACTAGAGAAGGAATTGTTTTGTCTCCCTACTCTGTGAAGAGAGCTCAATATGAAAGTACTTAATATGAAACCCAGAATTACCCACTAAAGCAGCACAGAATCTAAAAAAATACAAAAGCTAAAATTTCAGGCATCCCCAAGTGCCAGTGGCAGCATGCTGGGCACAGGCTGGTCATGGTGGCAGTGGACAGGAGACAGCTGGGCTGGGCACTTCTCCTCCTTTAAAGCAAACATGTCCTGGCAGGGGCTTTGCAAACCCCTCATCCCGGGCTGAATTCCTGCACTTATCTCCAAACACAGATTTCACTCTGGATGAATTCACAGCACCCGCTCCGGGGCTGGGCTGAGGCCGCCTGAGCTTTCCCCACTTGTGTTTTGTCTTGTGTTCTTGGATGGAAACGAAAGTGTTGGAGCACTGACAGGGAACAGCATATCCTGAACAAGCAGAGCCTGGGCTGTGTCCAAGTTCTCTGGCCAGGATGTGGGGGAGCAGACACGGCCCCTCACACAAGCGGGTCCCTTTTCCTGGGGATGGCCAAGGATGGCCAACCTGGAGCAGAAGGGACACCAGCAGGGCTGTTGGCAGGTCCTGCCTTCCTCGAGATGGGCTTCAAGATCCTTCCAACCCAAACCATTCTGGAATTCTGTGTTGATCTTCGAAAACAAATCCACCGAAGCTGTAAGGACTTAGGGGAGTCCTGCACAGGAGGAGATATCTCTATATATGGAGATATGTATAGGAATTTAGATATTTATTTATATAAAGGGGAATCAGCACTCCTCCTTTTCACCTGGAGCAGGGTTGGATCCTACTGCAGTGTAAAAAAGCAGGGAAAAGGGCACCATCCAGGATTGGGCCAGAGGGATTTGGGCTTGGCCCCTTCTGGGCAGGTTTGGGATTTTCTCCTCCTTTTCTTCCCAAAAGTGGGTGCAGGTGGGGAAGGAGCAGGTTATGTGAATGCTCCCGGGTGGTTTTACCTGGCATTGCCCCGGCAATGAGGAGTGGGGTGTGGCCAGCTTCTCCCGGGCTCTTCCATCCCTCCATCCCCTCGGAGGCAGAGATCAGGGGCTGCTCCCCCCGGGAAAACCTCCCAGTGCCCCCTCAGGCACCCCCAACCATCCCTGGGAATGAAGGGACCAACACCCCTGGAGCTGGGAGCAGAGGGCAGCTGGGAATGAGGAACCCTTATCACCTATTCTTTTTAATTTTCTAAGTGCTCCATTAAAAAAAAAAAAAAAACAAAACCAAAAACTTCTCCCGGGGACATGTGTAACTAATTAAATGGTACAGGGAGAAGAAAAACACGGCTTTTTTAAGAACCTTTGAATTATGGCTGGAGGTGAAGGAGGCGGCAGGCTCAGGGGATAATTAATCACCAGAGGTGAGATGGCCCAGCACCCTGTGCCAGCGCTTGCTCCCGGCTGCCAGAGCTCATGGCCCTGGCACTGGGAGCAGCTGTGGAGCTGGCAGGGGAGCTGGGGGGGGCTGTAGAGCCCAGGGAAGGGCCAGGAGCCTGCAGAGCTCAGGGCTCTGTGCCTCCCCCACGTCGGAAGGATCCTTCCCAAAGAGCTCCGTGGAGGCTCTCATGGAGTCCATCCATCTCTGGCCACATTCCCTCCACTCCACTCATCAGGGTCACCCCAATTCCCTCTGTGCCCCCTCATCAGCACAGGGAGCCAAATGTCCAAATTCTGCTGCTGCCTCCCTCTGTTGGAGCACAGCCTTTCAAAAGCATCCCCAAACCAGGAACGGCCCAGGTAAAGAGGCTGAGAAGTGTCTGAAGCACAGAAAATGCTGTGGCACCTCTGGGTTCAGCCCAGCAGGGAGATCCCAAACTCCTGCCTGAGCTGAGGGAGCCGTGGAGGTGGCACTACTGCCCCAGACCCGAGGTATCCTGGGTGGGTACTGGGAGCGAGGAGGGTTCATCCCTCTGACCCCACAACGTCCCACTCTGGCTACTGCCTGTGGAGGGGAGCAGCCTCCTGGTGTGATCCAAGACATTACGGGATCCTGACACAGCGCTGGAACCCTGGGAGAGCCTGGGGAGGAGTGGCTGGACAAGACAAGGGTGCCCAGCTTGGGAACAGCCCCCAGCCTTCTGCTTCCCGGCAGGGAAGGAAAGGAAAATTATCCTTTTGAGCTTCTGCAATGTTTCCTTCCCCCCATCCAAGGTCCTGTGCACAGAGCTGGGGTGGGAGCAGCATCCCGGGTGCTCCCAGGGAAAGAGCAGCAGGGCAGGGTGGGTACGATCAGCTCAGAGCAGGCATTTTTGAGAGGTGACCAAACACTTTCCAGTGGAATGCTGGAGTCAGGAAATGCTGATTCCACACACTAGAAGGGCTTTGTGGAAACATTTATATTTCATCGACGTGTTTGGTGAATAATTATGAAAACACTGCGAGGTCCAGGGGTCCCAGCTCAGTTTTAGCATTTTTCCTCTGAGTTGTAACATCAAAATCAATCCAAAATGCTTCAAAAAACACTTCCAAGCTTTGCGAGTGGGATTTTTAAAAGACAATTCCTTTATTTATTGAACGACAGTTTTCCCAGTTTTATGTTCAGGTGAAATTTGAAGATTTGAACTCTTCCCTCTCCCAGGGATTGAATAAAGAGGTGTCAGAGCTCCCTGGCTTCACCTTTGCTGTGAACCTGACCCTGAGCCCAGCGAGACATGGGAACGCCAAGGACTTGTGTCCTGGTGTGTTTGAGCAGCAGCTGGGTCAGGGTCTGCAGTGTCACATCCTGCATCGATTGTCCCGTCCCCGTCCCGGCTCTGCCCCTCTCTGATGGCTTTGACCCTTCTCCCGGCGGGACTTCTTCCCAGCCTGTGCCCAGCAGGCTGGGGCTTTCCCCAGCTTGGTCCCGTGTCCCGGGGGCTGGCACTGGGGGGACATTCGGTGACCATTTCCCTGCTGTCACCTCGTGTTCCTGCAACACTCAGCAGCAGCAAGCAGGGCTGGAATTTTGGACCTTTCCAATGAATATTTTTGCTCACCTGATGTGAGTTGCAAGCTGCCGGCACCGGCGTGGCCCTCCCAGCCCGCCTGAACAGCCATTCCCATCCCTGTCCGCGGTAATTGATGTCCTATTTTCCCTTCATTCATATGCAGGTGGCATGGGAATGCCGGAGCTGGCAGCGGGATGGCGCAGGGCTGGCCCTGCTCCCCTCACTGCTGGACACCGAGCCCAGCCCGAGACACCGGTTTTACCAGAGCTCTGCTGGTTCCCCTGTGCCCCAGTGTGACCCTCAGAACTTTGTGGGGTTTGTGGTGAGGGGGCCAACGCTGCAGGGATGGATCCCCATGCCTGCTTTAGCATTCCTCTCAGCCACAGAGAGCAGGAGCTGTGCCAGCCCCGCAAGGGATAATCGGATCACTCCCACTCCTTGTCACAGGCAATGGCAAGGTGTGTGCCTGGGCGGGCTCTCCAAGGGGTAGGGACGCCAATGGCACACGGACCCTGCTGCCGGGACAGCCCCACGGGGACCCAGCCAAGGCACAGGTCCTTGCTCACTCCCGGCTGCTGGGAGAGGCTGGGGAGTTCCCACATCCAGGGGCACAGAGGCAGGAGATGGTGCCAGCTCTGTGTCCCACCAGCTCTGCGGGCCAGGCCAGCCCTTGTAGGAGTCCCCTTGGGCTCTCCAAGGTTTTCCTCGGAGATGTGCTGCCCACGGCAGGGAGCCCAGCCATGCTGGATGGAGCAGGGATGATGCACAATGCTTGACAGGACAAGGTGCCTGGAGACCCTGAGACCCTGGAAACCCTGGAGACCCTGGAAACCCTGGAAACCCTTCCCCTCTGCCCCCAGGAGACAGTGGCTGAGGGACGTGCTGGGATTGAAAGAGTGGAGGAGGCTGGGTAGGACAGGGCTGGTCCAGTGGGAGGTAAACCCATGGCAGGGAGTGAAACTGGGTGATCCCTAAGGTCCCTTTATACCAAACTATTCTGTGGACCTATGGCAGCAGGGAGGTCCCCACGCAGCTGTGGATCAATGACATGAGACAGGGACACTGGAGACAGTGGCAGCCCCAAAGCAGCACTTTAGGAGAAGGCAGGGAGGGACACAAGGACGAGCAGCCTGGATGCTGCGGGGTCCCTGTGGCATCCCCAACCTCTGCCCGGGATAAATGTTTGGCCAAGAGCTTTATTTCTGCTTGATCCCTGTCTGTGTGCAGGTCCTGGAGCTGGTCTGACACCGGGCAGGTACGTGTGTGCCCGGGCTGGCCACGGCAGGGTCCAGACAGGTCCGTGTGTGCCCCGGGCTGGCCACGGCAGGTCCAGCAGCCCGAGCCCCTCCTGCTGCCTCTTGCACAGCTCTGAGTCACAGCTAGCGGTGGAGCAAGAATGGCAAGGATTGTGTTGAGTGAAAACAAAGGAAAAAACTTTTCCAGCTGCTGAGGAAGGGAGACGTTTGCTCCCGAGGTGCCAAGGCAGCTCCCGATGGCCCTGGAGCAGCGGGAGCTGTGTGCTCCTGGCGTTTGTGCTAGGACATGGAGTAAAGTGTGTCTGCCCTGGGGCCCAGCTCTGCCCTGCCATGGATTTTCCAGGTTTTTTTCCTTCTTCCAGCTCTCAGCAGGCAGAGGGTCTCCCTCAGACCAAGCCCTCATGCCTGTGCCACAGCAGACCAAAGGAAGGCACTCCCAGCTCACCCTCCTCCTCCCCATCCTGACCAGGAGACCATAAATTAGATTCCCAGAAGGAATATGAGCCCTGAGAGTCCTGGGCACCTCCTGCCAAAGCTCCTGGAGCATCCCAGAGACATGGTCTACATTCCCTCTGAACTTCCTGCAGCTTCTTGAGGCTCTCCTGGAAGCACAAATTTATTTGATGCAGTTTCATTTTGGGGTGGTTTGTTAATTAAAAGAGGCAATGGAAGAAAAGGTATAAAATTAAAGGAAGTACTAACAGGGCTATGAAGGAATTCCCTAGGGAGAACGTAGCCAGTGCAATGGGTTTAAAACCTCCAAGCACAAGTGACTCTGCAGAACCAGGGTTGGAAGAATTTGTCCAAGGCATCAGACACTGCCAGAGCAACATGTTCCTCTCCTCCAGTGGGAAAGGAAGCAAATCCTGCCTGCAGGAAAGATGCCAGGGCTCCCTGTGGAGCTGAGGAGCAGGGATGGGAGCTGACAGCAATCCTGGTGGGCAGCAGGTCACCCTGCATGGTGAGGTTGGCTGCTCCGGTGGAATTCGGCAGGGCTGCCTGGGAACAGCAGAGTCTCCCCGCTTGGCCGAGTGTCTGGGATGTGCCTCGATGGAAATCAGTGCCAGGATGGCTCAGACAAGCTGTGCTGGGGTCACTGCACAGTCCAGGGCAGTCCCTTGCCCAGGGCTGTGTGCTGAGGAAGCAGAAGTCCCTGGCGGAGCTCCAGGAGCAGATAAGCTCTTTGGTTACAGGATAACCGGATTAACCAGGCTGTGTGGGGGCAACAGCTCCTGACTGCTCCAACAGAGCTGTGGGGCTGCTCTGCCCCTTGGCCTGCAATGATAAAGCAGCAGGTTCCACCTGGAACAAGGGCAAAGGTGGGAAAACCTGGATGCGATGTCAGGAGCAGCACAGGCACCCAGGAATCCGGCTGACCCCTTCTGTGGCAGCTCCCAGAGGGGTGGGGTTGGTACATGACCCATTCCATGCCATCCCATCCCCTCTCCCTGTCCCTGCTGAGCTGCTGGGATCACATGGAGCTCCTGAGGCTCCAGCTGGGATGCCCAACAGGTGGGAGGGTGCAATGAGGCATCTATGACCACACTGACATTAACTCAGCTCTAACCCCAACCTTCCATCCTTCCTCCTCCTCCTCCTGCTCAGTCCCCCCACTCCAACCTCAGTCTAGCTTTCCCAGACTGCTTCCCAAGCTTTGTCCCACCTCAGAGCTCTCCGAGCCTCTGCAGTGGGAGCTGTAACATCTCCCTGGAGGAAGCACAGGGCTGGGAATTGTTGGCCCAAGTGACCCAGCTGGTTTCACTGCAGGTCCTGGATAAAGCACTGAATGCCTTTGGCTCGGCTCATCCCAAATCCTGGAAGCAGAACGACAGATTGATCATGACTGACAAATTAATGCTCACAGCCTGCTCAGTAGGCACCACTCATAGGAGTTACCTGAAGGACAAGGCTGGGAAAAGACTTTTCTGACTCATAGCAAGTGAATCTGGGACAAGGAGAGCACCCAAAACTTCCTACAGTCAGTTTCCCTGGGATTAGCTGGGGAAGGGAGAGCCTGCTCAGCCCAGGAATGAGCAGCTCATTTGCTAAATTAAAGGACCAAGCCAGAAACCAACATTCTGGGGGGTAGTTTCTTCCTCAGCTGTAGGGGATACTTTCCCTGCTCATTCCCTGTGCTCAGGGTGAGCTGTGTGGGATGTGCTCCCAGCTCCTGGCTCGTAGGGAGCTGCTGATCCTTCCTGCATGGAAGAAGGACTGAAGGTCATCTCCTTCCCTGGGAGAGGGGAGCATGCTGGGGAAGTGCCAGCTCCCAGAACATGATCCAGACAGGACAGTTCCCTGTCCTCTTGGATCCACACCTGGATATCCATCAGGATGTTCACTGGGAGTCTCTTTTTCCAAGCCATCCTTGTTCCCACTGGCTTTCCCATGAAGGGCTTGTTATAAACGAGGCTGATTTCAGCCTCTGGGGTCTGAGGCTGGGCTCAAACCCATGGCCAAATCCTTTCTTCCAAAGAGGCAGCAATTTTTCCACAGCCCTTCAAAACTCCTCTGGAGAACATGGCATCAGTGTATCCATCCTCCTGCCCCATGCTTTTGGATATCCTTCATCCCACTGGATTTATTCTCCCTGTAGCTCCAGGCTCGCTGCCTCCAGGACTCAAACAGTTTGTCCTAACTTTGGCCTGGAGAATGGAGCAATCCCTCACTCCCTGGGAGACACTACCATGTGGAAAACAGGCATTTCCATCCTCCAGACCCCGGGATGCAGAGGAATGGGCTCCTGGAGATGGAAGAGGTGTGACAGGATGGGCAGAGACACAGAGCTGGCTCGGCTGGGCCCTGCTCCATCATGTCCTGCTCAGTTTTCCCAGCGGGTTCCCCCTCCCAGCCTCTCAGGGTGTTTTCCTTGCGCTGAAGCCATCTCCACTTTCCCCACAACACCAACGGAGGCGACCACACAAACCAGAGGCTGGGAGTGGGAGCAGCTCTGAGAGCACCAGGCAAATCTGATCCTGCCAGATTAGGGAAGGCTTTAACGAGGCTTTGAGCCCTTGCCTGGCTCTGGGGTTTATGTATGGCCACGGTCACCGCTCCGAGAGTGCCACCGCCATCCATCAGCCACAGCGCCTGGCACCCGGCCAGGCACCAGGAATTTTGTGCTGAGTGATATCAGAAGCCAAAACGAGCCCCACATACTTTGGGTAATTCCCAGAGGCCGTAAAACACCTCGGCCGTCTCCCATCCAACATTTATGTGTTTGGCATTAAACTTCCCCAAATTAGTGCTAAGTGCATTAAAGTTGTAAAACTACCCGGAGTAAAACCCCATTAAATGCTCAAAAGGGCGGATGCGGTGCACCCCCAAACCCTGGAATTCAGGTTGAAATCCAGGAGCCTCCTGACGCCCAGGACTTGCACCAGGAGCAGCCGGGAATGCCATGGTGGAAGGGATGAGCCATTCCAGCACCAGCTCCCTGAGCCGCTTTTCCCAACAGGGGATTCCTTTGAGACGTCAGACATTGCAACTCTATTAATACTTGCTGGAGCGTCGGGTACAGACAAGACAGGCTGAGGGGACAGGAGGGGAGGATGCAGGAAACATCCAGGCTTGGATTGGTGTCCCAGTGTCCCTGGCATGTCCGGGGACAGGGGGGTGGCAGAGAGCCCCAGGGGCTGAGGCTGGCCTGGGCTCTGCTATTGTTGGGCTGCAGGAACCTCGGTGCTGCCCCAGCTGCTCAGGATGGAGCTGCTGCCACATTCCAGGAGGAGCCCAGAGAGCTGCCAGCATTTTGGCAGGAAGTTTTGTATGGATCTTCTGCCCCTAGCTCAGAACAGAGACCCCCGGGAAGGCTGGGGGACCTGGGAGACCCAAACCACAATTCCCCAAACATTCCAGGCATTCCCTGTGCCCCCAAAACCCTGCGCCAGCCCCAGACTCCATGTGCCACTGGGAAGCTGGCACGGAGCCTGTGCTATTCATTCCACCCCCTCTCCTCTGGCAGCCCTGTGTGTGTTTGGTGTTTACATCCCAGGATCCCTGGATACTGCCGACCACACTCATGGCGCTTCCCGTCACTGGCTGACATCTTCCTCCCGATGCCGCTCCCGTGGGCAGGAAGTGGCTTGGCTCCTGCAATTCCTCGTGTGCCAGGCTGTCCATGTGATCCCAGTAATGGTAAGGCCATGGCACCAAGTCTGGGAAGGGAAATATCCCACAGGATGCCTGCAGAATGAGGGATGGGGATGGCAGGCAGGGAAATTGCCCTGACTGCCCTGGGTGAAACCGGCTTGCCACGGGCAGGAGCTGTCCATGCAAGGTCACATCCTTGTGTTTGCTTTTCCCACATGTTCCCAGAAAGGTGGGGATCTCTTCCCAGCTTGCTCCTGGCTGATGTGATTCAGGAATTGTGCAAACAGCTATAAAACCCCACAATCTGAGGAGGAAATAGCTCTGCCTCCCTGGTGAATTTTCCTAAGGGAGGGAATTATCAGCTTGGCCTCCAGCTGAAGGGAAGCACTTGCAAGGGTCAGGGACAAGTGTTTGGCTTCTTTGATCCAAGTCAAACTCCAAAGGCTCTGTCCCATTCCTTCTGCTGTGCTCCTGCCTCCACTGCACATTCCACACCTCCCACCATTTACAAAGGCCCACACAGGGCTTAGCTCAGTAAAGAGGCTTCTCAATTTCATCCCATCCCATCCCATTCCATCCCGTGCCTTTTCCTGTTATCATTTTCCACCCTGGACCCTCAGTCCCTCGCCCTGCTCCAGAGGCAGGAGTAGGATGCAGGGCTAGGACAATGCAGGCCCTTGGCCATTACATCCCATTCCTGCTCTCCAAGGTACCTGTCCAGTTTTATTACTGTCCCTCCCCAATGCTTTGGAAACCTTCCCAAGATGTACTTACGGAATTACTGTTCCTGCTCTGAAGAGAGAAGAGCCAAATCCTTGTTTTAATTCCTTCCCGTTAACATCTGAAAGGGGAATTATCCTCCCCAAAAAAGGCCAGGATTTGGGTAACACTGTTTTCACTCACTTAAAGGTGAATTTTATAAAGTCTTTCCCTCCCTGTGTCTCCTCCTCCAGTTCTTTCCATCCCTCCATCCATCTCTTGGCATATGGAAGGTCCAGGGTGGGAGCAGAATGGAGAGAGCTGCTGCCACAGATCCAAAGATAATTCCAACATCAAAAGGACAAGAATTCATCAAATCCTCAGGTCAGGGCTGGACAACTGAGCCCAGAAAGGATTTGTGGTGCCCTCATTATTTCAGTGCCAATTCCAGCAGTGCTGACAGCATCCAGCCTTCATCCAGGCAGGACAAGGATGGGAACATGTCAGGAAAGGATTTCCCCACAGTCAGGAACAGCTGCACAATCAGCTCCAGGACACAAAGAAATAGGGGGAAAACAGGAACAAAATTCCAGCTCTGAAAAGCTTCCAGCACACTGGAGTGGCTGCCGACATCTCCCACCCTGAATCCCTCCATCCCTCTGGCACTGAGCACGGAACCTCCAAAGCTTCCTGATCAATGGTGTTGTTCTTTTCGAGCAGCCACGCTATTTATAAATGGTTGGTAAAATATTTATGTTAGGAGCCACTTTGCTTTGCTGCCTTAGAAAATTAATACGACATTAACTGGGCTCCAAACATTTTGGGTTTTCAAGATCGAGCTGAAAATTAAACAATCCTTGGATCTGGGGTGGGAGCAGCATGGCAGCAGGAGGATTTATCACATGGAAAAGCAACGGGGCCACCACTTCCCTGCCAAAGCCATCAGAATTCAGGGATATTTTTATGTCTTGAGTAAATATTCCCCTTTTATTTTTTTGAAACAGTTTTTTAAAAAAAGAATAAAAATAAAACCTGGTCGTTAAGGACAATCAAAGCCAACTGAAGACATTGATGTCATATTTAAAACATACAGGAGTCTTCAAGATAAACTTTTACATTGGTCAAATATAGAAACTAATTAGACCTCCCCAGCCCCTACAAGGATTTCTCTGGAAGGTCCCTCTGGTTTTGTCCTCTTTAAAGAACTGCTGATGCTTCATGGAAAATACAGATAAACAATTTATTCTCAGCCCAGCCTGCCTCTTCCCTTTTCCCTCTTTTTCTCTCTTTTATCCTCTCCTACTGAGCTCAGTGATGGAAGGAGAGGCCAAACTCATTTTTGGTGGAGTTGCTCTTAGGGGGTCATTTCAAGGCTGTCCCACCACAGCCATTCCCAGGCAGCTTTTCCATCCCTTCCTTCACCATCCTCTCCAGGCCAAGGAGTGCCAGCAAAAATGTGTAAAACCTCAGGAAAAAAACTTCTTATTTCCTCTCTTTTCCAGGCCCTTTCCAAGCCCCAGGAGTGTGATGTTGCCAGAGGTCCACAGGCAGATGGAGAAAGGGCAGAGTCAGAGGAGGAAGAGGAGGAGGAAGAGGAGACTCTTGGATGATTCCCTCCTGCCCTGAAGGAAAATCTTTCCCTTCAAGATGGGACATGCCAGAACCTGCAAAAAAATCCTGGAGGTGGCTTTCCCAAAAGAGTCTGGATGGGTGAGTGAGGAGACAGAGCTCTTCCTATGGGAATGAATCTCCAGTTGAGTAACCCTCATTTGAGTAACACTAATTAAGCTCTTCCATCAATGTGAGCTGAGTCACGGGGAGAGCAGGAGCCTGAATCTTCAGGAATAACCAGGGATTTGGGAGCCCAACTGGAAGATGGCAGCTGGAAAACAATCAATGCTGTGTGTTTGTCCTCCTGACCTCCAGAGGCTGGAAAAGGTCTTGGGATGGGTGCCCCAAAGAGCCCCTGTGCTTTAAACTGCTGAGGAAACGCCCATGGCGAACCCAAGGAATGTTCTTGTGGAACAATTGTGCAAGAGCAGGCTTGTCCATTCACTGTTGGCCCTGCCCATGGTTCTAAAGCCAGAGGTGAAAGGGCTGGGATGGGGAAAAGGGGGGATGATAAACCTCAGGGAACACCACGGAGGAGAAGGATGTCCCGAGTATCAGGGATCAGCTGAACCACCATGGGAAAGAGTTCCTTGGAGAGAAAGGACAGACTGGGGAAGGTTGGGGTGGTTTGTCATTCCAAGGATGTGCTGAGGTCAAGGAGAGGGAAAAGCAAGCCCGAGCAAGGCGTGGCAGCAGGGAAGGAGTCACCAGGCTCCCCTACTCCTCACATTCCTTGAATAGCTAAAATAACACCAACCAAATCCAAATCAGCTGAAGACACTGATGTCATCCTAGGAAAGATTTTCCAGACCTGCATTTTTATCCTAATAAAATAAAGACAGCAATTAATTAAATCCCAGCAGGCCTTAAAAGGCATTTCTGTGGCCGGCGTGTCTGGAGGCCACGGGGTTGGTGTGCAATGCTGGTGACACACGGGGAAGGAACAGGATATTCCTGAAGGAGAAAGGAGGTCATGGAGCTGTGGAAGGGCGAGCTCTGGGAAAGGGAGGTGAGAAACAAAGGGGTGGCTTTGTCACACAGGAAGAGGGGAGCAAAGCATCGTGGAATCATGGAATCATTCAGGTGGAAAAAGCCCTTTGAGACTGAGTCCAACTGTTCCCTCAGCACTGCCAAGGCCACTGTTAACCCATGTCCCCAAGTGCCAATCCTTGGGTTTTTTGGACACTTCCAGGGACAGCGATTCCATCACTGCCCTATTCCAGGACTTGACCACCTTTTCTACAAAGAAATTTCCTGATATCCAATGTAAATCTCCCCTGGCACAGCTTGAGACTATTTTCCTGTTCCTGCTCCCTGAGCAGAGCCCAACCTTCCCCAGCTGCCCCCTCCTGTTGGAGAGCTGTGCAGAGCCAGGAGATCCCCCCGAGCATTCTTTTCTCCAGGCTGGAACCCCCCGAGAGAGAGACTGAGACCCTGGAGTGAGCAGGGGGAAAGCTTGCAAGGCACACCTCCCACTCCAGGTGTGCCAGCCAAGGTGTCCCCTGTGTCCCCCTTCCACCACTGCTCATGGCTGGGATGAGAGCTGAGTGTTTGGGCCACCCAAGGAAACTCTGGGGCCACCACCAGTGCGAGGACCTGTGGCATTGTGTGTGAGGGTGGATCTGGCCACACACAGCCCCCAGGTGTGTCCACACCTGCCCAGGGAAAGCAGCTCCAGCCTGGCAGAGGAGCAGCTCCATGGGCCCGGCAGAGCAGAGGGGCCTGTGCCGAAATTGCCTCGTTGACTCCATTGTTCGGCTGAGGCCATCGAAAATGGAGCATGTAATTGTTTCCCCGAATAGAGTCGAACACCATTAAATGTTGGGCTGAAGCTTTGCCATCCAAAAAATATTCCAGCTGGCTGGCAATCCTCTGGGATTGGCTCTGCATCGCCATGGTTACAGGCTGGCCACAGCTTCATTCCTACGGTTAATTAAAAAGCCCCTTTTCCAAGGTGGGTGTGCCCAGGGGTTCGCTGGCACCACGGCTCTTATGGTGCCCATCCCTGGATTCTGCGGCCCTGGGAAGACATCCACAGAGAACTGGAGATGGACATCCCATCCGCAGGGATGTGGGCTTTCCAGGGGAATTTGGGAGTTGTGAACAAGAGGTTTGTAAACCCAGGTGAGGGATTGCATTTCTGCTTGTCCATCTACCACAGATGAGACAGAGTTGGTCCTTGGGCAGTGTGAGAGCTGTTCCCAGAGGATGGGGACTGAGGGGGAAGTGGCTCTGAAGGGCCTTTGTGCCCTCAGAAGGGTGAGGTGGAAGCACAGCCCAGTGCCACGAGGGGGTTGTGAAGTCCTCAGACACCTTTTATCAGCAGAGTTGTGAGTGGAGTCCAGAGAGAGTCTGGATTTCGGACAATCATGGAACAGTTAAGGTTGGGAGGGAAAAAAAGCCCATCCAGCCCCACCCCTGCCATGGGCAAGGACACTTGCCACTATCCCAGGTTGCTCCAAGACCCATCCAACCTGGCCTTGGACACCTCCAGGGATGGGGCAGCCACAGCTTCTCTGGAAAACCAGTGCCAGGTTTCACTGTCATTGTGACCAACTTCTCCTCATATCCCATACAAATCCCCCCTTTTTCAGTTTAAAACCATCACCCCTTGTCCTGTTGCTCCAGGTCCTGCCAAAAATTCTGTTCCCAGATGGGAAGGGAAGGGAAGGGAAGGGAAGGGAAGGGAAGGGAAGGGAAGGGAAGGGAAGGGAAGGGAAGGGAAGGGAAGGGAAGGGAAGGGAAGGGAAGGGGAAAATCAAGAAAGCAAGAGAAAGGGAGGGAGGAAGGGAAGGAAGGAGAGGCGAAAACATTGAAGGAAAGCCTGCACACAAATGAGCCTTAATTATCCTAATGACACAGAGCTGATTATCAAAGCCAACATTAAGGGCTGGGAATCGGATACCATCTGGTGCTCTTCAGCAGCCTGGGAAGGGCTGGGACTAAACAAACCCAGGTTAAATCCCTGAAACTCTGACTGGGGGGTGCTGTGTCAGGGGTTTGGCCTCAAACCCACATTCAATTCCTCCCTTAGGGGCTGAACATCACCAGCCCCCCCAAACTACCATCCCCAGCTCTGGAGCTTTCATCCTCAGGTTGTTTCCCAAGCAGAGCCTGCCCTGCATGAGGAATTCCATGCTTGGATTCCAGAAGTGAGCCTGGCTGCTTTATGAAAGAGAATTTTTGAGTCCTTTTGTCAACAGCTAAATGTTGCAGTTGACAAAGTCAATGCAAGATGCGATATTATAAATATTAGATTAATTGTATTGTATGGGATTTATAGCACCTAAAGATCCAAGGAGTTATTTTTACCTCTGTGAAAAATAAAACAAGAGCGTTAAAGTGATTTGTTCAGACACATTCCTCTCAAAAACTTTGTCAGAACCAGCAGATTCCCCAGGAACACTTTGATTTCCATAAAACTGCATTTCTCAGTAGGAAAACCAACCTGTCAAAAATTTCAGGCTGAGCCCTCCCACAGAACCAGGCTGGCTCCAACTGTGGAGCCAGTTTTCCACCCCCAGGGTGTGGGGCCCCCCCAGGCTGCCCTGTGTCCCTCAGGGGTTACACTCTGTGACAGAGCCATGTCCATCCTGTCCCCATGCAGGTGAAGATTTGGAAGCACTGCTCGTTGCTGTGAAACCTTGGTGCAAGTTACCCCCAGGATGGGATGCAGCAGCCAGAGGCTGATCCCACAACCCAGGAGTTTCCCAAGCCCCAGGACCACCGGGGATCTGTGCACACCCGAGGGCAGAGAGGGTCTTGGAGTCCATCCATGTGTGGAATGGACCAGAATCATCAGTGATTTCATCAGCTTTGCTTACCCAGAAATACAAAATAACCTACCTAAAATTCCAGGGAAATAAGGATTAGCTCCAGCCTGGAGAGGCCCTTGTGCCCACCCTGGTGCTGTCAGGGCTCTGCTGTGCCAGGCTTTCCCAGCTCTCCCCATGCTGAATTCCTACTCTCCAGCCCAGTCCAGGAAAGACTCCTCAGACCCAAGGTGTCCTGGGTTGTGCTCGGCACTGCCCAGCCTCCATTCCCACAGGCACAGGGATGGGATGTGTCCTCCTGGGACACAGAGGGGTGTCCTCCTGGGGAACACCATCCTGCCAGCTCCTGAGACCCTCCAGCCTCCTCTTAAACCGTTTAGAGGTGCTGGACCTCCAGGTCCTGAGCTGTGTCTCTGTGTCCCTGGGGATGCTCCCAGCCAGTTCAGCTCCCTGAAGGAGCACGATGAGCATGTCCAGAGCATCTCCAGTTGCTTGGATGCACTTGGAGCATGGATAGTGGTGTGTTTGCTGCATTTCCAACCACTTTGCCTCCCGTGCTGAGCATAGGGCTGGTGATGCCCCAGCCCCCTTTCCCAGAGCCCCTTCCTGGGGCTGCTGGTGCCGTATCCCCTCCACTCCCTGCTCTGGTGGCTGCTGCTAAATTTAGCAAGGAGCTTCTGTCCATTCTAATACTAATAGGCCCATTTTTAATAATGATGTTTTCACAGCAATTTCAGCCCATCACGGTGTCACAGGGGGATTGAGGGAAAAAGCCTCTAATCCCTGTTAATAGATTCCATTTGACAGCGAACGTGTCTCGGGGTTCCTTCCCAAAGGCCCCGCCGGGTTTGGTGTCACTTATGGCTGACCTCAGAGGGGAACAAGACCTTCTCCAGAAGAATGGCCCAGTGTCCATCTGGAAGGGGGCTCCCAGCCCCCCAGTTCCCCTTCCCCATGTCTCAGATTTCTTAGAAGGTCTATTTTGGGAAGTCCCAAAAATTGGGGGTCTCATTTGATTTTTCTTCTCTGCTGGGCACAAAGGTAGGTGCTCCTTCCTTCACAGATCAGGAGATAGGGAATTCCTTCTCAGCCTTGCCGCTGGGAAGAGGAAAATACTGTTTTTCCACATTAGGATGTGGGGACAGAGCCAAGGGTATCAGAGTGGTGCCTGCTTTGAGGAACCAGCAGAACTGCTGATCCTTGTGGTCCCAACCCTCTGCTGGACAGACATGAGGTGGGTGTCCATGACAAGGAACCTCCTCACAGCCCCCCCAGCCACCCTCCCTGACCTGTGGACTTAAATATCCCAGGGAACACCTGCTGGAAGGTGTCAGCCAGCACCTCCCGAAGCTGCAGGTCCAAAAATCCTTCAACAGAGAAAAATTGGCCGTTCCTCTCCAAGCATGGGGAGCTCAGGCAGCACTTCCCGCCTGGGACTGGATCCCATTTTCTCAGTCCTGGAGGGGTGAGATCCATCCCCCAGCACCTCCCGGGATGGACAAACACGGAATGCAGTGTGGTGGAAATGCCTCATGGCCGGACACCTCCTGCTGCTCTGCGATGGGCCGTGAAGGTGTGAGAACCCCCCCACCCCCCTGCACTGCCCCTCTCCCCCCTCTCCGAGGGTTCCTCCAGCTGGAGGTGGTCTGGAAAGGGGCAGGTCAGCCCTGCCTGGCTGCGACCCCTGACCCCTGCCAGCCCCCAGCCCTGACCCCTGCTCCCCCCTCGCCCTCCGCTGTCCCGGTCCTTCCCCTCCTTTCATCCTGCCGGGATGCAGCAGCAGCTCCGTGTGTGTCCAGGGGCTGGAGGCAGGAGCCAGGGGCCCCTGGCAGTGTTTTGGGGGGCAGGAGGAAGGGCAGAGCCCTGCTGTAGCTCACAGCTAAATGCTGCCTTTCACTCCAGCATTCCCGGGGAAAGTAATGAGAATAATTAAAGGTAATTTCATTTATTTCAGCTCCAGTGTGTAAAGCACACGGGGGTGGGGGTTTCCAGCCTCTCTCTGAAGGAGGGGAGGGCAGAAAGCAGAGCCCAAATGCCGAGCTGCCTTCAGGGATTACAGGGACACCCTTTTCCCTCCTGGGACCTCTCTGAACCCGGCTGTTGGTGCGGCTCACCTGGAAGAGGAGAACACACAGCGTCGTGGGGCCACTCAGCGAGCGGTTCTCGGGGGAAATGATGGTCCCAGAGGGAGCCTTCCCTTTGAGAGGCCCGTGCTGGATAGACCTGGAATTACCCTGGAGAGGAGCGGGAGCAGGGAGAGCTTCCCCGGGGCCGGGGATTCCCCCATCCCGCGCTCAGGGAACACCAAGTGAGGCTCAGCCCAGCCTGGAGAGGTGGAGCCGTTCCTGGAAGCCCCCCTCAGAGCTGGCCCGTGGTTCTGGGGAGCCAGAACCCCCCCCGAAAGGTGTCCAGGGCATTTCCACCGTCCTGGTTCCAGGGAATCAGCGCTGGGATCCGGGAGCAGGGCTTTAAGGGGCTGTTAGTCACACAAATACCCCGTGCGGAGGGATCTCAGTGGGTGGGGATGGTGCCAAGCTGGGTAATTTGGAGCCCATAAAGCACACGAGGCACAGCCCCTCCAGCAGCGATTTCCACCCCAGCTCTACGAGCCGGCGGATCCTCCCCAGCCCTTCTGCAGACGTTTTTGGGGATTACAGAAACTTCACCATGAGACTTCATCACCAACAGCATCACAGCAGCATCGCCGCGTGTCTCCAGCTGACGGGAGAGCTGAGAAAACTCCACTTGCCAAACTGTGGCTGTGTTCTCACACATTCCAGCACGGGATTTGTCTCTCAGAGCACCCCAAACCACCTCCCTGCAGGTGGGGACAGGGAGACAGCGCTGCTGGGTGCTGGAGCAGCCTGAGCAGAGACACCCACGGTGCCTGTTGTGACACCGGGATGCTTTGACTCGCATGAGCTCCCGACCCCATTGTGTCTCTTCTGCATGAATTCTGCACACGGGCTCATGAAATATAAATTGGATCCTCAAATATTCAACAGCAGCATTTGGAATGGCGTGTTTGGGTGCGTCTGAAATGTTCCCTGTGCCAGGGAGTGACAGGAGCCACCCAACTGTGGGAGAGGAGAAATGCCAGGCCGTGCCCGTGGCTGGGTGACAAGGATGAGTTTCTGAGCATCTGCTCTGCAGGGATGAATGTCAGAGAGACATTTGTAATTTCGTTCCTCTCAGTAAATGTGATTCAGAAAAGTGTCCTTGTCACTGAATCACTGAATCACTGAGTCACTGAATCCCACAATCCCAGAGTGGTTTGTGTTGGAAAGGACGTTAAAGCTCATCCCATCCCTCCCCTCTGCCATGGGCAGGGACAACTTTCACTATCCCAGATTGCTCCAAGCCCTGTCCAACCTGGCCTTGGACTTTTCCAGGGATGGGGCAGCCAGAGCTTCTCTGGGAATTCCATCCCTGGTGCTCACCACCTTCACAGGGAAGAATTTCTTCCCAATATCCAATTCTGAAGTACCATTAGAAACAAAAGAAGGGAAGAAACACAAACATCCTGGCAGGAATACGTTCCTTGCATTTTATTGTCTTCACATCCCCAAACCCACATGCGTGGCTTCCTGGCCTGAGGGCACCTGGATGCTCTGGGGGTGCATCCAGGATATGAACCTCTCTTGCCACTGTTGGACACCATTAGTTCCTCATCCCAGGAATTGTGAAGATCCATGAAAGCTCAGAGGGCACCACCTCGCCCTCCAGCCCTGGTGCCTTCGGGACGGTGGGCGCCGCTCACCTTTCCCCTGCTCCCAATTCCCGAGGCAGCTCCGTGAACCCGCTGCCCTTTCCCGGTGCCCCCCGCCCGGAGGAGGGTCTGCGGGGGCCGGGGGCTGGCAGGGAGCCCGCGGGTCCCCTCGGTCCCAATCAGCTGTGATTGAAGGCAGCGCTGATCCCGGTCCCTGTGCGTTTCCCGACGAGCATCCGTGGAATCTGCAAGCCATTAGCTGTGTGTTATCTTTCGGGAGATGCTGAGGTGAGCCATATGGAAGCACTTACTCGTCAACAGCCTGGGACAGGGTTTGGTGGGGTGGCCAGGACTCAGCCCTTTGTGAACTGCAGAGAAGCTGGAACGCGTCCATTGACCCATTTAATGAGCTCCGGCAAGGGGAATTTCACACTGTGCCTGGAGCAGCAGTAACCTTATATGTAGGGAGAGGGGGAGATAATTCCTAATCTTGTCAATCACGCCGTTGTGAAATCCGCAGCAGGGTTTCTGGGAGCAGGAGGGCCAAGGAGAAGGCGAGGTCCTGATCCAGCTCCTCGCAGAGTGGGGCTGCACAAGAAAGGCCTTTCATTATTTTTCTTCGCAGTCTCCTCATTTCCTCACTGCAAAAAACAACAATATATTTATTAACTAGGCAAATATTTGACTGGGACAACATGCTGGAATGACCTGTGAACGCCTCCTCGTTCCCACCAAGAGGGGTTCCTGCTCCCACCCGTGGCCCCAAACCCTGCAGGGCCTCCAGCAGCTCTGATCACCCCTCCTCCTTCTCCAGAGGAGGAGGAAGAGAGAGAAACACCTCCCCCAGGTATCCCACTGGCTAATTCCTGCTTGCCTCTTGCCAAATTTTCTTAGAGGGGCTTGCAGGGGCTGCTGGGGGCCACCTCAAGGCACATCCTTAGGATGGGGCAGCAGCTGGATCTCAAGGAAGGACAGAGGACAAGGGTTTGTATTTAGGGGACAACAGTGCTACCCTAACCAGTTCCTCTCACGTCAGAATCCCAGAATTATGGAATCATTTAGGTTGGAAAAGACTTTTAATCTCATGGAGTCCAACCATCACCACCAGCAGGACCCTCTGATGCCACAGTGCTGCTGCTCCATGGTCCTCACCACAGGGAACCGCTCCAAGATTGAGCTCCAAGCTAAAGAAACAAACAGAGCCTTTTTTCCCTGTTGTTTTTCCTGTTTGCCTAAGAAACATAATCTTGCCCCAAAATGAAAAAAATAATAATAACTCACAGGAAGGCCCCGAGCATGAGGCGCTTTCTGTGTGATTTCAATCAAAACAGGCTTTAAAAAACAAATTCCTTCGATATTCATCACATGTGTAAAACACATTAAAGGGGGACGGTGGCCCAGGCCAGAGCAGCAGAGCCCTCCAGCTCTGCCCATACTGGAAGACCTGACCAAACATCACCCAGAGCTTTTCCAGCCTGAAGAATCCCTGCCCTAGGACCATTTAGCTTGGAAAAGCCCTCTGAGCCCACTGAGCTGCCAAGGCCACCACTCACCCAGGTCCCCAAGCGCCACAGCTTTTTAAATTCCTCCAGGGTTGGCTGTGGACATAGGGACAAGCTACTGCTCTGGAAAAATTCCTTACATTCTGTGTGAGCAGAGAAAAGGAGAGATCCATGTTTTCCTGGCCTAAATGGAGCCTGGGAGATGGAAGATTTTAGTTTCACACATTGGGAACTCTACGGAATCGATGTTAAAATTCCCATCTCGTGTTCTCCTTTGAATCCCTGACTTCCAATAGCTTTGTGGCTCCAAAAATTGCCATATTCCTGGGTTTCATCCTGGCAGAAGCCACAGTTCTGGGCTGTCCCTGCTCTCCACAGCTGTATCCTTGCAGGTCCCAGCTCTAGTGGCCCACGAGCCACCTCGGTCATACTCCAGGCCACATTCCCAGTTCTGCTGTTGATTTTCCCTCTCATTATGCCAGATTCAGACTTATTTGCACAGAAACCAAAGTGAGGGACACAGAAAGAAGCCCCACTGCCTCTGGCAGGGTCCCTGTTCCCTGACGATCTGCAGCAGCTCCGTGCTGGATCATTATCGTGGAGCAGCCCAGCCCAGGTTTGGTGGGTTCCCGTTTTTATGAGGTGTGATGGGGAAGGAATGCTGTGCACAGTTTAATTAGGGATTGAGAGCCTTGGGGGCAGTGGGAAGCTGCAGATACCCCGGGCACAGGCCATTAAACTGCCCCTTTGATGTCTGCAGTCCCAGGGTCCCACTGGGCTCTGAGAGAGGGCAGCAATTTGGGAATTTGGAGGCTGGTTTGGACCCTTCTCCAAGGGGTTGAAACTCCATTTTCCCCCAGCTATTATTTTGTCCAAACGCCTCTGGGAGTGGGAACTAAGGGTGAGCACAGACAAGTCCCAAAACAGCCAAGGATAACAGGATGTTCCAGCTGAAGGCTTCACTTCCATGGCCAGGGCAGCGACAAGGACTTGGCTGGCTCCTGACTCCCAGGAGCTTGGGGCTGGGGGCTGCTCTTCCCTGTTTGGGTAGCCCCATTCCTACTTGGGTGCCCCTCTTCCCTGCATGACACAGAAATGGGATTTGGCCTCAGGAACATTTAAATCCCCAGCAGACCCCTGGCCCTGCCAAGGACCCCCTTTTCCCAAACCCTGTAGTCCCTGCAGTGGGGGGGAGCTTCCAATGTTTGTCACACCTGGAAGGTGCCCAGAACCCCAGTGCCAGCATCCCATCTGGACTTGGGGCTGTGCTCCCACATTCTGGGGCAAAAGCTGCCCCTCACCCCATGACTGTGCTGGGCACAGGATCCCAGGAGTCTGAATCAGCACCCCGAGGGTGGAGGGGCCCTTCATGGTGACCTATCCATGTTCCACCTCTTGGGGCTGCAGGCACACGTGGGAATTCAGGATGTTGTGTTGGTGGTGGCTCATCCCTCCCAGCACGCACTGGACAGGGAGTGGGGAGCACGGGGATCCCACAGGGACATGATCCAGATGATCCTGCTGTTGCAAACACTGAGCTGTCCCAGCAGAGCAGAGGGGCACCAAACCCCTTGGCACTGACCTGGGATCTGTGCTCAGGGATGTTCCCTGGGGTGCAGGACACATCTGGGGTGGGATGCAGGTGACAGTGAGCTGAGACCCTCCTTCACCCCAGTGTGACTTCCCCCCCACAGCCCTGCCAGCTCAGGCCCTGGGAGGGGCTGGGAGCTCCTGGTTATCCTTGGGGTGCCACACCCAGCTCATCCTATGGGAAATCTGAGGCAGGAAAGGCAAATGAACTCAAGAATCCTGTCCCTGCTGGGCAATGTGAGCACCCCTCCTCCTCCTCCTCCAGGCACAGCCTCCATAACATCCCGCATTTCCAGCTGGCTCCAGTGCGACAGAACTAGAGTGAGAGGAACCGGGGGATCCCAGACCCCCTTCCTCATCCTCATTGCCTCCCATCCCCACGGGCCTGTTCCCAGTGCCCTTCCCACACAGACACCCAGCACTGCCCCCCCTGCCGCCTCCTCCTCTCCCACAATGTGACTCCTCCGTTCTGTAAATAATTCCTATTTCCATTTCCTAGCGCCAGGGTGACACATGGAAGTGGAGATGTGAACTCAGCACACACACACACAAATGCCTCCCCTGATTAGGACAACTTTTAAGTAGGTCAGAGCCTGGATTGGAGCTGCCTGACAGCTCCCCATAAAACATCCCGACTTTAATGCCCTGGATATTTTTTGTGGTGTGGAATAGGAGGAGTTTACAGGGGCAATGTGGGGGAGCAGATGTTGCTCCCATGCTGGGGAAGGGCAGCGCTGGGGAAAGTGACTGCTGTAAATGAACTGGTGATTAAGGTCATTAAAGAATCTTAACCCAGGGGCGCTGGGGGGACAGGAAGGGGATGGCCAGGCTCCATCAGCACTAACAAGTCACTCGCCAGTCACCCCATCCCAGCCAGCCCTGGCAGCCACAGCTTCCCAGAGTGCTGAGGAGTGTCCCCACACAACTCACTTTAGGTATCAGTGGGCACCTTCCGAGTCTATTTATAAATTCCCTTAAATCTCCAGCTCCCAGAGCCCTGTGATTAGAGGACAAAGGTCATTTTTAGCATTGCCTCCCCCTTCCTATTTTTTTGGGAGTAAAAATAGTAGGTCACCTACATTTGTGGCTGGGAGAAAAACACATTTAAGAACAAGATCTCTCACCTGGCATCTCCCAGCTCACCCTGCAGTGCCCACGGGCAGCTGTCCAGGGACTCACCCACCCACCCCCAGCTCCCCCAAACCTCTCCAGCCCCTCAGTGCCGCTGTCGCTGATGAGAAAGGAAAGAGGCACGATTTAAACGTGACCTCTCACCCCAAGCTGTGTCTGTAATCTGACGAGCAAACCTTAATAGGCCGAGCCAGGCAGCGGAGCCCAAAGCCCAGATAAAACCCGGCCCCGCCGACAATTCAATTTCCTTCCATGAGATCAACTTGCAGCTTTAGCAAACCCACTTGTGCGGGCGCTGGGCTGAAACAATCTGGGCTGGCAGGCACAGCCACGCTGCCTTGGGCTGCCACCACCTGAGCCCAGCACCCTCCTGGGGCTGCCAGCCACATCCAGCACCCACCCCCCCCCCACCCTCCTGGCACTGTCCAGCACCCTCCTGGGGCTGCCAGCCACCCCAGCACCTCCTGGCACTGTCCAGCACCCTCCTGGGGCTGCCAGCCACACCCAGCACCGTCCTGGCACTGTCCAGCACCCTCCTGGGGCTGCCAGCCACCCCCAGCACCATCCTGGCACTGTCCAGCACCCTCCTGGGGCTGCCAGCCACCTCCCAGCACCATCCTGGCACTGTCCAGCACCCTCCTGGGGCTGCCAGCCACATCCAGCACCGTCCTGGCACTGTCCAGCACCCTCCTGGGGCTGCCAGCCACCCCAGCACCATCCTGGCACTGTCCAGCACCCTCCTGGGGCTGCCAGCCACATCCTAGCACCATCCTGGCACTGTCCAGCACCCTCCTGGGGCTGCCAGCCACATCCAGCACCATCCTGGCACTGTCCAGCACCCTCCTGGGGCTGCCAGCCACATCCAGCACCATCCTGGCACTGTCCAGCACCCTCCTGGGGCTGCCAGCCACATCCAGCACCATCCTGGCACTGTCCAGCACCCTCCTGGGGCTGCCAGCCACACCCAGCACCATCCTGGCACTGTCCAGCACCCTCCTGGGGCTGCCAGCCACACCAGCACTATCCTGACACTGTCCAGCACCCTCCTGGGCTCCCAACCAGCCCCAGCACCTACCTAGGACTGTCCAGCCATCCTCCTGAGACTGCCAACCACCCCCACCACCTTTCTAGGGCTGCCAACCATTCTCATCACCCTCTCAGGGTTGCCAGCCACCCCCAACACCTCCACAGTGCTGCCCATCATCTTCTTGAGACTGCCAACCACCCCCAGCACCCTCCCAGGGTTGTCCAGCCCCCTCTGGAGTTGCCCACATCCTCAGCACCCTCCTGGGGCTGCCAGCACCCCAACTGCCAGCACAGCCCAAGGACACCTTGGAGCAGAAGCACGCAGGACTTTGTGCCTTGCAGGGGAGGGATTTATTCCCAGGGAAAGCTCTTCCATGCCCCAGGGGGCTTGTGGGCTGCCCAGGATGGGCCAGGCTTGTCCCCCTCCCCAGAGGAGCCATGGGCATCCTCAGCCAGGTCAGCCAAGGCGGTGGGAGGGTGGGAACGTGCTGCTGGGGCTTGGACAGTCCTGCCTCCAGACTGACCCTGCTGATCCCTCCACAGGCACCTCCACCGCCTCCACCTCCTCCTGCTCCTGCTCAGCCCGGTGTGGAAAAGCTCAGCCTGAAGTGCAGGGGGGATGTGTTTTCCGTGCTGAGCAGCAAATAATGTCCGCATGAAAGGCACGCTGCTGGCTTTGCTTTCTCTCCTCTATTTTTTTTTTATTTTATTTTTTTATTTTTTTTATTGCTGTTGCTAATCTTTGACCTAGATAGCAAAGGAACTTGCTGGGAGAGGAGGAGGAGGGTGCAGGGGCTGGGGCACAGGCAGGGCTGCAGCTGGAGCCTCCTGCCAGGGCACGGCGTGGGGGCTGCACGGGGGAGGCCCCGAAACATTCGTGAGAGCAGGAACAGCAGTTCTGGAGAAAAAGCAAATTTAAAAAAAACCTCTTAAGCCAAATGTTCCTGAAGAGTGTTCACATGGATGGAGTCCATGGAGTATTGCTGTGTTATATCATTGCAATGCCAAGTTTTCAGTGAGAATTGGAGTTTCTTAATGTCTTTGTGTGTGTTCATTGATGGAGCTTACATTTATAGAATCACAGTCCTGGAATGGTTTGGTTGGGAAGGAAACTTAAAGCCCATCCAATTCCACCCCCTGCCATGGGCAGGGACATCTTCCACTATCCCAGTTTGCTCCCAGCCCTGTCCAGCCTGGCTCTAAGCATCATACAGATTCATTCTCATTTCACATCTCATGAGCAGGAGCGATGTGGGCATGAGGCAAAATTCCACCAGGAGCCAAAGCCCCACTCTAGGCTGAGCTGGAGGCTGCAGCATCACCCACCTCTCCTTTCCCAGCCCATCCACCTCCATTCACACCCAGTCCCCCCCGTTCCCAGGTGGGATTGCTCTGATTTCTGTCATTTGAGCTCTCCCAGATGCCTCCAGTTTACAACCCGCTGCCATCCTTTTCCAGCCTGCTGGCATCAGTTTGGTCCCAATTTCTCTCGCCTGAGCACACACAGGGATCATTTATTAACAAAGCATATCTGCAGGAGGAGGGTTTTACTTTAAACGTGCCCCTCAATAACCACAGAAAGACCAAATGTAAAACTCATCATCCCAAACCTCAGCCCTGCATCTCCTGCATCGGCTTTGCTCAGCGATCCCAAACTCCCTCGTGTGCCGCATGCACAACTCCAGCAATCCCAGTCTCAGGGAAAAGATTAGCTCTTAATTCCCTGAAGCCAAATCAGGACACGACACAGCCCATATTGTTCCAATTTACACCTCCTTATGAGCTTCCTCAGCTCCCTTTATAGTCTCAGTCTCTGTGCTGTGAATCTTCCCCATTTCCAGTCGATCCAGTCTGGGGGCCCACCAGCCCCAGAGTCCCATGGCCCCACACCCCAGGGTAGGGCCACTCCAGAGCCCCACAGCTTCCCCTCCATGGGCTGCACGGGTGGGACCCCCAACAGCTCCTGGCCAAGCCCTGTGTGCCTCCCACCCCCTGCACAATCCCCTGGGCAGGGTGACCATCCCAGACAGAGCTGGGTGACCATGACAGTGTCACAGCTCTCGAGGGGACACAGCTGGCAGCACTGCAGGGTCACCTCGGGCATCCTCCTGTGCTTCAGCACCCAGAGCCCTGTGGCCAGGCTGAGCTCAGGAGGGCCCTGGCCACGAGCTGGGGGTCAGCCTTGCCCAGGGTGCTCCACACTGGGAATCGCAGCTTCAGGCATGGAGGGGTTTCTGCTATTCCAGGCTGTTGCTATTCTGAATGGGAGGATTTCTTAATTTCTTTTAATGAAACATGAGGATCTGATGAACAAGACAGCAGCCTCAAATAACCTCTAGCTTGGCGTGGAGACAAGTCATGGCTGTTTGGGGTAAACACAAGCCCTTTCCGAAGGCCAAACAGAGGGATGCTGTGGGATGGGATGCTGGGGAGGTTGGGCTGGAGCCATCCTGCTGTGGGCTGAGGAGCCCTGGGCACCCCAATCTGCTCTCACAGCACCTTCCCACCTCTGTACCTGCCAGCAGGCCAGGTCTCTGCTTCCCTGCACTTTCATGGTCCCCACATAAGGTGGTTGCACTCCCATGGGTGGAGTGCCTGCTCCCCTCTGTGCTGGGGACCCTCCGGACAGACCCCCTAAAACCCCTCATGGGAGAGGGGTAATTTATTCACAGATTCAACCCTCTGGCTTAAGGGAAGTGATCTGGCATTTTCTGCTGTTAAACAATGGGATGAGAACAGGAAAAAGCAGCAAAGATCAGGAGGCTTTGGTCAGGAGATCAGGAGCCTGGCTGGGCTAGGGGCAGAGCCTGGTGTCCCTTGCCTGGGGGGAGAAGCTGATGGTGTTCCCCATGTACAGGCTCTGCTTCCCACAGCTGCCATGTTCCCACGGGATGCTTTTCCCCATGACCTTTCTCTTCCTCCCTCTATCTCCCAAAACTCCCCAGCTGCTTCCCACAGCTGCAGCACCCTGGCCAAAGCTCTCAGCAGAGCCCAGGGCTTGATGTGGCCATGCTGGGGTTTCACCCTCCGTGGTGCATGAAGGAGTTAACGTGCTGAAAACTCCACATCCTCCTCCAGGGGGTTTCCAGGGATGTGGAGCAAATCCTATTATGGCAACACTTACCTGGGGAGCCGTGGGGAGGGCAGCCATGCAGCAAACCTCAGTGGTTTGCTACTTGATTTGTTCCCCAGGAGCGGAGAGCTGGTGGTGGAGCAATCCAGGAGCATCTGGAAAAAAAAACCTCACAACCCCCTGGAGCTGCTTTTCTGCTCCAAATCCCACAATGGGAGGCTTGGAGGTGGCATCTCCAGATGGGCATGGCTCCCCTTAAGCCAGAGGCCGTGTACAGTGGGGGTTATGGCTTGTTGTGCTCACAACCACCCCTGTGCCTTAATTTTGGAGGGATCTGGACACCAAACTCATGGTTCTGGCTGCATCGAGGAGCCACACCTCGACCCAGCCAAGCAGGGAGGAGAGGAAAAAAAAACAGGAGAAAAGAATGAAAATGAGCGCGATTGCCCCGAGAAGAGGAAGGGGAAGGCGGGAGCAGCCTTTTCCACAGCCACAACCTGGAGACAGCCGAGAAAGAGCCTCGGCGCGGCCGCGTCTGCCGGGGCTGTCAGAGCTCGGGATGGGGAGGGCTTGTTTTGGGTAGGCTAATAGAGACCTAGCGGGATAATTGGCAGGAGTGAGAGAATGACATAGCCCTCTTCCGGAGCACGGGGCCCTCCTAATGGGAGCCAGGTGGCAATGCCCCTCCAGCCCTGACCCCAGGCGCGGCGGAGCGGAGCCTGAGCACGACCCCGGCCGCGGGATGAAAGCGGCCCCGCGTCCCCCGGCAGACAGGTGTGGGGAGGCCGCATCCCCCAGCGCAGGCTCCCCCTGACACCGGCAGCAGCTGTGTCCCCTGCAAACGTGGCACGTTTGCTGATGGCCGGCAGGACACGCGAAATTTCCAGCGGGGCGCGGGCGGAGAGCGGCGGAACGGCTCTGCTGGAATGTCAAGGACGGCGGGGACAGATGGTCCGTGTCCATCAGGGAACGGAGCGCTCCTTGGCCCTCTCCCCCCACGCTGCCGGCAGGGATTTGCTTTCGGCTCGGGGGCAGCTGCCGGGGAGCAGCAGGGGCTGGGATCTGAGGACGAGCCACCCGCCCCAGCCATTGCCACCTCCGGACAGCCATGGGGCATCACACTCCTTGCGGCCTTTTTTTGGGAAGGAAGGGTCTTGGGATCAGGTTTTCTGTCTGGATAACCTAACCAGCCCTCCCAGGAGCTCCCTCCTGGCATTTAAACTCATGAAATGGCACCAAACCAGCCCCCGTTCCGCTCCCCAGCCCTGGGAACAGTGGGTGACTGGGAAGCCCTTTTCCTTTAACCACTGTTTCTGGAGGTACAGTGATCCAAGAATAGAGTTTAGGCATAAAATTGGCCTCCTCAGTGAGGGTATGGAACAGCAGCCCAGCCACTGGCCCATAAATCATGGCTCATAAATCCTCGATAATGCATAACCTGTGTGCTGGCTGCAGCCCAGCTCCAGGTACCTCGGCTTGGATAGGAACCAAACTTGGAGCAACATGGAAACCAGGAGCAGGACAGACCCATCCCATCCCCCCCAGCCCCAGCATGTCCCAGAGTCAGAGCTGCTCTGCTCTGAGCTGCTCCAGCTGCAGCTTTAGGGGACAGAGACAGCAGAGAGGGCAAATGGTCCCCAGCACCCCTGAGCTCAACTCCTGAGGTTAGCATGTACTGGAAAAATAGGGAAGGGCATGAGAGTCTCCCACAGGCAATTCCTTCTTATTAGGAAAATATTCTCTGCTGTGAGGGTGGGGAGGCCCTGGCACAGGGTGGCCAGAGGAGCTGTGGCTGCCCCATCCCTGAAAGTTTCCAAGGCTGTGTTGGACAGGACTTGGAGCAACCTGAGCTAGTGGGAGGTTCCCCTGCCCATGGTGGGGGATGAAACTATAGGGTCTTTAAGATCCCTTCCAACCGAAACCATCCTGGGATTACACAATTCTTCACCCAGGATCACCATTCTGGCTGGTGAGCAGCAGCCTCCTGTACCAAGGGAATCTTCAGACATTTGGTTAAAGCATATAAATGCAGAAGTTTTTATCCAAAGCTTCTCCCAAGCCCATTTCAGCTTCCCAACTGAGCTGGGAATCTTATGCCCATTACACCAGATTCCCATGAGGATATTCTCTCACCAAGGCATTTTCAGTTCTGTTCATGCCACCACACTCCAGACTGCTCAGGAAGTAAAGGAACCAGTTTATACCTCCATTTGGAAAATACAAGACCCCTCTCCCTTCTGCTCATCTCAGGGGTATAAGAATCACCCTCTCAGCAATAAGAGAAAGGAATCACCACTTTCAGCTTGAGATTGCTGGAATATCCCTGGGAAAAATGGATGTACCTCCCACTTGCTGATAGACAGAAGTTGGTTATCAAACCCTCTCAGTATCCTGCCCAAATCAAGGCTATCGTCCCATGGAACACATCCTGCCCAAATCAAGGCTATCATCTGATGGATCACATCCCATGCAAGTTAAGGCATCGTCCCATGGAACACATCCTGCCCAAATCAAGGCTATCATCCCATGAATCACATCCCGTCTAAGTCAAGGCTATGATCCCTTGGAACACATCCCATCCAAATCAGAGCTGACTTCCCATCAGTTGGAGTGAAGAGGAGGATCCCAGACATTTCCTTTCCTCAGCTGTGCCGGGGCAGAAGCTGACCCAGCCCCACCATCTCCACTGGGAAAGAGGAATCATTCCAACAAATCCCTGTAATGCCAGGCAAATGTTGTTTCCAGCCTGTGCATCCCTGTCTGTACAGCGGAGTCAGAGAGCAGAGCTCCCAGCACCGACATCCCAGACGGAATTTCCTTGCCCTACTGCCTTGCACGTATTTGTTGGGTTTTATAATATGAGGTGAGACTTTTTCCATCCTGGCTTCCAAAATAAATCCCATTAACATCGCTTGCTTCTCACGAGGGACAAGCAGAGCGGCGTGGCCGGCAAACAGCTCAACTGGAACTTCCCAAAGTGGGAATGGCCACATGGGCAGAGCTTCAGCCACAGCACCTCTTCCAAAGGCCCTGGATTGTGCCAGGTAGGCATTACTTAGATCCAGCATGGTGCCAACAATGCCCTACAATGGGAATCTGGAGCACCCCGGCAGCACTGAGAATGTGAATTTTATTCTTTCACCAAATGGACACCAGTAGAGCAGAAATTGCAGCTCCTTTGCCAGATGTGCCTCACTGCTGTTATCATGGAATATTAATCAGCAAAGCCTGCGTGTGATTTTGGAGTTTTGATTAGAGAAATCTCCCTTACAATAATAATCAGGCTGGGGCCTGGATAAATATCAACGGCTCCGGGGTTGTTGTTGGGATAAAGTGGCATGTTGATTGCTCCGCTCGCCTGCTCATCAATCATTCACGTTGCCCCCACCTTCTCCATCCTCCTGGACAATCCCCTTCTTCCCAGCTCCCCCCAAGCCTGTCCTTTCATTAAAAGCCACCTTCCTCCTACCCTTCCTCCTCCAACCCCGTGCTTGCTCCCAGCCCCTTCCTCCTCGCCCGCTCCCTGATCCCAGCATTCATCTCCCATTATACGAAGTTTGGCTGCCTTGAGTAAAATAAATTGCAAGCTTTTGAAGGGCTGGGGCTCTGTATATTTTTACGGTTAATGAATCTTCCTGTTTGAGTTTGGGAGATGGGAACGTTGCTTTCCAGCTGCCATGGGCAGCTCTGGTCGATCAAATCAACAGGGGATGGAAACTTCAGCCCGGTGTGGGAGAGTTGGGAAAGAGCTGGGTAGGGGACAGTTGGGTGGGAGAGACTGGTGAGGGTTGGGTGGGAGAACAGCAGGTGGGAGAATGGCAGATGGGAGAGATTGAGTGGAAGAGAGTTGGGTGGGAGGGAATTGGGTGGGAGAGAGTTGGATGGGAGAGCATTGGGAGAGAGCTGGGTGAGAGTTAGGTGGGAGAATGGCATGTGGAAGACCATCCAGTGGGAGAGCACTTGGTGTGACCTCTACTTCCTTCCACACTGGTGTCTTGACCACCACCCTCCACCATCATGAGCCAGCCCACAGCCACAATAACCCATCACTCCGAGATGGACCCAGGCAAAAGGAGATCAGCCAAAAAAAAAGGGATGAGGAAGAGGTCACTCATGGCCACAGCGAAGCTGCCCTGGTGGCAGCCACCCAGCGTGCTCTGCACAGGCTGCAGTGGCTCCTCTTGAGCACAAACTGCTTTTTTCACCCATGCAATTCCCTGAAGAGGCAGCACAGAGCCTGCCCAGCCCTCGGGGCCACCAGGGAGAGCCTTGGCTCAGAGGAAAATCGAGCTCTGGGCAAGCTGCGTACGTGCTGCGTTTTTCCTCGTCGGCCTCTCCGAGCTGCCTATGGGCAAACCGCTCCAGCCCCTAATTTATTCATCATTGCAACTGATTCATCATCTACGTTTTCTGTCTGGTTCCTTGGCCTGTAGATTATCCGCCAGCAGTTTGTTGAGCATATTTGACATGTGAAACTCAAGCTGTGTTTACTTGTAGTTCATGTACCATGGCGTTTGCCTTGGCCGCCTGCCATCAGGCACGTGGGGCCTGCGCCGTGCCCGGGTTGGCGGAGCGCGGCTTTTCCATGGATGCTCACACGCACCGGCTCAGCCCTTCCCAGCTGCAGCATTCCCTGCTGCTGGTAGCACTCGCCTGGCTCCTCCTGGCTCTCTCCCCCGCTCCCAAGCCGTGTTTTGAATGCATGAAATCCCATCAAACCTGGAAGAGGAGCTGGGAAGGACGTGCCAGTCCTGGAATGGTTTTCTTCCTGAAATTTTCCGAGCTATACAGAGCACAAGGGAGTCTCTGAAGGTGAATTTCCACTCTTGCTGCATAGCCGTGACCTCAAGTGAAGGAAAGGAAACCTTTCCCAGTGCTGGGTCTCAAGAAGAGCCGGAGGGGTGCCTTGCCCTGGTTGTGAACCCATAAGGGACTCCAGCCCTCTCCATGGGGCTGACCCAGACAGGGGAAGGGGACTCGGTCCCCTGTGTCACACCCTGCCACAATAACCCCATTAACGTCCCCACACATCAGAGCCAGGCACACGCCAAGGGAGAGGCGAAAAAAGGAGCCTTTTCTGTCTGATAGGCTTCAAAAATATGTATTTGATTTTCAGATGTGAAGCTGGAATTGCATCCAGATGGACTGGGGGTCACCCTCCCTGACACTGGCTTCCCATTACATTGATATTGGTTGCAGATACGTTTTATCCAGATAGCTGACAAATACGACATGCTGCTGGTTCTCCTGAGTTTTTTTAAGCCATTTCCCCCCGCCAGTGCCACCATTCCCAAGTCTCTGGTTCCCCATCACTTCCTGCTCAGTGTCCCAAATCCATCCCAGCTGGACAAGGGAATGATTCCCTCCACCATTCAGCCCTCACAGTCTGGCTGTTTACACCCCCTTGTTTATTCCCCTCCATCACTCTGGAGATGGGGCCAAATTTTCAGGGACAAATCCTACTTCCCTGCCACTGGCATCATCCTAAACACAAACAAACCCAAAGCAGGATAAAAAGCGGCATTTAATAATATGGCAAGATTTGTGGGATTAATGTATAGTGTTAAATGTGGCCATAAAAATATACAACTATTAATTGCGTCGTTCCAGCTCTGAGGCCCCCGGGCAACTTCAATCCTTGCTCCTGTGTTTTACGGTGTCCCCGGGATCTGTTGATGGAATTACTGCCGTGTTCTAATAGGAATAGTAATAACAATAATAACAACAATAGCAGTAATAATATATTTCCGTGCCTCCCGCCTCTCCCAGGGTACTTTGCAATTAGATCCTCGGAGAAGCCACAACTCATAACCATCTCTTCAGCCTGATTTCCTCGGGAAGGGATGATCTGAGTGCAGGGGGGAGCAGTGAGCACGGAGGATTTGCCCTTATCCATCCATATCCATGACCTGCCTCTCCCAGGAGCCCTGTGGATGGAAGGGGAGGCATGAGGCCAGGCTGGCATTGTCTCCATGGGAGGTGTCTGGTGTTGATCCCCATCCCTGTGGGAGCTGCAGCCACGGAGGAAGGGGTGTTGTGCATCCCCCAGCTCCCACCACGTCTCTGGTGGCCAGGGAGGAGCAGATGTGGAGCAGGAAAGATCCACTCAGGTCATTATTTACAGCCTCTGCCTGTGCTCCGGGAAGTTGTGCTCCTTTTTTTTTCTGCTCATTGAGTTATCTGGGAAAGGATTGCTGTTTTCTCCAATGTATTCATTATCCAGAATTATTTGGGGCCTAACATAGGGGGATCTTTCCACTGACTTAGCTGGGTTTTGGATTAGGCCCTTAATGAATAATTTCTGCACATAATTCTTGGCCTGTATCTTGTTCACAGGCAGTTTACTGCGAGAATTCCAAAGTCAAGCTGCTTTATTGGCCCTATAGGTCAGCTGGGATTATTTCCCTTCCCTGAGTAGATGACTCTGAGCACCAGGGCTTCAGCACACACATTTTGTATTAATTCAAAATTTGCTTTCTATGAATATTTTACAAGAGGGCCTTAAAATTCACTGTTTCCATGGCCGTTCCTCCTTGTAACTCATTCTGTTTGCTCGAATATTTGAAGGCAAACAGAGCAGGGCCATGTGGGGATTGGAGCTGGAGAAGCGGGCATGGAGACCAGAGTGGAATTCCATTGAGGAGCACTCCACAAATGTCAGTGCAGATGAAATAAATAATCCTGCCTGCTCTGGCCCTCGCCTCAGCTCCCTCCTGCCTCCCTGTCCCACTGGTGCTCGCTCCAGCAGAAAGGGAAACAATCCATTCTCACTTGGCAATTTGGGCTGTCCTTCCTCACCGGAAGGCTTGGAAGCACTTAATAAAGAGTGGAACATGGGGAATGGTGGTTTTTCACCTGGCAAAGCATCTCCCTGCAATCCCGACCACCCCACATGCTCCAGAGGAGCCTTGTTCCTGGGATATGTGTGCTGGTGGGGGATGGACAAGGAGACCTCTCCAACACCTCCTGCTGGCAGCAGACCCCCAGGCAGGAGGGTGACTCCCACCCATTTCCGTCTCCAAGAGGGTGCCCAGAGAAACTGTGGGTGCCCCATCCCTGGAAGTGTACAAGGTTGGACAGGGCTTGGAGCAACCTGGGAGAGTGGAAGGTGTCCCTGCCCGTGGATGACCTTTAAAGGCCTCTTCCCACCCAAACCATTCCCTGATTCCATGATCCTGTGCTCTGTTACTGGGAGTCAGCAGGGAGAGGAACCAAAGCCATTGACACCCCTTGGGGTCACATCCCCATTGAGCTGTGTCTGCAATCCCAAAAGCAGCATCCTCTGGCATTGGAAAACCAGTGGGAATAGAGTCTGCTGGTGCTGGCTGGAGGGGCAGGTGGGTCCTGAAGGAAGCAAAGCCCCTGGAACATCATCCTACAGGACCAGAGGCTTGCACTATCCCATCCTCTGAGGGAGCCAGAGCTTGAGGGTCACATTCAGCTCCCAGTTAAAGCGAGGAAAAACCAGAACCCCCCAGCTGACCTCAGCCTTCCCCATGCCTATTTTCACCAGTGCACTCCACGGGGGAATCTGGCCAGCAGCTTCCAGGCTGTCAGATCCATCCCTTTCCCGAGAAGCCAGAGAAGAAAGCACATGTTTCCTGGCTGTCATGGAGTGAGGAGCTGAGGAACGGGGAGGGCTCTGCCTGTCGGAATGTGCCTTGCATTTGGGCTGGGATTCTAATAGATTCTGATGCGATTTTTTCCCTGATTTGTACCAGGCCATCTGGATTTGTTTCTGCGAGATGCTGCTTTAATACACTTCAAATTTCCCATTGAGTCTCAGGCACCAAAGAGAGGGGGAGGGGGTGAATGAAAAGCAAATTTAATAACAGAAAGACCTGAAATCTATTAAATCTACATTAAAATACATTTGGTTTCCCAGTGGGTGCAAAGTGCCATAATGTTTTACTGGGTTTATGACGCTGGCAGAGGCTCTGGATGAAAATGGAGGAGCGAGTCCAGGGTCCCCGCTCAGTAGTTCACTGAGGTGGAGAGAAGGAGTCGTCTGCAGTTTGCAAACGCAGCAAAAACGGAAAAGCCTTCTCGGGTAGATCCACAGAGAGCTCGTTCCACATGTGTTTCCATTAAAGAAGATCACAAAACCTGAACAGCAAGTGACGGTCAGGTTCTCAAATTATTCGGGACTCTCATTTTCCCTCTCGTGCTCCAGCTTTGTCAGGGCCCCTCCTCACAGCCTCCCCCTGGCTCCCTCCCGCTGCTCCTCAGCCGTGGATTTGGAAAGCCAAGGAGGCACTCAGGAAAAGTGCCACATCCAGACACAGGGCTGGATCCATGGGCTCAGTGTTCTCCCCCAGCAGGAGAAGGGAGCACAGGCAGGACACAGCAGCTTCCACATCCCATCCTGCTCCAAGAGCACGTGGCATTCGTGTGAGATAGTCTGTGGAACCCTGGGAGTGTTGCAGCTCCATCAGCATCCACATTTTCAGAGGATTAAACCCCTCTGTGCATTGCCAGGAGGTGAAACACCAGCACAGGCTGCCAAGAGAGGTGGGAGATGCTTATTCCTGGAATCATCCAAGGTCAGATTGGGCAGGGTTTTGAGCACCCTGGTCTACCAGAAGATCCCTACAGGAGGGCTGGTCTAGATGGCCTTGAAAGGTCCCTTCCAACCCAAGCCATTCTGGCTCCCTATGGACCCAGTATGCAACAGCCCCATCCCCACAGCATCCCACTCCCTGCTCCTGCAGCACCTCATGGGCAGGTCTGTAGCCAAAGGCGCTGCTGGTTTATCCAGCCCTGCTGCTCTGGCTGCTCCATGTCCCACCCCCCACTGTGCCTCACTGCTCAGGACCAGCTCGGGGGCTTAATTCCTCCCTTCACTGATCCCAGCTCTGGCACTTTCATCCAGAGTGTCCCACCCTCACAGAGCAGTTTGTCAAAGGGCTGAGAGCAGCCCTTGGGTCCTTCAAGACAGGATGAAGGGATGTCCCAGGTGAACGGCCTTCCCCTTGGTGAGGGCCCCTCCTCAGTCCTTCTGCCCCACATCCCAGGCTCTGCCTGGTGTCCCAGCCCCAGGAATGGCAGGGCATGGTGTGGGGAGGCTGTGTGTGTTCCTGTGTGTGTTCCTCTGTGTGTTTCTGTGTGTGTTCCCGTGGTTGTTCCTGTGGGTGTTCCTGACCACCCCAAGCTGTGCCAGCTGCAGCCCCAAGTTGGCAGCAGATGTGGAGGGCAGAGCGAGTCATCCCCCGGCCAAATTTCCATGCTGGGAGGGAGACTCCTTTCTCTGCCAAAGCCAGGCCAAAGCTTCCCCCAGGATGGGGTTAGCCAGCAGGCTGGAGATAATGGGAAGATGTTAAGGCAACACAGCTGGCAACCATCAGCAGCTGCTCCGGCTGCTGCAGCCCCAGCTCCATTGTTCACAGGGAACAGGGATACCGACCTCTGGCCGGTGGTGGGTAGGGAACAGGAACAGGACAGGCTTTGGAAAGGAGGCCAAAGCCCAGCCTGGATGGGTCACAGATGATTAATCTCACAGGGAGCTGCTCCCACAGCTCCCAGAGTCCCAGTGCTAATGAGCCAGCGGGTGAATCCCACCACGAGGACTTTAAATGATGAACTAAACAAATTCCAGCCCTTCCTCTCCCCCTCCCTTTTCCCACAGCCACCCCAACCAAACCCTGCTGAGTTCTGCTTGGCCTTTATAAATTCTACCTCGTGTCATCACCACACTTGGGAAATTGGGCGAAAAGGCCAGGATTCAGAGGGAGTTCTGTGGGTGGACATGGGTGGTTGGGTTCCCTCTGCTTTTCGCCTCCTGGGCAGCTCTCCAAGCCTCCAGCAGAGACAGGGGTACAGCTCAGCCTGTCTGCAACAACTCTGGTTCATCAGACCTGAAACAGCCGGGTCCTGCAGGCCTGGGAAGTGCATACACCGACAATCGTCCATGTCCCTCTCCTGTGACACCTGGAGCTGGCAGTGCCGAGGTCCTGCGACCCCACAGCCGGAGCAGCACAAATCCAGGCTCGGGAGAGGAGCGTCATCCTTGGCTGAGCCACAAAGGAAGAGGGAGAACCACCCCTACCAGGCCACATGGCACGAGGAGGATGCTGCCTTCAGTGCTCTCGTCTGCACTTCCAAGCGGAGCAGGAGAACTTGGAACAGGTTCAGGAACGAGCTGGGAGTGAGTCAAGGCAGTGGAAAATGTGCATTACAGTGACAGAGCGAAGAAGCTCCGGCTGTTTGGTTTATTGAGGAGACCAAGAGGTGCTTTGCTCACGGGCCACGAGCATATGCACGGAGAGGAGATTTCTGATAGCAGCCGGCTCTTTAATCTAGCAGGAAAAGGCATTACAACATCCCTCCTTGGAAGCTGAAACAAGACAAATCCAGATTAGAAATAAGAAGCACATTTTGAGCCGTCAGAGCAATTAAGCGTTGGAAGGAATCCCTGGGGACAGAGTGGGATCTCCATCACTCAAAGGCTTTTCACGGAGACTGAGGATCTTTCTCAAAAATGTGTTTCGGTTTGAGCACGAGCAACGGGGTCTCTGCCAAGGCTGTGGAATGCAGGGGGTCAGCCTGGCTGGTCACACCAGTCCCTTCTGGCCTGGAAATCTATGGATGGGGTTAGAATTTTCTGAAAGGAGCAGAAAATAACCCAGGGCAGGCTGCAGCATTGATCACTCTGGGTTTTGCATGGAAAGCCTCAGAGATGGAGCCCAGCCCTTCTGCCCCATGGCAGAGATGCCCACATTGGGAAGGGGAGGATGAGCCAGGACAGGAGCATGGATGTGCTTGTTTTGCAGTAATTGATTTTTGATGAAGAGGGGAAAAGTCAGCAGGTAACATACAACCGGGATTCCTGGGATACCATGGCAGATCACTTCTGATCTGCTGTGTCCCCACATCCAGCAGCCATGGGAAGTGTGCATGCTGGGGATAACCCCCATCGTCCAAGACATTCCTGCACAAAGAAACCTCCCCCAGGCAGCTCTGGGAGATGCAGGTTCATACCCAGCCCAAGGTGAAACAAACCCAGATGGAAAATCTGTCAGAGCTAGGAGGAAGCCAGCTTGGAATGGCTCCCTTTTCAATTAATGTAATTTCATTTTTAATGATTATTTTCAGGCGCTTTTAGTTGTGAACAAAAGGAGCTTTAAATTCTTCAGGAGCAGCGACTGCTCCAGAAGGGGCGAGGGAAGGTGGGAAGCCCGCGGGACTTCGTTAGGAACGCTGGAGCCAGTGGGAAGGAGTGGCTCAGCACGGCACAGGCCAGCATGAGGGAAACCTGGCAATTAATCCAGGCCCAACAAAACCCCCCTGACCTGTCCTTGCCCTTGGAAAGGCTCAGGAGCAGATCCAGGAGATACAGCCCTGGCAGACACAGAGGCACCGTGTCCAAGGCAGTGCTCCCACACTGGGAAGCTGCCTGCTCCTGGTGGGATCCAGCAAATGCCAAGCTGTCAATCCCACAGCGATTTGGGACCACCAGTGGTCCCTCTACATGATGATAATACTGAGAAAAGTGTGTTAAAGCTGAGAAATAGGTGTCCTTGGCTCTTCCAGCTCCTCCAGGAACCAAGTGAGTTTGGCCATTGGTGCCACCACAGCCTTGGGCACTGCTGGAGACGCATGGGTAAGATCACATGGAATCATGGAATCATGGAATCATGGAATCAAAATAGTTTGGGGTGGAAGTCTTACAGATTGCCTCATTCCATCCCTGCCATGGACAGGGACACCTCCCACTGGCCCAGGGTGCTTCAAGCCCTCTCCAACCTGGCCTTGGATATTGCCAGGGATCCAGGGGCAGCCACAGCTTCCCTGGGCACCTGTGCCAGGGCCTCACAATTCTCACAGTAAAATCCTCTTCATGGCAAAATGTTTCTTCCAGCAGACCACTGGACCTTCCCAGGGGTGGGATGACCAATTCCCGAATGTCCCAGTGATGCCTTCTGGAGGCTGACCTAGAACAGAGACTGGACAGAGCAAAAGGATAAAGCAGGGATTTATTAAAAGGCCTCAATGGGCACAGCTGGGCAGCACAAGAGCCCAGCTGGACCACACCAAGATGCACCCCAAAAATGGTCACAAAATGGACACCTGATCATGAGGTCTCCCACTTTTATAAGTTCTGGTCCATGAGCATATTAGAATCAATTGTCCAACCATAGCTTCAGGTTATGAAGCTCCATCCTCTTTGGTTTTCTTCTCACTTAACCCTTGTTTTCATTTTAGGACTTGAAAGCTGTCCTTGGCATCAAACTAGAGAAGGAATTGTTTTGTCTGTCTACTTTGAGAAAAGAGCTTAGTAGCACTTAAGATGAAACCTAAAACTGCCCACCAAAACAGCACAGAATCTAAAAAATAGAAAACCTATAATCTTAGGGCATCACCATCAGCAGCTGGGATGAGGCTCAGCCTGACAGGAGCAGCAGAGAGAGAGGACACCTTGAATATCCCTCTCCAGCTTGGGATGGTCTGGTGCTGCAGCTCTGTGCTCAGTGTGGGTGAGAACCAGAATTATTCAATCCCCACCAGGACAGGCAACAGAGGGATGGGACAGGAGCTCTGAGGCTGGACCTGATTCAGCAACACCTTCCCTTCACCTATGGAAAACCAGGAGAGGGTCATGAACCCACCCGCTCAGAATCTCCAAGCTTTGGTTATTTGATTTAATTTAATGATCCTCTTTGTCCTCCTTAATTGCGTTTATCATCATTAAAATATCAACAGAAGATCCTGGCTCTGGCCCAGGCTCACTGGTGCTCCTAGGAAGTTTCCCATTTATTTGATGGATTCAGCCACCTGCTCTTGGCTCTTCCCTGCTCTGTTTGCAGAGGGCAAAACCTCATCGGGAGTGAAGCAAGAGCCAAAAAAATGCAGGAAAATCAACATGGGCACAGAAATTCAGCCATTTTGGAGCAGTTGGAGAAGGGGTGGGGCAGGATTCCACCTGGGATTTGCAAACCTCTTCCTTGCCAGCTGAGGGAATTCTGGTGGCATCAGTCCATCTCTGTGGATATTCAGTATTCATATGGAGCAGTTCCTCTCTTTCAAAAGGAGTAATAAATAGGAATTAGGTTTCGAGACCACTTTGGCACAACTCAGATGTTAGAGATGGCAGGAATTAGAGGCAGAGCAGGAAGCAGCTGATCCTCTGGATGAAGGCGAGGGATGTTCACACCAGCATCTCCCAACGCCTGGAGCTGGGATCTCCCTTCAGCTGCTCCTCTCTGCACTCCCACAGATGGGCAGCAAGGACCTTCCCAAGCCCAGAAGTCAGGGAGTGATGGGGAATGGCTGCCTCATCCTCCCTCTGGGACCCAAGAGAGTCCTCTCCAGAATCCCAGAATTTAATCTCCCAGACTGACCTCCATCCATGCCGGGATGGGTGGGGTTTGGAACAGCCTGGAGTAGGGAATCACAGTAGGTGGAGAGGAGCAGGGGGGGAATCCCATGGATGCACTGATGCCTTAAGATTTTAGCTTTTATATTTTTTAGATTCTGTGATGGTTTGGTGGGCAGTTTTAAGTTTCATATTAAGTGCTGCTAAACTCTCTTCACAGGATAGGAAGACAAAACAATCCCTTCTCTAGTTTGGTACCAAGGACAACTTTCAAGCCCTAAAATGAAAACAAGGGTGAACTGAGGAGAGAAAAAGAAGAGGATGGAGCTTCATAACCTGAAGCTGTGGTTGGACAATTGATTCTAATATGCTCATGGACCAGAACTTGTAAAAGTGTGAGACCTCATGATCGGTCTTCCATTTTGTGACCATTTTTGGGGTGGTGTGGTCCAGCTGGGCTCATGTGCAGCCCAGCTGTGCCCATTGAGGCATTTTAATAAATCCCTGCTTTATCCTTTTGCTCTGTCCAGTCTCTGTTCTAGGTCAGCCCCCAGAAGGCATCAGCACAATAGTGGGATACCTGAGGAGCTTGGGAGTTCTGATGTGGACCTGACAGTGTCCATGAGCAGGAGGCTCTGCCTGCCATGGGAATGTTCATTACACCATTGAGGTGACACCAAGGACACAGAGTTACCATCAGCCAGAGTGTGCTTTGCTGTGGGGAGATAGGAAAAATCCCATGGCAGTGGAAAAATCCTGCGTCCCATTTGGGTTTGTCCTCAGGGACCCAGAGATAATTCAGAGCCCGACAGAAAGAGGCCTAGCTCCCCCCTTCCCTTTGGGTAGGGCTTTGATTCCCTCCAAGTCCCAAGTCAGCTGCTCCCTCCTGTTTTCTTCCCAGAAGAAAGACAATCCACAGCTTCAGTTTTCCAGTTCTGCCCAGGGCAGCTCTGGCAACCAGAAAATGGGAGGCACAGAGCTGCTTTGGGCTCCAAAATGGAAGCAAAACCCAGACACATTTGCATGGGAGCATTTTTGCCGTCTCTGGAGCAGCAGAAATGCCTCTCGGTGGACCCGTGTGGTTTCTCTCCGGGTCTGTGATGAAATGTGTGGCACGGGGAGGGGCTCATTAGCAAAGCCTTCGGAAGGTCTTGTGAAGGCCTCAAGCCCTCCAAGTTGTTACCACAGGGAGAGCCAAAGACAAGTCCTTGGCTCCAGTTCAGGACTGCCTTTATTGCAGGAGGCCTTGGAGCGGGGCAGGAGGAGCAGAGCTCTGGAGTTGCTGAAATTCAGAGCTCTGGCAGCACCACGTCTCAGCCCCGTGGGTCACACAGCCAGGGAGGAGCAGCCACCCCAGCAAAGCCTTCCCGGTGTCTCCCAGGGGTGGGAAAGGGTCAAATGATGCTCCCAGCAGCCAAGGGCTGAACAGTGGAGCCAGACAGCCGGAGCACAGCTTGCCTGGCCAGGGGATCCCACCCTGTGCCACCAGCCCTGTGCTTATGGGACACAGCTGCAGCCCTGTGGGGTGGGAGATGGGGTTGCACCAACCCTGCGACACCCAGACCCTCTGGACAGTGCTTGCCTTCACTCTGTCTTCCAAGCCTTTTACTCCTTTTAAGAAAACTTTCAGGTTTTGTACTGGTTTGCCAGACAATTCCCCTCTGGAGAAGTCCTGTGAGGGAAACAAGCCCCTCTGGCTGGGGGTCCTCTCCTGCTCCCTGGGGTGGCGTCAATCTCTGCTGTGTGCGGAAAGCTCCAGCCTCTCCTGGCACTCCTTTGAGGCTGAGGGAGCTGGGATGAGGCTGAGGGAGGCAGGAGAGGGCACAGAGAGGAGGGGGTCGGTGGTCACAGGCCTGGTGACACTTCTGGAGCAGAGGGAGGACAGAGAATTCCTACAGTGAATGCTGTAGGAATGAGCACATCCAAATCCATGGCACAGCACGGGTGCTCCTGGACATGGCACGTCCCTGGTGAGGGACTGAGCACCCCCAGATCTTGGCAGCAAAGGAGGGGGGGCTCCTGGATTTGGGGTGTCTGCCCCAGCCTGAAGCTTGAGGCTGAAAATGTAAGAATTTCAGCACAGATGAGTCTTTGGGGAAGAGGCTGAGTGTCAGCCCTCACAGCTTCCAGCAGAAGATGCTCATGGATGCCCCATCCCTGGAAGTGTCCAAGGTCAGTTTGGACAGGTCTAGGAGCAACCTGGGACAGTGAGAGGTGTCCCTGCCCATGGCAGGGGTGCAACAAGATGAGTTTTTAAGGCTCCTTCCAACCCAAACCATTCTGGATTCTCCAACTCTGAGCTCTTTGATATCTCAGGTCCCTTGCACCAAGGATGGGCCAATGGGAGAGCTCTCCCTTCAAAACCTGGCAGAATAACGTAGAAAAAAATGGAATAATGCAGCATCAGATGCCTCTGTGTCTCCTCCTGAGACACAGAGAGCAGTGCCTGGAGCAGAGATTCCAGAGGAGGCTGGGCTCCAGTGAAAGCCTCCCCCAGTGGCACAGGGCAGTTGTGAGGTGGGGGACACCCAGCAGACAGTCCCATGCCACACAGGCAGATTCAGCCCTCCAGATGGCACAGAGAAAAATAATTACTTGCTAATTAATAATCAGTTTCCTGTGATTTTATCTTAATTGGGCTCTTTCCTACCCAGCATCACCCTGGTTTGGAGGGAGCAGAGCTGAACTGTGGTGCCCTGGCTGCTGGGGTCCCCATTCCTTGTCTGTGAAGGAGGGGAATGTTCCCATTCCCTTTCCAGTGTGGGAAGGGGCTGAGTGGGGCAGGCCTGGGAAGGCCTGGGAGCTGTCAGAGCTGTTGATGGGAGTCTTGTGCCTCAGGGCATCACACACAGGCTTGGTTTGCCTCTAAAACCTTGAGCACTTATGGAGCACTATGAATAATAAACCCATAAAAATCATCAATAACAGGAGAATTCATGGGTCAGGGCTTCCAGGGACATCTGGCAGCATCCTGCCTCTCCTCCTCTCCTTGCTTCTCCCCTGCCAGGCCAAGACAGGACATCTCACTCTCCCCAGTGGAGCTGACACTTCCCCACCACCCCATCCTGCCCCTTCCCACACCTCAGACCCCCTAGATTCCCCAGATCCTCATCCCTCTACATCCCAATTGGGACAGGATGAGCCACTTGTTGACTGTCCCCCCATCCCTGCTGGTCCCCTGCCAGCTCCAGCCACTCCTGGAGGGATCAGCCAGCCCCAGGTGTGCACTGCCCTGGCTCCCTGGCCTGGAAAACTCAGCCACATCCTCATGGACCACGAGGGGAAGGGGCACAAACCATGGGCCCCTGCTGGGATTTCCTCCTGGGATAGGAACTGTGGCACAATTAGCAGGGGCTGGAATGGTCCCTTCCCATGCCTGTGGCTGGGAAGGAGCAGTGTGGAGACAGGTGCTGAGCCTGCTGGGCCGGGGGTGTCCTGTGCCACAGGGCTTTGTCCCCATCCCTGGATTCCAGCAGCTGGAGGGGCTGGGAGGAGGAACTCCAGCTTCCAGAAAACACTTTTGTGTTCAGTGTTGCTGCTGCCTCCAGGCACATCCATGAGGAAGAGGATGGTGACAGATCTCAGCAAATCTGGGCTGGGAAAAGGTGGCAAATTTCCCCCCCAGGTCCTCCCTAGCTATCATGCCAGGATCTGCCCAGCCTTGGCTTTGCCCATGGGCATCCCCAGGATGTGCTGGCACCCCCAGGCTGAGCTGGGTCCCAGCAGGACCCCCTATGCAGCAGCAAGGTGGGGAGAGCTCGGGGCAGAATGAATCCCTGGGAGCAGCTTTTTCATGGTTTATTCATATTCCAGGTATTTTGGTGCGTTGGCTGTAATTACAGCTCAACATCTGAGGCAAAACAAGAGCAAAAATCTTCCAACCACTTTAAAGAGCGAACTTTGAGTGTGGAAAGCAATAAAACACCCCGTGCTTAAACAAATCCTTCCCACCTTTCATCATTTGCCTTCCCAGTCCTGGCTAATTATCAAAGCTATCCGTGTTTTGGGAATAGGCCCCTTTCCCCCTCCACCCTGCCTCAAAGCCTCAGTCCTTCCTCCAGGGTATCCCAGTCCTTCCCAGTAAGCAATGCCAGGCTCTGGCTGGCAGGAGCTGAGGGGGTCCCAGCCCTTGGGGTGCAGCCTGGGGTCCCTCCAGCCGTGCAGGGGAGGTGACAGCGGCTCTCAGGGAGGGCACATCCCCTCCACAGTGCAGCAGGGCAGGATGCTCACCATCCCAGGAGCTGCCTGGCCCGCGGCTGCCCCTCATCCCCAGGGAATAATGGACCCTCACATCCCTGCCACGGTCGGGCTGGCATTGTTCACTGGCATGGAATTCATCCCAAAATGATTTATTTTTAAAAAGGGAACAAAGCGCGGGGTTCTGGCTTGGCTGCGGGGCATGGCGAGGCGGGACAGGGAAGGAGGGATTGAAAGCTCCCATTGAGTGCTCCGGCCTCGGGAGAGCTCCCAGCTTGGGGGGAGCTCAGGGAGCACGTCTGGGCACGCTTCTCTGCCTCCCCCTGCCCTGCTGGTTCCCAGGTCGGAGGGCTCCTCTCCCCCGAAGCAGCTGCTTTTTCCCAGGAGAGCAGCATCCTGCAGCATCCCACTGATCCCACCCATCCCGGGATCACCACATTCCTGCTGTGGACCCCGCAGAGGGAGAGGCAGCCCTCCCCCACACGGGGGTGGGATAAAGGGACAGGAGAGCAGCTCCAGGGTGTGACAGAGGTGGCTGTGGGGCACCAGGAATGCCATCCCTCCAGGGATCCGTGCAGGTGTTGCCAGAGCCAGTGGTCCGTGCTTCAAAGCATCCATGCGATCCCAGCAGCACGGGAAAAGCTGCTCCTACACCTGCTCCCAGCCCTGATTTATCTGCTGAGGTTTCCCCTCAAGCCTGGCAGGAAAACAAAGAGGGAAATATGAGCGCGATCACTGAAATAACAATCGCTTTAATGCATTATCAGGCACAATGATTTCCTGGTGGCAAAAGGATGATGGAGTGGGGCCGGCAGGGATTGCGGGAAGGCGGCACACAGCATTCCAAGAGGGAACGGCGTGGCCGGAGCAGCCTCGGAAAAAGGAACTGCCTTGGGACTGACCCTGGGAGGGTGCTGCAGGAGGGGCTGAGCCAGATTTTGGGAAAGAACCGCCGGGAAAGAACCGCCAGGAAAGGCACTGAAGTGAATTCCATTTGGAAAGCGGGAACACGGGCACAGAGGGAGACCTGCTCCCTTGGTCTCCATGCAGAAGATTCCCTGAGCCAGCTGCGTCCTCGGGAGCAGCAGCTGCTCGCCAGCAGATGAAGGCAAACCCATGGAAAGCAGAGCAAACTCCCGAAAAGCCCTGGAGAGCAGAGCTCCCTGAGCTCCTGCAGCAGCCTGCCAGAGTCCGGGGATTTTCCTTCCTGTCTCCAAGGCAGCTCCTCAAAGAGCTGATCCCTGCCCCAGTGTCTGCTCCCGGGGAAAAGCTGGATGCTCTCCACTGCTGTGCTTGTTGGCAGGAGGGATGGACAGCCAGGGAAAGGCAGGACATGAGGAGAGGGGAACCTCTTCCCGCTCCTTACTGGGACCAGCAGCAGCACAAAGGGGATGGAATCAGGGATGGGAGATGCCGGAACCTGACTGTGGGAGGGATCTTTGCCGTTCCCCGCCGCTCCTCCAGCCCTGGGACCTGCCGGGAGTCGGGATGGGAGTAGAGAGGGCAGCCCTAGGGAGGTGCCCAGCTCCAAGCTGGGAGGTGACGGAGGGGGGGACACAGGGTGACCAAGGGCACAAAGAGCCGCTCTGGGTGGCACTGCCAGCATTATCCCACTCGTGTGGACACTCACCAGGGTACTAGGACAGTCTACGGCAGCTCAGGATGGGCATGGAGGTGGGATCCAGGCTTCATCCCAGAAAAGGGTTTGGATGTGGTTGTGGATAAGTGGGGTTGTTCAGAGAAGTTGTGGCTCCTGTGGATCCCTGGAAGTGTCCAAGCATCCAGCTGGATGGCACTTGGATTACCCTGGGCTAATGGCAGATGTCCCTGCTCATGGCAGGGGTGGAACAAGATGAGCTTTAAGGTCTGTCCCAACCCAAACAATTCTGGATTCTGTAACTTCTCCCACCCTGCTCCCCCATGGATGGGTCCCTGGATCCCAGCCCTCCCCCACACCCTTTCCAAGGCTGATTGGCCCTCTGTGGTGCCATCACCCACCCTGTGCCCCTCACACATCTCCTCCACCTTCCCACCATGGCCCCTGCCAGCTCCATCCCCCGTCACTGGGTCACACTGCACTGACTCCCTGCCCATGGAGATGCTGCATTCCCAATCCGGAGCAAAGAGCACGGGGCTGCTCTCCAAGTCACCATGTTTTTGGTGTGGATTCCTTTTTTCCCTGGATCCAGCCCTGAGAGGCTGTTGGCAGGTCATGCCCAGGCCATGCCAGCCCTGCCAGCCCCTTGCCAGCTGCCTGCTTGCCACTGGCTGCTCCAGCTTTGAGTTACCCGGCTGGGTACATTCTACAGGAAAATGCATTTTTCCCTTCTCTTCCCCTTCCCCCTTCCAGGAACCCCTTTGATTTAGAGCTTGTGAAAAGCTGTGGGACACAGCCCCGAGCCACGGTTCAGGTCCAGAGCAGCACAGATTGCTCGGGATTAACCTGCCTGGGAATGGTGCCCAAGCATCCCGGCCCTGCCAAGCACTTCTCGTGTCCGGGTACCCAATGGAGAGCCAGGCTGGGGGCAGGAACACCTGCTTCAAATCCCATGGAAAAGGGTCTTGGACACCCCAAATGAGCTGGGTGGGGAGTGCCAGGGATTCCCCATCCCAGTGAGGAGAGAGGCTCTTCCTGTCCCAGTGTTGCAGTTGGATCTGGACCAGGAGTACCAGGGAACATTTTCCTGTTTCAAGTCTCATGTTCCCAAATTCCCAAAGCTTTTTCATTGAGGAAAACCTTCCCAGTGTCTATGCAAATTCAGGAAGGGAATGAAAACCAAATCAGCTACACCTGCAGAGACACAGGAGGGGACTGACTGCCTGGCCTCAGCACAGGCTCTCCTCTGGAATCCAGTGGGATTGGATCTGGGTTTGGAACAAAACCAAGGAAAGCTGGAGAGCTGAAAACTGCTCTGAGTCTGTCCTCAGACTTGCTGAGGCTGCAGATCCCCCCAGAGCTGGGAGTTTCCTATCCAGCTGCTGGGATGGGCAGCAGGGCAGGGAAGGATGCAGGGCAGGAGCATCCCTGGAGCTCCATCCCTGCCATTACAAATCCTGCTCCATCCCTTCAGCTCCATCCCTACCAATCTAACTCCTGCTCCATCCCTGCCATTTCAAATCCTGCTGCATCCCTGCAGCTCCATCTCTGGAGCTTCATCCCTGGGCCCTCATGCCCCTGTGACCCTGCAGCTTTATCCTCGCCATCCATCCCTGGGATTCCATCCTTGCTGCTCCATCCCTGCTGCTCCATCTGTGCCTCTCCACCCCCGTGGCTCCATCCCTGTGCAATCTCCAGCCCAGCTCTGCAGCTTGGAGGGCTCGGGATTCTCCTAAAACAGAGCCACACATCGGGATGATGCTTCGGAGCGTTTGAAATTTGACCACCGCGAAGGAAAGGATGAGGGAACCCAAAAAAAAAAAAAAAAAAGAAGGGTTAATGTGAAAATAATAAATTGCAAACATTCCTGTGGTGGAAGTGGATTCTCTCCTCCTTTTATCCCTGCATATTGTCCTCGCAGCAGCCGTCTGTGAAATTGCACTGTTATTGAAGTAATTCTGGGGGTAATTAGAGTTAATAATTCAGTATTTTATTTCTATTCTCCAGTTACTGCAGGGGGAAAAACACACATATCCATAATCCAGGGAGCAAAGGCGCAGTTTTCCGTTTCATGGCAAATATAGCTTTGGTTGGGTCCAATCCTTCCCCGTGCCCACCCACAGCCCACGGCACCCACTTCCTGCTGCTCCCTGCCTGGGGAATTCCAGCCCCATGGACATTCCACAGCCCTTGGAGCATCCTCGGGTGGGAGCAGGGAAAGAGGGTCATTCAAGCGCTCACAGGGTCAGCTGGGGTCCCTGTGAGGAGCTGCCTGATCCCAGGATCCCTGTGAGGGAATTCTGATCCTGGGATCTCTGTGAGGGAATTCCCGATCCCAGGATCCCTGTGTGGGAATGCCTGATCCTGTGATCCCCGTGAGGCAATGCCCAATCCCGGGATCCCTGTGAGGGAATGCCTGATCCCAGGATCCCCATAAGGGAATGCCTGATCCCAGGATCCTTTGTGGGAATGCCCAATCCCAGGATCCCTGTGAGGTGCTTCCCAAACCCTGTGGGCACCCACAGGGTGCCAGGACCCGGTCACCACCTCCTCACATTTCCCCCTTTGAAACATTAAAGGAGTTTCCGTTCAATTATTTGGAATTAAGTTTGGCAGCAGAGCCCTTTGGGAGGGATCAGATTGATTTCCTCAGTGAAATGACTTCGGAGAGGACTCGGGCTGGCTCCTCGTGCTAATTATCCCAGGCAATAATTAAGCCGTCAGCAGTTGGGGGCTGGGGCTTTATCTGGGGAGGGAAGGGGAAGGTGAGCCCACCCCAGGGGCTCAGCCCGGCCCAGGGCTGGGCTCAGCCTCTCCAAACAGGATTAGGGCAGGAGACAGACCCAGTGCAGGAGTTATTAGAGCAGGAAATTTCAAATTATATGGAAATAATCTTCGGAGTGCGAGTTTATTTTGGAACTTTAGACTTAATAATTCAGCACTTCTGGGATTTGGCATGTGAAGTGACAAAGATTAAAGGCGTATTGTCAGGTTCACAATTCCGGGTTTTCCAGCGTCCTGGGCTTTACCTGGGTTACAAACACAGCGGGATGGGATGATCCTCATGGATTCCCTCAGCGTGGAAGTTCCTGGGCTCCCTGCGGAGCTGCAGGGATTTCAGAGCCCAGACAGTGCTGGAGCAAGGGCTCAGATTACCAAAATGAAAATATTCCTCAGAACATGTGCTAGCACATTATGAAGTCTAATCATAAATAATTAAAACTTAGCTACACTTGTCAAATAAATGAACAAAGTACAGTTTGTGCTGCATTATCCTCGCCTTCCCCCGCCGCTGTTTGTCACCAGCTCCTCGAACCGGGCAGACTATTTATAGCAAAACACTTATTCCGAGCATTTTGCCCTTTTTTTTTTTTTTTTTTTTTCCTTTCTTCCTGCCTGGGAATTGTTCAGGAACAGCCTCTGATTCTTTACTTATTTCTCCACTCTCCATAATTGCTACAAATCCGTTTCATGTGCATTGACTCCAGTGCTGGGGTTGATTGCAAACAGCTCCCAGCACATCCCAGCACTGGGTTTGCTGCTTCCAGCTTTGGGATTGCTGTTTCAGCCCCCAGTGCCACAGGGAGGGAGCAGAGCCAGGGTTTACCTGGAAGCTGCTGGAGGGCATTGAACTCTTTGGTCTTAGAGAGGTTTTCATTTTGTAGGAGCGGCGCTGCTGTGACCCCACAGTTATTGGAGATGGGAAAGAGGGCAAAGATGGTATAAAGAGATACCCTGGTTTATTGCTGAGGTGTGTGAGGGAAGAGAGATGCAAATTCCTGCATTTATTTTTAATAGTGGTGGAGATTGGGAGAACAAATTCCCACTTCGTGTCATGTTTTGTAACAGGGAGGAACGGAATTCTTATTTCAGTGTTTGGTACGGAGGAGGAGTTGGAGGGTAAATAAGTCTGTTGATATTTCAGACTTTGTACGGAAGATTTCAGAAGGGTTTGTTTATAGAGAACCAAGGAATCATAAAATGAATCACAAAATCCTAGAGTGAATCACAGGAGAGTTTTGGTTGGAAGGGACCTAAAAGTCCATCCAGTGCCAGCCCCTGCCACGGAGAGGGACATCCACCACTGGGCCAGCTTGCTCCAAACCCCATCCAACCTGTCCTGGAGCACTTCCAGAATACAAACCCTTCACCTCACAGGTCATGTTTGCCTCCCCTTGCTGTTGGGGAGGTGGCCAGGGCTCCCCATTCCCACCAGGGATCCAAGTCCAGCACAGACTCCTGCTCCAGCTGCACCAAGCTCAGCCTGTCCACGAGAAGCAGCATCTCCAGGGACAGCTCTCCCTTGTCCATGGGGCAGGTTCAGCCCCCCCAGCCCATTCCCCATCCCTCCAGACTCTCAGCTCCGGGCCCGGGAAGCAGTGCTGGCTCAGGGCATGGCTGCTGTGGCCATTGGGGCAGGATTTTACATGACCCAACAGCTCTTTGTGGCTGCTTTTATGGCAAATATGCACAACGAGATACTGGGGCTGGGGAGAAAAGGAGTTCAGAGCCAGCGTGAGCCTTCAGGTGGTTCCTCGTTCCCGGGCTGGGTTATTTTCCTACAGAATTATATTGCTTTGGTTGGGGATTTTTTAATAAAGGAGAAATCACCTTCAAAGCAGCGTTTCTGTTAACCCTTTGCTGCCTGTGAGCCAGAGCCAAGGGTGGTTCCAGCATGGAATGAGGCACTGGGGCAACAATGGGGGTTTTGGCAGGAAAAGGTGAGGGAGAATCCCTGAAAAAATCACCTCCAAAAAACTCAAACACCCCAAGCTTCCACACTGGCCTCTGCTGCTGGGGGACCATTGGAGCATCCAAGACAAGGACAGTGAGAATCTTGGCCAGCCGAGGTGCGATGGGACCATGGAGAACTGCCACAGTTTCAGTGTCAGTTTTCAGTTTTACAAAAAAAACAAAAAAACCTTGTAAATAAAATCCAGTAAAAGAAAACAAAACCAATTCAAGGCACTCTTCTGATAAACCAGAAGATGAACAAGGCAGTGTCTGGGGGAGAAACCTCTTCCACTGCAGTGTTCCAGATGCTTCCCTGGTGGCAGGACGGGGCGCTGTGGGATGAGGTGGCACTGCCAGCTCTGCCCTGGCTGCTGCCAGTGACTCAGGGGACGGAGCCAGCCGGGCTCACCTTGCCCAGGGGGGATGTCTGCTAGCTCAGCTCCCGCAGGGAAGCGCAGAGCCCATCACCCCCAACCAGCGGCCCCGAGAGCGGCGCTGGGGGTGGGGGAGATGAAAGCGGGGCACGGGAGGCACCCCCAGACAGCGGGGGCCGCACCCCGAGCCCTCCCTTCCGCCCCGCGGCCACACCCAGCCCGAGACAAAGAGCCTGAGCAGGAATTTGTCCCGGGGCTGGTGTCTCGTCAGGGCTTCGTCATTCCGGCCTCGTCTGGGATGTGCTCGGCTCACGGGAATTTTCCAGCCGGGGCTCGGGGGGAACGTGGCACCTCGCACCTCCCGCATCCCGCGGGATGCTCCGCTCCCGCTCCGCAGTCCCCGCTCCCCCCTCTCCTGCCCCATCTCCCCAGGTCCAGGCAGGCAGCTCCCGGAATTCTCCTGGCATTTCTGCGGCGGCGCTGCCCCCGAGGGAGCCGGGGGCCTTCCCGCTCTGCGGTTCCCGAGGTCAGGAATCGGAGGGAATCACGACCCAGCTCCCGGGAGCGCCAGCGCCCAGCGCCGCTCCGGGCTCAGCCATGCCAAGGGATTTGGGAGGATTTTAGGCCTTTCTGTGTCTTTCCTAAACGCAGAAAATGAAGAGGCACTTAAGAATCTGCTGTTTATATTGAAAGCCAAAATCCCTTTAGAATTTAATCTCCCGGTGATGGATTTAATACTGTTACAGACAGGCGAGTTCTTTTTATATCACGGGGGTGCTGGGAACTCTTTGAAGCAGGATTTTGTTGCAAACAGGGTATTTGTCCCCAAGGCCCTGTCACGGTGATGTCTGGAGCTGTGGGTGACAGAGTGGCCAGGCAGGGGAGGTGCCACAGGGGACATTCCTGCACTGTGGCACTCAGAGGTCACACTGTGGCTCCCTGGGGTGCACGGTGACACCTCAGAGCATGTGGTGGCACCTCGGGGTACACGCCAGAGACCATCCCTGCCAGGAACAGGCTTTTGCTCTGCCCAAGGCTCCTGGAATTCCAGTTTTCCCAGGGAGGTGGGTGATGCTCCGGCTCAGCAGACGCAGCCCTGGCACAGGGAGCTGCTCCCAGGGCCCTGCTGGATGCGTGGCTGCCACTCTGGGATTCTCACTTCCTCTCTAACATAAAAGCAATCCTTTAAACTATAAAAAATACCCCATCCTTTACATTTCCAGCGAAAAGGGGGTGGCCCAAAGGTCGGGCCTGCAGCAGCAGAGCTCCCCGGCCCTGCTGAATCAGCCCTGGCTCAGAGGAAGCACCCTCTGAATCACCGGCCCGGTGCCGCGAGTGCCGGCCCGGCTCCCACCGCTCCCACCGCTCCGGCTGACCCAGTTCCCACCTGAGGAGCCGGGGAGATTTTCCACCCCGGCCACCGCTGCCGACACCGCGCCCGCGGGCGAGGGAGGGCTGAGCTCATCCTGACGCGATGGGAGGCGATGGATGAGGGAGCGGGAAGGGGACAGAGCCGCGGGGTGGTCCCTGGCCTTGCTGCACGCACCGGGGGATGCTGCCCGCCACCACCGCGGGGGAAGAAAACCAAGCACGGAGGGCTGGAGGGAATAAAGACACATCCAGCCCTCCGTCCCAAATCGGCCCCGTGCCCTCGCAGTGGGACGCTGCTCGCCCTCACCCTGGGGCACCCCCGAGCCCGGGAGGAGCCGGGCAGGTTCTCTGTGTGCTCCTGGAACCTCGCGAGCGTCCCCGGCAGCTGAGCCGAGCTCCCGCCCCTCCTCGGCAATAAACCTGCCGGCAGGAGTCATTGACCTTGTCCCCATCTTTCAGCTGCTGTTCCAGGAGACCGAGAGGGGACACACAAGGTCACTGTCTCTCGCCGGCAGCGGCTGAGTGGCCGTTTCATCACCGAGGAATAGGCTGGTGCTGAAGAGCGCCCGGGCCGGGGAAAGTAGCTGACAGACGGGCGGGGGGGCTGGGACAGCGGGGAGGGGGCGGAGGGGGCTGCGGGAAAGCTGAGACACTTTGTCCTTATCCAAGCCCCCTTTTAAGGTCCTGCCCCGTGGGGCGCCCTGACGCAGCCCGGCCGTGGGGCACAAGGGGTTCATCCCCGCCCAGCTCCTTCCCCTGCCCGGAAAAAGTAGTTTCAGCCTCAAACCCCTTCTGACGTTTCCCTGAGCATTGGAGCTTCCCGTCGGAAGCTGCCTCGCTACCATGCATCTGTCTCGCTGGAGACTTTCTGGAATGACGTGCTCGAAAGAGCTGTCAGATTTGGTTAAAATTAGGCAGCAGACTCCAAGTTATTACTGGAGGACAGATGGACACTCTGGGGGTGCGGCGTGTGCCCAGCAGCGCTGGAAAACCGAGCCCCAGCCACCGCCGAGAGACGGGGCTGGGAGGGGCCAGGGCCGGGGACTGAGGGGGACTGTGAGACACGCCGGGCTGGCCCTGGCAGATGGTGTCTGTGGCACAGGGGCTGGAAATTGGGCTGAAACCTGTCCTGGGGGGAGCTGGCTCCGCGCCGGCCCGGCGGAGCCTTGGGCTGATGCTTTTCCAGCCGGGGAACGGAGCCATGGCTCCAGCGCGGAGGATGCTCCTGAAATCCTTCAGAGAGGAGCGAGAGAGTGGCCACCACCCAGCCTGGCAGCCCTTCAGCAGCCGCCCTCAAGGAGAGAACAAACTGCTCAGCAGAAAAGCTGTCATTCGAGAAGGAGACCATAACCTCCTCCTGTTCCCCGCCGGCCGCGGGACGGGAAGGACAAATCCCGTGTCCGGCAGTGCCCTTGGGCAGGCAGCGTGTTCTGAGCATCCTGCTCTCCAGGGCCTGAGCGAAGCTGCTCAGGAGGCACGGGGCAAGGAACAAGGGAGCGTCGTGACAGCCCGCCCCAGCTGGAAAATCCCTCCCTGCGCTGGAACTGCCGAAAATCCCGACACTCCCCCCAGGAGGGACTGCAGGGGTTCGGGGCAGGGGCAGGCTCTGTCTCAGGGTCAGTTCTCCCCTCTCCCAGACCCTGCCGTCTCCCCCGACGCTGGCCTGTCCCTGAGCCCATATCCATCCCATCCATCCCGGTGGGCACTCCCGGGGCTGCTCTGCCTCGCAGGCAGGTAATTACCGTGTCCCCGAATTGGCTGTAATGAGCCCAGGTGCTCGTTTGCCATCCAAGCAATTTGCTGGCAGATCTTCCAGCAGGAGCCGAGTCCCAGGGAAGGGGCCGGGAGTGCGGCTGTGCCGGTGATGGATGCGCAGGACTCGGGAGCAAAATTATCTCCTCCGGGAGGGGAAGGGAAACAGCAGATGAAGAAAAGGGGTTGGGAGTGAGGGGAAGGAAGAGACAAAGGAAGGAAAGGAGTAGTGAAGGGGACAGGTGGTGGTGGAGGAGTAGGGAGGGCCGGGAGCTCTCTGGGAGAGCTGAGGGATGCACTGACATTCCTGCGGGTGACATTCCCTGTGCGTGACAATCCGGGCTGTCCCATGCTCAGCCCTGGCTCCCAGCCCTGCAAGGCCAGAGCTCTGTTCTCGGATACCAGGGGTGTAGGGATAAAAACCCACCATAATTCACACGAAAATGAATCAACTCCCTCCAGGTCTTTCAGGCTGAGTCAGATTCCTGATAAATTTCCCTGTGTTTGATGTTTTCATGTCCAGCAGCACAAATGCCTCCATAAAATTCCAGTCCTTAAAGAAGACCTGTAGGAAAGGTGGGGACAGCGATTTGGGCAGGGACTGCTTGAACAGGCCAAGGGGAAGTGGTTTAAAATTAAAAAGGGAAGATTTAGATTGGATATAAGGAAAGATTTTTTTTCTGATGAGGGTGGTGAGATCACCTGAGGCTGCCCAGAGAAGCTGCCCCATCCCTGGAAATGTCCAAGGCCAGGTTGGATGAGGCTTGGAGCAACCTGGGCTAGTGGAAGGTGTCCCTGCCCATGACAGGGGTTGAATGAAATTGCCTTTAAAGTCCTTTTTCGAACCACACCATTCCATGATTTCTTTGAAATCGACTGAGCTCCTTTCCAGACCCTGTCAGGCTCCTTTCCCCAGGGGCTGCTCCAAACTTCCACCCATCACCTGGTCAGAACCTTTCCCTAATTCCCGCCCTTAATTAATTCCTCACCAATTTAGAAACATTTGATCTCGTACTGATATAACCACTGGAGTTAAATGCCTTCCCTCCCTCTTTGTCTTTTGCTCCCCCCGATTTCCGGGGGGATCCTTCTGTCTCTTCCCAAGCTCCATTGTGTGGAGCTGAGCAAACCTCTGTACCTGCATCCCCTGTCACCAGGCAGCTCCGGTGACACAGAGCCTGGAATCAGCTCCCTGAGCCACAGGCAGGCGCCTGCAGCAGCCCAGGCTCAGCAGGGTCAGGTCCGAAGTTGCTCTGAGCATTTACTGCCCTAGTTCTGCTCGGCACACTTATCTCATTTGCAGCTGGGCAGCTGATCCAAATGTGAATGTACCCAAAACGGCCAGTTCAGCATCCCTGCTCCCTGGAATGGGGCTTTTCCTCATGCCTGCACTGCAGAACAAGGGATTGGAGCTAACGGAGGGCTGGGGAAGGCCCAGGCAGAGATAAAACACTATTAAAAAAACCAAATTATCTAAATGTTAAGGGAGGAAAAACTTAATATATTAAATGTAAATCTATTTTTGTTACATCTGTTCAGATCCTTTAAGGAGCTTTAGGACAGCTGTTCCTATATCCCATTTAATCTTGATGTTATTGTAATGAGCTAAGACTTGGGGGCTGAGCTGATTGTCTCTCCATGCGAATTCCTGAGCACCAGTGAAAATGCTGCTCCCAGCCTGGAGCCACTTCCCCAGCTCCCATCCCAGGGATGGCTCTGGGTTTTTCCAGGCCAGGAGGGGCTTTGTCAGCCAGCAGCGCCTGGAAGCCCAGGGGACACAGCGGGAGACTCCAGGCCTGGCAGATGGAATTGGTCCCCCCCACCAGTGCCCGGGGCCGAGCTCCAGCCCCACTCCCGCTCCTGCAGGCAGGGAGGGCAGGGCAGGGCAGGGAAGGCAGAGCTGCAGCCGGGTGCCTGTCCCAGCCTGCATGCCCAGCACACCCTGGGGGCCGGGGCTGAGCCCCCCACCCTCCATCTATCCCCTCCTTCCGCCCCCCCCTTGTTCCGTCGCCCCTCCTGCGCCAAGCCGCGGCTGCTCCTCCGATTTCCCTGCCCCGAGTTGTCATGTCCCCCTTTGCTCCTCAGCTCTTCCTCCACTTTGCTGGCAGAGTTATTCCTCTGACATGAGAGGCTTTGTTTTTAATTTCCTAAATTACAGCATAATTTAGGCTAATTATTGCTTTGTCCCTCTGATCTTATTAAACCTTTAATCCCTCGGTGATTCCCCACCCAGAGCAAAGTCTGCTTTTCTCACATTCACTCCTGCTCTGGGTCTGCTCTTGCCTCTTGCCCGGGGCGGCCTCACCTCCCAAACCGGCTGCCGATGCCCTGGATATTCCCTGGCTGGCTCCCTGTCCCTCCAGTGCCATGGGATGCCCTTCCACAGGCAGAGAGGGCAGGAGCCCCTCAGGAGGGATGTGCCACCCTAGGCTGGCTGAGATTCCTGTCACTGGAGTTTTAAACCTCCCTGTTTTTTTCCTGTGGGTTGGCGTCCAGCTGCCTTTTGATCCCAAGGAGTGGGATCACATCCCACTGAACTCCATGGAGACCTCACTCCTCCTGTCTCCAGCTGGGTCCAGGCCAGGCTGGACAAGGTTTGGTCCAGTGGAAGGTGTCCCATGGCAGGGAGTGGGAGCAGATGAGTTTTAAGGTCCCTTCAAACCCAAACCATTCTGGGAGTCTATGATGGGCAGCCTCTGGCAGGGATTCCCTCCTCACCAAGTCTGCAAACAACTTCTAATAACCCCTTCCTGCCCCCCACCCTGTTATTATTGACTTCCAAAGTCTGCAAGGCTCCTGTGGGCACCATCTTCCCAAGGTTCCCGAGGGTATTCCATGCTGGGATGTGCAGAGAGTGTCACCCATCTGTGGGCACCCGGGCTCACCCGAATCTCTGCTTCCCAAGGAACGAGCCACAGGAGGAGGGGAACCAGCCTTAAGCTGTGCCAGGGGAGGTTTAGTTGGATACCGGGAAAATTTTGTCATGGAAAACGTTGTCAAGGCCTGGCACAGGCTGCCCAGGAGAGTGGGGGATTTAAGAGACCTGGGGATGTGGCACTTGGGGACACAATCAGAGGTGGCCTTGGCAGCACTGGGGAATGGTTGGACTCGAGGATCTCGGAGAGCTTTTCCCTCAGGTGACCCCCAGATGGATCCAGCCAAGGAATGCTCACCTTCATTTGCTTGGGCAAAACAGATGATGGAAATTTACTTTTTATAGCTACAAAGTTGAAGGATTTTCTGACCACAGGCTGCAAAAATCCCCTTAATGAAGCCCCAGAGCTCTCCGGGGCTTTGGGAAGAGCTCTGGCCCCCAGCCCCCCTTCTCCACTTGAAGTATTGTTTCTGTCTTGAGTCTCCTGCCAAGAATCTCTTCAGCTCTGCAGCTGGATTTGATACAGGGGTGGGGAGAGAAGCTTAATCACAGCACTAAAGAGAGAAGCAGCTCTGGGGGAGTCTTTCAAGGAGCGGAGTTGAAAGAGTCTCTGAGAACGAAGGGGCTCCCACTTGCACTGCCCAAACAGGGGGAAAAAACCCACCCCAAACAAAACCTCGCCCAGGCTTTGCTGCCTTAATTCATCACAGGGCCTGGATTAAAAGTAGGTCATTAAAGCAGCTGCGGGAAGGCTGAGGGCAGCCCTGCCCGTGGCACTGAGCTGATGGTGGTAAATCACAGCCCCGCCGAGGCTCCCGTGCCTGGACAGCAGCCCAGTTCCCAGCTGGATTTGAGAGGCACCGCAGCAGCCCCAGCCCTGGGAGGAGGCACAGAGCCGGCACAGCCCCGGAGACCTTCTGGCATCCACCAGGATCAGGAGGAGGTGGGGGAGATGAAGGGATCCGCTGGGACTGAGCGGTGGAGGCGGGACAAGGATGCCCTGACCCGGCTTTGAGGATGGAGCTGGTGATCCAGAGAGAGCTGGGACACTGCTGGCTCCCCATGTCCTGCTCACCTGGATGGGGCTTGGAGCACCCTGGGTTAGTGGGAGGGGGGCTTGGAGCACCCTGGGTTAGTGGGAAGGATCCCTGCCATGGCAGGGGGGTGGGGAATGGGATAAGCTTCGAGGTGTTGGGAAAGATGAAAGTTTAACAGGGAAATTTTACAGATATGAATGCTTAGCAGAAGGTTCTCTAGAAATGAAAGCAAGTTTTGATAGAGAAGAACAAAAGATGTCTGAAAATAAAAGATGGCTGAGCTAGTGGTCACTGGACAAAGGTTGAGAGGAGCTGGAAAGAGATTTTATGGCTAAGAGCAAAAGATAAGTTGTCTACAAACAAAAGCATGTTTTTACCAAGTAAAGATAAATCTCAAAAAGCACAGGCAAACAGAAAACACGTTTTTACCAAGTAAGAAGAATTTTCCACTGCAGAAAAAACAGAAAAACAAGCTTAAAATATAACATACTAACTCATGTGCTTGGTTAAACATTTAACATATTACCATAATATGGTAATATTAATAATTCTGATAGGCTATAGGTAATAGCAGAGGTAATGTGTATGATGTTAATTGGCTGTTATGTATTAAGATATTTAGCAAAGAAAAATATCTAATGCACTGTAACCAGAACAAAAGGGGCTCCAGGCAGCCTTAGGCTGGAGCTGACAGCTCACAGGTGTGGCTCTGCACCCAGGACCCCAAATTGCTGTAACTTCTTCTATGCAATAAATACATTTTTAAAGAGTATCTGGAGTCCCACATCTCTCATCTCAGGCTCTTACATTAAGACCTCTCCCGAGTGAAACTATTCCAGGATTCTATAATTCTATTCCCTGGCATTGACAAAAGCTGTTGCCCAGAATTGGAGGATGGGTTGAGGGACGCTGGTCCCTCCTCGCAAGATGCCTGGCACCAGTAATTATTTCCAGCTCAAATGAACTCCAGCTTTGGTGCTGCCCTCACCCAGGACCAGCAGCATTCAAATCCCAGAGAATCTGGGACAGAATCCATTCAAATCCCAGAGAATCTGGGACAGAATCTCTTCTGCTGCCCCCAGAATTGCTGCAAGACTAGGGCTGCCCTTCCCACAGCCACACGATCCCTTTCTTCCCTCTCTGTGCCTCCTCCTGGGGCTCCCCTGCATCCATCCTGCCCTGAGGATACCTGGAGGGATTAATGCCAGAATCCTGCCCTGGCACCATCCATCCTGGGAGCAGCTCCAGCAGGAGGGCAGGCTCAGAGGGTGACAGCAGAGCAGCACCTGGCTCTACCATGTCCCTTATTGCCACTGGAATTTTTGTGTCCCAGAAAGGACTGTGGCACCTTTGCAGCTTGAAAAAGCCGAGGGGGGAATGTATTCCCTGTGGTCCTGTGATGGGATTGGCACCTTCCCCCCACAGGGGGCTGTGGCCACATACAGAGAATGTCACAGCTCCTCTTCTCCCGGGATGAGCAGAATCCCAGGGAGCACCAAAGGGAGAGGAGAGTGGGGGAGGGAGAGGACAGTGGGGGGAGATAATCCTAGATTAATAATAATAATAATAATAATAATAATAATAATAGTAATAAACTGTTTGCCTCAGCCACAGAAAGAAGTGCCTGTCGGAAGCCATCAGCTGTGGCTCCCCAATCCAGACTCGGTGGAGCTGCAGCGATCAGAGGAGAGGCTGACATTCTCAGTAACGCTGGTGACAGTGAGCACAGAGCCGCGGGAGGTGCAGGAGCTGCCACACCTCTCAGGGCTGCTCCAGGTCTCTCACCCTCCTCACCACACGCTGCAGCCCTGGGCTCCTGCTGAGCGCCGAGATTTGCCATGAAAGCTCCCGGGTGGATGTTCCCGGGGCTCAGGAATCCACAGGAGTGGTGGGTCCTGGATGCTCCAGCTGGGAGCTGGACCCACTGACAGATGGATGAGTCCCCGCGGCACAGATGGGCACCACGGCACGAGGTGTGTCCAAGTGGGAGCATCCCGCTCCTCCCCTCGCCCAGGGATGCCAGCAAAGGTGGGGTCACCCTGTCCTGGGACGAGATTACTCCCCGAATCCCCCTTGCCAGTGCCAAGAGGACCCAGCCCTCTCCCCCACCCCCCGTGCACGTGCAAGACATCCCGGGTGTGGAGAGAGGATCCAGCCCGCTCCAAACCAGGCTGACTCCCGCCGTCTTCCAGGTGGCCGAGCCACCAGCCAAGGAGGATGCTGAGATCTGCAGGACCCTTCTGCTCTTCCCGGAAGGATCCCGCAGCCTCCCACCAGGCCCGAGCATTTGGAGGCCGTGGAGGAGGAGGCTGTGGGGGGCTCTCCATGCCCAGTGCCATCCTCCAGTCCCCACCGTGGGGGACACGGCCCCTTCCCGCCCCCTGCCAGCTGATGGCTTGTCCCGTGGCCAGCGGGACGGGGCTGCCTCCGGTGAATATTTCATGCCAAGTCCAACCGGGCATTGAAGATCTTCAGCTGGCCATGAGCATCCCCCTCACCATCCCAGCTCCCAGCTCCGCGCCTGCCGGCAGCCTGGGGCTGGAGGATGTGGGGACGGGGAGGATGGAAATGGCTCCAAACGCTTCCCTGAACCTGGAATGGCTTGGAGGTGTCTCTATCCCAGTCTGGGAGGGTGATCCCTGCCTGGCTCGGGGGTCTCTCCGGACCGGAGCTGTGCCAGGGCTCCAGCACTCCAGGAGCGCCGACAATAGCGAGGAAGAGCCGGCTCTGCTGGCGCCGCGGATCCTGGGCTGCCGGACTCGCCACCCACGGCACAAAAGCAATTAAAAGTTGCACACAGAGTCCACAGAGAAGAATGAGGACACGTAGCTGTGTCACCATCGCTCCGTTCACGCCTGTCACACCAGCCCAGCCGGTCCCGGGGGACTCAGCCGGCACAGGGATGCCTGGGAGCTGCTCCAGCAGGGCCAGGATCTGGGAAGCATGGAGAAGCAGGGAAAAGGAGGTCTTGGACAAGCAAAACTTCCTCCCCCGCCATCCTCTTCGTCAGCCACGGCTCGCTGCTCCCAGCCCATAAGGGCAGTGACCGGCAGAGCATCCGCAGCGACCGGCGCGGCGTCCCCGCGGAAAACCCCGCGGAGCGGAGCGGGGAGCGGGGCGAGGCAAGGCGGTGTCCGGGGGAGGGTCCCGGCCCCCGCAGCCCCCGGCCCTCCCCAGCACAGCCCATTGTGTAACGCGGCCGGGCCGTCAGGACACATCTCGTCAGCCGCTCCCGGAGGCGGCGGCTGCCAGGACACATCAGGCAGCGCCGGCGGTGCCCGAGCCGCGCTCGGAGCAGGCAGGGACAGCGGGAAGGAAGCGGAGCAGGGGGCAGGGACACCCGGGGGAAGGAAGGGGAGCAGGGCACAAGGCTCAGCTCACACCAGAACCCCCCGTGTGTTCCCCTTGGAGAGTCACCCGCCGCCCAGAATGGACACAGAATGTTGGAATTATTGGAAAAGACCTCGGAGATCTTCCAGAGCGCCCTGGGGAGAGGGTGAGCGGCTGGTGGAGCTGGACACATCCCTAGGGAGCTCCTTGCCATGGCTTCCCCTTGGCTTTGCGGCTGGAAAGTCCTCCCAGCCTCCCACACACACACACACACAAAAACCCTAAAAATCCTGAAAAATCCTAAAGCACACATCCCAAAAACAACCGACCGCCCCACAAGGGTCTGTCCATGGGGAGTGATCGCTCTTCCTGCTGGTGGGTAACAGGAAAGTGCTGGAGAAAAACCCACTGTAACAAGAAGTGTGAAAATAACGGATTTGGGGTTTTCTTCAACGAGCAAATAATAACAAAACCCAAATCATTTCAAGGATCCCAGAACAAACAAGAAACACCACAAAAGCAAAAGCCGTGGTCTGCACAAGGATAAACAAACAATCCCACGTTAAATACAGCCAGAGAAAAGGCCAAGTTTGTTTGGGAAGGCAGAGTTAGGTTGGAAAAAATGTTTTTAAAAGTGCTCCCTGTGGCTTCACCTGATCTCCCAGCTCTGACTCCAAAGGCAAAGCCAAAATATTTGATTTAAAAAATGTCGAAGTGAGACATTTTTATATTTTTAAAAATCCATTCTTTTGGCCCCGTACCCAGAACGAATGAATAGTCCAGGCCAGTCCAAAACTGCGTATTTTTTGTTGAGCACAGCATTAATCGGACACGTTTCACCCCACTCTGGTAGAAACAAAGCGACCACGGCAGAGCCAATTCCAGGTTTGGTGCTGGAACTGGGGAGCTGCGCACGGGATACTGGGCAGGACCAGCCTGCCCAGCAGACATAGCAAAGTGGGAAATGTTAATTATGGGACTTCTAGGGTAAACCCATTCCTTTAAAAACCTGCTGGAGGGAAGGAATGGTTTCCCCGTTTTGGAGGGTGAGAGCCAAGCTCTCCCAGGTCCCTTCACTGCTCCACCAGCTCCGGGCTGAGCTGGGAGCATTCCCGGCTGCCTGCTCCTGGCTGTATGAATCCCACGCTGCTGACGAGCCTTTTGCTCCGCCAGCATCCCCTGATGCTGGAGACGGGAGGGGCTCCACCCCCGAGCTGCCCATCCTGGCTGGAAAACCCCACCCGCAGCGCGAGCAGCCCCGGTGCCGGGTCAGGGTGATCCAAAGGGTCCAGCTGCAAGTCCTGGTCCAGATGTTTTCCTCGTCCTGGGTCTCCGCAGACCCCGCCGAGCTCCAGCTCCGTCCCTGCGGGGCCGCGGGGCCTCCCCCGGCTGCGGCCGCGCTCCGGCCACTCTCCGTGCTTGGCTGCACTCCCTGAAAGGGCCTTTCTCTCGAATTCAGGGCAGGATTCGCCCGCCCGTCCCTTCCCCGACACTCACCGGCAGCCAGCGGTGACGCGGGAAGAGCGGAGGGAGCACGGGATGCGGAGGGGCCAGAGCATCTCACGGAGCATCCCACGGAGCATCTCATGGAGCATCCCATGGAGCATCCCATGGAGCATCCCACAGAGTATTCCATGAAGTATTCCATGGAGCATCCCACAGAGTGTCCCATGGAGTATCCCACAGATCATCTCCTGGCAGGGCACACCTGAGACCCACAGTTGCTCCTGGAGAGCCTTTTTGGCTCCTGCCAAGCCCCCTGCCCATCCCCAGCTGAATGAGGGGTTCCAACACCCAAATGGCATTCCTGGTGGGAATTCCTGCATCCCACTCACATGCACAGGGGCTCTGTGCCTGGAAATCCACCTCCAGCAGCTGGGGTCACCGGGAAGGTGCAAAACTGACTGGGAAACCCTGCAGGATTTTCTTCTCTGAAAGGGTGGTCAGGCCCTGGAAAGTGTCCCAAACCAAACACATGTGGAGGTGACACTTGGGGATGCAGCAGTTCTGAGAGAACAGTTGGACTCCACAATCTCAGCGGGATTTTCCCACCTTAATGATTCTGTGATCCTGTGATAAGACACGGAATAAAATCCCCACCCCCCCAGGATTCACTGCTGCCTGAGCTGTGAGTGAGGTGTTCACAGCCGGGATTTCCTGGGATTCAGGATGAACTCCTCGGGTCCCTGGCCCTGCACTGCACACCCCCCAGCCCTCTGCACCCCCAAGGACACCCAGGCTCATCTTTCGTGGTTATTAGGAGCTAATTACCCCTCTGTTGGTTTTGAGAAGGATCACGGGATGTTTGGAGGCTCAGCCTTCCTTAACCCTTTCCCCCCCAGGCTGGGACGGGTTTCCGGGTGACCCGGGGGGCCGCAGACACTGCGCCTTTGTTCGGCTGCTCCGGCTGCCGGGATATCGGGATATCGCCTTACGAGCCGAGCGCTCCGGCCCCACTCCCGCGTCCAAGAGCAGCAAAGCCCAGCCGGCACCGGGATTATTGTTGGAAGCCCAGGGAGGGCGAGGAGAGGTGTCAGACTCTGGCAGGGCTGCGGCCGGGGGGAGGTGGGATGGACACCCCGGCAGGACCCACCCCAGCTTGCTCAGAGCTGCCTTCTCCCGCTGGGATGAGGCTCAACCTCTTCCCCGGCCTCATGGTCTCCTCAACCCGCCTGGGATCCAGCCCCTGCAGGTGCCCCCAGCCTGGCCCTGTAAAGTCCATAATTAATGACCAATCCCATTTTACAGCAAGCAGGGGGAAGCCACAGCTCATCCCGCATCGTCCTCCCGAGCTGCTCTCTCGTTTCCAGGCAGGACGAAGTGATGGATGCAGGATGGGAGCTGCTGTCCTTCCAAGTTCCTGCAGCCCCGGCACTGGAGCAAGCTGGGCACTGGCACAGCACAGCTGGGGGGACACCAGGGGTCCCACGGGGACAGCAGCCATGGGAGGCCTCCAACCCATTTTTCATTTTTCCAAGGGCAGCTTTCCCCGCTGGGGCTCGGGCAGCTGGAAAACTCCTTCGTTGATGCAAAGGGAAATAACCCCACAGGCAGCTTCCTCTGCTCTGCTGTGGGTTCACCAGATGCTTCATCTCCCCAGATATTCCCTGTATCCCTCCCCACCTCCATCTGCACCAGGAGAAGCCCCTCTCCAGCTGGGACACCCCTGGGCACCCCAGAAAGCCCCAAACAGAGCTGACACCCCCACAGCACCCCATCTCCTGCCCCTGCTGTAGAGATGATCCCACCCCAGCTCTCAGCAGCATCCAGGGCTTTTTCCACCCTGCTCCAGACACCAGCTGGGCCATATCCCCACCTGAGCTCCTCCAGCCCCCAGGTGGAGGAGAGCAGAGCCCGCCCCAGCCCTTTGGAGTCTCCAGCTCGCTTTTCCTTCTGGCTCAGCTTCCCTACAAAGACCCCAGAGCCACAGCCAGAGCCAATTTCCAGCAGGAACCTGGCGCTGGGCTTGCTGGGGAGGATTACACCAGGCTGCAGGAATTAGGGGGGAGCTCGGCTGAAACCGAAGCCTTGCTTGGCCCTTCCCAGCCAGGGCCAGTCCAAGGCTGGAGGCGATCGTTGGGATGGGAACAGGAGCTGCAGGGTGGGAACAGGAGCCCAGCTTGTCCTGGCTCTGCCCAAATCCCATCCCTGACCTCTGGGTGCTGGTCTTGGGACTCGTGAGCTGACAAAGGCTCAGCCACATCCCTCCATGGGGTGCGGTGGAGTGATGGGAGCCTGGATCACACCTCCCCCAGGACACATCCACCCTGCCCTCACAGTGTCCTTATTCCCTGTGCCCTGGGGAACAGGGGAGAAGCACAGACTGACCATTGAAATGGGGCAACCTCCCAGCAGGGTCCTGGGCTCGCTCAGAGGAGGGAGAAGGCCCCCCCCCCCCCAGGGTCCTGGGATTAGTGAGAGGCAGAACAAGCCCCTGCGGGATCCCAGGACTGCAGAGAGGCAGTGGGATCCTGGGTTAGCTCAGCAGCAGCTCTCAGGGTGGCCACAGCACTGATATTTCCCATTTTTCTCTCATCCTCCATCAAAAACAAAAGGAAAAGCTCTGTGTTTCCTTCAGACCCCTTTCCAGCAGCTGGGGGACCCTCTCCAAGGGTTGTGTTTCAGGAACATTAAAACCTTGCACATAATTAACTGATGTTTGCTGTAGAGCCACGTTCATTCCTTCTTAACGAACCAAAACCTACAGGATTTATCCTGAAGCTCCCTGTTTCGCTGGGACAAAGTTTCCTCCTTGTGCCCCCATGGCTTCCCAGCAGGCTCCTTTGCCTTTTCGAGCCCTGTGACCCCTCCAGCTCAGCCCTTTCCTGGTTATCCCAGCAGATTCCTGGAAAATGCAGGGAGGTCATTTACAGGAGCCCCTGCACATCCTGGCTGGCTGGGATATGACCAGGGAAGAGCCTTTTCAGGATGTTGGAAGCGCTGCCAGGGGGAAAAGGCTGCAACCATCCCCGCTGGCTCCGGGCCTGCCTGCAGAGGAAAAACCTTGGCAGCGCGTGACGCTTTTCTCCGAGCACTTGAGCTCCGCTGGGTCCAACTGCGGGGCCTTTGTGCGAGCGGCGCCGGGCCCGCTCCACCCGGATCTGCTCCGCCTCGGGCACAGATGGCTGCCCTGGCACAGGGATGGGGCTGGCAGTGGCACAGGAACACAGGGGGAGCACTGGAGCCCAACCCGCTGCCTTGCCAGCACCAGCTGTGCTCTTTTCCTCCTCTTCCTCACCCTTCTCCTCCTCATATCCCGTTCAGCATCTAACACAGAGAACGCCATCCACATTCCCACCCCCATGCCATCCCCTACCTGTCCTCATCCCATCCCATCCCCTACCTGTCCCCATCCCATCCCATCCCATTCCCATCCCATCCCATCCCATCCATCCCATCCCATCCATTCCATCCCATCCCATCCCATCCCTGTGACAAACAGCCCCCCAGTGCATTCCCGTTATTGCTCTTATTACGGAGCCCGCGGGACTCGTTGCATTCCACGACAGCCTAATGGATCTTCCAGGCTCCTCTCCCTGGAAACCAGGTGCAGGCGAGCCAGTGGATGCGGCAGAAAGCCTGGCTGTGGGAAAAGCCCAGCGCCTCGACCAGGAAAACCTGCTAGTTATTTTGGATATACTGCAGGGAAAACAAGGATAAACTTCCCAGTGCTGGCAGCCACAGATGGCCCAGCCGAGGTTTAGGAGCAGGAATTGCTGTTATCCAGTCCCTTCCAGGCTGGGGGGTTCAGATGTTCCCCTTGGAGTGGGAATGCCAGAGGAGGAGTTGAGTGGGCTGGGAAGGGCGGATGAGGCCAGGAATGGGCTGCAGCAATGGGAGAATGGGAGGTGATTCTGGAAAGGAAAGTTTGGATGCATTGTCCGGTTCGCCCTCAGCCCTGCTGAGATCCATGGAATTCAGCCAAGGCTGGGAAGAGCAGGGGCTGGAGGCACTGGTGCTGCAGCTCCCTCCCTGCCAGCTCATCCACGGATGGGCAGCAGCAACTGCTGCTCAGGGCCTTGAAGGGAGTGGGAAGCTCCAGGGATGGCAATGCCTTGGCAGTGCTGGGATTAGGAGGATGACTAGAACAGGGAGAGCACCCTGTCAGCACCAGTGCCACCAGCACGGCCCAGCACATGGAGCTGATGTTCTGGGAATCCTGGGCATGTCCCTGCCTCGTGCCCCCCAACACCAGAGCTCATCCTGAGCCCCACAGCAGCCCCAACATCCCATCTCCAGCTGAGCCTGGTCTCAAACTGGTGCTGGAAGTGCTGTAGATCCATCATTCCCTGCCCACCTTCATCCACGGGGCTTTGAGCTTCCCACCCCTTAACCAGGTCATACAGGTGCTTCCCATATGGGCTCCCCTTCCATGGGGGTTCCACCCTGGCCATGGAACACAGTGGCTCTGCTCCTGCACCTGGGGTGACCCTGGCAATCCTGATCCCCCAAACACTCCTGCCCCCGGGACACAGTGCCCCCCAGCATCCCAATCCCCCCAAACACTCCTGCCCCAGGGACATGGTTACCCCCAGCATCCTAATCCCCCCAAATGCTCCAGCTCTGCCGGCCTGGCAGCCGCTCCACTCCCGAGTGGGATCCGGCCAAGGGTGAGTTAATAAACTCGACAAAAAGCTCCTTTATGTGAAATAATTAAAATAACTCCTCCAGTCCTGATGGACATCCAAAACCATCGGCAGCTCTGCAGCTTTAATGAACTTTCCAGATCCAGAGGCTCCTGGGTTGGATCCTGCTGATCCCTCAGTGCCAGCCGCCCCTGGGAGCGAGTGGAGCCACTGCAAGGCCTCGGCTCACTGTCCCCGTGGGCACTGGCACCAGGGTTTGATGTCCCCTCCCACCACAAACAGGGACAAGGGTGCTCCCAACCAAACCTTTCCCACCACGGGGACTTCTGCAGGATCTCCCAGTGGGGTGGGATCAGAAGCAGCAGCTCCGGCTTGTCCCTGCCCTATGGAGCCCCTCTGCAGCTGCCTCGGGACATGCGTGGAGCAGCAGGAGTGAGCCCGTGGGGCTGGCAGGCTCTGCACCCCCAGTCCGTGCTGGTCCCACCCGGAGCAGCCCCGGAGCCGGGGGGACCCTCCCGCCCTCCCGCTCCCGGCCGGGGGTGGGTTCCAGGAACCTGTTAAAGCACTTTTCCCTCTGCTGGCAGGTCCCAGCACGTTTGGCACTTCCAGTTCTCCCTGCGGGCATCAGGGCCCAGCGAAGCTGTTTAGAATTAAAAGCCTTACTTCATTCCCACTGGGATCAAAGCACGCAGAGAGGCAGGATTTTCAAACCAACAAACCACATTTGAGCCCGGCTGGTGCACCCCAGGGCCTCCCCATCCCGACCCCCACCCCGGCATTCCCTGCTCGCTCCAGCAGGCTCTTGGAATGGTCCCAGAGGTTCTGGCTGTGCCCAAGCAGCTCCAAACTATGCCACTGTGTTCCATCTCCAGGCTCACCTCAGCCCTCTGGGTTGGATGAGTTTTCTCCAGCCTCTCTCAGTTGGTGCCTCAGCCCCATTTTAACTCTGCGATCCCACAAACCAGACCCATTCCCTCACAGGCCCCTGTGGTCACCCCAGAATCCAGCACCCACAACTCCTGACAGGACAACCTGGAGGGGAGCAGGTTGGTTTGCACCCGGCAGAACTTCCATGACTCCATCCTCTCCTAAAGCAACTCCAGGGTGAGGTGGAGCCAGCCTCACTGCCTTCCTGCTTTTCCCTGTACCTGCCTGGATTAAGCTAATTCCAGCCAGGAATTCCATCCCTGTCCTGTGCCAGCAGCTCCCAATAGCCTCTGCCTGCTCAGGAGCGCAGGAGCAGCCCCACAAGCATGAGGGGAGCCCAGGAGCCTCCAGCTGCAGGGACAGAGCCGTGGAAACACAGAAATCATTTGGATTGGAAGACTTTCAGATCACCAGGTCCAACCATATCCATGGAGTGCCCAACCATATCCATCCATAACCAACCCTGAGTTCATCTAATCCCGAGTCCATGTGGTAAATATTGGACAGAAATCTCCAAACTTTTCCTGACCAAACCAAACCCACCATGTCCCTCTAGGACCAGCCAGTGAGGATCTGCCCCAGCCAACTCTTCCCACATCTCCTCAGCTCAGGCTGCAGTACCAAACCTGGGGCAGGAATAAAGCACACAGGAGACAGCCAGGATTCCATAGGAAAAAAAAACCCTTTTATTTAACAATATATCAGGTTCCATCACGGCTCCATGGAGTTCAGCTGCCACAGAGCTGTTACCGATGCCGATGATATGCTACTGGGCGGGAGAACTGGGAGAAGGCGAAAGGAATCAAAACCAGGAACATGACACGAAGAAAGAAAATCTGCGGCGCCGGGAGTGCGGCCGAGGGGATCCCGGCACCGCCGGAGCCCCACCGGGAGCCGAGGAGGATCAACCAGCGCGGGGATGCCGAGGCGGAGCCAGGATGTGCCCCTGCAGCCGAGGGGGTGCCGGCACAGAGGGGGCTCGTTCCCCGCACGGTGCCCAGGCTCGGCCCAGCCCCACCCCGTGCCCGCACCAGGACACACCGGGCTCCGGCTCCGCATCCACGGCTCGGCTAACGGAGGACGCGGAGGGAGAACGCGGCAGCCCGGCTGCTCCGGCGGCACAGGGATGGGGCAGCGGCAGGCCCGGCTGGTGGATGGCAGGGCCGGGCCCCTCGGGACGGGGGAGGGCGCGGATGTGACGCTGTGGGATGTGGAGGTGGCACAGCTCTGAAATGTGGGAGCGCCGTGAGGACGTGCAGGGGCGCGGCGCTGCCGGGATGGAGAGAGGGATGTCCATCCCAGGGATGCCTCCCAGGAACCCTCTGTCGATATAATGCAGGTTCACAGCCCAGCTCCCGAGAGAACTGGGGGGTCCCTGATGCCTTCCAGCTGCCCACAAGTGCCATGTGACACCGGAGATGGCTCCGGGCACGGCCACCACCCCTGGGCAGGGACCACTGAGGGCGGCACGGCTGAGGAGGAGCCACCCCAGCCCAGGCACCAAGAAGAGACGGGGCCATGGTGAGCTGGCAGTTGGCAACCAAAATAGGCAAACAGGGATAGCTGGGAAAGGGATCTGCACCAGGAGCAGCTCCACAGGCCCAGAAAGGCAGAGCAGGATCTCAGGATGCTGCACTGAGTTCTGCATCTCCAAGTCAGTGACTTTTTGGTTAAAGATAAGATAAATTTAATGCTCCTTTAGGTCACCACGTGTCCCCAAGCCTCTGCTGGTGGCCAGGGCAGGGCTCGGAGCTCTGTGACTCACTGGGAATGAGCCACAGATTCCGGGATGGAATAGAATCCCAGATTCCTGCCTCACTCTCATCTGATCCTGCATTATATCGAGGGCAGGTCCCCAGTCCCGATCCCAGCAGTTCCCACACTCCAGCACAGCCCACAGGCTCCGGGCTGAGCTCTATGACAATGTTTTACACCCGTTCTTGTGGTTAAAATTTCTTTTTTTTTTTTTCATCTTTTTTTTTTTTAAGTTCTCATTTGTTTTTCTAAGAAAAAGCAACCAGAAAATAATTCGGAGTTTATACAAAACATCTTTACATTATTTCTTCCAAAAAAGACTAGTATTTACACAAACAAAAGAGGGGGGGAGAAACAAAAAGTCCAAAAAATAAAAAAAAAAAAAAAAAAGAAAAAAAAAAAAAGAGAAATCAACCAAATTTCAATGCTTTCCACAAAAAGAACCCGAGGGACACACTCTGATCCAGGACCCAGCAGCCCGAGGTGCTCAGCAAAAACCAAGATTTCTGATTTCACCCTTTCTTCACATATTTACAAGGTTTTGCAGCTGTTCCCAGCAGTGGGAGTGGGACTGATGGAGACCTCAGCTGGGGACAGCCACCATGAGAAGCCACCAGCACTGTCAGATCAATTTTGGTACAACCTGTGGCCAGACTCTGTCCCTTCTCCACCAAAACCAAACCAAAACTACATCGTCCCCCCACTTCCCCTCCAGTCCGGTCACTATTCCTAACGGATTCCACTGTCACTGTCACCATCCCCACTGCCACCACCACCCAGCCATGGCTCTGCCCACTCCGGGAAACACAGGCTAAGGTTTGGCAGAGGGAAGAGGGAAAGGGGATTTTTTTTAAGACACAATTCTCTGGGATTTCCCCATCGGGTGGGGGCGGCTCCCAGGCCAGGATGGGCAGTGGCTCCCACAGAGGAGAGAGGGATGGAAGGTGCTACACGGGGAAGCAGTGCTGGGATGGGAAGGCGGGGGGAGCACCCGCTGGGGCGCGTCTCTCGCGAGGGAAGCAGCCGGGTCGGGGCCCTGGAAGCGGAACCACCTCGGCATGCAGAGGGCAGGAGGGGAGCTGGGACAACCCGCTCTGCTCCAGCCCAAACTCCTGCCCTAAACCACAAACCCAACAATGTGACACCACAGGATGCTGCCATCCCTCTCCGGGCCGAACCCCAGTGTGGCAGCTGGGCCACCGGATCCCTCCGGGGCCACCGGATCCCCCCAAAGTCACTGGATCCTCCCAGGCCACGGGCCCCTGTCCCTGCTCTGCCCCCGCCCCCGCCCGCTCCTTGTCAAGGCACTTTAGCAGAGCAGCTCCCTCGCTCTTTGGGCACTTCCTAACGCGGGATTCGGGGCCCTGGGGACAGGCGGGAACAGCCCAGGTGGGAACAGCCCCGCCGGCCCCACTCCTGCTCCCTGAGCAAAAGCAGCTACTGCTGGAAGGAAAAGAAAGTGAGGAAGGGGGGACAGCCCGAGGACAGGCAGTGACAGGGCACCGCCAGCTCTGCCGGGCTCACTGGCATCAGCAGCAGTGCTGGCGGCTCCTCCCGGGAAGAGGAAGCTGGGAATGATCCCACCAGACAGGCTCAACCCCTTCCAGTTTTGGGCAGGAGATGGGCAAGGCAAGGGCCGGGGAGCCCGGGCTGCGGGACCCCCCGGAAGGTGGCAGGACAGGGAATGCTCCAGCGCCAGGAGCGGGGCAGGGAACAGGCACAGCAGGGCTGGTCCCGAAAGCAGGTCCTGCTGAGGGGCACTGGATTCTTCAGTTAAACAGGAGGGCAAAAAAACCTTTGGCTCAGCTTCCAATCAAGCCAAGCCTTGTGCTCCATCCTCTTGGGGGCTTCCAGCCCCGAGCACCAGCCTCCTCCTGACACCCCTGGCACAAGCTGCAAGTCGGGAACCTTTGTTTTCCAGTTTTCCTTTCCAAGGACAACTACCTGCAGTGTGCCCAGCTTGGGAGGGGCTGCAGCTACTACTTTGCTTCCAGCAGGCTCAGCCCCAGCCCGATGGAAAGCCAAAGGCTTTTTTTCCACAGTGGATGCTCCAGAGGGGTCGGGAAGAGCTGCCAGGCCACGGCTGCTCTGCGTGGGGCAGTGTCCAGCCCCTCGTGCACTGAACGCTTGAGACAGGGTGGAGATAGAATTTTTTTTTTTCTTTCTTTCTTTTTATAAAGAGACTAAAACAAGAGTCAACAGCTACGAACACAAAAGTTTCCAGGGGCAGAGGGGGGAGCAGGATCTGCCCCGTGGCTGGCAGGATGACGTGCTGGAGGGAGGTGACGGCGTGTGCCCAGAGGTGGCGGGCCGGAGTCCCGCCCGGAATTCACAAAAATAAAAATGTTACAAAAAAATTAAAATAATTATAATAATAATAATAGTAGTAGTAGTAAATCGGGTTTGCCAGCTTCCTCCCTGCACAGTTGTCTGCGTCTTGGCACCTTGGCAAAGCATCCTCCTTCCTCCTCATCCCCCTGTGTGCTCACTGCTCCTGGGACTGAGGCCCCGGCGTCGCTCCAGGCTCCGGGACCGGGCACTTCCCGGGGTGACGCGGGGAAATCCCAAACCACAAAGGGGAGGTGGAGAGTCTCCGGATTTGCCAGCGGTGTCCCGAGCACGGAAAGGCACGGCGCCCGCCCCCCCACGGCCGGCCACAGTCTGGAGAAGAAGAGGAGGAGGCTGAAGGCTCACCCTCAAGAGTCTCGGGATTACAAAAGCTGAGAACTACAAAACTAAATACAAAGGGGAGAATCAGCACGTGAGCGTTGAGCCCTCCGCTCCCCGGCGCCGCTCCCGGCGCTGCCCGCGCCGTGCCGGGGGTGGGGGCGTTTCGCTTCCTCCCTGCGGCGCCAGCCCCGCACCCGGCGCTCCCGCGCTGCTGCATCGGCCCTTCCCAGGCTGCTCCTCACACCTTGTAGTAAATGTTGGCTGGGCTCTGCGGGGGCATCTCCTGCACGATGTAGACGGGGTGCCCGTAGTCCCCGCTCACCTTCTCGTAGTGCGGGCAGTAGTTGTTCTCTGTAGTCCGTAAGGGGATGATGATGTCGCTGGGCTCCGAGCCCGCGTTCCCGCTGCATTTGGGGCTGGCCAAGGTGCTGAGGGACAAGCTGCGGCTCGCTGCTGCGTGTGCTTCCGGTGCCGCTTGCGGATCTTGATCAGGAGCACGACGAGGAAGATGATGATGAGGATGAAGATGACGCAGCCGGCGCCGATGGCGGCGAACACGGCCACCTTGGAGCTCAGGAAGCCATCACTGGGACCTTGGGTCTCCTGGCCATCCTGGTTGACAGAGCCTGCAAGGCAAGGGGACACGGGTCAGAGAGGCAGCCAGGTCTGTGCTCTGTCCATGCATGGATCAGTCCTGTGGAGCAGGGGGGTGAGTTGCTCATTGGAGCCCCTGTCTGCCACCCACACTCAGCACAACATTCTCCTGCCGTGCTCCCAACCTCGATGGCACTTGCTCCCCACCTTCCTACCCCAGGCAGACCCACACATCCCTGGGAAAGACCAGGCAGGGAGGGCAGGAGCCCCAGGCATCCACAGAGGGGGCACCACATGCCCTGTTCCCCATCCTGCACCACTGCTCCCCTTCCCATTTCCCAGCCTATGGAGCAGTGTGTTGATCGTGTCCAGGTGACACCATTCCACATCTGGGGAGCCTTCATTCCCCATAACAGACAGGGATGGGGATGCCCTGGTGAATGTGGGCTCTGACATCCAGATCCCCCCAGTCTCCAATTACTGACCCCTGGGCCAGGGCAGCCACAGCCCCTGCAGGGACAGCACTCAGGGGCTGATCCAGCCAGGAAGAAAAGAAAGACTCTTCCCAGCTTCATCTGATTCCACTTTGCTCTCAGAGAGGTGAGGAGCTCAGGAAACCACCTTCAAAGGGCTCTCACACTCGAAGACCTCACCTCCTCCAAGCCCTCCAGATGTACTGTGAGGAAAACATGGGAGGAGGAGGAGGAGTGCTGAAACAGCACTTCCCTGCCAAGCTGTGCCAGGAGTTGGGAAAACCTGAGCTGCTCTGCACCCTGGGCTTGGGACAGTAGGAGGACAGCAGAGATGGGCACAATACTTGGGCAAACCCATCCAGATCCTGGATCTGGAGAGTCTGGGATCCCTGGGATCCAAGCAACGAGCTCAACTTGGAGGGGCTTCACTGGCCCCAAGGCAGGCAGAGCCCCATCCCTTCTCGTGGGGATCCCTGGATTACCCACCTGGCTTGCCAGGCTCCTCCACTGCCGGGACCTTGCTGCGCGGGCTCTGTGTGACCACCTTCACGGTGTCATCCGCCTCCTTGCTCGGCCGACTCGTCGTCAGCTGCTCTGGGATCACTGCGTTTGGATCTGGGAAAGGGGAGGGCTGGATGAGAAGCCTTGATACAACCTGGAAGGCAGCAGCTTGTTCCCCCCTAAAGAAGTGCCCCCAAATGCCAGCCACTCCCAAGGGGCACAGGAGCACTGGGAGATGCTGAGAGCAACAGAGCGAGGGTGAGCTGCTCCAGGGCTTGTGAGAAGCAGGTTCCCACCCTGATTCCCTGGTTTGCTGTTTTCAGAGCTCCCTTGCATGGGCTGGGACAGGTTTCTTGCTCGGGCAGCAGGAGGAAGGGAAGGGCAGGCAGGAGGCCAAGGCTGCAGCACAGCTTCGCCTGTTTATTATAAATATTGGCCCCAATGTGCAAACACAATAATGAGAAGCAGAATCAGGAGCTGCACATCCGAGTCGGGCCCGAAGCAAGCCCAGGGCATCACTGGGGCTGGGAAGCAGCTTGGGATGGATGTGGTGGGGAGCAGGAGCTCCAGGAGAAGAGCCCATTGGTGATATCTCTGGTGTCCCACTGCCACCAGAGTCTCCACTGCCTGGTGGCCTCCACAGCTGAGAGCCACCAAGTCCAATCCCTGATGTGTGGCCAGCTACAATTCCCCCTTGGATGCCCGGGAAGTCACAGGAGCACTGCCTGTGCCAGCACCACTGAGGCACTCACAGGGCTCATGGGTCCTGTGCTGAGCTCACTTCCTGCTGGGATATGGCCCACAAGGTAACCGGGCACAATCACTCCCTTTCAATCGCAGTGCTCCACACAGGCACCATACTGGCACGAGAAGAAAGATCCTAAAAATGAAATTCTGTTCAACCAACCCAGGAGTGCTCCCAGGAGCAGCTGGCCTGGCCTCAGTTTCCCTGGAATCTTGAACTCCCACACCCCCCAGAGGAACAGGCTCCCTGGTTCAGGGAACAGGACTCACCCTGCCCCACTTTCATGACAATCTTCATGGAGCGTGTCTGGCAGACGCCTCCTTCCCGGTTCTCCAGGCCATCCAGCGTGCCGTTAGAAGTGGCTGCAAGAAAAGAGAGGCAATGTTAGCTTCCTAGGAGCTGGAAGGGCACTTGCTGAGCAGCTCTTTGCTGTTCCCTGGCATTACTGTTGGCACTGCCAAGCAGGTCTCATCTATCCCCTGGCACCTCCTCCCTCAGGGATTCACTCCTGACCCCTCATTACAGCCACATCTTCACACACCAATCCAGAGCCCACTGAATTCCCAGCTCCTGTCCTTTCCAAAGCTGCCTGAAGCAGTGAGGACACAATCCCTGGCAGCTTCCTCTCACTGCCACATCCACACAAGTGAGCCATTCTCCACGCCTGCACCCTCCTCCCCCTTTAATTCCTGGATAATTTCCTTTGCTCCTGTGCAGAATGGGAACACTTGCATATGTACAGTTTAAATTATACATCTCTAATTACACCCTGTACCTCAGTGAAGAATGTAAACTCAGAGCCCCAGTGGGCTCCGGGGGCTCTAATTGCAGGGCAGAAGTCACTTAAATTCACATTAACTTTTTGCTGGAGCCAGCACAGAGTTTTCAGCCCTTGGATCCCATGGGAGCACAGAGAAGGTCCCCCATCCTCTGGGCCTCTGCAGGGCTCAGGGCAGGGGAGACACAAGAGAGAATAAATCCAAACACCAGGATTTCAGGATTAAAGCACCCATATGACAGATTCTGCTAAACAGACTCAAAAAAACTGGTTTCTGACCATACCATGGCCCTGGATGCAGCCAATGTGCCTGGTATGGAGCTGGATCTGCCCAGGGACCAGGGTGGTTCCCACCCCATTGCCTCCCTCCATTGTGGCAAACACAAATCATCTCAGCGCTCCACCAAATCCAACCACAGGGTTCAGTTCACCCAGGGAAGCAGGGAAACCCGGGAGGAGCTCAGCAACAGCTTGGGGAAGGCAATGTGAAGGAGAGTCATGGAGTCCAGGGATAATTTTCCAGACACAAGGCAGGACTTGGCCAGTACAGCACAGCCAACACCACCCCAAGCCTCAAGGCCAAATCTCAGCCTCGGCGTTTCAGGCTCCCTGTGCAGCCCAATTCCTGCCTCCATCCCACAAAAAAGCAGGTCTGGGAGGGCAGGTGACTAACAGAAATTGGGGATGAATCCATTGGACCCTGCTGGGGGTCGGTGAGGGGACAGGAAGAAGCTGGAGTACAGAGCAAGGTCATCTTTCCACATTTCCCTTCCCACAGCAGGAGGCTGGGTTGGCTCATGGCCTCCATAAGCCTCCACGTTGGGATACTCTGGAAAGCACGCCTGGATCCCGCTGGGAAGCAGGCTCTGAGTCCATCAGCTCCTTCCAAACACCTCTGTGCAATCAAGGCTCTCGTCTGAAACCCCAGCAAATGTTTTTCTAATCACAAAGTCTTTGGGCCATTTGCTGAGTTATCACCTCTCCCACAGTGGGATCCCCCCTGCCAGCGGCTCCCGGGATGGAGCCGTGCATCCAGTAGCTGAGATGGTGTATCCAGCAGGGATGGTGCATCCATGTGGGATCCCTCTGCGGCGGCCGTTCCAACGGCAGTGCTGTCGGCACCAAGCCCCACGCAAACGCCTGGGAATGTGGAGAAACGCCCCCGACAGCCTGCACGAGTTCTCTGGAATCCAAACAGGATGGACCTGAGCTCAGACTCCCCATAAAAACACATTGGGAGTGAACTCCAGCAGAAAGCTCGGCAGCCCAGTTCTCCCGGGCTGGAGGCGCCGGTTTGGGGGTGAAATCAGCAGCTACATCCCAGCTCACAGCCCTGAAGCAGCTCCTTGAACAGTTTCCCAGCTTCCCAGCTCTGTGCCATGGGTTTTTGCATCTTGGAGAGATTCATCCATGGAGGCAGAAGGCAGCAGTCTGTAAAAACCAGTCCGTGTGAGGCCTCACGAGGCCTGATTTATAAATAATTAACTAATTATAACAAAATGAGGTAACAAGCAAGCGCGGTTCAAGTGGGGAAAACCAGAAGATCCCACAAAAGCAGCAGTTCCTCCAAATAACTACGAAGACATTCCATCCACATACAGCAAAAATATTAAAGGTCCAAATAGGACAGAGGGAGCAGCTGGAGCCACAGGGATGGCAGCTGGAGCCACAGGGATGGATGAAAGGACACAGCTGAGCATCCCTCTTCCCACCCCACACTTGGACATAAAGTTTCTTCTCGTTCTGGTCACGGAAATGATGAGGGAGAAAGTAGCTTTGAAAGGGAACCATGTGGAAAAATGAAGCAGTTGCTTGAGGGAACAAAAGGAAAGGAAAAACGTTTGTAAAACCCACAGTGATGGTCTTGGAATGGCCTCTGGAAATGAAGACATGAGCTTCCACATTCCGTGTAAATCCACAATGGGCCAGAGTGAAGCTGGATGCTCCATGCAGCTGATTGGACTTCCAAAAGTCAAAATCCTAAATCCCCAAATCCATGCAAATGGTGCAGAGTCCAGAAAGTTTGATGCGAGCTTGTAGGGCAGGGTGATGTGAGAGCAGCAAGTCCCAATCCATTGTGAAAGGCTCCTCCAGCACAATTCCTGTGAAGCTCAGCAATGAAGAGCTGCTCCTCCCGATCTGCTTCCTGCTTTCCCAGCAGCAGAAGCCCCAGCAGAAGTCTCCAGGCTCAGCTCAGCCCAGTTCCAGTGGATCCAGACTGGGATCCAGGTGGCACTTGATGGATTCCCCAGAGGCCTGTGCCACTCGCTGCCACATTAGGGTGAGCCGTGGAGACACCACCAATCCTCAGCTGCCGATGGAATCCGGAGTCAGCAACCCTCAGAGGAAAATGTTAAATCCACAGACATGGCAGTGGCTGCAGGAGAGCTGGGAGAGCCCCGAGCTGCAGGGAGGCAGCTGCAGGAGGCAGAGCTGTGACACGACAAAGGAAGCCAGGCAGGGAGCTGGGAATACCCATGGAATAGGAAATGGCAGGTCTCAAACAACACTGTCACCTCCCCGTGCCACACCAGCAAGGCTCAATCCAGCCAGCCCCAGCAACACTGAGCATACAGGAGCATTATCCTGCCTGATTCCATTTTGGATGGATTTGCAGGTTGGCTGTAGGACTGGGAGAGAAAAAATAACCTCTGGCCAGTGACTTCCAAAGGCGGACTTCCAAAGGCTGCTCCCAGCCCAGAGAGCCATCAGATGCCTCTGCCCTAATGGAGCATTAAGCCCCGGGCTGCTGAGTGATGAGGATTTAACAGTGATACCATTAACCATGTAATTGCTTGTCAATTTACAGGAGATGCTCAGCCACCATGGAAGGCAGGCAGGACCTCCACTCCTGGAATCCCACACTCCCATCCAGCCCAGTGACACACACCACGGAGCTGGGACAGATGGCTAAGACCCCCAACAACCCCATGGTCCTGTCTGCAAGCCAGCAATGCCATGTGCTGTCCCTGCTGCCTCCCCAGTGCCAGCATTCGGTGTCACCAGAGCTTTTCTCCCTCCCCTAAAAATATTTCAAAGGAGAACTCGGTTTTTGGCAGATGGGAGACGCTGGAAGTAATACCTGGCAAGAGATGAAGGCAAGGGTCTCTTAAATGGTCAGCCTTGGCCAGAGCGAGATGTTTGGTTTCTCTGCTGGATTCCCTCTAGTAGGGCTGCGTTATGATTTGGGCCCCAAAGCACAATTAATGTGCTGAGACTGTAGCGAATCCAAGTCTCTTTCCTTTTATTGCTCTTAATCACTCTTCCATCTGTGCAGCTCAGCCCTGCTCCAGCCCCAGCCAGGCACGGCGTGGCCGCAGCCCGGCCGTCGTCCCCACCACCCCCCTCGCCCCCAGACCTGCACAATGTTAATGTTTCCATCACTTCAGGAGAGGCGGCAGCGTCCCACCGGTGCCCCACAGCCTGACCCTGATCCCGCCGGAGCCACGGGACCGACCTGGGCGAGGGGCAGCTGGTGGAGAGCAGCCTCAGCACAGCCCCTCCTGGCCCAGGTGAAGCCCCCACAGGTCACCCTGCAGATGTACCTCCCACATCTCTGACATGCTCGGACACTGCCAGAGATCCCTGCAGGAATCCCCAAGCAGACGGCATTTCCAATAAAATCCCAGCTCCTGCCACATCCCCTCTCCAGATTTTTCAAGCTGTTTTACATCCCTCCGTACCGACACAGAGGTGCTGCGCTTGAGCCCAACCCCCAGGGGCACTGAGCTCCTTCCCCCCATCCCAACCAGGGCTGGCACCCCAGGGGACACGGAGCCACTTCCAGGGCATGGAGCAGAGGCACCCGCCTGCTCCACCGCACACCAACTCCCTGGGGCTGCCGGGGAGCACGGCTTGGTTACAGCCCCTGCTCCTCCCAGGCTCAGGGCACCCCGTTATTGGTGCGATTAACACCGGTGTCACTTCCTAGGCAGCCCCACGGTGGGGACACGAGCCCCCCACCCCGCACACATCCCCCTGCCCCTTCCCTGAGCTCCAGCACATTGGCTGGGGCTGCTGCCAGCGCCGGGGCAGGCGCTGTGCGGAGGGAGCCCACCCCACGCTGTCATACTGCCAGCGGGGCCGGCAGCCGCCTTCCAGCCATCCTTCTCCCAGCCTTCCCGAGGCAGCTGCGCCGGGAAGGGGCCCTGCAGCCCCTGAAATGCCTGAGCGAGCCAGCCCGGCCCTGTCCCGGCCCTGCACGGCGCAGGAGGTGCAAGGCTTGGGTTTCACAGCCGCTCCTGGCAGCTCCAGAGCTGCTCCGGAGCTGCTCCAGCCGCCCGGTCCGGCACGGAGAGAGAAGGGCACGGGGGCTGCTCCACCAGCACCGCTACCGCGGGAGGGGCCCTGGGCACCCCCCCTGGCTCCAGGGCACTGCCAGGAAGCCAGCTGGGATTGCTGTGTCCCTCCCCACAGCTGTGCAGGGCAGGTGAGGAGCCTGTCCATGGAGCACCGGGAATACTGCCATTCCACCCCACCCTCCCTGCTCCAGCAAACACGGGGAAAATTCACAGTGTGAATGCACTGCTGGAAATAGGAATGAGAACCATCGCACGGAGTTTGGCTGGGATGGAGTTTGGCTTTCCCTGGCCAGGGCCAGCACTCCCAAAATCAAATCAAATTAAAGGGTTAAATTAGCTCCATTCCTCATAGAGAGCAGAGGGACATTTACACAGTTACAGCTGGAAGAAAGGAGGACACCATCTACCACTCTTATCCTCACCACCTACAGCTCCACTCTCCGATTCTTTCCTGGGGCCAACACTGAAGTATCCACTGGAAAAAGACACTTTAACCCAAGTAATGCTTAAGTGAAAAGCTAATTTCCCATTAAAACAGCTTTCTGCTGGAAAATTATAACAAACCCTAATTAGTATCATAATTAAGAGTCACTGCTGGATTGCAGGGAACATCATCCAGGCTGGAAAGCACATCTTGGCTGCAGGACCACAGCTTGGTGACTCACTCAAGCCCTTTATCATCAACACTGTTTGTGTGGATGAGCTGCGCAAACTCCCAGTGTTCCCATCCTGCTTCCTGACCAGCTCAGGGGGACCACGGCCCTAAATAAACCCTTTGTCTTCAGGTCTATCCATCCCTTCCAAAGAAAGAGCACATCACTGGGAGAGGAAGGTGATTTGTGCAGTCTCTGTGGTCGCCCCAAGCAACTGGAGACAGGTCAGGATGAAAGTGCCACGTAATTCCCCACCTGATGCTCTGCCAGAGTCATTTGTGGGCCCCGCTGGGAGCAGGAGGGGAGGAAAGCACTTATTGCCTTTTTACAGGGTGTAAATCTCTCCTGTTAGGTAGCAAAACATCTGGGGGATGACTGAGAAATCCTTTGGGAAGGGGATGGAGCCAGACAGTGCCATCCCCCAGCTGCAAGGCCGATGCCAGCTGCCCACCTGAGCTCCAGCTCCATCTGCACTCCCTGGGGCTGAGAAAACCTCAGGTTATCAGGGACAGAGAGGCTGACAGAGGGACAGATTCATGTGCAGATCTTCTGGAAGCTCCAGGGGCCTGGGAGAGCTCAGGGAGCCAAGGAGGTGCCAGGCAGTGGGGAGGGACAGCAGCTGGGTGCTGTGGGACAGCCAGGAGGAAACCCCACTGCAATTAAAGGCAAACTTTGCATAACCACCAGGAACTTCTGGAACTGGGGAGGTGACATCAGTGAAACTCCTGGCCCAGAATTGCTAATAATCACCTGCCTGCAAGAGGAGCCAGCCCAGGCACTGCTCCCACTGTGGCCATGCACCCAGCAGAGCCTGGGATCACCTGTGGCTCCCAGTGCTGCACCCCACAAAAACTGGAGCAGGTGATCCATTGCTCCTGAGGATTGTATGGCAAGACCTCAGGAGCTGGTCTCTGCTCCAGGCAGACACCAGTGCATGGACCAAACAGACTCCAGCAACACCCTGAGTTACAGGGTTTGGAAATTTCAACAGATGCCACACAAACCCCTGACTCTCCAGACAAGGATTTGCCTCCTTGCTGAGTAATGGAAGGGGCCTCTCAACTGCCAAATTAGAGCTGATCCCACTGCAGCCACCGCCAGATTCCACTGCTCCTGCAGCGTCCTCTCCAAGAGATGGGTAACTCCCACTCCACACTGCCAGGTGGGATCAAAGAGCTCAGGCATTACACAGCAGCAGCAAAAACATCAATCCTGGGGCAAAGAGACTTCAAATGGAGGATGACACCAATCCTCCCCGGAAAGGTGACCTGCTAAAGGTGCCACACATGACCTGGGCTGGCCTGGCTGAGGGGTGGATAGACAGATCCCTAGAAATATGGGATGGAAAAGGGTGGCATATCACAGTTCATTGACAGACTCTCTGCACCCTGCACATCTCAGGGTCCAAGTGTGGAGGTGCTTCCTGGACCCCCCAGTGAGCTCTTGGTCTGACAGGCAGCACCCATCACCACATCCCAGCACCCACCCTCACACAGCCAGCCCCCACCATTACAGACCCCTCCACACCAGTTTGGAGCTGCAGTGATGCCAAGCCTCTTCCCAGCACGACAGGAGCAGTGGATTGCAATAGGGATCCCAGGAAAAAAGCCCAGGGAGAGGGTCTTGATGTTACGGTTATTTAAAAAAATACACCAAGGAAGTAGCTGCCTGCAGTTATCCATGCACAGCTTCCCAGACAAACCAGTATGCCAGGATTTGTTTCAATTCCTCATCAAGCTGAAAGCTCCTTCTGCCTTGAGAGTGTCCTACTCAAGGTTTAATCCAAAAGCAGCCAAGTTTAATCTCTCCCAGTGTCCCAGGGGAAGTCCTCGGAGGTGACCATCGCTGAAGAGCCAGGTCTACCACAATCCATGCAGCTGCATCTCCTGGAGATGCCCTGGGATTTGCTGCAAACATGGCAGGAGGAGCAGAGAAGAGCCAGGATGAGGAAAGGGAAGATGGGATGCACCAAAAACCCTGCTTTGGTGTGAGCCTCCCACCACAGCTGCCAAGAGAGCCCTTTTGGGGGGAACTGGCAGAGTCCCAGTGTCTCAGGAACGGGGGCAGAGCAGGACCAGGCAGGTGATGCAGGGGGAGATGTCACCTCTTCACTGCCACCACCCCTGCATGCCATCTCTACTGCCACCTCAGTGTTCAGGAGCACTGAGGAGTTAAACTCACTTTGTTTTCTCCTAATGGGTCGTGACAATGCTAAAGGGGTCGTGACAATGCTAGAGATGCTCTTGGAAATCATTTCTCCTGGGGAAGAGCATCCTGGGATGCAGCCAGCCCGACTTCCCAGTGCCCAGCTCCAGAGCCCTTTGCTGTGTCAGGGCTGCAGGCAGAGCTGAGCTGCCCAGCAGCCGGAGAGTTGGGCGGGCATGGGGACCCCTGGGTGGGTGGTTATGGCAGGCAGGGACCCCTGGGCAGGGTTTGTGGCAGGCAGGGGCCCCCTGGCCCCAGAGCAGATCAAAGCATGGGGTATTTACCTCCCGGATGGGCGCGGGACACCGGCCCTTTCTGAGGGGGCTTTTCATCCCTATTAGGGCCGTGAAAGGCTGAGCCATGAGATCAGCTGCCAGGGGCTGTCCGGGGACAGCGCTGAGCCGAAAAGGTCAGGAGGGAGGAGGAGAAGAGAAAAGAGGCAGAGGCTTAAGGGACAGGGCTCAACAAAATCACATTTACTGTGGTCACGCTCTTCAGACAAGCCTGCAAGACAAGGAACCGCGTGTTGTCTAAGGGCCATTATTTGGGTTTGACACGGCCAGGGCCCGGGCTTTGAAGTTGGGAGCAGGACACCATTAGATCCATTTGTGTCCAGCCAGGGGCTCCCACATGGCATCACCAGCAGCTCCCAGCAAGATGGGCATGGAGGAGCAAAGCCCCAAAACCAGAGGGATGCCCCCAGGCTGGCTCTGCTTGGCCCGGGTGTGTTGCAAGCCGGGCCCGTTTTGGGGAAGAATGAGGAAGCCGCCTAATTGGGGTTTTATCAGCAGAAGTTCACATCTCCCATCATGGCATCAAACGGCCCTTGGGCTTTCAAGTCCCCTCCACCAAACAAGTTGTGGGAAGGAGGATGAGTAGCACATGAAAGTGGCCACATTCAAATGGCATAAGCAAAGAGCTGGCAGGCTGACAAAGCCCCCTCTGGCACAGCCCCCAGCCCAAGGAACCAGGGAGGGAATTATCAAATCCCAAGGAATGCAGGAAGGAGCGCGAGTGGCTCCGCACACACGCACTGGCACAGGCTGAAGGCTTCCCAAACCAACGGAAGCTGGAGGAGCACAGCCAGAAAAGCGAGTATGGCAACATGTCCCAGAAAAGCTCCCGAGGAGGAAGGATAATCCTGGCAGCTGGCAGGGTATAGGTGACCCCCTTCCCCAAGCTGAGCTGCAGGAAAACGCTGACGGAGCGTGGCCCAGGGACGAAGCTGCATCGCAGCGGCAGCGATGGTTTACAACAAATAACTCTTGCCAGGTTAAGACTAATTGCATCTAAAAACAGAAATGCAAGACAAGGGCTTTAACACAACACTCAGAGTAATAGATCCGCTCTCACTGCATCCCGCTGCCAAAAAGCGTTGGATTGGATTACGGACGTTATTACATCAAAAATGGATTGAAGGGCTTAAGGACTCACAATAAACAGCAAACGCCTCAGATTTATGAGGAAACATCTACTAGGACCTTGCTTTTCCTTCAGCATTGTCATCAAACAAGGGCTCTGTGCTTTAAAGAGGCTTGTGGGACAGGTTGGACACTGAGGAAGAACACCTGGAAGAAGACCTCGGCACCACTACCACATCTGCAAACAACTGCCTGGAGTGAACCCCAAGGCTGAGAACGGTCTGCCTGGGGTCTCCACACCCCACTGAACACAGAATGGGCTGCCAGGACCACCAACAGCCCCAAAAACCAGAGAAGGAACTGTGAACTAAGGGAGTCCATCCAGTTCATACCCTGCCACAGGCAGGAACACCTTCCACTCAACCAGGTTGCTCCAAGCTCCACCCAACCTTGCCTTGAACAATTCCAGAGATGGAACACTCCAGGGATGAACTAGGTGACATTTAACAGTTCCTTCTAACCCATACTATTCTCTGATTCCCTGATCCAGAGCTCTGGGATAGCAGGGAGCCACTCCGGGAGCTCCTCCTCACATCACCCTGCTGCCAGGACACGGGGATTAATGGATCTCCATCCAGGCACCTCATTACCAGAGATAGTAAAACTGGAGCAAGTTCAAAGAGGAGCAGCAAATGCAATTAGGAGCTGGAGTGAATTAGGAGGGGAGGTGGAGGGAGCTGAACCTGCAGGGCTGGATAAGCTATGGTGGGGCCAGAGCTGCCCACAACATCCCAGGAGTGCAGGCACCAGGCTATTCTGGTGGGAAGTATTTTGTAGGGAGGCGACAGGACACTGGGGTCAGGGAATCCCACCAAGGCATCAAAGGCAAGCAGGGAAACACATGGGAGACCAGGGATGGAAGAAACAATAGCACACCATGATATAAAACACACAATTCCCAAATTCCCAGCTCCTTCGCCCTCTCAGCACTTCATCCTGGGGATGGTGCCCATGTCCTGCTGAGTCCCACATGTCCCTCCAACCTCTGTCTCTAGTGCAGACCTGCAAGCAGATGCTGCTTCATCTTGTTCTTTATGGAAAGCCTTAGAAATAAGCATCACCGTTTTTTATCCACCCCCAGGAGCCAAGATGCTTTTAAGGAAAGCCTGGAGCTAGTGTGGAGGGGGTCGGTGTGAGGCTCCAGAGAGGATGGGGACAGGGAACAGCAGCTTTCAAAAGCCTTTTCATCGCTAAGCCAAGAGCTGGGGCCACGTTCCGCCATGATAAAAGTGTCCCTAAACAAGGCTTGGCATATCCAAAGCGATGGCAAGGAGCAAGTCCTGAATAGGAGGAACCCTGGGAAGTCCCCCCAGCTCCGGTGAGGAGGTTTTCCAGCCACTGGGGAAGGTAGGGGATGAGCGGCACACGCCCTGTTCCCCTCAGCTCCAGTGTTTCTTCCCTGGCTTAGAAATGAAAAGGGAGAAAAAAACCCTTTTGTGTGTCCAGGCAAAGCTCGGGGAAAGGGAGGGGAGAAAATTTGGGGGGGGGGAAAAAAGACAACATGTGGGTGGTCTGCTCAGGAGACTTTTGACTTTGTTTTTTTGGCTATTTTATTTCTTGGCAGAAAGAACTCCTGGGGCTGCTCAGCAGAGGGTATGGCCAGATCACAGGAGCATCCTCAGCCCACCCAGGGGCCAAAGTTCAGCTGGCAGCTCCCAGCTCTGAGGGGTTTCGCATCAAAGCCTGGAGGAGTCAAGAGAAATTAAAGTCAGAAACGGTCCAAGGCAGGGGCAGAGGGCACTGCCGGCCCCCTGAGGAGAGGGAGGGCATCCCACAGGGATGCTCCAAGAGCCCCGCTCGCTGCATCCCTATACAGCCTGAAACTGGGAACAAGAGGATAAATAGGATTTTATATTAAAAACGAGCTTAAAAGGCTCAGCCCAACATCCGACGGGATGCACAGCTGGGATTTCCCAAGCCGGGCTTTGCCGTCTTTGCAGAATCCCGGCTGCGTGTCCTGTCGGATCTGCAGCGAGCCGGAGCCGGTCACCTGCAGTGACCCAGGTGTGCTGGCAGCCTCGGAGGGGAGCTGGCATCGGCTCAAAGCTGCGGGAGCCCCGCGGGAGCCGCGTTTGGAGTCGGCAGTGCCCTGGCGGCCGCTTGTGAAAGCACCTCCCAAAGCTCCGGGAGGTTGATTTTCACTTCAGCTTTCGTGTGAAATGCAAAACAGCTCCTTGAAATTTGGGTAATTCAGAGGCTGGTAAATCCTTCTGCCTTCACCTTCCTGATGGACTTGGTTACCATAAGAGGGATCCCATATTTCTTCTTCTCGGTGCTTTGCTCACCTCCTGAGCTCATTTTGGGGAACTTATTTGTCTTCAAGGGCTCTTTGCAGCTTGAGAGTCCCACAGGCTGTAGCTTGGAGGACCCCAATTTCAGCCCTCATTAGCTTGATGACCGTGTCAGTGCTTGAACTTGACCCTCAAACACAGAGGAGCCACTGACCAAGTGCTTCACGATGTCTGCCTTACCCAAGCCTGGCACTTTGGCCTCTCTTCCAAATTTTTGCCCACTGCAGGCAAAGCTTGTATTTAATCAAGCTTTCTATCGGCTGAAGGACAGCAGAAGGGCTGAACTTTGGAGTCCCAGAGCCACCAGGCTGGTGCCAGCTGTGGTAAGGGAGATGAGAGCCTACATGGGAGTTGTGCCAGGCTTTTGGCATCCCCAGCCCATCTGGGGCATCTGGGCTGGAACCAGGATGTCTTGCCCCCAGTGGCTTCAAAGCTGGTGCCCTCCAAGTGACATGGGACAGATATGCTTGGACAGTGACATACCATGGTCTGGAAGAGCCTGGCCCTGCCACAGTGACTCAGCCCTGCAGAGCGCATGGTTGCTGCCAGCACCGAGCCGAGCTGGCTCTGCAGGTTGTGGCGCCAGGCCGTCCCTGCTGTCACCCCTCCTGTTAGGGAAACACCCCTGGCTGACCATCCAGGAGCCACTTTGGCATCTCCATGGCCATACAGGGAACAGAGCCCCCAGAAGCCACTGTCACCAGCCAGAAAAACTTGTGATGAAGAAGTAATGAAGGCTCAAGGCTGACCTGCCAGAGGCAGGCCTGGCTGCTTCCTCTGCATCAGGTTTATTTAAAATTATTCTGCAGCAAGATTCCAACGGCCCCAGCCAGGCTCAGCTGGGGACAAAGTGACCAGCAGCTACACCATGCTATAGCACAGCCCCCCCACCATCTCCACTGCCAACCCCTCCCAAGGATTCCAGGCTAAAAATACCCTGTCTCCAGCTGGGAACACACGGCTCCCACGGCCGGGCGCTCGCTCCCACACAGGCACTGACCTCTGTGCCGGCCGCTCGCTGCAGAGCCCACGGCACACAGCGAGGGAAGCTGAGCCGTGGCCACCGTGCCCTTTGCAGTGCACCCAGGCAGGCACAGACAGCCGGGCTGAGGAGGAGGGGAGGGGACAAAGAGAGCTGGCAGCACTGCCCAGACACGCTGAGCTCCCCCTCCATCCACACCAGAGCAGGCACAAGAGGATCCATTTCTGGGCAGCAACCCCCTGCATGCACAGACCACAGGCTCCAAGAAAATTCCAGCCTCCTTCTCTCTCCCCTCCATAAAACGCCATGGTGCACCAAGACACAAACAGAACAAGCCAGCGTGCAGAATTTCTCAGCCACTTTGATCACATCACACACTAGACACCACCAGCACTCCCCAGTGCTGGGGCTGCTCTTGGAGGCAACACCCAGGAATAAGAACAAGCAAAACCCTGCAACACTTCCAGCAAAGATGGCAGCAAAAAATAGGCTCCAGTCATAACAGTGCTCCAGGGCTGACCCCAGATGGGGATGTGCTCCTGCTCCCAGCCATGAGCCGGGCAGGGGACACAATACAGGAGCCAGATAAGGACTGGTGACCTACTCGGCCAGTGACACATTCCTCCCCCTGCTCCCATCCAGCAGGACATATTTTCCATCCGTGTCAGCTCTCTGCACCGGCCAAGTCACACACAAGCGCCTGCTGACACTCTCCAGGCACCCGAGCCCTCCCAGGCCAGTGCTGGCAGTGAGGAAGAGGAGGGCCACTCACATGTGATGAAGTAATCCTGCTGCTTCTTGAATTCCAGGCCCATGTAGTTGGGGCTGAACTCCTGGAACTTGATGGTGAAGCGGATCTCCTGCTCGGGCCGGTTGCACGTCACCAGCACGTTGGGGTCCATGACGGTGCTGCAGGCATCCGCCTGCTCCTTCCTCACCAGGTACAGCTTGTAGTACTCGTAAGGCTTGGACGGCTCCGCCTTGGGGCAGATAATGTCCAGTTTATCCCCAATCTCTGGGTAGATGACCAGCCCCTTCCCAGTCATGAACCTGGAAGAGAGGAGGGTAAGAGGTTATCATGTGCTGGAGCAGAAGCCACACTAGTCCAGCCCACCCCACTCTGACACTGTTTATTTTGTGCTTCAGCTCTGCTGCTGCACAACTGTCAGTTAGGTTTTGACACTGAAACCAAGTTCTCCTCTTCCCTCACCATTCCAGCCTGTGCATGGAGCCAGCACAGGCTCCTGCTAACAAAACCAGGACTGGCTTGGGTCAGTCCTGCTCGCCAGCCATGATGAGTGCAGGCACCCTTCCTGGCCCCAAGCCTGGCATCCAACTGGGAATGAGTCTTCCCACAAAGGGCTGGGAGACGCCGCGGCTCTGCCCGACGGCCAGGCAAGGAGCTTCCTGCAGGGACAGGCAATAATTAGGCATAGGGAGAAGTCCTGACAATGGGGCGCAGGGAGGGATCCCGTCCACGCCCTGGCTCCCTGAGGAATTCCTGTCCTTAAATGGAAGGGAAGGAAGCATCCTGCAGGACAACTTCTACCCAGCCAGGCTCAACAGCGTGCCCAGAAGCGTGGGAGGACCGGATGGAGAGGAGTAAGGAGGGAGGAAAGCTATTCGGGGCTGGAAGGCAGGGCATTGGGAAGGGTAGGGAGGCAAGATGCTGATAATTAACATTTGGATCTAGTTATGGTGGGGCAAGGCACTGATTAGGTTTTTTCAGTGTGAAGGAGAGGATTAGGGCAGCAAGGAGGGAAGCAGCAGATCATCTACTTTGATGTAGGCAACTAAACGCGTTCCTGATGGGAGATAAGGTGGGAATGGATTTTCCTGCAGTTATCTCTGCTGCAACTCCCTCACGTAATCTGGGCACGGCAAAAGGCAAAGGGAGTGCTTTGCCAAGGCTGCTCGGCCATGCTTCCCCTTCCGCTGTCGGACACAGCCCATGCCTGCCCCAGCCCACCCCAGAGATTGGATGGGGGCCGGGATACCTCCTCCCCCAGCCAGCTGCTCTGGCTGGAGCTGCAGGCTCCATGGAAGGAAGATCAAACACACAAGACCAACCTGCTCCGTGGCTCTATGCAAGTCTTAGCAAGAAGCCACAGAGCTGGAACCAGCACCAGGCCTTTGGCTGCTGGAGCCCAGCAGATCCACAGGCTGGGCTGGGAGCAGGCAGGCGGAGCCGGAGCCCACGCACCCCCAGTGCCCTTGGCACAGGCTCCAGAGCTCAGTGCCAGCTGTAGCAGCAGGGCAGACACACAGACATCATCTGCACCTCGCTTGCAGCTTGCCAGGTCAGAGGAGCATCCCAGGCACCCACGGCAAGGCACAGGGATGGCAGGCACAGCCCCATCACAGAGCTGGATTTAGAGGGGTTATGAGTCCATCCTCCCTGCCTGGCTGCAGCTCCACCACACCAGCTCCAGCAGCACCCAAAGCAGCACAGTGGGGCAGGTGGGATCATGACACATGCTGTTGGCACAGCAGCACCTTGAGGTTGCAGGGAGTTTTGTACAAGTCATGATTCGGGCAGAAGGTGACCAGGAGAGAGTGGGAACCCTGGCCCCTGGAGGGTCTTTAGGGATGCAGGTGGGATGCAGAGCCCGCCTCCATCCCGGCACTGCCGGCAGGTGAGCCATGCTTCGCTTCACACTACCAAGTAGGTCACCTGGCCAGTGGCCAGCACGCACTTCCAAGGGCTCGGGAGCGATAAAGGCGTCCCCACCCACGGCCGGAGCCCTGACGCAAGGCCGGAGCGGGAGGCGGGAGCAGCCGCTGTCCCTCCCCGCCCGGCCGGCCGCAGACACGCAGCGCAAGTGAACACTTGCACGGGTTCCCACCCCGAGAGGCAGCTGGATCCCACACTCCTTTCTCCACGGTTGGGCTGAGTCAGAGGCTTCCTGGCACAGGACTCTGGAGTGACTCAAGCTCCCTCCTCCAGTCCCTGCCAGCTCCCTCCTGCCCAGAAGATGCCAAACAGGAAGCCACAAACAAGTCAAGCAGATGTCTTGCACCGCCAGAGCAGGAGGAGAAGGCTCCTATCCACCCTCATCTCCATACCAGGAGCACCTATCACACCTCTGTGGCCAAAACCTTGGCCAACACCTGCAAACCAACCGGTCCCTGGGTCACCAGCCTGTTGGGATCCAGCCAAATGGATTTGTAAGCAGGGGAGGAGCCATGAAGCAACCAAGGGAGTTGAGAACCTCCCAGCACCACATCCTGCTGGCACCTCCTCATCTCAGGAACTTCAGGACCAAGAGCTACCTTTGGTTTATGTTAAGGACAAAACAAGGAGGACAGTCCCTTCCACGAACACTCAGTCTCAGCTCCAGAAGCACTGTTTGGGAATTAGCCCAAGGAACATCTCCCAGATCCACGCAAACATGGAGCAAGACAGAGCCACTTCCCTGTGCATGGAGCTTTTGCACTGCTCCCTCCAACCGCTGTTCCCCACCAGCCACATTCCCACCTGCACACAGACTGTTTTCCCTTTGTCCTCCAATTTTCCTGATTTTTTTATCCTCCATTTCCCCTCTTCTCCAACAGCAGGGCTGTTTCCAGATGACAGCCTGGGCAGCACGAGAGAGGAGATAAACCTGAGGCATGTGCCTCAAACCCCTTGCACAGCACTTACAGCTTTTCACCACACACAGAGACCTTTATTTCCCCCAAAATTTCTGCTTTGTAACAAGAACAGCTTGTGATGATTGTCCTAGAGAAGACCAACAATAGCTCCCACCATGCCAGAGGCTGGCTCTCTGGGAAATTCTTTAAAATACACAGTGAAAAGCAACATTTCTCACAAGAAAAGCGGAGGAAAAAAACGTCCAAAAATTGTCACATGTTGCCTGAACGCAGGCCTTCAGCCAGTTCTGGAGACGAGGAATTTTAGTTCCAAGGGATGGTTGAAGACAGAAAAGAATTACACTCTTGACTTGTCTTCACAAGGACATGTCTTCAGATTTATCTTAACCCGGAGGAGTGAACAGAGCAACTCTTAAATTAATAGGGAAATTCATTGTGCCCTCAGAGCACCTGCTGTAATTTCAGGGAGGGAAGAGGGAATCTGCTGTTCCTCTGAAAAATACAACTTGATTTCTCTGTTTTCAGGTGGGAGGGAAAAAAAAAAAAAAAAAGAGGAAAACTAAAACTTAGCTCAACCTTAAGGCTGAAACAACTCTCAGATTTAAGAATCACTCTCTGCTACCTTGCAGGAAGAGGAGGAGAATGGTTCCAGCTTTATTCCTGCCCCATCCCTGAAGTGTCCAAGGCCAGGTTGGATGGGACTTGGAGCAACCTAGGATAGTGGAAGGTATCCCTGTCCATGGCAGGGGGTGGAACTGGATGAGCTTGAAGGTCCCCCCTCCAACCCAAACTATTTTGGGATCCTGTGATTGGCACCATCACCAGTTCACAGGTAACATCCCAGCATCCTTTCTCCTGGTGTCCAAGGGAGTGGGAATGATTAACTACAGCCATTAAAGCTTAAAACAAGCTTTTTTTTTTTTTTTTTTGCCAGCTGAGCAGGTGGGGTGGGCTGGCAGCTTCATCCCTTAAAGGCCCTGAGGTGATCTTTGGGTGGCACCCATGGCTGCCCACCCGCAGAGCCAAGGGACCAACCTGGCCACCCCAGCCAGGCATCCCCATCCCCAGCGCCACTCCTGGCCCCCAGTCCCGGCCCCACAGGTTCCTTGGGAGCGATCAGGTGGCAGCGTCCAATTTCCTCATTGTTTCAGGAGGTGTTTTCTGATGGGAAAGGTGAAAAGGGGATTTGTGAGCCTTGTAAACCGATTCCTCTGAGTTGGGTAAACAACGGGAGCTCTGTTGGCAGCAGGATGCCGGGATGCCGGAGCACGGAGATGGGATTAAAGTGCAGCCTCTCCTGTGCCCCGAGTTGGGGGGCTGCTGGTGGGGCCTCAATCCCTTGCAGAGCTCCCCTAACTTCCCCTTGGGGGTCCAAAATGCAGGATCTGATGGAGTGATCAGGGGCTACAGTTGGGACCTGCTGGAAGAGCCATGGACTCAGCCAGGGCCTGGTGTTGGAGGCATCCCAGAGAGGGTTTGCTGGGAGAGGAGGAAACACAAGCTAAGGAGGAAAACCGAGCCAGTTTGGCCAGAGTAAGATCAGGAATAACACCCCACTCCTCCACACCCCTCTCCCATGCAGGCACCTCTTCTCCAAGTAGGCACACATGGATAGACAAGGATGAGTCAAACACATTCCCAAAAATCCTGCAAACACAAGTGTCCTGCAGGTAAGTCATCCAGAACCTCGGAACCTTAAAATCCAACAGTCCTTCAGCTCTTTGTTAGGGAAGACCAAAAAATGGCTTAATTTTTTTTTTTTTTAGAAGAACGGGTTGACACATTTTTCCAACTGCTCTCCCCCTGGATCCAGGCATTCCTTGCACCATGTCAACCACAAAATCTCCAGGGCAGCATCACCTTTCCCCACATCCACCACATACCATGCCCCTCACCCGATTTCAGGCTTGGCAGAAACAGAACAACATTTCCCAAGAACCTTCTCCTTGGAGAAGATGTTCTAAAGCTGCTGCTGACATACATATAAGATGACATATGCTAAATGCTGTTTGCTTCAAAGAAACCCAAAAATAACTGGATCTTACATGGAAGACGTGTACGTCTGGCAGGGAAGGCTGACAATGCCCGGCAGAGCGAGACCTGCAGGAGCTGGGAGGTTTTCCTGGTGTCTGGACAGCTGAAGACCCCGTGGGCCCAGCTCTCCACACCAACCGAGCATGTGAGCCCTTCCAGACAGATCACAGCTCCCACCCACTGGGGATCTCCTCAAGGAAGGGATGGGGAAGGGCCAGATCCAGTAAAAAAGCAAAAGCTCTGTGTTCAAACTGGGTGTGGGGTCCTGAAAAACATTCCTGAACCCTGTGGCGCCCAGCTGCACACAAATCCAATCCTGCCCTCCCTGCCTCACTTGTCCAAGCTTCCCTGGGACACAGCAGCCATGCCTGGGCACTGGGGACCCTCTGCCATTGGCCAGAACAATCAGTCCTGTCCCCAGAGCAGTCTTCCAGACCCTGATATCACAGAGCCACATCACACTCCTGCTCTTGGAGAGTCCTGCACAGCTCATCCAAAGCTCCCATGGTGACACCCAGCCACCTCTGCCCTTGCCAAAATCTGTATTCTCACCAAGAAAGAGAATTGAGCGGCCAGCAGAAAAAACTGGAACCTAACTTAGGTGAAGTGGGACGCCACAGGTCAAACAGCATTACCAGACATAGACAACCACATGGACCTCAGGGATTTTGAGCTGAGAACATCAGACACACCCTGTCACAGGGAGAAGTTCTCCTGCTGACACCAGGAGGTATCAGTGAGACAGTGCAGCCCCCACCTACCTCACCAGAGCCAAGGACAATCAAACCAGAGGAATTACACCCTAATCCCAAAGGCCCACCTGATCCTAGCACACCAACCACATTCCCAGCCCTTCCCCAAAGTGGAGCCAGTACGCAGAGGCACAGCCCCTTTCTCCTATTTGACTCCATTCATCTCTTGGGAACAAAGATACTCCGTGGAAGGAAGTTAATTACAAGTGGAATGAAAAGGTTCCTCCCTCTGTATCCGTCGCCTTCTTGCTCGTCCATCGCGCCGTTCATCACCACAAGAGGGTAAATAGGAGCACATGAACCCCCACGCTCTCAGATCCCACTCCTTTCATGTGCTCCTCTATTATTAGTCCTCTTTAGAAGAGCCTGCCATCTTTTTTCCCCCTGCTAATCTATGGATAATTATTTTCCTTGCCCTTCGGCAGCCCTCTTCTATTTCTGCTCTATCCTTTGGAGCTGAGGTGGCCACACAGAACCAGCAATTCCAGGTATCTGAAAGCAGCTCATATCTCCTCCACTCCTTTGGTCTCTGCTGTTCAAGGCGATATTTTTCACCATCCAGCCCCCCCAGCTCTTCACCATCCCTGGGAGAGGGAACAGCCTCTGCTGAGCCCCCCCGGGGCTGTCCCGTCCAGTCCCCCTCCCAGATACACTCTAAGGCCCTTTTTTTTCCTCATCTCGGGTTTAATGAGGCCCATTCAACCCTCCCAAAGACAAAGGGCCCTTCTCGTTTCCAAACGGATTTACACGACGCATCAGTGAGGCATAAACGGGTCTCCATGGCAACGCTCACCGACCCCCCCCCAGCTCTGGGATGCCATTTTCCAACTCCGCTGCTCCCCAAAACCCTTTTGTTGCTTCCCTGCCAGCTGGGAGGCTCCTCGCAAGCTGGCAACCCCCCCACCCCACACCCCCGGGTGCCAGGGGTGACATTTTTTGAGGTGAGGTTACAAGCCAGCGTCCCCCTGGCACAGAGACCCCGGAAAGCTCCGCACTGTGACCGCCTCGGGGTCACAGTCAAGCCAGGGTTGGGATTGAACGGAAGGGATGGAAACACCAAGTGCAGGGGGAAATGAACCCCACCTGCCCCTCTCTGCCCAGAAAAGGGGGGCGATGCCCAAGGCAGTGTAGTCTGTTCACACTCAAACACCAGCCCCAGTCACAGCGTGGCTCCCAGCACCTCTCCATAGGGAAACTGGTGGCTCTGGGGATTCCCATGGCTTTGGCAATGGCCAAGAGGCCACTTCAATGCTTCACACAGAGGTTTGGCAAACAGGAGCCTCATGTTCAACACTTTGGACTGTAACTCTCCCCAGGCAGCCTCAAACACTGAAGGCTGATAAAGCCTTGCTTATCCTGAGCAGCCCTGGAAGCAGGGAAGGTGGGACGCAGGAAAGGTGGGATGCAGGGAAGGTCTCACTATAGCTCCTTGAGCTTTGTTGACATGTTGATGTCACTGCTGTAGCCCTGAAGATCAAGCCTTTACCCAACATCTGGGGGGGACAGCAGAGCACCCACTTTTCCAAGAAAATACCCACCACTGCTGGATTTCTCAAGCAGGAAGTAGGGAGCAGGATCCTGGTTTCAACTGCAAACCTGCAGCTTGTGGACAGGTCTGCTTTCCCTTCCTGCAGTCCAGACCCCTTCTCCTAAGGAAGAGTCACACCATGGTCACCACCAGCCAAGAGCAGAGGAGGGTTCCAGCCATCAGGATGCTGGCAGAACAGGTCAGCAGGCTTCAGGAAAGCTGGCATGGATGCTGTGGCATGCCAGCCACACCTCAGCACCCACATCCAGCAGCTGCCACCACAGCTGATGACATCCCTGGCCCCAGTGACTCAGCCCTCCTGTGCCACAGCAGGGCTGCAGGAAGGGCTTTCTCCCTGAGCTATCCCCATAATTACAGCACGGCCAGGGAGAGTATTCAAGTGCCAGACTCTCCATCAGCCCCAGGGAGGATGACAGATCACCACCACCAAAGGCAGCGCCCACAAAGGGAGAACGTTCTCCTTTGTCCCATTGTGGGCTCGGTGGGAAGTATTTTGATACCAGTCTGTCCCTTCCAGGGACAGCTGCTGAGCACCCTCATGCCCCAAGGAGGAGGAAGAAGAGAAGGGGAAGGAGAGGGAAGGCTCCCAGCCCTCGCAGCAGCCAGGCCTGCCGGGAGCAGCCACGTGCTGCTCCATCCTCCCAGGTCTGTGCACACTCCATGCACTCGGACGCCGCACCCGATCTCAATGTGAACCTAGCGAGGGGGGGGGAACAAAACCTGCTGCTAATTGAGGGATTTTGGAGTAGATTTAATTAGGGCCAGAGCACTGGCGCAGGCTGCTGCTGCCACCTGCAGCACTCTCCACAGCCGCTGGCGTGGGCTCGGGGGACCCCAGGCTCCCGCCCACGCCCGCCTGGGGTCTGGACAGGGAAGGAGGAACACCGAGAGTCCCGCAGGCTCACGCCCATCGCACCCCCACCCCCCCAAACCCGTTAGTTCCCAGCACAATAAGCACCTCCAGCAGCGACGGAACCAAGGGTTTGGCCAAAAAAAATCAAGAGGAAGAAAAGCCATATTTTCTCCCTGGAGTCAGCTCGTCCCGATCTCCCCTCGGAGGAATCAAGAGGGGCCGAGTTATCTAATTAATGCTGGCAGAAGCGGGAGGCCGTGGGCCGGGGGGCGGCGGCGGCCCACAAAGGCGGCGTGGGGAGCGGTCTCCCCGCCGCCGCCACCGGCATCCCCCGGCAATGGGGCCCCACGCTGGGAGTGAGGTAAGAGGGGATTCAAAGGGGGGTTTGTCAGGGGTTTTGTTTTTGGATACGGGGGAGGGGAAGGGGACAGGGCTTGACAAGAGCTGACAGACAACTGAACAAAACCATAAGGGCCATGAATGGCAACACGGCGCTTTAATTGGCGTAGGAATGGAGAGAGAAGTGAGACAATGAGGCTGGGTGGCGGCGGGGCTGAGGTGTGGGCAGTGGGCACTCACCTTCTCCTACCTGCACCCCCATCCCAGAGGTTGGCAGCTGGATGCTGCACCGTGACCCCCATCCCAAAAAGCGCCACCTAAAACCCACAGGGAGAACATGGAGGCAGAACAACAGAGCCCAGCACACGTCAGGCATCACAAAACCCTGACGGCACCAGGAGCGGCACAATCCCAGCTCCGGGATGGGGTAGATATTAAACGATCCATCGGAAACAGCTCATGTTCCCGCTCGGCTCTCTGTGTTTTCCGGCTTCGGTTTGGCCACTCGTGCCCTGGCTACAGCCCCGCTCATCCGGAGGACGGGGGGCCGGGAGGGGGAGAGAGGGAGAGGCAGGTTAAAAGGGAACACGGTTGGATCAGCGGGGTTCCCACTCCTTCCCTGACCCCTCCGAAATAAAACGGAGGAGATTTCGTCTCCTGGTTCCAAAGCAAAGAATTACTTTGGCAGGGGCTGCGGCGGCGGCCGGGCGCCCACTTGGAAGGGAAAGCAGCAGGAATATGCCCAAGGAACCCAAGACAAACCCTCCCCGCCAAGCCCCGCTCATTCTCATGCAGATCAACCCCAGCCGGGACAGAACGGAGGCAAATTGCAGCTCCCCCCTCCCCAGAGCAGGGCTGGGGGCACACGGAAGGACGGGTGGGGGGCTCAGCACACCAGACCTGACACAAACCCCAGTGTTTTCCAGGATCCCTCCTCATCCCACCTCTCACTTTTCCAGCTCATTTGGAAAAAAAAGAACTGAAAGCTAAGAGCCAAGAGCTGAAGTTACAGCAGGTATTTGGGCCTTAGGAGAGAGAGAGAGCCCCTTCCTTCCTGAACCCCAGGACCTGATACCCCACTTAACCCTGCACCCCACAAGCACAGTTTGCAGCCAGGAGTTTCAAATCTCCCCATGGGACAGTAACTGGGTGCTCCTGCTGCTGCATTCCAAGGGGTACAGGAGGGCTGCCCAAATCCCTCAGCTTCCCACTTCACTGGCCGTCTTCAAAGCAAGGGAGAGGAGCCACCAGCCTCCCCCATTTTTCTGAGTAATACCAGAAAAATAATGCCCACACATGTCCTGGGGAGCAGCAGACACCACAAGGTCTCCTGGATTTCCCCTGGCTCCCAGGAGCCCCTCACTGTGTCCCAAGGCTCAGGTTTCCATCCCTGGAGATCCCACTGAGGGCTGGGTGGCAGCTCTAGAGCACCCACCCAGGTCCTTAGGGCTCTGGCTCAGCCCGGGGATGCAATGCTGCGGTTTGGATTAATCCCAATGTCAGGAACTGGGCAGGGAGGAGCAAACCCTGCGGAGGGTTCCCCATCCCAGCTGTGGGATGCCCTGCCCTGCCCTGACAGGTCTCCCGGGTTTCGCCAGCCCTGCCAGCCCCTGGTCCCAGGGGAGCAGCGTCACCCCCACCGCGCCGCCCTGACTCACACCGGGCCCTTTGATCCCCCGGCTCCCGGAGTGGCCAAACGAGTTCTGGCATTCCAGCTCTGGCTCCCGTCTGGAAGCGCCATCTTCCCAGGCAGCTGCAAATCACCAGCCCTCAGTCCTGGCGACATTACTGGGAACTTGTCCTGCTGCCACTGGCACCAGGGGTTATTAAAACTTCCCAGCCCCCCATCCCAACATAGGCCATGTGCACAGCTGCCCACAGCTGCCCGCCCCAGCTGGGACCATCCAGTTCCAACCTGCCATGGGCAGGGACACCTTCCCCTAGCCCAGGGTGCTCCAAGCCCCATCCAACTTGGCCTTGAACACTTACAGAGATCCAGGGGCAGCCACAGCTTCTCTGGGCACCCTGTGCCAGGGCCTCACAATTCTCACAGGGAAGAATTTCTTCCCAATATCCCATCTAACTCTGCCCTGTGGCAGCAAGAAGCCATTCTCCCTTGTCCTGTCCCTCATCCAAAGACCCTCTCCAGCTGTCCTAGAGCCCTTTTAAGCACTGGAAGGGGTTCCCTTCTCTAGGCTGAACCAGGTCACCCCATGCTACTCACTCCCACACCAGTCCCACCACCAGCTCGCTGCACTCAGCTGCTCCAGACCTTTGGCCCTGCTCCACGGGGGTGGATGGGGCTGGGTTAGGTCTGGGAGAAAAAGCTAAAGATGAGTCACAGGACCTCAAAAGTTTATTTGTTTTCTCCCCTTGTGTCCTCCTGCACAGAACTGAGCCATCACCAAAGCCTGGAGAGCCAGCTCTGCAGGAAAGCTGGATCCAGTCTCCTCCTCCAGTCCTGCTCTGGATGTCAGTCAGCAGAGCAGAAACTGCCCCTTTCTCCCAGAACCCCTTCCCAGTGCTACCCACACCCTTCTTTACTGCAAGGTCCTGTTCTGGCACAACAGTCCAAATTTTCTCCATATCTTCACCAAAAAGATCCTCCTAAAGGTGTCACCACTGGAAGGAGTTGGGACACTCTTGTGCTCCCCCTCAGCACAAGATCCACTGCTCCCAGTTTACCCAGCTGAAGGCTGATGGGAAGAGCAGCAGCTGAGGGAGGGGTTAGGAGAGAGACCAGCACAGCACAGGAGTGTCAGGTTTTAATTCCTCCTCCAGTACAAAGAGATCTGGCTTGTACTTGCTTTTATTTTTAGGCCAGATTTACATGTACAGCTGAACTTCAATCCAACATACAACTTCCAGCTGGGAAGGGGTGAGGTGAGGAACCAGAACCCAGCACTGGCTCTGGTGTCACTGGTGCTGCCAGAGCTGGAGATCTCAGGACTGGTGCTCCTTTCCATCTCCAAGGATGGCACCAGACTCCGCTGGCACACACGGCTGCCATTCCCAGAGGGAGCTTTCACAAGGCACTAAGCGAAGCTCGTGTTTAAACCTAAAAATAACCCAGCCCTTGGGCCTGGGGAGGAGGAGAGCAGAGCACCCAGACTGTCCCGCTCCAGCACCAGCAGTTTCCAATTGCCTGCGGATGGGGAGTGTTCCCAACCCTCCCCCCGAGACGAAATCCTCCGCCTTGCCACCCACACTCATGTGAGAAAACTGGCGAGAGGCTCAGGAGAGACCAAAGTCTCCCCCGACCACATCCTGCCCCCCTGCTCTGCTGCCAGATGCGATCCCCAGAGCCTCGTCCCGAGATCCCGCTAGCTCCAGCATTATTCCCAGCAGCGGTGCTCGCCCCGTTCAGTGTGTGCCACCGGGCTGGGGCCACGCCCGCCCATGCCACCACGCCGGGAGGCTGAGAGGGCTGAGGCCACCAACCCACCAGAGCCTATCCCGGGGCTGGGCTCTGTCTGTCTGCCCCGCTGACTCCCCGGGCAGAGCCCAGTCCCCAGCACAGAGCAATCCTCAAACCCGCCGGAGCGGCGAGAGCAGAGACCAACCCCCACCTTGGAGCCATGGGTTTGGGGTGCCCCCTGGAAAAGGGGGTCCTTTATCCTGGCTTGGGAAAACCCCAGGTGAGCAGCACCAAGGCTATTGTGGGACCTTCCTGTCCTGCCCTGCAGCCCCTGGCAAGACTCACCCACACAAATCCCGCACCAGACTCCAGATCTCTGACCCTCAGCTCCTCCATCCTGCTCTGCAGCTGGCAGCCCCGGCAGGATTTACCCCACAAACCTCTCACTGGACCCCAAATGTCCACCCTGACCTCCAGCTCCTCCATTCCTTTCCTGCTTCCCTCTCCCAGAAAAGCCCTTCGTGGGGCTCTAGCTTTCAACTATCCCACTTCACTCCAACTCCCTCAAACCATTTACATCTTTCCTTGCATGTAAGGTGTTTTTTTCTTTGCCTTTCTCTTTTTTTAACTTATTAAGGAGCAAGTTCAAACCGTTGGCAGTGTCTGCAACGCACTAATTTGGAACTTAGTGCAGTGTCGACATTGCATTAAGTATTTCTGTCAACCATGAGGACACACCATGTCTGTGTAAGAAATTACACCAGCAATTATAGCTAAAGAGGCATGTAAAATTTAAAAAAAAAAAATTAATGTATTCAGAAATGATAACTGACATTCTTATTAGGATTAATCTAATTTTAGTAGACTCATTTATATCCTGCCTCTGGATAAAAAATGAGTTTCAATTTTAAAACCTGGATAAAAAGTGGCATTTTTTAAAAAAGTACTTTTAGAAGTCACCCTGCATGATTAAGCGGGATGATAATGTGAGGAAGCTTAACAAAAAGCTGTGCCATTAAAGGAGATATTTGTTAAACAAAACAGAAGCAGAGATATTTATCAAGCCCAGCAGATTATTCCAGGGTAACTTTGGACCTGGCACTGCTGGATGTTGCTTGCGGTCGCAAGTTAATGGAGAGAAAATTGGGAATGGCAGATAACGGGAAGGGGCAGGAGTTTTGCTGGGTGCATCCTGCATTCCGAGCCAGGGAATGGAATGGCAGCACTGAGGAGAGCCACCCAAAGCCTGGATGAGTCCATGCCCCACTGGACAGGGACAGGCACAAGGCAAAGCACAGGAGTCACTCAGAGACAGGAAAAAAAAACCCCAAAAGGTGAGTCAGCTCAACATATCCAAAAAAGAAGGAACATGAGATGGAACACCAAGGTCCTTCCTGAGGTTTGCCGAACACCAGGTGGGGCTCAGCCCACCCAGCCCCCCTCCATGGCACTGCCTTAGATGGGCTGTTGGTACAAAATGTGCCCTTGGCCTCAAGCTCTACTGCTGGCATGTTTTAACTCCGTGGCAATGGATGCTTTGATTGACACAGGTTCTGGCAGGACACTGGAGTGTCTCTGCTCCCCATGCCAGCCCACCACACGCTTCCTGCTACATCCATCTGCAGCAACACCTCACCAGCTCACAAATCTCATCCATCGAACCAGCCACCCCAGATGAGGAACCAGCCAAGGGCCTCCTCCAGGCTCACCTGTTGCTCTACATCCCCACAAGTCCATGACCACCACATCCCACAGGACACTGATGAGATCCCAGCCATCCCAAGGTGCAGGACACGGAGGCAGGAGGGCACAGATGGGTAGCCTGCATGGCCAGGATGGGAGCTGGGGCACCCCTCCTCTCACCCACATCCCCCCATTACAAGGGAATTAAGCACGGAAGCAAAGCACCAGAAGATTTAAGAATATGTGGAAAGAGTCAAAAGCCGAAGAGGAAAAAAAATCCCAGGCTGATTATTTTATTTTCTCCTGACAGTTTGAGCCACAATGGCCAATAAATCCCAATTACGGATTTTAAAAATGCTTCCTGCAGACACTTGGACCATCAAGGCAATTCTGGCCTCCCATAACTCCTGGTTTATGATGGTCATACATGTCAGTTTTCCACAGAGCCCAGCATTTCAATAAAATGACCATAAACCTAGATTAGAGATTAAAGGACTGACTCAGAAGCTGTCAGAGGAAGAAACAAGTTCCCCTGCAATTGCTTTGCCATTTTTACCGACCAACAGTTTGGCTTTTTGATGGGTTTATGCCAGCAGTAAATTTTGGGCTGCTGACAGCTCGGCGTGTGAGACAACTGATGGCAGCAGCGGGGAGGTGCGGGGAGGACACGAGCTCAGCCCCGGGCTCAGGCAACAACTCCGGGATGAGAAGTGACAGGGCTCCTCCTGGGCTCCTCCTGGACTCCTCCTGGGCTCCCCAGCGCCGGCACGGGGACACGGATGCCTGCTCTGACCGACCTTCCCGGCCCCCCCTCCCTGTCCCCCGACCTGTCAGACTTCTCTCCAGGGAGCAGCTCTGTCCTCCTTTCTCCTCTTCCCCCCTCGGCAGGGCAGGAGCTGCCAGCACATGGGAAGGTGACCCCCTCGAGGGCTCCCCGCGGCCAGGCAGCACCAGGGACCCCGGGGACGATGCACAGGGGAGCATCACCGGGGCCCCACCAGCAGCCGCCTCTCTGCCCAGCCTGTCACAGCAAGCAGCAACAGCTCAAGGGAGACGCCTTTGAAAGGATAAACGGCAGGCGTTTGTTGTGCTCCCGTTTCCTGGATGAATACGCTGCTTCCTTTTACTAAGTGCTCTCTTAGGAGAAGGAAAAGGGAAAAATAAAACAGCAGCAGAAAGGAAGGAGGATGACTCACGGTGAGGCCACATCTCCACCGACACGAGAGAGCTGCGAGACAGTGCCAAGGACATAGGCTGGGATCAAAAGCACGGGAGCGGATCAAACACGCGCACTCCCCGGGGAGGGGGAAGGTTTCAGGGAGCTGCCCGGGGGGAGGAAGGTGGGATGGAGCCGGGCCCTCCCGGCCGCCCATGGGCTGCAAGCAGCCATCTCCCTTTCCCGAGCTTCATCCACTGCTTTCACCATCTGAACAGAAGCTCATTAAGACACGCACACAGGGCTCCACACCAGAACACGGACAGCGACGGGGACAGAGAGCACCAGGAGGAACCGTGGCTGCACCCAACAGGAGGTGAAAAAAATGCCCTTTTCCTGAGGAAATGAAAGAGCTGAGCCCGGAGCTCAGCGCGCCGAAGGGGGCCGGTGCCCTTTCTGCCGGTGTCTCTTAAAGTCTATCAAAAAGTCCCATTTACATCAAAATGCCCTTCCAGACATGCTTCGATTTTACTTTTCCCCTTTCATCTCCGTCCCCCTCCCGCCCCACCTCGCAGCCCCATTGTCCTCGCAGCACCAGGAGAGGGCCGAGCGCGCTGCCAGCGGGAAAGGAACAGGAGAGAAAGAAAAGAGCTGGAAACTAAGAGAGAAGCCGGAATCGCTCCTGGTCCCGCTCCAGCGGGAGCCGTGACCCCATCTCCTCCCGCCTGCTGCTTGGCGGCCGCCCCGGGGGACGGCGCTGGCCGTGTCCCCTCCGCGGGGACGGGGACTCGCTGCCCCAGCCTCCGCTGTCGCCCGGGGCTCTGCTCAGGCTCCTGTGGCCGCAGATGGTTTCAGTGAGCTTCAACAAAAGCCTCGGGCAAGGGCTGCGGGAGCCACCATGCAGCTCTCGGCACTCGCTGCACACCCCGCTCCCAGCACCGGGGCCACTGGTGGCACTGGGAGACCCCGACAAAGAGTTCTGGGCTTGGTCATGACTGCACATCCCAACTGGCAACGAAATGGATCGAGCGTAAGTGCTTCACTCTGCAGATGAGTATTTAAAACGCCAGGGGAGCCGGAACATTTCCACAGGTGCCAGTGCCAGGCTCTGCTCAGCCCCAGCCCTGTCCCACCTGTCCTCCTCCAGCAATTTGGATTTACTGAGCTGTTTCCTTCCCCAACCCTGGCCCCAGCAGTGCCACATCCTTCCCTCTACTTTTCCAAGCCCCTTAAAAGCAGAAGTGCTTTCCCCAGGCTGCCGGATGGACACGCAAGCCCAAGACTGAAATCTGCTCCAGGTTCCAAGTGCAAATGATGTTTAACTCCAGTTTAACCCAGTAAAGCCCAGCTCTAGCAGTGCACAATCCCAAAGCCCTTCACCAGGCTCTGTCCACCCTGCCTGACACAGAGCTTTTCCAGTCCTCCCTTCCTATTGTCAGCGTCTATTTTTAACCCCCAGCATTATTTCTCCCTGCGTGACTTCAGACACTCTCTGGGGACAAGGTGGAATTGCTGAGCTGGTTCCAGGCAAAGTGACTCAACTCTCACCTTCAGAAGCCACACAGGAATCAGAGGAGAAGTAAATTTTCCTCCATTCACATTTTCCTTTCTCTTTCCCTCCAAGCTCTATCTGGGGCTGAAAGCAGGGAAAGCTGCAGGGAGGCTTTAGCCTGTGTCCATCAGCAAGAACATGCAGCAAAGCCATTTTCCTCCCTTTTCTTCCTTGGTACCTTTAGAATCAGCTTGGATTTACCTCTGTGGCAGTTACCTTGGGAAAAATCCCGCATCAGCTGCTGGTGTATGCGAAGGTTAGAACATTAACCTTAACACAGGTGTTATGAGTGGAGCTCTGAGCTGCCAGGCAGAGGGAATCTTATGGAGAGAGGCACCATCCCGGCAGAAGGGAGGGAGCAGCACTCCCCTCACGGGGCCCTGGGCTGAGCACGGGTGCCGACGCTTCATTGCTCCCTTTGAGCTGGTCTTGCCGGCGCCGCAGAGCAGCAATTAAGGAGAAGGTCAGCAGTGAAGCCCTTCAAGAATCTGTCCCTTCAGGGGAGTATCCAAACAACCCCACCATTTGCTACCTTCTAATTCCTAAAGCGCACAAGCCCAACGCCAACCCAACGCCGAGCGCTTGGAGATGCCTCGTGGAATGAGGGACGCGTGTGCTGCGTCAGCCAGATGTTGACATTATTTGGCATTAAGAGCCAATAAATAATCATTAATGCCGCTGCAGCAACCAGGCTCTCTGCAAGAAAGCCCAGATGCCAAAAACGCCGTGTTTATGGCAAAAGGGGGAGGCAGGATCTGGGAGAGCCGCCTGCCGCGCACAATGCAGCCGGCGCTGCCAATTCCAGAGCGTATCCCAGTCCCACTCAGCATTCCTCCTGCAGCCCCAGCTGGCAGAACTGGGAGAGCCCCTGTGAGCCGACCTGCTTCCACAGCCACATGGGATCACATTGACCACCAGAAGCTGGGGTGACATCAGGAGTCGTTGCATTCCGAGCTGTCTGACAGTGCTGCAGCCAGCCCTGTTTTCTGGGATGACTCCCTGGTTTCACTCACTGGAGCTGGCAGGACGCTGGAACACACACAGCCCCGGAGACAAGGGGAGGCAGCATCTGGAAACAATTATCCCAGCACTCTTGTATCTGTCACCCACTCCTTTTGTAAGGAACCATTCCCAGTATCAGCAATCTCTCTGTCATAAACCAGGAAAAGGAATTTTTTCCCTCATCCCAACGAGGCAGTGGAGACTTTCCTGATGGAGGGCAGGGTGAGCAAGGTTCCTTCTGTCAGGTCACAGGAGAACTGGGCACAGAAGGGACAGGCACCTGTAGGCACCTTAAGGAAGAAGCCCACTCAGATAAGGAATACAGCAATTTCTCTCCTTTGCCTGTGCCCTGGTATGATGCTGCAGGACTTCCATCACTATACTTCCAAGTTTGATGCTCCAAAAGCCTCCAACTGTTTTACAGGCATGTATGAACTTCTGGGAGCTCTGTGGGATTGTCCCCATGCCTCCAACGCACCCCATGCAATTCCATCCTCAAACCACGTGCTCCATCCTAAACCAACACGCCTCCAGGCTCAAACCATGTGTTTCCATCCTCAACCCACGTGCCTCCATCCTCAAAGAGGAAAAACAAGGAGGAACAGGCCTTGTCTAGGAGAGCAGGAGCCAGAAGGATCCCACAGCCCTTCCCCACCATCCTGAACACCCCCTCCCCAGGCTAGGTAGTCCCTGCATTCTCCCTGGCATTGTCCCCATCCCACACCGTGCTCAGGGACAACAAGCAGCTTGCATCCCAAAAGGAAAACCCAACTGAGAAAGGCTGGCTGATGGGCACCAGGACTTTTACAGCTGGCTGGCACATCCAGCAAATCCCCAGCACCTCAAACAGGGACACCCCCGCCCAGCTTCCCGAGCCCACGAACTCCACACGCAGCAGAGGGAGGTGGCTCACGAAGACTTTCGTGCCTCTCTTGGATGTTATGAAACCAGGCAGGGAGCATGAAACTGCCTGTCGTGGGTGGGAGCACCCAGGGCTATATGGAGAGCCTGGAGGATTCCTCCGTGGTCTGGCAGAGCACGTGGGCTCCCCCACCCTGCACACACCCTCGCAGGGTGGGTTTTTCTTCTGGAGAGACTGGGTGAGCACAAACACCCAGCAGAGCCCCACATGAAGGGGGTAATTAGGGAACAGCACCCAGCACTCACCAAGTCAGGGCAGAGATCAAAAGCAGAATTGAGTATTAAACCTCACCAGCACTGGGAGCTGCTCCTGGGAATGGACTCCTATGAGACTCCCCCACCCCATCCCTGCATCCCAGAACCGTTCACTGCAGGTAGGGAACACCAAGCCAAGGCAACACAAGCAGGCTTTCCTCCATCCCCTCCTCCCAGCAAGTCTTCCTGTAGCTCAGGGAAGTGAAAAACAGAAGGAAAACAGAAAAAGCTCTTCTACTGCCATTAAACGAGCAGCAGGCATGAAACTGTGAAGGACAGAGCAGTGTGAGAGGGCTGGGGGTCCAGAAAGAACAAGGGACCTTCCTCTCCTTTCCCCTCCCTCCACTGCTTTGCCAGGATGTTGCTGCCTCAATTATTTCAGTAATTAGTTGAGTCGAGGCACTGCTAATGGTGGGGCAGGGGAAAGGGGGCACAGGGAAAGGGGGCTGCAGGAAAAGGGGGGCAGAAACTGGCCGGGATGCACAGCCACATTTCGGCCTCACGAAATTTCCATGAAAGAAGAATAATACAAATCTTAAACCCAAACACAGCTGAAGGGGAAATTCCAGCTGCCTCCAGCCCTTCACACCTCCAAGCGTCTTCCTGAAACCCCAATCCAGCCAGGCCCCCTTGGCCCAGTGAGAGGGAAGGGGGCTGTGCATCCCCAATGGCACTGGGACAGCCCTTCTCACCTCCTGGGGAAGCATCTCCTCCTCACATGCTGCGAAGGAAGCTGGGAACAATGGGATGTACCAGTGCCAGCTCCGGCAGGGATGGACACTCATGGACCACCCATCTGGCTGCCCAGAGACAAGGGACAGGCTGGGAGGGACAGCATGGTGCAGGGGGCACAGGCAGCTGCCAAGACGTCCCCTGCTCAGTGTGAGGGGCAGCTCCCTGTCCTGGTGACATGGGGGGAACATGAGAGAGGCATGGGGAATTCAGCGACTGCAGGCTGTGGTCACTGAAGGAGGGGCTGTGCAGAGCTCCCCCATCCTCCCCCACCCCAGCTCTTCCCACAGGAGAGGGGCTGCTGGCTGAGCCTTGGGCCAGACCTTCCCTTACAAAAATAACATTTCTCTTTTTCCTTTTTTTTTTTTTTTAATTTCTTCTTTTGAAATAATTGACTAATTGGCTGAGCCCCAGGTCCGTGCTGGGAGTGAATCCCAGGTCTACTCTTGCATAAAGCGTTTATTAAAGACATCACAGGAGGACAGGAGAGGAGAGGAGGGGAGGGGGGCCAGGCAGAGCCCGGCAGGCCAGGGCGGTGCCCAGAGCACGCTGGAAATTTCCCATCGCACCCAGAGGGAGGAAGCCCAAAAATTAATCCCAATCATCCCCCGCAGCAGAGCTCTGCCCCGAGCAGGGCCTGACTCACCCGGGGCGGGCATCACCCGGGGCAGGCATCAGCTGGGGCGGGCATCCCAGGCCCAGCACCCTCAGAGCAAGGCTGTGAGTACGTGAAAGGGAGGGGGTCCCCCTCCTCTCCTCCCTTTAATCCCTAGCCCCAAAGCAGAGCTTTTTCAGGGGAAAGTGTAATGCAATACCTGGAAAATTTCTCCCACCCGTTCTCTGCTGTCGGCTGCCAAATTTAAAACATATTTGCTGCCTGGCCTTGAAGAAACGTAACCTGCTGCCTAATTCCAACACGTTCATTCTTTGGGGGGCAACGAAAAAATTCACAGAGCCGCTGGTGGCTCCTCTCCTTACACCCCGCAGCCCTCAGGGCTGGGAGCTGCCAAAAAGCTGTCTGGGAGCCTCTGCCAGCACACACGGGAACGCCAGGAAAGAAAGGGAGGGAGGGAGCCCTTGCACTGCAAGAAGTTTTTGAGTCAATCCATGAGCCCCAGGAATCAGCTGGGGGTGCCACCAGCCAAAAGCCCTTGGAATATGCAACATCCAGGGCAGTACAAAATGCCGGAGCATGGGGAATAGGCAGGGACCTGCAGGGAGCACAGCCACCCCATCTCCCCTCACAAGTGGAGAACCGAGGGAGCAGGTGACTGCTCACATAGCCCCATCCCTCATCCCACCACCCCAGCTCCTCACCAGGAGGAATTTTCTGGCAGGCCAGGGTTTCAAGGGGAGGCTGGAGCAGTGGGAAAGGGCTGGGGAGGGCACAATGTGTTTAGCAGACTGAGCGATCCGACAGGGCCCATTAAAGGAAACAATTTGTAATACAGTAATTATTATGTCGTTTCTCTGGCCTCTTTCCTAAGCCTCCCTTTAAACAGTTTGAGGCTTGAGGGGCCTCTAGAAAGCAGAAATCTGTAGGGCTGAGGGTGCTCCAATGTCCACATGTTCCAGGATGAGAAAGATGGATACATGGAGCAGACACTCACTTGAAGCTCTCCATACAACGGCAGCTCATCCCGGTTTGCTCTCAATCCTTGAGGGAACACACAGAACAAAGAGGAACTGTTGCTCCCCAACTGCAGGAGATCATCAGCAGATAAGGGTTCTCTCTGGGAACACCACTGGATGTGGATCCATGCTTGCTCCATTCTGGAGCGAAGCCGGGCCCCATGGCCACTCCAGCTCAGCTTTTCTGCTCTGAAGTTCTCGGCCACACATCTGAAGAAAGCGGCAGTAGCGAACAACAGAGCGAGAGCAAGCAACACAAATCCCCGGGATAATGAGCCCGGAGGAGGGAGACGGTGGGCTCTGTCTGAGGAGGGAGCCGTGCTTTTATTGGAGAGGCCTAAAAGGGCTATAAATCCTCAGATTCAAAGGCGAACTCAAGCTCTTTCAAGTCGGAGGAAGGCCTGGGATGTGTCAGCTGGGAGGACTAACCACGCCGCGTCCCCTGCTGAAGTGGCCTCTTCAGCAAAGCCGCGGAGCAGCCCGGGATATTACACCCAGATCCTTTCCATATGCTCCCGGCCGGCCGCGGGCAGGGCACGCCGGCATCCCTGCCGGCATCGGGAGCCGCCCGACCCCCCGCGCAGGAACACCGGCCACCACGCCTTAACGGGGGAGCGCCTTTGTGCCCGTTCCCCTTCCCAACCCCTCGGAGGATTTGCCCCCCGAAATCCCGGTGGGAGCGGGGGGCTGCGTCCCTCCCTCTCGCGTTTGGCTGCGATACTACAGCAAGCCCAGACAAAGAGCGCGGAGCCCAGCACCAGCACATCCCTGCATCCCTCCACATCCCGAGGCTGCCAGCCCTGCCTGCCAACCCGCACACCAGGCCGTGCTCCCACGTTTCAGAAATCCATTAAAAGGGAAAAATCGGTGGCAAAGAGGAGACGGCGCCGAGCCTCAGCCCCGCGCGAGCAACCGCAGACACTTCCCAGCCTAATGAGGAGGAAAACATGGACAATGCTCTGGAATCAATGGGAATGGTGTAAGGGGGTTTTATAGCTCATAAGCCATGAAAAGGCACTTTGCTTTTCCCAAAGAACCTACTCGGAAGAGGTGAGATGGCAAAAGCCAGGCAGGGCAGCTGGTACACAGGGCTGGGCTCATCCTGACAGGATGCCAGGGGCAAGAGAAGGGATTGCTGGGAAGTGGGATGTTCCTGTCCCATCACCAGCAGTGATGCAAGCCTGGGTGCCACCAAAACCAGCCAGGACCCCCAACAAGGGAGGGCACCTACTCCAAGGCTTTGAACTTCCCAAATGCCAGCCTGAAGGTGCTGGGAGAGAAGGAGCTGGGACAGCTTGTGTAGCATATCCCAAGAATCCCACCCTGGCACCTCCACGTTGGCACCAGCAAGGACCAATCCACGTCAAACTCGGTGACTCCAAGCTTCTTGCCACAGCCCAGCCCCAGCAGACATGGCACACGTGGATCTCTGTGCAGGCACAGCACCACAGAGGGATAGAGCCTTTGAAAAACATCCGGGGGAGCTCGTGGCTGGACACCAAGCAAAACCCCGGCTCTGCCCTCACACAGGCCCCCTGGAAAAGCCCGGTCCCATGGCCTCAGAAAGGGCAAGCAGCCCACCTGGGAAGGCCGGCTGCGGGTAGGAAAAGGTTATTCCCGAGCAGCAGAGGCAGGGTTATAAATAGCTGGCATTTTTGAAGTGCAGCTGCTCAGCTCAGCTCAGCTCGGCCGGGGCGCACTGCCACGCCGGCACCTGAGCCGGCTCGGATCCCGCCCGGGGGCTCCGGCAGGGAGAGCTCACAGAGAAGCCATTGCTCCCTGGAACACCACGAGCAACCCCCCAAACCTGTCCCCTCATCCTCCAGGGAGGAGGGACTGGAGGCCCCCGTGTCACGCTCCAGGAATCGCCCACAGCCTCCACTCCAGCAGAACCTGCTCCACGGAAGGGCAGGGGCCAGGAAAACCCCACTGTGCACAAATCCAGCCTGACCAAGCAGGACATTTAGCCCCAGCTTGTCCGACTCCTCTGGGACCAAGCCTGGACAGGCTGGGGGAGCCAGCAGTGCCAGGACTCCGCAGCTCAGCCATGAGCAGAGCATTGGGGCTCCAAACAGAGATGGGATCCTGAGACTCCACGAAACCAGCACCACTGCTCCAAGCAGAGAGAGGATCCCAAGGCTCTGACACAGCCATGAGCTGAGCTCTGATGCTCCATCTGGAGATGGAATCCAGAGGTTCCTGCACAGCCCTGAGCAGGTCAGCTGGGCTCCAGCCACAGATGGGATCCCGAAGCTCTGGCACAGCCATGAGCAGGTGATCAAGCAAGAGACAACGCACGAGGGACAAGAAAACCCCTCCTGAAGGATGCCAGGAGTGCACCATCCTCTCCACGAGCAGGAGGACCACCAGCACCATCCCTCCTGCTCTCCAGAGCACGATTCTGTGCCACATCACCCGACCCAGAGCAAAGGATGGGAAGGGGGAAAGCATCGGGAAACAGCAGCAAGGAGCTGGGCTGTCCCTCAGTCCTGCACAACAAAAGCCCCACAGCCGGGCCGCGCATTCCTGCCCAGATGTGACGCCGCGATAGCGCAGAGCCGAGTCCTGCTGCTGCTCCCCGATCCCAGCAATCATTAATTAGAGACAGAACGGAATCAGCTTTGTTTCTCCCCACCCTATTCCAGCTGCCAGCCTGCAAGTAGCATGTGCTACTGATCGCTCCAAGATGTTTTCCCACTGGAGTCCCGTGCTCCTTGGGCACACAGGCTTCCCGGCAGCACGGCCACTGCTGTGCCGGGGACAGGGTGCCCTGCCACAGGGGCAGCGAGCACAAAGCTGGGGAAAGCCGGGGGGAAGCTGGGACACACAAATCCTACATGGAAACAAGGGATCATCCCCACTGCTAAGCCTCTGGTTTACAGGGACAATCCAAACAGCTCCTGACGGACGTCATGCAAGGGGGCTACTCGTGCACTCCGGCTCTTTGCGACCCCCATGATCCCTAAAAACATGGACAGGGCTTGGGGGACCCCTGAGCCCCCAGTGAACCTGTTTGCGGGGAACCCCTAAACACCTGATGAAGCTGCTCAGAGGGACCCCAGCCACACCTGGCCACACCGCCAAGGGCACTGCCACATCCAGCCCCGTTTGGACAAGGATTCAAGGAAACAGCTTAGACCCCAGAACGACACAGGAGCTCAGGTGCAGTGGAGGGAAGCAGCCCCTGCCAGCATTTCCCAGCCAGAAATGGCATGGAAGCCCCATGGAAGCCCCATCCAGCCCCACTGCCAGGCGGATCCAAGGAGCTGCAGCAGCTGTTTTGCTCTGGAGAAAGCTCCAGCTCCTTTTACAATCAATCAGCCACCCCATCATGGCTCTTTTTTTCTTTTAAAGGAAGCAGTTAAATCCATTTTATGGAATCCAGCGGTATTTACCCGGCTACTGCAAGAGCCGCAGCCTCGCCTTCCCTTCTTTTTTTTTAATTTAAGTTAATGAAGTCATTCCCAAACGACCTGAAAGGAGCCCTGGGTGCTCCTTTCCCCCCGGCACAGGGAGAGGGAGAACGCCTCCAGTGAAAGGTGGGCTGGGCACGGGGAGTTCTGCCTTGTGGGGAGCAGGAGCTGGGAGGGCTCCCGAAGGCCTGGCACCCAGCAAAGGGTCCCCCCCACTCCAAAGGGAAACTCCTACTGGAAATCAGGCTGTCCAAGCTTGCTTTGCCCTAGCCAGCCTTCAGAGATGAAGCAAAGCCCTGGAAAGGCCAAGGTGCACACGAGGGCTGTGGGACTCTTGATGGGAACACAGAATCATAAATCCAAGAATAGTTTAGGTTGGAGGGGACCTTAAAGCACATCCTGCCCCACCCCTGCCATGGGCAGGGACACCTTCCAGTAGCCCAGGATGCTCCAAGCCCCATCCAGCCCAGCCTTGGACACTTCCAGGGATCCAGGAGCAGCCACAGCTTCTCTGGGCAGCCTGTGCCAGGGCCTCAACATCCTCGCAGCCAAGAATTTCTTCCCAATATCCAACTTAAACTTCCCATCTTTTTAGTTTAAAGCCATTCCCCACCTCTCAGCCTCAGGAAGAGGGAGTCTCTACAAGCCAGAAATGACTTTCAATTAAAAATAAGCAGCGAGTTTTCCCTCTCTCCCAAATCCTGACACCGCGCAGCGCCTCCTGCGCCCACAGCTCCCGTAATCCCATTCCATCTGCTCTGACAAGTGCGAGCCCCCCGCTCCGGAGCTCCAGGCCAGCCTTTCCCCTCGGAAACAGCCTTCCCACAAGCACTTTGTCCCTCGTAAAACGGCATTAAAAGAGGCAAAGATCTGCCAGGCTTCAACCCCAGCGCTGATGGAATTCCATGGGACACCATCATGTCATTAAAAGCAGAATAAAAATACCATGAAGGATTAGACTTTTGTCTGGGATTTTTTTTTTTCTCTTCCCCTCACCTCTTTTTTTTTTTTTTTTTTTTTCTTAAATAAATGCATTTATTTGGTTTTTAACAAGTTTGGAGCTGAGCAAAACTTTCTGGAAGGGGAAGAGGGAAAAGCGGAGGCGAAAGGAGCCGTTCTCTGGAGCCACATGGATGATGTGTCCCATTTCCCCCACCTCCTTATTAAAATACTTTCTGGGGAGGCGAATTCCAGCCTGAAATGAATTTTCCAAACCATATTTTATTAGGAATGCTTCCCTTTAATGGTCGGTACAGCAGCCCACCAGGGTCAATATTTCTCCCAAATTACAGCCAAGGGAGTTGAGAAAGGATTTAGCCTGAATTCCTCCGGCAATTCCCGGCTGTCCAAGGAGAGCACGCTCCCACCATCCCCCGGCTGCACAGCAAAGGGGACGAGTAAATCCCAGAAGCACTTTCCCCAAAGCCCCCCTTGGACACGATGGAATAAATTAAAGCCATATTGCCTCTCCAAGCCCCCTTCCAAAGGGCTCTGCAGGCATCCCAGAGAAAGCTCACTCAGAGGGTGAGCTCATCCCAAGCACAGGTTTGAGACAATTATCACTTTTTCCAGTAAAACCATTCCTAGGCCTATTTTTTTCCTTTTCTGACCCAGCATCCTCACAGTGGGAAGTGGGTGATGATTTCACCGCTGGCTTTGGGACACACACCCAGGAGCCGACCTGGGCTTCCCAACCCAGCACACAGCTTAAGCCTGACTTAACTCAATTAGGAAATCATTCCATCTATCGGATGTGTTATCAGCATCCCTCTGATAACACCAGGAGCCTCAGTCCCGCTGGTGGAGCTGGAGTCCACAGCTCCCAGCTGCCCAGAAAGGGCAGGAAAATATTTTCCTTATTTACAGCAGTCGCGCTGAGGCCGGCCGGGCCCAGAGTGCCACGCTTGCTCCTCGGATCCGTTGGAAAATTCCACTTAGCCATGTTATTTTTAAAGGCTTTAGCTCTCTTTACACTAAAAACAAGAGTTAAAGCTCAGCACAGTGGGATGGGGTCTGGCACAGCCCCGGCATTGCCCCAGGAAGGGGCTTGGAAGCCCAGGTACAGTGGCAGTGAGTTTTCATGGAACTATCTGGAAGATAATCCCAATCCGACCAAGAGCATGAGTTTTCCTGCAGCTGGAGCCGGACTTTGCCCAGCACACCAATCCCCTGGTTTCAACTGGGTTTGCTGGGAGCAGCTGTGAGGAGGCTCTGCCCAAGGCCCCGCAGCCAGCAAAGCTCGGAGCTGGGAAAGAAAGCGACGGCTCCCAAAGACGGATCCCGGACCTGAGGATCCGGGCTCGCTCCGCAGGGACATGGCTGGAGTGGGATCACGGCCGGGCCCCCGAAGTCCCACCGAGGCAAAACACTGCCGTGGGGTTTGCCCGTGCATGTCCCAGCAGAGTCATTCCTGGGTGGAAACGCCGACGTTGCGGGCGCTTCCCACTCTCTCCTGCCCCTGTGGGGGTACAGGGATGGGGAGGCACCCACAGGAGCAGCCCCACGCGGGATGGCACATTCCCAGAAAGCTGTGTCCAGGGTGGACAACCTCCGAGCTCAAATCCATGGAGAACTGAGAGCAGACAACCCCCCAAACTCCACATTCCTGGAGAATGGAGAGCAGACAACCACCATGCTCCAAAGTGAGGGAGAATTGAGGGTGGAAAGGCATCGAGCTCCAAACGGGGAGAACTGAGGGCAGACAAACAGTAAGATCTGAACTTGGGGAGAACAGAGTGCAGGCAACCAACGAGCTCCAAACTGGGAGAAAACTGGAAGCAGACAAACTCCAAGCTCTGAACAGGGGGAAACGAAGGGTGGACAATCCCAATCCCCAAATTCAGGGGGAACTGAGAGTGGGCAACCACTGAGATCCGAACTGGGGAAAAATGAATCCGAACAACTTCTGAGCTCTGAACCAGGGGGAACCAAAGGCAGAAACCGCTGAGCTCCGAAAACTGGGAGCAGAAAACCACCAAGCTCCCAGTTTGGGAAAACCGAGGAACACCTCAAGCTTTCCCTGGGCACTTCACCAGGGAGGGACGATTTTGGGGTTCAGTGGGAAGTCCTGGAGGGTCAGCCCTGTGCCAGCCGACAGCCACGGCCTCCTCCCAACTTCCAAGTCTCAGTTTAAGGAAAACCCAGGATAAGAAAGGGAAGAGGGGTGACATGGCATCCTCCACCACCAAGCCGGAGCTGCCTCCACCTCCAGCTGCCTTTTGCCAAATAAAAACTCTATTTTCTGGAAGCAATTTGCCTGCCCCTCGCCGAGTTCATGAATCCAGTGGGGTAACTCCCGAGGGAAAAAGCTCTCTCAGCTCTCAGCCAAGTGACACAACTCCCGAAGAAAGGAAAGGAAAAACACACGGAGGAGAATGAAGTGACGGAGCCGCCGTCCCGGCGCTTCCAGAGCTGGGGACATGCGAAGTGTGCCTGCAAAGTTCCTTTTTCCCTACCAAGAACCCAAGGAAATAAACATTTGGTTGGAATACATGTCCAGGCAGGAAGGCTGTCCAAATTGTTTTGGTTCTTTCCAACCCTCAAAAACTCTTTGGATTATTTTAGGGTTATTTTTTGCCTTGAGAAGAGTGGCGGGGAAAAAAAAAATAAAGGCAGGCTAAAAGCAGGAATTTTTTGAAGGGAGAAAGGGGTAAGATAAATAAACATTCCACGATCTACAAGATAAAGCTGAGCAAGGGCCACCGACTCATCCTGACCACCAGCCCCGGAGTAGGGGCGACCAAATACCCCCCACTCCTTCTCTTCCTGGCCCTTCAAATCGTTCCTGCACGGCAGCCGCGTCCAAGTCCACAGATCAATATAAAAATATATAAATTTATAGAATTTAGGTGTCTGAACAGGCGGAGCAGCCCCACCGCCCGCTTTGTTCGGACCCAGCCCGAGGTGGGGGCGGAACGAATCCCCTCGCCTTCCTCCGCGGCTGAGTTCGGATGAGAAAACCAGGAAAAAAAAATAATAATAAAAAAAAAAGGTAATAAATCCAAACGCTGGAGAGAAGCGGCGATCCGGGAGAGAAAAAAAAAAAAAAAACACAAAAAAAAAAAAAAAAAAAAAAAAAAAAAAAAAAAAACCGAAAAAACCGAGGCGTGAAAATGAAAAAAAAAATTAAAAATCAAGAAACAAAACGTGGTTTTCAAAAATAAAAACGGATTTCAAGAGAGGAAAAGCTGCAAGAAGTAAAAGCATAGTTAAAAACCCGGGGGGAAAGGAAAGGAGGGTTTTTTTTTTTGGTACTAAAAGCAGCGAGGCGCCGCGGGTCCGTCCGTCCTCAGCCGGGGGTCGCTCCGTCCGCCACCCGCAGCCTCCGGGCGCGATTTTACCTTAAAAACCTCGTTGTTTCCATTAAATTCGCATTTAGAACGCGGTTTTCGGTGACTTTTTCCCCGCGGGGGGTGCGAGGGCGTCCCTCCCGACCCCCCCCTCCCCTTCTCTCGCCGCACGTACTTGGGTTCGCGGAGCTCCACGACACCGGCTCCAGGCTCTTGGCGAGCGGCGCGGCGAGGCGGCACAGGGCCAGCAGGACACCCAGCAGCCACCGCCCGCCGCGGGGCCGCGCCATCGTCCCTCGGCGGCGGGACGGGCCGGGCGTCAGGCGCCCATCACGCTCCGCCGCCGCCTCGTCCCGCTCCGCTCCCGACCCGCCGCCTCCGCCCGCCCCGCACCGACTGAGGCGCCGCCCGCCGCTGCAGCCGCTCTACCCCTCCGCGCAGGCAGCGGCGCGGACAGCCCGGCCGCGCGGCCAATAGCTGAGAGGAGGGGGGGGGCCTTGAAGGAGGGCACGCCCATTGTAGCTTCTTAAGGGGAGCGCGGAGGATTTTGATTTTTTTAATGCCCCCCCCGGTTGCCGGCCGTTACTACCGGGATACCGGGAGGAGGATGAAGAGGCGACAGCGATGAGGGCGAGTTGGCAGAGCGCCGGTATGGGCCCGTCCCCATCCCGGTAGAGCCCGTCACCCCCCCGCTGCGCGCCGCGCTTGGCCTCGCCCTGCCCCTCAGCCGCGGTCCTAGAGCGCCCCCTAGCGGACGGCGGCGGCGACGCCACAAGCGGCGGCCGGGCCCGAAATATTCCATAAAAATCCCGGAATTCAAAAGGCTTCGAAACCTTTGGGATTTTTTTTTTCCCAGCGATTTGAGGGTATTTAAATTTTTAATAAAAAAAAAAATTCTGATTTTTTTTTTTTTTAAATTTTACCGTTTTTCAGTGTTTTTTTGCATTTTCCCCCGTTTTTAAAAAGGATTTTCCACTTCTTTGACGTTTTCAAGGGTCTCTTAAAGTTTTAAAAGTGATTTTCCTTTTTTTTTTTGGAAGGTTTCGTAAAAGATCTTTGGGCTTTTTTCCAGTTTTGATTTTTTTATTATTATTTTTTACGTTTTGGGGATTTTTAAGGGTTTTCAGGTTTTTAAAATTTTTTACGGTTTTTGAAAGATTTTTCAATTCTTTTTACTTTTTTGCTGGTTTTTAAAGTATTTTTTTGACTTTTTTAAACCATTTTTTTGACCTTCTGGACTTTTTAAAGTGTTTTAAAGATATTTCCCTTTTACAAATTTTTTAAAAGATTTGGGTTTGTTTTTTTTTTTTTACAGGAATTTTAAATTTTTTCCACCAATTTTTCATTCCTTAAACACTAAAATTTTTCCCTTTGTATGTAGTTTTTCAGATTTCCTCATTTTCTTTTTTTATTATTTTGAAGTTTTTGCCATTTTTTATTTTCTTTTTAATTCTTTGAAGGCTTTTTATTTTTTGAGGTTTTTACAATTTTTAAAGCCCTTGCATCATCTTGATTTTTAATTTTTTTTTCCTTTGGTGTTTTTTAGGGGATTTTTTTTTAGGATTTAATTTTTTCCAAGGTTTTTTGATTTTTTAAGTCTTTTGAACTTTTTAATTTTTTTTTTTTTAAATTTTCCTTTCATTTCCAGAATTGTTTGGAGCTTTTCTACCTTAATTATTTTTTAAACTTTTTTTAAATTTCTTTTATTTTTGAGGGGGTCTACTAAATTTTATTTAAAATGGGAGGTTTATTTCTGTGGCAATTTTTTTTTTTATGTGTTCTGCACTTTTTGGAGTTTTTGTAATTTTTTTAATGTTTATTTATGGGCCATGGAGAGGGAGGAGCCAAAATTCAGAATTAATTTTCTTCCTATTAAGAAAAATCTTTGGAGTCTCTTCACTTTCTATAACAAGAACAAGAATAAACCCCTATAGATTCGGTTTAATTTCTATTAATAAAATAAAAACAAAATAAAATAAAACCCCCTCCCGAGTCTGTTCACTTTTTATTACGAAAATTAAAAATAAAATCCCCTCTAGTCAGTTCCTCTCTGTTACAAAAATAAACCAACCAATTTTGGCGTCGCTTTCATTTGTGTTGAGAAAATTGAAAAACAAACAAAAAAGTCACTTTGGAATACAAAAATAAACCACCACAACCCCCCCCCCCCCAGCTCCCTTCAGGTTTTTATCAAAATAATTCAAATTAAAGCTCAAAAAATAAAAAAAAAATGGCAGAGTCATTCTGTTTCTCTTGAGAAAATTATAAAAAAATTTGCACAATCAGGGTCAAATTGGCTTCATATTAATAAAATTTATTTAAAAATCGTGGGTTTAAATGTAATTTTTCTGGTTTTTCCATGAAAACCCCAAGCTGGGGGTGGGGGCTCCCTGGGCACCGGGACCAGCGGGATTTGGGCTCTTTGGAGCCATCCCGAGCCAAAGGATGGGGAAATACCTGAGGAAGGAGGAAAAAAAACATCCAAAAATATCCAAAACCACCCAAAAAGGTGATTTTTAATAAATGTGAGCGCCCGGCTGTGTCCTGGGAGAGGGGGCTTGGATCCTTGCCTGCTCCCTGAACATTCCCTGCCTGCTCCCTGAGCATTCCCTGAGCATTCCCTGAGCATTCCCTGAACATTCCCTGAACATTCCTGCTTTCCTTGCCCATTCCCTGAACACTCCCTGAATATTCCCTGAACATTCCTGCTTTCCCTGCCTATTTCCTGAACATTCCCTGACCATTCCCTGCTCGTTCCCTACCTGTTCCTGCTTTTCCTGCCCATTCCCTGCCTATTCCTTGCTCTTCTTGCCCGTTCCCTGCCCTTTCCTGGGTCTCCCTACCTGTTCTCTGCCCTCTCCCTGCCCATTCCTTCTTTCCCTGCCCATTCCTTCTTTCCCTGCCCATTCCTGGCTCTCCCTGCCTGCTCCTGACTCTCCCTGCCTTTTCCCTGCCCTCTCCTTGCCCCTTCCTGGGTCTCTCTGCCCTTTCTCTGCCATTCCCAGTCCATTCCTTGCTCTCCCTGCCCATTCCTGGCTCTCCCTACCTGTTCCCTGCCTCTTCCTTGATCTCCCTGCCCACTCCCTGCTCATTCCCAGTCTGTTCCTTCTCTCCCTGCCCCTTCCTGGGTCTCCCTGCCCATTCTCTGCCCTCTTCTTGCCCGTTCCTTCTCTCCCTGCCCATTCCCTGCCCGTTCCTTCTCTCCCCGTCCATTCCCTGCCCGTTCCCGCTCCCCTGCCCCTCCATCCCTGCCGATGACATCAGGCCCGTTGCCATGGCGATGCCGCTCTCCCGGCACAGGCTCAGGTGGGGATCCGGAGCCTGGGAATCCTTTGGAAAGGAGGAGGAGGATGTGCCCACAGCTCCCCTGTGTCCAACCCCCCCCGCCTCCGGCCAGCAGGGCACACGATCCCTTCAGGATCACTTTGGGAACACTTTGGGACCAGTGGGGTCCGGTTTGGTGCTGTGGGGATGTGGATCCTTGGGATGAGGGGAAGGAGCATGCGAGCCAGGCACGATCTTCCAAAGGTCACCACTTTATGGAGAGTTCCACGGCACAGCCACACCTGGAACGCCAGGAAAAACCCGGATTGTGGCCTCAGCTCACTCTGGAATGAGTCAGCGACACCAATCCAAACACTCCTAAGGTGGGAGAGGCCCCATGGAACGGGAAAAGGTCTCATCCAGGGCAGTGGGACACCTTGGAGAGGTGGAGTCACTCTGGGAGAACGGGAAAACTCCTTCCCAGCCCTCCTGGTGCCGTCCCACAGAAGGAAACACCTGCCCAGGGAAGCGGAGAACCTGATTTTCCCACCCAGCCATGGGAAGGAATCAGTGGTGACCAACCACCATGGATGATTCAGGGGGAAAAAAAACCCAGTAAATTAAATGGGAAATGGTTCCCTGCCTCAGGTGCACCGGTGACACCGGGATCTGGGCTGGGCTCCAGGTGTGAGAAGGAAGGGATCCATATCCTGGGGGACAGAGCCAGGGAACGACAAAAACCCCAGCCATGCCCAAAATCCCAGGCATGGTGGATGATCCTTGTGTTTCCACGAGGAGTTTCCATCTCCCATTCCCTTTTCCTGCCCTGCCCGACATTCCTGGGGCTGGCACGGACATTCCCGTGTGGATGTCACGAGTTTTGGGGGGGCTCAGCTCCCACACAGCTCCAGCCTGGGATGCTGCTCCAGGCTCCCATTCCATGAGGGATCCAAGAGCCACCCTCAGACCTGGTGCTCCCCGGAGTCCTCACCTGCAAATGGTGAGGGGCAAGAAAAGGCACGCTGGAATTCCCAAATTCTTCACCTTTTTGGAGCCCAGGAGCTGCCCTGTGCCCTATCCATGCCCCTTTCCTCCCCATCCCACTGTGCCCTTCCCACCCTGTGTAGATTCCAGACTCTTGGCTTCACTCTCCTCCCTCTTCACCTCCCTTGAAACCTCATTAAAACATTTTTGGGGATGATTTGGGCGATTTTCCCCCACCTGCTCCATTCTAAAAAGACTGGACTGGTGACACACGGCATAATTCCCAAAATTCCCGGCTCTCCCACCTCCCTCCTCTACTCTCAGAGTCTCTCCGAGCCCAATCAGCCCCTCATCAAGTGATGAGCTGCAGCCCAATGTATTCCACAGCCACTTCACATTTAAATTACCTGAGAAATATCCGAGGGAAAAAAAAAAAAGAGAGAGAGAGAGAGAAATGGGATAAAACAGAGAAGGAAAAAAAAAAAAAAAAAAGAAAAAAAAAAAAAAAAAAAAAAGAAAAATTCGGCTGAACACCAGGAAAAAGTGCTTAGCGCAGAAATCCAGGGATGGTTCCCCCAGGAAAGCGCTGGAGTTATTTAAAACTCACCTAAATAAAACATCGGTGGGGAATAAACTTCTCTCATCCCACAGGCACCGTGGGAGCAGGGAGATATTCCCCCTAAGTGTTTTCTAGGATGAAAGGGAAGAGATCCCACCGGGCTGGCACGTGTATCCCCAACACCCTGGCAGAGGCACAGCCCCTCCCCATGGAAAGTGCTTTTCCAAGGAGCCCTGCACAGATGGGGCCAAAATTCGTGATTAACCCAATCTATTAAAAAAAAATATTAAAAAATTGAGAGAAAAAAACCCCAAAACCACTCAGGGATTTTTATTTTTTTTTTTTTTAAGGATATGGGATGTACATCCAAAGAGCTCTGTGCCCATGGAATAACAGCCAGCCAGGCAGGATGGGTTCCAGAGAAGCAGGGAAATCAGAACATCAAACCCAGCAATGAAGGTGATGTCAAGGATTCGCCTTTTCCCGTGATTTATCCCATCATTCCCGCGCTCAGGCTCCGGGAATCTTGCACCTTCTGCAGATGTGCTGCCTGATTAAAAATGATGCAACATTTTTACTGGCTGTGTCATAGGATTTCAATTAAAAAAAGCCCCATTTTCCACCTGGAAATCCGGGCGCTTCCCACCTGCCCCAAGGGGAGAGGGAAAGGGGGAGCAGGGAGTGTTTAATCCATCGGGAAAGGCTAGAGCAGGGAAATGCAGCAGCACGAGGCCGTGGGGCTCCAGAGGAACATTTTATAGGGCTGAGAAGTCGCTGCATAATAGGCTGGGGAAGGAAGTATTAAAATCTTTAACCGGTTTTCAGAGCTGTGATAATTAAGGTGTTGCAAGCTACAATTGCCTGAAAAAAAAAAAATCCAAAGGCAGGGAATAAGATTTTTATCGCTTGCAGAAATGGCCACTCATGGATTTGGGGGTTTAAAAAAAAATTAAAGAAAAAGAATAAAACCCTGCAAGAAAGGGAAAAATTCAAAGGTGGCTGGAAAGGGGTTGGGCTGGAGATGGAAAGTAGGAGCTGGGGAGCAGCTGTCGGCGCTGGGAAGGCAGGGAAGCATTGTCTGGAGTCCAGCACTTTAACCAGGAGCTTTAATGGAGCTGGAGTAGAGGTTTAATCCTAAACATCCTCACTGGAGCAGCTCCCTTTCCTCCGGACCTCTGGGAAGGGAGGAATATTGGCTTCAATGAATGAGGCCACAGGAACGGGCGAGAGGCTGAATTCCCTGCTGGCTCTGCCTTCCCGCTGCTCTCGGGGACAGCTCCCACCACTGCCCATCCCCAGCAAACCCGAGACTCTGGCTGTGCCCTGGGAAAGGGCAGAGCGGGGCTGAGGGCTGGGATAAGGGACATTAAAATAGAGACACCAAAAACCACAAGAAAAATCCCTGGCAGGCAGCTGGTGCCACCCGAAACGTGGACAGAGGGCAAGGGAGGGTCCCGAGCATCCCGATATTCCCAGGAAACCAAGCAGTGCATCCTAAAAACCCCACCAGAAGCGAATCCCCTCACTCTTGTAAGAAAAAAAGTGAGGGGTGAGACGTGCTGGGGAGCTGCCTTCAACTCTTTGACCATTATTGCTGAAAATATCAGGAAAACGCCTCAAATTGGCTGGAGAAGGAGCAGCCCTGAATGGCACAGTGGGAGATTACACGAGGAATATGGTGGGAAAAGTAACATCTATATACATTAATATATATTAATGTATTATATATGTATGTAATTTTGTAGCTAGATACGCAGGTATATATGTATTAATAAATTTCTATATGTGGATATATGTGGATTTTATATATTTATATGTGATATAGGTGTTTTATATTTTGGTGGTTTAATATATTATATATGTATATTTTATATACTTTTATATCTGCTATATATACGATACACATATATTATATATATTATATATATCATATATATAATATATGATATCTATGATAAATATAAATATTAAATATTATATAATATAGTATAATATTAATATTAATTTATATAAAAATATATTTAAATATAAAAATATATAAATATATATTTTATATATGTATATATATGCTGAGCTCGCTGGAGGAGGCGACAATACCCAAGGGGACACTGCCGAGGTCGTTCCTTCACATCTCTCTTAATGACCTGCAAAAGGCACCACCGGCTCGTTAATGACCTGGCAGGGAAGATAAGCAGCTTGTGGCTGGAATTCCCGCTGAAATTCCGCTAAAATTCCCGCCGCTCTCCCGGTGTGCGGGGCCGGACAGCCTTCCACAGGCAAGGAGACATGAAAGGGGCCTAAACAGGCAGAAAGGAGTGCAGGAAACGCCATGATTTTGTTAGCGGGGGGAAAAAAAATAAATGTAATCGGGTCTATCTGGGGCGAGCGATTAAAAAGTTGTTGGAGCGGGAGAGCGGCAGCGGCACCTCGGGAAAATCCGTGGGGTTTAATATGCAGCTATGCCGGAGCTCTCCTCATCCATCTCTCCCAGGGAAAACACAAAGTGCATTTTCAGGTCAGAGCGAGCCAGAGAAAGAAGGAGAAGCCCCAAAAAGGAGCAGAAGCTGGAGGAATGCTGTGTAAGCCGAGATTTTCAAACACATGGATCTGTTTTCTTTGGAGCGGCAGCGGCCGGGGGAAGTCGCAACTGCAGACAGGGCTCCCGCAGGGTTTGAACACCAAAGGAAAAGCGGGGGATGGAGGGTGGCAGAGGAGCAGGAGATGACCTGGGGCTGTGTCCTACCCCGGGGGAAGTGCCGGGAGCCGGAGGCTGTGCCGGGACACGCGGCTGCCGAGGGATGCGCCCGGGGCATCGCCGCTCCCGGGGCTGTTCCCTCGCCTGCCACTGCCAGGGAGGAAAATCCGAGTGTTGCTGTCCCCAGGGACGGATTTTTTGTCCCCATGATGAGACCATCAACATCCAGTGTCCCAGTTTCCATCCCCAGGGTCAAACTCACCATCCTCAGGGTCAGACCTGCCATTCCCAGGCTCGCAACTTCCATCCCGAATGTCGGACCTGCTCTCCAGTGCCAGAACTTCCATTCCCAGTGCCACACCTGCCATTCCCAGTGCCAGACCTTCCTTTCCCAGTGCCACACCTACCATTCCCAGCGCAACACCTGCCATTCCCAGTGTCATCCAGTGCAACACCTGCCATCCTTAGAGTCAGACCTGCCATTCCCAGTGTCAGACCTTCCATCCCCAGGATCAGATTTTCCATGTCCAAGGTCAGACCTGCCATTCCCAATGTCACACCTGCCATCCCAGTGTTCCACCTCCCATTCCCAGTGTCCCACGTGCCATCCCCAGGATCAGAGCCAGCACCCTGTCATGCCAGCAGGTTCCTGCCAGCTGGCTGCAGGAGGTTGGGGAATGCTGTGCGTGGCCACGAGGGCACCGTGCTGCTCTGGAATGCTCTGGAAGAGTGACCTGGAGGGGGAGGGGCTGGCTGGGCTGAGCTCTTCTCCCAGCTGCCAAGCGTCGGGCAGCCCCCGGGGCAGGGTCCCGCGGAGCTCCCGGCACGTCCCCACTCGTGTGCCCCGAACGAGCCGGTGATCTCACGTGAATGAGCTCAGAGCTGGCTGCGTCCTGCCAGGATTTACATGGGAGGCTCCAGAGAGTCTGTGTGTACTCACAAGCCTCCCGCCGAGAGCCACAGCTCTCCCCGAGGGGAGGAGGAGCGGGGCTCCCTTTCCTGCTTCCCCACCCTGCCCTGCCAGCTCCGGCTCCTGGCAGCCGGCCTGCTCCGGGCGGCCCACGCTGCTTCCCGGGCGGCTGCGGGAGCCGGGACAGGGAGATCCAGCCGCCCTGGATCCTCACTGCTGCCCCCCTGGACCCCTGGACCCTGCAATCCCATAGCCCTGCGCTGCTGGATCCCTGCGGGCCCGAATCCACGTGGCTCTGCATCCCTGCATCCTCAGGGTGCACCCACGCACCCCTGCACTCTTGTACCCCCTGCACCCCTCCTGTGTTCCTGTGCCACTGCATCCCTGTATCCATGTGCTCCCGAATCCCTGCATTTCTGTGCCTCTACATTCCTGCATCCCATCTCCCCTCTGAACCCCTGCATCCCCACACCCCGCACATCTGCACCCTTGCGCTTGTACTTCCCATCCTCCCTGTGCCCCTGCATCCTGTAATCCCCTGGACTCTCTGCCGTCCTGCATCTCAACACCCCAATCTCATCACACCCCTGCATCCCTGCCATCCTGCACCCCTGCATCCCAACATCCCAATCCCACCTCACCCCTGCATCCCTGCCATCCTGCACCCCTATATTCCAACATCCCAATCCCACCTCACCCCTGCATCCTCACATCCCCACACCCCCGCCCCCCACACCCCATCCCGACCCCCCAGGACCCAGGAGGGGTTCCCGGTTTCCCACAGAGCTCACGGCTCTATAATCCCCCCATTTTGGGGTATCGTGTCTCCCTGGTTCCCCCTCGGGCACCGCTCCATGCCCCACTGCAGGTTTTGGGGATGCAGCCCCGCGGTGCCGCTGATGGCTCCCTGCGGTAGCAGGATGGGCTGAAAGACAGAAGAGGAAAGTGGAGAAATTCGGTTTTATCTCTCAGCAATCTCAAAAAGGGATAAACTGAACATCCTGAGCAGTTGCAGCACTGCTTTTGTGGGGCTGGTAATTTGTGACAGTGAAAATCACTGGAAATATCTTAATTAATGTTTATTTTGATGGCTGTGTAGGTTTGGGGTGACGTGTCCCTGAGTCTGGAATGGGCAGGGGGCAGGGTGGCAGGGGGGAAAAAAAAGCAGATTTTTTTTTTTTTTTTTGACTTGCTGCCCAGAACCACAAAAATGCCTTTTAAAGCGTCCCTCCCTCGCCCGAACAGGCTCGTCGGGAGCAGAGCAGAGCTCATGGAAAGAGGAGAGATAGAGAGATAGAGACTCAGAGGAAGGAGGTGAGGGGCAAAGACATGGGAAGGAGACAGACAAACACACACGGAGCAATTTGCATGGTTTATGAGTCTTTGATTCCAGCCTATTTACAACCTGGGCGCTCACACCCCGGTGGGAAGTTGGGAGATTACTGTACTTACCCTCGATTTCGCTTCACATCTTTATCGAGGGATCTCTCTCGCCTCCAGCCAGACTTTAACGAGCTGCAGCTACGGCAGGGACCGGCCCCGTGCGGCCGAGCCCCTTCCCCGCCTGCTCCCGCAGCCATTCCCGGCTCCGGCTGCCGCTCCCGGCTCCGCGGGGACACCCCGGTGAGCCAAGGGACCCCTCTGCGGGCCAAGGGACATCTCTGGGAGCCAAGGGACAGCCCTGCTCTCCTTTTTCCCCCCAGCTTCAGACATGTAAAAGGATTTCTGGGATCAGACCAGGCAGTTTTGGGTTCGGCAAAGAGGAAAGAGACCCCAAACCCAGAGCATTTGATTCCAGAGGTGCAGGAGCCCCTGCCCTGCCACCATCCCATTCTTCCATTTCCTTCTCATTTATAATCTCGTTTTTCTCCCTTTTTTTTGCCATTTTCCTCCTGCGTTTCCACTGAAAAAACTGAATTCCAGGGAAAAGAGGATGCCTGGTGGAATAACAGAATACAGCAGAAAGAATCGCGTGACCCAGGGCTTTGTGTTCCTTTGATATTTGAAATCCCGACTTCCAAACCCAGAGTAACTTCTAGAAAATTCGTTGGGGGAAAGGTCTTTCCTACCAAGAAAAGATGAGGCAATTTGGGGCGAATTCCAAGCCCTGAGCGAATCCTTCATCCCACCGAGAACCCCCGGACATGACAGGAGCCCCCAGCTCGTGCTGGGCTCCTGAGCATCCTCTTCCCACCTCTCGCCATGATCCCAAAAAGCTCCAGGGAGACACGAGCCCCTCTCCTAATGCCCCTCTCCTAATGCCCTTTCCCAGGTGTTTTCTAGGGATGAATCCTCCACTCTGCCCCCAACACTCAGGGCAAACCCGCGATTCATCTCCCACTCCCAGACCCCTGCGCACACCAAGGGGTGATCAAGGGAAGTTTTCCCGCAGTGTTTTGGCTCCTTTTCGCTGCTGGATTTCCCCCAGGTGCTCGGGATTGTTTTTTTCTCTCGGAGTTCGACACCCACACGCGCGGGGCTGTGCCAGGAGGAGCAGGGGCAGCTCTCCCTGCCTGGCAGGGGCGTCGTGCCCGGGACGGGCCGCCGGAGCCTCGGGAGCCGCTCCCTCCCTTGGCTGCGACCCCCGGGACCGTTTCCATTCCATAATTGGGCAAATCTTTTCCTATCAGATCTCAGCGCAAGTGTCTGCAAGCCTTGCCCGAATAATAAGGGAATATTCAAGGAAAACCTGGTGCTTTTTCTCATCTTCTTTTTTTGCCAGGAATCTGTTTGGGGTTTTTTTTGGGATAGCGGCTGGAGCGCAGGCAAGGGCAGCTCCCGCATGACTATGCATGGGCAATCTTCGGGGATTTGCTTAAACTCAAAGCAGATTTGGAGGAAAAATAGGAAACCTGGAAGACTTTGCTGACGACTCCTTGCTCGGCACGGCGGGAAGCTTCTCCGTTCCCTCCTTCACCTTGTTTTTATTGAGCTGGTTTTTTCCTTCCTCCCCCTGACGTTATTTTAATCTCGTTCTTTAATAAGTCTACAACTAAAAGCAATTAAGGAGCTCAGCGAGCAGCACCCATTCCAGCGCTGCCTCCAAGGCACGTCCAGCGCCGTAAGCCCTGCCTGGAGGCACCGGGAGCATCGGGAGGGCTTCGGGAGCCCGAGGGATGCCCGGCTGGGTGACACCTCCCACCGTGGGGGGCACAGGGGGTCCCTGCCACCCTCACCCCGAGCCGTCCCCTCCTTCCAGGCTCTCTTTTCCTCAGAGGGTGGATGGTTTGGGGGCCCTGCCCGCACGCCCCCTTCACCTAAAGGTGTTGCTGCACTGATAAACGATGCTTAAAATAAAATAAAGAGGGAAAACGCGTGTTTCCCTTTTCCGGGAGCAACAGATCAAAGGAACTCTGAGGCAGATGATAATTCCTGGCAGTAACCACCCACAGGAGATAAGGGGGTGGAGGGGTCCTCAGAGAGATGCGCTCAGAAATGCAGGTGACAGACACAGCGAGGGCTTTGGTCATTAGAAGGGACACCGGGCTTTGCCATCGGGGCAGCCCAAATCAAACCCACACGGTCCAAAATTCCCCTGCCAAAGCCTTGGCACCTCCGTGGGCAGCGGCCGCAGCCACGGTTGGTGCCCACACGCCCTCGGCAAGCCCTTCCTGCCAAAACTCCTTCCCATTCTACCGACAAAGGGCTCTTGCTTCCAGCTCAGGAGCAGCAAACACGGAGGCAGGCGAGCTAACCTCTTCCCACAGCATTTTAATGATGAAAACACCCACGGAGATGCAAACGCGGCCGCAGCTCACTGCCTGCCCGTCCTTCTTCCACCTGGGCTCGTCCTCCTTCCAGCTGGGATCGCGCAGGGATGCGCTGAACCTCCCGCTGCCTCCGCCCCACATCCCGGCGTGGATTGGCCGCAAAGGCATCCCAAATCCCGCGGCATGGGATGCTCAGGGAGCAGGGAACTGCCAAGGGTGGGCAGCGGGCACGGCCATGAGGGAATGGGCAGCAGCGCCCAGGCCTAGGGGAGGGAATCTGCATAAATTAGCAGGAGGCAATTCTACCCTCATCTTCTAATCCAGTGGCCAAGAGGGGAGGGTTCAGTCCATCAGAGGTGAGAACAGAGGAGAGACCGCGCTGAGGGCAACACGTCCCTAATTCCCAGTAGGAACCAGTATCCTTGATCGGGATAAGCCAATGCCAAGCTTCCAGCAGCGGGGCTGGGAACACCCAGCAGGAGCAGCCCGAGGCTGGAGCCTGGGCTGATCCCCGGAGTGGGAAGTAGGGAGGGGGGAATTCTGCCCCGCTCAGGTGAGACCCCACCTGCAGAGCTGCTCCCAGCACAGGAAGGAGCTGGAGCTGCTGGGGAGAGTCCAGAGGAGGCCATGGAGCTGCTCTGAGGGCTGGAGTCCCTCTGGAGCCAGGCTGGAGAGCTGGGGGTGCTCAGCTGGGGAAGAGAAGGTGACCCCAGAGAGAGCTCAGAGCCCCTCCCAGGGCCTGGGGGCTGCCCAGAGAAGCTGCGGCTGCCCCTGGATCCCTGGAAGTGTCCCAGGCCAGGCTGGACAGGGCTTGGAGAATCCTGGGCCAGTGGAAGGTGTCCCTGCCCACGGCAGGGGGTAGGATGAGATGGAATTTAAGGTGACTTCCGACCCAGACCATGCTGTGATTCCATGATTATTTCCTGTGTGGCTCCAGCTCCTGAGCCTGGCTGGAAGGACTGGAAACAGGAGGTGGGGAAGGTGCTGCCTCTGATGTCATCCTGCTGATCCCTGGGAGACACTGGCACCTTCCCACATCTCCCTTGGCCTTGGAGCCCAGCTCAGCTCACCCCACCACCCCTCCAGACAGGCACATCTGACTTGTCCTCAAATCCAGCCAGCAGCTCCAAGTATTGTCCATAAAGAAAAACTTAAAAAGAACTCAAGAATGATTTATTGAAATGTTCCCATTTTCACTGGGAACACAAAGGAATGATCCTCCCAGAAATGTGGTTTGCAGCTGGGAATTTTTTTAACTAAAAGTACAAAATATGTGCAAAGGAGAGACAGTTTTGGGGGAAAAACCAAAAATGCAACTTGAGAGCCCAAACATCTGTTGGAAAACCATCCCCAAAATTTGGAAAGGCACTACCAGCAAATCCCACAAGGGCTGCAAGCAGAGGGGAGGGCCATGAGCAAGTCAAGTCTTCCCAGGTGGACACTGGTGCCACATCCTCAGGACAGGCATCTTCTCCCCTCTGAATTTTTGGGTTTTTATGGAAAATCTGGGCTGTGGGAGCACTGCCCCGGGACTCCCGGCAGAGCAGCAGACGGGTGAGGCTCGTGCCTGTCAAAACATTTCAGAAAAATCGTCATAAAGCACAGCCAGATCAAAACAAGTTAAAACGGAGCCGCCAAGGTCTGGTCACCTCATAAACCACAGATAAAGCCAGCCAGGCTTCACCAGAGCAGGTTTGATCTTCCTCCCTTCCTGTATCTCTTCCATAAACATTTTGGGGAGGCGCAGGAGAAGAGCCTTATTGATGAAGTCCGAAAACTAACATCCTATGGATGCTGGGAATTATCCCACGCCTCATCCTCCCTGCCCGGGGCAGCACCAACCCCGGCGGATCCTGCCAAGCCCCAAGCACTCCTCTGTTTACTTTAAACCAATTCCCATCAAACTCTTCACTCAAGAAGGGAGAAAAATTGGACCAAAAGAGGCCTTTTGGCCGCCCCCTTCCTCCCAGTTGCCCGTCCTTGGCCGATGGAGCCAGGACCATCAGCAGCACCTCAAGAGCTTTTGTCAAGCCCAAAGAGCTTTTCCCAAATCCTTCTCTACCTTCTGCTGTTCTTGTGCTGCTGCATTGAGGGGTTGGAGGATGTCCAGGGAAGGGAATGGAGCTGGGGAAGGTCTGGAGCACAAGAAATGTCCAGGGGAGCTGGGAAAGGGGCTCAGCCTGGAGCAGAGGAGACTCAGGGGGCCCCTTCTGGCTCTGCAGAGCTCCTGCCAAGGGGGGACAGCCAGGGGGTCAGGCTCTGCTTCCAAGGAATAAGGGACAGGAGGGAGGAAATGGCCTCAAGCTGTGCCAGGGGAGGTTTAGTTGGATATTAGGGAAATTTTCTCATGGAAAGAGTTGTCCAACCCGGGCACAGGGGTGGAGTCCTCATCCCTGGAGGGATTTAATAGCCATGTGTATGTGGCACTTGGGGACGTGGTCAGTGGTGGTTTCTGTGATTCTAAAGATCACCCCTCCTGCCCCAGCTGCTGAAGATGTCCATGAATTTCCAGGTCACTCAGCCCACGCACTGCTTGGGATAGAGACCTGCCAAGTCTCCAGCTTCAGGTGCTCCAGGAGAAAAGTGGGATGAGCACCGAGCCCTGGCAGTCCTGGGGCTGGTCTGTCCACACTGGCCATGCTGTAACATGAGTTTAATTAGAGTAATTGAGCTCTTGGACGAGGCTTGGAGCAGAGAGGCTGCAATATTTGGGGTTTCTAAAAGGTCTCTGCAAGGTCACTCAGACGAGGCTGGTGAAGCAAGAGCAGCCTGAGGATAAAGTGGGAATGTTAATCCCTGGTTAAGGATGGCAGGATTTGGGGAACAGCCTGTTTGTGCAGGAGACAGGACTTTCAACAATGTCCCACAGGAGTTTGGCCAGAAACCTCCTGTGGTGCCCCCCAAATGATCCAGGAGAGGGAAGAGCTCAGCCAAGCACTTCGGAGCAGCTCCAAATTACTCCTGGCACTGAGGAATTGCAGGGGAATGGAATGATCATATGGAACAGAGCAATAAAATGGCAGATGAACTTCCCTGCTCATAATTGCAGAGTAATGAACATGAAAAGCTTTTCCCCCATCCGGACACGCGCAGTGGCTCCGTATCAGCAATTACTGGGATTTAACGAGATCTCGGAGACGCTGCCGAGCCCCTTTGAAGGCCTCCTTTCAATGATTAGCAAGAGTCAAAAAAGGCAAGTGGAACATTAAGAACTCCTGGAGCAAGGAAAGAGAACAAAAGGGGAAATATCCTTTTTTTTTTTGTTTCGTCTGTTGCCTCTCAGCTCTGCCAGATCTATGCCAGGGAACGAGGAGATGGTGAGGGAAAGCATCACACTGACACAGGGTTTGGGATAACACCTGTGTGGAGAGAGCCAAAATGAACCAGGGATAAAGAGATAAATAACTTATAGAGGTTTGGAATGGGAAAATTGATCCTTGGGTAATGGATTTGATGTTTTGCCCACCAAGTGGTTTCATGGAGCCACCAGTGGAGACTTCTCACCCCCCTGAGATCAGATCTGCAGGGTCAGCTCTGCATCCATGAGAAAAACAGGATCAGCTCCAGGCAAATCCTGCTCGACCTGGGGTGGAAATTAGAGGATCAGGGTGGGCACCTGGGCCCTCCTGGGGAATTCCTGGAGCTTTCTAGGCATCCACAGCACAACAGTTCCTGTAGGGTTTTGTCCTGTGAATTTGGGGAGGGCCTGTTCCTCTGAAATCCTTCAGCCCTTCAAGGCTTCCCAGGAATTTCCTATGACTTGTGTCTAGAACATTTCCAGGAATGTTCAAGGGCTTCATAAGATTTCTCCAATCTGAAATATATCAAGGAATGCCCCTAGAGCTTCCCTGACTTTTCTCCACCTAGAAACTTCCCCAGAACCTTCCATTTTTCCCATGAGTTTTCTCTCCTTCAGAAGTTTTCCGGCATTTCCTTATCGGCAACCTGTCTAGGAGCATCCCAATGAATTCCAAGACTCCAACAAGGGCCCTCAAGAAATTCTGCAGTCTAGGATATTGGTATGCAATCCTCCAAATACTTTTGAGAAACTTCTCCATCCAGGAAACCTCAACCAAGGACTTTTCTCAGACTTTCACCATTTTCTAGAAATTCCTCAGAAGAGGACTTATAAGAATTTTCCTGGAGATTTAAAAAAAATTTTGAATTTTTCCTTTGCACTTCATGATGCTTCAAGGTATTTCCTAAATTTTCCTTTATATTTTTTTTTAGGAATTCAGCCCTATTTTGTGTGAGTTTTCCCAAGTGCTCTGATTTTTGCAGCATGTCCATGGAGTCCAGGCAGCCCAAACCAGGATGGAGGGAGGGAAGTCTCCCTTGGCTGTGCCACACCCCAGAGCCATCCTGATGGAGAGCAGGGGTGCAGCACCCCAGGATGTGACTGTGGGGGAGCAGAGTGGCTCCATGGATGTCAGGGTGGCACTGTGGGAATTGTGCAGAGTTGGGAAGGAGCAGGAGAAGCATCTCTGCCACATCCAAACCTCTCCTGGCAAAGAGGAGCAGGACCCAGCAGCACCATGGGGCAGCTGGGGCTCTCCTGGGGTCTCTCTGCACATCCCTGGACACCGTGCCAGAGGGAACAGCCCATTCCAAGCTCCTTGTTGGATCCAGGATCTGTCACTGCTACACCAACAGCTGGATTTGGGATGTGATCCACGCTTCCAGCCCTTCCCTCATCCATTGCCAGCAGCCAGCAGGGAACACACGGTCTGCAGGCCCGGGGTGTGGCAGCTGCCACAGCCACATGTGGCCAGATGTGAGGAGAGAAGGGAAAAACAAAGCTGGGAGTGAGGCAGGATAAACCCAGCTTGCTCCAGGACATCTCCTGGACATGCTGGCAGCTCCTGCTGCTCCTGCTGCTGGCTGTGGGTTCACCAGGGTCAGCTGAGGTCCCTCCTGAAAATGCTCCTCAACCTCTTGGATGTTCTGGAAACTCGGTTCCTGGTCCAAAGGACTCTAAGAACCTTTGAGCCAAATATCACCTTGCACTGGGGGCTCCAGGAGGAGCATCAGGAAGTGTCCAAGGCCAGGCTGGATGAAGCTTGGAGCAACCTGGGCTAGTGGAACGTGTCCCTGCCCATGGCAGAGGTTTGGAACAAGATCATCTTTAAGGCTCCTTCCAACCCAGACCCCTCTGTGATTCCATGATCTCCTCAGGGTGCTGTGGAGCCCTCAATTTTCCTGACTCCACCCTGGTGTGGGTGAGCCATGGAAAGGAGGAGTGGGATCTGCTGAGGGGGCAATGCTCCCCTGTGAAGGGACCCATGGGTGCTCCAGGTGCCCCTTTATGGGCACAGAGGAGAAGAGCTGGGGAAAGCAGGGGCTGCACCCCCAGCAGAGCTTCGTGGAGCCCCCAGGGCACCGTCCCCTCTGCCACACCCTGCCCAGGGTGACTCAGGTGGGTGGGGTGGACACGCCTGCTCCGCAAATATTGCCTGAAATGCAGCAGCCCAGGCCGTGTTTGCTCTGTTTATCTCCTGACATTATTTATTTCCTACCTGTCCGTGGGCTGCTGGGGGCTGTCACCACCGGGCCGTGGCCGTGGCCATGTTGACTTTGGCACAGGGAAGGAGAGCCTGGGCCAAGCTGGGCAGTGATGTGTGGAGAGGAGGAACTGGGAGAATGCAGGGCAGGGAGAGTCGGGGCTGCTGGGCTGTGGGGAGAGCACCTGGGCATGTGCATGGAGTGAGAAGTGGAAATCGATCCTGGAAATTGGTCCTGCAGCTCCATCTTGCAGGAATTTCGGGTGTGGTGCCCCTGAAGCACCATCAGGACCAAGGGCTGGAGGAGCAGAAAGGGCCTCTCCTCCTGCTCCTGGAATTCTGCGGCCAGCGGGGTGGGTCACACATGAGGATTTCTCTGGGTAAAGCAGCCCCAGTGCTCACCTTCCTCCTCCTCCTCCTCTCTTGCCTCTGGACATGCAGTCTGGGCTCTCTGCAATGCCCTGGACTGCAAAACAACCCAAAAGTTCCCAAAAGAAGCGCCAGCTCTCTGATCCCACAGAAGAGCCACCCTGCCATGCCCCAGCTGTCACCTGACACAGGCGCACGGGTGAGGGGTGACAGAGGGACAGGGTCAGGCAGAGGGACCGTCCTGGGGGCACCCAATTGTGTTAAGAGGCAGCTTAGAGAGGAACTGGAGGATTCGGATCCTGTTTCTTGCTTAACTCCCTGATACCTGATCCCTGGGGAGGAAGAGAGCATTCTCCTGCCCCCGTCGGAGGGGACTTGAGAAGGGCCATGAAGAAAATCTTCCGAAGCACCATGTGAGGGCTCTGAGCTCTTCCCGACACTGTGGGCAGTGTCTTGGGCAGGATGAGGGGGGATCCCCGGGCTGTGCATGGTCCCAGTGCTGCCTGGGTGACCAGGGACAGGGGGGACAGCCCCTGGCAGCCCCCCAGCCCTGCTGCTGTGAGGAAGCACCGACCCCTTAGGAAGGGCATTTCTAACAAAGCTGAGATCACGTTGCTGTTTGACTTAATCTCAGCCATTCTGTCTCCAAATCCCTCCTAATTCCTCGCTGATATTAATTACAGTGCATCCCGCCCAGGCCTGGGGAATGGTAGCTCCTCCCGACATCCCAAGCCGAGTGTTTCCCCGGGATCCTGTTCACAGCCAGCAGCCCCTGAGCCAAATAATCCCTGGCCTAATGCGCCGACTTAAATTAGATTTGGGCCCTCTGTCCCTGCTCCACCACTTCCCGCTCCTTCCCACAGCTGTGGAGCAGACAGACCAGGCGGGATTTGCAGGGAGGAGCTGGCTGTCTCCGGCACTCTCGGATCCCGGGATTTGGGCTTTGCCGGGCTGTGTCTCCCCGGACTTGCTGCCTGCACAGGAGTGTGGTGGCAGCAGCTCTGGTGTCACCGCTGTAGCCACACAGAGTGAAGTCGAGGATTTTTGTGCTGACCTTTGAGCTGAAAACCGCTTTAGTGGAGTCGTGGATCCCAGGGAAAGACAGGAGCACTTGCTCGGCGTTTCCAAAAGCAGCTCGTGCTGCACCAGCCCTGCCTGACAGGGGGAAATTCCTGACAGGAGAGCATCCCACCCGGCCAGCAGAGCATCCCGGTGCAGGCAGCCCAGGCAGGGAGGCTCCCCCGGCCGGCCCGTGGCTCCCCGTGACCGGGGTGCGGAGTGTCCCCCGTGGAACCAGCGACCGCGGCTGGTCCGGGTGGGACACCCGGGGCTGTCCCACCCCCACGGACACCCGGACACGCCACCCGTCCCCTGCCGGTGCCATGAGCCGAACAGGGGCTGTTCCGGAGCCGCTTCCCAGAGCGAAAGCAGAGCCCGGGGCAGAGCCCTCGGGCCGCGGGCGGTGACCGTAGGCAAAACGCCGGGCGAGCCCCCGGAGGGATGGGATGGATGGATGGATGGATGGATGGATGGATGGATGGATGGATGGATGGATGGATGGATGGATGGATGGATGGATGGATGGATGGATGGATGGATGGATGGATGGATGGATGGATGGATGGATGGATGGATGGATGGATGGATGGATGGATGGATGGATGGATGGATGGATGGATGGTGGATGGATGGTCGGTGCCTGCCGCAGCCACAGACCGCCCGTCCCCTGCCCTGCTGGGACAGGCTGGCCAGTAGGGATGCTCCGGCCGGGAATCTAAGCTTTGGGAATGCTCATGGGAGCTCCAGAGCTTTGCAGTCAGGCAGGATGCTCGATCCTGCAAAGGGCTGGGGTCAGCCAGGGGCTGCCTTGCCCCGCTCCTGCCCTGGCTTTGGCAGGGATTCGGGATGCTCCAGGCACCAAAGGCGCAGGCACAGCCATTCCGTGCGGCGCCTTCCCAAGGCATTGCCGGTCTGGCTCAGCTTCCCATTCCCCTCCCTCCCCGCCCTGGGGTTCACTTATGGGATTTTTTATCTGCTAATGTTTGTGCCGCACTCTGTGGGGAGGGGCAGGCAAAGCCCCGAGGGCACCGGGTGCAGGGGATCCTCTTGTCCCATCCCAACTCTTCCAGGAACCCCTGGGAGTCAGATGCCCTCACCGGGCAGGAATCGCCGGCTCGCTGTGAGCAAGGATGCAGCAGAGCTGCCTCCCACTCTTCCAGGTTTTACCATAATCCAGCTGGTTCTGGCCCGGTTAGGGAGACGAGTGTTTCCTGCACCCGTCCACACCATTCCAGACAAATTGACGGAGTCAGCAGGATGGGAAGTGTTATCACGTACAACAAAAACATGGAATAAGTCCAAGTAGCAGATTATCAGATAAATGGGCTCCTGATAACTGGCATGATTGGAAAGTAATGGGGAAACAGCTAAACATGGTGGCAGCGGTTGTGTAAAACATGGAAAATATCCAGGAATTCTCTGCCCTGTCCCTGAGCTGAGGGGGCTGGGAATGGCCTTCCCCTGCCTTCCCAGGGCTGTTCGCTGCTCCCGTCCCGGGGTGAGCGGGGGGTGGGGTGGGGGGGGGGGGGGGTGGAGAAGCCCCTTCCCCACGGGAATGCCCCGCAATTCCCCCCCTTCCCCCGCGCCTGCCCAACCCCTGATTGCTCATTAACCAGCTCTTGCACCAGAGAATAATGAGTCGTAAATCACACTGCAATCGCCTGGACTTTAAACTCCAGCCCTCCTGGAGTGCGCGGCCATCCCGCCGGGGGAAGGGGGAGAGGCCCCCGATCATCCCAACCCAGCCTCTCTTTTCCTTGGACTTTCGCATCTTGCAGGCTCGGGTTAATCTTGGAGCAAACAGTGCGGGAGATAAGGAGCCGGCCGACCCGGCGAGCCCCTCGCCCTCCGCCCCACACCTCACCTTTGTTTTCCCTGGCCCAGCCCCGCAGGTGTTCGCTGCCAAAGCAGCCCCAGGGATGCCAAAGCCTCCGCCAGGCAAGTGGGACCAGCGCCATCCAGCAGCACCCCAAACCGATCCTGGCTATCCCCACCTTTCCCCGGCAACTCTGGATCCCCCTTTCCTGAGATTTTTCCTTGTTTTTTTCCTCTCCACAGAACCCTTGGGTGGGGTGAAGCATGTTAACATCCATCCCGGGAGATAAAATTGCTTTTATGTCCTTTTTCTCACTCTTGGTGTAGGTTCTGCCACCTCGGGCCAATGTCACAGACCTGGCACCTGGGGAACATGCGCTGTCATGATAAGGTGGTGGCACCGTGACTCAGAAAAAACGGGAGGAGGGAAAACAGGGAGTGAGACTGGTCAGAAAACGGCCAACACTTCCCCTATCCATAAAAAACAAAACAAAAAAAAAAAAAAAAACAAAAAAAAAAAAAACAAAAAAAAAAAAAAAAGGGGGAAATCGTGTTTTCAGAGTCTTTCATCGAAATTGGGAGGGCAGGGAATAGGACATTGTTTTTGGACTGAACTAGGGGAAAATAAAAACTCTTCCAAAATGTTCTTGTTTGAAATTTTCGCCGCCCAAGCTCTTCTATGGCTAAAAGGAGGTTTCGACATCAGCCTCGGGCTGGCACAAGGAGGGGGGGTTGACTCGTGTCGCATCCCCCTTTTCCCCTGTCCCCACGCAGCCCCCCGGCCCTGCCGCACCCCTGGGCTCTCCCAGGAGCCCCCGGGCTCCCTTTGAACCGCTGCCTTTGAACCTCCCTCCGCCGATCCCCTGGGACACCTGAAAGCCATTACGGGCAGCGGCCGGGGGAAGGAGAGCGGGGGACTCGGGGGTGCTCGCAGGGGTGACCCGGCTTTGATCGAGACCTTTGCTGCTCCTCCCAGCCTCACTCGCAGCCTCCCCGGGTCAGCGCACCAGGGCAGCGCTCGGCACAACTGCCCTTACCCAGAAAAAACTGTGGAAATCCCAGCCTCCCAAAGACACCTCGATGTCGGGACCTCCCACCCCTCAGTAAAGGCAGGGCATCCCACCCCTCTTTCCCTCAGGTCTCCCCTCCTGGGACACCCCATGGGGTTTTTCCAGGAGCAGCCGGACAGGAGCGGCCACACCTTCACCAGCTGCTTCCAGCAGCTCAGCAGCAAAATCCAGTCGTAGGAACACCCCCAGCTCTGCACGAAAATAACCCCGGAGCCGCAAGAGCCCTGCACGGGTGCCTGGGGCCAGGGCACGGCCACTCCACCACCTTCCCCGGAGGTGTGAGGGCTCTTTGATCGGCTTCGCGGCCGCAGGAATCCCCGGGACACCGGGATCTCCCCGCGGGCGGGTCCTGTCGGGAAGAGCGGCCGCACTAAATCGTGCGTCCCCGGCACACAAACGGCTCCACTCATCGCCCGTCCCTCCCATCCCGCGGCCTCCGGCTGAGCAAGTGCTTCCAGACACGGCCCGGGGCTCCGGGAGCTCCCCTGGGCCCCGGCTGTGCTGCGGAGGTGGGAAAACAAGACCTGGGGCTGCACCGAGCGGGCTGGGGAGGCAGGACGCTGCCCACTGTCCTGCCAACACTGCCAGCACTGCCTGTCCTGCCAGCCTTGCCTGTCCTGATTGTCCTGCCAGCCCTGCCTGTCCTGCCTGTCCTGCCAGCCCTGCCTGTCCTGCCTGTCCTGCCTGTCCTGCCTGTCCTGCCAGCCCTGCCTGTCCTGCCAGCCCTGGCCACTTCCCAGCTGCAGGCTCGTGGCACTCAGGGGTCCCCACTCTGCCCCCCAGCTGTCCAGGTGCACTCAGCTTCCCGAAGAGGCTGATTTGGCAGGGCTGGGTTAAGGGTTTTACTCCATGGTCCTGGAGATCCTTTCCAACCTAAAGGATTCTAGGATTTCCCAGCGGGTTTCCACTGGATTTTCCTGCCCTCATCCCCAGCACATCCCTCCCCTGGTTCTGCCCCAGCTGAGGTCCTGCAGGGATGTGCCCTCCCCTGAACGGGACAGAAGGATGAGGGATTGAAGTCCTGCTGTCACAGCCCTGCACAGCCAATGGAGCACCCCAAATCCTGAACTCACTGCTCCAGCCCCTGGGACGGTGAGTTCCATCAGGGATCTTCCCTTAGCATCAGCGCTTCCCCACAGCAGCCAGGAAATGCCACCCCTGCCCTTCCTTGGGGCCACCGTGGTCACGCAGAGCAGTCACTGCTGGGAACTGCTCCAGCCCCTTCCTCTTCCCTGCTAAAATCCCTTTTCCAGAGAAGCCTCCAGTCTCTGGGTCCACCTCTCTATGTTTATAACGAATTTGTCCCATGATTAATGGTTCCAAGAATTCCCTGCAGATCCGCCCGGCACTAGGGAGGGGACGTGGTGCCTACGGCTCCAAATTCCTCTGGATTAGCAATTAAGGCATCTTTTCTCACTTTCTATCCAAGGGAGAGCCCTTCTGGTAGAGCCATTACAGGTCTCACACAGCCTCACTCTTTGCAGGGCTGAGATTCCCTCGGCTGGATTTGCTCCCATCTTTCACCAAGGTCTTTTTTGGGGACCACAAGCTTAATTAAAACATTATTCATTACAACTTTTGCACCTCATTGCGCCTCAAGGATTTTGAAATCCCCCTCTGGGAATCCTGGGAGCAGAGGACAAAATGGGTTCAATGTTGGCTTGAAGTGAGTCAAGGGGTAAATTCCCAGCTCACAGCTCCATCCACCCCTCCCAACATTCCAGGATCCTCTGTGGATTCCTGCCACCCCATCTTGTCCTCATCATCCTCTTGGATGGGCTCCTCTCCATCCAAATCCATCTGCAGCTGAAACACTGGGCATTGGGGATGTGACATCTCAAAAAAAAACAAGCTAAAAGATGATGTGGGGGAAGGAAAAATATCTGCAGAGAGGAGCTCAGGACAACCCAAATGTGCTCCCCCTGGATTTTCACAAGCTTTTGTTTCGGTCACGATGGTCATTTATTTTTAATATGTTTTCTTGTCATTAAGTTTAATTTCAGGATTTTTGAAACAGAAAAACATGTTCAATAATTTGGGAAGGTTTTCTTTTTTTTTTTTTTTTTGTAGTGAAAAAGGCAAATAGTGCTGATCTGCTCCTGACAAAGTTGATGAATCAGCTTTTTTAACAATCGTGTTTTTCCTTGGCCACTTCCCAGCCAGATCTCTTTGCTCTGGCAGCAGAGCTGCTCCATCTTCCTGCACTCCTGGAGAGGCTGGTGGTCCTTGGGCAGGGGTTTTGGGATTTTCCATTGCCTCCGGCATTACCGTCACAGGGACATTGTCTCCGAAGGAATCTGTCACAGAAAATCCTCCCTCTCCTCTGCAGTGTCCTTCCCACCTTTCCCTTTTCTTGCCTGTGGGTTTCTCGTGGAGGCACAAATTCCCTGGCACAGCTTCTCCCTCTGAAGTGCTGGAGGACTTTGTTCCCTACCCTTGCCTCAGCCTACTCCATTTCCTTTCTCCTGCCTCCAGGCAAGTTCGGCTCCTCAGGGCTGAAAGAAACCTCTGCAGCTCCCATTCCGCAGCCTCCTGCCCTCGGCCTCGCCTTTCCCGTTCCCACTCTTATCCCTTCTCTGCTGCAAAAGTTCCAGGGCTGTGCCCGCTGCTTTCTGGCAGGGCTTGGACTTCCCATGGCTCCCCCAAAGGAAGGACCCTGACTTTCCCAAAACAGTTGTGGGTCTTGGCATCTCTGCCTGCTCCCTGCCTGATACCTGACTGTTCCCTGACTGTTCCCTGCCTGATCCCTGCCTGATCCCTCCCTGTTCCCTGCCTGCTCCCTCCCTGTTCCCTGCCTGCTCCCTGCCTGTTCCCTGCCTGTTCCCTGACTGTTCCCTGACTGTTCCCTGCCTGATCCCTGACTGATCCCTCCCTGTTCCCTGCCTGCTCCCTCCCTGTTCCCTGCCTGCTCCCTGCCTGATACCTGACTGTTCCCTGTCTGATCCCTCCCTGTTCCCTGCCTCCTCCCTGCCTGATCTCTGCCTGTTCCCTGCCTGATCCCTGCCCTGGCACTGCCACCACCAAAACCCACTCCCAAGGCCCTGCCTGGGACATTCCTGTCCATTGGGATGCTCACAGCTCATCCAGGCCATGCCTAAAGGACATTGGTGAGTGGGAAAGTGTTCCCAGGGGGATCTTGTCCTCAGTGCTGTGGGGACAGGACCCAGAGCACCCCTTGGGGCTGACCAGCACCACATCCCATTTCCAGGGGCTCAGGAAGGGCAGCTGCCTCCAGTAAAGGATTTGGAAGATGAGGTCACTGCTGACCACATCAGATGTGAGGATACAGAGCTTTCCCTGCCTTGCTGGGAGTTCAATCCCTAAGGACACACTGTGCCTAATGAGGGGGGTACAAGGAGCAAGAGCAAGGGCACACCTTGATTTTCCCTTAACAGTCCCAGGGGATGCCCCAGTGAGATCCAGGAAGGTATCCTCATCCCATTCCCAGGTGGAGAGGGGCTGACACTGGATGGGATTGGAACACACAGCCTTAATTTATCAGGAGAAGGCAAGAGATCCCCAGGGCCCCTGACCTTTCAACAGGCACATGCACCCCCTCCCGCTCCTGTTCCGCAGGTACTCCCTTGTTTCCAGTTGATTGAAACCCAAACAATGTCCTCAGCCTGATGGATCGCTGCTGCTCCACCGGCATCACCTTCCAGGGGGAGTGGGAAGGGGAGGAAATGGTTCCTGTGCGCTTCCCACCCAGCCCAGAGCACGGAGAGAGCACAAAGCACATGGAAAACATCATTGCTCCATGGATAAGAACCTGCTCACCCTCTGGAGCTGCTGGGGCAGTCTGAGGAAAGTAACGGATTTCATCCCTTCCTTGGCTCTTCCCTCCACCATTTGTCCTTTCTATTTAGATTTTGGACACTTGTGGCTGTTTTTAACTATTTCCTCCTGGTTGGAGCATCTTAAACAGCCTTTGTGCCAAGGGGAATACTGTAGGAAATCCCAGCTGGGAAGCAGAACCACCAGGATCCGCATCCTGAGCTCTTTCCTTCTGTGTTCCCCACATAGTCCTGCCCCAAGTCTGTCCCACATCTCTGTGCCAGGTCAGCATCCAGTGACCCTGGGGGGAGGTGACAGTCCTGGCGTGCTCTGGGGTGATGAGTGGGACCCTGGCAGGGGAGGGCACAGCTCAGCCCTTCACAGGGTCACGACAGCCAGGCAGGATTCCCAGATAACCCCCACAGAGCCAGGCGGAATTCCCAGATAACCTCTGGCAGAAATACGGCTGCTGCCGGGACCTGCCCTCCCTCCTCTGGTGAATTAAGGCAGCCCAAGCCTCGGGACATAAATTAGTGATGGGAATCAGTGACAGGAGCCAGCCCTGGGCCCGGAGGGGCCTGGAGTAGAGGGGTGCAGAGCTGCAGTGCCCATCCCGGGATGCTCTGACTCCACAAAGGCAGTGAATTCTGGGCGGGCTGGGGGCTCGTTTCCCCCCAGGAATGGGGGATTGTTAATACCTGCTGACCTTGAGGTCACAGGTCAGGGACAACCATCCCAGAGAGCCGCGGGAAGTGGCCTCTGCAGTGACACGTGGCTGCTCCAGGCATCGTCACAATTCCTGGGATGGGGCCCTGGCACCCCGGCCTTTGGGGACCCTGGGTGCCAGGCAGGCTCCAGCAAAGGGATGTGGGAACAGGGAACAGCAAACCCATGGCTGCCTTTGCATAGAGACTGGGCGGGAGGCAAAGATTTCCTCCACACTTTCTTCTCCTCATCCTCTCCTTGCTCACACAAGGAAAAACTTCAACGTTTCAGCCAAATTTTCCTACCACAAGAAACTTTGGAAATAACACAACAACAACAACAACAAAAAAAAACCATTAAAAAGTATTTATGTGCTCTGCTCAGACACGAACACAGGTAGCCCAGGGATGTCACCTCCAGCTACACAGGTCACCCCAAAAATGATGCTTCCCTGAAGGGATTGGGGCATTTCTACCCCCAGATCCAGTCAGGGCAAAGGGATCCTCATGGATTGGGACAAGGCAAGGGCACAGCTCCTGGGTAGGGTCTGTGAACCCCCCTGCCAGCGTTGGGACCCCCCACACCCTCTGTGTCACCCCATTGGCAGTGCCTTAATAACCCCTGGCGCCAAGAGCTGGGCCCTGAGCACAAGGGGCACTAATAAGCCCTGTGCTCATTAGCCCAGGCGTGGGGGCGGGCTGTCAATGGATTTGGGGGGGATTAGAGCCCCACAGGGCCAGGACCCCCCCCTTGCCACCCGCACCCCAAAGAGGTGATGGTCAGTGCTGCAGCAGGGGCAGGATCTCACAGTTTTCTGCAGCATCCCAATGCTGGCAGGGACCGGAATTCTTTACCTGGCCAGAGTGATGGATGTCCCTGGAATGAACCCAAAATGGAAGAGGCCAAAGATTAAAACCAACCCCCCAAACAGCCCCCCCAGCGTTAACTTTTGGTTGAGTGCAGCAGATAAGAACAAGTTAAATTTATCTTCAAAGAACCCCCCAAAAGCTACTCTCCCTTAACCCCCCCCTCGCCGGAATAAATCTTCCCCTTATCTGAATTTCCAAGGAGAAGGGCTGGCAGGGGACAGAGTGGGAATGCTGCAGACTGGGTTAAGCCAAACCCCTCTCTGGTTCGGATTAAAGAGGAAGATAAAAGAGCGCGGGGTCCCGGCGGGAGCATAAATAACGCGGGATGGGCCCGGAGCAGGGATTTACACCCGGAATGCTCCGAGCCCAGCACAACAACAAGGGGGACCGGGGTGGTTGGGCCCTGCCGAGGGGTGATGGTGGCTGTGGAGAGGGTGGAAAGGGCAGGAGGTGTTGAGTGGGAAGCAGGGAAAAGATGGGATGCAGGAGGGATGGGAGCCTGTGGGATCCCTGCAGCAGGAGGGAGGGGAAAAGGGGAAGGAAAAGGGAAAAGGAAAAGGAAAAGTGAGAAAAGAGGGAGGAGAAGGGGAAGGGAATAAGGGAAGGGAAATGTGAAAGTGGAAGGGGAAGAGGAAGAGCAAGAAGAAGGAGTAGGAAGAAGGGAAAAGGAGAAAAAGTTAAAGGGAAAGGGTAAAGGAGTAGGGGAAGAAAAATGGGGAAAGGAAAAGGGGAAAAGGGAATGGGAAAGGGAAAAAAGGAAAGGGAAAAGGAAAGGGAAAGGAGAAAAGGAAAAAGAGGAAAGGGGAAGGGAAAAAGGGAATGGGAAAAGGGGAAAAAGGAAAAGGGAAAAAAGGAAGCAGATCTCTGCCCTCCAGCATCCATGCTGCAGTGTCCCATGTCTTACATGACAGCACATCCACATCCCTGTGGATCGGACAGAGGAAATCGGGCAGACACAGCCAAATTCCAGAAAATTATTTTTTCATTTTCTCCTTTATTAGTTTTTTATTAGAGGGAAAAACAAGCGAGAGCTGTCTCTGCCCCAGCACAACCTTCCCCAGCCGCAGCGGCTCCGTTTGGGCTCCAAGCACTGCCCTGGATGGCCAGAAGAGCCTGGATTTAGGAGCTGCTGGAACCCCCCTGTTCTGGTGCGTGGGCAGGGGGCCGGGGAGGGTTCACCCCCCACCCACACACTGCGGATGCTCCAGCAAGAGGTGTCCTGGAGGGCAGATCCATAGGAAAACCCCCCAGGATCCACGTGCCATGAGACCGGCAGAGGGGTGAATAAATGCACCTGGGATGGGAACATCCCGGCCAAGGAATGAGCTCACCATGGGGTCGGATGTGGGGGATAACGAGGGCTCTCCTGCCTTGATGCAATCCGGGGAAGACACAGCCCGATGAGAGCCATTGGAAAAAGTCTTTGACCTTCCTGAACCCTTGGAAAGATTGAAGCTGCACCTCCGGCCCGGATTGAAGGGGGAGGGAAGAGCAGGAGCAGATGTCCCTGCGGTGGGGGACACGTGCAGCAGCCAGGGAGGATGAGCTGGATCAGGAGGTGGGATGCATGGAATGGCCACCCACAGCCATTCCAGCTTGGATCTGAGCCCTGCAGCATCCCGGGAAGCTGATGCCCTTCCCACCAGCCCTGCCTCAGCAGGAGCTGTGCCACGATCCCACTGCAGCTGCAGGTTCCCCGTGCTGGAGGTGGGAAGGGCTGCCAAGATCCATCACCCTCCTGCAAAACTGCTCCGGGATCTGGAATCAATTATTGTGCAGGCCCAGGAATTAGCACATTACAAAGGCACAGTGACTTCAGGAACCTGGAATGGAATGGGATCAGTTTTTGCTCAAATTGTCACCTGCTGCTCCTGCCCGTGCCCTGGGTGTGGGAAGGGCCAGGATACGGATCCCTGGGAGTGCAGGAACACCCTCTCCAGCAATCCACAGCTCCAGCCCCCGGCCAAGGAGAGGTGTCAGGGCTCACTCCCCACGTCACAGGGAATTTTCTCATTCCTGGGTGAAGCTCTCCAGAGCTCTCCCAAGGTGAGAAGTGACCTGGGGCTGCCACGTGTGTCGTCCGGCTCGGGATGGAGGATCCCGACACCTCCCACCCGAGGCATCTCCCAGTTATCAGCAGTGCCTCTCCCCTCCCCTGGCAGGCAGGAAACATCCCGCTGGGATTAGCGGAGTAACCCGAGGAGATAGCGGCGGGGATGCTCCGGGCTGAGGAATTAACCTGTTTGGAAAAGCAGATCTTGCCTCCAGTGGCTGCGGGAGCTTGTGATGAGCTGCCCGCGGCAACGCCCAACGCTTCCCTTCAGGAATCGCCAACCATCCCGTTCTCCTACTTAAACCTGCCAGGAAAAACTCCTCTAAGAGGGATAAAAGAGCAGGCAGTGCGTGCCCCTGGGTGGGACACAGCTCACAAAGCCTCCAGGGCTCAGACATTTCGGGCTCTTTCCCGGGGGCAGGATGGGTGTTCATCCCTGGTGTCGTGGGTATAAACAACAGCCGCAGAAACTGCCAAAAAAACTGAGGATATAATCCCAAAAGCCCAGAAAATATCCCAGAGGGATGTCCAGGGATCATGAGGAGACCCCGGTGGGCTCCTCCCTGCAGTGCCAAGGGCAGCTTATGAAGCCGGGCATCCTAATGCCCTCTTCCTTCTCTTTCTCCTCCTCCTCCTCCTCTGCCCCGGCTCCTGGCTCCAGCTGGAGAAATCCTGCTTTTTTTTTTGCCTCGCGCCCGCGCTAAGTGAGCTGGAGCGAATCACCCCGGGATTTGCATTAACAGCAGTCGCTACAACAAGATCCCAGCCAAACACAATACTGGAAACTCGGCTTTCCCCCCATCCTTAGTGCTTCCAGATGGAGCCCCTCGCTCCCACCAAAGGGTAGGGGCCAACCCCCCTTCCTGCTCCCAGCACGGACCTTTCCTTCGGCCCCAGGCTCCGGAGGGGGTGAGGAGGGACAGACCTGCCCTTTGTCCCAGCTCCGTGCCCGGTGCCGGAGCAGGGAAGGGCCCGGCAGTTTTCCCTGTTTCCAAAGCAGCCGATTTATTTCCGCTTACATCAGAGAAAGTTGAAAAAAATCGTCATAAAAGACAGAGAGATCAGGATATTCTGCAAGTCCCTTGGGATCTGTATAGGGGAAGACATCCTTGGAATAACATCAGCAGCCCCAGCACCGCCTTTGGAGCCGGCCAGGAACAGCCTCTCCAGGCATTAAAAGCACTCTAGCAGAGTGCTAAAAATATTCATTATCCAGGAGGGAATCGTCAGCACGGCACAGGCCCCAGGTATTAAGTAGGTAGCAGGACCTGGCACGGGCTCCTTGGCTTACACCTCCTCACACACATTTGGCTTTGTCGTTAAAGCCTCCAGGCAGAGATGTTCCCGAGGAAGGGCCAGGAGTGCAGGGGCTGGCTCGTCCCTCACCTCCCTGTGCCAGGAGACCCCCGTCCCACGGAGCTGACAGCTCCTCTGGTGGGGCTGGAGTGCTTCTGATAAGAAAATCCATTGCTTGGAGGGGATGTGGGGTGTTGGGGAGCTCCCAGAACCCCGCACCCAGCGGTGCTGCCCTGTCCCCTTCCAGGGATTGGAATTCCTCCACTCAGGTCCTCATCCTGTGGGAAGCTCATTAAACAATCAGGCTAATTTTTGGCCAGACCTTGCAGGAGCCCAGCGTTGCTTCGGGCAGAGATTCCTGCTCTTCCCAGCCATTCCAATAGGAAATGGGTTCCATTGTTTCCTCCAGGTGGTTTTGTTCTTCCTCTCTTTTGTTGGGACTAAACCTTCTGCAGAACTGCCATTGAATCCTCCCAGAATTACAGTGGCTCCCATCAGGATTGCCAGCTCCAAGACTGCACAAAGAACCTTCTCACAGATAAAAACCCCCAAATTTAACTCACAGGTTCTTGGTTTTCACCCACACTTTTGCAGCTGCTGCTTCCAAACCTTCCTTTGCTGTCGTGAGGAAAGGGATACAAAGCATCCCAGCTGCATGGGGAGTGAACACAGAGCCTCTGCACAGGGAATCATGGAATCACAGGCTGCTTTGGGTTGGAAAGGGCTCTACAGACCAGGGCGTCCTTACACCCCTTCCACAGGCAGGCCCAGCTTCCCCTATCCCAGGTTGCTCCAAGCCCTATCCAACCTGGCCTTGGACACTTCCAGGGATCCAGAGGCAGCCACAGCTTCTCTGGACACTGTTCCAGGGCCTCAGCACCCTCACAGCCTGGAATTCCTTCCCAATATCCCATCCATCCCAGCCCTCTGACAGTGGAAGCCATTCCCTGTGTCCTGTCCCTCCATCCCTTGTCCCCAGTCCCTCTCCAGCTCTCCTGGAGCCCCTTTAGGCACTGGAAGGGCTCTAAGCTCTGCCTGGAGTCTCCTCTTCTCCAGATGAGCACCCCCAGCTCTCCCAGGCTGTCTTGCTGTCACACTGTGCTGTGGGCACCTGGAATTGCAGGATCAGGATGCTCCTGATGCAATCCCCCAGCTCTGTGTCCCTGCCCCAGCACTGCAGGACAGATGCTCCTGCTCACGTCCTGTTCAGCCCAGGCTGTTTCCAGGCTTCCCAGCCCCCTGGACCCTCTGCAAACCGGAGGCAGCTGCAGCTGGAGGAGGGATGAGAGAGGGGGGTCTGAGTAGCTCCCCAGAGCTGGATGTGGGACAGCCCAAGGAGCTCAGCCTTGTTTATGCTGCTGTGGTTTCCCTACAGGGAACATACGTGTGTTCCTGCAGGGACACACGGAGCATTCCAGCTTTCTCTCTGCCACGATCTTTGTGCATGTGAGGTCTCCAGCCCCTTCCATGGGAGAGGGACAGATGGGAGGGCTGCTGAATGGTAGAATCATGGAATGGTTTGGGTTGGAAGAGACCTTAAAGATCATCCAGTGCCCCCCCCTGCCATGGGCAGGGACACCTCCCATTGGTCCAGGGTGCTCCATCCAGCCTGGCCTTGGGCACTTCCAGAGATCCAGGGGCAGCCACAGCTTCGCTGGGCACACTGTGCCAGGGTCTCAGCACTCTCAGAGGGAAGAATTTCCCCCTAATAGCCAATGTAAATCTCCCATCATTTAATTTAAAACTATTTCCCCTTTTCCTGCCACTGACTGTTCGTGTAAAAAGCCACTCTCCATCTTTTCTATCAGCTCCCTTTAGGCACTGAGAGGAAAGGCAGGAACTCTCCTCAAACCCTTCATGCAGCAAACTCAGGAATGTTTTCTCTGGCAGCTGTTTCCAGTGACATGTTTGAGGCTGGCACACCATGGAGGGGACCCTGGGGCTGTGTCCCCAGGCAGGGCTGGCCCTGCAGCATCCGCTGGCCCTGCAGCATTCCAGGCTCCATTTTACACCCACCAGATTTGCTCTGTGCTTTAAAGTAAAGCCCCTTGTAAAACCTGGCAGCCCTGAGGAGTGATAAGGGGGGTCTCAGAGAGCCTTTGGCTTGGGAATGGGATATGAAAGGAGCTGCTGTGATGGAGAGCCAAGTGTGGGGGCAGCCAGAGCAGGGGAGGCTCTGCGGCCACTGCAGAGCATTTGCCGGCCCCAATCCCATCCCTGGAGCTTGGAAATCTGCAGGGTGGGATCCAGGCCAGCCCAGGGAGGACAGAGCTCCTGCCTCCCCAGCACACAGCTCATGGGTGGGGCTGTGGCCATGGAGGATCCTGGAGTTCCAGAGCATCAGAGACTCCCTGGAGTGGTACAGAAGCTGCTTCAGCACTAAGTCCTGGAGTGGAGCCCACGGGTCTGTTTAGGTGGTAATTGGGGTGAGTGGGATCCATTCCGGGAGATTCTGGGGTGTTGCAGGTGGTGACTTGGGGAAGCGGCCACAATGCTCTGCTGTGGCAAACATCCATGACCAGGGTTCATTGATCAGGATGAATTTTTCCATGGAAAGGGTCGGGTCTTGGCAGGGGCTGCCCAGGGAGGTTTGGAGTGCCCATCCCTGGAGGTGTCCAAGGAGCAACAGGACATGGCACTCAGTGCTCTGGGCTGGGATCAGTCACAGGTCAGACTCAGTCTTGGAGGGCTTTTCCAACCTCAGTGATTCAGGGATTCTGTGTTTTTAGGGATGCTCTGCATCTTTCTGGCTCTTTGAGTAGGGCAGGGGGAGCTGGACTGGATGCCCAGAGTGGCACAGCCCAGGAATGGGGGAGAGGAGAGGGTGGGAGCCCAGGGCGGCGCGAAGAGAAGGCAGCAATCCCCCCATGGATAATGGGGATATAATCCCTCATTTCACACACAGGGATATACCCAAAGCCAAATCGTGGAGGATAATTGCTCCAAAAAACAAAGGGGTGCTTCATATTCCTTGGCTTCCTGACAGAATTAGCACAGCAAGCACTCCCTGGCTTTCCTTTCATTCTCCTCCAAAAACATCACTTTCCTGGGGGTGGATTTGGGGATGGGAGTGGGAAAGCCATGAGCATTGCTGGGTCCTGACAGGGCAGGATGGGCAGCTCCCACAAGAGCAGGGATTTGTCCACATCCCTTCTTGCTGCTTGCCCACTGCCCCAGCTCCTTGGACACCCCCAGACCCACATCCTGGGGGGCAGCCGTGGCCCCCATCCCATCCCATCCCATCCCATCCCATCCCATCCCATCCCATCCCATCCCATCCCATCCCATCCCATCCCATCCCATCCCATCCCGTTATCCCATCCCATTATCCCACCGCATTATCCCACCCCACCCCTGGGGCTCTGCTCCTGGCAGTGCTGGCCCCGATGGTGGCAGGGCAGCAGCGTGCCAGCAGCACAGCCTCATCCACGCGGCTCGGGAGGCAAAAACAGCTGGGAAAGCAGAGCCTGGGAGGTTTTTCCCAAGCTGGGAGAGCTCTCTGAAGCTGCTCGCCCCCGGAGCCAGGTGGCCTTTGAACGGGAGCAGCTCCCGGCAAGCCCGGCACGGGCGGCACCGGGAGCGCCCCCAGGCAGGAAAGGCAATTCCTTAGGGGGCTGGGGATGGAACTCGCCTGCTCGCCTCAAACCGAGTGTTTGTAGACCTGCCGGAGGGTGGGTGAAGAGCTGTGGTGGAAGAACAAAGGGCACAAAAGGAGGGTGGTTGGTGAGGAGGGAGAGGAACGGGATGGGGTGAGCTGGTGGTGCAGGGCCAGCCATGGGGCGGCCGGTCTGGTGCCACCACAGTGGGCTCAGCCCCTGGACACCAGGGTGACAGGAAATCCTGAGCTCTGCTTAACTTCATAAAAATGCACAATGTGAAACCCTTTCCCTGCTTTTGAGGTCTCATTTGAGGCCACCCAGTGCCAGCCTCCCCACGTCCCTGCCACCCACAAGCCTCACAGCCCCATTGCACCTCCAGCTCCCTTCTGCTCAGGCCCCTGTGGGTATCAGGGGATGCAGTGGGGACTCCTCCAGTGTCCCCACCCCCAGCTGACCCCCCCAGCCCTGCAGCTCTCCAGGCCTCCCCATCCAGACGGTTCTTCAGGGCTGGAATGAAAAAGCTGAAGTGTGAAAGAACACTGAAGGGAGCAGTGGAAGAACCGGATTTTCTTTTATTTGATTTTTTTTTTCTTTTCTGAAGGATGCTGTATTGAGCTGAACATGACAAATATGCCAGGAATGTTTGCCCTCAGGGCCTGGGAGAGCAGGGAAAGGCACTGCTGGCACCTTATCAATGCAGCAGCCCCTGTGTTTGTGCAAAAACAAGTGCCAGGGGCAGGTCCTGGGGCAGCAGCTGCCCGTGCCTGGAGCAAGGTGCCAGCAGGAACCTGCTGTGACAAGGGGGGACGTCACCCTGGCATGATGGGGACGTGCCCTCAGCCTGCACACAGGCAGAAAAAGCAGGTCTGGCTCTGCTCCTGAGGAGCAAGGGACAGCACAAGAGGAAACAGCCTCATGATGCCGCAGGATAGGGTTAGGTTGGATATTAGGGAACATTTCTTCATGGAAAGGGCTGTCCAGTGGAGTCCCCATCCCTGGAGGGGTTTAAAAGCCACGTGGATGTGGTGCTTGAGGACATGGTTGGTGGTGGCCTTGGCAGTGCTGGGGGACAGTTGCATTCGATGATCTCAGAGGGCTTTTCCAACCTCAGCAATTCCACGATTCTCTGAAAGAGCTGCTGGCAGCTCCGGAGAGCCCCGGCCCAGCTCCAAGGAAGCCATGTGCAGCGGGCTGGGGCCGGGGCTAATTAACAGGCCTCGTTAAAAATATATGGTGTTTGCTTTAAACAAGGTTCCCCCAAGCCAGAGGAAACTGGTGAGGGACTGAGGAGAGATAGTGAGGGAGAGAGAGGCGGCAGGGAGGGGGAGGCAAGGCCTGGGTGCATTTATTCCTTCCCTTCCTTCCAGTTCTAACCCAAACCAAAGTGTCTCTGTGGCTGGAGGCGCCCTCTCATCTCATAAAGTCCCACATAGGAAATTGTAAAGTACAGGAAAACAACCCAAACCCCCTGACCCCTTAACAAACTCCAGCCACAGCCGAAGTTGCAGGGTAAACAAAGCCAAGCTGCTGTGGCCAAACACTCCTGGGTGCTGGAGCTGTGTTCCTGGTCCCAACAGAGGCTGGATGGCCCATTGGAGGCTGGATGTCCCCCCTGGAGGTTGGATGTCCCCAGCCAAGGCTGGATGTCCCCAGCCCCAGAGCTGCCCCTCAGCCTGAGGGTGCTGATTCCTTCAAAGCCAGATGCTGCCTCTCCTCCCCACTGGAGATGATGATGCTCTGAGCTAGCTCTGGTCTTCCCTCTCCCGTTCAGAGCAGGGCTGCTGTCCCTCAGAGCCTCGGGGTTTGTCCCCTGAGTCTGTGTGACACCCACAGAGAGGCACCGGCCCTGCCGCAGTGCCATTAGCATCGGTGCCACCGAGGGAATGCTCCGTTTCCCTGGACACCGGTAATTCAGCCAGAACCTGCACAATTTTCTGTGCATAATAGTCCCAAATGTGCTCTCTGGCAGGCTCAGGAATCAGCAGCCCAGCGGAGGCAGCCCGGATTAATCAGGCTGGCCACGACTCGGAACAAACCTGCTGATGAAGCCTTGGCAGCGCAGAGTGTGTGAGGGCTGTCCCTCCCCTCCTGCTCCCACACAGCACGAGGCACTGGGAACTTCATGGAGTGATTGACCACGTTCCTCCAGAGCCCTGTGCCACCAGCACTGCGCCTCCTGCTCCGTGTCCCTGCGTCCTTGTCCCCCACACCGGGGTGACAGGAGCTGGGCAGGCAGGGGACATGGGGCCACTGTGGCACAGGGGACAAAGGGATCCTTGCTCTTGGGGACTCCAATCCCAGGACTCTGGACACTGCCTGGGACACTCTGCTACTTCACCCCACCAGCAGATGCCTGTGCTCCCGCCTGGAGCATGGGACAGGAAAGTCTTGTGGGATGCTTGCAGCAAGCCCAAAGGTTCATTGTAGTCCCAAATCCTGGCGTTTCTCCTCTCTTCTTTCAGCCTCCCGTCCTCACTGCCTCCCATGCACCCTCTGGCTGAGATTCCACTGTCCACGGGATGCAGGTTGGGAGCTTTCCTGGGGTATCCCAACCCCCTGAGCCCAGGATAGCCCCTTCTCTCTTCCCCCAGCAGGCACCACCTCCTCTCCCCCTGAGGGGACAGCATGAGCCATTTTTGGCAGATATTTGTCTGTTGGATGATGCACTCGGGGCTGGCACTGGCAGCAGTCTGCAGCCAGGATGTCTCCTGTGTTCCTGGGAATTCCTGGGGATCCTTGGGACCACCAACCAGGTCACAGGGACCATGGTGAGCTAAAGGGATGTGGACACTCTCCTGTGCCCCCTGTGATGGGTAGGGGATGGCAAGAGGGACAGCCCTGCAGAGTGGGAGGCCGGACACCTCCCCCCTCCTAAAGACACAGCAGGATGTTTACATGAAGGATTCTGGCTGGTGAAGAACACACAAAGCTTCGAAAAAATAAAATGAATAACAAAAAAAAAACCAAAAAAAAAACAAACAAAAAAAAATTCTCCTGTTGTTCCCTGCAGCAGATGGAAAATAAACACAGCTGCTCCTCTGCCCTGAGCAGCGGCCGCACACCCCGGTCCCCACTGTCCCCATGCCCAGGACACACTGCCCAGGCAGCCAAAACCCCATGGGACTGATCCCACAGGAATCCTGAGCACCCAGGGGGGGACAGCATGGCTCTGATGTTGATGTGAGGGGTGTGGGAGCTGAGGTGGTACTGCCAGCCCAGAGGGGTCCAGGAGAAAAGGGATTGCCACTCCAAGGAGCCATCCCGAGGTGGTGCCAGTCGTGCCAGTCCAACCACTGCCCTCTCTGTCCTGGAGAAGCTGATCCCCTGGAAGGATAATCCCCCCAAGGGGTGTGAGTGAGGCAAGGGACTGTCCCCTGCCCAGCTGGAGCAGGGACACCGTGGGGGTGTGGGGACAGGACAGGCTGTGAGGCCATGGCTGCCCCCACCCGTGTGGAGCACGGGGTGAAGTGGAGGTTAAACATCAGGAAACACTTTCTGGCTCTAGATGGGATCTGGGAGGCAGAGCCAGCTCCCAGCTGGGAGCCCCCTCTGCAAGGACAGGAGGGGGGCTGGGGGGGACCCCCAGGGAGGGCCGTGTGTCTGTCACACTGCCACAGCTGGGATGTCCTGTGTCCCTTCATTCCTCCTGAATTTTAATGTCAGCAGCAGCTTCTGCCTGCTGCAGAGCCCCCAGCACATCTGACCTGAAATTGGGGGAAAAGGGAGCATTTCCCATATTTACTGTGAGACCACAACAGCTCCTGTAGAGTAACACTCCAGGTCCAGTATTTAAATAAAGTACGAGAATTTATAAATCCCATGAACAAACAGAAGTACTAAATAGCCCCCAGTTTCACCTTTGACAGCCCAAAACTTCTGTCTTCAGGTCCAGGAGGCCTGAGAGTCCTGAGCGAGGTTGGGCTGTGCTCCAGGCTGGGGGATGATCCAGATAGTTCGCAGGAATGCTGTCAGGGATGCCCGGCTGCAGGGATGTTTCCAAGGATACAGGGATGCTGTCAGGGGTGTTGGGGACTGCAGGGATGCTGCCAGGGACTCCCAGGGCAGCCAGAGGCTCTCTGGACTGCAGATCTGCTCGGGGTTAGAAGAGTGCTTGAGGCTGGCAGGGATATTGGGGATTGGCAGGGGACTCAGGACCAGCAGAGACTCTCTGGGCTGAGGGATGCTCCGGGTTGGGGGATGCTCCGGGCTGGGGGATGCTCCGGCTGGGGGATGCTCCGGGCTGTGGGGATGCTCCGGGCTGTGGGGATGCTCCGAGCTCTGGGGAATGCTCCGGGCTGTGGGATGCTCGGGGCTGGGGGCTGACCATGGCCAGGCATGCGGGGCTGGAGGTGCCGGCGGGCAGGGCAGGGGCTGCGGGGGCTCCTGCCGGGCCGCTGCCGTGGAGCTCGGCTGGCCTCTAGTGCACACCCGGCTCCATGACACGGAGCCGCGGGGCTGGGAAAGGCAGGAGGGGCAGGCAGGGAGCACCACCAAGCTCCACCTCCCGCTCCCTTCCAATCTCCGCTTTTTTAGGGGCTCCGCTGTTTATTCGGCATCCTTTTGTACCGCACTTTTTTCCCCGTCCCAGTGCCCCTCGGCCTTCCGCCCCTTTTTGGCCACAGCTTTATATTAAGTCTCCACTTAATTTTATGGTCTTCAGTTATTCCTTAGGCTCCCGCTCCTTTACCGTCTCCCATTTCTCAGCGACTTCCACTCTTCATCAGCCTCTCCGTCTCTGCTTCCCACTGCATTTTTATGGTCCTCCCGCCTCTTTTTGTCCTCCCCACATTTTTCAGTCCCAAATTTTTCCTGGTCTCTACCCGCCCTCAATCCTCCCACACCTCTTTGGACTCCCACCCCATTGGGACACAGGGGAGCCACCACAGGCACATGGCACGGGGAAAGGAGGGAAAGGGTGATGGAGGAGGGATGAAGAGCAAGTGTCTGAGCACTCGGGGCTGTCACAGCCTGAGCAGCCTCACCTAGGGCTCCCACACACACCTCCCTGTGGCTCTATTTAAGCTCAGCCTCAGCTCCTTCCTCGCCTCGCTGTCAGTGTGCCCAGCCTGCAGTCCCACGGCCCATGGGGGCTGTGGGTACAGAGGAGCTCCCTGACTTCTGCCAGTGGGACACCTGTCGTTACCCCACGAAAGTGGGTGTTAGGCCCTGTTCCCTCGTGGGCTGGGTGCTCCGGAGCTCTTTTGAGGTCCTTTGGGGATCCCGGGTAGCGCTGTCCTCGTTCTCCCGGCGCTGTCCCGCTCTGTCCCCTCTCTGTCCCCGCTCTCTCCTCGCTCTCTCCCGCTCTCGCTCTCTCCTCGCTCTCTCCTCGCTCTCTCCCCGCCTCTCTCCCCGCTCTCTCCCCTTCTCTCCCGGCGCTGTCGTCGCTCTCTCCCCGCTCTGTCCCCGCTCTCTCCCGGCGCTGTCCCCAGTCTCTCCCCTCTCTGTCCCCGCTCTCTCTCGGCGCTGTCCCCAGTCTCTCCCCTCTCTGTCCCCGCTCTCTCCCGGCGCTGTTCCCGCTCTCCCGGAGCTGCAGTGGCGGCGGTGGCCGCGCGAGAGCAGCAGAGCGCCAGGCATGGACGGCGGGAGCGGAGCCGGGCGGGACCGGGACCGGGGACAGGATCGGGACCGGGACCGGGACAGGATCGGAACCGGGACAGGGACCGGGGACAGGATCGGGACCAGGACTGGGGACAGGACCCGAGCACACCGCCCTGCCCATCCCTGCAGTGGGCAGCGACACCTTCCACCAGACCCGGTTGTTCCCACCGCCGACCAGCCTGGCCTGGGACACTTCCAGGGATCCAGGGGCAGCCGCAGCTTCTCTGGGCACCCTGTGCCAACTCTCCCAGGATGCTCTAATCGAGCCAGGTGTTGGCTCCTCTCTCCTCCTACTCAGGCAGCTCCAGGACTTGGCATTGCTCACAAGGGCTTCTGTATCTTCAACCACCAATTAACAGCGGATTGAGGAGCCACCTGTGTTTGTGGGTGCTACCTTCCCCTCTACTCTGAGTCATTAATCTGTCCTGGCCCAGCCCTGGCTGAGGGGCAGGTTTGAGAATCATCACTCCAGGGCTCCTTTACTCCAGCAGGATGAGCTTCCCAGCAGTTGCTGTTGCAGACCCGGGTCTATCAGGCTGGCCTCGGGCTCTGTGCCCAATCCGATATCCATGCATGACCCCCCCTCACCAGCCCCCTCTCCCACCCCCACTGTCTTCAAAGCCAGGGACCTGGCAGTGGTTCTGAAAGCCGGGCAGAGCCTCCATGCCATGGCTTGGCATGGAACTCAAAGGCTCAATTAGCAACATCTGCTCTTGTGGGCTGTAAAACCCTCTCGCTGCTCCCCTCCCTTGCTCGGAGCGCTCACAGCTGGGAGCAGCATGGGGCTGCAGCCAGCCTGGCCAGAGGAGCTGTGCCCCTGGCTCACAGCTGTCATAGCTTGCTGTGCCACCTCTGCCACCGTGCCACCTTTGCCACCACTCTCCAGACCCCTTAGTTCCACGGCCTGATGGAAGCTGAGTGTGAGGGACAAGGAGCGACCTCTTCTCTCTGGTGCCCAGGGAATGGCCAGAGCTGTGTCAGGGCTGGATATTAGGAAAAGGTTCTTCCCCTAGAGGGTGGTCAGGCACTGAACCGAGGAAAGGGTCTGGAGAACCAGGAGTGGCTGGGAGTGCCCAGCCTGGAGAAAAGGAGGTTCAGGGGGGACGTTCTCCATAACTGACAGAAGGGAGCAGCCAGGGGGGTTGGGCTCTGCTTCCAGAGAACAGGGACAGGATGAGAGGAAACGGCCTCAAGCTGTGCCAGGAGAAGGTCAGGTTGGACATCAGGAGGAATTTCTACATGGGAAGTGTGGTCAGGCATTGGAAGGGGCTGCACAAGGAAGTGGGGCATTCCTCATCCCTGGAAGTATCTAAGGAATGACTAGATGTGGCACTCAGTGCTCTGGGCTTGTTGACCAGATGGGGATCGGTCAAAGGTTGGACTTGATGACCTTGGAAGACTTTTCCAACCTCAGTGATCCCATGATTCTATGAAAACCAGCCCATGCCCTGGAGGTTGGCTGAGAGCCCCCGCCAGCACCCATTGTTTGGGAGCTGAAGCAATCGGAGCCCTTTCCCGAGGAGCCTGGCAGGCCGGGCCGGGCGGTCCCGGGAGGGCCGTATAGCAGCAGGGCTGGACACTGCTGTCAGCATGCCGCGGGTGCCTCCAAACGCGGCGCCACACGAGGCCACCAAGGTCGGGAGGGCACGGAGCCAGCCAGGAATGGGATTTGTGAATGGCAGCAGGATGTGTGGTACCCCCAGGAGAGGGGGTCTCTGACGCAGCTGTCCCTTCACAGCCGTCCCCTCACAGCCTGGTGCCCGGAGGGGACAAGAGAGTCCCATGGGCAGCACTGGCAGGGCACTGCTGATGTCTGACACTGGGCACCAAGAACTCCCCCGCCTTTTGCAGCCTCATTCCAAGAATGTCCAGTATGTCCACTCCTTCCCCACATTTTGGCCATTAGATCTGATTATCCTTGATTTACTCACTCTCTGGGGAGCTCTCAGGGCCTCTCCCTCTGTACGAAGCAACCTCAGCTGCATTCTGGTTGCAGCAAAACATCCCACCCTGGGGACATCCTTTGGGAGATTCCCCAAAACCCCAATGCCCTCCTCAGCTGGGGGTGTCCCTCAACTCCTGGGGGGCAGCAGGACTTGCCAGGACTGTCACCCCGTGACAAACAAGGGGTGTGATCACAATCCCATAAACATACATAATTGAAGTCCTTTGCTAAGGTCAGGCCAAGCCTTGGGTGGTGCAGTGGGTGGTCAGAAAACACCTTGTGCTGAGGTGGTTCCTCCCTGGTTATCCCCACTAAGGAGCTGCCTCACAGGTAATCATGGAAACTCCAAATTCCCCAAGGAACCCTCCCAAACATTGAGGCAGAGGCTGGCAGAGCTGCCTCTCCCACCTGAGGAACCAGGACTGGAGTGCCAGCCTGTCCATATCTGCTTGGAGTAAGAAAAACACCACATTTCCCTTGGAATATTAGCATTAAAACATCCACACAAGATTGCCCTTAGTACACCAGCAGCAGCAGTAGAGGGAGAGAAGCCAGAGGAGGGCTCAGCAAAGCTGTTCTCTCCTGAAGGGTCATGTGTGAGCTGCTGGTTTTGCAGGGAGTGGGAGGAGCGGATAATGTTTTCCCCGGCAGAGGAAACTCCTGGGTGGAAATAGCGCTGTGCCCTGGAAACAGAGCCGTCAGCAAACAGGGCTGGTGCAGCCTGATCTGAGCAGGTGATGCTGAGCTGGGCACAGGCTCTGTGGTGGGTGAACCACTCCTGATGGGAATGGGAGTGATGAGCTCCTGTCAGCGCCCTGTGGGAGTAGGGCTGAGGTCAGGGACGGGCAGGGTGTTCCTGCACGGTGGCTCCTTGGGACACTCTCTCCATGCCCTCCCTCCCAGTTTCATTCAGCCCCAGGTACACAAAAGGACCAGGAGTGCTGGGGCAGGAAGAAAGCTGAGTCCTCAAGCTGAGGAGAAAGCTGAACAAGGGTGGGAATGAGTGGGGCTTTGTGGGGACAGACGGGACACAGGAGAGAACGGACAGCAGGTCTCAGTGTCCCATAAATAACGGGGTGCACAAGGCTTAGAGGGGATCTGTCACTGTCCCAGCTCTTCCTAGACCTGGACTGGACAGGACAGTGAGTGCTGATCTCCTGCCTGCAGTGCTTACCTGAGACATAGAGAGATGGGACAAAGGGGAATGGCTTTAAACTAAAGGGAAGGGAAGTTTAGATGGAATATTGGGAAGAAATTCTTCCCTGTGAGGGTGGGGAGGCCCTGGCACAGGTTGCCCAGAGAAGCTGTGGCTGCCCCATCCCTGGAAATGTCCAAGGCCAGGTTGGACAGGGCTTGGAGCCACCTGGGCTAGTAGGAGGTGTCCCTGCCCACGGCAGGTGATGTTTAAAAGTCCCTTCCAACCCAAATCACCCAACGATTCCTCAAATACCAGTCTGAACCTGTGTGCACACACAGTCCTTGGAAAGAAACCCACCACAGGAACCACAGACCTGCAAGAACAGCACTCTCAGCTGCTCCAGCATCCCCTCCCAGCGGAGATGCTGGAGGGGCAGGAAGGGATGGGGTGGAAGAGCTGGAGGGAAGCAGCCCCTGAGGGAGTTGCAGGTGTCTGTGCCATGGCTCAGAAGAGCTGAGCCTCCAGCCTGAGTTGCAGATCCTTATATCACTCCCAGTGATGTTCAACATTTGTTCGTTCCGGCTGTAAAACCTCTCCTGGCTCCACACCAGGTATTTCCCTCCCTCAGTGCCTCGGCCAGGGCTGAGCTGTTGGAGCGTGAGCAGCTCACACACCGTGGCCTTTGTGACTAATGGCACCAGCCGAGGTGACAGCCCCTCCATGAGAGCCCCTTTCCCACAGGTTAGAATAATAAATAGAAGGATAAAACCTCCAGTATCTTTCCTTGTGCCTGCAGGATCCCACTGTCCTGAAGGAGCTTGGGTAACCAGCTCCAGCACCCCATGGCCTTGAAGGAACTGGTTCACTTTGGAACAGAAGTTGAGGAAAAACCCAGGAACAGGAACACATGTACCAATTCCCACAGCCCAAGGCTGAGGATGGCTTTGTGGATGGAGAAGGAGCCTCCCAGCAGGCTCTGCTCTCTGTTCCATGTACACTGGGGTTTCATGTCCATAAAATTATGGAATCATTTAAGTTGGAGTGGCTCTCAGAGTCACCCCCAGCACCACCAAGGCCACCATTAATCCATATTCCCAAATGCCACATCCACATGATTTTGACCACTTCCAGGGATGGTGACTTCTCTGCTTCCCTTGGTGTCTGTTTCAATGCCTAACCACCTTTCCAATGAAGAAATTTTCCCTAATATCCCACCTAAACCTCCACAGGTGCAACTTGTTGCTATTTCCTCTCCTTCTGTCCCTGTTCCCTGGGAGCAGAGCCCGACTCCCACTAGTACCCCCTCCTGTCAGGGAGTTGTTCAGAGCCAGAAGATTCCCCCTGAGCCTTCTTCTCTCCAGGCTGAGCCCCTTTCCCAGCTCCCTCAGCTGCTCTTTATTTTACACTCCCAGGGAGCTGATGGTCTCTCAGGGTTTTGCCATGCCAAGAACCCCCTAACAGGGATTTAGTGACATGAATAAGGGATGTCCCTGAAAGCTGCTTTTGCTCTCTGGTGATATCTCTTTCCCAGTCTCACAGAAATGGAATCTTCGGGGGCTCTTTGTGGGGCTGAGGGTGCATGGGCAGTGAGGGGACACCGGGCTGTGCTCTGAGGGGACAGCACGGGGTGCGTGGGCAGTGAGGGGACACCGGGCTGTGCTCTGAGGGGACAGCACGGGGTGCGTGGAGAGTGAGGGGACACCGGGCTGTGCTCTAGGGGACAGCACTCGGGGTGCCTGTGTGAGGAGCAGTGTGAGAGGGGGACACCGGGCTGTGCTCTAGGGGACAGCACGGGCGTGGAGTGCAGGCTGGGACGCAGGTGCTGGCTGCTGGAGCCCGCATGGCCCCTCTCCACCGGGACCTGTTGACACCGGGGATGGGACCGGTGAGGATGGAGGGGAGGTGAGGATTCAAGTGACGATGAAGGTTAGGATGAGCACGAGCGTGAAGGCGATGGCAAAGGCGAGGTGAGGATGGGGGCGAGGATGACCGCAGGGGCTGAAGCGGCGGCGAGGCTGAGGGAAGGGATGAGGAGCAGGCTGAGGGTGCGGTTGAGGCGCTGAGGCGGGTGCCGGTGACGGTCAGGGTGGGGGCGAGGCCGAGCGTGGAGCTCTCTCCGGGGCAGCGGCGGTGCTCGCTGCGGGGCTGGCCCGGCCCGGCCCGGCCCGGCGGAGCGGAGCTGTCCTTCAGCACCTCGGCAGCGCCGGCCGGGCCGGGCCGCGGCCGTGCCGGTGCCGGCGGAGCGGAGGCAGCGCGCAGGCGCAGCGCTCGCGGCTCCTCAAGGTGTTGGCGGCGCGGCCGAAGATGGCGACAGACTGAGGGCGATGGGGCCGGGCGGCGGCGGCGGCGGGCGCGGCGCGGCCCCGGCACCGCGCCGGGGCAAGCGGAAAGCCGAGTGAGGGCGGCCGGGGCATGCCCGGGGCCGGGGCCGGGACCGGGGCGGACGGCGGCGGCGGGGCGCGGCGGGGGCGGCGCGGGCATGGCGGCGGCGCGGGGCAGGTGACAGCGGCGGCAGCGCGGCGCTGCCCGCTCGCCGCCCGCGCGCCCCCGGCATGATCCGCGGCGCCTGGATGTCCCCCCGCGGGGGCGCCGCCGGCGGGGCCGTGTGCTGTGCGCCGCGCCGCAGCGACAAGCCGGTGGCCGACCCCGAGCGGGCGCAGAAATGGCGCCTGTCGCTCGCCTCGCTCCTCTTCTTCACCGTGCTCCTCTCCGACCATCTGTGGCTCTGCGCCGGGGCCAAGCTGCGGGCGCGGGAGCGGCCGCGGGGCCGCGGGCCGCGGGCGCTGCTGGCGGCCGAGCCGGCGGGCGGCGGCGGCGGCGGCAGCTGCGAGGCCCTGCTGGGCAACCTGAGCCGCGGCCCCGGCGGGCCCTGCCCCGCCGCCCGCGGGGACCTGGACTCGGCGTGCGCCCGGCTGCTCGCCCCGCAGCGCCCGCGGGCCCCCGGCGCGCCCCTGCGCTCGCCCCCCGCCGCCGCCGCCGCCGCCGCGCCCTTCTTCGCCTCGCCCTCCTCCAAAAGGACCTTCCTGCAGGCTTACTTCAGGAACTTCAACCTCTCCTTTTGTGATACTTACACGATCTGGGACCTGCTGCGGGAGATGGCCGGCCCCGACGGCCTGGACTGCAGCCTGGACAACCTGATGGTGGACCTGGTGGTGGCGGCGGCCGGGGCGCTGGGCGGGGAGGCCTGTAGCAGCTGCGTCCAGGCGTACCAGCGGCTGGACCAACACGCTCAGGAAAAATACGAGGAGTTCGACCTCTTGCTGGAGAAGTACTTGCAATCGGAAGAGTACTCGGTCAGATCCTGCCTGACGGACTGCAAGGTACGAGGGGATGTCCTGGGCGAGCTGAGCCACAGGGGCTTGGTGGGGGTACCGTGGTCCCCCTGCTCTCACACCTTTCCGCAGGCTGAGGTCTCCCTCTGCTCCCCAAACGTCGCCTGGCAGTGGTGGTGGGACAGGTCTGGAGCCCTCGGGAAGGCTGGGACAGGGTGGTGGGATAGAAAAGGCAAAGCAGGACTTGGCCTGAATGAGCACTTGCACATCCCTTCACACCTGTGAACACACAGGCAGCTCCTGACATCCTGCTCCTAATGCTTCATTCCCAGCACCCTGCTCCCAACACCTCAGTCTGAACACCCAACTCATGACACTCCACTCCCAGCACCCCAGTCCTGACACCCCACCCCCAGCAGCCCTCTCCTGACATCCCAATCCCTACCAGCCTCACACACACCCCTTTCCATGTGCACCCCTGTGCACGCAGGGGCTGAGCTGGGGCAGGTGTGGGGCCCCTCATCTTTACCTCAGACCTGCTGCTGCTCCTGGGACAGCCCAGGGTTCTGCCTGGCTGTCATTAGACCAGCAGTGACCTGAGATGAACCATGTTGCCAGGGCCCCTTCCCTGTACACAGCAGCTGTTTTCTAGCTCTTACACCCTTTCTGCCCAGGGGTGCTGGGATGTGCTTCCCACCTTGGTGTTTCCCCCAAGTGTCACTGCCTGTCCCCGGGGCACAGTCCCTGTTCTGAAAGCTGATGGGTTGGTTGTGTCTCCCAGCATCAGTGGGACCAAGGCTCAGTGTGGAGTCATCTCCTCTCCCAGGTGAGAGTTGTGGTCAGATCTCCATCACATCCCAGCGTGGTTCTGCTGGATGCTCCATTCTCACAAGCCCGTGGTGCCTCCAGCTTCCTCCTGCTCCAAGCTGCCTGGCTCACCTTTTCACTCTCCCTCCAGACATCACCTCTGGGAAGTGCAGTGGTCTCCATAATTAAACCTGCTCCCTTTCTCAGAGCTGTATCTTGGGGTGTGTGACAGCCCTGTCCCCACAGGGATGGTGGCAGAGCTTCCTCCCTGGCAGTACAGCAGGGTTGGCTGCTCCTCTTCTGGGACAGGAGGTTTGAGGGACACGTGGAGTTGCAGGGCAGCTCTTGAAGTGATGTTCATGCCCTGGGAAAGTGCAGGAGCAGCACCAAGAGCAGCGCTGGGACACCGAGGTGGTGTCTTTTACCAAGGGCACATTGTGGAGATCCTGGCCACTACTCCAAGGGTCGCTTTTGTGAGGAGCTGGGTTTGAGCAGGAGCTTGTGCTTTCATTGTGGGCCTGGGCCAAGGCAGGTAATTACTGTCTGCTTCCCAAATTCCCCCTGTGGTTTCCAAGGGGAGTAGTATTCAGCCTGCAGTGAGTAGTTTGCTCCTGCTGCTCCTCTTCCACAGGGAGTTTGGTGCTGTCCATTGTGCTGCACCTGCTTCCAGGGGCCCAGCAGGATCAGGATCTCCCTGTGCCATGTCAGGTGGAGCATAAACATTCCAACTTCAGGCTTAGCTTCCATCTCTGCTGGGAGACACAGAGAGAGAAGCGAAAGAGATGATAAAATAATCATTATGTTGGGACTCCAAAGTATGTAAAAACAAAGCCGTACTTTGATGATTCTCCATTAAGTGTCCCTGGGTTTAACATCCTTGATGGAAGAGCAGGAAATCTGCTGGGGAGATGCAAAGCTGTAGGCAGTGGCAGGACTCGTCCCTCTGAACTGGTTCCTTTTTGTGTCAGTGCATCCTTAGAGCATCTGTGAGCTCCAGCCTTGCATTCCACAGGCAGCACTTGGGAAGCAACAGGAGGCAGGAGCAGCAGGGACAACCTGAGCACGCTCCTCTGGGCCACCCACTGGGAAATTCCCCTGGGAGTGCTGCAGTCTACACGCTCCTACTGGAGCCCTCACAGCTCCCATCCTTTTGGTTGCTCCTGAAAATCAGGCTGCTTTGTTTAAGGCCATTCACTCCATATTTTTGTGTCTTACTCCAGCCTTTCACATCCCTGAGACTCAGCTTTTCCCTCTCAGTGGCAGTTCCCCATCTGTGAATTGAGGCTAATGCCAGACCCCTCCAGCATTGTGGTGATGAGCGAGTTTTGGCTTGATTTCGAGTCCTCTGGACTTGAGCAGGGACTGCAGTTACTCATTGCCTTGGAAAAATGTGGCTGGCGGGATTTTTGAAGCAGTTTGAATTTGTAATTCCCATCCAGATGCTGGATAATACCTGTTTGTGAGGGATGGCAGAGCTATTGCTTGATGGTGATAACATCTGAGAGCAAATAACGGGAAAACGAGAGGAGTGGAGGAAAACAGAGTGGAATGTGCAGCTCGGCCAGTGCAAGAGCTCCTGCAGAGCCCTCACAGCAGGATTCTGGCTGCAGGAGCTCTGGTGCTGGAGAAACAGGATTTAAATGATAATTCTGGGACACGGGACCATGGGAGCAGGGCTGTGCGTGGAGGGTTAGTGCTGCTTCCCATTCCCATCCCTACCATTCCGTAATGGAATTCCGTACTGGAAAATTGAAGATGAGGAAGCACAGCAGCTCCAGCTCACCTGCACACAGCCTCCCTCTGCAGAGCCACGGATCCCTCTGGAATTTGGTGCCTGAGAAGTGTGGATCAACAGAGAGCTCACAGGGAGCTCTGTGGCAGCCAAACCCCTCCGGTGATTTTGGCTCTTTATTCCACCTGATTTTCAACAACAGCAACACCAAGTCCCAACTGGAGCTGCCAGTTCCTTCCTATGGCAGCAGGTTTCACCCCGAGCTAAAAATTTTGAGCTTGTAAGTGTTGTGGATTGGTTTCAGGAGGACACCTAATTCCCTGTTAATAAATCATCTTGAGAGCTGCCCTCAGGTTTGGGGAGAAAAGGCAGATGCTGCCAGGAGGGGAAACAGCATCCCAGCCCTGTATCCTTCTGTGCCTGGAGACTGGGGAAGACTGATCCAAAGTCTCCCTAGGAGATAGGAATCCCATTAAATGGTGGGGTCTGTGTTGTAATTCAGCTGCTGAGCTTACTCAGTGCTGTAATATTCTCCCTTTTTATTTTCTGCTTGGGGATCATTCCTGGGCAGATCCCACTTTCTGCATATGTTGTTATTCCCGTGCAGCACTGTCATCTTCCAAATCACTCCCTGGAAAGGTTTTATTTGTTACTCTCACAGCTACCCCCAGAAATCCCTGTGGCTGAGAGACAGTAAACCATAAACTTCTGGGGTTTATTGTTTGCATTTCCCATTTGGTGGGATTTGGAGGGTCTGGCTCCCACAGGGGTGCTCATGGACAGGGGCACCGGCATCCTACAGACAGGAGGATGAGAGGGAAGTGTGTCCACATGGTCCATCTTTCTTCTCAAATACATTTCACCTTGTGCTGTGAGGATCTGCCTGCCTGTGGTGCTAGGTAGGAATGATGTGGATAAAAGGTGGAAAATGCCTGTGTTTTCCTGAACATAAGAGAGAAAAGTCATTGAGTCAGGAGCAGCTGCCAACAAGCTCTGTCTTGCCTGTTGCTGTGTGACTTGTCCCCTCTGTCACTGCAAGACACAATTAACTTGGTGCACTGAGCAGTTGTGGGGACACTTTGGAGCATCCTCCAAAGGGGCTTGAGGAGGTCACAGCCTGGGGACCTGGATTTTGGACTCAAATAACCGTCAGGAAATGTGGGGCAGCAGCAGCACTCAAACTGTCAGCTCGGGCTTTGCAGGACTTAGTGCAGGAGGAAATCACTGTCCCTCCAAAGCAATGCCCTGAGGGCTGCTTAGGGCTCCTTCGTGCCTTTTTCCCATCTTTCCAAACAGGAAAAGAGCAGTGTTGCTCCTGCTCAGACAGCAGACGAGAGCTCTGCTCGTGCCAAGGCCAAGCTTTGCGTGCTGGCTCCCGCCCCAACAGCTCCCAAAAGTGCCCCCCTCCCACCTATCCGGGGGCAAATCAAGATCTATGGGACAAAGCCTGCGGAATTAAGGAGTCATTAGGCTGCAAGAAACAAAGCTGTGGCGAGAGAAGGGCTGACAGGCAGGAGGGGGCTGGCAGCAGAGCTGGGCAGGCTGGCTGGACAGAGCTGTAGCATCTCAGCTGTGATTAGATTATCAGGTTTCTCTGCGCACGGGCCCCTGGCTGTGGGATCTGGTTGTGCACCTCTGGTTTCCCCAGTACCCCTGGCAGGGCAGGATTTCACCCCCCAGGCTTTGCTGGTGTTTCTGTGCCACGGGTGTGCAGTGATGTGGTGAGAAATGGAAGCTGTTCCTTCTCTGGCATCAGCCCTGGGACAGCCCACACAGAGCAGGGAGCAAATCCCCAGTGCGCAGGTTCAGCACCCTCTGGGGTCCTGTTTTCTGGCTCTTGTTTAACCAGGAATAGCATCAGCAATTGGCATCCCAGTGGAACATCCCTCCCTGTGGAACATCCTCTGGAAACCCAAACCCTCTGGCACTGGGAGCTTTGGGAACACCATATTTGGGGATTATTCCAGTGCCAGGGACACCTCCTGGGGGAACCAAAGCAGCATTTTACCTTCACAAAAGTAGCCCATCTTGAGTTTTTTTGGGCTGGGCTTATCCAAAAGGCTACTCAACCTGGTGCACTCCTGCTCTGAGCCTGGATGGCTCCTTGCACAGAGGGAAGGTCCCTTGAGAACCACAGCAAAAGTGGTTTCACCAAAACCTTGTGCTTTTTTAAGGGAGTTGCTTTAGCAGTGAGGCTTCCAGAGAATCTATGGATGGGTGACTGCAAAGTTGCACCCTGGACCTGGTCCCCTGGGGAGCATTTGGTGCACCAGGAGCAGCAGCACCTGGGAGGGGAGAGGCTGCTCTCACAAACCTGTGTCAGCTCCAGAGCTTCTCCTTCGAAACCAGCTTGGCCAGTGAGGTGTTTCATGAGGTGAAAAAAAGTTCCAGAGTGAATTCCAAAGTAATTCCAGCAGATCAGCGCAGTTGTTTGGCAGCTTGAGCGGGAGCACATGCACGAGTTTAGCCAAGTGTGTGGCTCCATGTTCCCCACCCATTCCCTGGAAGCAAAGGGAATTTTTTGCAGCCCAGCCCAAAGATGTGATTCAGTTCTATAAAGAATTTGGGCCAAAGAACCATGGTGGGTTTGGTCTGCAGGTGCTGTGGCTGCAGCCTCTGGCACAGCTCAATTCCAGTACCTTGTGTCTGGTAACTCCTGGGTGCTTGAAAACTGAGATCAAGGCTTGGAAAACAGGAGAAACAAAAACTGAACTGATGGAAGGAGTTTGCCCTGTGGAATAAAAGATGTAGGGGTGTCAGGAATGCACCAGTGGTACCTGGGATTTGGGAGGGCTGCAAGCCAGACGGGTGAGGGTGCTCAGATGGTGCTTGGACAGCCCTGAGTTTTGCTTGGGGTTGAGACATCTCAAGCTGCCCGGGAGTGTTTGGTGGACTGGAGGCCAAACCTACACAGGTGCTGTGGGGTGAAACGTCCTGGGGTGGGGTCAGGGTGTGGATGGGAGGGATTTACAGGGAATTGGTGTGTTTGGCTGCCTCTTTGTGCTGGTTTGGTGTGTCAGTCCTTGTTGTCTGCCTGTCCTCACCTGTGTCTGTCAGTGGTGCTGCAGGGACAACCCACAGGTTTCCCCAGGCAGCAGCAGGTCTCCATGGAGCAACAGGCAGGTCGGCAAATGGTGCAGGGACAGCGAGGGAGGGTGACATCTGTCTCCATCAAACTGTCACCAGGAGCTCCAAGTGCCACAGGCTCTGGTGCCGGTTCCTGCTCTGTGTGCTCCCGGCTGTGCCTGCTGCCATCAGTGCTGGGTGCAAGCCCAGGTTCTCCATCCCTGGGAGCACGGGGGGCACAGGGGCTTCACCAGCAGGGTGGGATGAGCTCCTCAGAGATGCCATCTCAGCAGCTAGAGATTGAAAATATCCAGCTGCTCTGTGTAATGTGGGAAGGCTCTGGGAGTCAGGAGCTCATGGTGATACCAGCAGAATGTGAGATCCGGCAAAACAACAGGACCCCCAGCCCCCTTGCTGTGCACATCCATTGTCTCAGGCTGCCTGTGAGCATCCAGGTCAGGGCTGTCTCGCCACGCTGCTTTTCCTACCAGGCAGTGATCCGTGCTCCCCACGGACAAAGGGAGCTGCTGGTGCCATGCTGACTTCCAGCCCGGCGTGCATCCCAGGGAGAGGAGGCAGCACCTCCCCTACCAGCACCGGGAGGTGGGAGAGGATGCACAGGGTGTCTGCTTGAACACAGCTGGACCTGCCCTCGCAACGAGCTTCACCTGGTGCCTGCCTGAGGGCAGGATTCTTTCCCATCAGGAAAGGAGTTGTTCGTGCCCAGCGGGGATCACACGTGGCCTGGCCTGACCCCGGTGCTGGGCAGTGCTGAGCATCACACACAGAGAGGGTTTGTCAAAACATCCCACAGCCCCAGGCCTGTCCCTAGGGATGCCCCACAGGCTTTTCCTCTGCTGCCGGCTCCAGAGCTGCCCTCCAGGGTGGGAGGCAGGCGAGCAGCAGAGGCAGGATGTGCTTGGCTGCCGGGGGCTATTCCCATCCCGCTGTCACCGGGATGCCATTGGGATGCGACTCATGCCTGGCTCTACGCAGGAGCTCAGCTCCGCTGTCCTTTGAAGGGCAATGACTCAGGGACAGCAAATCTGTGAATGAGACACAGAGGCTGCCTGGGCAAGAAGTAGCCATCTGTCCACACTGCTCCAGCCCCATTCCCGTGGGCAGAGCTGGCAGCTGCCTGCCTGGAATGGCTCGTCTGCTTCAGCCTCGTTCCTCTTCCCAGCTCCTGGCTTCTCCCTGGAGCCTCTCTCCCTGCCATGCTCCTGGGGTGTCACAGGAAGAGCAGTGCTGGCAGCATTGGCTCCCCCAGATGCTGCCAACGTGGCCACTCTGTTAAAAAAGCAGCATGAAATGGCCTCACCTGGCAAGGATTCGGTTTTCCAGAGCCCTGCCTGTGCCAGCATCCTGGTGTTCCTGGTCCTGGCTGAAGAAGGAAATGCCACCTGCCCTGCTCATCCTCTTGGGAGTAACAGATACACGTGTTTGGCATCTTGGCTGGAATCTTATCCCTGCACAGCAGCTCTGCAGCACTGCTGGCAGCTGGAGGCTGCGGATGGACAGGAGAGCAAAGGTAGAGCTGGAGAGGGGGCCTGGAAGTGGCTGGGATGGGGGTTTTCCTGCTGAGGGGTGTGCCGGCACCTGGGTTTGCCCAGACCAGGGAGCCTAGAACATGCTGTGCCCACAGGCACCAGTCCCAAGCATTCCCCACTGCTGGTGGTTACAGAGGCAGAGGAGGCAAGTGGAATTTTCTTGTAATTTTCTGAACACCTGCAGTTTGGGAAGGACTGACCAGCATTGGCAGAGCAGGAGCTCTGTTTCTGTCTTAAATGTAATGAGTTCAGTCCCCTTCAGACCTGGGCATCTCCCTGACCTGCTCTTGGTCTTCAGTGTCAGATTCCTTGGAGCTGGTTGTCTTCTGTGTAATTTTCTGTGGAGCTGGATGTGGAGAGGAGGAATCCACTGGGGTCTCTGCCTGTGAGTGTGGGGAGCAGTGTTTTCCTGCCGTACTGTGATGCTTGTTTGTCATCATTCCTTGCTCTTCCATTCAAAGGAGCCTGCCAGGAAGCACCAGGAGCTCTGGGATGGCAGCCTGGCTCAGAGCGTGTCCTGGGACCGCTCTGCAGACACCCCTTGCTCATGGGGGTGCAGGGGAAGCACTTCCACTCTGAGGGGCATAATCAGGGAGAGGGAGAGAGGGTGAGGGAGAGAGGGAGAGCCCCAGCCTGTCCAGGGGAGAGCCACAGGAATGGGGCTTCCCCGCAGCAGCGCATCCCTTGGGATTTACTGCCTGAGCAGTGATGCCAGCCAGGAGCGTCTGCCTGCTGCTCACCAGGGAGTCTGAGAGTTATCCTGGGCTTTCCTGCCCTGAAAGGGAGCAGGAGATTTCTGCAAGTGATGTTCAGCCAGGGATAGAAAACCAGAGGTTGCAGCTCTCGGGTCTGACATGAGCCATGGCCTGCTGTGTGTCTCCAGCAGCAGGAGCTGCCAGGAGTGCTGATAAGCATCTCAAAATCATCTTTGCTTACATTTAAGGGACCTGTGGGCACAAGTTGAGGTGGCTGCAAGGCCCAGCATGAGCTTGGAGAACTGTGCACTTGTGGCCAGGGAAGGTGCCCAGGAGCTGGGATGCTCCTCTCTCCCTGCTGTTTGCTCCATGAGGGAGCAGGGCTGATCCTGCTGCTTGCCCATCTCTGTGGGGTGCACAAGGATGACATGAGGGACCAGGTTCCTCCTGCTGCCTTATACCCTGTCCCATTCCCTCTTGAGCCAAGAGGCACCTCACAGGATGCGGTGCAAGGGGCTCCTGGCAGAGTACAGGATTGGGCCCTTCCATAGATGCAAGACAGCCCTGCTGTGACAAGCCCTTGCTGGGCTGGACACTCACACCATCCTGAGAAAAATTTTCCAACCTTACCACTTCCTTGGAAGGGGGATGAACAGAGAAACTTCTCCCTAGCCCCCATCACTGGTGGGTAATTTATGACTCGTGGCACTGAAGTGTCTCGTTCTTATTTTTTTATATCCTATCTAATGTAACAGGATGTTCTCATTAGCTGTATAAATGTTTAATCCACTTTTGAATCCTGCTAAGCCCCTGGCTGCAGCAGGATCTAATGGCAGTGAATTCCTCAAGCCATCCTAATGGATTGCAGGGACCTCACTTTCCCTCTGTCCCCAACTCCATCGTGTTCAGCTTCAGTTTTGCAGAGGTCTTTAATTACTTTTTAAGTCATTAGGCTGATGGGATGGGCTGGTATCTGACCCACTGGGGGCTGGCAGGTGAGGGATTGTACAGGATGGAGCTGCTGGAGCGAGTCCCAGGGAGGCCATGGAGCTGCTCCCAGGACTGGAGCCCCTCTGGAGCCAGGCTGGGAGAGCTGGGGATGCTCACCCTGAGAAGAGGAGGCTCCAGGGAGACCTTAGAGCCCCTTCCAGTGCTTAAAGGGGCTCCAGGAGAGCTGGAGAGGGACTGAAGACAAGGGATGGAGGGACAGGACACAGGGAATGGCTTCCACTGCCAGAGGGCTGGGATGGATGGGATATTGGGAAGAACTTTCCTTAGAGTGTGATGAGGCCTGATGTCCCCTCTTCCACTCTGGGGCATGGCCATGTGGTGTCACAAGGACAGAGACCTCCAGATGCCAATAAGAGCTGCTCTCTCCCTGGCCACCAGCTGTTTGTCCCTGTCTCCTGGTGTCCAACCGTTTCCACACAAACCTTCACACTCCATCCTGACAAGCTGCTCTTTTCTGAGGACCCTTTTGAAAGGGGAGCACAGAGCAGCAGCCTGGATTAACTGCAGCCTGGGAATGCTGGTGCCTCTGGCCTCACTGTGCTGCCAGGCTGGGATGTCAGGACAGGGACTGGCTGTGCCCACAGGGGTCTGGCAGCAGTGCCCACGGGCAGCCCACCATGGCTGGGCCACCCTGTCCCAGACACTGCCAGGAATTCCCAGGGTGAGTAGAGGGGACACACCCAGGATGTGGGGAGGGGGGACTGAAGAGGACACTGCCATCAGGAATGCTGGGATAAGAGCTCACATCTGTGAGCAGAGCACTGACACCCTGTGTCACCCCCCTTGGAGAGAGGCTGCATCTACCCCGAGGTGGAGGTTGATAATGAAATGGAAATATTCCGTGGGAACTGGGGAGTTTTGTAGCAGTGATCTGGGATCAAGAGCCTCCTGCAGTGGGCTGGGGGCTGCAGGAGTGGTCAGGCAGGGCTGGGTGGCTGCACAGGGGTAACCTCCAGCCAGATCCCAGCCTGCACTGGGAAAAGTGGGAGCTGTGGTGAGAGGGAAAGGGCTGCAGACACTGCTGGGCAGGGACATGGAGCGACCTGTGCCATGCATGGAGACAGGCACTGACTGTGGGAAGCAGGAGGGCCTGGCAGTGGTCACTGCCTTCCTGTTCATCCAGCTGTGCCATTAATTACTGTGATCAATCAATAGGCACAGGCACATGGCCATGTTGGGATGCCATGTGCTCTGTCCCCTCAGCACAGGAGCTACCAGAGGTGTCCAAAGCCAGTCCACAAGCTCTGCTCTTCCTGGGAATGCTTCCTGCTCCAGAACAACCACAAGCACCAGCTCTTCCTCCTGGGTTTGTGCCATGTGTGGCATCTGCTGGGATGAGACCAGGCTTTTCCCTGGGCTCTGCACAAACAGCCCTCGGTGCCATGAGCAGATGAGCAAAGCCAGGAGGCTGTGACTGTGGTGTCTCTCCCCTGAAGGCATTCCCAGGGCTGGGAGCTGGCACTGCCACCCCCTGGCCCATCACCTGTGGGTGCTGGGGGGTGTGTGATTGCAGAAACAGCCTGGGGTGCTGGTTCTCCCATCTTTTCCCACTCCAGTCCTTCCCAAGGGCATGTGTTGAGCTGCCTGATGTCGTGACGTAGTGTGACAGTTGTTACCTGGGCCTGGAGTGTGTCAGGGGTGTGGGGGTCACACTTTAAAGCTGTTTTCTCTTAGTTTGGACCAATGGCACCTGGTGTTGTGTGTCTCAGACTAGGTTTGAGTGGCTTGGAGGGGGAAATCTGGGGCTTTTCCCTCTAAAAGAAGGAGCATTTGAGTGGCTTGGAGGGGAAATTTGGAGCTTTTCCCTCTAAAAGGAGTGTTCAGACAGTCTCTTTAATCCAAGAACTGGGCGTTAAAGCTAAAATGTTTTATTTTTAAAATGAAAATGAAAAGTTTTAAGCTCTAAAACTATCAGCTGCTTCATGAGGTGATTGAGTGGTGAGTGAGTAGCTCTGACAAGTGGCTTCCAGGTAATTTGGGAATGACTTCATCCCTCAGATCAAGGGATGCTCTCTGGCCCTGTGGGTGTAGGTGGGAAGCCACAGTTTGGGAGCACAGAGGACAATCCACAGCCCAGGACTTTCCCTGAGGATGAGCCTGGTCAGTGCCAGACCCAGACCCCTGCTGTGCCCAGAACGGCACACAACAAGCAGGATGCAAACTGGTGTTGTGGATGGCATGGCTGGGGGAGAACTGGGAAAACCAACCCTGGACAGGGGTGGGCTGCAGAGCAGTGGAGAGCCTGGAATGGGCACGTGCCTGCCAGCCCAGCAGCTCCCTGTGGAGTTTCCAGTGGTGTTTGAGGGACACCCACTCTGGTTGGGATCCCTACCAGTGCAGCCTGTGTACATCCAGCCCCATTCCCCCATCCCCATCCGTGTCCCAGACATTCCTGCTGCCAGCCCCATCCCAGTGCCCTCTGGAGCTGGGTACAATGGGCACAGGCTCCCCTGGTTGGGAAACGGAGGAGCTGCGGCTCCAGTGCTGTCATCGCCAGGAAAAAGGCAACTTTATATTAAAAATGAAGGAAAAACAATACAAATCCCATAATCTTGCCCAGTTGTTGGGGTTTAGGGTTGGGTTGGTGTTTTTCTCCCCCCTCTCTTCTAACCCAAAGCATGTGAATGTGTCAAGGCAGGGATAACAACTCCAGAACTATCAAAGAAACCAAAAATCAGCTGTTCCAGAGATGATGTTGGAACAGCCCATAGCAAGGAGGATTTTGTTAAAAAGCCTAAAAAAGCTGGTTTAAAGCTCCACATTGTTACTGTCCGAGTTAATTGAATACAGTGGTAATTGGACATTGCAGATGTGTTTGTGACTCCTCCTGGCTGGCCCTGGACTTCAGCATTCCCTTAATCCTCTGCCATCCAGGGGGGCTCTTCTCTCCCCCCCCCAGCCTGTCCTGCTTCCCGCGCTGCATCCTGATGTGCCAGAGCTTGGAGAGCTGCCCGAGCAGCTCATTAGCAGTGCTCATTTCCCTGTGTCCAAGATTAATGAGGCACAGCCACTCCAGATGCTCCTCTCAGGCCAGGATGGAAATGTGAGTCCCAGGAACCGCTCTGGGAGGGGAGGGTTGAGGGTCTGGCAGGCACAGGCTGGGATTTTTCTTCCCACCCTGCTGGGAGCTGGGTGCACCCAGTGAGAAGAGGGAAAGGAAGAGAGTCATGATGGCAGAGCCCAACTTCCAGGGTGATCCTCACCTCTGGTCCAAGAACACTCCCAGGTCTCCTTCTGGGGTTATTTTATAGGGAAAAACTCCCTATTCCCCTTCCAGTCTTCATCTCCCCCTTCCAGAGAAGTGGATTTTGGGCTGAGAATGCTGCCCCAACCCTGCCTCTCATTAAGGAGAAGGGTTTGTTATATTTGTGCCAGTAGCAGGATTTTTCTTGGGGAACTTCCTGAGCATTGATTCCTTTTCAACTGGGAAAATAACAGTTTGTTGTGTTAATTACAGCTGGCATTCCCAGTGGGCATCCAAACTATCCCAAACTCTGCATCCTCTGCAGTGGTGAGGTATCCTGAGGATGCTGCTCCATTCCTGCTCCTCGGTTCTCCCAAAATGCAGCTGGGATGGTTCCACAGGCAGTGCCAGTGTTTGCAACATACTGGCAGCAACTGGACTGGCCTTGAAGTGGCCAAAGTTGTGCAGAAGTCCTAAGGACACAGAAAGACTTTGGAAAAGCTCTTTGGTGGGGAATGCTGTCCTGGTAGTGACAGGAGACAGAGAGAATGGTCAGGCAGGCAGGGAAGAACTCCCATTTGGCACAGAATTCCCTGTGAAAGCACCATCCCTCTGATTGCTGCTTCCAGATCCCACTGGAAGTGTGAGCAGACAGGGAGCTGGATTCGCTATTGGAAATCCAATTCATTTTGGGGGTTTTTTTAATGTCTTTTATGATGAGGTTTTTCATCCCACCTGCAAAATTCCAATGTGGACAGATAGCCTGTCCTCCTCCTTCCATATAAATTGGGTGCCTGGAGTTGGCTCCTTTCTTAGGCAGCCAAATTCCATGTGCTTTCTGGGAGTCATGCAGCCAGTCCTCCAGAGCTAAAAATGCAGGAAGAGGGCACCAAAACGGAGCTATTTTGGAGTTGAGGTCACTTATATTTACTTGGTCAGGCTGGAGATCTGCCAAAAGCCAAACCAGAATGGCAGGAACACTGATTGCAACCCAGCCTGCTTCCTGAAGAATCCAGAGAGGGCAAGGATGGAAACCAGGGAGCTCTCCTAATTATCCGAACAGGGAATAAATTTCTTCCTGTCCTAAATTCTCTCGTGTCTTTTTTAACAGCAGACCCAAGGAGGTTGTGTGGGGTAAGCTTGGAGATACCAGAACAGCACCTGGAGGATCTGCCACAAGGGAATGGCAAGGGCTGGATGGGATCAGTGCTTCCCTCAGGGAAGGCAGGTGCTCTGGGGAGGGAAGGAAGAATGGGAGACAGCCAGGGAATCCTGGTTCAGGTTCTGCATGAGTGCTCCAGCTCTGCCCTCCTCGGTGGTATCCCCAGCTCCTTGCAGTCTCTCCTTCCATATTTTCATTTAATTCATGGAATGTACCTGTGTGTGATCACCCCAACCCTCTGCCAGACTTCTCTGATGGGAAATATTTTCAGGGGAATATGTGTGGATCCATGCAGAGCCTGCTTGTGCCAGCTCTGTTTCCACATGAGAGCAGGATGAGCCCAAGCAGCTTCCTACAAAGCTCTGGGAAATCTCCTGTTCCATCTGCCTTTTCCACCCAAATCTGGAGCTGAGTCTGCTCAGGTGACACCCACAGTGCTCTGCTGGAGCACTCAGTGTATCCTGCATGCCGGGCTGCATGTGAGCCCAGGTGGGAGCTGGATGTGACTGGGATCAGGGAAGCAGCGTGGGAGAGAGTTTGAGCTGGGAAGAAGACTGGCAGGAAATGGGAGTGAGTGAGTAAATCAGCCGAGCTCGCCTGAGTTGTGACTAAAGGGGGAGCATGAGACATCTGCAAATATTAGAGATGTGTAAACATGGAGCAGGGAGAGGGAATGGTGGAGGGAATGATTGAAGGGAGTGAACTTTTGGATGGAAAAATGTAGGTCAAGTATGAAGGAAAACTGGTAGGCAGCGAGATAAGTGCTGTAAAACAACCTCCTTGGGAAACACGAGGAAGTCCCTCTGATGGAGATGTTTATCCTAAGGCAGCTGAGGACTGGAAAAGAAGCTGAGCTGGAGGGATGGATTCAGGGTGTCCATCCCATATGGGGCTGGGCGCACCAGTGATGTCCATCCAGCTCCTTGGGTGTTCATAATTCCCTTTTAAACTACAGGCAGGTTGTGGTTTAGTTAATCCATCCTGATTTTAATCCTGAAAACTTCATGGCTTTGGGGGGAATTCCTCCATCTGACTTCAGCCTGTTCAAATTCAAGCAGGTTATCCACCCCAGCTGTCCAAAATCCTGGCTGATCACCAGGGGAAGGAGAAGCTTGTCCAGCCCCTCGCTGCTGGGCGCTCCAAGGGTCGGGCTGTTCTCAGGACACTCTCTCCTTGTTGCTCTAAAGACAGCCCAAATAATTTGTGTAATTAATAAGGCCTCTCTCTGTTTTGCTCCAGCTTACACTGGAGTGTGTCTGGAGCCTGTGGAAACAACAGCGTCTTGTCCAGGCAGGGACTTGTTGAGTCCTCAGATTGGAGTGAGGCTCTGGGCTGTCTGGATACACCCTGGGCAGTCTGTGGGTGCTTTGGAGCCTGTTTTACACCCCCACTGCTGTGTGCCATCAGTGTAAGGTGCCACTGTCCCCTGAGCTCTATAACCCTCCTTTACAGCCTGCTGAGGTTCCATAGCAACAGTGCCAGGTCCTGCTTTCCCAACAGAGGAAAACTCACGGTGCTTGCAGAGGCCCTCTGAGGGGCCCTGCCGTGTCCTCCTTGCTGTCCCCATGTCTCCTTGCTCCCAACACTGTCCCCAAGGGAGCAGAGGCCATCAGGGAGGGCACGTGTTGCAGTGGGGGATGTGGTCCCTCCAGAGCATGGCCTCTCCCTCCTCAGCTCTAGGGAATCAGCTCGGGCAGACCATGGAGTCATGGAATGGTTTGGGTTGGAAGGGACCTTAAACCCATCCCATCCCACCTCCTACCACAGGCAGGGACTCCTTCCACTAGCCCAGGGTGCTCCAAGCCCATCCAGCCAGGCCCTAGACACTTCCAGGGATGACATGTTCAGGGATGCAGCTCCAGACCTCAAAACCCTCCTGCTTGTGTCTCACTCTCTGCAGAGTCATTCCCTGCTCTGGAGCTGTTCCACTGTGTCCCAGTAATTAACATCCAACAGGACAAGGAGTATGAGCACCTGCATTCCCACATCCCAGGGGAAAGCCCTGGCCACGGTACTGGGGACTGCTCCAAAATATCCACTCCATAAATTGTGTCCTGGTGCCCATTAAACTTTTTGGGATGAAAGTTTCACCAAAGCTAACACAATTCTGTGAAAATTCTGGGTTTCATGATTTGGCATTTTCCAGGGGGAAAAAAAAGCTAACTAAAATAACTTGCCAAGAATTTCCCAACCAGCTTTAATCCTGAAACACCACCATGGCCCAAACAAACAAAACATGGGGAAACAAAGAAGTGATGGGTTTAAAGCCTCCAGAAAATGAAAATGCAGCTGGAAGGAGGAGCACAGGGTTTCTCTAAGCATGCCGAGGAGGGAAACTCATTCCCTTTGAATCACAGCGAGCCCTTTCTAGCTGGTTTCAAAGGAAGTTGGATGTGGTCATGGAATGACCATGGTGCTGTCGTTTGTGCCCACATGAGTTCATGGATGAGCTGGAAGTGCCAGGGGTTTCTTGCAGCCGGAGGAATGATGCACACCAGGAGAAATGGGAGCTCTCCCTCCCTCTTTGCTACAGCCAGTGGAGACAAACAACTTCCCCCATGCCTGATTCTGGGGAGATAAGGAAATTTGGGAATATGGTTGTGTCTGAGGCCATGTGGGCTATGCCAGGCTGTCTGCCATGGGCACAAGCATGGAGGCTGGAAGGGAAGAGGGAAACCCAGGACTGGAGAGGCAGGGAATGTGGCACAGCCTTGCAGTCACAGCTGAACCCCCAGGGTGCTCTTGCTTCTGGAAATGTTGACAAGCACAGCTTGAAGTATCAGGAAGGTGAACAGAGGCATCTGAACCACTGGTACATCCCAGTGCCAGAACATCCATGGAAAATGAGCAAGTGCCCCTATTGAGCCAAAAGAAATGGCACAGCAGAAGTTCCAGATGTCAAGGAATTGTGAATTTCTCCAAGGACCTGGTGGGGAAGGTGTTATTTGGTGGCAGTGAGGGACAAGCCTGAGGTGCAGTGGCTGTGTGTGCTGCATCCCAGCTGCTTCTGTCCAGCAGCTTTTCCAGCAGGAAATTTCCAGTAAAGACCAGTCCATGATGTGTTTTGCTGTCCCCTGTTCAGAGCTGATGGGGGCCAAGGCACTTTAGAGGAGGTGAGAATCCCTCCCCTTCCCAGAGAGCAGTGGAATGTCTTGGGTTGAGGAGGATGCTCTGGGACGAGTGATAAAGCAGCGTTTGAATTTTTGTGTGAGAGACTGAGTTCATGGGTCACTGATGTTGGCAGAATCTGTCACGATGCCTGTCTTTAGAGGATATTATTCCATGTGATAATTAGCTTATTTTGTGGTGGATTTAGCTGGACAGATGAGTTCCACCATTGTTACACTCCAGTGGGTTGTTTGAATCCATCACTGTTCAACCAGTGACCCAAACACGTATTTCCCACAAGAGCTGGGAGCTCTCCGGTGCTCGGGAAGTGACTTGTCCCTCTCCATGATTTCCCCCCAGGCTGTCTACAAGGCGTGGCTGTGCTCCGAGTACTTCAACGTGACCCAGCAGCAGTGCCGGCAGCGGATCCCATGCAAGCAATACTGCCTGGAGGTGCAGACCAGGTGCCCCTTCGTGTTACCGGACAATGACGAGCTGATCTATGGAGGTTTGCCTGGCTTCATCTGTACGGGTAAGGAGGGCCGGGCTCACACCGGGCAGGGGTGGGGGTGAGCCCTGGGGAATTTTCAAGCCACTTCCCGCGTTTGGAAGGCTTGTCGGGGCGGAGGGGGAGGAGGGGCAGGATGGAAGCATTGCCTGATGCCGAAATGTGGCTATCCCAAGGGGGTATGGGTCAAGGGGTTAATGGGGACACAGCAAATTCTCAGCACAGGAGGTGAGAGTCCTGCCTGTGACTGAAGGCTAAAACATGGAAGGAGCTGCAGGGATGGATTAAAGCAGGGTGGGGATATTAAACTGCTGTGAGCAAGATTTGGGGGGCCCTGAGCTCGCCTTGCTGGTGTATGCAGGCTCACAGACGCGCTGGGGCCAGTCCCAGGGTGTGTCTGGGTGTCCTGGTTCTCAGGCGTGCCTGTCCCACAGCTGGTGGGCACCAGGGCTGGCTTCTCCACAGCCTCAGTGCCCTGCTGACCCCTCTGCCTGCTTCCCTCCTTCCCGCAGGGCTGCTGGAGAACCAGCTGCCCGACGAGGAGGCCAAGTGCTGCGAGGTGCAGTGGGACTCCTGCGAGCACCCCCCAGACAGCAACGAGGACACATCCCCCAAATCCACGGCGTCAGAGTCGCTCCATTTCCACCGCCACGACCCCCACCTCCATCACCAGAGGCAGAACCACTACCACCTCTACCACCACCACCACCACCAGTACCACCAGTACCACCAGCCCCGCTCCCCGTCCTTGCTGCCGGTCTCCGCGGGGTCTCGCCTCGGCAGCAGCAGGATCAGACTGTGCGTGCTGGTCCTGATGCTCCTCCACACCATGGTGTCCTTCTCGAGCGTGCACGGCGGCGCCGGGGGGCTCGGCCTGGAGGCCCCGCCCGCCCTGGAGGAGAGCGTGGCACGGGACGAGTGACACGGAGGGCAAAGCCGCCTCCAAGGAGAACGCCAGATCTTTTTCCAGAAGGGGGGCACATGCTATTCCTCCAATGGGAGGCACGGGATTGGGGGTGGCACACACGCACCCCCGCACATCCCCCAAGAGCTGCTCGCGCGGGGCATCCCCGTGGTGAAGAGTCTCTACCGCGCACAGGGCTGCGGGACCCGGCGCCAGAAGGGTTCGGGCAGGGGCAGCATTCCCGGCCCTGCAGGCACCGGGCGGGCAGGAACGGCACGGGGGCGGGGGGTCCGAGGGGAGGGGTCCCTTGGAATCGAAGGGTGTCCCCATGGGACTGCCGAGTGTCCCCCGGCCGCTGCCGCGAGTGCCTTGGGCGCCCGCGCCTCCCCCACCCGCGCCGTGCCGAGGTTTGACGGTCGGCCCAGCCCTGCCCAGCCTTCGTTCCTTTTCTCCTGGGTCTGTGAATCCCGAGGGAGCAGGCGGAGGGGCAGCGCCTCCCGGCACAGCCTGGCCCACTCCTGTCCCAGGGAAAAGCGCCCGGCTCGGGGCAGAGCCGCCCCGGCGCGGCGCAGTGTCCTCAGCGCAGCGCTGCCGCGCTGATGGCGTTTGGGGATAGGAGTGGGACGCTGTGACATTGCACTGTGGTACCACTCGGGGCTGGTCTCACTGCATCCCAGCCTGCTCCTCCAGCCTGGCCTTTCCTGCTCCTCTGTGCGAGGAGGAGGAGAGGGAGGAGGCGCAGAGCAGGAGTGATGTCCCCAGCATTCCCACATCCCACTTCGCCAAGTGTCCTGATGATTTGGTGTAACCTTTTTTTGTTGTCCTCCCTGGCTGGTGAGACTGGTCTCAGTGAGGAGCTGGGGAGATGTGGCTCTAGCAGCACACAGGCTGTGAGGGAGAGGGTTCCCACGTGGCAGCAGTTGGATGCAGGGAATCCCAAAGGCATCCTTCCGTGCTTCCCAGCTACAAATCATTGACTGGATGGCAGGAGGACTGGGCAAACGGGCTGGAGAAATCTGGCTTGGAGGGAGAGTCTCCCACACAAAGAGGCACTAATAAGGCCCAGCTAGGGAGGAGCATTTTTGTGGATAGTTTCAATCCATGGATGCCCCCAGATCCGGAAATTTCTGGGAGCCCAGCTGGACTTGGCCGGGCAAGGTGCTGGCTGGTGCAGCCTCATTCGGCTCACTTGGGGTGGTTTTTTAACCTGAGCTCAGCATATCCAGGGATTCAGCCCCAAACAAACATCAGATCCCTAGGATCCGATCCCCAGGTCATTCCCTAGGAAACTCCCAATTCTCCACCCACCCACCAGAATTGTTCCCAGCATGAACACTGCGAGGTGGTGCCTCCAGGCCGGGCACCAGGGGCTGTAATTTGTCCTGGCTGTGGGCAGGGAAGGAGGAGAGGGTGTTTTAGCACAAGGTCATGAGTTGGGTGTGAACCCACTCCCTGCTCCCAGAGGGGCTGGGATGGCCCCTGTGTTTCCAGGCTGACTCTTGACAGGAACCTACACAGAGCCCTGTGTGGGTCACTGCAGGAGACAGGGATGGAGCAGGAGGAATGTCCTGCTGTGTCCGAAATTGATCCCAGATCCCTGCAAGGGTGCAAGAAGTCCAAGAGTTGATGACCTGTAGGAGTTTTGTGGTTTCTGGTCTGTTGAGATGAAACAAAACCAAGCAGAGCCCCGTGAGCAGAGCCCCATGAGCAAAGCTACTTCCTGCCCGGCTGGAAGAAGGAAGTACCGGGCATCTCTTGGGAAGCACAGGTTTCCTGACATTTCCAGCCCATTTCCAGACCAAAGAGGCTCTGAGAAGCAGCTGAATGTTTGATTCCTGCTTTGACTTGAATCTCAGAGCTTTGGGGTGATGTTTACACACCACCAGTTGCCTGTTCCCAAAGTCCTGTAGAGACAAGGCCTGTGATCCCATTGTCCCATGGTTTTTGGGGTGGGAGAGATGGTGCTCATGGAAGATGGAGAGTGTTTCCCAAGCAGGTTCCCTTGCTATTGCCACCCAAAAAGTAGGATGTCTCTCATTTGACTATTCCTCACAATATCCATATAATTTCAGCCTAGTTTACACCAATCAGAACAGTTGGACATGGAGCAATTCTGCAAGCCGGGATCCAATCCCTTGGTTTTCTGGGAGCAGTGAGTTGTGGAGCTGCTCTGAGGAGGAGCAAAATCTCCCAGGCAGGCCAGAGGAGGGAGCAGAGCCCCATCCCTGCCTCCAGACAGCCGGATCCCGAAGGAAATTAGATTTCTCCTATACTGCCAAGAGTTAAGCTAATTCCAGGCGCCTCTCTTGGAGATAGACTGTGTCCAATCTTGGAGCGACTCATCGGGAGAGACAAGAGTAGCCCAATGTGGTGCGTCAGCAAGTGGCCCTGAGTCACTGGCCCTGTTCATTTTGTCATGTGTGACACTGAGCAGCACTGGCAGCCAGGCCTCAGGGTCTGGCACATTCCTGAGGGATGTGTGTCCTCCCTGCCCCAAAGCCCCTGTCTCCTGCTGGGATGGAGCGTCAGGCCAGGCTTGGGGGTGGTGATGGGTGATGTGGGATTCCCAGAGAAGCTGTGGAAGTGTCCAAGGTCAGGTTGGACAGGGCTTGGAGCAACCTCGTCCAGTAGGAGGTGTCCCTGCCCATGGCAGGGGGTGGAACAGAATGGGCTTTAAGATCCCTTCAACCATGATTCCGTGATTTCATGATTTCCACGGAGCTGCAGGAGTGAGATCCAACAAGCCAAGTCATCTTCAGGGGTGCTGGCAGGGGTTTGCTGGGATAACCTGGGAGCTGTGAAAAACAGTCTCACCTTCCCTAATTCCAGCTGGAGGCTTCTCTTGGCAGGTCAGGAGCACGTGTTGCATCCCAGTGGATCGGGAAGTGGAGCCAGCTCAGAACTGGGCTGGTTTGGGTGGCTACTGGGGATCTTTGAGCCCCATCCACCAGGAGTGAGGAGGCCCCCAGGGCAGGAGATCCATGGTTTTCCAGGCCACAATTCCCAAGGGTTGTTCCCAAGAGGACGAGATGCCAGAGAGAGCACACAGGATATGGATCCACTCTGGGAATGTGGGATGGCTTTACCTGCTGCAGGTGGGGGGAAAGTGCAGAGTCTTCCCAGAGCAAGGCTTTGGAAGGAGATCTTTTCTTTAGCGAGTCTGGGCTGCTGTCAATAAGTTCTGTGGTTTTAGGGCACCATATGCTGCATTCAGCACTTTGCCAATCTCCTTAAACGGATCCAGACAAGGCTGTTCCCAGAGCAGGAGCAGCTGGAAGCGGTGTATGGAGCAGTCCATCATCAGGAGCCCGTCGGATAAAATTCCTGCCTTTGGTCTGACATTACAACCTCCTAATCCTCCATCCCCGAGCGCTCTGGCTTTGCTCTCTGAGAGAACAGCCCAGGAAGCAGACGGTAACATTGTCTCACTTAACACCACTGGCATTATTTTTATTACCAGGTGGAGGGAATGTGCCTGGAAAAGGAGGGAGTGTGCTTGGATGAAGAAGGAATGTGGATAAGGAGGGGAAGGGCTTCCTTACCCTGTGTGTCCAGGGATGCTTCATCCCATCCCTGTGTCCACCAGAGCATGGTCCCTGTGCAATCCCGAATGCTTTCCACATTCCCAAAGCCACCTTGGAAAATACAAACACTAAATGATTTATTCTGCCAGGAACTTAAACCCCAGGGGCTTTGTCCTTTTCATCCAGTGATCTTATCTCTTCTCCCTAAAGAAGATGCCTCGTGTTGGGATTAATGTGTAAAAGTCAACTTTTCCTTCAGTGGACAAACTTCTCTTTGCTCAGAGAAAATTCCCAGTGGGAGCAGCGATTCCTCCTTGGTGAGGGGGTTTCTCATCCCCAGGGAAGGGAGGGATGATGTTGTCTCCACAGGCTCCAGGTGTGGGCAGAGAGAAGGAGCAAAGGGAGCCGGGTCCAGCATTATTCCTAGGTTTTGCACTTTCATGTAGCTGCCAGTTGTACAAATTAATTAAAAATAACTGAAGAAAAATCCCAAAGAAAGGCCCGGCTTCCTCTGGGGAACATTAATCATTAGCTGAGTCTTTTTCTTATGAAAATACAGATCCATGGTAGCCCCAGGCAGAAGATTCCCAGGGAGAGCCCTCACCATTCGTGCTCGGAGTTAGGGAAATCGCTTTGAAAGCATCTGACAACTAAAGCAGAACATGTTGAGTAACTTGGCAACACTGGGAAAACATCTGGAACTGGTTTTTCTTCAACACATTTTGCTTTGCTTCAAGAGGAGATGTCAGGGCAGTTCATTCACTGCCACTCAGGGCCGCGGGCGGGGCCGGGAGATGCTCAGCTGCCGCCTGGAGGAAGGGAATAAAGGGAAAATCCCAGATATCTGCTGCTCCTGGGCAGGATCCTGCGGGGCCAGGCCGTGGGGTGTCCCTGTGCTGAGCTCTGCAGGTGCCTCCTGGTCTCTGGTGGTTTGGGATGGGTTGTTGAGGGTGCATGGAAATGCTGTTGGTGCCCTGACCTTGGAAGTGGAGCGGGCTTGGAGCAACCTGGGATGGTGGAAAGTGTCCCTGCCCATGGGGCTGGATGATCTTTAAGGTCCCTTCCAAGCCAAACCACTCTGGGATTCCATGATTTCCACAGATCCAGAGCGAGCAAGGTCCCATAGCCCAGGTTACCCTCAGCTTGTGATTTATCCTAATCCCATTCCTGCTGCCCTCTGGGAAAGGAATGCCTGTAAGGGTTGGTGGAGACAAAGTCAGGACAGAAACATTCCTGGATTCTGCCAGAAAGTGATGAGGCAGTGTTCTAGTTTGGAACCAAACCAGCGGGACATTCCAAGTCAGAACTACAATTTAATAGGAAAATTAAAGTAAAGGCACTAGTACAGAAACGCTGGCTCAGACTGACAGTTAGAACACAACCTGACACCCTGTGGGTCAGGAGGGTGGAGGCAGTCCCATTAAATGGTGGCTGCAGTCCTGTTGGAGGGGTGGATGTAGTTCTGTGGAAGCACTGATCCTGTGGAAAGATCTGTGGTGATCCTGTAGAAAGGTCTGGTCCTTCTCTGGAGGTCCAGTGGTGGTTTTGGAGCTCTTGTCCTCTGGGAATGCAGTGGTAGTGCTGCCGTGGTGTTGGAAGGCTCAGGTTATATCCAGGTGGGAATGTTCAGTTCCTCCCCCTGGGTGGGGGAGCTCACAATGGGCTGATGTAATTTTAGGGGTCATTCTGTGAGACCCTTCCTCAACACGTGTCACTTGCTCCTCCTCCTCTTCTTCTGGGCATCTCCTGCAGTGGTGCTGGATGTTGTGGTGGTTGTGGAAGCAGCGCTTGTTGTTGTACCCCTTTTAGTGGCAGTCACAAATTCAATCTTTGTATGTTTTTTCTTGGCCTTCTCCAATTTGTCCATCTCAATCTTCTGGGCTTTAGCTAGTGCCTCATAATATGAATCCTCTGACCAGCTCTGAGGATCAAACATGTCCATTGGGTAATTTGAACCGATTTCATCAATGGAACAAAACTGGATCAGCTTTTCATAGATGCTGGGGTTGCAAAATTCCTTTTTCTTCTGGATGATATAGTTCATATCCATGCCCTCTTTCATTTTCCTCTCATACAGCTTTTTAATTTTATCCTGCAATTGGTTAGGACATCTGCCAGGAGGCTCAGGAGGGATTTTGATCTCATCTTGAGACATGTTCCACACTCTCTGTGGTAAAGAAGCAACCGGTTCCTGAGGATCTCTCTCCTCCACTTCTCGGAATTCCTTTAGGTCACCAGCCTCAGGTTTTCAGTCCGTGAATCGTCTCTTCTGACTGCCTGCTGTCCCCATCCTCCTCCTCTTTGTACCTTTCCTCATCCCCATCCAGGCAGGTAATATCATCTTCTCCATGCCCAGCTGACACCAGCCCTCCTTCCTGTCCCATCACTGCCTGACTCCGGCTCCGAGCAAGGAGAGGACACGGCGCCTCATCCCTGCCACCTTCCAGGAGTGGGCACCAAAAATGGCCCAGTTTGGAACCAAACCAGCAGGAGAGTGCAAGTCAGAACTACAGTTTAATGGGAAAATTAGATTAGAGGCAATGGTGCAGAAACACTGGCTCAGACTGACAGTCAGAACACAACCTGACACCCTGTGGGGCAGGGGGTGGAGGCAGTCCCATTAAATGGTGGCTGCAGTCCTGTTGGAGTGATGGATGTGGTTCTGTGGAAGTGCTGATCCTGTGGAAAGATCTGTGGTGATCCTGTAGAAAGGTCTGGTCCTTCTCTGGAGGTCCAGTGGTGGTTTTGGAGCTCTTGTCCTCTGGGAATGCAGTGGTAGTGCTGCCGTGGTGTTGGAAGGCTCAGGTTATATCCAGGTGGGAATGTTCAGTTCCTCCCCCTGGGTGGGGGAGCTCACAATGGGCTGATGTAATTTTAGGGGTCATTCTGTGAGACCCCGATGGACCCCACAGGGTGGCTGCTGCTTCCCTGGAGGGAGTTATCAGGGCTGAGTCATGGAAAAGATAAGGAACACTGCCCCACCTCTCTTTTGGTTACATCTTACATTGTAAGAATTCTGTGTATCAGCTTTTTGGGCTTCCCATCTGTGGGGGTTAAAATCTCTCTTGGACTAGGCTGGAAAAGTTGGGAAGAGCCATGTCTGGTGTTCAGGTTGGGTATTAAGGATCTCTCTCAGCCCAAAATTTAGCTCACGGGCATCCCAGCTGGAGGTACCACCATGACACACCCCAAAATCATCCCTTCTTCCACAGAAGGAGCTTGCTCAGAGCTCCTGGATCACAGCTCCCCCACCATGAGTCCATTTTATCCCAGGAATGGAAGGATTTTAGCAGCTCTTTCTGGGTGTTCTTGGTCCACATGGCTCTTTGGGTGACCTCCCAGCCCTGCATATTTCTGTGAGGAAGGGAGCAGAGGGAATGCTGTGGTGGGGATGAACCATTTTTAATTGAGGAGCATTTAGAAAAAAAAATAAGGAATAATAAATTTTAAAAGTTGTTGGGGTTTTATCAAAGCTCTCAGCCCCTCTCAAAGGCCTGGGCAGGAGATGATGGGTGAGTTCCTGAGCCCACTCCATCCACCCTTTCCTGCTCCACATCTCCAGGACTTGTGTTCCAGGCAGGCCAGGAGCAGTTTCCAGCCTTTTTAGCACTTCAGGATGATCCTTTTTCATCCCAGAAAGTCGACAACTCCGCTTGTTGTAAACTGAAACTCAGCAAAAAAACCCCATGAATTAGGTTTGGCTTATGAAATTTGGGGTTGGTTTTACCATTTTTAAATGTATTTGGGAACTGGACATGCCTGAGTTGCAAAACAAAAAGACAAAAAAGAGCCAGACAGTGATTTTTTTTTAATTTTGAAACTTGTCAAAACAAGCCAGATTGATCATTATGACCAAGTTTTTTAATTTTTTTTCCCAAATTGAGAAATGCATCCAGAACAGTCCTTTCCCGCAAAACCTTTCATTTTCCAAAAAGAAAACGAGGCAAATAAAAAAATATCAATCACACTTTTTCTGCTGGTACAGTTGGAACGGGCAGCAGCAGATTGGGAGAGAATAGCAATTTGTAAGGAATTCCAACCAGCTCTCCTTAAAATAGCATCCAGCCAGTTTCTCCAGGGCAGGAGGCTGGGTGGCTCCGTGGTGGGAGCGGGCTGGAGCCAATCCTGGCTGAGCAGGCCGGGAAAACACCTTGGGAATGCAGGACCAACTTCGCGGTGGGAATCCGAGATGCTGATGCCTGGGAGGAGTTCCTGGCGATCCCCAGCCATGCCTCTGATGGAGGTTTGGTTTCCTGTTCCAACCCCAAGCGAATCCAGCTCCTCCTGTTGTTGGGACGCAGCCTCAGGATGCCTTCGAAAGGGAGACGCTCCCGGGGGGTGGGATTTGGGAACAAATTCCGTGTGCTGGTCCCTGAGGGAGCCAGCGCCGTGTCCAGGGAAGGGGGAGCAGCAGGGGACCCCAGCCCCTCGTGCCCTTCTCCCTCCGGAGCGTGTCCCGGCCGGGGCCGGCGGTGCCCGAACCCTTCTCTTGTGCCGTGTGGGTGGTGACAGAGCTCGGCCCGAGCCCGGCCAGCTCCTTCAACAGCGCCTGGTGGTGAAACACAAACCAACATTGCTGAAGTCAAAGTATCCTTTCTAATCCCCCCGGCCCGGTTTCTTTTTCTTTCCAGCTTTTCCTCCTCCGCCTCCTGGACCCTCCCTCTGTTCCCACCCTCCTTCTGTTTCTCTTTCTCCCTTCTGTCATAAGAAAGTGACTGTGTCCTCGAGGGGACAGTTTTCTTATGCCATTTTATACACTGTGCTTCATGTTTAGAACTTTTTTGCACTAGTTCCTATTACATTTATTTTCCAAACTGGTTTGACAAAAAACAAACAAAAAAAACCCAACAAAAACACAATCCCATGCTATAATTCAGTTGTATTAAAATATTATCCTACTACTCTCTGTGTTCAATAGTCTCTGTACCTGTAATGCTTTCAGTTCTGTTGTATTTTGGGGCCGAGGTTTTCTCTGCTCCTTGTTTAACCCAGTAAAGAAATAAAATGTTAAGAATTGATGATAACTCCTCCTCCCTGTCTCTGCTGTGTCACTGGGGCCACCAGGGTCCCACAGGGACAGGCTCCCCCCAGAACCTGCTCTAAACCCCAGCCACTGTCCCATGGGGGTTGTTTTCCTGCCAAATCCAATCCCAACTGGAGGCCAGAGAGGCGGGATGGAGGGACAATAACCCTGCCTTAACTGAATTTGATTTCGTAACCTTTCTTTATATTCTTTTGTTTCTTGCTTTCACATTTCTTGCCACGGGGCTCACCTCAGAACAATAGGGGCGAAGGCTGTCACCAAGAGATTCATCAGACAATAATGACTCAACCAGGGTATCCAAATTTTGCCCAGCTGAAGTCCACACCCACACATAATCTGGAATTAATTCCTCTGGACAACAGAGCTCGGCATGGAACAGAGCGAGGACACCGCGCTCCAAATTGAGCGCTGCGTGCCAGGCTGGGAAAGGCCACGGGATAAAACTCTGGAGTTCCACTGTGGCCATCCCCATCCAGAGCTGGAAACCCTCTGTTTGGGAAGAAAACCAGGAGAAGGGGAATAAATTGGATGGGGACGGAAATAAATGTTTTAAAAACCCAGATTGGGTGCAGGAGGCAAATGGGGCGACACCAGCTGTGCTGGAGATCCAAGGCACAGAGTGGGGGGTGCAGGAGGGGAATTCAGGGGGCTGGGGGTGACAATGAGGGGCTGGGGGTGACAATGAGGGGCTGCACTTCCCCAGCCTGGGCAGCAGGAAGGGGGATTCTGTGGATTCTGTCCCTCTGCCCTGCTCAGGTGAGACCCCACCTGCAGAGCTGTCTCGAATGCTGGAACCCCAAAATCAGGACCTGGAGCTGCTGGAGCGAGTCCAGAGGAGGCCACAGAGCTGCTCCAAGGGCTGGAGTCGCTCTGGGGCTGTTCTCCTGCAGAAGAAGAGGCTCCAGAGAAACCTTAGAGCCCTTTCCAGTGCCTACAGGGGCTCCAGGAGAGCTGGAGAGGAACTGGGGATAAGGGGTGAAGGGACAGGACACAGGGAATGGCTTCCCACTGCCAGAGGGCAGGGCTAGTTGGGATTTTGGGAAGGATTTCCTGGCTGTGAGGGTGGGGAGGCCCTGGCACAGGGTGCCCAGAGAGGATGGAAGAGTTGTTTGGTGTTTCCAGACAGTAAAGCACCCACTGGATCCTGTCCCCAGGAGGCCTCAGATGCCCCAGGTCATCCTGCTGCATGCATCACAGCAGCCCAGGTGATTCCCAATTCCAGAGTGATTTGTCCTGGGTGTTCCCTAAAGTGCCCCAGTTTGAGAGCTCGGGGCCCCAGCTGAGCTTTAGGAACTACACAGAAAGGTCCTGCAAGGGCCTGGGCTGGTGACCAGTATTGGGATGCAGAATCATCCTTTTCAGGAGAGAGTTTGGGATCTTTTCCTTTGGGAATGCTGCTGGCAGGATGTGTCCTGGCAATCCTGGTGCCATCTCTCATTCCCACCAACCTCCTGGGTGCCTGGGGAGCAGCGATGCCACCCCTGAGCTCCCAGGGAAGGGTTTTGGTGGCCACGTGGTGCCCAAACTGCAGTAGGAACGTGCAAAATCCACCCAGGAACGTGCTGATTCCTGAGGATTTGATTAGCAAGGATTTGAGTGAAGAGGATGTGAATTTTCATGGCTATAAGGCTGTGCACATCAAAGCTGGGAAGGCAGCGTGGGGCCAGGGAGAAGTTTCTCAGCTGTAAATTTGCCTCTTGACCCCATAAAAACTGTGATGGGCAGCATGGAAAGAATTCTGCTGGAAAGAGCCTGGAAAATGCTGCACCCCCAAGAAAACAACAGAGAGGGCTGCAAATCCAAATCAAAGTGCAGGCCTGGGAATGTTTTGAGGTGCGAGATGGGGCTCTCCAGATGCTGAAATCCTGGGTGGGGTCGAGGTTTTGAACCTCAATCCTTCTGGATGTGGATTAGGAATTCCTCTTTTATGTCTTTTTTTTTTTTATAGTTTAATAGATGGCACACCAGCTCCTGCTTTTTGGGTTATCAGAAAGGAAAAGGATCCTTTTCAAATGTGTGTTCCTGAACAATTTCAGACCTCCTGCAGCTTCCCCATCCTCCCTGAGCAGAGGAGAACTTGGAATTCGTGGAAATCCAGAAACAGGGTTCTAAAAATGTGCTTGAGATCCTTGTTTTTCCCACCAACCCCTGACCACGGCAGATTAAGAATTCTGAAGAGAGGATTCTTCCTCTCAGGAGGGCAGTTTCAGGGTGTTTTCCACCTACCAGGAAACTCCAGGATGATTCTAGGCCTTTCCCAGTCTGGACACTCTGAATGCATTCCAACTGGAGCTCCTGATGTTGGTGAGTTCTGCATTTATTTTTCTGGGATCAATCAGGTTTTCTGGGTGTGTTTATGGCTTTTGTGACTTGACAATGTGATGCCACCTCAGCCAACTGATGAAAATCCTGGAGTGAGGAGTTGACGTTATTAATGATCGTCATTTTCCACATTTTTTGCCTGAAGGACTCCTTTGTTCTCTTCTTTTTGTCTCAAAATCTGTGTTAAGTAACAGCTTACAATTAATTTTTCATTCCAGCCCCCTTTGCCCCAGCAGAGCCTGGAGGGGCTGTGGAAGGTGGGTTTGTATGGATTTCCATGGATGCTGGAAGCCAGATGCATTTTACTGGATTATTTCTTTCTCCCTTGTTCTGATTTTCCTGCTTTCTCCTTTGGATTGTGGCCTTGGATCTGTTTTGGTACCTGAGGGAGATCGAGGTTTCTCTGGTGTGTTTTTCCCCACTGAAAAATCCGTGTCCTTATTAATTCAGCTTTAATTGCAGTGAGGTGAAGCCCTTGATGGGAAAGAGGATTGGGTTTGCTGCCTCCACCTCCCTCTGGGTTTCTGCTTACCCTCCACACCCAAAGTGTCACCTTCCCAAGGATCAGCTCTGGTCTCTGCTCTCTGTGACCAGGGACAGGACCCAAAGAATGGCTGGGGCTGTCAGGGCAGGTTCAGGTTGGATTTTAGGGAAGGTTCTTCTCCCAGAGTGTGTCAGGCACAGCTCCCCAGGGAATGGGCACAGCCTCGAGGCTGCCAGAGCTCCAGGAGGGTTTGGACAAAGCTCCCAGGCACAGGGTGGGATTGCTGGGGTGTCTGTGCAGGGCCAGGGCTTGGACTGGATGATCCTGTGGGTCACTTCCAGCTCAGGAAATCTGGGATTCTGTGACTTCTTCCTCCAGTCTCAGCATCTTCCTACCACCCCCTTCTCTCCCTTGATCTTTTCTCCAAAACTCATCTAGGTTGGGGTTTTTTTTAATAGAATTACTTGGCCTGGGTTCTTTGGATCATTCCTCCCCCACTACTTGCAGAATGGGTTCTGCCTCCCCCAAATCCTTTCTCCCACATCTCAGAGCCCAGCCCAGGTTGAACGACCAGCCCCAGGTAAACCCAGCAAAGGCTTGGAGCAAAGCCTCGCTGCCAGGAGATCCCCTGACATGTTTGTACTCATAAACTTGTCAACATTTGGCTGTTTTTGTCCCTCTTGGGGGAAATTACTGCTGTTCCTCACCCCGTGTCAGCTCCCGGGCCGCGTTGGGAACAGTGCTAAACCCCTGCTGAGGGTGAGGCTCCGGTGGGAGCTGTCACTACCTCGGGGTCAGGAAGCCAATGGGAACCTCTGTTCCATAAACTGTGAGTTTTTCATAAAAGCCTTTCTAATTTGTACCAAAGAGACTCCAGCACACCCTTGGGACTGGTAAAAATAATAATAGTTTGAGTGGTGGAAGACTGTGAATTTGAAACAGAAGGTTGTGAGATCCACGAGAATTACCCGAAACATCAACGTTGGCCATCAATTAATGTAATTTAGATATACAATGAGATAGCAAAGATTCCCACAAAGAACTGTCAGCTCTTACCTCTTCAGATCTCGCTGAGATAAAGCAGATGTTTGCATCCCATTGATCCAGAGGAATCGGCCCTTCCATCCCGGAGCGCGTTGCCTCCAATCGCACGGGAATGATTCCTCACCAAAATTACAGGGTTTGCTATTTCTCAATCATTTTTTATTCATTCTGAGATGAAATGCACATGTTCCCATCAGCAGGTTTAGCTTAGGAATGTTGCATTCCCAAAGCCAGGAGCCTCCTCATGGAGGAGAGGTGAAGCAAATGGCACTCGGAGCTGGAGCTGTTCTCTCTGGAAAGGTCCCTCTGTAACACCCAATTTAATCTTTACTATTCCATCCCCAACAAATGGCTCCTGCCCCTTCCCAAATCCCCTCAGCCAGGCTCACATGGAGTGCTTTATCCTGCCTTGATCTCGCATGGGCTCCGCAGAGGAAATTGCTGCTTTAGGGCTGTGTTCTGGAGGATATTCTGTCTGAGCCTTGTGATCTTTCTCCTCACTTAAATCCACAAGTGCTGGCACGCTGGGAAGAACAAACACGTGGGGTTTTCCTTCCCTGGTTATTGCTGTCATCTCACATTAGAAATCCCAAGGCTGGAAATCGCTGAAATCCTGGGTCACCTGGAAACTAAGCCCCGGATGTGGGGTCCTGTAGCTGGATCAGGGCCTGGGCGTGCAGTTTCCAATCACTGTGAGCAGAAAAAGACACTTCCATATGTTCTCCTTATGACTGTTCCTGCTTTGATATGAATTCCTTGGATTTACCCTTCTTAAAGCCAGGGCTTCAGTTCTTAATGCTGGACTGGCCCTGCCTTACCCAAAATGCTTGAAAGTTTGAGTTTAGGCCAGAACTGAGCTTTGGAAAAAGGCCTGGAGTGACAGGAAAAGGGGGAATGGTTTCAACCTGACAGAGGGCAGAGTTAGATATAGATAATGTTAGATATAACCAGATAGATGGTTTCAGTTAGATATAATTCGGGGTAGAAATTCTTGCCTGGCACAGGTTGCCCAGAGAAGCTGTGGCTGTTCCTGAATCCTTGGAAGTGCCCAAGGTCAGGTTGGATGGGACTTGGAGCAAGCTGGGCTGGTGGAAGGTGTCCCTGCCCATGGCAGGGGGTGGGATGGGATGAGTTTTAGGGTCCCTTCCCACCCAAACCATCCTGGGATTCTATACTGGGGCTGGAAATGTGGCCCTGCTCCATCTGCAAAGGATTTTAGTCACTTTATTTGTCAATCTTAATGCAGAAATTGAACCTTTAGGCTCAAATTGTTATCCACAGAATTTACATCTCTAAAGAGAGAGAAGCAAAACCCAAAGAAGCTGAAATGGGCACATAGGCCACAAACCTGGGACAGGGATTTCCAGGAGCTCTCCTGTCAGAATTCCCCCTGCCTGGAGAAGACATCAGTGGTGGCACTGAGGTTCCAGTTTCCTCTGCCCTCAATATGGTGCTAATCCCACACACTCCTGGCAGTGGGAGCCATTCCCTGTGTCCTGTCCCTCCATCCCTTGTCCCCAGTCCCTCTCCAGCTCTCCTGGAGCCCCTTTAGGTGCTGGAAGGGGCTCTCAGGGTGTAGCAAAGCTGCTGCAAACCCTCGTGCTGTGAGAGCAGTCATGGTTTAGGTGGGGAGGGGTCTGCCTGGGGGGGTCCCACCCGGACAGGGTGTGGCTCTGTGGGTCACACCTCTTCCCCAAGGAGCCCCAAATCCCCAGCTGTGCTCCCAAGCAAACAGGCCTGGAAAAGCACAGAATCCACGAAGTTGGAAAAGACCTCAGAGATCATTGAGTCCAACCCAGGAGCCAACAAGGCCATGGGAGGCTGGAGACATCCTTGCCAAGGGGCAGGAACAGGAGCCCCCTCCCCTGGGGTCGGTCCCTGGGCAGGCTCGGCATTAGGGGCATCTCCCTCCTCTCCCTTCCCCTCCTCCTCCCTGCCTCCTGGTGAGCCATCCAAGGGGCAGAGCAGGCTCTGGGCTCTCTGGCAGAGCATCTTTCATGGATCACGTCTGCTCCTCGAGGCACAGATCGTATCCTCTTTCCCTGGCACCAGCACAGCCCCAGAGTGGCACCCCCAGGACAATGCCTTGGCCGGCTCTGGCGCTGACCCGGGATGTGGGAGCCCAGGGGTCGGGACCAGGGGGCCAGGAGGCACTGGGGAGGTTGAATAACGTGGTGTGGAATATCATTGTTCCAGCCAGGATGAGTAAGAGCACAGCTGAGCCTGGTCACCGACGGCACTTCCACGATTCCGGGGGAGGCAGGGGCTCAGAGACGGCTGCACAGTTGAAAATCAAGACAATGAGTCTATAAAAGTTTAAGAACTGAATAGATCCCCGAGCATTTGGTTCTCATTATCACCAAATAACATATAAATAAACATACAACAGAACCAAGAGCAGCATCTTCCTCACCCCCTCTGCAAGAAGTTGTGTTTAGGCTGAGCTCGGCCTCCTTGGCCAAACCTCCTCCCGCGTGCTCAGGGATGGAATCCTGGGGCTGCCAGGCCTCATCCTCCTTCAAAACACAGCAGAGCCTGATCCGTGCAGGAAAATGAGGTGGCAATGTGCTGCTGGCCCTTAAAAGTCAGCAGTGAAGGGGGAAATGTGAAAATAAGCCCAGCAAGAGTCAACACAGCTTTTTATTTTTTGGTTGTAAAAAGCCTGTCCCACCCCCTGCCACGGGCAAGGGAACCTTCCACTATCCCAAACTGCTCCAAGCTCCATCCAGCCTGGCCTTGGACACTTCCAGGGATCCAGGGGCAGCCACAGCTCCTCTGAGCAGCTTAGTGTTCATTGTGAGAATGCATGGAGTAAGATGAGAGGGAGAGATGAATGATCAGAGACATTCTCCCTGAGAGGGAAAATTTTGGAAGAGTCCCTGGCAGAGCTAGGAAAAAAGCCATGACTGTGATTCCTTAGTACATCTTGCTCTTCTGAGATGAACATATTGCTCAATCCCTGCCCCTGTGGAAGCAGCTGGACACAAATAATTACCTTTCCTGCACGGACAGAGCTCACAGATACTGAAAAAACAGCTTTAAGCAAAGCAGATTGTATGGAACATCTCAGATCTCACTGAGGAAGAGGAATTGAGATTGCAGTGCTGGATGGAGGCTCCATAAAATCAGGATTCTCCTTCCTAAGGGCTTGTAAACACCCGTGGATGTGCTGTTGGAGTGCCAGGATTTCAGGTTTTAGGAGACTTTATTGTACTCATGTTGTTGAGAACATCACTGAGAGAGCAAGGGATGGCTTTCCTCAAAAGAAAGTCAGGAATTCCAAAGCTTTTAGGTCACACATGTAAAACTTGAGTCTGCAGCCGCTGCAGGAATTGCAGCTGCTGCCAGAATGTAAATGGGAGAAGGGCTCAAAGCTGCTTTACATCACTCGAAGATCCCCTGATCTGTGGAATTCACATGGAGAGGGGCACTCAGACCTGCCATGGAGTGTCCTGTGCTCTCCACAGTTGCTCCCATTCCAAAGGGAAGAGAGCTCTCCTAAGCTACAGCAGCTTCCTCCCACCCATGGTGAAATCCTGCTGGGATGGGAAGGCCATGCTGGAAAAAACCCAGCAAGTTTGGGAATCGAGAGAAAAAGTCATTCCAGGCATGTCCTCTCTGTGTTCTCCTGCTCTGCAGCCTCTGCCCACCCTCCCCAGGACCCTCTCAACTCTTTGTTTTCCCATCCAGAGCATCAGGGATCCCTGTCCCTTCTGCATCCTCTCCACCCTCTGGCTCCTGCTTCGCCTGGACCAGGACTCTTGGAGCAAAGGCAGGATACAAAAAACAACTTAAACATGTGAGGTTCTTCTTCCAGGTAAAGAAGTTTTTCAGGGATGGCAAAGGAAGTGGGGGGAATGCTCAGAACAAGAGGAATTAAAATAAAATCCTGGAGAAACTGCAATCATGGGCTGTGGGGCTTCAGTGGCCCAGGTGTGAGGATCCCACTTATTAATTATGTTTTAATTCCATCATCACACGGGATTCCTTTTTAATTAGTGGGATGCTGGTCAGCTCTAGGAGGCAGAAATCCCTCAATTTGAGGATTTGACCTAAATCCCTGATGAAATCTAGGCAGGAATGGAGAGCTCACATTTCCCCTTAACCCAGCCCCAGGCTGACCTGACCTCTAAAATTCACCTTCAAAGTAACCTAAATGACTCTGGAAAATGGGGTGAGGCTGCTGCAAGTGTGAGTAGGTCCATGTAGGATTGGGGTTGGGATTTTCATCTTGAAAAACAGGATTTTGGTGGGGCAGGAGTTGGTCTTGATGATCCTTGTGGGTCCCTTCCCACTCAGGATATTCTGTAATTCTATGAAAACCAGTGACAACACTAAGCACTCAAATAATTATAAATGTTCCTCAAATAATTGCAGGGTTCTGAACAGAGGGTTCATTTGTGTTTATTTGCTTTCTGCTCCTCAGTTGTTGGGGTTGGCAGCGCTTGATGCTTCCAGTTTTGCTCTTCCCAAATATTAGGGAAACATTTCTTTCTTAAATGAAAACAGAGACTGTCATGGAATTTCATGTCTATGGACAGGACTTACAGGAAAAAAAAAGAACCCTGCTGCAGGAAAACAAGGGCAGGAAGGGCAGGAAAAGGTTGTCCTCCTCCTAAAAGGCAGGACAAGGCCACCGGGGGATCCTTTATGGCTGTGATCCGTGGGATGAGGACCCCACAAATTCTCATCAGACGATGTGTTCCAGGGCTTGGAAGGGACAGCCTCGTGGGAAACTCAGCCTGCCCCCAGGATCTGGGAGCACAGACCTGGCAGGGACCACCCAACCCTCGGAGCCCACCCAGGAGAACTCGCCAGGGATGTGCTGGTGACAGTCCTTGGTGCTGGCCCTTCCTGGGGGTCTGCGGGTGGCTCTGACATCTCCCAGCACTGCTGACCCGCTCAGCATCCTCCAAAACCAGCTGTGATCCCCCTCTGCAGTGCCACCTCCTCTCCTGCCATTACCACTTCAGATTTAATCCCTTTTATCCTTTTACTTTTCCAAATCATGTCCTATTCTCTTCAGGCCACCTCTCGAGTTTGTTCAGAACATTTCTCATTTCTGAATTCAAATTTCCTGGCAGCCTGTGAGCAACACACAGCACCTTATTCCTCTCATTATTCCTCTTGTTATCAATTAAACCCCTGATTGGGAATAGGACCAGCACAGGCTTTGCCAACTCCTTTTGATAAGTTTTAAGGTCCTTCCAAACCAAACCAGGAGTGATTCGATGCCATGGTTCCCTCTCCAAACCCACTCCTCTCCCTGCTTCACCCTTTCCCATGTTGTTTTCCGGCTTCCATTAGTTTCCAGCAGGGACAATGAACCTTTCAAAAGCTGAAGAAGGCAGCAACACCTGCCCCAAAACTGTCACAGCCCTGGGCACCCGGTGCTCGGCCGTGTCCCCCGGCAGGGCGGTGACAGCGCTGCCCGCGCCCGGGGACCGGCGGCGTTCGGTGCCTGCCCCGGGAACCGCCCGCCGGCTGCGGGACCGCGGCCACCGGGACCGGGACCGGTCCATCCCTGCCGGGACTGCGATCGGGACCGGGACCGGAACTGGGATCGGAACTGGGACCGGGACTGGGACCGTGGATGGGATCGAGATGGGGATCAGGACCAGGACCAGGACCGGGATTGGGATCAGGACCGGGACTGGGACTGGGACTGAGATCGGAAGCGGGACCGGTCCATACATACTGGAATTGGGACCGGAATTGGGACCGGGACTGGGACTGGGACCAGGACTGGGACCGGGACTGAGACCGGGACTAAGACTGGGGTGGGAAGTGGGCCCGGACCCTCCTGCACCGCACCGGGCACGGGCCCACCCCTCACCGCGCCTGCCCATACCGGGACAGGGACAGGGACCGGGATCGGGATCGGGATCAGGATCGGGATCGGGATCGGGCCCGCAGCGGGGCGTGGCTCCAGCCCAGCCTGGCTCCGCCCATCTAATTTACATATCCCAACCCCGCCGCGCCCAGGCCCCGCCCCCCGCCGGACGCTGAGGAGGCGCTGCCCGGCCCGGCCCCGCCCCCGGGCGCGGCCCCGCCCCCTGGCGGGGCGCTGGCGGCCCTGCCGCGCAGCCCGCGGTGCCCGGCGCGCCCCGGGAGCAGCAGCGCTGGGGCCGCTCCGCGCCGCTCCGCCCGAGCGCACCATGGGCGCGGAGCGCAGGGCGGCGGCGGCGCCCCGCGGCTGCGCCTGCGGTGGCGGCGGCAGCTGGCGGCTCTTCCTCGGCTTCTTTGCGCTGTCGCTGGCGCTGCACGTCCTGACGCTGGGCTGTTACCTGGAGCTGCGCTCCGAGCTCCGCCGCGACCGCGGCCCTCAGCCCGCGGCCCCGCCGCGCCGGGACGGGACGGCGGCAGCGCCCGGAGCCCCGGCCGGGGGCCGCCCGCAGCGCGCGGCCGAGGGCGCGGAGCGGCGCCAGCAGGTGGGTCCGGCCGGGGCGGGGGCACCGCGGGGGCGGCCCGGGGCCATCCTCCGGCTCCATCCCCGCGCTCGGGGGCCGCGCCCCGGGGCGCTCGGAGCGGCCCCTCGCCGTTGTTTGGTGGAGAAAAGGGGAGAAACCCCGAACTCGCGGTGCGGGGTGAAGTGTGGGGGGAAGCTCGTCCGGGCCGGGGGTGACGGGCTGCGGGAATGCCTGTGTTCCACCTGCTGCTCGTCTGTCTCCGTGTCGCGACAGACCCGCCGTGTGTTACGACAGCCCAGCCTTGACCGGGGCAGCGGCTCTGCCCCGGCCCTTGCGGGGTGTCCCCGGGCGCGGGGTGCTGCTGCCGGGGAGCCCCGCACGGCCCTGCCCCGCACTCGCCGTGCGCGCTGGGTCCCGGTGCCGCTCGGCCTCCGCTCGCTGCCCTCCTTCCTCCTGCGCTGGGTTCGTGACTCCGCTTCTGCCCCAGCCCAGGTGCATCACCTTCCGGGTGATGCCTCGGCGTCCCCCCCGCAGCAGCCTCTCCGCCTGTGCAGCACAGGTGGGCAGCAGCCTCCCGGTTGTCCCCGCCGCCGTCCCCAGCCCCTGGGGGTGGTCGCCTGTCCCGAGAGCCTCTGGGAGAGCCGGAGCGGAGCTGGGGCCTCCGCTCGCAAACTTAGCTCATTTTTTCCAGGCACGAAAGCTCGCTGCGAGCAGGATAAGCTGGAGGAAGGAGTTTCCTCCCCTCCGAGCCTGCCGAGCGGATGGCCCGCTCCCCCGAGGTGCCGGGTGGCTTTGCCGCGGAGTCGCCGCGGGGTTTCGGGGGAGATGCCCAGCCCTGCCTCGGCACCCCGGCGGTCCTCGCCTTGCTGGTTATCAGTGTGTGGGGGGGGAAGGACAAAAATAGCTTTGATAAAGCGGCGAGTTTGGAACTCTTTCTCCCACTTGGCAGCGGGAGCCGTTCTGCCGCGCCGGCCTCGGCTGCCCCCGGGAAAAGCCGGGCTTGCGCTGCCCTCGCTGCCGGCATCCCGCAGCTTCCCACCATAAATCCAAGTCCAGCGTTGAACCGGAGGGAGGCTGAGCTCCCGGGTCATCGCTCCGCGCTGTCCCCTCGCTGTCCCTCGGGCAGTGTCAACACAGAGTGAGCCGGAGCGGTTTGATGTCGTGCTGGGATTCCTGGGTTGCCTTGGAATAGCGCGCGGCTGGAGTGCCTTTCGTGTTATCGTGCTGGATCTGTTTAGTCTTTCGAGCTCTTCTTTCCAGCGAGTGTATAATGAAATACCAGGGCAAATACTTGAGGCATTCATAAATTACAGCGCTAGATAATTTGTCTCTGGATGCGGACGGAGCTCCGAGCGTCGCTCGCTGCAGCTGACGGACTCCAGATAAGGTAACGCTAATTATTTATTTCTTTTTTCTACATCTGGCCTGTCAGGCTTGAGATGAAATATTCTTTGGGCACATTGAAGCAGTTGGGTTGGAGAGAAGGGTTGCTGGTAGCAGGGACGTGGGGAAGGAAGGCTGAGCGTCCCGAGCCGCTCCGGTTGGGAACGGCTGCCGTGACAACGTGTGATTAATGGGATTTGTAGTGGTGCTGCTCACCCGTTTCTCGCGGATTTTTCTGCCTTGAGTCGATGTGCAGCTAAAAACAAGCACTTTGGGTGTCCTGAGGTGCTGTGAGTGCATCCCTTCAGTGATCAAAGCAGAGAAATGAGGGGTTTGCAAACAGCTTTATTTAGAATGTTGTCCAGCTCTGTGGTACGTGTGGGGCTCCTGGCAGCTCTTCCAAGCTGAGCTGCTGGTAAACCCAAAGTCTGATCCCATACATGTGATGCTTGCATAAATTGGGCTGAAATTACTAAATAGTTAATTCAAGAGTTGTGATCAATGACATTTCTCTCCTGAGGACCATGGTCAGAGTCAGGATTCATTTGGGGGGGACCAAAGACCACAGTGCTGTGAGCCCTCAAATGTCCTTCAGCTGCCGAGGTGTCCACTTGAAGAGGCCGAGTGCTGTGTGTGTTGTGATTGTACAAACTGATTTAAACCCTAAAGATACTCCCCTTCCTGACCCTTTTTTCTTTATTTTTAAATTATTTTATTTCCCCTCCCCACTTCCTGACCTGAGGCAGGAGGAAGAGGAGCACGGGGGGAAGGATGGGGAGCGATGGTCAGCGCCAAGATTTTGGCTGAAACCTCACCTGGCTGTGTGCCAGAAATGACCTCATGACAGGAGTGAGATTTGGCAGCTCGATAACGCCCCGCTTCCCTATCTCACAGGGTATCCAAATATGTAACTCATTTGGGATAGAAGGGCAGATTTTCATGGCAGAGGTTGAGGCATTGTAGTCCCACATCTTTGTCCCAGAACCCGCCGGGTGTTGCATCACCGCGTTGGCTGCGAGATGAGGAGTTTGTTAGAGCTGCTTTAATTCATTGACTCTTCACTGGCTCCGAGGTGTGACAGAGGGTTTGGGGAGTGGTGGAGCCTTGGCTGGTGCTGTAAAATCCAGGTAATCCCTCCGGATGGGTGTGCTGAGGGATGGGAGAGGGATTCTGTCAGGCGGGCTCGCTCGCGGAGATCCACATCAGGGCACTGTGTCCCTTTAGGGGATTTTGTGCCTAAATTAAATCGTATTTTGCTGTCAAAAAGTCATCCCTGCAGTATTTGAGCTGTGCAGAGCATCATCCCTGTCCTTTTTCTCCAGCCAATCCGTGTCATGCCACGTTTATCCCAAAACTTGTTTTTTGACCGGTGCTGGGTGAAATTTGTGCCCTGAGAGTGTCCAGAGATGGGGATAAAAACTCCCAAAGCCTGGGAATGGCATCAAATGCCATCAGTTTTGTCAAACTAGTTGTGGAGGCGCTTGCAGCTGGTGGGGGGAGGGAGGGGAGGTGCTGAGTCATCCAAAAAATGTGCTGAGCAGCAATTTGCTGACTGGCATTTCACCTTCCCGGTGCCAAGGTGTCTGATCTCAGTCTTCGTTTCTCACCTTTATAACAAGGGATGTTCCCGCTTTGGAGCAGTGCCCACATTGGCATTCCTGACCTTGGTGTTGCTTTCATGGATTCCTGGAGTAGTTTGGGCTGGAAGAGACCTTAAAATTCATTCAATCCCACCTCCACCACGGGCAGGGACATCTTCCACTGTCCCAGGTTGCTCCAAACTCCATCCAGCCTGGCCTTGGACACTTCCAGGGGTCCAGGGGCAGCCACAGCTTCTCTGGGCACCCTGTGCCAGGGCCTCCCCACCCTCACAGGGAGGGATTTCTTTCTTTCTTTTCCCTTACCAGTGTGAAATTGCAGTTATTTTTCCCTTTTTTTTTGTCAATCCTGCTCCAGGGTAAGAGGCAGCTCTTGGTGTGATTGGCACAGAGGCTCCAGAGGCTTCTCCCACCCTGAGCATACCTGTAGCTCATCCATGCGTCTTCATCCCCGTGCCTGGTTCCTGCATCCCAGCTGAAACCTGCCCAACGTGCTGAAAGCTTTGCGCAGAGTTCCTGCTGGAAATGCTTCTCCAGCAGCCCCAGCACTGGTCCTGTGGGCTCAGACCTTTAAATCCCTGCTCAGGGCCCGTGTGTTGAGATTTCACAGCTCTCATCCCGGGTTAGGGAAAGGCTGGGTGTGTGCCGAGGGGAGATGGTGATTAGGGACGTGCCCCCGCTGTGGGTTTTCCCTCAAATTTCACTTCGTGGTCCTGGTGGTAGCTGGAAGAAGCTCTCAGAGGGCAATAAAGGGAGCCTGCAGAGCTCTGTGGCAAGTGTCAGGCTCTGGTTACCTTCATTCACAACTCGAATTCTCCTACTCCTGCTGCTGTGCCTATGAATATTCCATGCAAAATCTGGCCTGAGTCCAGAACTCCTCCTGTTGAGATGCTGCAGAGTGGCAGTGGCTGCGGGATGTGTTGCATCCTTTGGAAATTAAATACAGTGTGAGCTCTCCCCGAGGGCTGGAGGTGCATCCCTGTGTGTCCTGCGAGGTGAATTCCGGTGGGAGGAGACACCTCTGGCTGTGTGGGAACAGCCTGGCTGCTCCTTGGGGACTGTGGGATCACAGAAGGGTTGGGGGGGGAAGGGACCCCTCAGGGCCATCGAGTCCAATCTCTCTGCCACAGGCAGGGACATCTTCAACTCAATCAGGACCTTCCCAAAGTCCTTACTCCCAGATTTTTGGTGCTGCGAGGGTGCCTTTCCTTCTGTCCCCCCCCGGCCTCCTCCGCACCTGAGCTGGGGTTTCATTTCTATTTTCTGCTCAGTCCATGAAGGAGAAAAACTCTGACTTTGTGTGAGAACCAGAATGTTTTATCAGCATTTACTGAGTTCCTTGATGCAGAATGTTGTTGCGGAGTAAGTGTTTGACTGACCCACGACCAAATTGCAGGGTTTTCCACAGTTTTTTGATGAGTTCCCTGTCAAATCCTTGAGCTTGGATTTTTAACAACATTCAGTGGCATTCCAAAGTTATCTTCCCCTTAACCTCAGAGTAAATAGTGCTATATCAACCCCATATTATTTTAACCTTTTAACATTATTTTTCTTACCACATAATAACATAAATCTTCCCTGCTCTCCCATACACATGTAGTGTCTTGTAATGCTAATTAAACTGCACACCAGCCTAATTTTGCTCTCAGACTAATCCAATATATTTTTTTGACTGGAAGCCAAACCCTGAGAGCTTCAGAGCATGCGGAGCTCTCATTCCAGTCTTATTATATGTTAATGGCTTTATATTTTAATATCTTTCAACACTTGGGGAGGATGTTATTTTTAGAGGTGTCTGGCTGCAGAAGGTACTGGTCTGTGAGGGGTTTGGGGGATGTGAAGCACTGAGTAAACTCCACGCAGTGAGTAAGTGGGAAGTGTGTCCCTGAAGAGGTGTAATCTGTCAGGACCCATTGTGCACGAGCATGGAATCACAGGGAGGTTTGACGGGATTTTTACCGTGGTTCTGTGGGAGATTTGGCTGCAGTCTTACCGTGGTTAAGTGGGAGATTTGGCTGCAATTTTAACGTGGTTAAGTGCCTTTATGGGGCGGTTGCAGTGGTAAGTGCTCTCTCGTTAAACTCTGGGTTTGTGTGCTAATGGTGCTGATGCCATTCGGGCCTGGATGCTACTCCAGCAGGAATAATCACTCCCAGATGGGTGTGGATGGAAACGAGCTCTTTCCCTAAGCACAAATGAAACGCTCTGTTATAAGTGCAAAGTCCTAACAATGCAGGACCCCACTGATGGGGTGCCAGCCCTGTAACACCCTCCAAATGGAATTGCCAGCATCCTCCTGCCTGGCTGCACCTCAGCTCCGGGCATGGAACTGAGATGCACTCCTTGGGGATGGCTCTTGCAGTAGAATCCCAGAATCTGCTGGATTGGAAGGGTCCCATCAGGATTGTGATTCATTGTGATCCATGGTCGGTGGGTTTATGTCCATTGGGAAGGCCCATGTCCGTGGTGTGAGGGTCCATGTCCATGGGGAGGGTCCGTGCCCATTTGGTGTGTGGGGTTTATCTCTATGGGGTGTGTGTCCATGTCCAGGGGAGGGTCCCTGTCCCGTGGTTCTGCCGTGGAGGAGCCGCTGGCTCGCTGGTGGTGGCCGCTGTGTGACGTGGCTGTGCCCTGGTGGGTGGCCAGGGGTTGTTTGTGCTGCTCAGGGCTGTGGTCACTGCGTGGTGTGGCAGCACAATGACCACACCGGCTGGAAGCTGCTGGGTGCTCCCAGGAGGGAGGAGGAGAGGACTGGGGAGGAGTTGCCTCCTGCCAGAGCTGCCTCTTGCACAGCCCTTGGGCGCTCAGACCACTCCTGCCCGGTGGCCCAGGGGTTAAATCCATCCCTGTGTCACAACAGGGTTAAATCCTGTGCCAGGCCAGCGGGGTGCTGTCCCTGAGTGCTGCCTTTGTCCTTTAATCCCTCTTTGCAATTCCTGTCACCTCTGGGCTTTCAGCCTCTCCAGAGACACAAAGCACAGGGAGGGGGGAGACAGGGAAGGTGTTCCCTGAGCTAGGCTGGAGTCAAATCCACCTGGGAGCAGGTACAGGTCTGGGGTTGTAAATGATCTACAGGTGGGAGGGTTGGGGAGCTGCTGTGTCAGACAGACCCCATTGTGCTGCTTAATCCCAGAATCCCAGCATGGTTTGGGTAGGAAGGGACCTTAAAGCTCATCCTATTCCATTCCCTGCCATAGGTAGGGACTTCATCCACTATCCCAAATTGCTCCAGCCTGGTCTTGGACACTTTCAGGGATGGAGCAGCCACAGCTTCTCAGAGCATCTTCCCAGTTATCTCTTCTCCCTTTTCCCATTTCATGTTTTAACTGGATAATGCTGGCATTCCTTCACAGACAGTTGAGGCAATTGGATTGCCCCGATGCAGAAAAATGAAATACAAATCTTTTGAACCTCATTCTTATTTGATAATAATATTTATATTTTCTAAAAAGAACTGAATCTCTGAATGCTTCCTAATATTTTCTAATCCATGTGACAGCAGTGGCTATCCCTGGGTTTCCCAGGGAAGTGTGGGGCCAGGGATGTGGGGCAGGCACATCCTAATGGCCTAAACAGACCTTTGTGATCCTTCCAGTCTTCCCCACGTGCCTGGGCTCAGTAAAATTAATCCAGGAAATCATTTCAGAGCAATTATTTCCTTCAACTTTGCAAACAAGTTGCTGAGCTACTGGTTCCCTTAACCAGCAATTTATTCTAATTTTCCCATGGGATAGGAAAATAGGATAAGGCATTTAAAGCTGGCAGCTGGAACTGTTGCCAACCCAAGAGGATGGAACAGTTCAGATGCAAAAATGAGGGGTTTATTTTAATTTTTTACTGCAGTTGCTGCTGTTCCTGGGGCTGCAGGAAGGCTCTCATTGAATTCTGATGTTTTCCCATAAAACATAACCTATGGCAGAAAAATGGGATCAGCCCAGGGATCGCTGGATGTGCAGCTGATGAGGTGCATTTCCAGAGCAGGATGGAGGAAAGAGTTGGGTTTTCTACTGCAGCTTTTTGTATCTTTTGAGTGATAATGAACTCTATGAGGAGTTGGCTGCCTTGGGGCTGTGGATGGGCTTGTTGGTGCTTGCTCTGTCTGTCTGGAGTGTTAACTCTTGCTGGGAAGGGGGGAGATCCCATCCAAAGGCGAGGGAAACCCATCAGGAATTACCTCTGCATGTCCTCAGAGTAAATTCCGGCAGGTTTCAAAGGTCAAAAAGAATTTTTTTTTTTTTCTCGAGGGGTGCAGGAAGGCAAAGTTTAAAGCTGGTAATTGTCCATTTTGAAGGAATATTAAATTTTCTTTTGAGCAATATCTTTATTGCCAACTTGGGGTTTTCTCCTGCTGTTGACCAGAGTTGCTTTGGCTCAGAACACGGCTCCTGCAGAGATTCCTGGACTGTGAAGGACTTGATGGTGAAAAGACAAGGGGTGATGGGTTTAAACTAAGAAGATTGGATGTTGGGAAGGAATTCTTCGTTGTGAGGGTGGTGAGGACCTGGCACAGATTCTGTGCTGTTCCATCCCTGGAAGTGTCCAAGGCCAGGTTGGACGGGGCTTGGAGCACCCTGGGACAGGGGAAGGGGTCCCTGCCCATGGCAAGGGGTGGAATGGGATGGCCTTTAAGGTCCCTTCCCACCCAGTCCATTCTGTTCTTCATTCTCTGGAAAGGGAACGTGTGCAGGGAAAGTCCTTGAACTGGAGGCTTCAGCTGAGCCTTGGGAGCTCAGCACTAGTCTTGGCTCAGCTGAGCTTGGCCTCCATGTCTGGTGTGATGCTGAAACCAAGAGAAAACCTCCACCTTTGGCTGGCAGGGTGGATTTTGCTTAGGAGATGGGTGAGCCTCCATGCTCAGCACCTGCAGGAATGCTGTCTGGAGGAATCCCTGGATCCCCTGGATGGAATCTGGCACTCTGGGCTCAGTCCAGTGCATCTCCCCTGTGTCCCCAGGGTCTGGTTCTTATTTTGGGCTCACCACCAGCAGCAGAGGGGCAGGAGAATCTCGGTGCCACTGCCAGGGATGCTGGGAGCCAGCACATCCCTAATAAAAGCAGGATTTGACTTCAAACACAGGTGCTGGGCAGGTCACTCGCACTCCCCTGTGTGGCTGCAGGGCTTGGACAATTCCAGATGTGCTGTGTCCGTGTCCTGGCTGGCATGGAGCTGCAGGAGGAGCTCTGGGAAGCTGAGGGGTCATCAAGTGTTAAATCCCAAGTGCTGCTCCTGCAGGCTCAGCCCCGATCCCGCCGTCTGGCGCGTGTTCCCAACAACAGCCGGGATTTGCCAAGGAAAATGACGCTGGGTGCAGCAAAGAGCTGTCAACTCTTTCCTCCCTATGCTGCTGGGCAGCTTTTCTCCTGCTTCCCAGAGTAACTGGGCTCTGTGGTGGTGATGTGGGACCTGGGGTTCTCGGTGATGCTTTCACCCCCTGCCCTCCACCCTCACCCCATTCCGGACAGCAGCACCTCACACGAGGGCTGTGGGGTCCCTCTGAAATCCCATTGCTGAGGGTCACATTAAGCTGAGAATAACTCAGGTTTCTCTCCTCTGATGCCTAAATATTGGACAGGGGAATTTTGGCTGGAATATTAAAGAATTTGTTCCTAAAAATGGCTTTCTGAGCCCCGTTTTGTGCAGATGGGTTCAGGAGGAGACCCCCAGGGATGCCTGGACTGGTGTGCCCCCCCCCCCCCGCTGACCATGAGCTTCTCTGTTGGGTCCTTCTGACTCAAAAACTCTTTTTTCCCCACCTCTGAAGATGCTGACACCCCAATTTATAAATGATAATTCTGCTAGTGAGGGTTGATGAGGTGTTTGGGGCAGCTGCCCTTCAGTCCAATCCCCATGAAGATCCCATGTGGCTTCAAGCTGGATCAGGTACTGAAGGAGTTAAAAATTCCTGCTGCTGGTGCACCCGAGCAGCGCCAGGTATCTCCCAGGGGATCCAAGTTTTGCTTTCTGAAATCTGGCAAATAGCAAAAATTTTGCTGTCTGCGAGCAGCAATCACAGCCCGAGGCGATGACGGCTGACAGGGAAGGGCTCCTGACATATTTACCGAACAATTTTCTTATCATGAAGTGCTCAAAAAGCCCAAACCTGGAGAACAATAGCAACAAAAACCCCACTGCAGGGTTTGTCAGCAGATGCAGCTTGGAGATAACAAATGATTATTGCTTTTTGTTTGACTCCTTGGCATTTAGGGGTTAATGGGAGCGAGGCCAGATGTGGTGAGATAGTGCCTGAATCAGAGTTTTAAAAACACTGGGATTGGAAGGGCTTTAACTTTTAACTTCTGTGAGGCTTTTAGAGGCTGGTGAGGAGGTGAGTTAGAAACAACTGAAGGAAAACATTTGGGTTGGGCAGGAAAAAATGACTTTGGAAGGGGCAGCCCTTCCTGAGACCCCAAAAATCATCTCAGCTCTCCCCCAGCTGGGCTTCCCCTTGTGCTGAGGCTGGATTGGTCCTGGAGTATTAGTAAATGGGAATAACTGTGAATAAATGTTTCTCTGAGGGTGTTGCGTCACGTTCATCCACTGGTCCCTCTGTCCTGGTTGTTGTGTGTCTTTGGAGAATGAAGCAAAACTGCATTTGTGAGAAACAGAGGGACCTTGACACGAAAAATCAGGAATAAAGTTGTAATGTTGGTCCTGATCCAGCTGCTGCCTTTGATTTCACTCTGATATGGAAAGGCACTGGTCTGAAACTGGTCCAGAGGGCATCCAGGATGCTCTGTGAACTCTGGCATGAGGAATTCTGAGCAATAAAACTTTGGAAGTGCGGCCTTCGAGGGCTATTGTGGAAGGAAGGGCATAAGAAACATGACACTGGGATTGTGATTCCTGGCAGGAATGCTTTGCAATGGGGAAATTTCAGTTTGGTTTGTGTTGCTTACATGCCTTTCTTCTCGCTGAAGGGCAAATGACAGTGTCAGCATTAAATGTGAGGAGCTGACATCTTCCCATGAAATATGCCTGGTGTCCCTAGAACAGAGCCGGGATTATTGCTGCTCCAGAAATCCGCCTTCCCTGGATTTTACTTTTGGTCTTACCCTGAAAGGGACCTGACTGAAGTGTTCCTGCTGGTAGAGGTTGGTTGTGGAGGGAATTGTGCTCTGGGCAGAGGTCTGAGAGCAGGAGGAGCCGTGGCTGAGCTGGGTGTCCCCGTGTCCCTTTTGGCCCCCGGGCTCTCGTGTCGGGATGTGTCAGCCTGATGGGCGCCTGGGATGGAACAAAACCCAGGGCAATTGCTTGGATGTTTGGGGTTTGTTTTTGGTTTTTTTTTTAAGGCCACTTCTCTGGGTTTGAAGATCTTGGACTTCTGTGGGGAAAATTTATGGTGTTTTAGAGATGGAAGAGATTGGCCATGTTCTCTGTGATGCCCTGTTGGTCTCGTGTCCCCAGCAGCTTCTGTTGTGGTGGCTTTTTGGTTGGTTGGTTCAGCTGGGCTTGATGTAGCCAGGGCTTCACCCCACAGAGTGATTTAGGGGGCTTTGTTGCCTGGGAGCCAGTGGGGATGTGTGTGGCAGCTGGAGCTGCAGGAGGATGAGGAGTCACTCGATTTATCTTTGCATCCCAGTGAATTGTGCCGCTCGTGTCGGAGATCAGGGATCGCTCCTTGGGCTGGGCTGAGGTTGGGCCCCCCTCGTGGGTTTTTCCACCAGGATCTGCCAGGGTTGGTGTTTGTGGGGAGGAGGAACCTGTCAGGCTGCTCGGGAGGTGCAGGTTGCTGCATCTGCAGATGTTTTGTTGGCCAGGAGACTTTAAGGGCCACCTTGCTTGGAAACGGTGGTCCACAGGAGTGGTGGAGTCTCCATCCCTGTCGCTGGATGTGGCACTTGGGAACATGGCCAGTGGTGGCCTTGGTAGTACCAGGGGAATGGTTGGACTCCAATCTCAGAGGGCTTTTCCAACCTCAGTGATTCCACGATTTTTCTCAGGCTTCCACTCAGTACTGACATGCTCAGATTGGAAGAACTCGGGTTATTTCATCCTTGTTTTCTTCTGTCCCTCTGAAATCTCCACAACAGAACCATTTGCACATGAATGAAGCAGAATTGTTGGCCAGCTCTTGTGCACACCTGTGCACTCCCATCACCCACCAGGAAATTGCTGCCCTGAAATGCTGCTCCTAAAATATGTACCGAGGAATGGTTCAGGAAAGCTAAAAATTATTCTTTTGAGACATCTCACGTGGTCAGTTGTGGATTAAGGCTGCACAAAAAGAGGTTGTTCAAGCAAATGAGCTGTTCTTAGAAGCAGTGGGGTGGGTGAAGATGGGACCACCCCCTTCCCATGGGCAGGAACAATTTCCACCATCCCAGGTTGCTCCAGCCTGGCCTTGGACCTTTGCAGAAATGGAACAACCACAGCTTCTTCCATAAAATGATGGAAAACACTGGGCTGGAGGGGCTCTGGTGAATATAGGATTATTTAATATATAGGATGATTTAATTTCTGTTTCAGTAGCTCTGTTTGCCATTGGGGTCTGGGGTCAGCTGGGGTGAGGGAGGAGGATGGAGGGGATGAGGCAGCGAGTCCCTGCTCCAGCAAGGCAGGATTTCCAGTAGGAGAATGCCCTTGGAAGAGTGTGTGTTTGTGCCCACAGCCATTAAGCTCCATAATCTTGGTGTCTGTATCGACTTACAAATGAAAGCTTGCAGTAATTTGGAGCAGCATTTGAATTGTGAGTGGTAGTGATGATGCTGAGCTTGTCTTTTAATGCTGAGTTTAGAGGCTTTGAGGTTTGGATTAAAAAAAACTTCAATGAAACCACAAAAAAGACATTGGAAGCATAGCTGAACAGGTGGAACAAATTTGTTAAATCTGTTATTGGGAAAACAGCAACTTGCTTTTAAGAAATAAATCAATCTGCAGCTCAGTGTTTCATAATGAGGAGTGGGATAGGAAAATCTAAAAATATCTCCAAATGAGAGCTAATGCTCCGAAGGAACAGATCCAAACTAGAATATAATATTGCCCATTGTGGTGACAATAAGGATTTTAAAGTTCATTGAGATCCTTGCTGGGATGCAGATGGGACTTGAAGAGCCAGCATATTTCCCTTGGCGGGTCCAGTTTTTATTTGCATAATAACTTATTATATGTATTGCCAGTAGCTCCCAGAGCCCCTGGTCAGGATTGGGAAACCACGATGAGTTCATCCCCCTCTGCCTGCTGAGACAATATATTCCCCAAGAACTGGGAGGGAGGCGTCTCTAGCAACTAAAGCAAGTGATTATGTGCTTGAGGAGGCAGGAAAAAACAGAGTTTTAACCCTGTGAACCTTTGTGTACCTCGGATCTTCCCACCAAGACCCATTTTGAGGGTCTTTGTCCTTCAGCTGCCTTTGTCCCTGTCCTTCCTCCTGTGGCATGAGCTTTAGCAGCTGATTTTAATGAAGTCAAGGAGCTTTTCCAGGTGGAAAGCTGGGTTTTCAGGAGATGGGGCACCTCTGCTCTGCTCTCTGTTGTCGTGGAACCACGGAATGGTTTGGGTCAAAAGGGGCCTTCATGATCATCTTGTTCCACCCCTTTTCTGCTCCTTTCCTTAATTTCCCCAGCCCTGCTCAGGCAGCAGAGCCAGCTCTGCTTCCATTTTTCTTGGAAAGCGTTTGCACAGCCTCATCCCTCTCTCAGCAGGTTCTTCCTGGTGTTTTTCCAGAGTTTCCCTCGCTCAGCAGAGCCTGGGTGTGATGGGTTCAGGGGAAGAGTCCAGGGACCCCTGAACTGGTGTCCCCCCACTCACTGACCATGAGCTTCCCTACTGGGTCCTTCTACCTCAAAACTCTTTTTTTTCCCCGTCTCTGAAGATGCTGACACCCCAATTTATAAATGATAATTCTGCTAGTGAGGGTTCATGGGGTGTTTGGGGCAGCTACCCTTCAGTCAGGTCCCCTGTGAAGATCCCAAGTGGCTTCAAGCTGGATCAGGTACTGAAGGAGTTGAGAATACCTCAAGTTTCTCTCCTCTGATGCTTAAATGTTGGGACAGAGGGATTTTGGTTGGAGTATTAAGGAATTTTTTCCTTAAAAAAGTCTTTCTGAGCCCCGTTTTGTGCAGATGAGTTCAGGAGGAGACCCCAGGGACCCCTGGACTGGTGTCCCCCCTACTCACTGACCATGAGCTTCTCTACTGGGTCCTTCTACCTCAAAACTCTATTCTTCCCCCATCTCTGAAGATGCTGACACCCCAATTTATAAATGATAATTCTGCTAGTGAGGGTCCATGGTGAGCACTGAGCCAGGCCAGGCTGGGGCACTGCCATCACCTTTCATGCTCCATTGTCCCTTTCTTTTGGGACTTGCTGAGGGCTCCTGGGTACAGGGAGCTTCTTCCAGTGCTGCTGTGGAGTAGCTGCTCCCAACTAACCAGATCCACATGGACAGCTGTTGCTCAGAGGGGAGTGGATAAGTGCATCCATAAAATTTAGGATTTGTGCCGGAGGGAGCGCAGCCGGTGCACGGCCATCACTCTCTGTGGGCCCTGGGACTTAAATCCAGGGAAACAAACCCCAAAACCTCTCCAACTTCCAGATTCCAGTTGGAATCAAGGGAAGAATGAGGGAAGAGTCAAGGTGTTGTAGAGTTGTGAATGAAAATGCTAGTTTTTCACAGCTGGGTGTTTCCTGTGCTCTGGGACTGGGATTGCTCAGGGTCAGGGGTCGTGTGTGATGGCACAGCTTTGTTTTGGGGCAGAGAGGGTTTACCTGAAACTGCTTGAGGCTGGATTTTAGGAAAAGGTTCTTTCCCAGAGGGTGTTTTGGCACTGCCCAGGCTCCCTAGGGAATGGGCACAAGTCCCAGAGCTCCAGGAGCATTTGGACAACACTGCCAGGCATGGGGTGGGGTTGTTGGGGTCTGTGCACCACCAGGAGCTGGCCTGATGATCCATGGGGGTCCCTTCCAGCTCAGGAGATTCCATGATGCTGATTTTGGTGATGGGCAGGTGGCACTGTGTCCTCCTGTGCCAGGCTGAGGTGCCCTCGGGGTGCCAAAGGCGGTGCTGCCTTTGCCATGGCCAGTGATGGCTTTTGGCCACATCAGCCAAACCACTGGGGCTGCCCTTTTCTTTTGGGAGCATTTCTGAGTTTGGGATGCTTTCCCATGGCTGGGATTCCCTAAGTGCATTGTAACATCACTTTCTGCCCCAAACCTCAGCTCAGACTTCAAGGACTTATTTGTCACCTCACAACTGTCGCCATCCCCAGCCTGGTCACAGTGCTGGGATCTGGATGGATCCATGGCTTTGGAAACTCCTCCTGGGGCTTTAGGGCCGAGAGGGGCTCGTGTGCTGCTGCTTTGGGAACGGATCCATGGCTTTGGAAACTCCTCCTGGGGCTTTAGGGCTGAGAGGGGCTTGTGTGCTGCTGCTTTGGGAATGGATCCATGGCTTTGGAAACTCCTCCTGGGGCTTTAGGGCCGAGAGGGGCTCATGTGCTGATGCTTTGGGAATGGATCCATGGATCCATGGCTTTGGAAACTCCTCCTGGGGCTTTAGGGCCGAGAGCGGCTCGTGTGCTGCTGGTTCGGGCAGCCCTGCTCTCCATCATCTGCTCCCGTGCTTTGGGAAAGCTGGGATGGGATACCCAGGATCCCCACTCTGACCACGATGGCCCCACTGGTCAGGAGCCCCCCAGAGTGGCCAGGAGGCTGGGATTTGGCACCCATGGGTGCTGCTGGAGGTGCCAAAGCTCTCGGGAGGTGCCAGGGACTCGCTCCGGCCACGCCGCCAGCGATTTTTCAAGGCTGAGGGGTTGGTGGAGCCTTTGTGTTGCTGCTTTGAAGCCCCGGCCTGAAAGTGTTGTAATGAGATTTTATGATGTATTCTGGCAAGGCCTGGTTATTTTGTGTGTGGATTTATTGTCTAATGAATTGAGTGATTTTGAAATGTTTTGTGCAACGCTTTTTTGGAAAGGACATTGTATTTTGTTTATGGGACGTGTGAGTTTTTATGAAACTTTATTTAGCTTTTAGCAAGAATAATCTTTATTCAACAAATAGTGCAAATAAATCTTTAATTGAACAAATATGTGCCAACTTTCAAACACAGTAACAAACAATGACATGAAACAAGGAAACTTTGGAACAATATACAATTTTAAACATAGTATTAAAAAAAAAAAAAAAAACAAAACCCAAAACCAAAAAAGAAAAAAAAAAAAAGGACCCAAAACGCCTAACAAAGCAAATTTTGGGCTGTGTAGAGGAGCATGGGTCTGTGGGACCTGCCAAGCTGGAGGAAGCAGAGCAGGGAATGTGGTGCCTGATGGCTTTGCAGGGGTGCCCAGGGATTGGGGTGCCCCCATGCCAGGATTTAGAGGGACTGGGAGCAGATGTGGAAACTTCCCTGGTGTGTCCCAGTCCTTCCTGAGCTGCCTTCCCAGTGGGGCATCCCCAGCCCCAAGAAGGGATGGGGGCACCCAGGGGTTGAGGATTTGCCTCTTCCAGGCTCTTGGAGGGCCCCCGGGGGCTCTGAGCTCTGTGTTGCTGCCATGTGCTGTGTGAGCTGCCTGGGAAATGGGATGAGCATTCCCTGCTCCTCTTCATTCCTGCCCAGGCTTGGCTGCTGCCACTTCAGTTAGAAATGGAGATTCCCATTCCAGCACTGCATGGAGCTGGAAATCCCTGAACACCTCTTAAATCCAGCATGAAAGGGTTTGAAAGGAGGGGAGGAAAACCCTCAGCATTTGTTTCACTTCACTGATGGGCAGAGTCACCTTTCTGTTTAATTCCTTATTAATCTGGTCCTACTGGGTTTCCTTCCTTGTTCCAAGTATGGAACATTCCTTTTATATCCCTGGAAGTGCCCAAGGCCAGGTTGGACGGGGCTTGGAGCACCCTGGTCTGATGGGAGGTGTCCCTGGCCAGGACAAGGGGTGTAACTGGATGGGCTTTAAGGTCCCTTCCAACCCAAACCATTCCAGGATTCTTTGCAAATAATTATCCTAAAGGGTGGAAGGAGTTTTGTACTGAAGATGCTCATACAGCTGCTGCTTTTCCCTAGAATTTCCTATATATGACAAAATTGCTTGGCAGGAGGAGACTAAGCTTTGCACTTCAGTGACTTCCCTACATCTCCAAACCCCAGGAGTATCGGGAATAGGGACCCTGATATTTCTTCTTTCTCTGGGAAGAGCATTTTCAGCCCTTCATTGCCCTTTCCAGCCCCTGGAATTTGAACAAAAGAGCTTTTCTTCTAAGAGTGAACCATGGAATTGGGTGTTAATGGAAACTAATTAATGCTGAATGGAAAATTCCTTCTCGGCTGTGTTTTGCCATTCTCTTTTATAGCTCCAACCTATCAGACCTCTCTCGGGCTGCCCGTACTTTTCCAGGAAGGATAAATGAGGCTTATGTTTCCAGAAGCATCTCACCCCTCAGTACACCCTTGGCTTGATCTGACCCAGCCTTCTCCAGACCTTTGAGCAGTCCTAGAAGGGGCCCAGTGTTGCTCTGTGCACCCACCTCACCTTAAAAAAACCCTTTTTTCCTTGAATTTAGCCTCATTTTCTGTTTCAGACAATCACAGGCTCATTCAGGTTGGAGAAGCCCTCTGGAATCATTGAGTCCAACCCTTCCCCAGTCAAGGCCACCATTAGACCACATCCCCAAGTGCCACATCCAGACAGCTTTTAAACCCTTCCAGGGATGGACAACTCTTTCCATGAGAGATTTTCCCTGATATCCAACCTGTACCTCCCCTGGCAGAGCTTGAGGCCATTCCCTCTCCTCCTGTCCCTGGAGCACAGCCTGACCCCCCTGGCTGTCCCCTCCTGGCAGGAGCTGTGCAGAGCCAGCAGGACCCCTGAGCCCCCTCAGCCCCTCCTGGAGCTCCAGACTCTTTCCCAGCTCTGTTCTCTCCTCTGGACACAGGAAAAGCCCTGAGGAGCAGCAGGAGGTGGTTGGGTTGGGCAGTTTCACCCCATTCATAAATGAGGAGCTCTTGGTGCTGGGGACCCTCCGTGGCCAAAGTGGCAGAGTTGGCTGAGCCAGCATTTTCCAGTTGGATCTCCTGAGCGTGGCCCTGAGCCACCACCTCCAGCCAGAGCTCTGCCCAAAGCTCTCTGAGCTCTTCTGGCCTTTCAAACAGAGCCAAAAGCCCAACTGTGGAGGGAAACACCTGCCTGTGCTTTGTTTTGAAATCCATATTAAATCAGGAGATCAAGGAGTCGCTGTCCATGCAGAGGGATGGAGGAAAGCCATTGATGTGCCAGATGTGTGGTTGGAACATCTGTGGTTGGAGGTGCTCTGCCCAGGATTTCTCTGCTGAGGAAAGCAGGGAGGTGGTGCCTGAAGGGGCTGCCAGTGGGGGTCTCCTCTCCATGGTAAATCCTTCTTTTTCCTTAGGTAGGACATGGCTCGGATCCATGGAACAGCCAGGGTGGTGTCAAGGGTAAACTTGTTGGATTTGTGATTGGTGTTTTTAACTGCTTCAGTTCCCAGTTAGTGAGGGGGGATAATTCAGAGCAAACTGAGCATCAAAGCTGCTTGTCCTTGCTGGGCTGGGCTCCAGACACCCAGTCTCCAGCAGAAAGTGGGATGGGGCCTTTGGTGGCTTTTGGTGGGATGGTAACGTTGGGAGCTGTCAGGATGGAGACGTTCCACATCCTCATCTCTGGATGAGCCCAGAGGAAAGGGACATTCCTCGGGCTGAGGCTGTGTCCCATGAGGATCAGGGGGACAATTGCATCTGGCATTGGGACTGCTGTCCTTCCAAAAGGCAGGAGGGAAGGGAGTGTTGGCAGGATCTTGGTGCTTGGCCAGTTTGTGATGGATCCCAGTTAAGGATGGTGAGGCCCAGAGCAGGACCAGGCTGTTCCCATTCCCTGTGAGGAAAAGCTTTGCCTTGCACTCGCTGTCTGTGCTTCCATTCCTTTCCAGACCTCCCCATCCCTCCCTGGTTGTGGCTGCAGCTGTCCCCTGCAGGGTGGGGGCTCAGAGCTGCCCCTTGGGTGGGAGGACGTTCCCACATCCCTGGGGCACGTGCAGGTGTCCCTGTGCCACAGCTGCCCAGCTTTTTTCCTCTGAGATAGACTGGGATCCCCTGAAGCCTTGGCTGCTGGAATTCCTGTCAGCAGGTCACCTGCTCCTGGTTTGGAGGGGTAAGTCCTCTCTTCTCCGTGCCAGCAGCCTATCAGGCTCACAAGTGTGCTGGTAGGAAACCTTCCTCTCTCCCAGGCTCTTGGATCACAAGATCCAACCAGATCCTCAAAATCCTGTGTATCCTGAGGCTGGCCTGCAGCTGGCAGGGAAAACTTCATCCCGTGTCCATGGAATCTCTCCCAGGTTTTGTAAAGACAGAACCATTTCTGATCTCTCCTGCCTCTCCTTGGGCCGTGTCAGGCTCCAACCTCCTTTGGGATGGTCAAAATGGAACCTTGTAGGAGACCAGAAAGGTGCTGAGCTTCTCCTGCAGGAACTGCAGGGAACGTGTCTGACACTTCAGCTGCTTTTCCCTGTGGATTTAAGGAAGGGGGTCAGGGCAGCAGGGCTTGGAGGATGTAAATGATTCAACCAAAGTAATTTATTTGCACCAAGCATGGCATTTAAGTGCTCATGGATAAGCAGGAATAATGTGTAGGATTTGTTGGTACCTGTTTAAAATAGCTCTGTTGGAGCCCCAGAGCAGACACAGAGGGTTTGGATTTCAGACCATCCTCTTGCTCCAGGATCTTCCTTTGGAAAGAATGCAATATTCCATGCCAGCAGCTCGTGCTGCCCCAAAGATCCTCCTGTTTTTAGGATGCAGATTTTGATCTCTACCTGGGAGTTGGAGCACACACTTGAACAGCATCTTAATGAGCTTATGGTTGAGAGCTATTTATTATCTGTTAGAACAGGCCTTTTATTCCACTGGCAGCCTAATTTGCATGGTTTGTTGTAATTAACACCATAAAATGTTTAAACAAAAGTACAGATAGAAATTAAATTTACAGGCATTGAATTCAATAGCATCAGAATAAACCTTTGATTTGTTTTTTTCCTTTGGCAAGAAAGTGATTCACTCAAATTAAATTTAGGAAAAGCTCTCAACTTGGAAGGGAGGGATTTAATGAAAAAAAGGCATCCCAAACTGCTGAAGCAGCTCGGGGGAAAGCTGGGATTTCACTTGGACAAGGCTGCTGAAGGGAAACTCGACTGTTTTGGGTGGGACAGGTGTCCCAAAATCCCACATCAGCCACTGCTGGCAGCACACGTGCAGGCAGGAGGGGGCCTTCACTGCCCATCTGTTCTGTTTTTCCATGTTCTGGCAACTATTTTGGAGATACTGAGGGGTTGGGATGGAGGCAGATTGATGGGAATGTTCCCTGGAATTGTTCAAGGATTAATTGGACAAGGTTTTGGAGCAACATGGGATAGTGGAAGATGGGGAAGGAGTGGAATGAGAAGAGCTTTAAGGTCCCTTCCAACCCAACCCATTCCAGGATTTCTCTGTCATAGTTTGGAAAATCAACTTGGGGCTGATTCCTGGGTGTTGGGGTTGGGAATTGTGCTGTGTCCCCAGCATTCCTGAGGGGCTGGAGGAATTTTCCAGGGGCTCCTGTGGCAGCACAGCTCCTCCTGCTGCGGAGCATACAAGGTGGCTCTGGAAAAGTCTTTTATGGCACTAAAAGAGTCATCACCACGTCCACCCCCAAATAATGTCATCAAACCCAGGCCACTTCTGCTCTGGTTTATGCAGCAGACATTATAAAAAATTACATTGTGAGCAAATGGTCTCTGGGTGAGGTTTAGATTCCCTTCTATTGTTTGGAATTTTGGGTTTAGTGTTATGGCTGGGGTTTGTACAGTCACAATTAATTTGTAGCGTCTGGGACCAGGGTTTGGAGTGGTGCAGGAGTTGGGATTGAGCTGCTGGAGGCATTAGTGGGGGGGAGCACTGGGCTTCCCTGGGGTTGGGACTGACAGCCTGTGGGTTCACAGGAGCTGATCCAGCAGGAATTCTGGCAGTCAGAAAACAAAAGGGGAAATTGAGGAGTTTAGCCCATCTGTGCCTCTCCCTGGATCTTGGAGGTGCCCAGGTGGGGTTTGGAGGGGCATCCACAGGTTCATGCTCTGCCTGCCAAGGGGTTTATCCAAAATTTCCTCAGTGAGACATCACTGTAGAGGATATTCCCCAACAGGTTGGGTTTTGAAGGCTTAAAAAGGTCAGAAAAGGTCTTTTTTTAAAAAAAGTCCGTCCCAAAGTTTGTAGCATGACAGCTGGGGTAATGATGGAGCAGATTGAAAGTTTCAGGTCTTTGCCAGCTCCTGTGCATTTTGATAAACTTACAGTGGCTTTCCCTCCTTGATTTCCTCCTGAAATCCCTCCTGGATCAGGGTGAAAACCACCACCAAGGACCTGCATCTGTAGAGGACGTGGAAAAACAGAGACAAGTGAACTAAAAGCAACTTTTAAAAAGCAATAAAGCTGGCATGCACCGACACCTCAAGGAGCAGTGCTGAAAATCACATTTTCTTGGCCAGGTCATGCACAAACAAAGATTAATTAATTAATTTCTGTTGCTGCAGCAGGGAGTTCTCCATGAGGGTTTATTCTCTCTTTTTAAGCATTTTTATTTTTACCTCTGGGTCCTATTGCTCCACTGGTTGCTTCTCACTCTTTCCCAACTAAACCTCTAAAAGCACAAGGATCCATGAGCTTTGTGTCTTGTTTAGGTCTGTTTTTATTCTCTGTACAATTATGTGATTGGTTTGCCAGGAGAAATCCAGCCCTTCACCTGCTGGGTGCTGCAGGTTCTCAGCTTTGGCTCTGCAGAAAACAAGAATTAATTTAGAAAACAAGAATTAATGAGTTGTTTGACTGTGGGATAAACTGGGGAAAAAGGAGCACCTTGCTCTGCTAGCACCTGCTAAGAGCACACTTTGCTGGTTTAGGAGGGATTTGTCATGCCCAAACTGGAGATTCTGGAGCAGGAATAAAGTTTTTTTCCCTCTTTTCTCAGTAGTGTAAAGGGCCAGGTAGGGCCCTCTGCTGGGGTTTGCAGTGTTAATCAGTGATTAACAGAAGGAAAGTTGTAAAATTAGGGAAGACACAGAATTTAATGTCTGCAGTTTGATAATTGTGTGGTTTAGGGTTTTTTTTTTTTTCACTTCAAATTAAAGGGTTTTGGCAACATGATAAGCTGCTGTTACACATCAGAGGCACAGGACTTGAATTTGAAGTTTATTTTTTCTAGCAGTGTTTTTTAAGAACAGATTCTCCTTGTCTTTACTGTCAGTTCCTCTGGGTGCTCTTTTTTTTTTTTTTGAAATGACACGCTGGGAATAATGCTGTTGGAATTTTTAGGGGGTTGAAGTGAGGTTTTTTGGCTCAGGCAATGGAGACTGAATTTTTGGCTCGCTATCCCTGGTCAGGTGATGTGGCCTGTCACAAAGGTGACCCCAAATGGGTCCCTTTCACCCCAAACCATCCTGTGAGTGTGGGATTCTGTGTCTCCACATCAGAGCCTGGGGGAGCAGCTCAGCCTGGGAGCGTGTCTGGGCAGGGACAGGAGGGAAACGGGGAGCAGAGCTGCTATTAAAGGGATTATTCCCAACATTATTCATCAGCCAGGCTTGAGTGATGGCCTCAGATCTGGTTGTGTTTGTGTTGGGGGGTTGTGTGTGTTGCTGATGGGAAAGTGGAGCCTTGCACTGGGGGGAACTGGTTTTATACTGGTTTTGTAGCAATTTTGGGGAAGTGTGAGTAAAGAGGCTGCTGTTTATATTTACATTTATATTTATATATTATGTATAGACATTGGGTTTTTGAGGTGGGGGCAATGTCCATCCTTAACCCATGGGCATCTCCATGGTCACAGAGCCACAGAAGCTGTGGCTGCCCCATCCCTGGCAGTGTCCAAGGCCAGGCTGGATGGGGCTTGGAGCAACCTGGGACAGTGGAAGGTGTCCCTGTCTGTGGCAGGGGGTGGGAATGGATGAAATTTAATTTAAAATCCCAAACCAGTCTGGTATTCTGGGATTCTTCACAGCCCTTCTGGGGACTTGTTTGTGACCCAGGTTGTGCCAGCACATTTTCCTTTACCCCGGGTCAGTTTTCCTGGTCTGGTTGTGACAGGAAGAGCTGACTGCCCTGGCAGTTGGTGGAAAGACTCCAGTGCCACGTGAGACATGTCTCAAAATCTGCTTGTCAGTGAGGAACTGCTACTAAAAGATACGAGCTGGCTTTGGTGTCAAGAGGAGATGCTGGGACATGGATGGAGCTTTAGCTGCAGCAGAGCTGAGGGTTCAGGAAAGGTGCTGGAGTTGCTAAACAAGAAAAAAGGTGGAGGAGCAGCTTCCATTGCTGCCTGCTCACTCATTCCATGCCCGGAGTGTTCTGCTTTGCAGTAAGTGCTGCTTTATCACTTCACAACATCACACAGAATCACTGAGCTTGGAAAAGCTCTCCAAGATCACCGAGTCCAACCTGGGAGCACCTTGTCCCCAGCCCAGAGCATTTGGCGTTCCTTGGACACCCCAGGGATGGGCACTCCAGACCTCCCTGGGCAGCCCCTGCCAAGGCCTGGCCACCCTTTCCATGCAGCAATTCCTGCTGCTGTCCAAGCTGCAGCTCCTCTGGCACAGCTTGGGGCTGTTCTTGGAGTGAAGGCCACTTCTCTTCTCCTCGTGCCTCTCGCAGAGCGCAGGGTAGCGTCGAGCAGCCGCTGTTTGTTGTGGCTGTTGCTGCCTTTCCCTGCTTTTTCTGCCTCCTGCCTGGCTAAGGAATTATCCTGATGAATGCACGGAACAGGCCCAGCTCCTGGCTGGAGGGATGAGAGCAGCTAATCCACAGGAACACAGCCCAGCCTTTTGTTGCTTCCCGTCGTGTGGAGCTGTGCAGGACAGGATTTGTCAACGCTCGGGGCCTGACAAAGAGCCCCTGACGGCTGTGGGTGAGGCCAGAAAGCAGGGCCGGAGGGGAAGGTGTTGGGGCTTGCTGCTGGAGCTGTGTCTGCACACAGACAGCTGCTTCAGACAGCCCTGCTCTCCTCTGGGAATGCAGACCTGACAGTTCTTTTGGCATCCCACAAGGAGGCAGGTTCGGGAGGCGCAGGCGGCTCCACGTGCTCGCACCATGGGGAGTTTTTTTTTAGCAGTGAGGTGAATTTTTGGGGGGTTACACCTTGTACTTCTGGGGTTTCATCCCTTTCAGATGTTCTTTCTCCTTTTCTCTTTTTTTCCTTGGACTCTAAAAGTTGAAAGAGGTCTGGGGTGGCTTCTCCTTTTGAAAGGTGACCTTGCTGCATAAAGTTGTCTGACTCCGTGCTGTCCGTGCTGGGTGATATATGGGAGCATCTGGGAATGAAGGGAGGCTGCTCATCAATTCCCTGAATTTCTCCAGGATCACACATGTACCTCAGGATCCCTTTCCAGCACTGGGGAAACGTTCCCCCTTTAATCCCAGCCCTGTGTGAGGAGCTGCCATGTGTAGGCAGAGCAAAGAGAAGAGGGGAATGGGCTTTTTTTTGGGAATTTGGCATGTTCCAATAGTGCCAAGTGTGTCTCAATTAGTCCAGTGTGTGCATCTGTTATTTGACTGTGGTCCAAAGCAATACATTCTTGCCTCCCTGGCCATGCTTTAATTAATTAAATTTAAAAATTCAGCCACAAGCTGTAGGTGAAGGTGCTTCCGGGGATGTGGGAGCTGCTACCATCGTTAAATGCTGGTGTCATTCCCAAATAATCCACTTTATAAGGCTGTTTTATTGGGAGTTTCTGTGCTTTGCTACTTCCAGAAGATCTCTCACTAAAGGCTGGTTCCTGCTCTGCTCATTCACTTCCCAACTCCACCCTGCACCTCTCCAGGCTAATAATAAAAATCAAATAGTTTTCTCTGCTGGAAAAAAAAAGGAGAGTCAGAACTGAGGCTGATGGGATCCAGACCAAGCATTTCCCTCTCCTTTGGGTGCTGGATGTCCGAGTTCTCTGGGAATTAAAACCACCAGATGCATTTCTGTCCTTGGGCACCCTGAGCTCCCGGCAGCAGCATTCCCAGTATCTTTCTCTCCACTCGGGTTCCTCAGGCATTTGGTTTTTCCTGTTGCAACATTACAAATTTCTGCTGCCCTGGATTTTATTTTGTGAGCTTTTCAGGCTTAGCAGGTAATGGTTATAAATGGAAATTTGACTGCAGCACGTGGTTTCTGGCTGCAGTAAATTCATTCCCTGCGGGCTTGGGGACGGATCCCATGTGTTTTCTCCAGTGCAAATGGTTGTTTCAAACATCCATCTGCTTTATCTGCTGTTGTGTTTACAGTTCCCCTTTGTAGTTCCCAGCAGCATCTCCTCTCTCTCCTCTGCTTTTGTTTATTTAAGGTTATGGTAAAATATCCCTCTCGTTTGGAGCAGTTGTGTGGGAGCCTTTCCCAGCTTGGCTGATCCCAGGGGTCAGGGAATAAAATATGAACCTGATCACCCCAGGGGAATCCCACAGTGGTGGTTCCAGCTGGTCCCTGGTGTTGTTGCTCCTCAGGAATGGGATTTTAGTCAGATCCTGCCCTTGACCTTCTGGTGCTCTGCAGGCAGCGTGGCTGGTCATTATTAAAAAATAAAGGTTTTAATCCACTCAGTCTGTAGCAAAGCTGACCAGTGGACTCATCTTTGTTTGGGTATTGAATTGTGTGATGTCCCTGGTTGTTTGTCTGTCCAGGATGATTTAGGAAACCAGTTTCAACTTTAGGGGAAAAAAAAAAAAAAAAAAAAGAGAACCAAAATAATACAACAAACAAACCTAAACCAAGCTGTCTGTAAAATCCTAGGAGGATATATTTGATACTTTTTCCTGGCAAAAGTTAAACATTTTCCATCCTTCTTCAGTTTCAAGCCTTCAGAAGGTTTGTGGGACCATCTCCAGCACGTGGTGATGCCTCTCCATGTCCAGGCAGGAGCCACAGGGAGCACCCTGGGGCTCCACAGCCTTTGGAGTTTCCCTCAGGTTTTGTGTCCCCATCACGGGCAAAATATGACCCAGGATGACATTTGGAGAGGTTGCAAAATTCTCTCTGTAAACAGTATTTTATTTTTTTTTTATGCTGAGCCCCAAGCGATGTCACTGCTTGTCTCGCACGGAGAAGTAGGAAAATAGTCCCTGGCTGCAGGAGGGGGTTGTTTTCCTAATTTTCCTTCACTACAGCAGCATTTCCTGTTACTGGTGAGTGTGTGAAGTGCCTGCGTGAGACTCCCCCAGCTCATGTGTCACCCCCAGTTATGTGTTGGAGTTTTGTGGGGCACTGGAGAACGACTTTGGAGTGTGCCCTGGAATGCCAGGCCAAGGAATGGCTTCCCACTGCCAGGGGGCAGGGCTAGATGGGTTATTGGGAAGGAATTTCTGGCTGTGAGGGTGGGCAGGCCCTGGCACAGGGTGCCCAGAGAAGCTGTGGCTGCCCCTGGATCCTTGGAAGTGTCCAAGGCCAGGTTGGATGGGGCTTGGAGCACCCTGGGCCAGTGTCCCCATGGCAAGGGGTAGAACACAATGGGCTTTAAGGTCCCTCCAACCCAAACCAATCTGGGATCCTATGGTTTGAATTCCCCACCCTCTTATGCTGGAATTGTCTCTTTTTCCAGGGTCAAAAGCTGCTGGCCAGCTCCAAGCCAGTTGAACCTCATTTTAGTCACTGGACGTGGACAGAAATGTCCACAAAATTCTTTTTCTGGTTCCTTTTTTTTTTAACCTTACAGTTTTTTCAACCTTCTGTCTTGTTTTCAACCTCCCAGCACCTCAGTTTTACCTCATACAATGGAGAAGCAGCTGCTGCAGAGGCATGAGCAGCATCCAGGAGCCAAACTATTAAATCCTTTACAACTCTCCTTACTTAAACTCCTCTCAACAAATAACTCAGACAGCACAAAACCTTTTTCCTTCAGCCTCACAAAGTCAGAAGATGTCATAGGGGATGTTGAGCTAGTGCTGCTCCCTCCCAAGAGCTGCCCCAGCCCGACACGAGGCAGCTGTGCAGCAGCTGGCCTGGCTGCCTGGCTGGAAACATCTGGATGGGCTGCGGCGCATGGCGGGAGCCGCTGAGCCGATGCTGCTGTGCAGCCTCGGGCTCTGCACTTCAAAGCCCGGCTCAGAAAGGCTTGGCTTGCACAAACTCACACCTCTGCCTCTGCTCTGGGGCTGCAGTGGCTCCCACCCGCAGCCAGACACGCGGGAATGCCGTGATTGAGGTTGGTTTGCCGGGAGGATGACGGAATTCCCACGTGCAGCTTCGAGATCCACTTGCTCGCGCGGGTGCCGGCTGCTGGCGCTCGCTGGCCGGGCCGTGGGGATGGCTTGTTTGGATGGAAAGCGGAGCCGTTGCCATGTGGAGAGGGAGTGGGGAATGTTGTTCTGATTAGAGACTGTCTGGTGCTTGCAGCAGCAAGTGGAGCTGGGTTTAGCAGCCCCAAAGCCCGGCCTAGAGGTGGCCGGGATGTGCGCAGTGCCGGGACCAGCTGCGGGATAGCGGTGTGTGGGGAGCTTGCATTCCTGAACTCCTCCCAGCTCCTTTTCCTGGAGTTTCTGCAGCACATTGTGGTGCTCCTATCCAGCTCATCCCTCGTGGCTCAGGGCTGTGCTGTTCCAGGCGGTGGTGGGGCAGGGCCAGCCTGGTGCTCACAGGTAATCCCATGGCACCGCTCCAGGAGCCATCAGGGATCCTGTGGGCTTCCTCTGAGCTGACTCCCTCAGCTGCCCAGAGGACATTCCAAGGGTCAGGAGATGGCACAGCTGGCAGGTGGGTCAGGCTGCCACAGGTTTGCTTCTGGAAGGATCTGTCCCAGATGTGCTGGGGTGTTGTTTTCCCCTCATGTTGGTGGTTTCAGTGGCTGTGGGAGCTGCTCCAGGTGTCCTCACTGCCAGAGGAGACGATCCCTGCTGCTGAGCTCACACAGGAGGGGAAGCCAGGCCAGGAGGGGACTAAACAGCAGCAGAATTTGGGGTTTTTTTACAATGAGGTGTCTACCACCACTGGCACAGGGTGCCTGGAGAGGAAGTGGATACCCTAACCCCAGAAATATTCAAGGCCCATTTGGATAAGGCTTGGAACAACCTGGACTAATGGAAGGTGTCCCTGCCCATGTCAGAGGGGTGGGCCAAATGGTTGTGGAAGATCCCTTCCAGCCCAAACCATTCCCTGTTTCTATAATCCAAATTTTGGGAAGCAGGATGTTTATCTGGAGGCAGCTTCTGCAGTACCACATGCTGAGAAGCCTCTCGGTTCTCCCTGGACCCAGGGCTTGAGAGGGGACATTCCCTCTTCTCCCCATTCCCATGCTGTGTCCCACTGGCTTCCAGGGAGTCCCTGTAGGATCTGGAGTTTTGCAATTCCTGCATGAAGGAGCATCTCTGGCCCTGCACCCAGCCCTGCCTTGCGGGGACTTGTTCCCGTGGCTGTGCCCGGAACGGAGCCTCGCAGAGCTCTTAATCCTGCCTGCATGAGGTCATTGGCTCCTTGACGTTAATTGCAGGGGATCTGATTAATTAGGCAACAGAGCATAATTTATTTGAGCAGATTATTGTATAGAATCAACCAGGCAGTCAGTGTCTCCCACCACAATTCCATGCATCCCTGCAGGTGTGGGAATCACCATGAAAACCTTCACCCTCGAAGTGGATGGCTGGGTAATAATTGGATTATTTCCCAGTTGCTGCAGTCGACTGTTTATCTGCACTACTTCATGGATGCATTATTTTGTGGGTGTTACATTTTCAGCAGACTTGTTTTCGTTTTAATTCTATTCAATTTGGACTACTTGATTCCCTCCTCCTGTTTCCTTCCCTTCCATACTTCTTCTTCCAATAAAACGTCATAAAAATTAATCCCCGCCGAAGGCCAAATTTAACATTCAGATTGAGAAAAGAGGATTTTAAACCCCTTGTGCTGGAAAGGGAGAAAATGCACTCAGACAGGAAGTCTTGGGTTTGTTATGGAGAAAGGAAAAATGTTTTTAAAACTTTATCATAGAATTATGAAATCCCAGGATGCTTTGGCCTGGAAGGGACCTCAAAGCTCACCTCATTCCATCCCTTTTCCATGGGCAGGGACACCTTCCCCTAGACCAGGATGTTCCAAGCCCCATCCAACCTGGCCTTGGACACTTCCTTAAACAGCTCAACTTTCTGAACAGCAGAAAGATTTAAAAATTATGAAGATTTTTGAAGATTTCCCCCCCCAAAAAAAAATAAAACAAAACAAAACAAAACAGTAGGAGGGGTTATCTGTGAAGTTCATCAGCTCCAGTGACTGAAAGATGTTCTCCTGGAACTTTCTGCCATTTGGATCCATCTCCATGAGTGAATCCAAACCAATTCTTTGCTGCAGCTGGTCCCACTCCAGGCAGCAACGGGGTTATGTAGAATGGAGATAAAAAGCCAAATACCAGAGAACTGAAAAATGACATAAATTTGGATCCTGCAGCCACATTCCCAATGGAAAGCTCCAGAGCAGGATCTGGTTGGTCCTACAGGAAGATGTGGCTCGGTCACCTGGAGTGTTTGCTTTGGAGATGGGCTCAAAAGGGGCACTGTTCATTCAATTAGCTGTTCTTCCTGGATGTTGGGATTTCAGTGCTCCTGTCTCTTGAGAAACCTCTGGAATTGGTGGGAGTTGAAGGAGCTGGGTGGCAGAGGAGCACCTTCAGTGACCCAGAGCACCCTCTGGGAATGGTCCCTGTGGTTTATGGTCCATGTAGCGTTGGCTGTGGAAGCAGTCGAGGTCCTCGTTCCTGCCATGACTAGCAGGACCTTCTAGGTACTCCTAAAACTGATTCCAAACCTGCCAAAGGAGTTTTTCTCCTAAGGAAGAGCCCCCAAGGGTGGTTTCAGGCTGGAGAGAGACTAATTCTTCATTTTGCAGGGAACAGAGGTGCTCCAGGGAAAGCAGCAGGGCCCTGAAGCTCTTTGCTGGAGCAGCTCCTGATTCGGGGAATATTTTTAAGAGGGATTCTGGCTCAAAGGGGATTGTGCTGTGGACTTCTTGTTGTCCTCGATGTGCTGGAGCAGCTCCAGGTGAAGCAATGGTGCAGCTGGAGAAAGGAAGAGAAACTATAGCTGATGTGGAATTGCTGAGGGTTTGATTCCCCCAAATCAAGTGTGTGCTATGTTTTATAAAATGCATTAATAGTTTAGGACTATAACTGCTCAAATAAGGAAGGAATTGCTGTTGGAATGCAGGAGAAGAACCCATGACCTCCATCTGGAGGGAGGCGTAGCCCAGCTGGCTGAAAATGGGCCTGAAAAGGGCTACAAAAGCTAATTAAAATGTGAAAAACTGAGAATTCCTGCTAATAGACAGCAGATCCCTGCCTGGCGCTGCTTCACAGCTAAATTTGATTTCCTTGGGAGGCAAAAGGAACTGATTTAAGCTCCTTACCTTGCTGACATTGATCCCTCTCAACATTTAACCAGCCTGTTCCCAGCGAGGAACTTCCCATGGCTCTGCTGTGCTGGACCCGGTGCTTGCAGCAGGAATCTCGTACTCCTGCTACCAGTAAAAAATTCACTGCAGGTGTCTTCATGTGCAGCATTTAACTCAGCTCTGACCTTGTTCTCCTCACATCTGGGTTGTGTTTGAGCTTTCCCTTCAGTGCCAGCAGGTGTAAGGAATGGGAAGCCTCAGCTTGGCTCAGCTGAAGCCATGTCCTCCTCCATAAAGTTGTCCTCTCATCAAAATCCTCGTGGGAGCCACCAGCTCCCCTCCAGCAGCAGGCAGCTCCAGGGAAAGGGGTCTCAGACAAGTGTGTGGACAAACAGCCTTGTTAAACAAACTGTGTTCTTCCAGGCTTGAGGTGGTGCTGGTTTGGGGTCAAATTTAGAGACTGAGGTGCTCCTACAGTCAGGGAAAGTTGTGGGGTGTGTGGAATCCAGGGATTTGGACTGTGGACCTGGTTCTGTTTTGTGCTGAGACCAATTTTCTATGGAGGTTTAGGACAGAAGGTGTTTCTGAGGGTTCCATGTGTTATTCTTGCTGTGCTGAAGGAGTTCTGGAACCTTCCTTTTCCAAAGTTACACTCCACTCCTCCCATGAGGAGTAAATCCACCTGCCTACTGCCTCTGCCACGTCCTCACCTGCCAGGTTTACCTGCGTTTGCTCCACGTTCCCTGAGCTGATTGAAAGTAAAAATCAAGTGGTGTGTTCAGTTGGGTCAGGGGTGGAAATGACAGTATTTGGGATGTTTCTTATTGAACTGAGCTGAGTTTGAGCTGGAGAAGGTTTGGATTAAAGGAAAGGAGGAAATTCCTGTTTGGACTTGGAGTTGCAGATGTGGTCGCTGCTGTCATAGGTCTGCTTAAAGCCCAGTCCCACATGTCAAGGAAGAAGGGAGAGGAAGGTTTTGGGAAGGGTTTGGTTCTGAAGGGAAGTTTGTGAGGCATGTTAATTGTTCTGATGGCATTTCATTCCCTCTGTCCTCACTTTGTCTTCACTGAGAACTGGGAGCTGAATTTAGGGTTCTGTCCTGCAAAACACAGTGGCTTTCCTGGGTATTGAAGGTAAAATACCTACAAAAGCTTGGGAAAACCTGCTCCCTCCTCTTCCACTGGTCCCCAGTCAGTGCCTCTTACTGGAGTGCGTGGGAGACCCAGAGTGTCATTCCCTGGCCTTCTCCAAGCTGGGATTGCACAGTCCTTGGGAGGAGCTTTAGACCCAAGGACAGGGGTGCTCAGCACATTGGCAGCATCTCAGATCCTGTTCCCAGTTCACTGGTGGCACGTTCAGGGTGTAGGTGTGCTGAGATTGGGTTTTTTTTGTGCTGTGCCCCCATGGCAGTCCATGGCCCATCTCCAGTCCAAGGTCATTTCTGTTTTCTGGTGGTCAGCCTTGACTCCTTGGCTGTCACATTTGTGAAACTCCTCATGAGTGTTGGGAGGGAGGTGGCTCTGCTGTTAAAACTCCTGCCTGGAGCAGAGCTCAGTCCTGCCTGGATAAGCTCCTTAGCATCGCTGGTGTTTCGGGATTATAGAGCAGCTTTGGGTGGAAAATGGTTCTGAAGTTCCCTGTCATGTCTGAAAACCTCGGTGAGGATCCTTGAGTGCAGCTTGGAATGAGGATTTGGGATTTTGTATCAACTCCAGGGTGAAGGATTGTGCCTCTGGGATCTTGGGCTTTGGGATGAACAGCTGGAAATAGCAGGAATGGGGCTGGTGTTGGGAGGGAAGGATGACACAGATGAAGCAACTGGGACCAGAGGAGTTCTGGGCATCTTGAAGGTGAGGACCAAACTGGAGCTTCACCCAGGAAAAGCTGAGGGAAGGGCTTTGTTATGGTGTGGAACCTGCTGCAGAGCCCTGGCTAGGATTCCCACAGCCAGCTGGGGGTACAGGCTTGGGGGGGAAGGTGGGTGGTGGAGGTTTTACCATCTCTGCTCTCTCCATCTCTGCTCCTCCTCCTCGTGGTGTTGATCACATCCCACGAGTTTTGCAGGCAGGGCTGTGGCTTGTCCTGCAGACAAGACACGGTGTCAAAGTTCTGTCACGTTGAAATGGGAATTGTTCCCTCGTTTGCTCCTTGCCTTTTTATGAGGAGCAAAAAAAAGATGACAAAACAATTCTTAAAATATGTTGAATGGGGTTTCTTTTCAATAAAGCAGAGCTACTCCCTGAGCTTCTTTCTGGGCTGGTGGAATATAAATTATCTACTTGATCATTTTTTTTTTGCACCACGTGTGACCAGAGGCGAAGTTCTGGAGGACAATGGGGCTGATATTCAAGTAGCTGCTCCTCTGAACCACAGGCTGAACTCGAGAGCACCAGAAAAACAACAATATTGCTTGCAGAGAATGCTGCTGCAGAGCCTGGGCTGGTTCCTAGGCTCCTCACACTGCTGATCTCCCAAGCTGCAAAGGAAGAGGGAATTTGACTTTAACAATCTTGTTAGACACTCGTGCAAGGGAGTGAGTTCATGCTTTTTTTCTCACATGCTTTAAGACATTGAGCTCTGGGTTTCTGGATGAGATCTTTGGCTGGGCTTGATTTGTCAGGAGGAATTGGGAACTGTTGGAGGCAGAAAAATCTTTGGGGTTTTTTCACTTTTCAACCAAAAGGCCTTGTACACCTAAAGGTTTGGGTGTTTTTCCCTTCTGCAGGAAGAAGACACTCATTCTTCTTACCACCTTACCTAAGGAAAAATCCACTCTGTGTGTAATTGCCTGGGTTGGGTTATATTTTTCCACTTTTCTTCCTTTGAAGGTGTTTGACCATTGGAAATGCATTCCCTTGGTGCCCAGTGGCTCTTCTAGAGACTTCTGACAGGGGCCTGGAATGGAAAGACAAATAATATTTTACTTTATAAAAAATGACAATACCTTTCCTTATCCTTAATTGCATGGAGTTTGGAATGTCCATCCTGCAAATGAGTTGGAGAGGCTCTGTTATTTTGGGAGTTTCCACTGTGCTCCTTTAACATCCATCCTCCACAGCTTTATCCAATGTTCCCAGGCAGGTTCTGCAGGGAAAACCGGCTCTGTGTGCCTTTGTTTTGCTTTATTTTGCCCAGAGAAACCGAGAGAGATCCGATTCCCTCTGGCGAGCAGTGCCTGTGCTATTGTTTCCCAGGTTATTTTGAGGAATGCCTTCCCCTGGGATTTTTCCTGTGTTGACTTTTTGACCTTTTTGCATCCTATAGTGATTCTCTTGATTAAACCCACGGCATTTCTAAAATTAAAGGTGATTTGAGGGCTTTAGGTTGGAGGAGAGGGGAAATGGGGATTGTTCTGACTGTGCAGGGAAAATACCTGCTCCCAAAAAAGAAGCCGTGTGTGCTTGGCTCCTGAGTAATTCTCTGGCTCTAAAAGCACACAGGCTGAGAGAATCAGCTCTCTGTGACTTTGAGGATGAGGAGTTTCAGTGAAATCATGGACTGGGTAAGAATTCCTTCTAGAATTCCCCAGAAGGTGGCACAGCTGGGGAGCCCAGGGTTGGTGCAGAGGAAGGAGGGAGTATTAAAGATGATTTTGTTCTTTTATTCCGCCCCTTGCCACGGGCAGGGACACCTCCCACCATCCCATGTTGCCCCAAGCCCCATCCAGCCTGGCCTTGGACACTTCCAGGGATCCAGGGGCAGCCATGGCCTCGCAGGGAGGAATTTCTTCCCGGTTTTTTACTGATATCTCGGGGGTGTTGAATGGAAAAAGCATCCGGGTGGTGCCGGCCACTGTTCCAGACAGACACAGACAGACCCTTCATCCCCCGACCTCGGGCAGCTGCAGCCCTGGAACAACGGAGCCCTTGAGTGCCCAGAGAGGCACTGGGGAGCTGGGCTGGCTGCAAGAGGCTTGGGCCCCTTTCCCTGCCCCTGACCTTCTCAGGGATCTCAGCATTCTCTCCATCCCGGGCCGGACCCCTGACCCCCCAGTGCCAGTCGCTGGAGGGTCAGTGCCATTCTTTGCATAATTCAAAGTGCTGTGGAAGGTGATTCCCCAGGGACAGGCCCCTCTCCCTGCTCTCAGGGGTTCTGTCCATTCCCAGGGTGAGTGTGGGGTGCTGGTCCTGCTCCTGCCAAACACGGTTTTGTGGGAGTTGTCCCAGAGCAGCAGCTGCTGTGTTCACAGTTAGCATCACAAGCTGCTTTTCTGTGTTTCTTTCCTAAGTGAGAGATGTGATTCAGTCGTTCGCCCTCACTATCCTTTCTCTTTCTGACTAGAAATACAGAGTTTAATGGACAGATTACTTTTAGCCAAAGTTTAGTGGCTTTCTGAGTGGTCAGAGACAGGTGACATCAGATTAAAACCTGGAGCAGAGCAGTGGAGCTGGGGTTGTCCAGCCTGGAGGAACAGCCTCTGTTTCACCCTGATCTGTAAAACTCCAGGCAATGACAGCATTCCAAAGCCACGCTGAGGATTTCATTGACACTTTAACCCGAATTACAATGCAATTTGTGTCTTCAATTAGTGCTGCTGTGTCTCAACATGAGTTAAATAAGGGGTTTAAAGAGAAATTCGCTTGTTCTCAGCCCTGGTGTGTCAGGAAAGGTGCTGGTGGTGCCTGCAGGAGCATCCTGCACTGGTGTTCCACACCTGGGGCAGTGCAGTGGCATGTGGGAGCTTTGGGAAATTTTGTTGCAAATGAGAGCCTTCCAACCCTGTAACTGAGGCACATAAGTTTTACTCATCATTGCTTTTTAAAAGCCCACTGGTGAGGCTTTGGGAAGCTGATCCCACATCATTTTGGGGTCCTTTCAACCACATCACTGCAATGACAAACACCCAGGAATTTTGCAGACCTGCCTGGACAGGGACAGAAGGAAACAGCAACACTTTGGGAATTTGAGAAACCCTTTGGGGCTTCTTTTTTGGAAACTAAAGGATTTCCAAACATTTCCATTCATGGGGCTGCACCCGAACTTGTCGGAGTGTAGCAAAATGCAGATGTAAAATCTGAGTGAAGGACTGGGATGCTGAGGTTGGGAGGGGAGCTGTGCTTGGGAAATACCTTGGGAATGCGAGGGAGAGGGGAGGTGAGAGCCCTGGGGCTTGTGAAAAGCCAGGGCCTTTTGCGATTATTGCTCCTGATAGAGACTTTTATGGGCTGGAGCTTAACAAGCCCGGCAATTCAGGGGAGGTGTTTGTTCTCCTCTGCTCTTTCAAAGATGCTTTTGATGCCCCAGGTTTTGTTCTCAGAACAATGATGAGCTCGATAACCTTTGGGGCTGCTTTTTGAAGCCTCCTGGTTCTTGTCTTGGGCTGTGTTTTTATTTTGTTGTGTATTGACATCTTAAACAACCACGGTTGGGTTTCTTCAGCAAGAAAACCTCCTGGTCGAAGCAGCCCTGGCTGTTGGGTGCAGTAACACACAGAAGGTGTTTGGGCCCTAATTGATCTTTGACTTCCCTTTTTTATGAAGTGGAAATAACAGGAAAATGCCGCTGGTGATGGTGTGGGTGAGCTGCCACGCCCGAGGGTAGCTGGGATTCTGGTTTCTAACCCTGAATTCCAGTTTCTGGGTCGGGATTTTGATTTGTTAAAGAGTTTTTAAGGCAGCAGCAATTTTTTCCTGAATAAGGGGTCGCTACATAAAATGTTTGCCTCTTGGCAAATCTCACGTTACAAATGTTGCTGTAGGTTTAAAGTGTTAATTTACATAGTATATTGGGTTGGATTTAAAGGTCCCTGAAGACCTTTGAATCTCAGTAGCTAATGAGGCTTGAAGAGAAGAGCTTGAGAGAGGAAAAACTTGCTAGCAGTGAGTAATGTTGGAGAAAGAGCTCCAGGACTGAGCAAGTTTTGCAGAGAAGAATTAGGAATTATCTCATTGGCCTTTGAAGTGTTTGATTATTTCCAGCCATAGATCCCCCTGAAGCCCTGGCCTGCAGTCCCCCACCCCTGGGGGAAGGATTCTCCATGCCAAACCCCCTCAGGTGGAGTTTTCCCATAGTCCTAGACCCCTTCCAGGAGGACATATCTCCTTGGGATGAGCTGAGATCCAGGAGCAGCCATCTCATCCTCATTGGCTCTCCCACTCATCCCTGATGGAAAGGAATTGGCATTTAGGCTCCAGTCTCTCAGCTTGGCTGAACCAGCCTTGCAAAGATGCTTAAACTTGCTCCTCTTCTTACAGCTGGCCTTGCTGAACTTCTTTCACCCCGAGGAGAAGCTGCACGTTGGAGAAGAAGGGAGACGCGTCCGTCGGAATAAAAGGAGTAAAGGCAGCGAAGGGCCCGACGGTGAGTCCTGCTCAGTTTCTCCCTGAATTTGGTTCCCTCCCAGCTGAGGAATTCCAGGAGTTCTGATTTCTGCAGCTGTAGGTCTTGTGTGGATTAATGCTGCTTAGGAATTCCATCCTTGACTCCTCGAACCGTGCTAATTTAAGGCTTTCATTTGTACTTGTTTGCCTTTATTTGTTGTCCTGCTTTGCTTGAAATCATCAAGGAGCTTTTCACAGTCCAACAAACAGCTGGGAACATCTGCATCCCAAACTGCTGACTGCTCTGAGGGGGTTTTGATTTGCTGTGGAGTCTCAGGTGGGGTTATAGCCTGTATGAAAGGAAGGCAAAGTTGTGCAAAGTTTGGATTAAAAGACAGGAAAGGTTCCTGATTTCTTTTTGAGGGATTTGATTCCCAGTCCTGGCTTTCCATGATTGTCATGACACAGAGACAGGAGCACAAACTCCTGGAAGAGCTCCTGTGCTTCCCTACTGCAGGACAGCATAGATCCCCCTTGATAGGAGTGGAGAAAGGACTGAATGCCAGGGAAAGCAGGGGCAGAACTGGAATCATGGTTCCATGCCTGGCTAAGCCTGAGTCCTAACTCCGTTATCATCATTAGTTTTCCATTAGTTCTGTGAGTTTCCGACCTGCCCCGAAACCTTTGCAGTTTCCTAGTGGAGAAGCATTTCCCTGTGGCTCTGCTCCAGGAAAGAGCTTGGTGAAACTCCCTGGATTCCCCTTGCCCAGAATGCTGACAAGCCTGATTCATTTGGTGCAGACTCCCTGAGTGATTCCAGCCCACTGGGGGCCATCAGTTTTGGAACCAGTGTTGCTCTGGTGCTCAGATGGCTCAGGCAGCACCCCAGTCCTCTTCCCAATCTCCTTGAAATCTATCCCAGTGTCTTCCCCAGTTGCTTGTGTAGTAGCAAGTTCCCACTGGAACTGCTGGCAGCTGTTGGGAGGGATTAACTTCATCCCTCAGGCTGCCTCTGCCTTGCCAGATGTGCAGAGGGCTGCTGAGGAGAGAGAGACAGGCTGGAGGTTGGTGTCTAATGAGGGTTTTACCCATCACCATTGTGCCCAGTGTTGTCCTTTCATGACTGGCATTCCTTTCCCTGATTTCCCTGATGTCCCCTGGATGCTCAGAGTTGAGTCACTGCAGAAATGCAGAAATCCAGAAATTCGCTTCCACCACTTATCCAGTCCTGGGAGGGGAATGGAGCTGGGGAAGGGTCTGGAGCTTCAGGAGGAGCTGAGGGAGCTGGGAAAGGGGCTCAGCCTGAAGCAAAGTAGGCTCAGGGGACCCTTCTGGCTCTGCACAGCTCCTGACAGGAGGGGACAGCTGGGGAGATCTTGGGCTCTGCTCCCAGGAACAGGGACAGGACAAGAGGGAAACAGCCTCAGGCTGTGCCAGGGAAGGGTCAGGTTGGGCAGCAGGAGGAATTTCTCCATGGAAAGGGTGGCCAGGCCTTGGCAGGGGCTGCCCAGGGGGGTTTGGAGTGCCCATCCCTGGAGGTGTCCAAGGAAGAACTGACATGGCACTCAGTGCTCTGGGCTGGGATCAGTGGCAGGTTGGACTCGATGCTCTCAGAGGCCTTTTCCAGCCTCAGTGATCTGTGATTCTCACCTATGTCTTTTTGAAAATTAGGGATTTTGACCCCACAGGTGGTGGACAGGTTGTGTCCCTCTGGCTTTGGCAAGTGGTTGCCCCGTGTTTGGCCGTGGTGGTTTTAGAACTGCATTTAACAAGTGGGAGCCATCAGGGCAGGGCTTGACCTTGTAACAACCATAAAATCGAGAAACAAACAGAGCCACGGCCTTGGGGAACTCCGGCTGTTTGTTTTAGACCTTCGTGAAGGAATCTTGCTGTCAGAGCAGGGCAATGAATCATTAAACTAATAAATAAAATCATGTCATGGTCCTGATAACACCGTTTTCTTCGTGAGTTTCGCAAAGGGAAAGTTGATCAAATCTTTGATCTCCAAAGAGCCTCTCGAAGATAAAAGTGCCCTGAACTATAAATTCCCAGAAGGAAGGAGATGTGCTTTCCACTTGAGGCCTCGCTAATATTTGTCTGGAATTAATTTTATGAACTTTCAAGTGCTTTTACACATGCAGGGAAAGACCAAAGTGATGTGAGTGTGGAGGCTGGAGGGAGGCTGCTCCGACCCTTCCTGGCTCTTCTAGTCCTGCTCATCCTGGTACCAGCAACAAGCTGGCTTTGATGATTTATGAACATCAGGGAGAACAGGGTTCCTTTCCCAAAAGCTTTTTCTTTTTGGAGGATTTGCTTTCAGGCCTTTTGCTGTGAAAGAGGTGACTTTGGGACAGGGCAGAGCTGGTTCTGTGCAGCCAGGGGAGGGTGATGGCCCTGGCTGTGCCCACAGTATGGAGCCACAGGGATGGGACGTGGGAGCAGCAAAGCTGCTTTGGTGCCTCTTTGTTAAAAAAATCCAAGGAAAATTGTGTGCCAAGCCATCAGTTTGATCCTGCCACTCCCCAACAGGACTCTGGAATTTCAGGGGCTCCTCCTTGGAGTACTCTGGTTTCAACCCTCTGACCCTTGACGTGTTTTATGGTTGGGTTTGCTTAATTTTGGGTTGTGGCCCTGCACCCACAGTGCCCTGGGGCCACTTAAAGCAGCTGAGGTTGTGTCCTGGCCAAGGTCCCTCTCCTTGTCCCTGCATCCCTCCAGCCCTGGGGCATCCCATGGGATCCCTGGGTGCTGGTGCCTGTCCCACTCCTGGGATCATCATCTTGAAGCCACTTTCCAGTCCATGCCACCAGACCCAACTTTTGCACAGCTTTAGAAACTGCCACGAAGTTTTCCAGCTTCTCTAAACCCAGGATTATCCTTTTCCACTCTGTTTTTTCCTGCCTCTTTTCTCCTCAGTGTTCCCAGCTCCACCTGTCACTTCATTTCCTTTAATTCTCTAAAACCTGCCCCTCTCCAATGCCTCTTCCCTATTTTCTCCTTTCCCCCTCCTTCCCTTTTGCCCTGGTGTATTTATGCTGCCGTGGAACCGCCAGTGCTCCCAGATGAACAAATCATTCTGGAGCTGCTAATTAGCAACAGTTGTGCTAAAAGGAACCATCAAGGATGTTAAATTAGTCCACTTTTAAATAAACTGGGTATGAAATGTTAGATCTCTATTCCCAGAGTGCTAGTAAAAATGCTGCTGGCTCTTTGCTAACAAAGCCAAAATCTGGGAGTAGCATGGTTGTAACTCCAGAGACAATTCCATGCTCTGGAGGTTATAAATAATGACAGAGCATTTACAAAGCAGATGTCAATAGGATTCTTTAAAAAACATTGTTTTAAACAAATAAAATAGTTTCTTTTTCTCCTACTTTCATCTCTGTTCCCAGTTAGATCCCTGCCGGGCTGCTTTCCTGGTTTCTGGGAGCTTTTTTGCATTTTGGGTTGTTGGTTTGGTTTTGGTTTTTTTTTTCCTTCCTAGATTTTTTTTTTCATATTGAGCTTGGTGAGAAACATCAGGGATTGTTCTCCAGGCTTTGATTGGGAGCATGGCAGCTGGGAAGAGGCTGAGCAGATGGCTGGCCTTAAGCTGACAACAATTTGGTTCCTACTACTTTGGCAGTTCTTCCTGCCTAGGAAAGTCCTGGAGGAGAACTCTGGGCTGCAAATGGCTTTGGGTTGAAAGGAAAATGAAAATCTGGGGGATTTAAAGCTCTTCCCCATCCCTGCTCCTACCTGGAGCTTTGGAAGTGATGCTCCAGCTACGTGGGACTCTTTTCACCCTCTGAGGATTTGCTTGGTGGTTTTAGGGTGATTTCAGTGTGGTTTTAGAGTGGGGTTTGAATAGGCTTAGAATGGTTTTAGGGTGATTTCTGAATGGTTTCTGGATGGTTTAACAGATAACTGGTGCCAGAGCCTGCCTTTTATACTGGTTTTAGGGTGATTTTAGGATGGTTTTAGGGTGGGTTTAGAGTAGAATTTGGATATTTTCTGGATGGTTTAGCAGGTAGCTGATGCCAGCCTGGCTTTTAGAATGAGTTTAGGATGGATTTTGGATGTTTTTGGGATGGTTTAGCAGGTAGCTGATGCCAGCCTGGCTTTTAGGGTGAGTTTAGGATGGATTTTGGATGTTTTTGGGATGGTTTAGCAGGTAGCTGATGCCAGCCTGGCTTTTAGGGTGAGTTTAGGATGGATTTTGGATGTTTTTGGGACTATTTAGCAGGTAGCTGATGCCAGCCTGGCTGGGGGTGCCTGCCTGCCCTGGGGCAGCCCCAATCCCACAGGTGCCCTGTCCCAGCCGTCCCCCTTTCCCGACCCGGCAGCTCTGACGATGCAATGAGACTTTTTTTCCCGCATTTTTTTTTTTTAATATCCAGCTCACAATAGCAACTTTTCCTGCTGGCTTCCTCTCCTGTGGAAAGGGCAGGTTCTTCCCTCTGCCTCCAGAACAATGGGTGCCTTTGTGTCAGCCCCGTGCAATTCCCAAAGCCCCGGCATTCCCAGAAACACAGATGGATGCAGGGCGATAGAGCCTCATTGTGCTCCGCAGCCATGGTGATGAGCAGGCAGTAAATACTGGACATTTCCTGGATCCTGGAGCACGGGGGACACTCCCAGGAGGAAAGGCTCACCACAAAGTGCTTGTTCTTCCTGATTTCCCCCAGAATTTCTCTGTGATTTTTCCCCTAAGTGGGAGAAATGGGGAGTAATTTGATGTTTTAAAATCTTTGAGGATAAACTCACCCCTTTCCTGGGATGTTGCTGGCAGTGTTTGTTGTTACTGTGATATCATTATGGCTGCTGCTTATTTACATATCCCTATCTCTGTGTTATTCCCAGGCTTAGGATAACAGGGATCTGTTTAAGGTCTTCTCCCTAAGAACCCAGAGTGGTGTTTTAGGTGCTGGTTCCACCTGGGTTCCAGCCCTGGCACAGGTTGCCCAGAGAAACTGTGGATGCTCCTGGAAGTGTCCAAGGCCAGGGTGGACAGATCTTGGAGCAGCCTGAGCTAGTGGAATTTATCCCTGCCCATGGCAGGGGGTGGGATGGGAAGAGCTTCAAGGTCCCTTCCAACCAAAGCAGCTCATGATTCCACGATTCTGTTCAAGTCCAGAATTCCTCACTGAGCTCTGCTGTGTTTCTGTCCCAGTTGGGTGTTAAAAAGGAAAAGCAGGGAGAGCCCCCAGCCCAGCTGTGTGGTGTCCAGAGTGAGGAATTGTCCCTTCTCATGGGAATCACAGTGGAACGATGGTCAGTGTGTCCTGCCCCATCCACAGCCTCCCTTTGCCCCACAGCTTCTTCAGCAGCTGGGATCTGGATTGCTCCAGAAGGAACTCTGCTGCATTGTTTGGGTGTTTACAAAGCTGTGATGAGGTGCTGCTGATCTGGTCCATCCCTGGAGCTGCTCTGGGGGTGTTCATCCTTCCCTGGCTGGGATGAGGCCGGGGGTGGCCACTGGGAGTTTTGGAGTTGCTGAGGATGAGAAGGAATCCTTGCTCATTGTCACCTCGGTGGCACTTTCAGACACTTGCCCTGCCTGCACTTGTGGGTGGATTCTGAGCTCCCAGGAGCTCAAACTCAGCAGAGCTCAGCTCCTTTTCCAGCCGACGTTATTGGAAGTGACTGGTGATCCATCGGAATTCCACTCCTGAGACCCCGGGGCTTTTCAGAACGCCCCGGGTCAAACCCTGAGCTTCAGGAATCTCACAGAGTTCCTTGTGTTACAAAACAGGGCCAGCACTAATGAGAGGAGAACAGATGTTCCAGAGGGGCAGGAATGTGGCTGCAGCTGAGCCCTGAGTGCAGCTGAGCTGCACCGAGTGCTGGAAATGCCGGGCTCCTCTGGAAGCTGCTGCTCCCTTCTCCAGCATGAGAGGCTCCATTGTCTCCCTGCTGGCAGATCTGCAGCTGAGCTTTGATTTTGGTGAATAAACCCTCAGCCAGGGAGGTTCTGCAGGCTCAGCACGTGCTCCAGGCCCGTCTGCTCGCTCCAAGTGGAGGAATTGTTGTGGAACTGGATCAGATCCACCTTCCCCACCTGACCCCCTCCTCAGGACCTGCCCCTGCCACCACAGGGATCTTCCTCCTGCAGATTTTGGGATGAATTATCTTGTTTTTCTGTCTGGAGGGGTCATGGCAGGGCTGAGGGGCTCTCATAATCCATACAAATATCTCCAGAGTGTGTCAGAGGATGGTGCCAGGCTCCAGGACAAGGAGCAGTACCCACAAGGAGTTCCACCTTAACACGAGGAAGAACTTCTTTCTGTGGAGTGGGCAGAGTCCTGGAACAGCTGCCCAGGGAGGGCATGGAATCTCCCTCTCTGGAGACATCCCAAACCTACCTGGACATGTTCCTGTGTCACCTGCCCCAAAGGGTGACCCTGCCTAGGGCTGGATGATCTCCAGAGGTTCCTTCCAACTCTTCTGGGCTTCTGTGAGCAGCCAAACCTGGACCTGCTGCTCTGGTGGTGGCAGTTGTGATTGTCCTCACTGTGCCCTCTCTGGGCACTCACTGCAGCCCTCTGGGCTCTCACAGAGCAGCTGCACCAGCCCAGAGCTGCAGAGCTCCAGCGAGGAATTCCCTGGGGGAAAAGCTGTGAATGGGGCTGGGGTTGAATGTTTTCATGAGGGCTTTGTTGGCCGTGATGTATGGAGGCATTGTTGGAGTCATATCTGATCCCACTAATTCCAGCAGGATTTGGGGAAGTGCCTTAATTGCTTTCAGTGGATAAATGCAAGGGTTGGCTGAGCCAGGCAGCATTCCCTGTGTCCCAGCTGCTGCAGGGACTTCACTTGAGCTTCCCAAGAGTGGTAGAGTCTCTCCTGGGTTTCCCTTCTTTTGCACTTTTTTCCCTTCTTTTTCCCTCATATCAAATTCACCCAATCCTCCCAAGAGCGATGGAGTCTCTCTTGGATTTCCTTCTTTTCCCCCTTTTTCCCCATATTTTCCCCCCTTTTTCCCTGTTTTTAGATTCATCCAATCCTCACAAGAGTGATGTGGTGTCTCTTGGATTTCCTTCTTTTTCCCCTTCTTCCCCTTTTATTCCCCTCCTTTTTCCCTGTTTTTAGATCCACCCAGCTGTAAGTACATGTGGATGCACACGGGTAGATCCTTGGATACAGACCCCGCGTTTTTCTGTGTAATTAATCCATCAGTTCTCAGGCAGCTGCTCAGTGCCATGGAGGTTTTCCATCCAATTAGGCAAGATTATGGATGGGAGGAGGAAAAACACGACAAGTTCTGCAGGGATGAGACAGCCAGAGAGGTTTCCTCCCACCTGCCCTCGATTCCTTGTGGAAAACCACGGGAAGAGCTCGTTTCAAACATCCAGCAAACAATTCAGGAGAGCCTCTCGTACTCCCACTTCAAACCTTGCTGCTGCCCCACTTGGGAATCATTTCTGCTGGAATTCATGACATATGTTCATTGTTTATCTTAGTGGGATGTGACTGAAAATGTCAGAGTGTTTTGTGTTAGGCAACAACCGAATAAAACAAACAAAATAAAAACACAGCTGTAACGCTATGCTTCAGATTGCTGGATTTAAATATGTGGGATTGATAAAGGAAGCAAGAGGGTGCAGTGGTGGATAGAAAATCAGCCTGGTGACTTCAGCCAGCAGCCAAAAAAAGCCTAGGGATCCTCGAATTAGAACTGGGAATGTTGTTTGTCAGCCCTGCGCTTGGAATCCAACTGAAATGCCTGAAGGGAAACAAAAGGCACATCGCATCCTCCTTCCAGAGCCAGCCAGAGAGTGGAAAATGAAATATGATGGCCACAGGTTCTGGTGTGAACCCCAGGAACTTGGCTGGGGCTGGTGATGTGGGAGCAGAGCTGAGGAGGGTGGAGATTTCTGTTTCACTGGCTTTTTGTGTTTCTGAGGAAGCAGTGCAAGAGGATTTTGCCAGCAACAGTGGCTCTGGAGTTAATTGGGAGCAGGATTTTGTCTTTGCTCATGACCACATTTGTGCTGTGGTGTTCTTGCACCTACTCAGAGACTGGAGCTGGTTTTTTAGAGGCTTCTAGTACCAGCAGCCTGCCCTGGTGCCTTGCCATCGATCCTCCAGTGGATCTGGATGGGCTGGAGGAGGTGAATCCCCTTGGTTGTTCCTTGTGTCCTGTGAAGCCTTGGAAATTCCCGTTGCAGTGAGCAGGGACACATGTGCCTTGCCCAAGGAAGTGAGGAGGGATTTTCAGCAGAGCTCTGGCTCTTGGAGAGCAGAGTTGAGGTTGTGGGGTGGAGAGAACCCCAGGAGGTGACTGGATCCAGCCTCTCCTCCTAAATGGAACAAGCTCTGTGACAGAGGTGACAGCAGCAGAGGTGACAGACCTCTAAAGGACAGGTGCTGTTCCATCCTGGTTCTCCTGCAATCCTGCATCTGTGTTTTTCCTCATGCCAAAAAGCCTTTAGGAAGGAGATACACAGGGCTGGTGGGGCTCTGCCTGCTCCAGCTCCTCCCTCCAGACAGTACCTCGTGCTGTTTGAGTCCCATCACCCTTCTGAAGGTGGAAAAACCTGTGGAATGCATGAGCACCACTAATTCATCCTGCTCCTTTTGTCCTCTCCAGCTGGGGGGTTGCTCCCCCCAGCACCTGGAGCAAAATTCAGGCTGATGAGTGGTTGTCCCTTAGGTCTGTCTCCTGTTCACACTTTGGTTCTGATCATCTGCAGTAATCAGATTTTTTTTTTTTCCCTTGAATACGATTAAAGATCAGGATAACTACATCACAGTCTACTGCCACTATTGGCAAATCTGTAAATTGCTGTCCTTAGGAGCTTCACCAAATGATTCCTCAAGTAGTCCTAGGTTTTGTCAAGCCAAGCAAAAATTTCTGAGTACTGGCAGGAGAAAAAAAAAAAAAACTTTCTCAACAGCAAAAATCCCCCTGTTCCTGATGAGATCTTACGTGGTCTGAAGCTGTTTGAGAAGAGAGATTGTGGCGCTCTGGCATCTCGTGTATCTCCAGGGATTCCAGGGATGAGCTGTGACTTCCCTCCATTTGTTTTCAGCCCCATGAGCTTGAACTGGGGGCTGGTGTTTGGGATCAGAGGAATGGGAGGGAGCAGGCTACTGATCCATGGAGCTCCTGGAGCAGCATCTGCTCATCTGGATGACACATGGATGGAGGTTTGTCCTTTGGTGGAATGCGAGGAGAGGAGCAGCGAGGCAGCAGAGGCCACTCTGATCCCTAAGCCACCACGTGGGAGAGGATTCCCAGCCCTTGGGGAACGAGCTCTTCTCACACCCTGTGGCCAAGCAGCCCCAGGAGTGACCTCAGCGCAGGACACTTCCCCTGGGACACAGGGAAAGTCCATCAAAGAGATGAAGAATTGCCTCAAAAATTGGCTGGAGCCAAGGGAGTGCCTCGGAAGAGTCCAAAATGAGCTGCAAACTGTCCTTGATCTCCCAGGCTGGAGGAGACCGGCTCTGGGCTGCGGCAGTCCGGCACAGGGCTGGGGGTGCCACTGTCCCCAGGCCTTTTCTGGGCACTCAGCAGCCTCTCCCTCCACAGGGCAGCACCAAGCAGAGGCTCCTGAAATCCCGGGTGGCCCTCTGGTGACTCTGGGAGTGGCAGGGGACCAGGATCCCACAGGGTGCAGGCAGGGAGGGAAGGCTGGGTTGTGGGGTGCTCTTGTGGAGCATCTCCATTTAAGGTGCAGCCAGGCAAAGACCGTTCAGGGTGGCTGTGTTCACACGTGAATTTGGGGGAGTTTTAAAACGAGCTTGAAACAAAAGCAGGGAGAGAAGGAAAAGTGAGGAAAGCTGGAGTGCCCTGGGCTCTGCCCTATGGATTCACACATTCCACAGCACTGTTTCATCCTTCCCCTACTTTGTGCCATGAATTCCCTCCCCATTCCCTTACAAAATGTATTCTCTGTATGCAGATTTGTTGAAATTAGTTTTAGTTTTACACCCCTGTAAGTGTGGGCAACACTTTTCTGCCACTTCTCAGCAGAAGATCCCCCTTCCTCAACAAAAAAGCCACCCTGGGAAGACAGGCCAGAATTTTGGAGTAGCACAGGATGTGATTTACTTTTAGGATGTGTTCCTAGATTTATCATTTATCATATTCTCTAAATATTCTGGAGTAATAATCCCAAAACATTGCGTTCTCGCTGGAGTTGGTAAAGAAGCACTTTCTTTTTCAGGGAAAAGGGAAAATATTCTTGTTTCAGTGTTTGTGTCACTGACTGATGGTTCAGTAGGGTCCAAGAAGCTTTCATCTGGATAGACCAAATTTCCTGAAAATGTTGAAAACATATTGGTTCCAAACCTCCCCCGAAACCACATGTTCTAGATTAGGCATGTGTTGGGAGCTAACATCCCTCTCTCCCCAATCCACTGGAATCTGGCATTAATAACCCCACACTTAAAAATATTTGAAAAGCTTTACATTTCTCCTAGCCATGGGAATGAAGTGAATGTCACTGCACCAGTGCTGGAAAGGCAACAGCCGAGTTCTGGAGGTTTCTTGTTCACTGGGAAAGCTGACATCCTGGATGGCAGGAGGTTCTTCACCACCTGGAATCTCAAGGAGAACACCCAAGCTGCTCTTTGCACCTTTGGTATTGGTCAAATGGGGATAGAGGGGTTGGTTGATGGGTAGGAGTTACCCCAGAAAAACCCTCCAAGATCATCCAGTGCAAGCTGTGCCCCATCCCCACCTTGTCCCCAGCCCAGAGCACCGAGTGCCACCTCCAGTCCTTCCCTGGGCACCTCCAGGATGGGAACTCCACCACTCCCAGTGTTTGACAGGACCTGCAGGGAAGCCAGAGAGGGACTCCTCACCAGCAGCTGTAGTGACAGGACGAGGAGAGACGGGTGCAAAGTGAAAGAGGGGCAGTTTTTGGACAGATGGAAGGAATTCTCTGTGAGGTTGGTGAGGGGCTGGAATGGATTTCCCAGAGAAGCTGTGGCTGCCCCATCCTGGGAAGTGTCCAAGGCCAGGTTGGAAAGGGTTTGGAGCACCCTGGGCTAAAGAGAGGTGTGCCCATGGTAGGGGTGGGACTGGATGAGCTTTAAGGTCCCTTCCCACCCAAACCATTCCATGAATCTGTGACTTTATGATTTAATGTTTACTTTATGAAAGAGTGAGAAGTGATGTGGTGTTTCTGGATGATGCCGACCTCTCTTTAAACACCAGGATTTTGTCTCTAATCTGTAACCTGGCATGAGGATAATTCCTCAGTACCTCCATCCTCTCATCTCCCAGTCAGGAGGGGAGATGGAAACACAGAGGTGTCTCAGTTGTTATCTGGTCTTACATGTCCTCAAACCAGTGTAACTCCATGCTAGGAAATTGGAGAAGGATCAATAATTCCCAATGAATGCTGAAAACAAGTTGGCACAGTCATGGATGGATGGATGGAGGATGGATGGATACCCAAAACTGCTGGCTGCTGCCATGTACCTTTTCCAAACTGGGTGAACACCTTAAAGACATCCTTTGGTGTCATGTCCTGAATCAAATGATGCTGCTGAAACATGGTCATGGCATTCCATGGCTTCTTCCTGCTCTTGGCAACTGGGAATTCCAGCACGTTCAGCACTTCCTTAGGTGTATCCTTTGTTTAGCTGATTCCTATAATGGTCAACCTTTTATAGGTTTGATATAAAATCAGCATAATTACAAAGATCTGTTCCCATCCATAAAACCAGTTGGAACTGTTTGGCAGGAATTTAAACTATTTCTTGTTAATCCACACACACAGCTAATAAGGGAAGGCAGGGGTTTTTTAATATCCTATTTATATCAGCAGATGTCCTAAAGAAGTTTGGGATATTTCTGTATTTATAGTAAATCATAGCAGTGTGTAGCGTGCAGAAAGAGAGATTGGAGGGGGAGCAAAGTCAACTCTATTAATCTTGCTAAGAGCAAACATGTCACATGTAATATCCTTGAGTTGCATCACCATCTGGGATTTTTCTGAAGGCCTTGGACTTGATCCAGCAGATGGTAGGGCTGCAGGAGCTGGGGCTGGAACCTGCTCCCTGAAGCACGGGGAGATGTCTTCTGCTGCTGGCTGGGCCACAGCTGGGGGTTGGCACACCAAGAACTCATCTCTTGCAAGTGTTTTCCTCAGCTTCAAGTGAGATGTTTGCATCTGACCCCAAAGTGCTTCTGCTAGAAGGGACTTGGAATTGTTTGGAGTGGCTTGAAGTGGTTTGGAGCCTTCCACTTGTGGTGGCTCTGTTTGGGTTGAGGTCTTTTGTCATCATGTAGAGATGTCTTTCCTGCTCGTGCCTTTCCTCTAGGTTTCCCCCTCCTGCAGGCTGGACATTCCCTCCTTCCCTGATGGCCTCCCCTTGTATTTCCCCAGCAGTTGTGGAAGATCAGCTTTTCAAAGGGTCTAGCTCTGCAGTGCTGCTCACAGCAGCATTCCTGCTCCCCTCTTTCCTGGGGGAATCCCATCCTGTGATGAGAAATGCAGCTGCTCTGAGTTCCTGCAGCAGAGTCAGGCTTTTCCTACATGAAATCCAGGGAAAGGGAGTATTGGTGGTAGGAGTAGATCAGGTAGCTGCAATGTTTCCAGCAGCAGCTTCAGTCAATGGCTTTGGTGTTCAGGCAAAAATAATCCCAAAAGTAACATTCCAGAGGGGCTGGCAGACTACAGAGAGACTTTCCAGCCACGACCTGTGGCCCAGGAGGGCCACTCTGAGCCAGAAGATCCCCTCCAGACCTGTGCTTCTCCTTGGAAGCCTTCTCATTCCCACTCAGTGGTCTTGGGGAGCAATCTGGATGTGCCAGCACTGCTCTTGAAGACCTCCAGGTCTTCTCCTCCTTTAGCCTTTCCCAGTGGTGCTCTCACCCCTTTCCCAGTGCTGGTGGCCACCCAGGAGAGCTCACTTGCCCACTTCTTGCCCTTCCCAGGAGCCTTTCTGTGGAATTCTTCTCATTTCAATTCACCTTTCTGTATCAGACGATCAAGACTGACTTCACTGTTCCCAGGATTTCCTCAACCCTTCCTTAAGTGGCAGCAGGATTTCCCCATGTTTTCCAGAGCTTTTCCCATTTTAGGATTGTGTTTCTGCCTTGCCTGGCTGAGCAGCAGCAGCTGAGCACGTGCAGGTGTCCTCCAGCATCCACCAGAACACTTTATTATTTCCCATGTATATATATTTTATAGGACTGTATATTTTGTATGACTGAATCTCATTCCAGGCTTATTATGCTTCAAAGCCATCCAGCCTGTCCTGCTTTCCCAATCCTTTTCTGTGTTAACAGTTCTGGCCAACTTCCCTCCCCCTAAACAAGGGGGTGAACAGAGCTGACAACACCTTCAAGGACGGATCAGAGTTTAAACATACATTTAATTCCAGCTGAAAGATGGGAAAAGTAGAAGGGAATGGAATTCCCAAGGTCTGGGCCTGGTTTGACCTCAGAGGAGAACAGAGAGCACATGGAAAGAGGGAGGTGGGATTAGTGGGAAGAAGTTGGGAAGAATAACAGTGTTTGGGTGGCTGTCATGTTCAATCCTGGGAGCTGGGACCATCTGGATCTCTGGGACATTCCTGATGGATATGGAAAGGGATTCACTGTGGATACACCTGAGATCTACATCTTGGAGTGGAAAAAATCAGAGTTTTCTCTTGGGCCATCCTTGGAATCAAGGCCTGCATGAAACTGCATTAAATAAATGTGGGTTGGATAACAGGCTTTGAGTCCGGGAGCTTCTCCATGGGAGGAATGGGATGGGAGGTGGGATTGGCAGTGTGGGAAAGACTGAGGTTTGCATAACTTGTAGATATTTAACTATCAATTAAGAGGTGACCAGTGGGTCAGATATATCATGGAATCCCAGACTGGTTTGGGTGGGAAGGATCTTAAAGCTCATCTCATTCCCCTGCCATGGGCAGGGACACCTTCCTCTATCCCAGGTCGCTCCAAGCCCCATCCAAACTGGCCTTGGACACTTCCAGGGATGGGACATCCACTATATTATAATGATATTATCTGTGTGTTCAACCACTGCATTTAACAAGTTTAAATGTTTTGAAAAGTATTTTAAAATATTTTAACAAGTTTAATGTTTAAATATTGGGTTGTGGTCTCTGAAAACCCTGGCAAGAAAGGATTTTTTAATTACTGTTTTTCTCCTCTGCACATCAACATTGGGACAACATCCATCGAGCCAACTTTTCAAGCTTTATGCCTCAACACCTCAGCACCTGAGAGCAATATTGATCTGAAATCTGAAATTTTGGTGGCCCTCAGCTTAGACTCAGTAATTTATTACCCTTTTAGCCTAAATGGAGCAGTAGCTCATGAACTTCCCATTTTGAGCAGAACCGAGGGAAATTCTGCTGTACCAGAAGCTTCAGCTCCGCGCTCCAATTAAACAATCCCCCCCTGCTCTCAGGAGGAGAACAGATGCAAACCCCAGAGAGACTCAGAAGCTCCCAAGCTTAATAACCCTGGGTTGGTTTTTCTTTTTTTTTTTTTTGCCCCCTCGTGTCAGGAATATTTTTGTGTCTGTCGAAAGCTCCACTTGCAGATCCATAACATCTCTCTCTGCCGTGCCTGGAACAGATGCGTGTGTTGTAATATAGACTGCGAACATTGACATCCCATGTGGTTCTCATTCCTCCCAGTCATCTTTGAAGCTAATTGGATCCAGCCAGCCCAAATGTGTCTGGCTGGCCACAGCTATTTGTACTTTCACTCTGGTTCTGGTGCTAATGGTGGGATCTATGGAACATGAAATAAACTCTCGTGACTCCGAGGGCTGCTGAGGCACAGCCGCTCGCGTCTCGCTGCATTGAGATGGGCTGGGATCTTTAAATGGGATTTTTTTTTTTTTTCCTCTTCTAATGTTCTTCAGTGGCTGGTGGCTGCAGTGAGGGCTGGTGGGGCTCAGAACTGCAGAATCAGGAGTCTGGTTGTCCAGCCTAAAATGTTTTGCAGTCTGGTGTGGCTTCCTAGTGGGATACTGGGATGGTGTTATTAGGAATCCATGGGTTGTCCAACCTGTGAATATTATTAAAAAATAGTATAAAAATATTATTAAAAATAGTAAATTAGCAGAAATCATAATTTAGATAATAGAATCATAGATGGGTTGGGTTGGAAGGACCTTAAAGCTCATTCATCCCTTCCAGGGACACCTTCCACTATCCCAGGTGGCTCCAAGCCCTGTCCAGCCTGGCCTTGGACTCTTCAAGGGTTGGGGCAGCCACAGCTTCTCTGGGCAACTTGTGCCAGGTCCTCACAGGAAGGAATTTCTCCCTAAAATTATATATGCCCCCATTTATAGAGAAGGTTTTTTACAGATAATGCCTTTTGTAGATAATACCATCATTTTCCCATAACCCAACAGCACAATGTAGGAAAACCAGTATTCCTGTTGGATAGGAATAATGTAAGGTTGATGGGTAATTCTCTACTCCTTTTCCTGTCTTTCCTCTAACTATCCATGGGAAAAAGGCTCTTCTGTTGGGAATTTACCTTTTCCCACCCCCTCAGACTCAAAGCAACCTCATTACCTTTGACTGGTTATAATTTTATCTCAGTTAAAGGTGATTTCAGTCACTGCGGTGTTAAACCCCAGGTTTTAGAGGGATTTCCCTGATGAATAGCAAGGGAAGATTTGGGGATTTTTGCAGTTCATTCCCATACATGATGAATTCTTGGGGAAGCAGTGGAACATGTTTCACACTCCAGCCTGTGCTCACAAAGTCCTGTCATTTCTCAGCTTCACTGTAAATATTTTCTCTCCATGCTCGGGAGGTTTGGCTTCCCATTGTTTCAAACAGCCAGTTCAGAATAATTCTTTGCTTTTGTGGGTTTTTAGTCTTTTATTCGTATTTTTAAGCAACTTGCCTCACAAGGATTCAGCAGGGGTTGGAGCAGATGATCTTTAAAGGTCCCTTCCAAGCCCAACCACTCTCTGACACTCTGAAATTCGGGTTACTGCTCTGAGACCATTCCTATGCTGCTGCATGGGCCACAAATACATTGTCCACTTGGAAAATAAAATGGCAATGGGGTTTCCTCTGATGAAATGATCCCTGAATTTCACTAATTTTCTTTTTTCTTTTCCCTTTGTAGGTCCAAGTTCTGTGAAAAACAAGAAAAAGGGTAAGTTTGAGTTTTAACTGAGTTTTCTGTGCTTTGTGAATCCCCTTTGGCCAACATGAAGGAGAAACCAATGGCAGATTCCCTCTCAGGAAAAGCTGGAATAACACCCACAGGCACCCCTTAAAACTCCCTTAAACTCTGAAAGAAGTTAATTGTGTTGTTCAGAAATAATCCTAAAGATTCTCCAACTGAAGAGTTGAGTTGAGTCAGTACCAAATACCAGGAGCTGTTGCTGTTTGCCAGCCTTGGCTTTCGTCCCAATCCTGCCAACCTGCAGCTTGGATTCTCCTTCAGACCTACCAAACTCAGCATGAACACACTTTGCATCCCGCTTTTCCTTCTGTTAACCTCCAAATTCTCATCTTGTGAGCCCCTTCTGAGCGTTGCTCGGCCCTCAGGGTTCTGTGGATTGTGGTGATGTTCCTCAGGCAGTTTGCAGTGCATTGTTGGGATTTGGGTTATTCAGGCAGCCCTGTTTGGGGAGTTCCTGATGCCATTCTTGTTTCTGTAGGACTGCTGGGAACACTTAGGGTCCCACATTTACTTCCAGGAGTTTGAGCAAGTCCAAGGATCCAAGCAGCCAAGTTTTCCATGTCTGTACTACTGTAGTAGCACACCAAATGGCTTTAATCCTTGGATGCAAACTCCAGAGCCACAGCTGAGAGGTGGGAACAGGCCACACTTAGCAACTTCAATTTTATTTACTCTGAGAAGCAGCGTAAAATTTTATGTTGGAGAAGTTTGTCCTAACAAAGCTCAGCCCTCATTCAGTCAGCCCAACAAATAACAACTGAAGGCTGCAGCCTCCCCAGCAATTCCAGGGGGGCAGGGGGGATCTCGTGGAGCTGGATTGCATACAGCTGCATAAAGTAGCTTAATTTTATGGTATTGTCACATTTAATTCTTTTTAGAGTTCCAGTTCATTGTTTGATGAGGGAGGATTATGGAGAGCTCCCTGCTTCTGCCTGCTCCGGCTTTCGGAGCCTGTGGGTACGGACATGGGAGACTTGGCAGGCTGGGGTTTGGGTGCTGGCACCCTCCTTGGAGCCCTGAGAAGGGAGCTATCAGATCATGAATGGAATATCTTCTGTCTCGTGGGGTTTGTTAATGCAGAGAAGTGGTCGAAGTGCCTGGAAGGAGGGAAAGGCACCGAATGTGTCTCTGGGTTGAGCGATTGTGTCATGGCTCAGGAAGCAGCTTCCTGAGTAGCAGAGCAGATTTTGGAGGCAGATGAGTTAAACCAGCTGGGATGTGCAGCCCTCTTGGGAAGGGAGGACTGGAGTGACAGCAGCAGCATTCCCAACTCCCTGTCTGCAGTCCTCCCTTGGGATGGCCCGGACTGGGGGATGTCAGTGAGAGGAGTTTGGTGTGCTTCAGGGTGATCATTTCCAAAGCACAGCATCGTCCCGAGGAGGAGGATTAGAGGAAAGCTGGATTGTGGCCAGCTCAGGTTGGAAGTCATGGCTGCTCATTTGGGGAAAAATATTGCTGTGGAGATTTGTGCCCTGATGTCTTTTCTCACATTTTGTAGGACACCAGTGTGGCTTTACTCACCCCTGCTTACTTTGACTTCATTTTCTGCACATATAAGTTACACCCCCAGTTGTCCCACCCTGATGTCCTCATGCCCTTGCTCCTGGCTGGTGGCCATCCAGAGATTCCCACTCCTGTGCTAAAACAGATGGATTTTCCCTAATGTTTCTGTCTATTACAAAGATGGATATTAGTAGAGAAACAAGTACATAAATGTACTCAGAAACTATTCCAACAACTATAATTTCATATCCCAACTGCTGCTGTCATCTAAATACCAGTTTAATTCTGTCCTACTGGGGACCTTGTGGCAGCAATTGGAGCGATTTTGCTCCGTTTATGTTCCTTGGCAGAAAAGCTGTTCCAAAGTGGCATTTTAAAAGCTACATCAAAAGAAGATCATTTTTGTTGGGAATGTGGAAAATCAGGAGAGCAGGGACCACGCTTTCCCTGCAGAGCTTGTTTCATCCCACTCCATGTGTGTAGGAGTCATTCCTGATGTGGTTATGTCATTTCTCTTCCCTGGGACATGTGAGGTGTTTGAGGATTGTGGTAGGGAAGAAGGTTTTTACCACGAGGCTGGTAAAATACTGGGACAGGTTGTCCAGGGAATCTGTGGCTGTCCTATCCCTGAAGTGTCCAAGGCTGGGCTGGATGGGGCTTGGAGCAGCCTGGGGTAGTGGAAGGTGTCCCTGCCCATGGCAGGGGGTGGGATTGGATGGGCTTTAAGGTCCAGTCTGGCATTCAGGGATTGTAAAAATTCACCAGGTTTCCCATCCTCTGGATGGGTTTAGTCCTTCCCGAGCCCTCCCTCCATCCAAAGCCCAAAATACTGAATTATTTTGAGGCACAAGCAGCACAGGGGCTCCTCTAGCAATGCTGGGGAAGAGCTGGAGCTCGGCTCTGAACTGCCCTCTGGAGGAAACCAAGCCATGGGGATCATCTCCCAGTCCTAATGTGCAACAGGTAGGAAAGATTATCCCTGTTTTCCATCAAAACCCGACAGAGAGAGTAACTGCAGAGTGGTTCATCTGGACCAGAGCTCCCCAGCCTTGGCTGGGTGTCTGTGGGAGCATCCTGAGTGGATCATCCTGGGTCTGGGATGTGCCCAGCCCGAGGACATGGGCTGTGAGCACTGCCCCCCCTGCCCAGAGCAGAGTGACTGGAGCTGTGGGAAGAGACCCCCGGAGCCTCCAGCCCTTGAGGGGCCCCGTGCCTCGTTTAGGTGTCATTCCCAACAGGAAGGGGCCTGTGGGGTGGTGACCTGGTGCTGCCCTGTTGGGTGTGCAGCCCTAAGACACCCACCTGACTGCCTGAGGCTCCTCCTCATCCCTGCCTGCAGCCAGGAGAGATCCATCCCTGTTGGAACCCAGGCTGTCTCTCTGACAGTCCTGGATGATCCCAGCTCCAGCCAGGGGGGTTCAAAGCCCTGGCAGGGGGGGTCACAGACCCTGGCAGGCAGCCAGGGACCCCTGTGGCTTTGAGTTTGACCCATGGAACAAACTACCACCTTTGAATGAAGAACTAAAGGTCACAAAAGTTTAGACAGCATAATAGTAGTAGTTGTAGAGTGAAAAGGGAAATTTTGGGGATTTTTACCATGGGGGCTTAGGGGGTAAGATGGAGGGATTTTGGTGTTGTCCTGTCCTCCTTCCTTCTTCTTCCTAACCCCATATTCTTGGGGATGGTGGCACTTGGGGATTGGATTAGAGTAGAATGGAACTGTCTGACACAGGTGAAAGGCATTGGATCCTAACTGTAAATAAATAACAGGTAATTTATAGTATAAAAACCAGTGCCTGCCCCAGGGGAGGGCAGTGTGCCTGGGGCTGCCCTGCTGAACAGACCTTGGCAGCCCAGACAGAAAATATTTCAGATAAGAAACAATAAAGCAACCCTGAGAGCATCAGTTGAAGAATTCTGACTCATTCTTCAACAGCTGGGTTGGGAAACAGAGACTTTTTACACATCTCAGGGTCATCTCAACTAAAGGAAACCCTGATCCATCCCCATCCTCCCATTTCCTGCAGCTCTGAGCCCACCCCAGAGCCCCGGGTCACACCTGTCCTTGTGTTTTGCAGGTAAAAAGGCTGGTCCAGAGCCCTGGCTCACACCTGTCCTTGTGTTTTGCAGGTAAAAAGGCTGGTCCAGAGCCCTGGGTCACACCTGTCCTTGTGTTTTGCAGGTAAAAAGGCTGGTCCTCCAGGACCCAACGGCCCCCAAGGGCCACCAGGGCCTCCCGGGCCGCAGGGTCCCCCCGGCATCCCCGGCATCCCCGGCATTCCAGGCACAACTGTCATGGGACCACCCGGCCCCCCTGGCCCACCGGGCCCTCAGGGACCCCCTGGAGTGCAGGGCCCCTCAGGTAAGGGTCCATCCGTGCCCCCTGCTCCCAGCTGGACAGGTGGGAATGCTGCAGGTGTCACCAGAGTGTCTGGGTGTGATGGCACAACAGCCGGCTGGGACAGCGCTGGGAGCGACCTTGGGATGGTGTCCCTGCAGAACTTGGTGGCTGTAAGGTCCCTTCTCACCCAAACCATGCTGGGTTTCTGGGATTCCAGCATTCCAGGGCTCCCAATGGCCAGAGGCAGCAGGAGCCCCTCAGCTCTGTGCTGTGCTGCCACAGGCATCTCCTCCTTAATTAGGATTTGGCTCCTAATTAAGGGAAGGGACATGCAAGGAATGAACTGCAGAGGGAAACTTAGCATCTTGGCAGCCAAGGGGTTTTATTCCCACTGTGGCTCAGGGAATGGGTTGAGCAGTTTTTCCTTCTGTTGAAACCTGTTGAATAATAAAGAATTTTGATGGTTGGACAGAAATGCCAGGAATAAACTAAGGAAATGTAGATGAGTATTTTTCTTCCTTATCTGTTTTTATTATTTTTTAATATTTAATATTTCTATTCATATTTCTATTTATTTTATATATTTTAATATTAGCTGTACCCCGTATCCCTCCTCCTGTTAAAACAGAGGTTTAATGGTTATTGTAGAGTAAGAAAAGTGATTTATATGGGGATTCAGGGTTATTTTGGGGTAAAAACGTTATTTTTAAGGGGGGTTATGGGTTATTTTGGCATAAAAGAAGTTTTATTTATGGGAATTTTAATTCAACCTGCCTCTTCAATGATGTGGAATTACCTTTTGCAGGTGCCACAGACAAGGCCAGCTCCAGAGACATCCAGGTGGGTTGATCTTTCCATGGGAAAACCCAGCTTTGGGGGGGATTTTTGGGGACTGGTGCGGTGCTTCCCGTTAATCCTGGATCCCTGTGCTCTCCCTTGCAGCCAGCTGTGGTCCATCTCCAAGGCCAAGGCTCAGCAATCCAAGTGAAGAATGGTAAGGATCTCTTGGTAATTGTGGGTACTGGGAAGAGCCCCTCCTGCACCCAGAGAGTTCCTGGATCCCAGCTCCATCCCATGACACAGCTCCCAGATTTTCCCTGCATCCATGGCCTCGTGCCTGGATCCCAGTCCATCCCATGACACAGCTCCCAGATGATCCCTGCCACCTCCCTAATATCCCTGCCCAGACCCCTCAGGAAGAGTCTTGTGTGGAGTCTCCACCCCCATTTCCCCTGAGCTCCTGTTTATCTCCCAGTTTATTCCTGTTCTGTACATCCCAGTAATTCTGTCCCACTGAATCTCCCTGACCTCCAGGTCCATCTTGTGCCTCCCCAGCCCCTCCATGACCAGGCCTTTCTCCCCCCATCCTACTTTAAGCCCTCAGTGGATCCTGTCTCATTCCCATTTGCCCATTTTCCTCCAGTTTCCCAGTAAACTGGGAAAAAAAGGCAGGGAAGCCCCATTGCTGAGAGGACACAGAGGTGTCCAGCCTCCAGCTCTTCCTGGGATCCCCTGAGCATCTCTGCCCCACCAAGAGCCAGGATCCCAGATCCTGCCCAGCCACTTCCCATCCCCAGGCAGCTGCCTGCTTTCCTCCTCCTTCCCAGATCCCCATCCAAATTCTCCTCAAGTTCCTGCTCTCCTTGCCAACAGCTGGGGCTCGTTCATCACCTCCTGCCTGGCTGTGCTGGAGAGGACCTGGCTTGTCCCCTCCTTGAGTCCCCACTCATCCAACCCATCCATCCATCCATCCATCCTTCCATTCCATCCATCCATCCATCCTTCCTTCCTTCCTTCCTTCCTTCCTTCCTTCCTTCCTTCCTTCCTTCCTTCCTTCCTTCCTTCCTTCCTTCCTTCCTTCCTTCCTTCCTTCCTTCCTTCCTTCCTTCCTTCCTTCCTTCCTTCCTTCCTTCCTTCCTTCCTTCCTTCCTCCTCCTGCCTGCCTGCCTGCCTGCCTGCCTGCCTGCCTGCCTGCCTGCCTGCCTTCCTGCCTTCCTGCCTTCCTGCCTTCCTTCCTGCCTTCCTTCCTGCCTGCCTTCCTGCCTTCCTGCCTGCCTTCCTGCCTGCCTTCTGCCTGCCTTCCTGCTGCCTTCTGCCTTCCTGCCTTCCTGCCTTCCTTCCTGCCTGCCTTCCTGCCTTCCTGCCTTCCTGCCTTCCTGCCTTACTTCCTGCCTGCCTTCCTGCCTTCCTTCCTTCCTTCCTTCCTTCCTTCCTTCCTTCCTTCCTTCCTTCCTTCCTTCCTTCCTTCCTTCCTTCCTTCCTTCCTCCTCCTGCCTTCCTCTCCTGCCTGCCTTCCTGCCTTCCTGCCTTCCTTCCTGCCTTCCTGCCTTCCTGCCTTCCTGCCTTCCTGCCTTCCTGCCTTCCTGCCTTCCTGCCTTCCTTCCTGCCTTCCTGCCTTCCTGCCTTCCTGCCTTCCTCCCTGCCTTCCTCCCTGCCTTCCTCCCTCCCTCCCCCAGAGTGGGAGTGGGTGGAGGCAGCAGGAAGGGGCTGTAGGATCCCTGTCCCCCAGTTCCTGCCTCACACATGGGATGGGGAGGGCTGGCCACTGCTTCCCTGGGAAGGCAGCTTTCCCTCTTGGCAGGCATCAGGGAATTTCCGTGGCAGCTGGAATTTCTCATGGACAGGGATTTGGGCTTGCAGCTCCCTGAAATGAAAAGGAAACTGCCCGTTCCCAGGAACAATGTGAGGGAAAAGATGCTGTTTGCTGACGTTCAGAAAGCAATTATCCCTTCCTTACTGGGAATGCTGGGGGTTTCCAGAGGGAACGCTGCTCTCTAAGAGCGGGAATGCCCTGTGAGTGTCCTTCCCTGCTGCTCGGGAGCCATCCCAAGCTGGGAGCCAGGAATGCTTCCCAGCTGCCAGCCTGGCCAGCTCCAGCTGGGAGCAGGGAGAGGAGAGGCAGATGGAGACTGGGAGGAAAAGACTGGGATTTGATCAACTGAGGCACCTACAGAGATTGGCTCTGTTGGGGCTCATAGCAAAGCCTGTCCCTAGGTTATCCCAGTGATCCCAGTGCCAAAGGACTGGGTGGTGGATCCATAAATCCCTGACTGTGTTGAGAGACCCCAGTTAGGGTTTCTGTTATTGTGATATGATGCAATTTCCTACTTTGTTGTTATTCTGGCTTTTTAAAACTTTAGGAGTTGTAAAGGCAAAGGTTTTGTTAAAATTATCCCAATTACAAAGTCAGGGATGGTGAAGTCAAGGAACACAACCAGAATTAAAATCAAACATGTGACCCAAAGCTGGCCTCCATTTGCCTGGACAGGAGAAAGCTCCAGGGAGCCCCTTCCAGTGCCTAAAGGGACTCCAAGAGTGCTGGAGAGGGATTTTGGACAAGGGCCTGGAGTGACAGGACAAGAAGGAATGGCTTTAAGCTGAAAGAGGGTAGATTTAGATGGGAGGTTGGGAAGAAATTCTTCCCTCTGAGGATGGAGAGGCCCTGGCATAGGCTGGCCAGAGAAGCTGTGGCTTCCCCTGGATCCCTGGAAGTGTCCCAGACCAGGCTGGATGGGGCTTGGAGCACCCTGGGCTGGTGGAAGGTGTCCCTGCCCATGGCAGGGCATGGAATGGGATGAGTTTTAAGATCCCTTCCCACCCAAACCATTCCATGCTGGTTCTGTGGTGGCCATTCCCATGGACACAGTAGGGAAGAGGGATCAAACAAGCTCAGCTGCAGGGGCAGGAGGAGGCAGGTCCGTGCCCAGCCCTGGGATGAGCTGTGCTGGGTTTCAAGGTTGAGAACACAGAGGGTTGGAGGCACAGGCGACCCCACAAGCCACGGTGTGCTCAGAACTAGAGAGGAGTCCCTGCTCCCCCTCCCCAGCGTGTAATCCTGGGATTCCCCCCTCGGAATTCCCTGCTCTCTGTCGTGCTGTGACTGTATTTGTGTTGCTCCTGCGCTTTTCCTCCTGACGGGTACTGAGTGACCGCCGTTTTCTCATACTGAGATCTTTCAGGTGGAGTCCTCAATGACTGGTCTCGCATCACTCTGAACCCCAAGGTGTTTAAGCTGCATGCCCGCAGTGGGGAGCTGGAGGTACTGGTGGACGGCACATACTTCATCTATAGTCAGGTAGAAGTGAGTACGGTCCTAGGCTAACTCCTCCTATTCTTGTGTTCCGGTGGAAGCCTTTGCATGAACCACGAGAGGGCTCCAGACAACAACCAAATGCCAACAGCTTGTGTGGAGTTGTGACCGCTTCGGCTCAGGATGGGTGTGGGGAGGAGTGGCACACGCCTGTCACCGCCAGGACAGGGATTAGGCACTGAGAGCACACCCCACCGCCACCACTCCCGGGGTTATCCCTCGGGTTAGCCATTCCAAACCTCCCCGCAGGCAGCACGCTGAGCTCAGTGCTGGGAAAGAGCCGAGCGCTGCTGGATTGTGGTTGGTTTGGAGCTGTGTCACTCTGGAAGTGTAGGACTCCCAGCCCAGATTCCAGCCCAGGTGGCTCCGTTTGCCTCCCCCTGCTCTGTGTAGCTCCACCCCAGAGGAGCTGGCTCTGGGATGAAGTGGGCCACGGATGTCAGGTGCTCTTCCATGAAATTGGTGACAGGTGTCCAGTTTGGATGGGGACAGAAAATATAATTCCACTTGGGCCAATATAATATAATATGTTTCCCAAGTGCTTGATACTGATTGCTGGCCACAGTGTTGGGCCACTGAAGCCTCATTGTTTGTGGTCCATCAAGAAAAAAAGCATTCAGGCAGCTCCTGCCTCCAAAAGGGCTGGATTTCCTTTCTCAGGAAGAAGCAGCTCCCTGAGACTGATTTCTCCTTGGACAGGACTTTCTTCTGCAGTTCTTTGGAATCAGAGTGTGGGAGAGGGTTAAGTGGGGAAAAGTAGAGTCACAGGGCCTTGGAAATCAGGGAGTTCAATCACTAGAAACGCTGTGAGGTGAGGTGATTTCCTTCCAAGCCATGGAGGTTGGGAGAACCTTTTCCCTGAAATAGCTCGTGCCTGTGCAAGCACCGAGTCCAGTTACCCAGGAGGCAGCTCCCAGTCCACCTTAGGGCAGTTCTGATGTCACCACTAAAGGAGGCTCCTGGCACCAGGAAGCAGGACTGGCCAGGTAAGTGCAAGAGGCCTTCAGTCAAGTGTGTGTGTGTGTCTGTGTGTGATGAGAAGCTGTTGTAACACACAGGGGGTCCTGCACGGCTCTGTGCAGGTGTGTCCCTTCCCTGGAATAAGCAGGATGGTAGCTCAGCCTTAGGCACGTGCATCCAGGGGGTTTTGCATGCTTGGGTCAGCCTGAAGCGGGATAAAAGAGGTTCCTGGTCGGTTTGGGACTCCCCCTGCCTCGCACAAGCCACCTGTGAGTGCAGGTGTTGGGGCCAGGAGGGGCTGCACACCCCCCCAGGAGGCTGCACTCGCTGCCCACACCCCGACCCCCCCGTTCCCTGACACTTTTTCTTCTCCCTGCTTCCCATCAGGTCTACTACATCAACTTCACCGACTTCGCCAGCTACGAGGTGGTGGTGGACGAGAAGCCCTTCCTGCAGTGCACTCGGAGCATCGAGACGGGCAAGACCAACTTCAACACCTGCTACACGGCCGGGGTGTGCCTGCTCAAGGCCAGGCAGAAGATTGCTGTGAAGATGGTCCACGCTGACATCTCCATCAACATGAGCAAGCACACGACTTTCTTTGGGGCCATCCGCCTGGGAGATGCACCCGCGTCCTAGAGAGGAACTTGGCGTGCCCAAGGACACCCACGGAACTGCACAGTGCTGCTGTTCATAAAGCGTATCAGTATTTCAGGGGTTCTGTAATCCGGCCATAAAGGAAACTGATCCAGAGCTATTTATTCCTATATGTGAATGCAGGAAGCACAATTGTCCTCTGTGACTCGCGGGGAGACTCGGATCAAACCAAAAAGCTGGTGGGGAGAGCGTTGTGAGGAGGAAAAAGGCTGTTGGGTGTGCCTTGTCTCAGTATTTCAAGTATTACTGCACTGATACTCTGCTCTGTGACCTTCACACGAGGCTTGGTGGGAGAGCTGGGGGCTCTGCACTGGCGAGAGCATCCCAGGCGGGAGCGGGAGAACTCCTGTCCCAAAATCCCACAAAATCCCAGCCAGGCTCCTGCTTGTGCATGCTAACGACAGCCAGGGAGGGGCTCCTGGCTTCCTGCCTTCCCAGGGGCAGCTGGAAGGGCCGGGGGGTGAGGGCAGGTGGGTGAGACAGCGGCGGTGGTGTTTACATTCATCCTCAGGAGGGGGAGGAGGAGGAAAAGTGCCTCGACCTAGAGCTTGGAAGCAAAAGCAGGAAGTGCGAGAGGAAGAGGAATAACTAGAGCAGGCTTAGCAGATAGGAGACTGCCTCCACATTCCAGAAACCACCAAATCCCAAAGAAAACGCCGATTCCCGGGTCCAGGCCTCTGCTCCTTTCAGCTCCTGCCCTTACCCCAGAGGTAACCTTGCCCCAGCGGGGGCTGCCTTCAAGTACTGCTGCTGTTACAGCAAGTTGAGTTGGGTAGGGGGTATTTTGGTTTTGGTTTTGATTTTTTTTGGTTTATTTTTTTTTTTGGGGGGGGGGGTGTTTTGTTCTTTTTAATTAATATTTTGCAAACCAGAACACATTTCTACAGGCTTCACCGAGCTGCGTAGAGCAGCCACAAGTACTTGTGACAACACTCGGAGGAAGTTTGTTATGTTTAAGAATAAAATATTCAAACAGGAAATTTTTTTTTTCTGTTTTAATAGAACTGTCCTGCTTTTTGATGTAGTTTTTAGCCTTCCTCCCCCCACTCCTTTCCTTTTGGCACCCTCCTACCTAAAATAAGTGGTGATGGAGACTTTAGCAAAGGGAAAAAAATGGGATTTTAAAATCCGGTCCAGCATGAAGTCACCACTTTTTCTTTTCTCTGAGCCCTGCTGAGTCTAGTCATAACTCGATTTCTGGTGACTAATAGAGGAGCTGGGACACTATTGTTTCTTTTGGCTTCTTGAGCAACTCTGTCCCGTTACCTCCCCTCAGCTGGGGAGACCTAAAGCCATAAGATGCTCTGGAGCTGAGGCAGAGTCACAAATTGCTCTGTTGTCTCAGCCCTTGGCTCACACTTGCTCAGTCAGCTTGGTTGGGGTTTTGTTTCCCTGTGTTTCTTTCCAGAGCCTGTTTGTGGCTTTCAAGAGGGGAGTGAAGTTGCAGCCAGTGTAGAAATGGGACAAATCCGAAAGTGACATCTTCAGCCTGGAACAGGGAAGGTTTGGGGACCTCAGTGCCTAAAGGGGCTGCAGGAGAGCTGGAGAGGGACTTGGAGTGACAGGAAAAGGGGGAATGGCTCCCCACTGCCAGAGGGCAGGGTTAGGTGGGATATTGGGAAGGAATCCTTCCCTCTGAGAGTGCTGAGACCCTGGCACAGGGTGCCCAGAGAAGCTGTGGCTGCCCCTGGATCCCTGGAAGTGTCCAAGGCCAGGCTGGATGGAGCACCCTGGGCTAGTGGAAGGTGTCCCTGCCCATGGCCAGGCATGGAACTGTTTGATCCATGAGATCCCTGCCAGCCCAGTCCTGTGATTCCACACTCTCGGTGCTGGCTCCGTGCAGAGGTGGCTCACAGTCACCTGCAGGGTGTGGGGGGGACGTGGAGGGCCCGCCCTGCCTGGAGCAATTCTGGCTCCATCCCTAGCGAGTGATGTCCCTTGCCAAGTGTTGCAGTTATTGGGAGACAAAAATTCCTCGGGGTAGCGGCGTTGGCCGCGGCCTCGCTATTCACAGGAGCCGCGCGCTTCGGGAAACAACTGCATGACAAATGGGCTGCTCTGGCTTTTTAGTGGCTTCTCCTCCCTTCAGCCTCGACATGTGGGACGGGCAGGAGCCTTGGGGGCTCTTCACTGGGCTTTGTGGTTTTCTTTCCTTTCAAATGGATTAAGAGGGACATGTTCCTGTGACAAGAATGAAGCGGGACAACTGTGTACAGTGAGAACATGAAGCAAATCGTTAACAGGATTGCTTTAAAACAGGCCTGAGCAGCAAGGCTGGGGGCAGCCATAAATAACAGGGGGTTGGGAGAGCCGGGGATGGAGTTTGCATTCCTTGGCCCCCGCTGGCAGGATCTGGGATGTGCTCCATGGCTGCGGGCAGGGGGAGGCAGAGGGAGAATCCCTTTGCTCTGTAAAAGGCCCCAGTGTTGGTGTCTCCTCTGGTGTGTGCTCGGGATGTTGGATGAGAGCAGGAGAGGGCAGTTCCTGCATGGAAGTTCTCTCTGGTTCATGCTCGGGATGCAGGAGGGAGCAATTCCTTCTGAAATGTGTTAGCAGGCTTTCTCTGGTGCTCACACTAACCAAAGTGTGAGTTGGAGACATGGAATTGGAGCTGGCTGCAGGTGGCCTTGGCAAATCCAGCCTTTTCCTGTTCCCGGTGTTCCCGGTGGGATGTCCCTCCCCAGCCACACCAGGAGCCCCCATGGAAGGTCTGTACAGCCACAGCAGAGTGTTGGCTGTGCTTTGTGAGGGGACAGCTCCATCCTTCAGGGGTGGGAGAGGCACCCTCCCCTCACTGGGATCCGAGCTGCTCTGGTGTCACCTTCCCAACGCCCTGGGAATGCATGGAAGGAGGGGCAGATCCTTGGATAACCAGGTATCCTTCTGCTCCCAAACACCCCGGCTGGAGCTCATCACCCACAGCACGGATGTGACCGGGGTTCTGTCCCTGCTTCCTCCACGCCTCAGTCCTGCTGCTCCTTCCTCACCTCCTCTGGAGACTTCTCCCCCAAAAGCCTCGGGGGAAACAGGGATTCTCTCCTGCTGGAGCCCTGGAGCCAGCGTGGAGGGCAGGAAGGCCAGGGCTAGCTGGTTTCAGAGCAGATCTCTCCCTGTTCAGGCCGTGTGGGTCACTCTGCCTTTTATCGTGGTGCAGGAAAAGCCTCCCGGTGTTTGCCGGCTCTGATCCACGCCCGGCGCTCCCGCCAAGGGAGTTCACAGCCTTGGGGTGCAAATGCCCAGGGATTCTCTGCAGAAGTCCCTGATCCAAATCGGGGACTTTTCAGCTGCTGACAGGGGCTGTGTCACCGTGCAGACCCGTGCCCAGCAGTTGGGGTGCAGGGGGACAGGCCGGGCTTCCCCAGGCGTGGCAGGGCTGGATGCGCCCGGGCTGGAGCGGGGCCGGTTCCGCTTTTGGGAGGGCTGGGGGGTCATCCAGAGGTCGGTGTTTCCCTGGCAGGAGCCCACATCTGCACAGATGTGCTGTGTGCTCACAGCTGCCTCCGCAGCACCGCGGGGCATCAGCCCACAGCGCCGTCGCTGGGCTGTCCCCGCTGCCCTGCCTGCCCTGGATGCTGGGGACACCGGGACAGCTCAAGGCTGAGTCACATCCTGAGGTGACAAAGTGTCCCCCACCACGCCAGCTGTCACAGGGTGAGGGGTAACTCGGATGTGTAACTCTGTGTGTATATCTATGTATATAAATAATCTGTGTTTATTTATTTATGTATTTTTGTCTATATATTGTTTTTTCCCTGCCAGACACTTCCAGGATTAGAGCGTGAGCTCCGTGGCTGAAACTTCACATCCTTGGACAGCCCCTCAGCAGCCTGAGTTGCTCCTTCCCATGGAATTGGCTGCACTGAGCAAAAAAAACCCCAAATTGTGCATTTTGGAGAGTGCCCCGTGAAGCATGAGGGGCGTGTCCCCAAGGAGTGTGTCAGCACTAGGTGGCACAAGGACACGGAGATGCCCCACAAATAAAAACGTCCCTGTGTGTGGGGCAGAGCTGCGGGTGCACAGATCCCACCTGGAGCTGCCGCAGGGACAATTCCCGTCTGGTTCCTGCGCTGAGCGAGGAGGTGACCCGGCAGCCCGGGTGGCGACACGGGGTGTGACAGCGAGGAGCACAGCGTTTGCACACCGCAGACCCCTGGGGAGGGAGGGGAGGAGGAGGAGGGGGATCCCAGCTCTGCACGTTCCGCTGGAAAGGGGCGGTGAGCCCTGGGAAGCTGTTGTTTCCCGAGACGGGCAGAGTCCCCTCGGCTGCGCTGTGCTGGGATGGGCAGGGAATGTCACTGCCTGCGTGTGACAGTCAGGTGATGCCGCGGCCAGGAGCTGTCCCTGGCTCAGGATGGCTGCAGAGCGCTGGCCAGCTGCCCCTGGTGTCCCGGGAGCTGGCACATCCTGTCCCTGGCACAGGCAAACTCCCCCAAACCCTCTCAGCTTTCCTACGCGCCACCTCTGCCTCCTGGCATTTGATGTCACAGCGGGTCCAGCCGGTCACCTGAGCTCCCTCCTCCCCATCCTGCCGTTTCTCTTTCCCTTCCCTGTGGCTTTGTGCCGTTTTTCCCCCTCTGCGAGTGATGTCTTTCTTTTCCCACTTCCGTAGCTACGAACACCCACATGCCTTATCTCCTTCCCCCATCCCATCCTGAAGCCTATTTATACAGAGCCTGGCTCCTGCCCAGCCTGCCAGCGACGCCGCAGGAGCGGGACGGGGCTGGCAGCCCGCAGCCCAACATGCTCTGGGCTGCACCACGGGGATGTCTCCTGCTCTGGCTGCTCCCGTCCATCCTCAGAGCCCGGGCTAGCCCGGAGACGAGGCCCAGCTCCCCACTGTGCCAGCAGGTAAGGCTGTTTTCCAAGGAGCACCTGGGCTGGGATGGCTCCAGCAGCGTGGTTGGGGCTGCCAGCATCCGTCTGGATCTCCTCCCTGTGGCTCTCAGCTCCCGCCAGCCTCCATCTCTTTAACTTTCCCAGCTTTCCCTCTGTTTTCCTGCCTTGGAGCCGGTCTGCTGTGAAGTGGTCTGGGGCATTCAGCTGCTGTGCCTGAGGCGCTCAGAGGATGGAGTGCAGGGATTCCAGTTGGGAGCCTGGATGGGGAACAGCAGGTTTCTGTCACCCCAGAAAGAAATCAGCTGCTCCCAGGTTCCCAGCTCCAGAGGAAACCAGAGGGAGAGGAAAGGTGGAGCCTACACAGTGCCCTTCCTCTGTCTGAAAAGGGATGCTCTGGACCAGCTGGGCTTGGGAAGGGGGAGCAGTGCTCATTCCCACTTCTCATGCCCATCATGGACAGCAGCTGGCTGGCCTGGAGCTGTGGTTTGTAGCCCCCCCTCATTCACCCCTCTCCTGTCTCTCCACAGAGCCCCGTGAAGGTGTCTTGCAGAGGAGTTGGCCTGCGGAAATTTCCCAAGGAGCTTGGCCAAGGAATTAAGTACCTTGAACTCTCCAACAACTTCATCCAAAACCTGTCAGGCAGCAACATGCCAGGATTTGGGCAGCTGGAGTACCTGGATGTGTGCTTCAACCAGCTGGAAGCCGTGTCAGCCACCGCCCTGGCTCAGCTGCCTCGGCTGCGCTCGCTCCTCCTGGGATCGAACCACCTGGACCGGAATTACTTGGCTAACGGGGAAGCTTTCCATCTGCTCAGGAATATAGAGGTCCTGGACCTGTCTGTGAATCACCTGGAGAGCCACATGGCCAGCTGGTACATCAGCAACCTCACCAGCCTGAGGGTGCTGGATCTCTCTGGGAACACCATGACCAAGCTGCTGGCAGGGGCCTTCCGGAACTCACCGCGGCTGCGCCAGCTCGACCTCAGCAACAACTACATCATGGAGATCCAGGAGGGAGCTTTTGAGCCTCTGGAAGAGCTGGAGGTGCTGAACTTGGCTTTGAATTCCCTCCACTGTATCTCTGGCTTCAGCCTCACGCAGCTGCAAGTTTTAAACCTCAGCCACAACGCCCTGGAGCTCTTCTCCTCCGAGAAGGGAGCAGAGCCCTACCTGCTCCAAGTGCTCGACTTGAGCCATAACAGACTACTCTCTTTCCCAGAGCTCCCCAGAGCCCATGATCTCACACACTTAAACCTCTCCAACAACTTCATTGCTTCCCTGCTCCCAGGCTCTCCCCACCCCAGGGAGTTTGTCCTGCCCTACAAGGAGATGCAGAGATTCATCAACAGGACCGTGCGTCCCATGGCCACTCTGACACAGGTGGCTGACCTGGATCTCAGCAATAATCGCCTGGAGCTGTTCCCATTTTCCTTCTTCCACAGCCTGGGCTCCCTGCACAGCCTCAGCCTGGCTAGGAACTGTCTCCAGGATGTGGCCAGGGAGTCTGTCTCCAATGGCATGGAGCTGTCCGTGCGCTGGCTGGACCTCCACAGCAATGCCCTCCGTGTGCTGCCACACTGGTTCTTCGATTCCCTGCCTCACCTGGAATCCATGGATCTGGGCTCCAACAACCTCCAACCTTGTGGGAGCCAGGGGAGTGACCAGGGAAGGGATTTGGGAGCGGATTCTCACACGTCAGCCCCAGGAGACACCTGCACCCCCTTCTACAACGTGGCTCGCTTGAGGCACCTGAGCCTGTCCAAGAACAACATCTCCAGGCTGCAGCCCCACGCCTTCAGCCGGACCCCGCTGCTCTCCCTGGACCTGTCGGGAAACAGGGACTTGTCCATGCCCACGGGGGCACTGGGGGGCTTGGAACTGTCCCTGCAGGAGCTCTCTCTGAGGGACAACCAGATGGACGAGGGCCAGGCAGCGCTGCCCTGCCTGGGCACGCTGCGAGTGCTGGACCTGTCGGGCAATCACCTGAGCCTGCTGCCCGCAGGGCTCTCCTGCTCCCCGCTGGAGAGCCTGGACATCGGGAATAACAACCTGCAGACCTTGGGAGCAGTCGGGAGCTGGTTCCACAGCCTGCGGGCCGTGTGCGTGGCTGGGAACCCCTGGAGCTGCTGCTCGCTGGGCTGGCTGGACACGCTGCGGGCGGCCGGCGTGGCCGTGCCCGACCTGCGCCACGCCCGCTGCGTCTTCCAGGAGCACGGCCGGAATGTCTCGGCCAGCATCACCGGCACTCCCGCCTGGATCTGTCCCCAGCCCGAGGGCACTGCCTCCCTGGCTCTCCTCCTGGCCCTGATGGGCCTTTCCCTCCTCGGGGCCTGGGCTCTCTGCCTGCTGAGGAAAGGGCGGAAGGCTCCAGGATGTGCGGGACTCGGGAGCAACAGGGTGGGAGTCTCCCAGCCCCATCCCAAAGGAGAGGGGTCAGCCGAGGAGAAGCCACCTGAGAGCATCACCAAAGTGTAGCCCAGACCTGCAGCCATCGGTCAGAACTCTAATTATTATTAATAATATTAATATTAATAATACTATTGTGGTTTAGGTCTCACTGGTACCTGCGTCATTTGTGAACACAGTGACAGAAGCATGGTGGGTGCTGGGCTCTGAGCCACCAGAAGGGAGATTCCCTCATCCTCTCTGGATGGGGGAAATTAAACGTGGAATTTGGGGTGCAATCACACATTCCCATCACTCGGCACAGGAAACCAAGCCCTGGGCTGGCTGCTTTGAGCCCTCTCTTCCTCCACATCACACCCAGCTGGACGGGAATTGTCTCCATCGGGGCCACCTGGGGTTTTCCCAGCTTGCCCAGCAGCCCCTTTAAGAAGGTTTAATAGCTCTGCCAAGATCCTACTGCTGCTCCTGAAGCGTTCCCTAATTCAAGGAAAAGCAGGAGGGAATGGTCTCGGTGGTGGCGTGCAGTGCCAGGGTGGGGAGGGAGTTTCTCTGGGACCCTGCCCACCTCTCCACTGCCTTTCCTTGCTGTGGATGCTGAGAGGAATTCTGCCCTGTCCTCACCCACTGGATAGTGGGAATGGGAGAACTGGGGGTCTGTGCTGTCCCTGGCTGGCACAAGATGTCCCACCCTTAGTGCCAGGACCCCCGAGGTGACAGTGGCAGAGACAGCTGGTCCCAGCACGAGGTGAGTGCTGCCCAAGTCATGGTCCTGGGTGGATTTGAGCACCCCCCAAAGCCAGGCATGATGCAGGGGCTCAGCCCCTCGCTGGGGAAGGCAGCAGGAGGAGGTGTGGAGTGGGATTGTCACTGTGTGGTGGTGTCCATCTCTCCCTATCCAGCTTCCCAGGGCAGTGTGGGGGCACCTGATGGGCTGGGCCAGCTCCAGGAAGTATAAAACTGCAGTGAAACTTTTAATGTTTCACATCCATTTCACCTCGGAAGTCCCTATCTGGGCCCAGTCACCTGCACACACCTGGTGGGTTGGAGCTGTGGGAACAAAAGGGCTTGGAAGTTACTTAAAATTCCAATTGCTTTATTTTCTTCCTTTTTTTTTTTTTTTTTTTTTTTTTTGGCATTTTTGGTGTAAAATATGTCAGGGCTTCAGCTTCCTGTCCTTTGCTTCAGGACCCCTGGGGACTTTGGTGGCCCCCACATTTCCCCCCCTGCCTCAGTTTCCCTCTGATGCAGAGCGAGTGGCTGTGGCAAGGGAGCCTGTCACTGTGTGTCACCACCCTGCAGGACCTTGGGGAGAGGAGGAAGCCCAGCCTCCCACTCCAGGGCTGCTGTTTGCTGGATCTCCTCCTCCCACACCCCCTTTCCCCTCGGAGCTCCTTTTCCCATGTCCCTTTCAGGTCACCAAAGTCCCCGTGCCACAGCCCTTGTCCTCTCACATCCCGGTGCTTCCCAGCTGATGTCCTTGGGGAACCACGGCCAGCTGGGATCTCTGAGTGTCCCAGGAGCTGCTGTGCCCACCTGGGGCTTCTCCCCACCACTGTCCCCTGTCCTTGGGTGACACCTGAACTCCCTGGGGTAGGGATTTGCCTTTCCCAGTGCCCACAGGTGAGTTTAGGCTGTCCCTGGCGCAGGGATTTGCCTTTTCCAGTGCCCACAGGTGAGCTCAGGCTGTCCCTGGCACAGGGATTTGCCTTTCCCAGTGCCCACAGGTGAGTTCAGGCTGTCCCTGGCACAGGGATTTGCTTTCCCAAGTGCTGGGTCAGCAGGTGGGTGAGCCCAGCACGTCCCCGATGCCGTGCCAGCCTCCTGCCCCAGCGCTCGGTGACATTGCAGGGACACTTCAGGCCCCACAGTGCCTTCACCGGCTGTTTCTGCTGCGGTTTTGTGCCCTCTGCTCCCCGTTTAACCCCTTCCAGGCCGTGCTTTCCGCTCGTGCCACCAGGAGCTGTCCCGGCTCTGTGCGGGCGCTCCCGTCAGCATCTCCCCGGGTTAAGCTGGAGCTGGGTGGGGACGCTGGGGACAGGCGGGGACACCGCGTGCCCCCGGGTGCTCAGGGACACCATGTGCTGCCGGCACTCGGTGCCAGGCGCTGCCTCGGGCATCCCGAGTGTCCCCAGCCGTGTTTATGCAGAGTCGTGTCCCCGCCGAGCAGCAGCTGGCGGGGGTTGACCCCTTCAGGGCAGTGGCACTTGGGGACAGCGGCTGCTCATCCTGAGGTTTCTCTGGGGGTTGAGGCGTCTGCTGGAAAATGCACTAAAAATAAGGGGGGAGGATGCTGGGGCTGGGCTTAACTCGCAGAAAGGGCTCCCAAATAACTGGAGTTGATCTTAGAGGATTTTTCCAACCCTAAGGATTCTGTAAAGCCCCGGATAAAGGGGGGAGAGGAGAACTTCCCAGGCTGAGGAGGAGCTGTGAGAAATGAGCCAGGGCAGTGGTGTTGGGTTATCACCACCATTGATGTCTGTGTGCTCTCTCGGGATTCTATGTTGTGAACTCATGGACTTGCCAAGGATTGAATCCGAGGGCAATGTCCCCTTCTCCCAGCCTCAGGAAGAGCTTGGCCAGGAGCAGGGCATGGGGTGAGTCTGTGCTGGCCCAGGGGACAGTGAGGTGGCACCAAAGCACGTTTGTGTCCCCAGAACCAGCACGAGGCCAAGAGAAACCCGGGGTCTGTCCTGAGTTTTGCACTGCTCCCCTTCTGGAGCTTCCCGTGCTTTAAGGAAAATGGTTTCCCTATCCCAGGCGTGTCTTGGCATCTCTAGTGTTCTCTTGATCCAAAAGGAAGGCAAAAGATCTGTAGAATATTAAATTTTGAACAAATAAAGCGGCGATGCCAAAAGTGTTGCATTTTCATGTCAGGCTGGAAGGCGGCAGGAGTGTAAATTTTGGTCTGACAAAAAAAGCAGCAGTGATTAAAATGTTGTGACCATTGACAAATTTTCTAGAGAATGGTTGAGAAATCCAGCAAAACTCATTCTTTCCAGTGGAAAGCCTTCACATTTCCCTGGATCTGCATTTTCAAAGAAGAATAGATTTTTATCAGAAATTTCCACCGAGCTGTTTCACTAACCCCGCGGAAATCACCTTCCCTCAACTCGCTTCAATTACAGCAGTTTTTCTTTTCCCCTTTCTCTGCTTTTTTTACCTTTGCCCCTTTTTTTTTTTCTTTTTTTTTTTTTTTTTTTTTTTTTTTTCGTGCTCCAGAGCTTCATCTGCTGCAGGAGCTGATGAATATCCTGGGAATGCCTGGCAGATCTCTCCCCTCAGCAGGGAGAGCAAGCAGGGCAGAGCCAGGAGATGAGTGTTTCTCCTCCTCGTTTTTCAGACAGAGCCTAAATTAACCTAAATCTCCCCAATCCTGATAAGATAAGGAAGCTAACGAGTCCTTTCACCCAGCTGAAGGTAAATCCCCTTCCAGAGGGCTGCTGGAGGTGCCATTTCTTTTATTTTCCCTGATACTGCTGCAGCGCCCATTCCCAAATCCTTTCGGTCTCCGTGTCTGGCTGCCTGGGATGTGCTCCTGGTGAACGTGGCGCATTCTCGGTGGCTTTGGGATGGGACGACAGGCTGGTGGCACCTCCAGGACAGCGCCCTGTGTCCCTCCCATCCCTGGGGCTGCTTTCGATTATCCCTCCGTGACTGGCACAGCTCCCCGGCAGCTCTCCCCAGCCCTGCAGGGAGGCCGGGCGTGTCGTTCATGCCACTTTTCCTCCTCTCCAGGGGCTCTGGCCGGGCTGGGTGCTCCATCCCGAGGTGCCTCGGGGTGTGGCAGATGTGGGACGTGTGGCCCCGGGTCCCCTCTGCCTTGCAGAGCCCCGCGCTGCGTCACCTCCCCGGGCTGGGGGACAGATGTGCCACATGTTCTGCAGCTGGATCCTCCCTGCCAGCCGTGCCCGGGCTGCCCGCACGGGGACACTGCCGCGGGCACGGGCGGCTCTGCCAAGGGAAGTGTCACTCCGAGCTGTGTCCTCACGGCGGGCACAGATCGGCTGTGCCTGCGCCCAGATTTGGGATGCTGTGGGCACAGGTAGCTCTGCAGGATCGGGTCCCTGCCACCCCCAGCTGTGGGCACAGGTGGCTCTGCAGGATCGGGTCCCTGCCACCCCCAGCCTGTCCTCGGTGCTCTCTGGAAAGAGGAGGGGATGGTTTCCCTGGAGGAAAGCCGAGCTCCGTGGCAAGAAGGGCTCCTGCCACCCAGGGTGACCGTCCCACTGTCCCCAGGCTCTAGAGGGGACGGGATGCTCCCAGTGCTTCCCAGCAGCAGGAATCTCATCCCCAGCCCGACGTCAGTGCCACAGGACCACGTGCCACCGCTCCCTGCGTCACTGTCACCGCACCGGCACAGCTACCACGCAAAGGATGCGGCTCCTCACAGGGTCGGTCATTAGGTGAGGGAGGGGAACCGAGGGCACCGGGGCCTGAGGGGACACTTGGATGGCAGGGGAACCCCTGGATCTGCCCCTCCTGAGCCTGGGAGTCACAGGCTGTCGGGAGCTGGGACAGTACGTGGGGATCCCGTGTGCTCACACGGGTCACAAACCACTCGCAGGTGTCTGCTTTGGACCCTGGCCCCAGGAGTGAGGGACACCAACCTTTGGCCCTCCAGGACAAGTCTTTGCTGTTTCTCCACTAAAGCCTCATCCCAGGAGCTCTGACCCAGCACCAGCTCTGCCCCTTTAGCCATCCTGGAGCTGTCCCCTCCCTGTATCCCCAGGGTGGAGGGGACAGAACTTCCCCAGTGTTCTCCTGGCTCCTTTGGTCTCCCCCTGCCAGTGAAGCCCCAGCTGAGGAAGGGAAGCCTCTCCTGGGCTGGGAATCCCCTTCTGCCTCTCTCCTTCCCACAGAGCCAGCCCAGCCTGGAAGGGGAAGGAAGGGGGGGGTATTTTTAGCACTCACCCACCGGTTCTTCCAAGGATTGAGCTAAAAAGAGGAATTGACGTTCAAAGGAGCGCTGGCTTTGCTTTAAAAGGAAGGGTTTGTGTTTTTCCTGCTACTCAGTCATTGCAAAACTTTCCTGTGAAGAGGGATTGGTAAAAGTACCTCTGGTGGGAGGTGGCAGCCTGTGACATTGGTGCTCAGTTCCCCGTGCTGGCACCACCTCCATTGCCCAGTTCCCAGGGGGAACTGCCATCCCAAAGGAAGGGATGGGGTGGGACTGAGCCTCCCTGTCCCGGTGCTGATCACAGCTCCCATCACCTGTGAAGGGAATTCCCTCCTGCCAGCCCATCCTGGGCAGTCCCTCTCTGCATTCCTGCTCTCCAGCAGCTTTTCCAGAGCACTCTCATAGCTACTGAAGCCTCTGGGAGCTCAGGTGCCTTCCCAGGGGCCACCCAACCCCAGTGTTGTCCCTGGAGATCCTCCAGGTCCCCAAAACAAGACACCATCCAAACTGAGGAGTTAGCTGGAAGCCACAAGGGACAGAATCCAAAACACCAGATTTGGTGTTTAGGGAATACAGACTTGGGGTATTCCTGTGTTCCTCCTTTTCTCTCTGCCCTTTAGCCAATCCCCTTGTAAGTGCTTGGGATTTGGGAGCGACCTGGGACCCTTCCTCAAGGGCTCCAGCACAATGAGCTGTGGCCTTTGCATCCCAGGGGAATAGTTTGGGAAGGACAATGACTTTCAGTGCAAGTGACCCCAAGTCAAAGGAAGGTCACAAGGGGACAATAATCAACCATCCAGGTGTGTCCTGTCAAGGTGAGAGGTCACAGAGGGGGGGAATGAAAACCAACCCCCAGTTTGGTTCTCTCAAGGAAAAACACCTTCCAGAAAGAGGGGAAGTAGCACAACCAGGGAGAAGGTGAAAGCCTAAAAAAAGTGTCTTTCAACCTGTGACCCTTTCCAAAACCTGGGGTCAGCTGGGCTTGTGTCAAATGTCACCTCCCACTGTGGGAAAATCCCAGCCTACCTGGTTCCTCAAGGGCTCCAAGCAGCACTTTTGGTTTCGTACTTGTAGGAGGGAGAGATCCCAAGAAATGTGCCTTGTGACAGGCACGTGCCAGCCCTGGTGCCCTGCCACAGCACCTTGGGCAGCCCCTGCTGGCACTGCAGGGCTGGGGCCTGTGCCAGCTCAGGGATGTGCACTCCTCTGGGTCAAGGAAAATGTGCTTTTTCAAGCTTTTTGTAAAGAAAATAAGGAAAAAAATTGAGAAATTAAGAGCCCGTGCTGACCCTAAAGGAGGGTGCAGCTGGGGTGGGGTCGGGCTCTGTTCCCACGGGACAAGGGACAGGACAGGAGGACACAGCCTCAAGCTGTGCAAGGGGAGGTTTAGCTGGATATTAGGGAAAATTTCTTATGGAAAAGGCTGCCCAGGCCAGCAGTGGAGTCTCACCCCTGCAGGGATTTAAAATCCATGTGGCTGTGGCACTTTGGGGACACGGTCAGCGATGGCCCTGGCAGTGCTGGGGGGAACATCCTGCAGCGGCTCATCCCTCCACCCCCTCCCAGGTGCTGCTTGGGGACGGTCACTGCTAATGACAGCTGGACCCCTCTCCAGCCCCTCCTTGTTCCTAACCCTGTGAATGGCACCGAAACCGCCTTTGTTCCCCTCCCCGGGGGGCAGGACCTGCCACCACCGCTGCTATAAAGGGGGTGGTGGGGCCGAGCAGCCCCAGCCCTGCTCCCAGTCCTTATCCCAGCCACAGCTTTGCTCCCAGCCACAGCTTTGCTCCCAGCCCATCCCAGTCCCCAGCCCAGCTCCATCCCTGCTCCCAGTCCTTATCCCAGCACCCGGCCCCCAGCCCTGCTCCCAGTCCCCAGCCCAGTCCCAGCCCAGCTCTCAGTCCTCATCCCAGCTCCCAGCCCTGCTCCAGCCCCATCCCAGTCCCCATCCCAGCTCCCAGCCCCATCTCAGCTCCCAGTCCCGGCCATGGGCCGCCCCGCCGCCGCTGCCACGGCGCTGCTGTGCCAGCTGGGTCTCTCCGCGGCCATCCAGTGGCTGTGAGTAGAGATCTCTCCTCCCAGAGCCCTTCTTGGCGGTCCCTCGGGGCTCTGCAGGCCCCCAGCGACCCGCACCTCTCCCCACAGCGGGCTGGCGGGCAGCGGGGTGGCCTGGAACGAGAGCCAGCACTGCCGGCTGCTGGTGCCTGAGCAGCTGCAGCTGTGCCGCCGGCACCTGGAGGTGATGCCCAGCATCGTGCGGGCTGCCCGCCGGACGCAGGAGCTGTGCCAGCAGAGCTTTGCGGGCATGCGGTGGAACTGCTCCTCTGTCCGCCGTGCCCCCAGCTTCGGCCCCGACCTGCTCACAGGTAAGGGATGCTCCTCCCGCCCAGTCTCCGCTCCCGCTCCGCCCCAGGAGCTTCCACCGGCGCTGGCAGCGCCTTCCAGGGTGGCTTCTGCCTCGGGTTTGTGTGGTTTGGAGTGAATATCCTGCCTTCACGTGGTGCTAATCCTGTGCAAGTTCCATCTGGGGGAGGTGGCAGACAGTCACTTCCATTTCAAACGGCTGCCAGAGGCTCCCAGACAAGCGGGGGAAGAGGTGGGGATCTCGGCTGGATGCGGGCAGTGCAATACGGGGGGCACAGGTCAAAACACAAAAACCTGCGTGCCCTTGGGTTTATCCCGCTGCAAGGCGAAACATAGAAACTCCTTGCCCTGTGAGATGTGCGGGAGGACAGGCTGGGCAGGGAGGAAGGAAACATCCCTATTTTCTCCGCAGGAACCCGGGAAGCCGCCTTCGTGCACGCCCTGGCAGCGGCGGCCGTGGCGCAGGGCATCGCCCGCTCCTGCGCCTCCGGAGAGCTCCCGCTGTGCTCCTGCGGGCCCGGCCCCGCCGAGCCCCCCGCGCCTGGCTCCCGCTGGGGTGGCTGCGGCGACAACCTGAGCCACGGCCTCCAGCTCGGGGCCGCCTTCACCGACGGCTCCGCCAGAGCCGGCCCCGGGGCCGCGCCCGGGCTCAGGGCTGTGAACCGGCACAACGGAGCCGTGGGACGGGCGGTGGGTGCGGGACCCCCGGGCTCTGCAGGTTGGGATGGGGGATATGCAGCCCAGCAGGGCTGCTGCGGTGTGGGATGGGGGGTGTGAGTCCCCTGGGATTCGGCTGAGCACCCCCCAGGACTGCCCAGGGGTGACATGGTGGGTCCGAGCCCCCCGGGGTAGATGGAGCCCAGCACCCCTCGCAGCAGGGGCAGAAGTCCCTAATGCAAGGATGCGGATTCCAGCCAGGTTTTTGGAATGTCCTGAACATCAGGAGGCAACAAAATGGTTAAAAATTGTGTTAGCTGACACGCCTCCCTACCGCTGCTGCCCATCCCCAGACATCCCATATCCTTCCCTCAACCAGCACGTCTGACACTTCACACCAGTGTTCCCAGTTATCTGATATCCCACACCAGTGCTCCCACTGCTTCTTTCCACCCTTCTCACTGGAAACGAAGCTCGTCCTGCCCTGCTTCAGCTGGGCTCCCCAGCCCATCTGGTCTTTGTGCTTCCATCCACTCCTGTTCCCCATGTGAGGACTGGGAAACCTCCAGCTCCCCTGTGAAGTTCCTCAAGGATCAGGTTCTTATCAGAAGGGATTGAAGCAGGGTTGAGCCCCTGATTGCCCCATTATGTTTAGCTCTGAGCTCTTTCATCCCTTGAAACTTCCCATGGGTTCCCTTGGGGGTCAGTCCCTGGAGTGGTACCAGGAGAGAGCAAACTCACCTGTTTCCCCGTGCTCTGCAGGTGCTCAGTGACTCCCTGGATACCAGGTGTAAATGCCACGGGGTCTCAGGCTCCTGCTCAGTGAAGACCTGCTGGAAAGGGCTGCCAGACCTGGGTGAAATTGCCTCTGACCTCAAATCCAGGTACCTGGCAGCCCTCAAGGTGACCCATCGGCTCGTGGGGCCCAGGAAGCAGCTGATCCCTAAGGAAGGGGATGCCAGGCCAGTGACAGAGATGGATCTGGTTTACCTCATCAATTCTCCTGACTACTGCACCCCAAACCCCCAGATGGGCTCTCTGGGCACACAGGACAGGTAGGAGGAACTCGGCCTCTGGTTCCAGGAGTGCCTGTACTGCTGGGTTTGAGTGTCCTGGGAGGCTGATGAGGATGGGCTGGGGTGAGCTCGCAGCAGATCCTGAATCCCTGAATCCCTGTCTTGTGAGACCCCACCTGCACTCTGTGTCCAGGTCTGGGGCCCCCAGCACAAGACAGGCACGGACTGGTTCAACAAGTCCATGTGTGGCCATGGAGATGCTCTGAGGGCTGGAGCCCCTCTGCTCTGGACCAGGCTGGGAGAGCTGGGGGGGCTCAGCTGGAGAAGAGAAGGCTCCAGGGAGAGCTCAGAGCACCATCCAGAGCCTAAAGGGGCTTCGAGAGAGCTGGAGAGGGACTGGGGACAAGGGATGGAGGGACAGGACACAGGGAATGGCTTCCCACTGCCAGAGGGCAGGGATGGATGGGATACTGGGCAGGAATTCCTGGCTGTGAGGGTGGGCAGGCCCTGGCACAGGGTGCTATAGAAGCTGTGACTCCCCGTGGATCCCTGGAAGTGTCCCAGGTTGGGCTGGATGGGGTTTGGAGCACCCTGGGCTAGGGGAAGGTGTCCCTGCCATGGCACTGGATGACCTTTAAGGTCCTTTCCAGCCACTCCATGATTCCACAATCCTGCTGCCTCCTGCCCTGAGCACACCAGCTCTGGGAGATGCCATGGCCTGGCAGGGCAGGTCCCCAGGGCCCACATCTCTCTGCAGGCCGTGCAACAGGAGTTCAGCAGGCAGTGACAGCTGTGACCTGCTGTGCTGTGGCCGTGGCTACAACACCTACACGGAGGAGGTGCAGGAGCGCTGCCACTGCCGCTACCGCTGGTGCTGCTCCGTGGTGTGCCGGCGCTGCCGGCGCAGCCTGGAGAGACACGTCTGCAAATGAGGAGGAGAACCTGCACTGGCACCCACCAGGCACGGCTGGACACCAGGAGCACATCCCAAGGGATGCCCCCAGCAAGGAGCAGGCAGTGCAGGAAGCCTGGACTCTCATGGAAAGCCTCAGGCTGAGAGATTTTGGGAAGCCTTCAGTCCCTTCCAACCTCGGGGCAGGACAAAGAGCTGCCCTCCTGCAGCTGGTCAGTGGCCAGCCCTCTGTGTCCAGCTGGGAAAAGCCACTGATCATTCCACAGGCCCTTTTCTCCTGGGGGAAGGGAGACCCCTGGGTTGCCATTGTCCCTTTCCAGGAGGATTCTGACAGCAGCCTGAAAGCCAGGAGTGATGGATGGATGGATGGATGGATGGATGGATGGATGGGATGGATGGATGGAGGTAGAGTTATTCACTGGGAGAAGGCTGCAAAGATGGAATGCTGCTGCTTCAGATGAGGGGGTCATGGGCAGCTCCTTTGGGAACAGGATTCTGCTGTGGGCTCATCCAGGATGCTCATCCTCAGAGGAAAACATTGCTCTGGGGCCCTTTGCAGCATCACAGAACATTTGCAAGGAGATGGTGCTGCTCCCATTGGTGGCAGAGACACCAGGGACAGGAGAGGTCCTGGGGGCTGCCAAAACTGGGCAGCCTGGCAAACCCACCCTGACTGTGTGTTAACAACCCAGCCATGGCATCACTGTACCTTCTGACCCCAGGTCAGAGAGGGGAGCCCACTCAGTATGTGAAATTTTTGTGGTTTGTCCTTCCTGCCCCTCCTTCTGGCCCACTGAGGTCTTCATCCCACTCCTTCCACCCTTCAGGACCAGGTGTGTTGGAATTCTGGCCTGGAGAGGGGGGACAACTCCAGGGCCCTGAGGAAGCAAGAAACAACCTTTGGTTTCTTTACTTCCTGTAAGTGGGATTCTGGTGTGTGTTTTTAAATAAATGTTATAACTCTCTGTGCCTTGTTTCCCAGGACAATCTCTCCTCCATGTCCTCCCAAGCTGGTCCTGGAGAAAGAGGCTATAAGTGCCTACAGCCCCATGTCCATACTTTTCCTTTTACACATCTGAGAACCAGCTCATTTGCAGCTCTTTCTGCTTCTCACTGGCCCAGATTTGCCTTTAATTACAGATCCCTGCCTTCCTCAGCTCCTGTTTTATCCCCTGCTTCCTCAGGTTTCTGCCTGCCTGCCTGGGATTCAGGGCTGGTGCTGGAAGCTGTGGCAGTCCAGGGCTATTTTCTGATCCTTGGGAACATGGGCTGGATGAGCCAAGGGGGTGTGAACAGCAAGGGGCTGGCAGCTGGGGATGGGGGCTCCCACATTTCCCTTAGCATGGAATCTGGCCAAGTGCCTGGAAGGGATGAGATTCCTGCTGGTGCAGCCTTTGGGGAGAAAGGATGAGTCTAAACAGGTGCTGGAGGGACTCCACAGCACCAGCAGGACAGGTAAATGGGATGGGAATCCTCAGGTGGATTCCTGCAGCTCCCAGCATTGTCTGGAGGCTCTGGCAGCTTTGGTTTTGGTTCCCATTGATGGGAGTTGGCCGAGCTCAGCCCGAGCCCAGCTGGACCATTACTCATTTCCATATCCATTCCATCACTTTTAATGGTCTCTGCTGGGTCACGGAATCAGTTCATGAGTTTTTCTTGTAAAACATCCCCTCCCCTTAATGTGCTCCAGGTTTCTGTGTGAGCAGAGCAGGAATCAGAGGTGGCTCGGGAGGATGCAGGGGATGGAAGTGGAGCCCGAGCTGGGGGAGTGCCAGGAGTGAGTTAATCCTCATTATCAGTGGTTAGTGTGCTATTGACTGCCTCTGCCTGCTGCCATCTCCTTTCCGAGGGCGCCTGGAAAACCGCAGCTGCCCAAGGCCAAAAGCTATCTCCAGTTTTCCTTTTAAAATGCAATTAGGGGTCAGCGCCAGGCATTCCTCACAAAAAGGAGTTTCAGCTGCCAGGCTGCAAAACAGCCGCAGTTTCTGTGTCCGAGGGCCGCAGGTACTAAATTAGGGTTGCTTCAATTTCTTCCCTCCATCAACTTCCCAGCGCATCCCAGATCACAGGGAAGTGACACCGGGAGGGGCTGCGAACTCCGCCAAGCATTGCAAAACGAGCTGGTGAGAGGGGAAAAAAAAACCCGGGAAGGATCTTGTGGAGTGAGAACTCCAGTCAGGAGGGTGGGAAATGTGATTTGCATTTGGTAACTACAAACGGACCGGACATCGCCTGGGGGAGAGGAGAGGAGCCACAATAGCAAGGAATGCCCAGGGGAGCTGTCGGGATCCCTCCTAGAGGGATCCCGTTGGAATTTCTGCCTGGGAAAAGGCAGGGTCAAGTACTGAATATGAGAATCCACTCCTCCTGTCCCTCCTTGGCTCCAACCCCGACGGGGAAGAGCTGGGAAAAGATGGAGGGGTCAGCGTGCAGCCGGAATCCTGCGGGAAATGGGCAGGCGCCAGAATTAGCAGGGCAGTGCAAAGGGTCAGGCTGGCAGGGGGTGACAGCTCTGTGACAACGCTCCCAGCGGGAGCCGCTGGAATCCGGGCCCACACCTGGAATTAGCAGGGATGTGAGATCTGCAGGGCTGGGAGCATCCCCCGGGAACCGGGAGCCAGAGGATGGATGCAGCGGGAATGATCCCTGCGTTTGTTCCCAGGGGTTTTAAGGGAGTAACGTTGGTGTGAACGTGGTTATTTGTTGCTGGTCAGACTTGTGCAAACAATAAAGTCTGGAGGAAGGCAAGCGATTCTTTGGATTTTGCTGTTAAAACACTGATTTATTTATTTTTCCTTTTATTTCCTTACTGAGGGGTCTGCATAACTCATTCCAGGAGGATAAAATGAGGAAGGGCAACAAATTGTTGGTAATTCAGCATTTTGGAGGGGGGATGACTCCGTGTTCAAGGATATGTTGGGACATTTCTTCGGCACAGCCCTGGAGTGCAGCTCCCACTGGAATGTGGACCGGGACCTGCACCTGCTTTTCCTTGTGCTGCTCACAGAGCTGAGCCAGGAGGAGGAGAAAGCCTGGGATTTGGCTCAGCTGTGGATCGACACCTCACAGAATCAGGGAACCCTGGGATGGTTTGGGTTGAAATACTTTAAATCTCATCCAGCTCCATCTCCTGGCACAAACAGGGACCCTTCTCCTACCCCAGGTTGCTCCAAGCCCTGCACTGCTGGGAACATTTGGGGGATGTTGCTGTGACCTTTGGGGTGGTTGGTCCATGCACCATCACACCACAAGGCACACACATGAGTAAACACCTGTATTTAAGGAAAAACCCTTCCCTCTCTGTTCTCCTTTATTCCCGGGGTGTTCAGCAGTGTCGTGGTGCTCTAAGGATGACAAACCAAAGCAGGGATTGCCCGTGTGGGGATCTTCAGCTGAGGCACAGGGACAAACAGGGGTGAGTAAGAGCCATAAGATCCAAGGGGGAAGCAGCTGCAGCCTGAGGAATTTTGGGTGTAGCTGGAAGGTCAGTTCTGGCAGGGGTTGTGGGGGGTTCAGAGGGGAAGCAGCTCTCCATCCCTTGGAATCACGGAATTCTTGGATGGTTTGGTAGAAGGGACCTTAAAGCCCATCTCGTTCCATCCTCTGCCATGGGCAGGGACACCTCCCCTAGCCCAGGTTGCTCCAAGCCCCATCCTGGACACTTCCAGGGATTCAGGGGCAGCCACAGCTTCTCTGGGAAATCCATTCTACTCTCACAGGGAAGGACCTAATTTCTCCCGGGCCAGGCAGCCATTCCAGCAGGAAGGGAGCCTGAGGACTGTCTCTGCAGAGCAGACCTGGCCATGAACCACCCCGGGGCTGCCATCCCGCTGGGAATATCCAGGAGATCTCCCATCACACCTGGGGCCAGACAGATTTTGAGGACTCACAGCACTCTGTGAGTAACAATTCATTGCACAATCTGACACGGGCATGAAGAAAACAAACAGAATAAATCGTAAACTGAGTCGTCCTCAGGCTGAGTTACAATTACTCAGGAGTAAAGAGCAGTGGTAGTGGTTGCTACATCCATACTTTGCTCACAGCCAGGTCAGTCACCTGGATTTCTAAGGGAAAGAACCTGCTCCTAAAAGCACAGATTAACCCTAACCTGCCTGATGCCTGGCTGAATTGTAGAAATTTGAGGAGCCAAATAAATGAAGGGAATAAAAAAAGGGAGAAAGGTTGCATGTCCCACTCATACTGTAGAAAAAAAAAAAATAATAGAGAAGAATAGGAAGGTGCTGCACTTAAACAAATAAATTTATATTTATTGACATTCAGTATAGCATTACAGAAGATCTCCACTGTGTACTCATTTTACGGCAGGAGACCGGATGTTTGCTGCCAATTTATCTAATTACCCTCTTTTTTTTCCAATTTCCCAAACTCCATCCCGGCGCTCCCTGCCAGGACCCGTGAGGGCCGGTGCGCCAGGCAGGACCTGGCAGGGAAAAGCGTGAGGGCACCGGAGGCCTCTGAGCGCCGCCGGCCGCGCCGAGCCGCCCCCGCCTCGAGGGTCCCGGGGGTCCCGGAGGGCCGCGGGGCGAGCTCGGGCCCATCGCGGCGCCCACCGGGCCCGCCGCCCCTCAGGCTGCCCTCACCAGCATGGCGGCACCCGCGCCCCGGCCGTGCCTGTGCCCTCCCCAAGATGGCGCCCCGCGCTGTGGCTGTGGCGGTGACCTCCCCAAGATGGCGGCCGGGGCGGGTACGGTCGCGCCGGCCCGCGCCGGAAGTGGCGGCGGTGCCGTTCCCGGGCCATGATGGCGGAGGCGAGCGCGGGCGGCCCCCGGCTGGCGGAGCTGCTGGCGATGGGACGGCGGCTCTGGGACGAGCTGGAGACCGGCACCGAGCCCTCCTCGGGAGCCCCGGCCGTGCAGGACAAGGTGCGGCAGGGGCTGGACGCGTTGCAGCGGGCGGCGGCCATGGTGGCGCAGCTGGAGCTGTTCAGGTGAGCGCAGGGGACGCGTCCGAGGGGCTAGGGAGGGTCCCCGGGCAGGGCAGAGGTGGGGCGGGAGCGGGACAGAATCCCAGAATCACTGAGGTTGGACAGGATCTCCAAGGCCATCGAGTCCAACCTGTGCCCGACGCCCACCTTGTCGCCAGCCCAGAGCGCTGAGAGCCGCGGCTGGTCGTTCCTCGGACACCCCCGGGGTGGGCACTCCAAACCCCGCTGGGCAGCCGAGGCCTGTCCGCCCTTTCCGTGGAGAAATCCCTGCTGCTGTCCAGCCTGCCCTCCCCAGGCCCACCCGAGGCCGTTCCTTCTCCTCCTGTCCCTGGAGCACAGCCCGCCCCCCCGGCTGTCCCCAGGAGCTGTGCAGAGCCAGCAGAGCCCCCTCTGTTCCAGGCTGAGCCCCTCTTCTCCAGGCTGAGCCCCCTCACAGGATGACTCCAACGCCTTCCCCATCTCCATTCCTTTGGCGGACTCCCTGCTCTCTCTCCCTGGCAGTGAGAACGAGGAGCTGGAGGAGATCGCCTCAGCCGACCTGAAGTTCCTGCTGCTGCCGGCGCTGCTGGGAGCCCTGACGCTGAAGCAGGTGGACCTGAGCAGGAGGAGGGAGCACCTGGAGAGCGCCCGCGAGCACTTCCTGCGCTTCCTCAGGCTCTGCAGGAGCTACGGGCTGGGATCTTTCCAGCTGCCCCCGGCACCGCCGGCCAGGAGGCAGCCGGGAGCCCCCGGGACCCCGCCCAGCCCAACCTGGTGGCCATGGCCGTGAGCAGGACAGCCAAAATTGAGAGGTGGGCTCCGTGCCGTGGGAAGGGCTTTGGGAATCGCTCTGGGAGGAGTGTGAGCCTCAGGCAGCGCTTTTGTCTTTCATAGATAAAAAAAACAAGAAAAAAAAATATTTCCATAGGAAACTGATTATCACTTTCTCCCCTCCCCCTCTAATATTTTGGCACAAATGCATAAGATATTCACTGCAGATATAAAGAAACAGATAATTGGACAGCACTGACAAAGTTATGAGACTTATTTGGTAAATGTGAACCATAAAAACAAGTGCTAAGGGGTTTTTTCCAGTTGTGGAAGTTATTTGCCACGACAGTTGCTGCAGGGATAAAAAATATTAAACAGTCTGGAGCATGTATGTTTAAAATGAACATTTGGACAGGGAAGAGCTTCCCTGGGCATTGGAATAATTCGGTTGTAAAAGGCTCATTTTAAGAGATGCTGTTTAATGGGCTGGGGAGGGGCATTTGTGTCTCCAGTTTCTGGTCTCGGAGGAAAAATGCTCAAAAGCTTATAATTAGCTCTTTAATCTTTCATAATTAATCTTGCAGTTAGTTCTTTAATCACTGCTGGCAACATAAAGACTTTCAAACTGGAAGTTTCCTACCAGTAGGTTTATTAAAGCTTGGAAAAAAGGTGGTTGGTGCCTTTGGTGCTTTGGTTGGGATTTTGGGCTGAGTTGTGGCAGCACTGGAAGGTCCAAACTGGGCTGGACCTGCTTAAATTGTTTAGAAGAGCATAGAAAAATATGATTTATATTCTAACTGCGTTTCTTTTTTAGAATTACTCTTTTATGCTCCTTGTCCTCTCGTCTCCCAGAGGTTTCTTGGCTCTTATTGTTCATTCTTCAGGTGACAATAACTGAGGGAAGGAGGACCCAGGGATTTAGTTTGGAAGTAAATATGAGTAGTTTCCCCTTTAATGACTAATTCCTGAAAAAGTAAAAATAAAGTTACCCTGGAAGTTTATTATATAGGGATTTTTTTCCTTTAATAACTAATTCCTGAATAGGTCAAAAAATCCAAAAAGCCAAAATTGTATTTAAAAAAAAACCTGCATGCACAAAACCACCTGAGACAGAAGCTGGAAAGTGTTTTATTCTGTTTGTGTGACATGGAATTGACTCAAACCAGCCATTCCATTGATTTTCTCAATCCTGCTTTCCCAGGAGACTGATGTTTCCAGTCTTGCCTAATTAATTTTACCTTCAGGCTTCAATTTCTAAGGATTCCTCAATGTTTAGGAGAATAAAATCATTGAGGCCCCTCTGAGTGAAATGTAGTTTTACGGCTGCCTTTAACAGCCAAGGAGAGGCTGAAATTCCAACAGCAACCAGCACAACTTCCATGAAATTTGGTTGATCCTCTTAGAAAGGCACCAGGGCTGGGCTGAGCTGGAGAGAAAATGATTCCATGATTTGATTTTGCTGTGTTTGAGCCAGATACAAACAGAAGAAGGAGCTGGAGAACAAACTGGCCTCCATGAGCAGCTTCGTGGAGAGCGGGACAGCGGACGAGGATCAGATCCGGGAGTTTTACATCCTCCAGATCCAGAAATGGATCAGCACCAGCCTGGAGGAGATCGAGAGCATCGACCAGGAGCTGGTGATCCTGAGGAGCAGGGATGCAGCCAAGCAGGTGAGGGAGCTCTGCTGGGGTCTGGGTGCTGTGGGGTGGGCATGGGGGGGATGAATCCCAGAGGAATTCAGTGACTTCCCAGTTGGAATTGAGCTGGATCACAGCAGGAGCTGATGGGGTTTCCTTCATGCTGAATTGTGAGTTTTGGGTTGGGCTCTGCTGCCACACCTTCCCCCGAATCCCAGCTTGTGGAATGCTGGAGCTTGGAATATCAGAGCTGAATTGGGCTGTGCAAAGGCTTTTCTGCAGATCCCCAATTCTGAGGAGCTTTTGGATTTGGAAATTAAAATAAGACCCTTATGGTTTCTGTCAAGCCCCCACTCCTGGTCTGCAGTATGTCCAGGTGTTATCAGCCCATTTGGAACGACAGAACATTCCCACAGGCCTGCAATGCCTGTGCAGAACGTTGTGTCCAGGATTTCTGAGCCCTGGGATGTCTGCTGGGAACAGAGCAGCTCCTGAAGTGCTGGCACAGCCTCCTGGCAGGGCTGGTTTGGGGGGACAATTTTTGGCACTGCAGGACTCAGCCCCTCCAAAGTGATGCCATGGAATGATGGGCTCAGAATGTTCCACTGGAGCAATAAACAACATTTCCTGCTCTGTTCTGAGCTCAGCCCTGGCAGCTCTGCTTTGACCCCAGCAGGTGGCACAGAGGCACAGGAAGTGATTCCTCTACAGGCACAGTTGCAATTCCTCATTTAAACCAAATTCAGGCCTGGATCCTCCTTCCTGGAGTGTTGCTCTGACAGCTGAGGTGTTTCCCCTCTACAAGACCTTTCGCAACTTTAGGATGGGAAGCAGAGGGGGAATTCTCCTCCCCTCAATTCCTTGGTGACTGTTGTTTGCATCCCCAGGCTCCAGCAGGTCCCCGGGGCCCTTCCCGGCCAGCCAGAACCCCGCTGAAACCCTTCATCCTCACCCGGGATGCTGCTCAGGCCAGGTATGGATTGGGATGATCCAGCCACACTTTGGGGCAGTGCTCTCTTGGCAAGCCTAAAATATTCCATCAAGTGCAGAAATCCAGGTGGTGCCTTCGTGTCTGCACTGCAGTTTGTGGCACCCTGAAATCCATGCAGGAATTTCGGCACCTAAAGCACAGAATGGAATAGAAACCAGGTTTCCTGTCATGCCTGGGACATGATTTGTGCTGAGCTTTCCATGTGTCTGCTTCAGTTCCCAGGGGTGTCCTGGGGCCACCTTTCCCTAGCCCAGGGTGCTCCAAGCCCTGTCCAACCTGGCCTTGGACACTTCCAGGGATCCAGGGGCAGCCACAGCTTCTCTGGGCACCCTGTGCCAGGGCCTCACAGTTCTCACAGGGAAGAATTCCTTCCCAGTGTGCCACCTAACCCTGGCAATGGGAAGCCATTCCCTGCCACTCCAGACCCTCTCCATCTTTCCCTCAGGCACGTGAAGGCCACAACTGGGTTTCCCCAAAGCCTTCCTCAAGCCTGCCTTGTGACACCCTTGGAGATTGGGGATTGGATCATGGAATGGCCCTGTTTCTCTTGCCTATGTTGCTGCTCATTGCAGGGGATTTACTGCCTGGGTTTGTCCCCCTGCAGTGTGTTTGGAGCTGGCTATCCCGGGGTGCCCACCATGACTGTGGATGACTGGTACGAGCAACGGCGGAAGCAGGGAATTGTGTCCACCCCACAGAGGGTTCCAGGTATGGGACAGACATGGGAATGGGATTTGGGAAGCCTCTAGAGGGGATGGGTGAACAGGGATGGGTGCAGGGTATGGAACACCCCTGACTATGGAGGAATCCAAGCTTTATTTGGAAAACAACTGGGTTGGACTGTGCTTGGCCTGTCCAAGGCCAGGTTGGACAGGGCTTGGAGCAACCTGGGATAATGGAAGGTGTCCCTGCTGGCACTGGACAGGCTTGAAGATCCCTTCCAATCCAGCCCATTCCAAGGTTCTCACTCCTGCTGTCTGGCAAGCCCAGCTCCCAGCAGGGCTTTGGAGAACCTGGATCTCCTCCCTGTCCCTCCCGTCCAGCAGGTGCAAGTGATGAGGAGTTGCAGAAGCAGCAGCAGGAGGCAGAGGAGGAGGGGGATGATGAGGAAGCTCTTCGGAAAGCTCGGGACTGGGACGACTGGAAGGACACACACCCCCGGGGCTACGGCAACAGGCACAACATGGGCTGATGCTCTGGCTGCCAGCAGGGCCTGGAGATCCTGGGAGAACAAGCTGGAGAGGGAGGAGGGAATACAGTGTACATAGGTGGAGCATCTGGGAATGCCCTGGATGGACAGGGGACAGGATGGCAGGAGGACACGTGCCCCCTTGCTTTGGTTCGCATTCCGTGTCAGACTGGGGGCACTGGTCGTGCTGGGGAGTGCCCCAGAGCTCTGAGGGGCAGCTCCATGAGGGTCAGGCTCCCTCTGCCCACCAGGCGGAGGCAGCCTCCAAGGGAAGCTTCATGGATTTGGAAACTGCTCTTTATATTGTGGGTGGATATATTTATTTTTTTCTTCTCTATTTTAAGCAAAATAAACTCTCTGTGCTGCCTGGTTCTTGCTGTGAGATTCTCTTGCTCTTCATCCTGAGCTTTTCCAGGGGGTGAACCCCAGATGCTCTCATGGAGCCCATAAAGGACAGAACTGGGACAAACAGTGCCATATTCCAAGACAAAGTAGTCAGTGTGCTTTGAAACCCATTAGAACAATCCCTGGAACGGGGAGAACTCTCTGGATCCCTGTGGCACCATTCCTGAATGAGGGAGAAGAGGACACACCTGGCACAGAGCAGGTGTGTGCAGGAAGGTGAGGACTCACAGCTGGAAGTACCCAGTGAGGGCTGGTAGCTGTGGATGGACTTCTTCCAAACCTGGTAAAACACCAGGATGAAAAAGCAAAGTGTGGCTGGCATTCTGTGTAACTGGGAGCAGTGTCATCTGCACACTGCTTCCTTACCCTGGGACAGTGGGATTCTGGAGAAATTCGGTGAGTTTCCTTCCTATCAGCAGGATTTGGGCACAGCTGGGCTGTGGGAGAGGTGAGGTGTTTTCCATGCAGCAATCCCTGTCCTCAGATTTGATCCATACCCTGGAAGCCTGCAGGGACTGTGATTCCCTGCAATTTACAGGAGGGAATTGTGGGTTACACATCTCCCAGGAAACATTTCTCACTTTCCCACCACAATCCTGCAGGTGTGTTTAGCCCTCTTCTACTCTGATGTAAGCCAGCACTTTTTGGGAGCACCTCTGGACAGCTGGATCCTGAGAAGGAGTTTTCAGGGATTTATTCCCCATGGATTCTCAGTTCCTTGGGCTGTTGGCCTGAGGTCCCCCTCAGTGCTGACTCCCTGCTGCTCCTATTTCCCTTTCCTGTCATTTTTCCCCTTCAATCCTCTCCTGACAGCGCTCCAGGCTCCCTGGGCAGGAGGCAGAGTGCCCATCCTGGGGCTGGGAGCAGCAGGAACGGTCTGGCGGCTGTGGAGCTTCAGGATGATATTTTTGGGTGGCTCTGGGGCTGTCACATGGCAGTGTTTGTGACATTCCCCAGCTCGGACGATACCATTCCCAGGGACTGCAGCAGAACCATTCCCAGAGGAATCAGCCCTGCCTGCACCAGCGACCAACAGCCAGGACTTGCCAAGGAGCAGCAACCTCCCAGCATGGCCACGGGGCCTCACCCTCCCTGTGACCCTTCCAGGGACCACCAGTTCCTCTCCATGCTCCTAATCCCAGCTGGAGCAGGTCCCCTCCCCTCAGCAGGGCCGGTGTCCCTCTGGTCACCTGGTTAAAGCCTCTGGACACTCAGCCCGGCGCCCTCTGATTGCCAAACTCACCTCTCCACCCACGGCACCACAGAGCTCCTGCCACCATGAAAACCATCATAGCAGCCTGCTCCCAGAATCTCAGTGGTAAGAGAATCCCAAAAACAGGTTGGGGTGGTTCCTGGTTCTCCAGCAGTGCGAGGAGCTGGTGGCTGTCACTTGTCTGCTTGTTTGGGAGTGCTGAGCACTCCCTAAAAAGGGGTGTTGGGAGGGATTTGAGGATAACTCCACAGGAAAACTCATGGTTGCTCCACAGGGATGAAATTTTGGATGACATTTGGGGATGTTACACACAAGGTGTTTGTGCAAATTCCAAATGTGGGGTTTGCAGAGGCTGCTGTCACTGTGCATGGGGCAGCAGAGCTCGAGGGGGTTCTCTGTGTCTGGGTGTGGGCATTCATGGGGGTTTTGGAATAGGAGCTGGCAAAAGGATGTTAAAAAGCAACTGTTTGGTGGGCACAAGCTTTCTGGGAAGAGTTCTGTGTCTTCCCTGGGAAAAAGAATGGACTGGGTTCTGCAGGTGGCTGGAAGGAATCGCTCAGAGCCCAGAATGCTGCATGGGAAAAAAGGACAAAAATTCCCCACTGGAAAAATTCCCCATGGGCCAGGGATGTCTCCAGTGTTTAATTTTTGTCCTATTCCTGGTTTAGATTGAGCTGGGAAAACTGAACCTCCACCAGCTTCCCGAACCAGGGCTTGGTGGTTCTCCTCTGAGCCTTGGCTTGGGGAGCCACAGGGACAGTGGCTCCTGTGTCCCCCTGACCGTCTCTCTAGCCAGCGTGCAGATTTGGGGTGTTTTCCCAAGAAAACAAGGCTTTTGTGTTGCTGGGGGGGGCTCTCTGGGGTGGTCTCAGCATGGGGACCTTTGGCCAGGAGCACTGTGCTGGCAGGGCCGGTGCCTCGGGCCCGTTTTGGGGAGCAGGGATGGGGCCAGGTTTGGAGTTTGGATCCTGGCTCCCAGCCCGGGGAGGTTAATGGTTCACCAAGATCAGCTGGAGGGAAGGGGTGGCAGGGGGAGTGGAGTGGCTGTGCTGCCAGCAGCGTGTCCCTGTGGGGACAGAGTGGGACAGCCACCCCCTGCCACCCTGGCTTGGCCTTGCTGCTGGCCTTGGCACTTGCTGGGGGTGGTGCCTCCCTGCTGTGCCAGCTGAGAAATCCCCAAACCCCCTGTGGGCCTGAGCACACCAAGGAGGGCACGGGAATGGTGCTGGCCCTTGGGAACTGGGCATGGAGCGGGATGTGCCGCTGCTCTCAGCCCTGCTGGTGTACGGAGCTTTTGGGCTTGGCCGTACCCAGGTGCTCTGGGGACAGCCCTGATTGCCCAGGGCCACCTCCTGGCACCGCCCAGAGCTTCCTGGGGATGAGCCTCCTCCATTCCACATCCCATCCCCAGCTGCTCATCCTTCCCATCCCACTCCCTGCCGGCGCCGCTGGGTGCCCCCCGGGCAGCCCGGTGACCCCGCCCGCGTACGAGCCGCGCTGTTCTGGGCGGGGGCCGTGTCCCCCTCTCCGCAGGTAGCCGGGCCAGCATCCAGGCTGCCCTGAGGACGCTGCTGGCCGTGCCCTGGCCCTCGCAGCGCGACGTCGGCTCCGTGCTCCAGCTCCTGGCCGTGCTGCAGTGGGTGCTCAGCTTCCTGCTGCTGGGTGAGTGACTAGGGGGCGGCGGGGGTCCCGGGGGTGGCCACACACCCCCTCACCCCCTGCCCGGCTCCCGCAGGAACCGTCAGCCTCCTGCTCCTCATCTATCTGCTGTTCACCAGCCTCTGGCTCATCCCCGTGCTCTACCTGGCCTGGATCATCTTCGACTGGGACACGCCGGAGAAAGGTGTGGTGGCCATGTCCCCGCTTCCTCCAGCTTTGCAGCAGGATGGGAGCGGCGTCCCCTTTTCTCCAGGTGCCTCCCAGAATATGGGGAGCACCACATCTCCCCTGCTCCTTCCCTCCACTCCCCCATCATCAGCGCCACGGTGGGGAAGGGGATGCAGCGGGTCCGCGGGGAGCGTTTCCCTTGGATCCTGCTGGGCTGGGCTGGGCTGAGCTGGGCCGGGCCGGGAGTCATCTCCTGGGGCCCCTCCCGGCTTTGCAGGTGGCAGGAGGCTGCCGTGCCTGCGGCGATGGACCGTGTGGAAGCACTTTCGGGATTATTTCCCGGTGAAGGTACGGCGTCGGGACAGGGTGGGACCACCCAAAATGAGGTGCCACCATCAGGTTCACCGTGACTCCTTCTGTCCCCGCAGCTGGTGAAGACACACGACCTGTCCCCCAGCCACAACTACATCATCGGCTCGCACCCCCACGGCATCCTCTGCGTCGGCGCCTTCTGCAACTTCATCACGGGCTCCACGGGCTTCGAGGAGCTGTTCCCGAACATCCGCTCCTACCTCACCACGCTGGCCGGAAACTTCCGCCTGCCCGTGTTTCGGGAGTACCTGATGAGTGGGGGTGAGCCGTGCCTGCCCTGCCCTGAGCCCGCTGAGGCAAACACGGCAGGGATCGTGCTCCGGGAAAGAGGCAGGGCCGGGATGCTGCTCTGCTTGCACTGTGCCTGAGCGACAGCTTCGCCTCGCACCTTGTCTGCACCTTGCCCACACCCTGCCTGAGCTGCACCTTCACCTTGCTCGCACCCTGCCCGCACCTTGCCTACACCCTGTCTGTACCGCTCCTACGCCTTGTCTACACCTGCCCGCCTCCGCCTGCACCCTCCGCCCTCACTGCCCTCGCCCTGCCCTCGCTGCTCCCTGTCCGCACCTTTCCCACCCCTTCACCGCTCCCTGCCCGCATCTTTCCCACCCCCTGCTCATTCCCTGTCCCGCCCGCCCCCTGCTCTCACCTTTCCCATCCCTTGCCCGCGCCTTTCCCCCTCCCCCGCCCGCTCCCTGCCCGCAGCAGACGGAGCCATTGCACTGTCCCTCCCCTGGACCCCCAGGTGCCATGGCTCGGGGGGACCCTCGGCGGTCCCTGCCGGGTGCCCGGGCGCTGCGGTGCCACAGCCGCGGTGCTCCGTCCCGCCGCAGGGCTGTTCCCGGTGACCCGCCGCGCCATCGGGTACCTGCTGTCCCAGAAAGGCACCGGCAACGCCGTGGCCATCGTCATCGGCGGCGCGGCAGAGTCGCTGTCCTGCCGGCCCGGCGTCACCACGCTCATCCTCAAGAACCGCAAGGGCTTCGTCCGCATGGCCCTGCGGCACGGGTGGGTCACGGCTGGGTCACCGGCACTGCCGCCCCCGCGGCTCCCGGCGGTGCCCAGCGCCCCCTCACCACCCACCGTGTCCCCTCCTCAGGGCTTTCCTCGTCCCCTCCTTCTCCTTTGGGGAGAACGACCTCTTCCGCCAGGTGGTCTTTGAGGAGGGCAGCTGGATGAGGAGCATCCAGCGGCGCTTCCAGAAGATGATCGGCTTCGCTCCCTGCCTCTTCTACGGCCGTGGCCTCACCTCCTGCCGCTCCCGCGGCTTCCTGCCCTATGCCAGGCCCATCACCACCGTGGGTGAGCAGTGGGGCTGGGGGGTCCGCAGGGTGGGGGGTCTGGGGGCATTCCACAGCGGGCGGTGCTGGGAGGCACCTCCCGGGCTGTGTCCCCGGCGCCCTGAGCCCGTCCCCTGCCGGCAGTGGGGGAGCCGGTGCCTGTGCCCAAGGTGGAGAACCCGAGCCGGGAGCTGGTGGACAGGTACCACGAGCTCTACATCCGTGCCCTGCTCAAGCTCTTCAACGAGAACAAGACCAAGTACGGGCTGTCCGAGTCAGACGAGCTGCACATCCTCTGAGTGCCACCGGCCCTGTCCTGGCTCCTGAGGGCTCTTGCAGGGGGAATTTCAGTCAGCCTGGCATGGGGGACATGTGGGGGACAGTCCCCACTCTGGCCTGTTCCACCGACCTGAGGGGAGGTGGGAGGAGAGGGGGAAGATTGGGAAAGGATCCCCCTTGCCAAGGGTTTGGAGGGGTTGTGGGTGACACAGCAGTCCCCTGCAAGGAGCTGGGGCCAGCGAGGGGCACGGTCCCCCTGGGATAACCCAGTCACCACAAGCTGAGGGAGGGGTGTCATGGGAGGAGGGATTGACATGGGGGTTTTGGGGTCATCCTGATGATGAGTGGGACCATCCTGGGGGCACAGCCCACCCTGGGATGGAAGGGGGACACTCCTAGACTTGGGGACCTGTGGATGTGGCCTGAGCCAGGACCATGGGGTCCCAGATGAGCCTTTCCTGCCATCTCCATATCCAATACAGTTTTCCAACCTCCCAACACCTCTCTGTGTGTGTTCCTGAAGCTGGGACTGGCAGCACTGTGGCAGTACTCCTGCAGTGCCCTTGCCACCCAGTGTGTCCCCTTCCTAGCAGTCCCATCTCCAGCTGGGGCAGGGTTTGGCAGGGCCCTTGCACCACTCAAGCAGCTCCCCAGTGCACCTGGGCCATGCTGGATATAATAGGAGGTGAGTGGGCAGCTCTTACTGGTTTAACTGGACTCAGGAGGGAGGTCTGCTCTCTCTGCTCTTGGCTCAGTGGTAAGTGAGGGTCTCTCTGAGTGGGGCCATCCCTGGGGCCCTCTCCTTCCCCTGGGCAGCTCTCGTGGGGTGTGGCTGGGGTGTGACACCCCAGTGACATTCTGGGCACCCCTTTCTCAGGCATGTGCTGGCAGGACCTGCAGGGAGCGATGGGGACAGCCCCTCCTGGGGCTCTCGGAGTGGGACAGCCCTGTCCCTGTCCCATCCCTGCCAGGCTGGCGTGGGAGAGTCAACAGTGCTGATATCTATCTCAGAGCACTGCTCTGCGCAAGCACTTGGTCAAACAAAAGGGCTGGGTAAACATTTGAGGAGCAAACACCTATAAAGGGAAATTCCCAAGAACCTTCCTGTCACCACGGGAGCTCGGGCTCATCCCTCCAGACCTGCCCAGTGGATTTTCTCCAGGGTCAGGGTGACTGTCTTGTCCCTCTTCCTTATGCTGCAGGGAGAAACAGGCCTGAGTGCAGAGAGGGGAGGAGCTTTATTTGGGGTCATGGGCAGCAAGTGCCCCAGACCGTGTCACTCCCCCTCTGCCAAGGCCAGCAGTGTGATAGGGATGTCTCTGGGAACCCGCCCAGCATGGGCTCTGTCCCCAGGTTCAGTCTGGTCCCCACAATGTCACCACTGAGTCATCTGGAAGAGCTGTGCCTGCCCAGGGAGGCACCACTGTCCTTCTCTTTAGTGACTTGTCAGCCCCATATGTCCCCAGGAGTGCCAGGGATGGAACAGCAGCCTGCTGCCCCAAAGAACCTCCTCAGTGTCCTTCCCCTTCCCATGAGAGTGCCCAGTGGCTCTCCTGCCCTGCCCAGCACCAGCACCCTCCTCCCAGATCAGGGCTGGGACCAACCTGAGGCCTCCAGCCCTGCAGGGCTGGGCAGGCACAGCTCAGATCTGGGGGCTTGGGAGCCTGAGGGGCTGAGGCTACAGAACCCCCTCAGCACCCTCCGCTGCTGCGCTCCGTCCCGGTCCCTCGGGTGCCACTGGCCATGTGGCTGCCATCCATCAGGCTGTCTGAGAAGGGGGACACCAGGGCCAGGGACAGCGTGGGCATGGGCCGCAGGCGCTGGGCGGCCCCGCGGCGCAGCCGGCCCGGTACTTGTCCCCGGCCATGAAGTACAGGATGGGGTCGAGGCAGCTGTTGATGCTGGCCAGGGGCCGCGTGATCTTGTAGGAGAAGTTGATGATGTTGGAGGTGCGGCAGTCGGCCTGGAAGTAGCGGGAGGTGTAGTAGAGGGTGCGGGTGATGTGAAAGGGCACGAAGCAGATGGCGAAGACGACGAGCACCACGATGATCATCTTGATGGAGCGCCTCTTGTAGGAGGGCATCCGGAGGCCGGGGCTGGAGAAGCTGGACTTGCAGAGCCGCTTGGCCATCAGGCAGTAGCACAGGACGATGACCAGGAAGGGCACCCCGAAGAGCAGGGCCATGATGGAGGAGCTGTAGTGCACGTAGTGGTCGAACTCCTCGGGCTTGGTGGTGTCGTGGCACAGGGTGATGTTGCCCTTGGAGCTGGTGGTGACGAAGATGAGGTTGGGGATAAGGCAGATGGTGACCACGAGCCAGGCAGCCACGCAGATGATGCGGGCGTGCTTGGTCTTCACCCACTTGAGGGAGCGGATGGGGTGGCAGATGCCCATGTAGCGGTGCACGCTGATGCAGGTGAGGAAGAGGATGCTGCTGTAGAGGTTGGCATAGAAGAGGAAGCGCACAATCTTGCAAAGCCCCATCCCGAAGGGCCAATTGTTGCGGTCGGCGTAATAATAGACCAGGGTGGGCAGGGACAGGACGTAGAGCGTGTCCGAGAGGGCCAGGTTGACCATGTAGGTGGTGGTGGCATTCCAGGGCCTCATCCTGGAGATGAACATCCACAGGGCCCAGGAGTTGAGGGGCAGCCCCACCACGAAGACAATGCCGTAGGAGACGGGCAGCAGGATGAACTTGAACTCTTCGTTGAAGACACACTTTGCCTCGGGTGCTGCTGTGGTGTTCCCTCCCGGCCAGGGAGCCGGTGTTGGAGTCCACAGGGAAACTGGGAACATCCTCACTGGAGTGGCCATGTTGTGCCAGCCAGACCTAGGGAGCAGTTCATAAAACACTAGTCACTGATCCTGGCCATTGTCAGGCACAAAGCGAGGAAGGGAGCCAAAGCTGCCGGATTTTCTCCCCCTCCAGGAGCTCCAGCCACTTTGATGGTTCTCTGGTTTTTCTCAACTCGCGCGTTCGGGAGCCGGGAGAGCAGGCTCGACAATGCTTCCCCTCCGCAGCCCCTGCACTGAGACCCATTAATCACCCATTAATCACCCTTTAATCACCCCTTTGAGCCGGGAGCCTGCCGGGGACAGAGAGCCCCTCGTCGGGGGAAACAGAGCTCGTCACCAGGGACAGAACCCCACTCTGGAGCCCCACTCCGGGGACAGAGAGCTCCACACCGAGGACAGAGCCCCAGTCCGGCCCCGCCGGGCACAGCCCCACGGCCGCCGAACAATGAGACCTTGATGAGCACCAGCAGCCCCCGGCCGAGGCCGGCGCAGCCTCTTGGAAGCTGCCTCAGCCTAATTGGCACCATCCTGACAATGCCGCTGCTCCCGGAGGGCTCCTTGGGAGAAGAAAGGCGGGAGGAGAAGAAAGGCTTGTCTAGGGGAATGTTGTGGCCCAGAGAAATCCTGGGGGAGCTGTTAAAGGAGCCTTTGGGAGAGAGTGTCCCTGGACAGCAAGGAGCCGCTGGCTGCTGGGTGGTGTCCTAGGGAAGGGATGAGAGGAGCTGCCGGAGCCAAGTCCCAGCTCCAGGCAGAGCAGGTTCCCAAGGCAGGCAGGATGTTCCCTCCTGTGCTAGGATCAAAGGCTGGGATCTGTGAGCTCCTGGGAAGTCGGCATGAACTTCTGTCAAAGTTCAGAACTCTCATCTCGAGGGAAAAAGGAGGGTCTGCCACCACCGTGATGTCCAGCAAAGGATCGGTGAGGGCTGCCTGGGCATTGACTCCTCCACACCCTCCACCATCCCTGGTGAAAGGATTCCTCCAACAGAGGATGTGGATGCTTGGATGAGTAACCCTGGAGCAGGAGCTGCTGTGCTGCTGGTGGAGATAAGGGTGCAGACAAAATCACATTTGGTGGAGGGAATGCTGGAGCATCTCCAATTCCTTTTGTCCACAGCTCTCTCAGGAGGTGACAGGGGAGGACTCGGCTCAGGAATGAATGTTAGCTGGAGCTGGTGCTACAAGGTGGAAGGACACATCCTCTCAGGCTCCTTCATCCCTTGGCTCCCTCATCATCCCTCTCCTGTTTCCCTTCACCCTGATGATGTGCAGGCTTCTCCCAGCAGGAATATCCCATAGGGTGCATCTGTGGGATCATCCCTGCCACGCCCTGTCTGGAGAGACAACTGAGGTTGACAGAGATGCTCATAAATGACTCAGCAGGCAGATGGGGCAGCGGGGGCCCCTCCAGCCCTGCTCCCGGGGCTCTGTTTGAGTTGTGGGCTGAGCTCCCGGCCCACATCCAACACCCTGAGGCTCCTGGCCCGCCACAGCTCCCGCCTTTATTGCAGGGATGAGTTCAGAGACCAACAGGCAGGTCCTGATCAAACATTAACAGTGGGGAGAACTCGGTTTGTTTTCCCAGAACCAGCAGGGAAAACAGGCAATAGGAAAACCTAAGCTTGCAGGAGAGGTGCCAGTGGTGGTCCTGGCCTGGCAGCCACATGTCCCCAAGCTGCTGAGGACATCAGGGACCAGGAGTTTTAGTTTCCTCTTCCAACCTCTGAGTGCAAGAGAACACAAAGCCCTGAGTCTGATCAGGGCAGAGCTGTTGCAGGTTCAGTGTCCAAAATCAGTGTCCATGACACAGGTCACTAACCAATTAAGATATGGAGCAGACAGTAAATAAAAGTTAATAATCAAGTGTGAAAAATGCATAAGAAAAAATCCTAAGCAGCTGTGAACTGCTGGACTGCTCAGAGGAGAGTACAGGCACCTGGCTTCTGGCAGCTGATACAGCCTGAGCACAGTCAGCAGTAGGATTTAACCATTCCCATGCACATTCCTTTGGGGATAACCACCAAAATATAGAAATGCAGAAGAAGATGACATTTGGCAGGTTATCTCTTAACAGGTTTCTTGCTTCCTCATCTTAATCACAACCAAAAACAGTGATTGAAATTATTGAATCACATCAGTCTAGCCTGAGGACACATCACCACCAGCCGCATTCCTATTCCTTGCTGACACTCCTAGCAAAACTCTCCTTGGCCAGGGCTTTTGAGGAGGGATCAAGGTGTGAGCCAAGAGTTGGAACTGATTGTTGGAGCAGGAGATGGAAGGCACTGCAGGGAAATGACCTAAATCAGGGAGATGGAAGGATCTGCAGGGAAAGGACTTGGAGCAGGGAGATGGAAGGGACTGCAGGGAAAGGACTTGGAGCAGGGAGATGGCAGGTGCTGCAGGAAAAGGTGATGCTCTTGTTCTGCCCGTTTTGTGGATGGCTGCAGAATCCCCTGCCCATGGCAGGCATATCCCCCAGGGATGGTGCCTTTGGAGTGGCCCCTGGTGTTCTCCAGGAAGGGGTCCTGGAAAATGCAGCAATAGCCATGGTCCAGTGGGGAGGGACAGGGGCTAACCATAAGCCACAGGTTGAGGGCACATGATGCCCTTGGCCACAGGATTGGCAGCTTTTCCCTGGCTCCTGGTCCTGCAGACGTGCCCAGCCCTGAACTGTCTCTTGACCCCATTGGCAGCACCAGTCCTGGTGGGATCTCAGGGTTCCCCCAGCCCTGGATTCATGGAGGTGTTGGAAAGGCTCCAGTAAAATAAAGGAGTGGGACAACACCAGAGCAGATTCTGCTCCAGAGCCAAATTCCTGCTGGTGGGACAGGATGGGAATTGTGGTGTTGGGGATCATGGAGCAGCAAGAAGGAGCTCAGAGAGGGGAGGTGAGAGCAGATTTTGGAGCAGCTGCCAAGGGATGGGTGAGCTGGGACTGGCTGCTGCTGGAACATGGGAAAAACAGAGCTTTTCTCTTCGCCTAAGCCCTTGGAAATTGCAAAACAAGGAGAAATTATGCAAAACACCCTGCAGAAGGACCCTTGTCCCTAATCGCCACGTGGTTGGTGCAGCCAAAGCCCCGGCACAAGGGGATGTGACCTAATTCCAATCCTTCCCTTCGCCTGCAAGAGCAGCCAAGGCACGCTCTGCCGGGACAACTCCCCGGGGACGCCAGTAGGGTTGGGCGTTTCCCTTGCTGTCCACCCCATCCCCTGCCCCGAGGTGACCCTGGGCACGGTGAGGGGTCCCTTCCACCCTTGCTGGGCTGCTCCTGCCCCCACCTCTCTGGGAACGGGCAGGAGCCCACGGTGTCGGGCTGAGCCACGGCAGCTTCAACCCATGAGGATACAGAGATTTGGGGGATGGAGAGGAGGGTGAAGGAGAGGAAGGGGCCACACTGGGAAGGATGAAGGCCCTTGGTGACAGAGGAAGGGGGTGGGGTGTTAGAGAGGAGGATGTACAGAGGGAATTGGGGGTGGAGGAGGGCTGGTGCGAACTGGCTGACCCCCACCCTGCACCCACACAGCCCTGCAGGTCCCACCTCTGCCCCTCGGCCCCGGAGCCCAGCTGGGACTGCGAGACCGTGGCGGGGCTGTCCCGGCTGTCACCGACCAGGGGCTGTCCCCGCTCACCTGCACGCCTGGGCGGCTCTCAGGAGTGGGGCCCCACGGGCACAGCCCGCTCCCCACGCGGGACGGGGCCATGCCGGGGGCTGCAGGCGGGCCTGGCCGTGCCCTGCCGTGCCGAGTGTGCCCGCTTCCCGCGGCCGGGAGCAAAGTGCCCAGGAAGGCAGGGCTGGAGGCGGGCGGAGGCGGAGGCAGCAGCTGCCACAGGGCTCAGCCCCATTGCGCTCCCATGCCTCTGGTGCCCTCGCAGGCTTTCGGCCACCTGCAGCCCCCGGATATGGAGCACGGTGGCCTCTCCCATGGGGGTCACAGCTCTTTCCCAGGAGCACCACGGCCTCTCAACCACGAGGGCATAGCCCCTAATCCGTGGGCACCGTGTCCCCCCGCCCACGGCGACTGCATCCCTCCACCCACGGGGACCGTGGTCGCTCAACCACAAGGTCCACAGTCCCACACCCACGGGCTGTGTCCCCCTGCCCATGGGGACCATTGCCCCTTCTCATGGGCACCACAGTCCCTCAGCCACGATGGTCACAGCCCCCAGCCCTGGGGCCCCTCGCCCGCCCCAGGGCAGCCCCCTGCCCGGTAGGTGCCGGGGTCCCGCAGTGCCCGCGGCGCTGTCCCGCTGGCCCCCAGCCCTGCGGGGCAATCCTGAGGACAAAGGTGGCCACTGCCATCTTGAGGCCAACCCGGGCATCGTGTTCCCAAAGCCGGGACACTGCCGGATCAGGGTGTCCCTGTGTTTTTTGAGGGAGTGCTCCTCTCCCTGCGCCGGGCAGAGCAGAGCGGGGAGGGGGGTCAAGCGCTGTGACACCCGTCAGCTTTGCGACGGGCAAGGGCAGCCTCGAGGGCTGGGGTGCGCAGGGTTCCCATAGCTCGGGGAGAAGTGGGAGGCAATGCCTTGGAGCATCCAGGACACCGGCAGCCGGTGTTCTCCCCACCTGCCTCGGCGCTTTTTCTCCTTGCCCTTTCGCAGAACCAGGCGTGCAAACAGTCCCTGACACTTTATTCTGGATAGCGACAGCAAAGAGAAGCGGCGCAGCGGCCTCGGGAGCTGCGCTGAAGGGAGAGTCCCCCGGGAACACCGGCTGGGCAGGCGAGAGAGCGCCGAGGGCACGGGGGGGCCCAGGGCTGTGCACGGCTGTGGGTACAGCTGTGGCTACATCCTGGCAGGCTGCAGGTCGGCGGGCGGGGGAGGCTGAGCCTCCAGCTCCAGAGTAGCCAGCGCCCCCCGCTTCCCCAGCGGCCGCGGCGCCTCCCGGCAGGGCCGCGGGGGCGGCTCCAGCACGGGCTGGGTCCGGCGCGGTGCGAGCTCCTGTCTGTCCCCCCCGCACTGCGGTGACACCTGGTCCAGCTGGCTCAGGTGAGTGGCCACATACAGCGAGCAGTCGCCCAGCCCCACCGCGTCCCTCGCCAGGACGGCCGACTTGGGTCTCTTGTGGTGTCCCGCTCGGGGGGGGCTGAGTGGGTGCCCACGGGACGGGCTCGGTGGCCCACAGCGGGGCCGGCCACACCACGGCTCCTCCTCTGAGGGCAACGGGACCCGCGGGCCAGCGGGGCTCCGGCTCCGCTGGCCCCCGGCCGGGCTCTCTGCCTGCTCCTTGGGGGCTTCTCCGGGGGCCGGGACCCACGCGTTGGGCACCCCCTCGAAGATGAAGTAGGCGGGGTTGGTGTAGTCGGTGGCCGGCTCCGGGAGGCTGCGGGGGCGGCTCCTGCGAATCCCAGAGAGGGAAAGGGCTCAGCATCCTCCCCCTCGGGGGCTCCAGCGCGGCTGAGCCTACCTGGGGTACCTGAGGCGCTGCGGGGGTGGCTTGGGGCACTTCGAGGGCTCTGCCGGCGGCTCAGCATCCTCCTCCTCCTCAAAGCTGATCCACTCTGCAAAGACAGCGACGGCTGGCCTCACGCCACGGCCGGGCGCCAGAGGGCAACGTGGCCCAGGATGTCCCCGAGCCCAGGGCACCGGGAGGGGGCTGCGTGCGGCCGCCGTTACCGTAGAGCCTCTCGCGGGTGCCGCACCGGCCCCGGGGCACCCGGACCCGCATCCAGCCGCGCACGGAGCCCGTCTCCTCACCGCGGTGGAACAGGAAGGTCTCGAACTGCTGGGCCGTGGTGCCTATCGCTGACCTCAGGGCGAGGCAGCACTCGCCTGCGGGCACAGCATCAGCCCACACGGGAGCCCCCCGTGAGCAGCAGCACCCGGAGCAGGAGGGGTGCCAGGGTCCCTCCTGCCAAGCTCCAGCTCCCAACCTCACGCCCAGCAGGCTGTAAGCTGGGGCGGCTGTGCTTGGCCTCCCCATGCCACCGTGGTGGCCCCAGTGTCTCCATGCCCACGTACCGTAGGACTCGCAGCTCTCCACGCCCTTGATGCTGAGGAGCAGGTGCTGGTCCCCCAGGTACTCCAGGTCGGGCAGGATGGGGTTCAGCTGTGCACAGAGAGGGGGGGCTTGGGAGGGGGCTCTGTCCTGGAGGGTGGTGACAGCTCCAGCTCCCTTTGGGGCCGGGAGTGCAGAGCCAGAGGCAGGGGTGGGGATGAGGCTGCTCCAGGGCTGCGCACCACAGGCAGATGCTTGGAGGACCAGCCCAGCTTGAGGAACCCAGGGATGTCCCAGTTCTGGAATGTGTTCTCCCCACTCCGCTGCACCTCTGGGGGGGGGGGAAAGGGGCACACAGTTCCAGCCAGGCCAGCTCACCCCCACAGCCACCCCCAGCACCCCAGGCACCCCCTCACCTCCAGGCAGTAGGAGTGGAACTCGATGTAGCACTTGCTGCGGCTCGTGGTTTTCAGGATCACCTCGATGCTCTCCCACTCAATGCAGGCCAGTGCCTCGGGGCTGGAGCCAGGAGCTGCAGGCAGGTCCTGGCAGGTCAGGGTGTGCTGGGGTTCACCCCAAACCCAGCCTGAGGGGTGAAAGACCCCAGCCCTTACCTTCCTTGGGCACAAACTGCGACGTCACTCCCACCTCAAAGGTGGCAAAGACAGGTGAGTGGTCACTGGTCACGATGTCATCGGTGCAGCCTGGATGGCAGCAAAGGCAGCTGGGGCAGGGTCCCAAAGCCCTGGGTCCTGGACAGCACTGGCCACCCCTGGCTGCTCTGTCCCCGAGGTCTCACTCACCATAGGACTTACAGACCACGTGGGTCTCCGGGTGTGACTTCCACAGGATGCGGTCACACCACGAGGGGACATTGATCCGCAGCTAGAAACAGGGAAAGCAGCTGGCTCAGCAGCCTCCAGGTCCAGCTCCCCCTGCCCAAAAGAGCATCCCAGTACCCCAAAAAGTTCCTTCCTGCCCCAGTCCCTCTTTTGGTAGGGAACAGGCTGATGGAGCTGTTGGGACTGAGCATCACCACGCAGTGCCCTCAGCACCCTGCTGTCCCTGTCCCCAGAGAGGTCCTGCTTGGAGGGAAGCCTCTGGAACTCACCCCCGTGGGCTTGGACTTCTGCCACACGTAGGTGTCCCGGGTGCCCCGCTCGTACCGGTATGTGGGAGGGAAGGAGATGTCACCCTCACCTGGAATCAGGACGTGCAGGTGGCACGGGGCCTTGGTCCCTGCCTGTCCCCATGGGTATCATGGTCCCCACAGGAGGCTCACACTCATGCTGGCACCCCTGGCTCAGTGCACACCAAGATCCCCCAGGCTCTCAGCACCTCTTGCCAGGAGAGGGGACCCCAAGAGCTGGGGGTGACACAGGCAGGGCAGTGGGGACCCTGATGCTGCTGTCTCAGTGGGAGGAGCAGCGCCCTTGTCCCCACACTCACTGAACCGCAGGAACACCTTGTTCTTCTCCCGCTCCAGGTTGAGCTGGTCAACAGCCAGGAGGGTTTGAAACTCCTTCTTGACTATATGGGTGAGGATGTCCTGTGCCAGGGAAGGGACAGTGACCCCCAGCTCCTTTCCCCCTGCTGTCCCCAGCCTGGCAGCTGCAGAGTCCCACCTGCACATCCATGTCCAGGCGGTAATTGAGGTCCCGAACCAGAAGAGGTGGGTGAAGCGCAGGGTGAGGTCGAAGCCCCCAGACGTTTGTCCCCCAGGGCCAGGGAGTGCAGGATGTCACTGTAGTTCTGGTTACGCCTGCAGGGGGAACAGCAGCACCTTATGAGCCATCCCGGGGACACCTCACCCTCATTCTGTTCCTGTCAGCTGGGGACAAGGGCAGCCTCACAGCCCCTCAGGGCTCCTCCAACCCCCTGAGACACTCACCTGCCCGGGGCAGCCCCATCCTCCCCACCCCTGCATCACCTGTGGGTCTTCTCGCTGCCGGAGGCCAGGTGGCAGTTGACGAAGCCGAAGGAGGTCCCGTTGAAAAGGAAGGAGACGCCCACAGCTCCTTTGTTCCCTGCAGGGATGTGCCAGCACTGACCTCCGAGGGAACCCGGAGGTCCTGTCCCTGCCCTCAGGCTGTCCGCTCCCTCGGGCTCCTCTCCCTGCCCCAGCCGCTCCCTACCCAGCGTGTTGGCGATCCCGGTTTTCACGCTGGAGGTGTGGACGTGGCTGATGCGCCGCTGGTGCTCCGGCTTCACCAGCACCACCATCTTGATGCTCCACAGGCACTGCAGGGCCACCTGCGGTGGGGCAGGGGTGAGCCATGGGGCTGGGCACGCAGGTAGGTCAGCAGCCCATCCCTGCCTCCTGGGGACAGCACTCATGGAGTCTGCGGGGCACAGGGCTGGTTTGGGGCGGGGGAGGACCTGGGGGTTGGGGTAGGAGCCGTGGGGCGATGGCGGCCGGTTGCCAGCCCCCAGGCCTGGCTGTGCCCGCCGTTACCACGCGGTAGTCGATGGCCATGAGGGTCTTGAGGGAGGCGCAGAGGAACTCGACCCACTCGCGGTCGCCCAGGGAGTTCTCCTGGGTGCCGATGACGTAGATGTCGTGGGGGATGCAGGCTGTGGTCTCGTCCTGCGTGTGCCCCAAGCCCCTGGAGGTCAGCCAGGAGGCCAGGGAGCGGGGTGGGGGCGTGCTGCCTGCGGGTAGGGACATGGGTCACACAGAGGGGACGTGCCAGGCTCCCCAGCTCCCTTCCAGCACAGGCCCTGCCCGTCTGCCGGAGCTGCCGGGGGTGGGAAGCAGCGTGCCAGCCCCATGGATCAGCTGAGTGCATCCCAGGCTGCTGCTGGGGTTTACAGCCCCAAACTGTCGTTCCTCTGTCTCCCCAACACCCTCACCACAGGACAGCTAAAGCCCATAGCAGCCAGATTGGTGTCTTCTCCAGCCTACCCCTCAAACTGACAACCAGCTCAGGTCTGAGGTTTCCTGAGACACCTCCCAGAACCCAGCCAGACTCACAAAGAGCCCCAACAACCTCCCAGGACAAGGCCACCTCCTCCTGGCCCCTTACCCATGTTCCACGTCCCAACATACACCGAGATGATCTCAGGCTCATCCAGGTTGGAATGCTGGATCTTCATCAGCTGCAGCAGCTGGCAAAAAGCCTCTCGCTTCTGCAGGATGGCAGAGGTGTCTTAGAGAGATGGGGGGCACAGCACTCCAGGATCTGTTAGACATCTCCCCCAGGTACAGAAACCAGCTTGCAGGGGTGGTCTCAGTCCTGAGACCACTGATTTGCTGCTTTCCGTTTTCCCAAGGGCCCCATATTCCCCAGGACATGCCGTGGGCACAGCTGGTGCCGCTCACCCGCGCGCTGGGGAAGATGAAATCCCTGCTCAGGCTCTTCTGGTTCTCGCGGGCACACACCAGCCTCACCTTGCTCTGCACACTCTGGTACTTGATCAGCTGCAGGACTGAATGGTGGGGGTCAGGGGGGCGATGGTGGCCCCCCCAGAGGGATGGGGGCTGGGTGTGACAGGGCATGTGGCCCATCAGGCCTATGGCAGGGAAGCCTACAGCCCCCCTGAACCCCACTGGCAGCCAGCAGGAGCGCAGCAGCCCCTTACTTCTATCCTGTGGGATCACCTCCTCCGGGGAGCCGCTGCCCCCCTTGGCGATGGCCACTGTCCCCAAACCCACATCCACCATCAGGGCCGCACGCTGGGACTTCCCCACCTTCACCTGCACACAGGAACGTGGCTCTGGAGCTGTCCCCACACCTGTCCTGCCCAGCAGTGGCACCAGGGTCCCTCTGTGTCCCCAGCCTCACCTCGAAGCTCTGCACCGCCAGGGGCCTGGCAGCTGGCAGGGGGGCCATGGCCACGCCGGACAGTGCCAGGTTGTGCCTTGTCACTGTCTCCTGCAGCGACTTCAGCACCTGCCAGAGAGATGAGCAGTGTGCTGGGGGCACTGGGCCAACTGGGAGCCCTGGGCTGTGCTGCCGCTGGAGCTTGGTTTGACAGAGGAGTTAATTTAAGGGAGGGGTAGCTGTGCCTCCCCCTGCACCATGACTGGGGCCAGGCACCTTCTTCTCCAGCGAAGAGAGGAGGTGGTTGACAGTGGAGGTCTTGCTGAGGAGCAGGTCCAGGTCTGGATCACCACTCAGGGAACCCTAAAGGGGAGGATGGATAATTCTGGGACAGCACAGTGGCGCTGGACTGGTGGGTTCCTCGCTGTGGGTCCGGGCTGCACCACAAGGTGTGGAGGTCCCTGGGGGCTGTGGGGACACTCACCTGCTCCCTGGCTGGGCTGCGAGGGGACCCAGGGGGGTCGAACACCCTGGCCAAGGTCTCCAGACCGGCCAGTGTGGAGTCGATCTCACTGCAGGGGAGGACAGAGCCGGCGAGGGGCGGTGTGGGCATTTCCCATGCCTTGACGTGACACTCAGCCACCGTGGTGGTCAAGGTGGGAGGCTCCGGGCGATGGCCCCGCTCCAGCCCCACCGTGCCCAGCCCACTGACCTGTGCAGTGCCCGGCAGGCAGTGGCGAGTGCCGTGCTGAAGTGCCGCAGCTGCGGGTGCCCGTGGCACAGAGCCTCCAGGTCCTGCACGTGGTGGGTCAGGTACTCGGCCATCAAGCCCGTGAAGTCACCGGCCGGGCTGGGACAGGGGCGAACATGAAGATCCCCCCTGGGCATGACCATCCCATGGCCCGGGGCGGGCAGGGGTGCGTTACCTGCTGTGCACCTGCTCCTGCAGCCTCTGGTGCAGCTGCTGCGGGATGTGGGTCCGGCTGGAGGTGGGAGCGCCGGGACACGGCACCGTGTGCCCCCCGCCGCGGGCATCCTCCTCGTCTGCGGGCAGAGGCACCGGCTCAGAGGGGTCCTCCCCAGCCCGGCACAGCCCCCGGCCGCTCCCTGCCTCACCAGAGTCCTCGACCGGCCTCGGCCGGTGCACGGGGTGCAGCAGCGGGCTCACCAGCCCGTTGTTGGCGTGCTGGTAGGCACCGATCAGGTCGGGGAGGGTGCGGAAACACTTGGCTAGGATGCCATGGATGGTCTGGGGAGGCAGAGCAGGGGAAGCACCATCACATCCCCTCCTCTGCCAGGCCAGCCCCAGCTTGCTGTGTCTAGTGGGTCTGTCCCTTAAAACGTGCCCGTGTTGAGTTGGAAGGGCCAGCTGGACACTGGACCCATGGGGTGAGGAGCATGGAGGAGCGTGGAGACATCAGCCTCCTTCAGCAGACATGGGATTCTCCCTGTGGACACCAGGATGCTCTTTTTAGGGGGCAGAAAGGGCAGCTGTAGAGAGCCGGGTACCAGGAGGAACCCTGAGGGGACATCGAAGGGATGGGCAGCACAGGCACCATGGGGGTGGCTCCGTGTGGCCAGACTGTGACAGGGCGGGTGGCAGGAAGGGACAGTGCCAGGATGTGTTGGGCTGTGGGGAGGCAGCCTCTGACGGCTCCGAGCTTCAGTGGCTGCAAAGTGCTCGCATCCTGCAGCTCGTGCAGAAAACAAACCACAGGCTGATGCCACCTCGCCGGGGAGGGGACGAGTACCCCGTGCCCGGCACGGCTGCATCCTGTCCACGCCCAGCTCCGAGGCACCGCCCAGGGCCGGGGGTGCACCCTCCTTGCACCCACCTGCACGGAGAGTAGCCCCTCGTCATCGGGGAGGATGCGGTAGGTGTAGATGTGCCTCTGGAACCTGGAGAGAGCAGGCGAGGGGCCCAGGTGAGAGCACTGGCGGCCCAGCCCTGAGACAAGCACCCCATCGCCTCTGCAGAGAGAGGAACTGAGCGAGCTTTTCTAGAAATAAATCATCACCCTCGGCTCGGGGTTTGTGGGAGGATGTGCAGTGTCCCCCTGCTTCCACCAGCACTCACTGGGGTTCCCACAGCGCCATGGCTCTGTGGCTTTTGGCCAGACAGAGCTTTTGCTATGCTGCCTGTGGGGCCACTGCACATCCCTGCCCGTGCCACCAGCCTTGTGCCACCAGCCTGGACTCTTGCTCGTGCCCCACACCCCCAGTGCTCAAATTTGCAATTTATCCCACACAAAGGGCCAGGCTAGTGAAGGAAAGGGGGTGCATCCTGCCAAGCCTGCCCACACAGATGTGTGACAAGCGGGCAGGAAGAGTGCAGAGCAGGGTGGGTGCAGAGCAGGGTGGGTGCAGGCATCAGGAAGGATGAAGATCAGAAAGGGTGCAGGCAGCAGGAAGGAGGCAGGCAGCAGTGCTCTCAGGGGCTGCTGGTTCCAGGTGTGAAGATGGCAAGAGGCCCCATGTCGGGGGCTCTAGCCCCAAAACCACAGTGTGGGAGATGCTCACAGGCCAGCAGGCAGCCCAGAGGAGCTCAGTGTGCCTGGATTTAGGGTTATCCATCCAGCAGCCATGGTGCTGGGCAGAGCTGTGGGCCCAGCCTTCATCCTGCTCCCAAGCACATGGCTCTGCTGCCCTGACCCTGGGATCACTCAAACCCAGGGGGCTGCCACCCTGCTCACCCCACTCATCCCTGCAGAAGGCTCTTCCCTGAGGTTTTGACGGTGCCTGGAGCAGGGATAGGCACAGAGGGAAACAGGCAAGGGACAAGAGACAGAAGCCGCCGGCAGAGGCAGGGCAGGGACTCACAGGAGGCACAGGGCATATGCCCCCTTCACCGACTCGCTGTCCCGCACCAGGAAGGAGCCGTCCCGCCCAGCCTTGGCCAGCAGCTCCTCGGCCACCACCTGGCTGATGTCGCCGTGGTACCACGCTGCTGCCGCCATCCTGCCGAGCCGTGTCCCCGTCCCAGCGCCACATCCAGCTCAGCAGGGGCTGCTGGCAGTCACGGGGGCTGCTGGGGCGGGGGAAGGAGGAGAGGGTGGCGTGGGGACACCGGGCCCCCGGTACCCGAGTGTGGTGCTGGCTGCAGGTCCCGGCGGGTAAGAGGGAGCCAGAGAGGTGATGCTCACGGGGACGGGGCACCCTGCGGCCGGGCAGCGTGGCAGGAGCAGCGCGGGGGCGGCTGCTGGAGGCTGGGGGTGCGGATGATCCTCATCACGGAGGCTCCAGCCTGCGGGGAACACGGGGGCACATCATCTCTCCTGTTGGGAGGGTCACCGGGAAAGCGGCCCTGGGCCACCATCCTGCTGCGATGCACAGCGAGGACAGGCCATGCTGGGGGCACCCAGGGGCCCGACCTCACCCGACACACTCACCGTCCCTCACAGCCGCCGTCCGGGGCTCCCGTGGCTCTTGTGGGGTGCTGTGGGCAGCGAGCTGAGCTTTGGGGGTTCAGCCGGGCGGGAGCGGAGCCGTGATGCTGCTGGGCTTCTCCCGGCGGGTCACACCGGCCCCCTGCCCGCCACGCTGCCCATTGGGGTCAGGCAGCGCCCACCGCGGTGCCCTCGGTTCCCGTCTCACGGCCCGGATCCCCCGCTCGGTGTTGCTGTGCTGCTCGCTCGGAGACGCGCTCTTCCTCCTCCTGTGCGCCCCGGGAGCGGCCCCCTCGCTCCTCCTCCAGCCCCGCCACCGGGGCACGGCAGCGGCACAGCGGGGACAGCGGGGACACTCCCGCAGCGCGCCCTGCCTCCACCTGCTCATCCTCCTCGGGGATGAGGGATGGGCAGAACCCTGGGAGAAGGCGCTGCCAGTGGTGCAGGATGGCAGAAAGCCCCTGAAATATGTTTGGGGCGGTGGGCAGGGCTTGAGCTGCTCCTGGGGACCGGCTGCCCTTGGCAGAGAGGGACGGAGCTGCTACGGGCACCGGTCACCATGGTGGCACTCGTGTCACCACACCTGAGTGTGCCCTGCCTACAGGTGGGAGGGAATTTCGGTTGAGGGGCTCCCGGGAAGGGGTTGAGAAGGAAGGAGACTTTTCCCAGCAGGACAGGGTTCGGGCAGCCCCGCAGGTCCTGGGTGCAGCCCCGGAGGTTTCACTCCTCGTGGCTGGGGGGCAGCCGGGCCCACACGCGTGAGGCGGCTCGAGCTGCCAGGGTGATTAGCAGAAATTAATTACAGATCAGCAGCAGGAACCGTCTGCTGTCCAAGTTCCTGGCAGCTCCAGGGCTGCTCAGGGGATAGATGGAGAAGCAGATTCCTGCTGGATGAGGATGAGGATGAGGATGGAGCGCTGTGCCAAGCCACGTTCCTGACCGTCCCCCACCCTTGGCACCACTGCACATCCCTGCAGCCCCAGGCCAGCACTGAGGGACTGCTCCCCCCACCTCCTGTCCCAGCCCTCCAGCACAGATGTGCCAAACCCCCCTGCAAGCCTTCCTCCTGGGTTCCCAGCCTCAAGAGGAACCTGTGGCCAGGCCAGTGAGAAGTTTGGCCACCCAGTTAATTTTGGGCTGGTTTTCTGGTCCCACAGGGACTCTGCCCAGCACCTGCTGTGGGGACACAGATGTGGCAGGTTTGTGTGGGGCTGGAGACACTGCTCCATCCTGCTGGAGCCCCAGGGCCAGCAGTGCTGCTCCCTCCCATTACTTAACAGCAAGGCAGTAATTCCTGACAGGCGTGGAGGTGCCTGTCTCCCGATTAATGCCATTCATGCCGCTTAATCCGGATCAGGGGAGGAAGCCCTGGAGCTCGGAGGGGCTTTGGGAAATCAGCAGTGCCTGCTGTGAGTGTTTATGTAAGGTGGCTGTGGTGTGCAGTGCCAGAGGCACCTGGAAGCTCTGCTGGCACCTGGGCACAGGTGATGTTGGGAAGGTAATGTGGGCTCACCAGGGCCAGTCTGCTGGGGACTCTGGGTGCACCAAGGCTCCCTGCAGAGCCTGTGGAAGCGGGAAGCCCTGTGGCCCTTCCCTGGGAAGGCGGGACACTCCAGGGCACTGTCCATCGGGACAGAGGGATAAAGCCAGGCCCCCACACTCTACCAGCCCATGTCTGCTGGTGTCCTGCCCCTCTGGAAGTGGCTGTTTGAGCTGTGCTTCACACAGTGCATGGACCTGGAGGGATGGTGCAATGAGGAGATGAGAGGAACCTCTGGCCATTCATTACAAAGGAAAAAGGAAGAAGGCCTCTTTCATTTCCCTATTATTTTGAACCCTGTTTCCTTCCCTGGTGCTTGGTTTGGAGCACAGTGTGAACGTGGGATGTGGGCTCTGTCCATCCCCACTGTTTTGAGGAGAGGAATTATCTGCTCCCCAACTTGGGCAAGGCTGAATCCACCCAGCTGGGATTAGGCAGAGCTGAAGGCACCCAAGATGAGCCCTGCTCTGCACCTCACCACATTGTGCAGACCCTGCAGAGCCAGTGAGTGGCTCAAGTCACAGGGCCCTCTTTAAGAGCATAACAAGGAGCAACAAACAAAACTCAGGATTAGGTGCCCCGGGCACAGTGGCTCAGCATGGCCAGGCTGAGGGTGGGGTCCAAGTGGGGCTGCCTCCTCCTCCTTTTCCTCCTCTTTCACCTGCCAGAGTGAAGGTCACAGTTCACGTGTCCCCCTGACTGTGGCAGAAATAGCGCCCGTTAATCTGGGACCTAAGCAGCTCTCCTGTGTGCAATTAAAGAGATCACAAGTCTCAGCCCCGGGGAACGTGTGCTGGCAGCTCAAGCCCTGGCAGTGGGGCTGCTGGGCAGGGCAGGGCAGGGCATGGTGGCCCCCAGTGGCCCTGGGGGGGCAGGTGAGCTGTGTCTGGGAGGAGTTGGTACCCAGGTGATAAATGTTGTTGAGTTGGTGCAGGGTCCTGGGAGGAGGCACAGCTCCTACAGGGATATATCCTGATCCCAGTGTTCAGCCCTGGGGTTTGAGCCAGCACCAAATGCAGCCCCAAAGGAAGGGCTTGGGTGATGATGAAGGTGAGGAGGATGAGTGGGGCCTTGCTGGAGGGGTTCATAGCTGCCCTGGGCTGTTCTTGTGCCCCATCCCACAGCCATTCCCATGGCAAAGTATCCCACAAAATGCTGTGGCCAGGAAAGGGTTGCAGTGGGAATTCTGCCTGCCTGGCAGCCATAAGGTAGAACCACTCTGGGCTTTCCACACTCTTCTCTTTGCTGCAGCAAACCTGAAGTTAATGATGTGTTAATTGGCTCGAGTGAGGCCAGCCTGGGAGTTATGAAATGACGATGGCCGTGTTGGGGACAGTGGCAGCTCCGTGTCCCACCCCTCAGAGGGGGCTGGTCCTTCCCTCTTGGTTCAGGGAGGGTGAATCCTGCCTTCACCCCTTCATCTACTACAGCAGTGTCCCCATGGAGAGGGTGTCCTGTGTGCCCTGGGCCATGGCAGGTCACCTCTAGGTGACCAACCACATAGGCACGTTGGCCATGCAGGAAGCTGCTTGTGCCTCCATCCTTCCGTTATCCAGCTGGAAAGGTGAGTGAGTGTGGGAGGGAGAACTCCAGGCTGGTCCTCCTTCTCTGCCATCCCCATCCAACCACAGGCCCAGCCCATCTCCCCTTGCCATGGGAGCAGCTGCAGAGAGCCCCTGTGGGAACCCACACCCCTTCCCACCAGGAGCAGAGCTTCCACCTCAATTACCATCACCTCACTCCTAAGCCCGCTTTGCCAATCCCTCTAAGCTGCTTTCCAAGCGTTCCAGCAAGAGATGTATTTATAGCCCACTCTTACTCATGAAGCGTCTCCCCAATTAATCAACTAATAGGATTCTTCCCACAAGTCCCTCTCCCCGGAGCACTCACACAGACACACCCCCCCTGCAGCCGGGCCAAGGCTGAGTGGGCGACATCAGATGCCAGGGGAGGGACAGCCGGGGGGGATATAAGAAGCTGCAGGACTGGGAGCAGCCCATAGTGACTGGGTGGCACTGGGACGTGCTGGGAGAGGAAGAGGAGAACGTCTGTCTGTCCATCCACCTGCCAGGTGAGTGCTGCCTGCTCTGCTGCCTGGGCCCTGCCAGGGCTTTGGGGTTCTGAGGGTTTGGAAAACAGAGCAGGGACGCTGGTGCTGGGTTGTGCCTGGAAGGAGGGTGGTTTACTGTTGAAAAATGGGGAAAATGTGGACAAAAAGGATTCCAGTGTGGCCAAAGGACACGGCAGAGGGGTCGGGTAGTGCTGTGGGACAGCTGAGCCATGCCAGGGAGGGTCTGAGTCCCCTCTTTGGGGCTTGGGAGATGCAGAGCAGGAGTTCAGCTCTTCTGCCCTCTACCTTTCATTGCGTCATCCCCAATTCCTGGGGTCTGGAGGGAGCCAAACTCTTCTCCCACTCACTTTGCATCTTCTCACCCTTTGAGGATTCCCGAACTTCACATCCCACAGCACCCAAGGGCCTCAAAGATCTTGAGCTTGGGACTACTCTCATCTCCCTGTGGGGAAGAGAATCATCCCCTCACTCCCACGGCCATTTCTTCTCTCTCACCAGCTTCCCTGAGGGTGTGTTCAGAGGCAACTCTGTCCACGTGCCCCTGGGGCTTAAAATCCTGCCTGGGCTTAAGCTGTGCTCATGTCAGAGCTGTCTCTTCCCTAAGAGGCTGAGCTCATCCCATCTAATATCCCGGAGAATCAGCTGGTGATCAGTGGGATCTTTGCAGGTTCTTTCTGGACACGGGCTTGAGCCAGTCGAGCTTGGGCAGGGCTGGGCAGCTCCAGCCCCACTCCCAGCATAAAGGGATGGGGATGGAGGGGCCCTGTGTCCTGAGACCCCTCTTTCCATGGGCAGTTGCACTTCCCTTGACCATTCTCCCTGTGTTTTCCTCACCTTCTTGTGGGTGACAGGACAAAACAAGCTCATTGCCACCACAAAGCCATGATGGCCAATTTCCAGCAGACACGAAAAACTGTTAAAATTGAGACTCTATAAGGCCTTTTGTTCATCTTCTTGCCTTTCCCAGTCTTGAACCTGCTCCATTGGGAATCACCCCTATGCTTCTTTTCTGGAGCAACACTCTCCATCTCTCCCACTTCATCACCTTTTTGGCCAGGAACAAGGAGCTGGCTCAGCCCCCAGGTGCCACCCCAAAGCCAAACCTGGAGCTCCTGAGCTCTGCAAAGGTGGCAGCACCATATCCCAATGGCTCTGCAGTTTGTTGGGATGTGCAGGAGGTTGGATGCTGGCTGTGGCTGGGGTTGCCTCTTCCCCAGCACCTCACACAGTGCTTTCCCTGGTTTTCCCCACAGATTTCTGCCTGGAGATTCCTGCACTGATTTAAAATGGCGAGTGGATCAAAGTAAGTCTCTTTATTCATTTATTTCTCTGGAGTTGGGATGGAGCCAGGCCCTGCAGGGCAGGAGCAGAGGGGAAAAGTGAGACCCCAGCTCGACACAGCTGCTGCTCCCAGGGGCTGGAATGTGAGCTCCCATGGAGTTGGTCTTTCTCACCTTCCCTTAAGACACAAAATCCACCCACTCCTCCATGGTCACCCCTAGCTCAGGAGCACATCTGGGGCAGCCACACAGGGTGGGTTTGGCCCTGAATTTGCAGGACATGGAATTCCTCAGGGACAGGACACACTGGTGTAGCTCTTGGTGATGCACCACCTTTGTAGGGCCCCCCATCCTCTCCCTGTGCCCCATCCAGCCTTGTCCAAAACATTCCCAAACATCCATCTCTGTTTTCTCCACAGGGTTTTCAAGAAGACCAGCCCCAACAGCAAGGTGAGTCTCTGTGCCCTGTCCCCTTGTGTGGCCAGCCCAAGGTTTAGGCTGTGCTGGGCTCCCTCTGGGCTGGATCTCCCTACGGGATCCAGGCTGGGTCTGCCTTCCCTTTGAAACCTGATTGATTCCTGGACCTGCCACAATGCCACTGCAGGACTGGCTTTTCAAAACAGAAATTAAAAAATAACCTGCTATCACCCTTTAAAGGTGATTCTGGTCCAGCCTGGTGACGAACCCCATGTCACAGTTCAGGGCTCTGAAATTTGTGCCAGTTCAATGGCAAACATAAACTTGTTTCCTTCCTCCCTTTTGCCACGTGCTGCTTTCCAGCTTTCCCTCTACCTGGGGAAGAGAGACTATGTGGATAATGTGGATTCAGTGGAATCTGTAGGTAAGTGGGGCTGTACAGGCAGAAGAGGCTGGGGAGACGAGTCTCAGTGTTGTGGGCTGCTGGTAGAGCAGGAGGAGCAGCTCTGGATGAGCAATGCCATGTTTTCTTGCAAATATCCTTAGGAAAAATAAGGATTTTAAAGGGACAAAATCCCTTTGCAAAACAACCCAGCCACACTGCTGGTGGAGACGCTGGAGGAGGCATCACCATTCCCCTTGGCAGCAGCTCCTCTCAGTCACCTTCCAGCTGCAAAGTCGATTATTTGGGTTTAAAAAGCTGTGTTTTAGCAAAGATCTCCCAGGCAGCTGAGCTCATTGGTCCTTCTCCTTTTGCTTGTTTGCAGATGGTGTCTGCCTGATCGACCCAGAGTACCTAAAGGACAGGAAAGGTATTGATGCAGAAATACAACCTGAGGGGAGGGGGTGGAACCAGATCAGAGCTCAGCAGCAACCTGGGACTGTGTTGTTGTAGAGATAACACACGACACAGATTTTTGTGATTTTTTTTTTTTTTTTTTTTTTTTTTTTTTTTTAGGCTGTGTGAAGAATGAATTTATTTTTGGGGATTGTTTTCTTTATATACAATATTTTTACAGACTACTGTGATTGGTGAAAGAAAGATAAACTTTTTATTCATATTGGTTAAACTAGAGGGACATCAAGAGAGATTTTTCTTTTTTAGTGAGAATTCACAACAAGAATACTGTTATAAAAAACAATCTTTTGGTGTTTATGTTTTTTCTCTGGGAACAAGATTCAGAAATTTCAAACACCAGAAAACTAGAGTTTTAGAAACTCAGGAACTTCATGACTAAAAACCAAATTACAGGACTGTGCTCAGGTTAAAGCTGCTCCGTGTCCCCTACAGCTCGCTGTCTGTTGGGGCCACGGCAGCGAAGGACATGAGGGATCCTGTTCATATTTACTGACTGAGGTCCTGAGAAGTCTCATATCTGCTGAAGAGTTTTTGAAATCGTTTTTCTTGCCTCTTTATCCCCCTTCTGTGCCTTCCCCTCGTCCTGGCTCAGTGTATGTGACGCTGACCTGCGCCTTCCGCTACGGCCGCGATGACCTCGACGTGATCGGCCTGACCTTCAGGAAGGATATCTATGTGCTGACCACCCAGCTGTACCCACCTGTGCCAGACCAGGCCCCCAAAACCCTCACTCCTCTGCAAGAGAAGCTGATGAAGAAGCTCGGGGAGAACGCCTACCCTTTCACCTTCGAGGTAGAGGCTGCTCAGCCCCTCCCCGCCATGTGGCTCTGTGGTGTCACCAGGGCTCAGCTCTGAACACGCCCTTTATTCCCTTTCTTCTCTCTTTCCCTGCTTTGCCCAGATTGCCACCAACCTGCCCTGCTCCATCACTCTCCAGCCTGGGCCAGATGATGTGGGAAAGGTGAGCTGCTGTCCCCAGCCTGTGTCCCCTGGACTGTCCTCTCTGGCAGGAGGTTGAGTAGTGGGGTGCTAAAAATGAGAATTCATTCTCATGGCCCATGGGGTGAGGGGTGGGAAGGGAGGATGGCTAGAGTCAGAGCCAGGATCTCTGGGAGTGTAGTGGAGGAAGGAAGGAAAAAAAGGAACCTAAAGCTCAGGCAGCTCGGAGCCCCTCCTGCTCACTGACCACATCTGTTCCTCCAGGCCTGTGGTGTGGACTTTGAGGTCAAAGGATTTTGTGCTGAAAACCTGGAGGAGAAAATTCACAAGAGGTATTTTAGGGGATCCCTTTCCCCCCTTTTGGCCCTAAAACTAAAACACAGGATCTTTTTGGGGTGACCAGCTTAGGGGTCAGGCTGAGGACCTTCTGTCAGCCTGTGCCACACTCGGATGGGGCACTTGGATGGGGCAGTGTTCCCTGTGTCACGTCCTAAGAGCCAGGTGAAACTGGCTTTGGCTGTGATGTCCCCAAAGAGACCTTTTGAAGGCCTTGTTGATGCTGTGGGGGACACTGGGGGTGCCACCTCTGTCCCCACAGGAACTCTGTGCGCCTCATCATCCGCAAGGTCCAGTTCGCCCCGGCGCAGACGGGGCCGGCCCCGAAAGCCGAGACCACCCGGCAGTTCATGATGTCAGACAAGCCTCTGCACCTCGAAGCTTCCCTGGATAAGGAGGTCAGCAGGGACACTGTGCCCCCACCAGGAATGCGGACCAGGATTTCTGGTCACATCACTGAGCCTCTTCCCATTGCAGATCTACTACCACGGAGACCCCATCAATGTGACCGTCAACATCAACAACACCACCAACAAGGTTGTGAAAAAAATTAAGATCTCAGGTGAGAGAGGGAAAGAAGGGATGTGTCCCAGCACCCATCACTGCCAGAGATGGGGACTGTGAGCCCTCCACATCACCAACATGGCTCCCCCTTTTCTGTCCCCAGTGGATCAGATCACAGACGTGGTCCTGTACTCCCTTGATAAATACACGAAGACTGTGTGCACCGAGGAGATAAAGTAAGGGACAAGGGGCTGGAGGTGATGTGGCATTTCCAAGAGGGAGGAGGAGAAACAAGGAAGATGAGGATGGGAGAGTGATGGGGAGAGAGGATGTGACAGTTTTACACCAAGCAGCAAAATCTCGGGGTTAGAAGAGCAGGTGCAGAGGAAGCAGAGGTCAGGGAAGGCCGTGGACAGTGTCCCACCAGCACAAGCCAGTGGTGTCTGGCAGGGCCCCTGGGGAAGGTGCACAGCTGCTCCCAGTCTTCTTCATCTCCTCACTTTGCATTTTTGAGGCCAGATATAGCCTCTGCCCCGCTGAGAATTAGGAGGGAGGGAGCAAAGGCAGGGGGGAGAAAAAAAGAAGTGGTTGTAGAGGGGAAAGAGAGGAGGGGACGAAAGAAGGAAATGGCCCAGCAGCTGCACGGGGAGGGCAGGGCCAGCCCTGCACAGGTGCCTGCAGAGAGCTCCCCCGGGCTGGGGGCTGGCTCTGAGCTCTTCTCCCTCACCCTTCCAGTGAGACTGTGGCTGCCAACTCCACCTTCTCCAAAACATACTCGGTGACCCCCCTGCTCTCGGCCAACCGCCAGAAGCGAGGCCTCGCTCTCGATGGCAAACTCAAGCACGAGGACACCAACCTGGCCTCCACCACCATGTAAGAGCTGTGTGGGCTCCCCCTGCTCCTCACCACGCCTTCCCCCTGCTCAGAATGCTCTGGGCTCACACCCCATCCAGCTGGAAAATTTAGGGATTTTGTGACATTGTAGGAGAGATGTACCTGTCCAGTTCCAATGTTGTTCAAAGCTCCTGGATCCCTCTGCAGGGCTGGGCCTTGTCTTGGGAGGGGCCTTCTGAAGCTGCTCTGTGGCTTCACCCAAGTGCCCTCCCCTCTCTTCCCCTGTTTTCCTCTCCTGCTAAACCCCAGTGCATCCCACAGATAAACCCTGGGACTGCCATGGGGGGAGTGGTTGGGGTCTGCAGGCGGCACTGCCCTCTCACTGTCCCACTCTGCCTTTTTCCTAGCCTGAGACCTGGCATGGACAAGGAGGTGCTGGGCATCCTGGTGTCCTACAAAGTGAAAGTCAACCTGGTGGTGTCCCGAGGAGGGTGAGGCTCCTGTGGGCATGGGAATCAGGGGTCATCAGCTCGGGCTGTGCTGGGGAATTTTGTACCCTGGGGAAATGAGAGGGCACTGCCACCATGGGCCCCTCACCCATGCCCTGCTCCCCTGGGGACACGGGGACATTGGGCTGCTCTCTGCCCCCCACCCCACCACCTCTTTTATCAACCATCTTCCACCTCAGTATAAAGCACAGTCTAATACCTCCCTTCCTCTGCCTTGGCTCATTTCTGTCCCTTCTCTCCCGCTGCCACAGCATCCTGGGGGATCTCACTGCCAGGTAAGGGGAGCTGCCTGTGGGGCTGAGTGTGGGGCTGTGCTGGGCAGGATTCCTGACAGAACTGCTTTTCCTTCCAGTGATGTTGGGGTGGAGATGCCCATCATCCTCATGCACCCGAAGCCTGATGACTGTGAGTTGTGTGTGGGATGCTGCCAAAAATCAGCGGGGAAGAGGCACCTCTGGTTCAGGGGGGAGCTGGTGAAAACAACTCTGGTGCAGCTGCTCCAGTGCCAAGGGCCCTGCTCTGCCCTCTGTGGGGTGGGCACAGCTGTCCAGCTCTCCTGGAGTGGGGTGGGAGCAGTTTTCCCATGGGATGGGCACAGCTGTCCAGGAGCAGGGTGGGAGATGTCCTCCCCACAGCACCCTTCCCACTGACCCTCTTTCCAGGAAAACACCCAAACACTGAGGAGAACTGCCTGTCAAAATGTCCTTTTATTAACCTGCACATTCTTTTCTCTCCCCACCCCCTACTCCCTGTGCTTATCACTGGAATACAGCTAAGCCAAGGTAAAGAGATGTTCCCTCTACCACACAAACCACACAGATCCATCACAGATGGATGTGACATCCCACCTTGAGGTCATATCCTTGGATTAAACCACCCAGGTCGCAAAGCCCTGAGCCTGTGTCACAGCAGCCACCCCCAGAGGCAGCAGGAGAGATCAAATCCTGGGATTGGGATGTGTTCTGCAAACTTCCAGGGCTTATTTAACAACTGTCCTTGCTGCAGCCACAGCCCAGGCTTTGCCCTGTCCCTCAGGAGCAGCTGGCAGTGTGTTCCAGCCACAAGTGCCATCACTGGACAAAATGTCTCCCTGGTCTTGGTCCTCACACAGAGATCCCTGGGCTGCTGGAAGTCACATCCCTGTGCCCCTGCACATCCCCTAGCACCAGAGGCCTCTTCTCCTCCCAAACCAGCTTATTCCAGCTGAAGCCACAGCTGGGGCTGCTTCCCTTTGGGAAGCTGCAGTGCCAAATCCATTCCTGACAGCCACAGACCTGCCAAAGGTTTTGTGTCTGGTTACACCCTGCAACAGGATGTGAGCACTGGGATTTGGGCCTGGAAAACCAGGCTGTAACTCTCATCCCTTTCACACCATCCCTTCCCCAGCTCAGTGAGAACATTTAAACTTCCAAAGAGGAAAACTCTTGGTCTGTACCCACCATGGCTCCATGTAGGTTTTGCCAAATCATTTCACATTCCCAAGCTTTTGGAATCTCTTTTGCCAACACTTTTTCTTTTTTCCCCCCTTATTTTCACTTTGTGCTCTCCCTTGGTGTCACTCACTGCTCGCCTTTCTCAAGGAGGTAACTTAGCTCTTTGTTTTCCTTCTTTCCCTTGGAAATGCAAAATATTGCATAAAAAACCCCACCAGACACTGCAGGCCTAGTTCCTTGGGCAGTGATGGGGTCTGGGTTTGTGTGCTGGGGCCAGGCTGTGCCTCACAGTGACCTGATGTTCTGAGTGGGGTGACAGGGCTGGGGTGATGGCCTTGCTGTCCCCATCAGGAGCAGGGTTTGGGATCAGCAGGGATTTCCCCTCTTCCTGTGGGCTCACTGTGCTCTGTTCTCCCTTCCAGCGATGAGGACATTATCATTGAGGAATTTGCTCGCCAGAAGCTCAAGGGAGAGAAGGACGATGAAGATGAGAAGGAGGAACCTGAGAAAGAGGAGAGCTAAGCTACTGGCCCCCCATGCCCCAGTTTGGGATGCAGCCACCTGTAGTGTCCCCACTGTGCCACACCTGGCACAGCCCCCTCAGCCCCTCACGGTCCCCATAGGTCCCCCCTCCTCCCCAGGCTCCTGGCACCCACTCCAAGCCCTGGTAGTGGTGGTGAGAGCTGCTGCAACTCTTCCCGGGATTGCCATGCTGGAAAGCCCCACGGTGCTCCCTGCTCCCACGGGTGCCAGGACAGGAACAGGGCAGGTGTGATGGTACCAGCCGAGCACATCACCAGCGTGGCTGTCACCTGCCCGTGCTGTGCACAGCTCTGTGACATTGATACCAATAAACCCACCCGGTGGCCCAGTGCAGGCTCCGTGTTGTGCTGGGAGGGGAGCAGACGGTGCCTTCGTGCAGGGGGGGATGAGGTGATGCAGGACCTGATGCAGCCAGTCCCGGCTCGGCCCATCCCTGGTACAGCCGGATCCATCCTGCTACAGCCAGGTCCAACCCCAGAACAACCACCCCAGTACAGCCAGACCCGTTCTGCTACAGCAGGGTCCAATCCCAGTACAACCACCCCTGGCACAGCCAGACCCGTTCTGCTACAGCCCTTCCCGGCACACAGGGGCCCAGCCAAGCTACAGCCGGATGCGTTCCGGTTCAGCCAGCTCCAACCCCGCTACAGCCGGGGCCCATCCCGCTACAAGCCGCAGCATCCTCGCCGCGGAGGCCGCCCGGTCGCCGCGGCAACCGCCCTCCCCGTCGCCATGGCAACCCGCTCCCGTCGCCATGGCAGCCGCCCTCCCCGGCAGCACGGCCCCCGCCCCGGCCGTTGCCATGGCCGCGTCCCTCCCCCCGAGCGGCGGGCGCGCCTCCCGGCGGGGCGGGCCGCTGACGCGGCGGAGGTGACGCGCGGGGCGGTGGTACCGGGGCGCTCGGCGCTGTCTCCTTGTCCCCATCACGGCTCCCGCTCGGCCCCCCCGCGCCGCCATGTCCGCGCCCGGCAGCGGCGGCGACTTCGGGAACCCGCTCAGGAAGTTCAAGCTCGTCTTCCTGGGCGAGCAGAGCGGTGAGCGCCCGGGCGGCACCGGCAGGGCCGGGCGGGGCGGGGGCAGCGCCCGGGGCCGTGCGGGGCCGCGCTGTGCCCGGGGCGGGGGGCGCGGGCCGGGCCCCGGGCAGGGGCGGCCCGGCCGGAGGCCTCCGCGGGGGGGGCTGCCGGGGCCCGCGGCTGCGTTCCCAGCCCTTCCCATGGCCGGGGCTCCGTTCCCAGCCCTTCCCATGGCCCGCAGTGCGCCCGCAGCCCGTGCGGGGAGGCGGCCCCGGAGCTGCGGGGGCTCCCGGCGGCTGCGCTGCCCGCCCCGGCCCGGCCTGCTTGCCAGTCGCGGGGGTTCGCTTCTGCCTTGTAAGGCCTGCCTCCCTTTTGTGCCCCTTCCCCGGGAATGGATGGATGAGCCGTGCGTTTCCTTGGAACCGTGGTGTTTTCTCGCTGGGAGTGTCCGAGGCCCGTCGGACGGGGCTGGGAGCCGCCCGGACTGTGGAAGGTGTCCCTGCCCGCGGCACGGGTGGAGCTGGATGAGCGGTCAGCTCCAACCATCGTGGGGTTGTTACTCCTCACCTTCTCCTCGAGCCCGGAATTGGAGGTCTTGGAGGGATTTCCAGAAGTTTTCTTATTTCCCAGCCTTCCCGGTGTAGGATTGACATTGCTGCTTATAGACATTTGTCTAACCTGTTTTTAATCCTCTCCAGTGTTCATAATTTCACAACCTTTTTAGGTAATTTATTCCTCTTTCCTCTTCTGTCCATGTCCCTTGAATTTTTCTCAGCTTCCTGAACCACAACAGAAGCTTTATCTTCGTTTTTCACTTCATGTCAATTCTGCACTTTTACTCTTGATGATATTTGGAGATGCAAATTTAAAGTTTTGAAACAAACCACCAGAGTTTGCTCTGTATCTGAAATCTTGTTACGAAGGAAGGATGGGAGTGTGGAATGTTGCTTTTCCACGCAGCCAGAGGCAGCAGAACAGCATCTGGGATATCACCTGCTTTGTTTTGATGTTTATGTCCCAGACGTGGGGATTACATAAGGAGCAGAACAGGCTAACAAAGCAGATTTATTGCTTGCCCAAAGCAACCAACCCGTTCTTTGTTATCAACACACCTGATTTGAGGGCCAGGTTATCACCATGATTCATTTTGGACCTGCAGAGATTGATCTGCCTCTGTCCTTCTGGGACTGAAATTTGCAGCTGGCTATTTCCCAGGAAGGTGTAGCTGGAATGGCCTGAGATTGGCAGCTGCAGTCAGATCAGTGCCACTCCCAAAGCAGTGCTAATTCTTTTTTTTTTTTTTTTCCCACTGCTTCTTGAAAGTAATTTTTTCTCTTCTCTTGTAGTTGGGAAGACCTCCCTAATCACCAGGTTTATGTATGACAGTTTTGACAATACTTACCAGGTATGTGATAGCATTTATTTGCTTTTTAAATATATTTATATGAATAAATCTATGTTCAGATTGATGCCTGGGAGCCTGTTTCTCCATGAGATGTCAGTTCAGGATCAGATAAGAGGTTAAAATGTGCCGTGAGATGGAGATGAAGCTTCTTGATTAAATCAAAGCATCCAGTGTGATGTCAGGAAGTGCAGTGTCCAGAAAGGCAGCAAGGTTTAGATCCCTTTGGATGTGGGGTAGATCCTGTGAGAAGCCTTGAAGAAAATGGAGGGAACATTGTTTTATGGGAAGATGAGGGTCAGGATTTCTGATGATGGATATGGGAGGCTCAGGAAATGGAGAATGAATAAAACCCCAAAATCTTCTGCCGTTCTTGGTCTCTGTTATCTTTAGAGCTTCCATTTAATTTGGAACAGTTGAGTCTGGAGTGTGTAGATGGAGCTGCCAGAAGTCAGCTTGGTATATTTTGTCTCTCAATTTTTTTATTACTATTTTTTGACTAAAGGACTGAAGATAGGAGAAGCCAGGGAAGTCTTGGCAGGCAAAGATGGGGGTGGGGATGAAGAGGCTGCAGATGAAAAGCAGAAGATGTGTAAGAGGCCTGAAGATTTGGGGAAGAATTAATTGCATCAAAGGCATTCTGAAGTATTTCATGGGAATATCAAATATCTGTAAAGCAGATGAGATTAGGACTTTATCTTTTAGTTCAGCCTGGAAGAGTTACTGGTTTAGATTGGGGTGATTTGAAGTCCAGGACAAGTCATTCACTGGAACTGGATCCTCTTGTCCTTCCTGTGTTTTTTCTTCTCCTGTGCTTCCTTTCTTTTCCTGACTCTTGTAAGATGCTCTCATAGATTTATTTATTGCTTATTGTAGTTGTTATAAACCATGGCCTGGTTGGAAAAATAGACTCCCCAGAAATAAATTCTTCCTCCCAAAACTGTGTTGCTCTTTTCCAATTCTCCAGTGGTATACATTCAGAGTGGGGATGATCTGCCTAAAACACTCAAATCTGTGGCATCAGGAGCTCTCTGCTCTTTCCTGGGGTTCTGATGGGCTGGGGCAGCTCCTTGATTGAAGTGCCTGGCAGTGCACCTAACTTAGTGCATTATTTTAAATGCCTTTGTGCTGGAATTGCTGCAGCAATGGGAATGGCAGTGGATGCAGGCCTGCCTGGGAGATGAAGCTGCTGAATGTCACTGGAAGAGAAGCACATTCTGAAGTGGAAAGGCCTGGATAAGCAGGGCTTTTTAGCTTTCAGCTGCCCATATTTTATAGATCTGGTTTGTTCTACCTTTTGGGTATTTCTAACAAGATAATTCTTACCAGACTGAATTGGGGCAGGCCAGAAGGAGCTGCCAGCTCAGATACAATCTGTGTGGAGATACAGGAATGTCTGAGATCAAAATCCAGACTCAGAGGTTCTTGTGGAGTTGAGAAGTGTCAAAGAACACTTCTGCTGGTGCAGATGCCCAGATTGCTTTGTTTTTATCACCTCAGTTGAAGGCAAATCACTTCTCCAGCTTCATAACAAGTTTGTGAACATTTCTGCGAGTTTGTGCAGAAAGGGGATGCTAGAAGGCAAGTCACAGCTCCTAATGCTTCTCCTCTTTCCAGGCAACCATTGGAATTGATTTCCTGTCCAAAACAATGTACCTGGAGGACCGCACGGTGAGTGGGGCAGGGGTGGGATGGCTGGGAGGGCTCTTCCCCCTGGCCCTTCCTCCAGCAGCCTCCAGAGCACCAACCTTGGTTGAATCCCATCACTGGTACAAGATCTGGTACCTTATCAGGAAGTCAGAATGGAAAATTGGGGCTGGATAATGGCCACATCCCAGGGCATGTGCTGCCTCGTTGTGTGGACCTGCTTTAGGTGCAGTTTGCTCCCAGAATTTGCAGCTCTGCCTCTGGGATTGTCAGGATGAAAAGGGCTGAGCAGACCTCAGGTACCACAGAATATTCTGAGCTGGAAAGGACACACATGGCTCATCCAGTGCAGTTCCTGAAGCCAAGAAAAAGCCAAGGAGTTCCAAGTGTTGAAGTCTTTCATGGTTAGACCTCCTTCCTCCTCCTAGGAAGCTCCTGTGGTAACACAGCTCTGACCTACTGCAGTAAAGCAATTTGGGATTTAGCCTGCATGAGATTCCTGCTTGCACAGAGACCTCTCACTCCCTCCTCCTGGATTTCCTCTCAGTATTCGTGGGTTTGCTCATGTTTTGCCAGTATTTGCGGGTTTGCTCATGTTTTGCCAGTATTTGCCTTTTTTTCCCATTTTGCTGCTGTGTGAGGAGTGTGACAGAGCTGTGGGGAGCAGGGAAGCTCCTCTGTGGAGCTTTGGACCTATTGCTTCCAAAGAAGTCTCTTCCCAGTGTGTGTGCTGAGTTTCCTGAGAGTTTCTCTGCCATTTCAACAATGATTCCCTCTTAGAAAAGCCCTTCCTTAACCTTTGTTTAAGGCAAAGATCCTGGGAATGCTGCTTGACACCTGTGGATGCTTCTGTGCTGTTATAGTGGTGTGGCTTTCTCATGGTTGTGTAAGTCAGGATGTCATTCACCTGCTGTTCTGTCACCCAGAAAATCCCATTTTCCTCCCAGTGTTGGAATGCTGTGAGCTTTCCTGATTATGTAAGTGGTCCACAGAGCCCATAAAGCCTGTTCAAATAACAGAGGTGTGGGGTGTAGATAAGAGGAGGGACAAATACAAGCAAACAAGCTGGGAGAGTTCAGCCACTGGAATAGTTTCTCAGATGTGGTTAATGCTGGTTTTTGCAAAAGGCTTTGATTTCTGGGCTGGCAGTGAGGAATGCTGAGCCTCCAGCTGGGATGTGTGCTTTGGTGGATTTCATATGGCCTTACAGCAAATAATTTATCCTGAAATTGTGCCTGTGCTCTGTCACTCAGCTCTAAACATGGCCTGGACAAACCAGCAGAAGGGATCCTCATCCCTGGAAGTGTCCAAGGCTGCATTGGACAGGGATTGGAGCATCCTGGTCCAGTGGAAGGTGTCCCTGCCCGTGGCAGGGGTGGAATGAGATGAGCTTGAAGGTCCCATCCAACCCAAACCATTCTGGATTCCATGAAATACATGTGGAATTTGGTTCTTTCAAACCATCTCCCAGACAGGGCAGCCATGTGACATTCCCAGCATTTGGGATGTGTGGCATTAAGTGAGCTGGAGCCACCAGAAGCTTCATCCTCAGCCGTGGCTGTCAGGAGCCACAGCCATGTGCCAGTTCCCCTCCTTCCTGACAGACTGAGCAGTTCTTCCTTCCCTGTGTGTCCACATCTTCCAGCCTGGGTGGACTGCAGTGCAGGAGCAGCCAGCCTGGCTGCTGTTGGGGGTTCCACCACCTCTGCTGTTCCAGAGGGATCATCCATGGGCTGAGGTGGTCCTCAGGGTCAGGAGTCCCACATCTGGCCAGCTGCTCGTGTGGCTCTTCTGGCAGGATCCCTGAGGCCTGGCTGTGCATTTCCCTTGTTAGCTGGTGCCCTGAGGAGGGGTTTAGGGCTCTCCTGGTTTCTGCTGCTGGCATGTGTCAGATATTCCCGGGTGTGTGGAGGGAGGGATGTTCCCAGACCTCGGGAAATGTCACTGCCTCTTTTCACATTTCTGTTCCATTCAAACTTTCCTTTTGTTGCCTTAGTTTTGCTTTGCAACTTATTTTTATTTATTTATTTTGATTTCACTTGAGTTTTGGTTTTGTTCTCCATTTTCCTGCTGTTCTCCTTCCCCTTCCCCTCCACTTTTCCATTTCCCAGATCAGGCTGCAGCTGTGGGACACAGCCGGCCAGGAGAGGTTCCTCATTCCCAGCTCCATCCGTGACTCTGCTGTGGCTCTCATTGTCTTTGACATCACAAGTAGGTATCGAGCCCAGGGTCTGCAGGCACCTTGCTTTTAACACATATCTTTGCTCTGGAAGTGCTGGTGGTGCCCAAAAAGAGCTAAAATAGCCCATCAGCCACCTGTGGGTGTTGGCAGGGATTGGGAATTCCTGTGTCTGTGCTGGTTGTTGGTTGCCTTTGGAAAGCTTTACTGTTTTTCTGTTTTGTTTTGGTTTTTATTTTTTGAACTTGAAAATTATTTTTCTTTTTCATTTCTTGGTAAGGAGAGTGGCTGTACAAGTAACAGCTTCAGGTGTCAAAGCAAAGGAATGTTGTCAGAATAGGTAAAACAAGACAAGACCCTTTCAAATAATAGCTGTGGAGTGACTTAGGAGGATTCAAGATTCCCATTTTGTTGGAAAAGAGACCTGGAGACTCACAAGAAAGCTTTTGAAATAGGAGAGATCAACAACCACAATTCCTAAAGAACAAATAAGCTTAGAGGGAAATTCTCTATAACTCTTGGCATGAATGTTTTAATACAAGATAGGAAGTTATGAAGAGAATTATTTCATTCTAACTCCTTGTTCTTGATTCCACTTGATGAGGGGAGTTGTTAATCTACAGTATCAGTATTTATTTAAATTTTAGTCAAGAAAACAGCACAGAAGCTCTGGCCCAGCTTTATTCTGTGAGCAACAAGTTTAGAGTGAGGACCAAGCATTTGTTTTACTCTGCTAGGCTGAAGTGCTTAACAAATAATAATGGGCTGTGATTTATCCTCACTATTCAGGGCAAATGATTTCCTGTCTTTCTCCCAGTCCTGGAGAGAATTCTGGGGGAATGTTCTTAACAGCTCTCAGCCATGTCAGAAGAAATAAAGTGACAGCTGATCTCATCATTCTTCAGTAACAGGATGATATTTGCAGATAATTTCATTTTTTCACTGTTCTTAGTGACTGAGAGGTTTAAAGTTTTCTCGTGTTGCAGAAGGGACATGCTCAGGTACTTCTGAGGGCACAGTGAAATTTTTTAGTTATTGTTGAAGTGCTGGACATCCCAAAATGCTGGTGGAGAGATCCATGAGGGGGTCCATACTCAGCTCAGGCCCCTCCTGAAGGTTGTTCCTAAGGAGGCTGGGCTCATTCCTGGTGTCCCACAGTAGTTATTTGTATTTTCCCTTCTAAAATGGGTGCACACAAACCTGGACTTGTAGAAATGCAGCAAACCTGGGTCACTTCAGGGGTGTCTGCTCACTGGAGACCTTCCTTCAAAGAGCTTTCCCCAGCACAAATTATGCAAATTAATTTAATAAATTTAACAAATCAAACAAATTACTTGGTCCAGTTCTCTGGTGCTTCCTCCAGTTGCCTTTTGCCTGTGAGTCTGAGGGTTTGGGGTGGTTCAGTCACCACCTGGGTGAATATTCATGGTGAATATTCCATTAACAGCACTCTCCAGGGAGGGTGTGGAGTCTGATCTTCCAGCTCTGCTGTGACATTGCCCAGGTGCTCCCAGTTTGTCACCTTGAGTTTCCTGGGATGGAGAAGAGCCCTGACTTCTGATCCTGTAATCAAGTCTGCCTTCAGAATGAAGCAAGAGCTAATTGCTTTAAGTATAAACCCTAATCTTCCTTAAGCCCCAGGGCATCAGCTCCACATTCCCTGATGCAGATAAGATGTTTGGAATCTGACTGCAGCCCTGTGCTTTATCAGCTTCTCTTCCTCTTCTAAACAAGCAATGGCTTGGTCCTGAGGAAGCTGCTTTTTCCTTGATGGGCTGCCTCATTAACCAGTGCTCTGCCTCCCTGCTGGGGTTATTTGTGGCTGTAAACTGGGAACCTGTGGCTGCCTCCATAAAACTGCTGGGAATGAGGAGCAATCCTGTTTTCAGGCACTGTGGGGTGAAGGAAAAGGAGGCACTCCCAGTGTGGAAAGCTTTTTGTTTGGGGTGTCTGGAGAGTTTTTGAGCAGTGCTGGTTCAGCCAGGCAGGTCCCAGACCTTGGAGGTATCATATATTGTAATATATAATAATAACAGTTTGTGTTTGGGGTCAAACTCTACCTGGGCCAGCATTTTTGTGACTCCTGTACTGCTCTAGAAGGGAGAACCCAATGTCCTTTGCACCACCTGAACCTTGCAGTGTGTAACATTTGCTTTCATGTCTGCTGGAATTCCAGTTATCATTGCTTCAATATCACCTGAAAATCCTCACTGCCATCACCCGGCTGCTCCATGCTGGAGGTTGGATGTCTGTCCTGTGGGAATTGCCCCAAAAGCTTTGAATCAGAGATGTTCCAGGCTATGAGTCCTGTGGAGCTCCCATCCATAATCCTGGGAGATCAGTGCTGTACTTTTGGCTTCCCCCAGGAATGAGGTGGGAGCCAAATCCTAGAGATGTTTGGGAATAGCAGGATCTCTGGGCAAGCAGAGGAAGGGATTAAAGCACTTTACAGGCAGATCCAGGGAGCAGCTCTGCTGTGCTTGGCTTTGGGGCGAGATGCCTTGGTCATTAGCAGTTGGGAGTGGCCTTTTCCCTAAAGGGATTCCCTGCTCTCTCTCCTCTCCCCGTGGGCCGGGCTGGCCCCAGCAGGTCCGGCTGCAGCTCTGGGACACGGCGGGGCAGGAGCGGTTCCGCAGCCTCATCCCCAGCTACATCCGCGACTCCACCATCGCCGTCGTGGTCTATGACATCACGAGTGAGTGGGGCACGGGGAGGGGTGCTCTGCTCTGTCCTTGCTGGGGACACCCCACACCGGCACAGCTGGGAGGTGACAGCCACAGAATCCCAGAATCCCCAGGGTGGGACTCCAGGATCATGGAGTCCAGCCCAGCCCTAACAGCTCAACCCTGGCACCCAGTGCCACAGCCAGGCTGGTTTTAAACACATCCAGGGATGGTGACTCCACCACCTCCCCAGGCAAAGCATGCCAGTACTTTATCTCTCTTTCTGTGAAAATCCTCTTCCTGATATCCAGCCTGTATTTCCCTTGGTGCAGCCTGAGGCTGTGCCCTCTGGTTCTGTCAGTGCTGCCTGGAGAAAGAGCCCAGCCCCGAGCACAGCCACCTCTCAGGGAGCTGCAGAGGGATCAGGTCACCCCTGAGTCTCCTTTTTTCCAGCTGAACACCCCCAGCTCCCTCAGCCATTCCTCACAGGGTTTGTATTCCCAGCCCCTCTCCAGCCTTGCTGCCGCCTCTGGATTTGCTCCAGCCCCTCCAGGTCCTTCCTAAACTGAGGGGCCAGAACTGGACACAGCACTCAAGGTGTGGCCCCAAGTTCTACAAAAACACCATTAAAACCAGAAATGTTTTCCCCCTTCCTTGTTTTTTCATCTGGGTGGGAAATCTTTGGTGTGGGGTGAGGAGGTTTGGAGAAGCACCTGAGTACAAGTGAAGCATTTTCCCTGTCACAAAGGAGTTCTATCCTCAGCTTTGCTCTTTCATTCTTCCCTGCAGACTTGAATTCTTTCCAGCAAACCTCCAAGTGGATCGATGACGTCAGGACAGAGCGAGGCAGTGATGTCATCATCATGTTGGTGGGGAACAAAACTGACCTGGCAGACAAGAGGTAACAGGGGAGGCTGGGCTTAGAACAAGGCTTGGGTTTAAACACAACATCCTTGGCTTGTCAGGAAATTCTCATTTCTGGCTTCAGCAAAAGTTATTCTCTTTGCTGTCCAACAAAGCAAAAAAAAATTGCTGCAGTGGCTCTACGCCGTTTTCTCAGTGGGGTATTTTGTCTGATTTTCTTTTTCACACTGAGGTAGAGGCTAAAAGCTGGCTGTAAAAGCAAGGAAATCAGCGGATTTTCACTATTTCCCACTAATTTCCCTCACGCTCTGCATGTGCAGCTGGAAGTTCATGGCACAGTTTCTCCTCGTTAAGGTGCAGCACAAACCTCTGTAGGATAGATCTGAAAGTATGAATTTCTGTGGGTATAAATTTTGTGTCATGCATAACACACACTGAGCTTGTGGATTTGTGAAAGGAAACCAGATCAGCAAAACCCAAACTTCCCCCAAAGAGAGACCCAAAAATTTAATTAGACTCCTAAAATGACAAGGAGGTGCCATAAAGCATTTTGCTTTAAAACTCCTGATTCTACAGCACATCAACCAAAATAACCAATGTAATGGGTTCTTGGAAGAGCACAGGCTTTACTTTGTGTTCCTATTTCAAATCCTTCTCTGGACTGTTGATTTAACAACAGTTTTGTTGAATATTTTCAGAGGTTTTTGTTCTTTTGGAAGGTATCAAGGGCAGTGTAGATAAGGGAAGGTTTTTATTTTAATGAGTGGTGCCAGAAGCAGTTGGCAAAGGGAAGATGGAGTGAACCAGGCAGTTCCAACCCTTCCAACTGAACCATCCTCACACACCCCAAAAATGTGGGGCTTTGGCTGTCAGGGGATGTGTGAGGGCTTGAAACCATGGGGGATTTTGATCTGATGCAAAAAAAGTCACCTCAGGAAGGTAGAACTGGGAACCACCTGCATCTCACAGCAAAACAAAGCCTTAAAATATCAAATCATTTGGTTGTTAACAAGATTATCCTGATCAAAGGAGAACAATTTATTGATGTAATTTTTCTCAGCAAAATCTTGGCTTTTATTTGGATATCATTGTTCACCCTGTTTCTTGGGATGATGGGCAGAGTGATCTGTGTTCCATCGTGGGGCATTCCCACATTTTAAATTCTGCTTTACTCCTGCAGTTACACATCCCTTCAGGATGTGCTGTGATTTTCTCCTGTGATTCTGGTGGTTTTGTGTTCCAACATCCCCAACATCCCTGGCTGTTTGCCCTGCAGGCTTTTAGTTTTCATGCCTAGAAGGAAAAGCAGGGATAATTCCACTTGGCTTTTCCCACTTCACTGGGAAGCATTTTGAGGTGTCCCATGCTTTGCACTTTGGAAATATTCCTAAAACTTGCTGCTCAGAGCTTCAGGAGTACAATAAAAACATGTACAGTTCATTTTGCTTCAGAATTCCATGTGTGATGAACTCATAATCCGTCCCTGAAATCGTTTACTAAAGAAAAATCCAAGATGTTGTCCCTGAGCCAGCTCTGGATTTTGGGCACTGAGCCTCTCCCATGCTCTCCTGAGAGCTGGGAATAACTGCAGCTCCCTGACTGAATAACCTGGCATTTCCAATTCCTCTCAAAATCCAGTTCCATGTGAAACTAGAAAGCCCATTGGGATCATTTCAGCCTTGGAGTATTTCCTGATGCTGCACAACAGCTGGCCTGGCACTGCTGGAAGAATTAAAATACCAGAAAATTGTTTGAAGCAGCTACAGCTGAAGTTCATGCAGCACTGGAAATTTTTGGTTTTGGGAGCTGAATGTGACAGTAGTCCTGGAATTTGGGAGGATGGGGAGGGGAATATCCAGGTGTCAGTAACAGGAGCTGCCTTGCCTTTTTTCAAAGGAAGTTGGATTTGTGTGAGGCTGAAATTCTGGGCCTGTAAGGCTGCACCGAGCCACCTTTGGTGCCACAAAGGTGACATTTTTGAGGCAGAATACAGGGAAGCCATTCATCCTCTGATAAAAACCAGGGATGAGGCAAATTCTGAGGCCAAAAAGCAGCTCTAAAAATAGCCCTGTTCCTGTTCAGTGCAGCCTGGTAAGTTTTTCATTCCACTCAGTGTTGCTTCAGGTTTTTTTTTTTTGTTGTTTTTTTCTTTTTTTTTTTCGCCCTGCAGTTTTCTTTTTCTCATTTTTGGACTCTTTTGCTTTGGTTTGTTTTTTCTGCTCTGTGATTTGTTCCCATTACTGGAGACAGGTTTCTGTAGAGGAGGGTGAGGGACAAGCCCAAGAGCTGAATGTGCTCTGTGTCAAAAGCAGTGCTAAAGCAGGACTTGATGTGACACAGGGTGGTGCTCAGAGGGACAATTCCTGGGGCTTGTCCCCAAGCTGCTGCACTGTCCCTGCTGCTGGAGTCTTTGTGTAACCTCACAATATGCCCTCTATCAGATTTGGGAAGCTCCCTGTCTCACTGTGGGGATTTTTCCTTCCCTGGAATGCTGTGGTTGAGGCTCAGATGTTCTGCACGAGCTTCATCCTTTGCTGCCCACCTGCCACAGCTCCAGGTGTTCCCTGAGGTGGAAAAATCCACCTCAGGAGGAGGTTTCACTGCCAGCTGAAAGCTTGGAGGGTCCTGAGGTGGGCTGCACCCTCAGCAGCTCCCTCCCTGTCACTGTGAGATAACACACAACACGGACTCTTTGTGATCTTTTATTAAAAATTGTCTTTATGTATTATTTTCTACAGACCCATGTGATGGAGAGAGAAAGACAAATCTCTTCACCCACATTGGTCAAACTAGAGGGACATTACAAGAAATTCCTCCTCCTAGGAGGAATGTATAACATAGATATTGCAACAAAAATAGTCCTGGTGTTTATGTTCTGTCCTTGAGAAAACAATTTTAGTAAACTGAAACATCAGAAGACCAGAACTTTAGAAAATTAGAAACTTCAGGCCTGAGACCAGACTACACCTCCCAGCCATTTCTAACTCTTCTTGTGTTCTTTGTGTCCCTTTCCCACCTTTGTGCAGGCAAATCACCACAGAGGAGGGGGAACAGAGAGCCAAAGAGCTGAATGTGATGTTCATTGAGACCAGTGCAAAGACTGGCTACAATGTGAAACAGGTAGGAACCTGTGCCTTGCTGCTCCTGGGCTGCTCCAGGCTGGGTTTGGGATCCTGCAGGAATTTCCTCCTGTTTACTGCCAGCTCTTGAAATGTTTCTTGGTTTGTGTAGTGCAAGCTCCTTTCCAGTTGAGTCAATGATTCCCTGTCAAAGCTAAACCTTGAAACAAAGGAGAACGCGCTCCAGAATGTGCTGAGGGATGGGAAAGGAGGAAAATCATTGTTTTGTGCAGCCAGTCAGCTGGAATTTGGTTTGGTTTGGTTCACAGTCAATGCACTGTTTGCTGAAATCACTGCTGACTTCAGTGGGGAGAATTGTTTCTGCTGATGCACTGGAATGGAAGTTCCTCCTTCTGTTTGTCAGCCAGAGAATCTTGAAATATTTTTGGGGTATTGAGGTTGGAAGGGATCTCTGGAAATCTCCCCTTCCAACCCTCCTGCTCAGAGCAGGCTGCCCAGAGCTGCCTCCAGCTGAGTTTGGAATATCTCAAAGGATTGGGACTGTCCAGGTGCCAGTGTTTGATCAATCAAACAGCAAAATAACCTTTACGTTTTTGTTTTAAGCAGAATTTCTCAGATTTCTGCTTGTGCCCTTTGCCTCTTGCTTGTGATTTCCCTCTCCACTGGTTCAGGGATTGTTCTGGATACAACAGAGCTTGGAATAAAGAGCTGTGAGCTCTGGAGGAAATTGGGAAACATCCTCAGGAGTTTGCTGCACACCAGCAGCTTGGTACAACCTCACAGTGTGGGATGAGGAGGCTTTGGGCTCGGTTTTTGTGGCTGTTCTGGACTGAACCCACTTTAGTGTTTGATTTTGACTCGTGCTGCTGCCTTTGCCCAGCAGGGAGAGCTGGGATTTGAAGGCTGCAAACTCCAGCACCTCACTGGGACTTTGGCTTTGCAGGGATCCCCCTTGGAGGGGTGGCTGAGGAGCTGCAGTCAGCAGGGATTGCTCTGGTGGTTGATGCAGCCTGGCAGTGTCTGTGCTGTGTAAGCTCCAAACATTGACTGAGGAATGATGCAAAGCCATTTCCCAGGTTTTCTGGGTTTATCACAGCCCTTCCCAGCTCCAGCACATCCTGCCCAGTGTAACTGCTGCTCCCTGGAAGCAGCAGTTCTGCTGAGGAATGGCTGTTTGGCAGCAGGACTGACCGAAGGGCTGGGCTCTAAAAGCTCAGTTATTGCACAGAGGAATATTCAGTGCCAGCTGAGTGATCAGAAATCCCCAAATGTGCACAAGCAGAGGCTGGACATGGTAAATGATGTATTGTGAGTGCAGGAGGGAGCTCCATGAATCCCTGAAAGAATGTTACTAATTAATTCCATGTTCTCTTCAAGCAGGAACAGGTAGAATAAAACTGGTTTTTTTAATAAGCTCTTTGATATTAAAACCTGTGAAATTTCCTACATAAAATTCTTGCAGCATTTTTGCTCACTGTTCTGCTTGCTAAACTACAAACTTAAGGAGTTTGTACAACGCAGTCCTGCTGTAAAACAATGTTTTTGACAGGAATTTTTTCTGACAAGCCTTGAGCTTCTCCTGCTTCTTTCCAGCTTTTCCGCCGTGTGGCTGCTGCCTTACCTGGGATGGACAGCACACCAGAGAAGAGCAAAGAAGACAGTATCCTTGTTTTCCCCTGGAACTGGGCAATTATCTGGTGTTAAGCTGGGCTCCCTGACTTTCTTTGGCACATTTTGGGGATGAGCCTTACTGGGGTTTTGCAGGGATGTGGCTGGAACAGGGCATGGAGCTGTTGGGGTGGGAGCACAGGGATGGAGCAGCTCTGCCCTGAGGAAAGGTTGGGAGAATTGGGATTGTTCAGGCTGGAGATGAAAAGATGATTAGGGTGACCTAATTTGGGTCTTCAGGACCTGAAGAAGTGAAAAAGAAAAATAGAAAGGGAATATTTACAATGGCTTGGAGTGACAGGACAAGGGGGAATGGCTTCCCATTGCCAGAAGGCAGGGGTAGATGGGTTATTGGGAAGGAATTCCTGGCTGTGAGGGTGGGCCCTGGCATGGGGTGCCCAGAGAAGCTGTAGCTGGCCCTGGATCCCTGTCAGTGTCCAAGGCCAGGCTGGATGGGGCTTGGGGCAGTCTGGGATGGTGGAAGGTGTCCCTGCCCATGAGAAGGGATGATCTTTAAGGTCCCCTCCAACCCAAACCATCCTGGGATTGTATGACCCAGATAGAAACGTACACAGCTAATGGCCAGCACAAGTTTTGCTTCTCCCCTTGAACTGAGGCTGGAATTTCCACAGCTTTAAAACTGTGGGAAAAAAAAAAGAAAAAAAAAAAAGAAAAGAGTTTCTTACTCTTTTTTATCCATCCTCTGAAATCTCTCCCCATGCCCCTGGCTTGGCAGTTACCCTGTGCAGGCAAGCCATGGAGAGAGCCACCAAACAACCCTTCCAGATGCTGTTGTGGGTGATACCTTGACTGTCCCTGCAGTGATTGACATCAAACTAGAGAAGCCCCCCGAGCAGCCAGTGACGGAGAGCGGGTGCTCCTGCTAACAGCCCCCGCCCGGCCGGGCTCCCGGAGAAGCTCCCGCTCCTGGCCCCCCCCTGGGGCTGGCAAACCATTCCTAAGAGTGAATCCCTGGGTACTGGTGGGGAGCAGCCCTGGCCGCCCCTCTCACTGCATGGTTTGAGCCCTGAGTGCAGAATGAGTGTCCTGTCTTTTGAGTTTATTTTTTTATGTTGTTGCACTTTGGCACCACGGTGCCCTTCACACTCTCTCTCTCTCTCTCTCTCTCTCTCTCTCTATCTCTATCTCTATCTCTCTCTCTATCTCTCTCTCTCCCTTCCTCTCTTTCTCCCCCCTGTTCCCACCCGGAGCCTCCCTGCTCAGATGTATCTTGTGAATGCCATGGAAAAGCTGCCGAGTTAGGGAAGACAAAAATGAAGCTTTGGGGGGTGGGGTTTCCACCTTCCCTCCTGCCTTGCATCTTCCCCCTGCCCTCTCCAGCCCCCTGTCCTACATCCCCACTTCCTCTGGTAAAAGGCTGCTCCTTCAACTTTAACCAGTCACTTGGACTTGCCTTTTTGGACTCTGCAGGTTCCCTGTTCCCAGGCTTTGCTTCCCGCAGGGCACACACCCCATGAGCTCCCTGGTTGCTCCTTTCCGTGGATGATCCTGGCTAACTCTTGCTCACAACTGCCCAGTTTTGCCCCTCGTGTCACACAGGGCCCTGGAAAGCCCCAAACCCTGAGAGCTTTGGCCTCGTTGCTCCTGTTTGTGTGGCAGGGACATCCCAGAGCCTGCTCCCCTCGGCTGAAATCTCTTCCCATGCAGAGGATGTTGGTGAGTGGTGGCTGCAGACATGGGGGAGGAGGAGGGAACAGAGGCTTTGCAGCTCGAGGCTGGCTGGGGAGAGATCCTCAGGGATTCTGGAAGCATCAGTGACCTGGAATCCATCACTGCAGGGGCAGTTCCTGCCCTGGGAGTCATGGATGCTCCTCAGGTTCTTTCCCTGATCTCCATTTTCCCGTTCCTTGTCATGGGAGCTGCTTCATGCAGAGCAGGAGAGCCACAGCAGAGGGAAGGGCAATATCCCCCTCTCATTCCCAGGCTGCTGCTTGATGGAATCATTCCCATTTGCCTCTGCCCATGGAGCAGAGCTCTGGGGTGGCACCAGCAGCCCTTTCACTCCTGGGGGAGTTGTGACCTTTGCCAAAGCTGAGGGGAGCAGTGGCAGGGAATTCCTGTCTCGGTGGGTGGAGGATTGGAGGCTGCTGAAGGGAATTCTGCTGTCACTCCCCACTCTTGGAGGTTGGAAACTGCCTCCTTTCCCCCAGCCCTTGAATTAATTCATAGAGCTTTTCAAAGATTTCCTGGGGTTTTGGGTCCACAAAAAGTTGCTTTGTCAGTTGGCAGAGAGGAGAATTCCACCGTGCTTTCCCCACCTGGCCTGTGTGACACGGAGGAGGCTGTGCTAGGACAGTGTGACCACGCTGGGGGGTCAGTGACACTCCCTCCCTCCCCTGGCAGGGTGTCCCTCATCCCTGACACTGTGTGTGCACCCGGGGAGGGCAGGCACAGCCCTGGCCTGGCAGCAGGGCACCCAGAGTCCCCTGCCCTGGGGGCCGGCTGGCTGCAGGAGGAAGCTGGGATGTGACTCCCCATCCCCCCAGGAGCTGCTCCCATCCCATCCCTGTACATAGCCTCTGGTGGGAATTGCTGGTGTCGGTGTCCGTGTCTGTAGATCAGGTGTTGCTGTCTCTCCTCACGGCAGCTCTGCTGTCCCTTCCTGTTGCTCGAGTCACGGACGGGGCGGGAGGGGGGAGACCCCAATTACGGGGCGGGGGGTAATTAGTGGAATCCCATAGTTCCCTTCCCACTGTTTTTTCTGGATGTGTTCCTGCCGTGTGTCCGGCCCCGCTGTCTTGTAGCTGTAGCGAGTAAGTGTGACTGTAACTCTGAGTAAGGACTGTGTGACACAGCCACAGTGTATCACTAAATAAATAAAGTTATTTCACCAACACCGCGCTCTCCTGCTGCCACACGGGGCTGGGAGGGCTTCAAGGGGTTTGCTCCGGGGTGTGACATTGGTGTGCTGAGTAGGGATGGAGGAGGAGGAAGGATGGAGGAGAAAGGAAGGAGAGAGAAGGAGTAGAGTTGGAGGAGAAAGGGACAGAGGAAAAAGAAGAACAGAGGAGAAGGAAGGATGGAGGAGTATGAGGAGGGATGGAAGAGAAAGGAAAGACAGAGGAGGAGGAAGGATGGAGCAGAAGGCATGAAGAAGGGGAGGCAGGACAGAGGAGGAAGGATGAATGGGGAAAAAGGAAGAGGAGGATGAAGGAAGGAAGGATAGAGGAGGGAGGAAGAATGGAGCAGAAGGAGGAACAGAGGAGGAGAAAAGGAGGAAGGATGGAGGAGGGGGAAGGACAAAGGAGGGGAAAAGACTGCTCAAAGTGTTGCAAAATATGGAATATGTAACAATTTTTCTCAGGAAGTCTCTTCTTTGACGTTTGATCTTTGTTGCTTTTAAGCCTGATCAGCAACAACTGAGATTTAATCCGAGAAACTGAGCAGCCAATGAGCTGGAAGTGATGTCCAGGTGTTGGAAGGACATGTGGGTGCAATTGCCTCATTCAGGGTTGGGGCTGGACATGCTGCAGTGACCTCAACCCTGGGGGAGGGTACCAAGGCTTGCGAAGAAGGATCCCTATTTTGGGATAACAACAGGACCTTGTGGATCCAAACATGACTGAATGGAGCCCTCAGCTCCTGGAGCCCTCAGGTGAGCCCTGCCCTGGAGCACACCTGGGACTGATCCTGCTGCTCCAGCAGGACCTGCAGGACCTCTGCCAGCACCCTGCAGGGCTCCCTTCATCCCTACAAGTGTCCCAGGCCAGGCTGGACGGGGCTTGGAGCACACTGGGATAGTGGGAGGTGTCCCTGCCCATGGCAGGGGGTGGCACTGGATGAGCTTTAAGGTCCTTCCCACCCAAACCATTCCGTGATTTTATAAATTTGTGCCTCTCAGCTCAGTTTTGTCAGTCACTAAAACAATCCAGTGCTGCTGGAGCTGTTGTTTCCCCACCAGGAATCAGTAACTGCTCGAGTTCTGGAGGATGAAATGGACCCTGGTGGCCTTAATGCTTTGCTAATTAACACACCCAAGACATGAATGTACTTTGGGAAAGAATCAGCTCTTTCCTGTCAGCCAGGTCAGCAGGAAAACACCTGAGTCATTCCCTGGGAGGAGCTTCCCGGGGCAGGGGAGACCTTCCTGCTCCTGCCAGGGAATGCTCTGAAGCAGGAGGAACAAATTCAACGTTGAAACTGCACCTGCAGCTCCCTGTGGAGAGAGCTCCTCTTTCCCTATGGAACACAGAGATTCTGGGAAACCAGTGGGAGACCAGAGAAGTGATACAAGAAGTCTCCTTCCACTTCCCAGGGTGTTGCAGGGGCTTCCAGGATGTTCATTCCCTTGGTGGAAAAGCTGATTTTTAGTTCTGAGTGAAAATCTCTTTTCCAGTGTCTTTTCCTGGCACAGTGTCCTGCCCTGCTCCTGGAGCTGTGCTGATGCCACCACAGCCCAAAGCCTGCCTTGCTACTTCCCAGCAGTGCTGGAACACACTCCAGGTTAATCAGGGGCTGATTTCCAGCAGAGCCAGTGGAAACAAGCTCCTGAAATACCTGCAGATCCCAAATTTTCTCCTGCAGGCTGCAAGGGTCACTGGAGCTGAGCCTTGTCCCAGCATTTCCTTGGAATGGTGCTCATGGTGGGTACATCCCAAGCTCCACACAGACTTTCTGAGTGGGAATAAGCTGAATTCAGGCTGCTGTACTTGATTTATTGATTGTTTTTACAGAAAAAGTGGAAAACACCACAAGGAAGAGAAGGCCAGAGCCAGGGCTGTCCTGAAGCCATTACAGTGTGATCCCACCAGGCATTTGCCTCTGGATTTGCTGATAATAAACATGTTTCCTTGGTAATTAACATTTCCAAACACCTCAGCCCTATATTGTGGGGGTTTTATCAGCAAAGAGGCACAAACAGCCAGAGCTGTGCATGGACTGGGCTGGATTTCACTCCTGGAGTTCCCAGCAATGCAGAGCAGAGGTGGGACAGAAGAGAAGGAAAGAATTCCATGGCACAAGAGGTGGAACAGGTGAATCTCCTGGAGGACAATGTCCGTGCTCTGCTCAGGAATGCTCAACAACAACCAGGGCTCCAGGATCAAGGGATTCAGAACCAGCCCAGAACTCAATTTAAGTTTTGCTAAAATCTGGATTCTGCTGGAGCAGCTGCCCCTCAGGACCCACTTCACAGCAGCTTTTCCCAACACTCATTCCCAGGAGCACAGCCTCAATCCCCATCCACCTTCCAGCCAAATGAGCCCCTTGGCATCTCTCCACGTGGGAAAGAGCTGATCCTGTGCAGGACAGAGGTGCCTCCAGTGCCAGCTGAAACGTGAGGAGCCGTCTCGGACGTTGGGAAAAAGGAGTGGAGAGGTTTTGGCAGGATGAGGCCCCTGTTAGTGAACTGTCCGTTCCTTCTGCCGCTGGTAATCTGGGAGGCAGGGACAAGGAGAGGATGGCCAGGGGGAATTACCCAAATTGGTCAGGAAAACACAGTCCCAAGTGGAGGCAGTGTTTGAGACCCTCTGGCTTTAAAAGTGCAACCCCACCAGTCATTTCAAGTGATTTTAGGGCATTTAGAACAAAATGATTTGTTTGAAATGTTTTGTTTCAAACCTCCTCTTCCCCTACTCCTTTTCTTCTTTATGGCCACTTTCCATTCTACGAAGAATCCCTGTTTGGCTTGACTTCTCCCTTTTTCTAATCCCTTAAATCTTGGAACTTGATGGGTGTAGAAGCAAACTGGGAGTTAACCCAGTCCTTCAATTCAAACATCCGTAGGGAGGGATATCCACCACTGGCAGGATATCCATGTGTGCCAGAGCTCATTCCTACGTTATTCAAGGATAATTAGCTTAAATTTACGAGCTCTAAATTAACTTTTCCATTCCCCAACCATCCCACCTTCCTGCTCTCCGAGTTTTCCTACATGGACAGATGAAGCCAGGCCTCCTTATCCTGACGTGGTGCCTGATCCCAAATCAAGTCAGTGACCTTGGGCTGCCAAACTGGGCTGGAATGGGCAGGGATTTATGGAAGTTTTCTTCTCAAGGAGCATTCCAGACTGGGCACTTACTGTAGGGGAAGTACCGGACACGCATCGTGATCTCCCGCGCCGTCTTCAGGATCTCCACAGCCTGGAGAACGAGGAGAGAGCATTCCATGGGTTCTGTGCTGGGCTGAGAGGCTGGAAGGAGGTGGATTCCCCATCCCAGTGCTCACCTTGCTGTGCTCAATGTCCTGGAAATCCACGTCGTTCACCGAGAGCACCTGGTCCCCCTCCTGCAGGCCGGCCCTGTGAGCATCCGAGTCGGGAATCACCTGGGGAGGGAGAGAAGGGATGGCAGCGCCGGATCTCCCACAGCTCCCCTCCCACACTGCCCCGGGGAGCAATTCCAGAAGGTGGGAAGAGAGCAGGGAGTGGTGCGGGATGTTCTGAGGACTTTGTGGCAAATCCCAGCGCCGAGCTCAGGGGGTGTGAAGCAGCCCGAGCCTCCCTGCACACCCGGCCGGCTCAGCTGCTCCCACCGGCACAGGCAGGATCCGGGCAGGAATGGCACAGGGACGGACACACCTTGGAGATGAAAATTCCCAACTGCGAGGCTTTTCCTCCCCGGATGTTGAAGCCCAGCTGTAGGAAAAACCAGCAGGGAAATGCAGTTACCAGGACTCTTCCCTTGGCCCAGTTCTCTTTCCATTCCCCAGGACTCTTCTCCCTGTCCAGGGCCCATCCAATTCCCCAGGAGCCTCCTCCCTGCTCTGTCTCCCGGACGGACCCAAGGCGTGGGTGCTGCAGAGCGCTCAGCCAGACCCTCTCCCAATTCCTCCCACCGGGAACACCCGCTCCCATCCTCCAGCAGCTCCACATCCCAAGGTACCACACCGGGAACAACCCCTCCCATTCTCCCCTTGCCCACCGCCCTGTAATCTACCACCCTGTACCCAGTTCCCTGTGCCAGGACGCTGCCAGGCGGGAATATCGCAATCCCAGCGCCTTGTTTTTTGCCAGGAATCGCTCTGGGAACCGCGAATCCGGGAAGGCGACACCGCGCCCAGGCAGCGCCGGGCCGGCGCCGCCCGCCTCACCTGCGCCCCGGGCGGCTTCTTGAGGACGATGGTGCGGGGCAGGAACTGCGTGAGCTCGTTGTTGTAGTCGGGGTGATACACGCGCTGCGGGGGACGCGCGGCGCCTCAGCCGGGGCCGGGCCGGGCTCCCTCGCCCGGCGGGACCCCGCCGCTGCCGCCGCCCCCGGGCCGAGCCCCGCTCCCCCGCCCCGGGCTGACCTCGTGCGGCGGGACCCAGGCGGGCGGGCTCTCGTAGGGCGGCAGGAACACCACCGGGAAGTCGTCGTAGGGCACCCGGCCCTCCATGCCGCTGCTGCCGCTCCGCCGCCGCCGCCGGGACGCGCCCCGCGCGCCACGCCCCGCGCGGCGATTGGCCGAGCCCCGCCCATCGCCCCGCACTCCGCCTGACGAACCCGCTCGCGATTGGTCGCGCCACGCCCGCGCTACGCCCCCCCACCTGACGCACCCGCACGCGATTGGTCGCGCCACGCCCCTCGCGCTCTCGCACCCCACCTTCTGTTGACCCCGCCCGATCTGACGCACAGCTCTGCGATTGGTCTCGGCCCCGATTCTTCGTGACGTACTACTTTGCGATTGGTCACCACTTCTCCCGCTCCTCACGTCCCGCTCGGTGATTGGCCCGTGGCGGCGCGCGGCCCGGTTTGAACGGCGGCCGTTGCGGTGCCGCCATAGGAACGGGCAGCGGCGGTTCCAGGTCAGTCCGCGGCCGCCCCACGACACCGGCTAGGGCCAGGCCGGGCCCGCTCCGCCCCCGCTCCCAGCCCGGGGCTTCCGCTCCATCCCCGAGCCCCGGCAGGGCCTCTCCACCCCCGCTCCCTCCCAGAGCCCCACTACGGCCGCTTCCCCTCCGCTCCACTCCCGGGCCGGGCAGGGCCGCGGTTCCCCTCACGGTTCCCCTCACGGTTCCCCTCGCGGCGCTCGTGTCCCGCAGGCCGGCGATGGTGCGGGAGGACGAGAAGGGCATCCCGGTGCGCGTGGCGCTGCGCTGCCGGCCGCTGGTGCCCAAGGAGACGGGCGAGGGCTGCCGGATGTGCCTGTCCTTCGTGCCCGGGGAGCCGCAGGTCGTGGTGGGCAATGACAAGGCCTTCACCTACGACTACGTGTTCGACCCGTCCGTGGAGCAGGAGGAGGTTTTCAACACAGCGGTGTCGCCTCTGGTCCGAGGCATCTTCAAAGGTTTGTCGCGGATCTTGCCGTCGGGAGGCTGATTCTCGCCCAAGGCGAGGGGAGTGATCTCTGAGGCCGCCTGTGGGAGGCAGTTTTTATGGAATACCAGAATGGTTTGGGTCGGAAGGGACCTTAAAGCTCATCCAGTGCTACCCCCTGCCATGGGCAGGGTCACGTCTCAGGGTGCTCCAAGCCCTGTCCAGCCTGGCCTTGGGCACTTCCCAGGGATCCAGGGGCAGCCCAGCTCCTGTGGGCACCCTGTGCCAGGGCCTGCCCACCCTCACAGGGAGCAACTCCTTCCCAATATTCCTCTGGCAGTGAGGCGCCATTCCCCCTTGTCCTGTCACTCCAGGCCCTTCTAAAAAGTCCTTCTTCCTCCTTAAGAATAACACAATGAATTGATAAACATCCTGTTCCAGGATGCTGCAGTGGAGTCGGGATGGCAGAGAATTTATGCTGTGTTTCTGTTTAGCTCTAATAAGTCATCTAGTCTTAAAATGAGCTGAAATAATAATTTTATCCGTGCTTTATAAAATTTTCATTGTGCTTTTTTTTTTTTTTTTTTCCCTCCATGTTCCTGACTCTGATCTCTGCTTAAAACTGGTGTCAAGTGATGATTTTCTGGAAGGGTGGTTTTCAAGAATGCAGCTTTCTGGTCCCCATGTGACTCATGCCCTTTGTTCCCTCAGGATACAATGCCACCGTCTTGGCCTACGGACAGACAGGGTCGGGGAAAACCTATTCCATGGGAGGCACCTACACTGCCAACCAGGAGCATGAGCCCAGCGTGGGGGTCATTCCCAGGGTCATCAAGCTGCTCTTTGAGGAGAAACAGCTGAGGCAAGATTGGGATTTCATCCTCAAGGTTTCCTATCTGGAGGTAAATGTTTGGGTTTTATCAAGTTAGAATTAAAGGGAGCTTTGAGGTCACCTCCTTCAGGTAACAGATTAAATCAACCCCTGAGACTCCAGGAGGTTTTGTCAGTCCTTTCTGATCCAAGGTGTCTTTCCCTAAAGGTGAAATGAGTAAAATGTGATGCCAAATTAGCCTTAATTTCAGCATAACTGCCCCCATTTTTTTTTTTTTTTTTTTTTTTTTTTGGCTGGTCCTTCTGAGCTGCTCCTCTTCTGCTTGCAGATCTACAACGAGGACATCCTGGACCTGCTGTGCCCTTCCGAGAACGCTCCCAGATCAGCATCCGCGAGGATCCCAAGGAAGGCATCAAGGTCTGCCCTTGGCTGGGGGAGCAGGAGGGGCTGGCACTGAAGGGGTTTCTGTGGGATTTCCTGTCATCCCTAGAGCAGTGGGATGGGGCTCATCCATGTGTTGGGAGCAGCACGGAGAGATCCAGGGGGTGGATCCTCAGGGAAAGCACAGCTTGTCAAGGAGCACATCCAGTCCCTCCTGCTCATCCCCTCTCTGCTTTGTGTCCCTGGGAGCTGCCTCTTCAGTACTTGATTCAAACAGATCCCCTCCCCAGCAGCCCCTTCCTGTGGCTGGCACAGCTCCCAGCTTGGCCTGGGATATCCATGGGTTTGTCCCTGGAGCCCTGAGGAGCTCTGTCTCCATCCCAACAGGCAGAGGAACTTGGGGGTGTTTAGGAAGAGGTGATGTGATTCCATGTTCCTGAAGTGAAATTCAGAACCAGTTTTTCCTGGGAGTTAACCATGCCAGGCCCCTGGCTGGAAGTGACACTGATTGTTGGGAATGGGCTGGCACAGTCTGAGGTGGAGGGAGATTTTTCTGATCCCAGGTGAGACAGAGAGGAAGCAGAGGATAAACAGTATTTCCTTCCTGGATACAGATTGTGGGGTTGACAGAAAAAAATGTCACCTGTGCCCAAGAGACTGTGTCCTGCCTGGAGCAAGGGAACAACTCCAGAACTGTGGGATCCACAGCCATGAATTCCCAGTCCTCCAGATCCCATGCCATCTTCACCATCTGCATTGATCAGAAGAAGAAAAATGACAAGTGAGTGTCATTGTGCAGCTGATGAGAGTTACTTTCCCCAAAATTCCTCCTCCTGGTCCTGAGCTGTGCTTCTCAAGGCAGCTCAGGTTTTGGCTGAATTTTCAGCTCCCGGGCTGCTCCTTTTCCACCTGGGAGAGTAAACCAGTTTCTTTCTGCCCTAGGAATTGCAGTTTTCACTGCAAGCTACACCTGGTGGATCTTGCTGGCTCTGAGAGACAAAAGAAGACCAAGGCTGAGGGAGACAGACTCAAAGAAGGTCTGTGGGCTGGGAGTGGTGCAGTTTGGGTTTCTTCTCACTTAGGAGTTAATAAAAGAGCAAAGCACTTCTTTAACCCTTTAATCTGCTTTTTTATCCCTGTTGACGTTTTAATAAGGGCAAGAAATGAGGAGTTTGTGCTCACTGTGAGCTTTGTCTGCAGGAATCAACATCAACAGAGGCCTGCTGTGCCTGGGGAATGTCATCAGTGCTCTGGGAGATGAGAACAAAAAGGGGGGGTTTGTCCCCTACAGAGACTCTAAGCTGACCAGGCTGCTGCAAGGTGAGAGAAGATGATGACAAAGCCTAAATTTACAGGTGCTTTTTAAATAACAAAGCAGGAGAAAACCCCCAGCTCAGAGCTGCTGCTGCAAAGGGATGTGTTGGTTTAATTGCTCACTGAAGCCAGGCCTTTCCTGGAGTCTTGTTTTAGGTTGCAAGTGCAGTGAGATGAACTCAAAACAAATTCTGCTCTGCTGCATTTGGTGTGACAGGAAGGAAACAAGACAAATTCAGGGCTTGTTTTTGGTGGGGAGAAGGAAGAGGAGAAGTCTGGGAGCAGAGATCTATTATTGTACCTTAATTATAGCAACTCCCTGGGTGATGTCACAGCCAGAAGGAAGCTCCAGCTGTCTGTGCCTTCCCTGGGATTTGTTTTCTTAGTCTGAATATCTGGTCTTTAGTTTTCAATAGCTGGGATTTGTCTTTTAAATCATTTTATTTAAGTTACCCTTTAATTTGTGCACAGCTTTAGTAATGAAATTACTGGGATTTTTATAGTAATTACATAATTTGGTTCAAAAGCTCTTCAGTATTTTTCCATGTTTGAAAGTTCCTCATTGAAACCTGGATTGGGCTGGATGTGGGGGCCTTTTTTTTTCCTGATCAATAGCTTTAAGGACCCAATTTGTGTAAAACTAAAGGATGAAATTCCATGCAGTTTTGTGATCTGTTCTTAGCCAGTAATTGGTGAAAATTCTGGATATTCATGGAGGTCTTGTTATCGGAGGTGGAGAAGGGAGGGGCAAGAAATGGTACAAAGAAATTATTTATTGAGGCAACAACTGGGGCTTCTGGGGTGAAATCTTTGGTTTCAAACCCTGACTTTCACAAACCCACTTTAATCCAGAGCTGAGTGAGCAGAGGAGAAGGTAACAAAAATCGAAACTCCAGCTGTTCAATCTGCATTCTGGGGCTGCACTCTGGGGCTGGAACCCTTGAACGGTGACATTGCCCTGTCACTGTTGCTCTGACAGCTCTGACAGCTCTGACACTGTTTCTCCTCCTTGCCAGACTCCCTGGGTGGGAACAGCCACACGCTGATGATCGCCTGTGTGAGCCCAGCAGACTCCAACCTGGAGGAGACCCTGAACACCCTGCGCTACGCTGACAGGGCCAGGAAGATCAAAAACAAACCCATTGTCAACGTGGACCCCCAGGCAGCTGAGCTGCACCAGCTGAAGCAGCAGGTACTGGGGCATCCCCTGGGGTTCTGGGCTCAGCAAACCCCAAGGGAAATGCCAAACATCCCTAATGTGCCGGGCTGCCTCCCTGGAGGAGGCTGGCCAGGGCATGTGTGGGTATTTCTTGGAGTTGTCCTGCAGCCAGAGGAAAGTGCTGGTGCTGGTGGGGTTTAATTTCATTCCCACCCAATAAATCATTGAGCTACAGGCACAATTAGAGATACAGAGATGGTTTGGTGCCTTCCTGACACCCTCTGACATCCCAGCACGGTGGGAAGGGAAGAGTTTTCCCCCACTGTCAGAACCCTGGACACAGATTTCAAGCTTTCTGTGCTAGCAAGAACTAATCCTCAAAACTACACTGCATTTGACCTAAAGCCATGGAAAAAGCTTCCAAACTGAGTAATAACACTAAAATTGGAAGTGTGTAATTAAATAAAAGTTTGGTGCCTTCCTGAGCTCTCCTGCCTGTGCCCAGCACAGTGGGAAGGGAAGAGTTTTCCCTGGGGTGATCCCAGACTGTCAGAACCCCAGACACAGAAGATTTCAAGGTTCTTTCTGTGCTAACAAAAACTAATCTTCAGAAATACACTGCACTTGACCTAAAGCCATAGAAAAAGCTTCCAAAACTGTGTAATAACACTAAAATTGTGTGTAATTAAATGTGTTATATCACAAAGGAAAAGATTTAAAAACTTAAAATATAACTCTATATATGTATATGTAACAAAGTAGAAATTGTAAAACGTAAGTTAATTCTTCTTAAGTTTAAATAATTTTGTGTAATTATTTAAAAAATCCACAGTACAAAACATAAATAATTATTAAATTAAAAATAAAAATAAATTAACATCTCATTATTGAGTAGTTTAAACTTTTAAAATATATTTATGTATTTATTATATATATAATTATTATATATAATTACTATATTTAAAATATATATTATAATTATATAATATATGGATATTAGATATAAAAACATCTGTAAAATAAAGACATAATTCTGTACTCTGTTTTTACTCTGTTAACATATAAAACCACTCACAGTCAGTAAACCTATAACATAAATAAAAATAATAAACACCTAAGTCCAAACAAAAATTCTCTCTCTCACTTTTAATCCTAACCCTAAAAAAATAAAACCAAATAATATTTATTATTTAATAGTAAATAAATAAAACCAAAAAACACTCCACACAACACTGTGAGGGAAATGAAGAACCTTTTATTTGAGGAATAAATGGCTTGCAATACCAACCCCACTCCTGTCCACAGGCAGTGGTAAAAAGGGAATTCTGGAGCAGGGCAGTCAGGGAGAGCAAGGATCCCTGGGGCAGCTGCAGTCACAAGCAATAATCCAGAATTCTTTGTGGTTGTAGGTCCAGCAGCTCCAGGTGTTGCTGCTCCAGGCCCACGGAGGGACCCTGCCCGTGGCTCTCAAGTAAGATTTGTTATTTCCTGGCCTGTGGGTGTGTATTTATCCCACTCCAGAGAAGTCTCTGGATCTCCTTAGCTCTGGGCAGTGAGGGGAGAACAAATTGGTTGCTTTTTCCCCCTGTTTGTGTCATCCTTACTGGAATTCCCTGGGATATTTGGGTTTGTAGCAAACACCTCATGAGTGCAAAAATCTGCTGTAGGAAGTAAAAGGAACCAGGAAACACCTCCTGGATAAATCCCTGTGTCTGAGCCCCACCCACCCCTGTCCTCTCCCTGTACCCCTCAATGTGGGACAGCTCCACCTCCATTACCCCTAAAAGCACAAAATCTGGGATTGAGTTGGATTGTGCAGGTGTTGTGTTCTGGAGTTCACAACCTCTGTCTGGAGGTTTTTCCTGCCTTCTGGCTTGGACAGAACCTGGAGCAGCCTGGTCTGTGGGAGCTGTCCCTGCCCATGGCTGGAGGAGCTTTAAGATCCTTCCCTCCCAAACCACTCTGGGCTATTTATTGCAAATTATTTAGGGAATAATAATAATTTTGGAGGTGACTTCAGAGCTGTCCCAAAGCCCAAACTCACACCCAGCTGCTCCTTGCTGCTGCAGTGGTTTGGCCCCCTCAGAGAGCCTCCAGTCCCTGATGGAGAAGAACCAATCCCTGCAGGAGGAGAACCAGAAGCTGAGCCAGGGGCTCAGTGAGGCTGCTGGGCAAACAGCACAGATGCTGGAGAGGATCATCCTGGTAAGTTCATTTATCCTAGGAGAGCTCTAAATTGCTGGGAATCAATCAACAGCAGCTCCTGTATTTATGATACATTGAGAAATCTCTCTTAAAGGTTCCTTTCACATTGATTCCAGATCAGACAGAACTAGAAGCCTGCCAGAATCTGGTAGCCTTTAGTTTCCTTTTGGAAAAAGGAGAGCTGAATCTTTCAGCTTTTTAATACTTTAAATATTTTATTTTACTATTTTAAATAGCATTTGCACACTTGGGCTCTCCCTTCCCTACCCTGTTTTTTTTCTATTGCCTGCAGTGTCTGTCCCTGAAAAAAATGCTGTGAAATCCAAACTGGTGGCCCTGACCATGAAAGATCTTTCAGTGCATTGATTTTCACACTGCCAATCTTTTGCTGCAGATTAATCAGCTGATTTCTGGCTTCTTATCTTCTACAATTCAATATAATTCTGTTTTCTCTTAGACAGAGCAAGAAAATGAGAAGATGAATGCAAAACTAGAGCAACTCCAGCACCACGCTGTGTAAGTGTCCCCACACCCTTCTCCTGGGATAATGTCCTTGGGAATTCAATGTTTTCAGTGGGATGAGCTGGATCCAATCAGCTGGGGTTTGTTCATCCAGAATTAATTCACAGGTTGAGTGGGGAAAGTTGATTTTCCCTGGCATGAACTTGCCATGGACTTGTTCCCATGTTTCCAGGTGCAAGCTGGACCTGCAGAAGCTGGTGGAGACTGTGGAAGATGAGGAATTAAAGGAAAATGTGGAAGTGATCAGGAACCTGCAGCTGGTGCTGGCTGAGCTGCAGGTAAGGCTGAACCCAGGGAGGGGGGAGTTGTGTCAACTTACTCAGGAAATCTGGGATTCCCCTCCAATAACTTCCCTCAAGGAACCCAGGAATTAAGAGTGTGAAATCACTCTTGAGATCCACTTCAAAACTGTCCTGTTGTGCTTTAATGCTGCAGAAAGCCACTTGTGCTGCTCCTGAAGGGGGAGGAAAGGAGGAAAATCCATGTAAATCCATGCCAAGAGATAAAACCATGCCCCATTGAGGGCATTTTTGTTTCTACATGAAAAAACTGATACTGGAGCTTGGCATGGATTTACAGTGCCTAAATTGGATGGAGTGTTCTAAACTTGGAGATTTTTGTGGACAGTGTAAAATGCAGGGACCTGAAATTGTTAAACAGAAGCTTCCAGGCCTTTGTCTAATGGAGGAATTTCAGTTCTCCCTCACTGGACATTCCTCTGTTCTCTCCTCCTCCTCTTCCTGTTCTCTTCAGGGCTGGAGTTCAGGGATGGTTCCAAGGAATGGCCTTTCCAACTAGACAAGGAGGAGTTTCCTCACATTCCTTGAGGAGGAGGAGGATGATGCTCTCCTCTTTCCAGAGAGGTTCTGGCCAGAGGAGAATCACGTTGTGCTTTGCCATAATGTGCCAACAGATTGTTATTTCCTTCGTTTTATTTCATATTTCCCTTTTCACCCAAATTTTCTTCTCTCTGTCCACCAGAGTGAAAGTGTTTCCACCACAGAAGCTGCTGCAGAGCTGCCAAACTCTGAACAGGATTCTCCAGATGTAAGTGAAGGGCTCAGCAGTGCACACCTCCCTGGGGCATGGTTTTATCTCCTCATCACTTTAATCTGCTGATTTTCTAACCCAAATGCTTGACAAATCATCCCTCTTGTCTGTGCCATTTTAAACTCGCCCTGTTCAAGATCAAGAACCTGTTCTCATTTCTGCATATCTGATTTTTTTACATAAAATGAATTTGAAGCCCTCTGTAGAAACAGAGGTCATGTAAGTCAGGAGCTCTGGGTTTGGTCTCCTGCAGGAACCAGAAGTGGGCCAGCAATCCAAGAGAGCCTCCAACGACTTCAGCACCCAACACGCCCTGCGCCAGGCACAGCTCTCCAGGGAGCTGCTGGAGCTCAACAAGGCCCTGACCCTGAAAGAGGCCCTGGCCAAAAAAATGTCTCAAAATGATACTCAGCTGGGGCCCATTCAGTCCCAGTACCAGGTAAAGCTGAAATCCTCCTTGGTCAGTTTGTGTCCCCAATTCCTGCTGGGGAGGGAAGGGAGATCTGTCCTTAGGAGCCTGTTTGGATTTGGGTCTATTCCTTAAGCTGTGTCCCTGCTCCCTTGGGCAGTTTTCCCTGCTGTACTGGCATCTCCCAGCTCTGAAATGATTCGGGCAGGATGTGGCCCAGTGACTCTGTGCCCACCAAAGCTCCAGAGTGTGCTGGGCCAGCCCTGTGACCCTTACACTGCTCTTAGATGAGGTGCTTTAGCAGCCTGCTGTGGAGGCTTTTCCAAGGCTTCTCAGTCTTAAGGACTTGCCTCAGTGTCTTTCCAAGGTTTTTATTTGGAGATGTATTCTTCTTGTCCTTTCTAGACCAATATCAAGGATCTGGAATTGGAGGTCAGCAATTTGCAAAAGGAAAAGGAGGAACTGGTCTGTGCTCTGCACATGGCAAAGAAGGACATCAACCAGGCCAAGTAAGAGGGCTCTGCCTGCAGCTCTGGGGGTTCTTCATGCGTGTGAAAATCCAATGTCTTGCACTTCCCTGATCTGTAAAAACTCTTTTTTGATGTAAAAGTGTTCCTTTAACGTGCCAGGAGCTGCAGAGGAGCCTGCTGTGGGCTTTCAGCAGCAGCAAAGGTGACAGAGGTGACATTTTTCATGAGGTGTCTCTGAAGCTGGAGAGGATTTGTTGCTGTTTCTCTCCAGGCTGAGCGAGCGGCGCCAGAAGAGGCTCCAGGAGCTGGAAGCACAAATTAACGAGCTCAAGAAGAAGCTGAATGAGCAATCCAAGCTCCTGAAGCTGAAGGAGTCCACAGAGCACACGGTGTCCAAACTGAACCAGGAGATCAGGGTAACCAACAGGCACCTCTGACTCCAGCCAGTGTGGGCAAGGCAGTTCCTAGACAGGAGTCCTCAGCAGGAATCTCGGAAATCCCAAACAGGAATCCACTTTCAGTTTAGTCAGACTGAAACCAGCAGTTTTTTTACAAGATTCCTGTTGTTACATGACCTTAATAGGAAGGTGACTATAGAGATTTGGGGAAAAAATAAGTCCAAAGTGTCTTCTGGCACTTCTAATTTATTGCCTCAGTCAAATCATTTGATTCCTGAAATTCAGGGACAATTTCCCTAAATTGTGCCTGTGTTGATCTCCCTTTATGCCTAAATCCCATTCTTTTAGCACTTTGAGAGTGTCCTGAATGGGAGCACCGTAAGATTTTCCCACATGCCACTCCCCACACCTGGCAGGCACCAGAGGTTGAAGCTCTTTAGGCTTTAAATCCTGGATAATTCTTCCAACCACTGGTGTTTTCCAGGAAATGAAGCAGCAAAGGGTGCAGCTGATGCGCCAGATGAAAGAAGACACTGAGAAATTCAGACAGTGGAAGCAGCAGAAGGACAAGGAAGTAATCCAGCTGAAGGAAAAGGTGAGTAAACAAGCCCCTCACACTGTTCCCCCCCACTCCAAAGGGCTGCTGCAAGCTCTGTTTAACTGGGAAGCAGCTGAGAAGAGCTGGGAATGCTTTGAAGAGAAGCTTGGCTCATGTAACTTCCACTCTTCACCACTTGGATTTGCTTGTGGCTGGAGATCTTCAAGCTCTTGCCACAGCTGTGACTCTGCTCTAAAGCAGAAAGCAAAAATAGTCAATATTTGAAGGATTTGAAGTTGTAGTGTTTGGCCTCAGCTTGGGAGGTTTTTAAACTTCCAAAGGAAGGTTGGATCTGCAGGTTAATAAAAATCTGGCTGAGTGCAATGGCCAGCAAATACCAGGAGTTTGGTGTCACAGCAATTCCTGACCCTCAATGCCTTGGGATGCTCAGGCTGGAATTTTGGGGCTACAACCTTTCTTTTGTCATGGCAAATGTGACTTTTCCAGCTGGTTTTCCTTGCAGGACCGTAAGAGACAATACGAGCTCCTCAAGCTGGAGAGGGATTTCCAGAAACAGGCCAATGTCCTCCGGCGCAAAACAGAGGAGGTGAGGAGCCAGCATCTCCTGGAAACTCCCAACCAACCCCTCGAGTCTGCCAAGTGGGGCTGGAGGAAGGAACAGAATACACAGAAACCTCTTAAAGGAAGTTTAGAGGCTGGAGAAAAAAGCTTTTCCCTCTGTAGAGAAATCCTCATTTCTGCCTTGTAGCCTTTGAGGAAGCCCCAGTTAAATCTGTTCCTTAAAGGAATTTAGAGGCTGGAAAGAAAAGGTTTTCTCCCACTAGAGAAATCCCCATTTCAGCCTTGTAGCCTTTGAGGAAGCCCAGTTAAATCTGCTTCTTAAAAGCCAAGTGACTCTGGGTACCAAATGACTTCTTGAGTCCTTGTGGCAAATCCATGCAGATGCCCAAGGCAGGCAGTGGAAAATGAGTTGGGGTGGTGGATCTACAAGATTGCAGTTCAAAATCCTTTCAGGATGGCTTTGTAAGAGAAATGCATCTTCAACCCTCAGTTTGGGTGTTTCTTTTACCTTCAGGCCTAGAAGGAGTGTCTCTTTAAAGGAGGAATGGCAGCAAAGGAAATAAATCAAGGGTGGGAATCCTTGAGTTAAAGCAGGATAACTTGAGATTTATGACCCTCGTGCTGTCACTGTCCCAGTGTTTACCCTGGGCTGGCAATCCCTGGGGTTTCCAGCTGTAGCAGATGATTTGCAGTCCCTGTTCAGCTCCTTGTGGAATCTTTTCCAGGCAGCAGCTGCCAACAAACGCCTCAAGGATGCCCTGCAGAAGCAGAAGGAGGCAGCGGAGAAAAGGAAGGAGACCCAAAATCGGGGCATGGAAGGAATTGCTGCACGAGTCAAAGTGGGTAACAGCCTTTTTGCATCCCAGCACTGGGCAAACTGGGATTTGGGGTGGGTGCTGCTGGCCTTGGTGGCTGGAGCACAGCAGGAGGACCAGGGAATTGCAATGGGGTTGTTCAGTTTCTCTGAAATGCCTTCATGGAGGGGGATTCAGTCCTGGAGTTGAACTCAGCCATTGGGTTTTGGGGGTTATTTTTCCAGAGCTGGCTTGCAAATGAAGTCGAGGTTCTTGTCAGCACTGAGGAAGCTCGAAGACACCTGGCAGACCTGCTGGAGGACAGGAAAATCCTGGCAAAGGAGCTCCTTCAGCTGAAAGAGAAGAAAGATGCTGGAGAAAACCCCCTCCAAAGCTCCGGGTAAGGGAAATTCCCCTTTTGCCACCCCACTCCTCTGTTCAGCAATACTGGATTCATTATTCTCTCTCCTGCTTGACCTGTTCCCTCAGAAGGTGGGGATGGACCCCACCCTTGGCTACTGTTCTGGGAGAAAGGGTTAAATGTTCTTGTCCTCTGGCACATCAGGGATAAGAGGTGCTGAAGGAACTTGATACTTAATGGAATTTGGGGAAATATTTTCCTGAAGGGACAGTCAGGCTTTGGAACAGGCTGCCCAGGGAAATAAATGCTAGAATTCCATCCCTGAGAGTGTCCAAAAAATTCTGGAAGTGGCACCTGGGGCCATGGGTGCCCCGTTAGTGTTGGGAGAACAGTTGGACTCAAGGCTCTGCAAGAGCTTCCCAACCTCCAGGATTCTGAGGGATGTCAGTGGCTCCCACCCCTTAGCAAAGGTTTTTGGGCAGGCCCGAAGGAGCTGCAGCTGTGGGGAGCTGCCTGGAGGCTTTCCTAGCTGGGCTGTGTGTAAATAACTGTGTGCTTCCCTCCTCTGCTGCCCCTGTGCCGTGGCTCCAGCGGCGCACCTACTGCCTGGCCGACCTGCAGGCCCCCGAGTCAGACCTCTGTGTGTCCAAGCAGATTGAGAGCCTGCAGACAGAGATGGAGCTCAGGTAAGGCACTGCCCCAGGCTCAGCCTCACAGCCTCAGCCCTGGCTCTTCCCTCATTTCCACCCCGACTCTCTGGGAGGTGGAAGAGGGTGTGAAACGCACAGGCTGATGGTGGAAGTGGTTCCTTGTGGCTGGAATTTTTTTGAAATGTGGGGAAAATACTCAGGAACTCAGACTGGGTGTTTTGAGCTTTAATGAGCACTTCTGTGGGTAAAAAACTCTGCTTTTATTGGGAATGTAGAGTGGAGGCAAAACTCCCCAGGGGAGCAATGCAGGCTCCAGGTGCTTTACCAAGCAGCAAAAATCTCAATTTATACTATTTTACTTAATATTCTGGGCACAGTAATATTTGCCCAGAAACCAGCCCTGGTTTTCTCCTGTGTTGTAACTCCAAATCCATGGATTCTTCCCCAGGAGTGCCCAGATAGCAGATCTGCAGCAGAAACTCCTGGATGCAGACAATGATCGGGCCAAGCAGCGCTGGGACAGCATTGCCACCATCCTGGAGGCCAAATGTGCTCTGAAGTATCTCCTGGGAGAGGTAAACCCTGCATTTTCGTTTTTTGTCCCTGGAAACAAAGGCTGTAAGTGTACTTAGCCACAAGTAAAAGGAAGTGACCAAAGGAATTTGAGTGGAACCTTCTTGTAGTGAATGAGGTTTATTCCCTTCTCAAGTTTGGGTTAAAGCAATCTGTATTAGGGAGTGAAATCTGAAAACCAGAGAACAGGGAAGTGGAATAGATGAAGGTCTGGAGATACCAGCTAAATGCTTGCATAGGAAAGGGAAAAGGCAAATTTCAAAAGTTAAGGGAAGAAAAAGTATCTAAAATCCTTCCTGAACAGGCAGGGAAACAAGGGCAGTGCTGGCTGAGGTCAGGGGAAGCAGTGGAGTCGGAGAAATTGGGGTATTGTGTGATCAGGGAAAGAGCAACTGAAGGACAAAATTACCTGTTGCTCCCTGGGGCTTGGAAATCAAAGGAAAAGGGTGAAAAGGAAAATACTCTTGAGTGCTGCAGGAAGGGAGGTGAATTCAGAACTGTGAGCAAGACCTCCAGTTCCCTGCTTTGCACTTCCAAAGTGGCTGGCTCTGAATCTCTCTGGTTTCCTTGATGCCGAGTTCCTGGGGTGGCTGGAAACTACAGGGATGCAGCCCCTGTCCCAGCAGGGAGGGGTTCCCCTGTCCCAAGCCATCCCTTGCTCTTCTTTTCCAGCTGGTCTCGTCCAAAGTGCAGGAGGGCAAGCTGCAGAGCAGCCTGAAGCAGAGCCAGGCCAGCTGTTCTGATGTGCAGAAGATGCTGATGGAAGAGAGAAACCACACAGCAGAGCTGGAGGCAGAGTTCCAAAATCAAATTTTGGTGCAGGAGCAGCAACACCAGGAAAAGGTGAATCACAGCTCCTGGAAATCTTGGAGTCTGCTCGGAGAGAAAGGCAAAGGGGGGGTGTGCTGAATGAAGCTGGTACTGAATATCAACTCAAATTTTGTTGGATTTTTGCAGATGGTTCATTTAAAGCCAAAGAAATCTCTGTATTTATCTTGTGAAAATTGGTTTATTCAGTAACTTTCCTCCTGCTTTAAATGAGGAGGTTACACCTGAGCACAAGAGCACTTTTCAAGTAGATCAGGGTGGAATTGTGCTGGAGGTGGCAGGAAATTTCCCTGAGCCTGGACTTTGATGCCAAGTGCTCCTCTCAGGAATTCACCCCTGTTTATTCCAACCTGCTCTTAGGTTCTGTACCTGCTCAGCCAGTTCCAGCAGAAAGAAGCAGCAGAGAAGAGGTTGGAAGATTCCCTGAACGAGCAGGAGAAACTACTGCAGGAGCGACTCCGGTTCCAGGTGCAGTGGCTGGGGGAGGGGGGATCCTTTGGGCTCCCTGGAATTAGGAGAAGGATTGTGTGTTCCCTTTGCAGAAGTCTGCAAGGGCTGCTTGCTGTGCAACCCTTGGGGGATTTTCTCTTATTTATCTCCAATGAAACAAATTCCCCCTTGTCCTGCAAAAACAGGAGGAAGAGCTGGAAAAAATGAGGGAGATATGTGAGAAGAACCAAGAACTCCTCCGAGAAAATGACACTCTGAAACAGGTAAAGCCCTGTACAGACACCAGAGCCTCCTGGCAGCTGGGTGTAATGGATTTTGCAGAGCCAATTCTTGTCCCTTTTGACAGAAACTGCTGCTCCTCCAAGTTGCCAGTGGCCAGAAGCTCCAGCACATCCAGCAGAGGCTACCTGAGTCTCCAGACTCTTCTTTTGATTATGTTCCACCCAAAGTAAGAGACTGCACAGTTTGTGTTGCACCTGAATTCTTTGCCGAAGTTAATCTTGGCTATTGATAATGTGGGGGTTTTTCTTCTCCCTAAGCTGCTTTTACCAGGCACTTGTTCTGCTCATTGAAGTGGCCCCTTCAGTCCTTCCCAGAAGACTCAAATACTTTACATTTTGTTTATTTTAATCAAAATAACTAAAGGCAAGCAAAGCCCTAAACGTGTTTCCTCATTGTAGTTCTGACTCTGTCCTCCTTCACAATCCTGATTGGTTTTCTCTAGAATTCCCAATCCTTAAAATTATGGAGCGAGGCACGTGTGTCACAGCAAACTTTGCTGCTTTGCACAGAGCCAAATCTTAGTGCTGGGAGGAAGAAATTATTTTAAAATTTTTAGATAGGAGTGTGACACTTGTTTTTTGTCACATGATGTGACAACTCAGACTTCCAAGTGTTTGTCATTAATAGTTTAAATTGATTGAATTTTCAATCCTGCCAGTCAGTTCTATTTTTTCCCCTCCCTCACCCCACAACCTTCTTGGCTGTGAGGACTCTGAAAACGTTAATAAAACAGAATTATCATATTTAAGAAGGTTTTCTTATTAATAAAATGTAATCTGTGTGAGTTTTGGTGGCCTTAACCCCTGGTGCTCCTGTGTTGCAGCCCAAGAGCCGCCGGCAGACGACGGCCAAGCCCCGAGCACCCAGCCCTGAGGTGGATGTGGAGGAGCTGCTCTCTGACTCGGGGGAACTGGAGGATGATGAGTGGCTTCCTGGGAGAGCAGGCAGAGGAACAAGGAAAAACCTCATGGGGGTGAGATCCAGTGCCTGTGAGGGAATCGCTGTGCCCAGGGGTGGAGCTGTGAGATGTGGTGCCTCCACTGTGGCAGGAATGGGGGATTTGGGTGCCTGGGGATATTTGGGAGTTTCCCCCAGACACAGCAAAGGTTGTCTGCAGTCAGCAACACCTTCCTGGGCAGGTTTTCCCTGCCCAAGTCACCTTCTCCCATGCCCTGGGCTGCTGCCCCTGCCTGAGCTGGCTTCTGCTTCAGGAACAGTCCCAACAGCAGCCACATCCATCCCAGCCAGGGAGCCAATTTTAGGGGAGAAAAGATAAAACAAGGATGGCCTGGTGTTGGATCCCTGTTCCCTTTGGGAATCTGCAGCTTCCAGTCCTGACAGAGCCTCAGCTTCCATCTGTCTGTGTCAGTCTGGAGCTTCAGCCTGTGGCTCAGAAAATTCCCAAGGCTTTTGGGCTGGGGAACCCCTCCTGTTTCTGTGGAAGTGTGGCACAGAAACTGTGATCCTTTGGCATAACCTCGAGTCAGGCACTGAGTAACTGAAGGCACTTATCCTGTAGATCCTGAAGATGGATCTGTAGGTGGAAGGATTTTATTCTGGATATTAGGAAGAAAATTATTCTGGGATGTAAGACTGGCAGCGAAATGCGACAAGGGGCAGCTTGGGGGTGTCGCTGTGCTTGACATGCCAAAGCTGGCAGGACCTGGAACATTCCAGGAGCATCCTGGCCATTGGATCCCCCTTTCCTCTGCAGTGCTCGTGCAAGGGCCGCTGTGGGAACAGGCAGTGTGGCTGCAGGAGGCAGAAGCTGGGATGCACCGACGGCTGCAGCTGCTCTGCAGCCATGTGCAGGAACAGGGCCCGGGGCCTGGTGAGTGCTGCTGCCTCGGGGGCTGCAGGGCCTGCACTTGGGCAGGAGCAAAGCTGGATGAAGGCATAATTCCCACACAAGCATAGTTTGTCCAGGCAGAGCACGTGCACTTTGCTGAAACTCTGTGAGTGTCACTAATTAGTGCCTCTCTGGTAACTGAGGACAATTTTCCACTGCAGGTCCAGAATCTGGCTTTCAGCACAGACATTCTGGAGATTCACAGCAAAGATTTTCATGTTCCCTCTTCTCCTCCACAAATCTAAGGACAAATAAATTCGATTTTCCTTTTGGACTCAGTAAATTAAAGTCGTGTCTTTGGCTCTAGACAACACAAAACCTTGACTCATTCCCAGATTTCTTTTTGAGAATGGAAGGGATGGTTTGGGGAGGGGGTTTTAACAGCAGGAAGGTCCATGAGAAACTGATGTTCATTGAGGAAGGTGTTCCTAGTAGGAATTTTGCTCTTGGATCTCAGAGATGTGGAGCAGGGACATCCCATAGTGCTCTAATTATTGCCTATTTTATGGAGGCCTAGCCTAAGCTTGCAACATCCTGTCCTGTGGAAAACTTCCCAGCTGGAGAGCAGGGGGCTTTGGTGGGAAGGGAAGGGATGAATGTTCTGCAAGAGCTTCAGCCTCTGCTGTCCCTCAGGAAACCACATCATGTGAGGAGCACAGAAAGGACTTGGAAAGGTCCTTGAAGCTGGAAGACCCCACTGAGGTGAAAGAAGGAGAGAGCTTCTTCCAGCCTGTGTGTGCCACTCCAACCTCAAAGGTATTCCCAGGGGAGAGCAGAGCTGCTGGATGAGGGATCTTGGAGGGAAATGAGCCCAGAGGAAGAAGTTGCTGCTGGAAAACTCACAGCTCCAGGCAGCTCGTGGGGAAGTTGAGAGTGTGCTGAGTTCCTAAGTTCCCACACTGAGATGATACCACAGGCTTGCCACGTTTTCCTGCAGCACCTTCAGCAAGGAGGGGTGGGAAGTGAGGAGCTTGCAGGATCAAATCACCTCTGTCCATGTCCACAGTGCCCTCAAGCTGTGCTGCTGTCTGACCTGGCAATCTCATTTCACCTCAGCTAAAGCAATTCCATTATCCCATGGGAACCCACTATTCCAGCTGCTGTCTCCTCCTGCTGGATCTTGCTATTTTATCCAAGAAATTGTCTTTGAGTAAAAACTGAGTAAAAAAAGCACCTCTTGAGGTTGGCCTGGCACTTGGTGTCCTGCTGCCTCTGGTGGGTCCCTGCAGCAGTGACTGCCTCCAAGGATTGTCCCTTGTTTTCCCCAGGTGCTGCAGGACATCACAGCCCAGGAGGTGCTCCTGAAGAGCCCCAGCACTGCTGCCTCCCTGCTCGGCAGGGACGAGGAGTCCCGGGAGAACCAGAACCCCCTCGGCAAGAAGAAGAAGAGGATGCTGAGCAGCAACATCAGCTTCTTCTCAGGCTGCACCCCCATCAAGGAGGAGTTTAACTGACCTGGAGCTTTCCCATCCTTTTAGGCTACATTCCTGGTAACTTCTGAGGGAGTTGGATTCTCCTGCTGGAGCAGCAGCTCCTACCCTCAGCGAAGGAGTCAAACTCTGCTTCTTGCTGGTTTTGTCTCTGTAAATATTTATGTGTTGGGGGGGAGGGGAGGGTAAGATCCTTTCCTCTGGAATTCCTGGAGTGAATGGAGGTGATTTTCCAGGGAGGTGTTCCCAGCTCCCTCGTGCCTGCTGAGCTGTGAATGCTGGGTACGGTTTCACCTGTAATCTTGAAAGAACTTTGCCTTTGCACTGGAGCTCTGCTCCTGCCTCTTCCCACGGAGCCTGGAGGAACTTTGCAGCTGCCCTGGGAGATCCATGGAGTGAGAAGGCCCTGGCTGAAGTCTTAAACCAGCAGCTCTGACCTGGTCAGGCTTTCTGGCCCCTTCGGCCACTGGACTGTCCTTATTCAATGAACTTAGAAACGTGACCTCTGTGAATAATGGAATTTTAGCTCTGGTTTGTAGTTTCAATAAAGGAATTACTGTAGAAACCTGACACTGGGGTTGGAATTATTGTGCACAACACCCCCCAGCCTCCCCTGGGCTCTCTGCACTTAAATCTTGGTCTTAAAACCAGTCCAGGAGTGACTGCAACTGTCCAGACACCCCAATCCTGCTGCTTTTCCTTGCCCTCATCACACCATGAGTGGCAGCAGGTGGAAAAGGTGATCAATTGAATTTTTGTTAAATTTATTTTTCCTCTACGGCCACTGCTGGTGATCCAGGGCTGTGCACAGGAAGTGTGGGGTTTGGGCTGTAGTTTCCCTGGCCTGGGAATCTTCTTTATTTACCTGGTGGATGAGGGCTTTGCCAATTTAGGGAATCCCAGGATGGTTTGGGTTGAAAGGGGCCTTAAGGATCATCCCCTTCCATCATCCCAGGTTGCTCTAAACCCCATCCACTCTGGCCTTGGACAATTCCAGGGGTAGGGCAGACACAGCTTCCCTGGGCTCCCTGTGCCAGGGAACAATTCCTTCCCAAGATTCCCCCTGCCCCTGGGCTTCAGTCCTTCCCAGCCAGCTGTAAAATATATCCAAGTGCTTTAAATGAGCTTGGAAGTTCTGAGGCCTTATGTCCTTACAGGAAACTGTCCCATCCCAACTGCCCCCTAACCCACAGCCTATCCCACAGCCCATTCCACCCTATCCCACAGCCCACCCATCCCACAGCCCATTCCACAGCCCACCCTATCCCACAGCCCGTTCCACCCCATCCCACAGCCCGTTCCACCCTATCCCACAGCCCGTTCCACCCCATCCCACAGCCCGTTCCACCCCATCCCACAGCCCGTTCCACCCCATCCCACAGCCCGTTCCACCCTATCCCACAGCCGTTCCACCCATCCCACAGCCCGTCCACCCATCCCACAGCCCGTTCCACCCATCCCACAGCCGTTCCACTCCATCCCACAGCCCACCCTATCCCACACCCATCCACAGCCATTCCACCTATCCCACAGCCCACCCTATCCCACAGCCCATTCCACAGCCCACCTATCCCACAGCCCGTTCCACTCCATCCCACAGCCCGTTCCACCCCATCCCACAGCCCGTTCCACCCCATCCCACAGCCCGTTCCACCCCATCCCACTGCCCATCCTTTAGGCTCAGCCCGAGGTCAGGGGCTGGGCCCGGAGAGCAGACACAGCACACAGGCACCAATGTGAGCTCGGGGCTGAAGGCAGCTTGTCCTGCGGGGAGGAGGGAGCAGCCCCTGGGAGCGGGACACAGGGGGAACAGCGGGGACAGGACAGGGGGAACAGCAGGGACAGGAGGGACAGGACAGGGGACACCAGGGACAGGATGGAGGGGACAGGAGGGGTAGGAGAGTGGACAGCAGGGACAGGACAGGGGGAACGGCAGGGACAGGACAGAGGGGACAGGAGGGGTAGGACGAAGGGGACAGGAGGGACAGGACAGGGGACAGGAGGGGTAGGATGGAGGGGACAGCAGGGACAGGATGGAGGGGACATGAGGGGCAGGACAGGGGACAGCAGGGACAGGACAGGGAGGACAGCAGGGACAGGGCAGAGGGGACAGCAGGGACAGGGCAGAGGTGGCACCAAGGCCAGGACAAAGGGGAACCCCAGCAATCCCAGCCTGTAATAAATTATACAGTAAATAAATAAATACAAATTATATAGAAAGTAACAGATAATTCTAGACAATATTCTATAGTTCTGCCTTCTCTCTATTCTTTTTCAACTCCTTTACATTATTACATTAATTTTATGTTAATTATAACCAATATATGCACATTTGTACCTGCTGGCAGTAGGCAGTAACACAATTGTGTGTGGAAAGGTGTTTTTATATTTATATATTATTATTTTTAAATTGTGGATGTGGGGGACAACATCTACTAGTTTTCTGTATATATATATTTTAATATTTATATATATTCATTAAAATATAAATATATATTATATAAATATATATAAACGCATATTTGAATAATATAGATGTAAAAAAAGTGTATGCAAAATTAACTACTTTGTATTCTCTACATGGATATAAAAATGTTTATATGCCTATTATATTTCTATATCTCTAAATATATTTACATATATTTAATGTATTAAATATATTAATATGATATATTAAATATATTTACATATAAAGTATTTAATGTCAGATTTAGTATTATGTTGCTATTTTAACAATCTATTTAAATAAATAATATATATTTCTATACCTTATATATATAAAAACACCAATGTGTGAGTTATAGCCATATATAAAAAATTAAATTCACTCTATATAATTATATATAAGATATTTATATATATAAAAATTATATATATATATTTATATGTATACAATTATTTTAGAGAGATGTATAATCTATATTCCTGTATTATATATTCAGTATTATATTAAACATATATCTCTGTATCTATCTCTATATTTTAGGTAGACATCTATATCTTTAATAAATATTTTGGATATTATATATATCATATATTTTAGATCTATATCGAAAAGATATAGAATTCATGAGCATTGTGTAGGCCAGTGTTACATGCTGCTATATATAGTGAATTTATATAAATATAGCAATGTATCAAATAAACAGATAAGATTTTTATCTTTCTTATATATACATTATGTTTATATATAATCTTATCTTTATTATATAGTCATATATATTATATATAAAACTAGTATTAAAATATATACATATATATATAACAGATGATAGAGTATATATAATGTATATATATTTATATATATAATAATATATAGTGTATATTGGGATATAAAATGCATTAATCATATGGTTTACATTATACAGTATATTATTATACAACTATGTATGATCTATGCATATATATAACATATATAATATATATGAAGTGTTTCTGTGCATGCATAATTACTACTGTGTATTCTCTATACACTATTCTATATATTTTATATATGTGTACATAAATATGTATGTATATATAAATATCTATATATGTGTATAGACAAATGTATACATATTAAAAAAAAAAAAGTGGGAGAGTTTTGAGTGTACAAAGTTGTTTTGAGTGTAATTACCTGTGTATCTGAAAAACACATAATACACATATATAGAAAAGCAATATCTATATATGTGTGTATATAAAAATTATATATAAATTAATATAAAATACATTAAAACCACAGAAAATATCTAGAATCGCCCCTGCCCCTCCCCCAGGTGTGTGCACAAGACACCAAGGCCGGGTTACAAACACTCTCCTCTTTATTTCCACACTCCCGAGGCCCAAAGGGGGCCGTCCCCCCATTCCCACCCTCTGGAGTCCGTGTGAATCCCATGGGAAGGGCTCCAGGAACCCCACGGGAAGAATTCCATGGGAAGAGCTCCATGAACCCCCCAAGAAGGGCTCCATGAATCCCACAAGAAGGGCTCCATGAACCCCACGGGCTGGGCTCCAGGAATCCCATGAGAACGGCTCCACAAAACCAATGTGAAAAATTCCATGAATCCCACAGGCTGGGCTCCATGAATCCCACAAGAAAGGCTCCATGAATCCCACGGGCTGGGCTCCATGCGCCCCACAAGAAGGGCTCCATGAATCCCCCTGGAAGGGCTCCATGAATCCCACAGGCTGGGCTCCATGAATCCCTGGAAGGGCTCCATGAATCCCCCTGGAAGGGCTCCATGAATCCCCTGGAAGGGCTCCATGAATCCCCCTGGAAGTGCTGAGGGCCCTCACAAGGCGTCGTAGTCGTCGTCGTCCTCGTGCTTCCTCTTGAGCGGGTTGGGGTCGGCAGCGCTGGACGGGACCATGTTGGTGGTGATCAGGATGTTCTTGGGGCCAATCAGGGAAGGGTTGATCAGGACGTTCTGCACCGTGGGAGTGGTGGGAGTGGCTGTGGGAATCATGGAAAGGGTTCAGGGAAAGCTTGGAGTGATCCCTGTGTTATTCCAGGCTCGTAAAACGCCGTGCTGCCAGAATGTTCTGGGGGGTTATCCCAAAAGGGAAGATGGGGAAATTCTGGGAGGGGGAGAGAAAACAGGAGCCAGGGTGGGAGGAAGCTGCCCAGGATGTTCTGGCTGCTGTGATGGCAATGGGAATTAACACTGGAAGTTCCAGGGGAAGAAATTCCCACACCAGCTCGGCTGGCTGCCCCATCCCTGGACGTGCTCCAGGCCAGCCTGGAGCAGCATGGAAGGTGTCATTGTCCATGGCAGGGATGGGACAGGATGAGCTCCTCCCTGGCCCCCCAAGGGCCCTGTGGCTGTGTGGTTCTCCCTGTTTGCACCCCCAGGAGTCCCAGGAATACCTGACTTCCCAGCAGGCTGGGAGGATGGGATCTGCACGGTGAAGCGCTGCCCCGCCAGCGACACCGGCGCGCCCACCTTGGCCGACACCGACACGGCCTGGGCTGAGGGGGTACCTGCATCCCACACAAAAGAGAGCAAAACAAACACATCAACACTGCTAAACCTCCCTCCCAAGTGGGACCTGTTACTGGACACAGTGGGAATGCACAGGAACACCAGGACACCAGATACAAGGAGGCTGCACATTTGCTCATTTTCCCACATTCACCCCAGAGCTACAGAATTCCAGACTATAAATACACACTAATTTTTAGGGCACAGCTCTAAATGTTAAGATCCTTTTAAAAATGGATCTTTCCCAGTGCTATATCATTCAGCATCATGCTGGCATTGAGGAAAACAACTCTAAATTTAAGTAAAGTTCTTGAATAGTGCCTTAAATAAAGAATTTATCACAAATACAGAACATCTGTAATGCATTTACGTTTAAAGGTTATTGTAATCCTAAAGATTAATTTATGAAATTAACTTTCTGATAATGTCAAACAATATAATGTCAGGCAGTTCCTGACATTCCCTCAGGGGCTGCAAAGTCTTTCAAATTATTCCTCTTCATTTTTCCTTCCTAAAATAAAGGTGGGAATCCCGTGTGGAGCTGTTTCCTACCCAAGGTGGGAGTGCTGGGCCGGCTGCTCACGGCGCCCACGCTCAGGCGAGGGACTGTGATCCTGCCTGCTGTGGAGGAGACCTGTGGGGACAGAACCAGGGAATCAGGGAATGGCCTGGAATAAACAGGAAAGTCTTCCCTCACTGAGGCATTCAGGGCTTCCCAGCAAAGGAAATATTTTCCCTCTAAAGCAGAAACAACCGAGGTGGAAGTAAAAATTACTTTTTATTATCGACACCAAAGCCTGACAAGTGCCTCTGACAACCTGACACTAAACCTGACAGTTCCTCCTGGATATGAGGAGGAATTTCTCTATGGAAAGGGTGGTGAGGCATTGGAAGGGGCTGCCCAGGGAGGTGTGGGAGTGCCCACCCTGGAGGTGTCCAGGGAATGAGTGGACATGGCACTCTGGGGATCAGGCACAGGTTGGATTTGATAATCCTGGAGCGCTTTTCCAGCCTCAATGATTCTGGGATTCTGCAGTATTTGTTTACCACTACAATATTCCCATACTTAAAATCTTCCCATATTTTAAAATTTCCCATATTTTATCATTTCCATTTAAAATCAACCCACAACAATTTGCGAATCCAGCCTGGAGACCTCCGAGCTGACGCGCACAGGCCAACGTTCACCCCCCCCTTTCAGAGGTGTGGCAAAAACTGCAATTCCACACCCCTCCCACTCCCCCAGGGGTGAATCCCCAACCCCTGAGCGATCCTTACCTTCTTCTGCAGGGATTTGAGGCGGTAGTTGGGGGCAGTCAGGCAGTACCTGTCGGGCGGCAGCCGCGGGCCCGAGTACGGCTTGATCAGCGGCAGCGGCGTCTGGTTCTTCTGCCGGGCAATGTCCAGCAGGAACTGCAGAGACACAGCCTCAGCCCCATGGCCCAGCGACATCCCAGTGTCCCAGTGACATCCCAGAGTCCCAGCGACATCCCAGAGTCCCAGCCTCAACCCTGTGTCCCAGTCACATCCCTGTGTCCTGCCCTAAAGCCCTGTGTCCCAGCCACATCCCTGTGTCCTGGTGACACCCCAGTGACAACCCCATATGCCAGTCACATCCCTGTGTCCTGGTGACATCCCAGTGACCCAGTGACAACCCCATGTCCCAGCCACATCCCTGTGTCCTGGTGACATCCCTGTGTCCCAGCCACATCCCTATGTCCTGGTGACACCCCAGTGACAACCCCATGTCCCAGCCTCATCCTGTGTCCTGGTGACATCCCTGTGTCCCAGTCTCAGCCCTTTGTCCCAGCCTCATCCCTGTGTCCCAGTGACATCCCTGTGTCCTTTCGTCACCCTCGTGTCCTGGCCCCATCCCCATGTCCCAGCCCCATGTCCCATCCTTGTCCCCATGTCCCTGCCCCCATCCGTGTCCAGCTCATGTCCCGCCCCATTCCGGTGCCTCCATGTCCCTGACCCCATTCCCATGTGCCAGCTCTGTCCGCCATTCCGTGCCACTCCATGTCCTGCCATCCATGTGCCAGCCATGTCCTGCCCATTCCCGTGGGCCAGCTCCATGTCCTGCCCATTCCGGGCCCTCCATGTCCCTGCCTTCGTGGCCAGCTCCATGTCCTGCCCCATGCCCGTGTGCCAGCTCCATGTCCCTGCCCATCCGTGTCAGGCGCTGTCCCCAGCCCCGAGTCCCGTTCCCAGTGCCGGCCGGCCCGGGCTGCTCCTCCGGCCGCACTCACGTCGCGGGGCGGGGGCGATGTGAAGGACTGGTCCGTCCGGCACTGGATCGCCAGGCGCACATCGTCCGCGTCCACGCTCGACTTCTTGGCGTGGCTCGAGTAGATCTTGGCGTCCTCCAGGATCGTGGTCACGTATCCTGGGGCAAAGAGGCTCCGCGCTGAGGTTGGGTTAAATGAAACACTCCCCGACGCCATCCTGACCTCACCCGGCTGGCACTGAACATTCTGCTGCCTCCGGGTACCGCTCGAGCTGCCCGAGGGCAGCCTTGGGCGGGATAATGGGAAGGAATTCTCCCCTGGCAGGCTCTGGCACAGGTGCCCAGAGGAGCCGTGGCTGCCCCTGGATCCCTGGCAGCGCCCATGGCCGGGCTGGACGTGGCTTGGAGCAGCCTGGGACAGCGGAAGGTGTCCCTGCCCAAACCACGCTGGGATTTGTGATTCTGTGATTACTTTTAAAGAGTCACAGAATCGCAGCTGGAAAAGATCTCCACGGTCACCGAGGGGAACCGTGGACTCGCAGAGCACTGCCTGCTCCAGACAACATTTCCCTGCTCCACCCGGGGCTTCCCCGCGCACTTCCCGCCCGGCCCCGCTTACTGTAGGCGAACTCCAGCATCTGGTTGATGACGCGCGGCTCGTACTCGGTGATGCCCATGTCCTTGAGGATCTGCGCCATCACCTGCGGGGGGACACAGGCACCGCTCAGCCCCGAGCGCCCCGGGCCCGCCCGGATCCCCCCGCACCCCGCGGCACCTGCGCGTCTTTAGGGGCGCTCTTGGGAGACGCCATCTTGGCCGCCTCCATCGCTTCCGGTCATGTGACGCAAGGGGCGCGGCTACGGCGGCCGGGAGGGCGCGGTAACCATGGAGACGCGGTCTAGCGCGGTTACCATGGAGATGCGGCCTAGCGCTGTTACCATGGAGACGCGGCCTAGCGCGGTTGCCATGGAGATGCAGCCTGGCAGGGCAGAAATTCATTTTCTATAAAAGGAGACAGAGGAGTCCTTTGACTTTATTCGAATAAAGGGAGAGGCCATGGGGCAGTCCCCTGGGGTCCCTCAAATTTTTCGAGGATGCAGCCTCTCCTTTTTATTTATCCAAATTTCCTGGCCCCATTTCCCTCTCTCTTTCCCCACCAGCTGAGGTACTTGAGAGACACAGAGTGCCATAATGCCTGATACCTGAGATTTCCTCTACCTTTGAATTTTTAATTCTTATGGAATTCATAGTTTATCCCCATTGTTTTTTTCACCTTTCAATATCCAATTTCATTTATCAGCAGACCTACACTTTGTTTGTAAAGGCAAATCTATTTTTTCCATTCATCGATCAGTGGAATCCTTCCCATTGTTTCTTTTATCTCTCAGTGCTGGTTTTATCTACCAGCAAACCCACAGCTTGTTTGGAAACACAAATCCATCATTCCTCTCAGTCCCAAGCTAGAAAAGGAGCTGCTCTGCCTCCCGGCTCTGTGAACAGATTACCAAGACCCGACATGAATCAGAGCCACACACCAAAACAGCACAAAATCCCAAAAACACCAAAACCAAAGGCATCAAAGCCAGGAAGGTGCTCAGCACCTGGATCAGCCAGCCTGGATGGAGACACATCCCAGCCCTGCCTGAGCTTTGGGGGTGCAGGAGCAGCCTGGGAACAGGAGCAGCCATGGCTGGAGCAGCTGGAAAACCCCGTGCCAGCACAAGGAGCTCAGCACATGGAGCTGTCACTGCTTTCATTCCCAAGGCAGGACAGAAAATGATGGTTTGCATTTCCCTGGGGCTTGGGATTGGTTTTTGCCCCTCTGTGTCACCTTCTCCACCTGCTCACAGGTGACTTCCCACCCTGGGAAGCACAGCCAGGAGCTACTTGCAGGATTTCTGTGAGGAAAGCAGCAGGAGAAGACATGGAGAACCAGCTCCCACAGGGCAGCCACCTGTCCCCAGGGCCACAAACGCCTTCCTGGCCATGGATGCTTCTCCCCATGGACAGTCCTGCAGGGCACAGCCGTGCTGGGAATCACGGGATCAGGGAGGCTGGAAAAGCCCTCCGAGGCCATCGAGTGCCTGATGCCCACCTTGTCCCCAGCCCAGAGCACTGAGTGCCACCTCCAGTCCTGCCCTGGGCACCTCCAGGGATGGGAACTCCAAACCTCCCTGGGCAGTTCTGATGTTTAACAACCTTTTCCGTGGAGAAATCCCTGCTATGTCCATCCTGCCCTGCCCAAGCCCAGCCTGAGGCCATTCCCTCCCCTCCTGTCCCTGGAGCACAGCCCGACCCCCCAGCTGTCCCCTCCTGGCAGGAGCCATGCAGGGGTGCTCCCTGAGCCCCCTCTGCTCCAGGATAAATGCAGGACACATTCCATGGGCAGCACACGCTGGCCCAGAGGAAGAGCAGCCACCCTGCCCCTCTGCTCAGACACCGGGGGGTTTCAGTGCCAAACCCGGGACATGGGGTCACGCTGTGTCCCGACTCCTCCCAGGCAGCTGCCGGCCAGCTGGGAATCAGCAGCTGGAGGAATCAGGAGCACAGCCTGGGCACGTGGCTCTGCTCAGGGTGCAGAATTTACATCCCATAAATTCGAAATCCCTGGAAGTGTTCAAGGCCAGGATAGACGGGGCTTGGAGCAACTTGGATAGGGAAAGGTGTCCCTGTCTGGTAGGGAGTGGAACAAGATAAGCTTTAAGTTCCCTCCTAACCCAACCTATTCCCTGATTCTGTGAAATTTCACTGGGAATTTCTTCCCAGACGGGATTTGTTGCAGTGTTCAGGGGGCAGCTGTGCAGAGCCCTGGCACAGGGACAGCTTTTCTTGTTGGGAGGCGTCCAAATCTGCAAGAACCACGCCAGCCAGAGCTTCTGCCTCTTGGAAAGGGCAGCAGGAACCTCCCTAACGTCAGAGCTGGGATTTGCTGGACAATGCAGCGCCTGTGCTCAGTCCTGACCTTTCCAGCACCAATCCCACACTATTTGGCTCCACAAAACTCTGCCTTTTGAGCAGTCCTTGGGAGCACAAAAGCTGCAAAGAGCCAAGCTTGGAGCAGGGGGAGGAGGTTTGTTTTGTAGCTGGCACCTCTCTCCCTTCTGCTGGAGCCCCATTCCTGGGTTCTGGAGGAGTTCTGTGGCAGGACTCAGCCTGCTGCTGCTCCCTCTGGCCCTGTGCTTCCAGGTCCCCAGAGCCTTCCCTTGGGATTCCCCACTCCCCTTTGCCTCCTCTACCCCAGTATTTCCCAGCTTCTCATCCCTGATCATTCCTGAAGTGGAAAGTATATCCAGGCTGTGTCCAGCTGTCTCTTTGATTTGATGATCAAATAAAGCTTTTCCCATCTTATCTTCATCAAGCTCATTAAGGCACTGTTAGGAGAAATTTAGGAAAAGAAGTTAGGAGCACTCAGCAGCAAATGCTGGGGAAGAACTCGAGGGGGAAAGGCCCTGAGTCAACACAAAATGATGGAAAATTGGTAATCAGCCCCAAATGATTCAATTTCCAGTATCAAAGAACTGCTCTACCTCACCTGGGAACTGCAGGTCTTCCTGCAGCGTGAGAAATGGAAGTGATATTCCAAGGGTCCCAAGTTAAAACAGCTCCCAGTGACACTGAGCACATTCCCTTCCCTTAAATTACACAAGACACAAGTGAGACTAAATCCCACAAAACCACAGGAGCTTGGAGTCAAATTTGAATACATTTGTATTATTTATTGGCTGTATTAAATATATTATCTATTTGATAGTTACAATTTAGTAATACAATGCATGGCAGCTTTAACATACGTTTGAGATATCTCAAAAATGACAATACAAGAAAACTGAAGATACCTAAAATACATTAACGCCACAAGGGTACATCCTTCTGGAATGGACAACAGCTGATGGAAAATCCATATTGCAGTATAAATCCCGGATATTTTCTGGTAATATGAGCACTTTGTGGCAATTAAAAAAGGATTCGATTTCATTTTTTAGCAGTTTCAACTTGTTAGTATTTACTCTGCAATCCTAATTTCAGGACTATTATTGCCAAATAAACCTCTACAAGTTGGTTCTAAGGAGTTAAGAAAGAACCCTTTGGCAATGGAGATTTGCTGCAGGCAGTTTATCTGCTAAAAGGAGACTATGAGGAAGATAAAGACAGATTGTAAACTCTTCTGCAAACTAGAGACTAATATCTGTATAAAACTCTGACACTGGAGGGAGAGATTTCTATGATATAATAAATGATTAACTTAAAGTTCTGCTACAAGTAGAACAATACATTCAAACATACATTTTTTTTTCTTTCCAGGACTTTAAATCAAAATAAATAGAGTACAAAAATGAAGAGTACATTTGGAAAAGATTAATTTCAGATTGCACCATCAATCTACTGTGAAGAGGATTAAGTGATACTAGGCCATAATTTAGGTTTTCCACATCTGAAATACAACACAATGCCTCAAACTCTAACACAACGTTACTCCTCCACCGCTGTAGGAGAAAGACCCTTAAAAGTGATTAATTAATTACTGGAAACACATCGCCTGTAGCTCTGTCACATCCACCCTCCCACCCACAAATGCATCTCTCTGATGGCCAGAGTGGAGCCACAGACTTTGCAAAATACCCTAAATCTACCGTTCTGTGGCACGTTCCAAATGCTGTTGGCAAGACCCATCCTGAAACATTGGAAATTTGTGAGTTACAGCTTTCAAAAGCTTTGTTCTAAGAAGCCAGGAGCTGCCAGGCTCCTCCTCAGGGATTCACAAGCAGATGGAACACAACAGTCAAATGTAGTGCACAGTGTCCACAAAAATATCCCCCAGCCGACCAGGACGAGTTTCAGACAAGTTCATAGCAGGCTGAACATTCCCAACAGGAAAACCATGGAATGTGAAGCTGCTACCACTGGGATAGCAAGTTTAAAACATTGTATAAATGTTATCTAAAAAGAGTTCTCTCATGTACAATTTACTCGTTGGGGTTAAGTTAGAAGGGCACCCAAAGCAGGCTGAACTTTTATTTTTTTAGGTTAATAATAGTACAAAAAACATTTGCTCAGTTTGAGCCAAATAGTGTAACATTTATCATAAATGCACTCTTTCTCCTTAAAGACAACTCCTGTGCTGTTCTGAGCACGCTGCACAGGGAATTACTTTTCTCTCAGGCACTGAGAGTGAAATGTGGATTGGGCCAAAGCTGCTCAGGACAGCAGGAACATTCCGGGCAGAGCCTTTCCTGGGCATCCCGGCCGAGCGCCACGTCCTGCTGGCATTGGTTTGGATTAAAACCCTAAAAAACCCTGGCACCCTCTACTCCAACACTTGAAATGATTATTACTGAATCCCAAGTATTAAAATAACTGTAAAGTAGTAATATCACTAAGTCAATATTCTGCTTTCCTTCTACAGTCTAGTAAATGTGGTATGCTCTAGTAGGCTCTGCAGTTCTGCTCTAAGCTCAAGCACTTGTGCTGCTGGATTTCATGGATATCAAACTACAGCGAATCCTGAGGGAACAGCCATGGCCTCCCGCTGCGCTGGTGGCGCTGGGAAAGGACTGTTCTAGCAATGCCTTCCCTCTCCAGCCGGCTGGGATGGGCAGAGGAGGAGTGTGCACACGCCCCCAGCGTGCACCAGAAGGCAGCTGACTGCTGTCCCCTAATAGCTCGCCCTGATTGCAGAGGCCCCAGGATCACCCTTTCTACAGGAAATCTTGTGTCCAGCATTTGGAAAGGATCTGCCGAGCCCGCCTCGCCGGCAGCCAGCAGCAGGAACGCACGGAGCGAGGGGCTCCCAGATAGGATTCCACTGAACTACCCACCAACACCCCCGAGAGCTCTGTCCAGCCAGCCGAGCGGGGCCGGCTCGGCCCTACTTGATCACGAAGTATTGGATGACCACGGCGAAGAGGATGGCGACCACGGCGAAGCCGCAGAGCAGCGCCACGGCGATGACGCGCTCCTCCCGCAGCCGCCCGCCGCCCTGCGCCAGCTCTGCGCCCGCCGGGGCCGCGCCGGGGCCCGGCTGCTGCCGGCGCTGGCAGCAGAACACCGTGCTGGGGCTGTAGGCGCCGAAGAGCTCCGGGCAGCCCGGCAGGTCGTGGCACTGGCGGCCGGCGCAGACCCGCGCGCGGTACTCACAGTTCGTCTGCGCGGCCGGCAGCCGGAAGCACGGCTCGGGACCCTTGTACACCTGGCAGGAGACAGGAGGGGGTCAGGAGGGGCACCGCACCCGGCAGCAGCACCTGGAGCTGCCCGCAGGGCTGGGCGCAGCCTGGAGCTGCCCTCCTCTGCAGTCACCCCAGTCACCCTCCTCTGCAGTCGCCCTCCTCTGCAGTCACCCCAGTCACCCTCCTCTGCAGTCGCCCTCCTCTGCAGTCACCCCAGTCACCCTCCTCTGCAGTCGCCCTCCTCTGCAGTCACCCCAGTCACCCTCCTCTGCAGTCGCCCTCCTCTGCAGTCGCCCTCCTCACCCCAACTTCATGAAATCGCAGCTTAAATCTCTGGGCAATTCATGGTCTACATAAGGTTCCCACTACACCCCACACTGAGGGCTCTCCTGGGCTGAGAGGCTCAGAAAGGAGAAAAAAAAATCATCCTGTTTTTTCTTCCTTAAAGCTCCTCCACCAAAGTGGACTCTCTGATTAACAGGGCTGTGTGCGGTGCTGGAGCTGCCCACCTCACCCCAGCTTCATGAAATCAAAGCTTAAATCTCTGGACAATTCAGGGTTCATTGAAGTTTCCTGCTACACCTCACACTGAGGGCTCTCCTGGGCTGGGAGGCTCAAAAAGGAGAAAAAAAATCATCCTGTTTTTTCTTCCTTAAAGCTCCTCCACCAAAGTGGACTCTGATTAACAGAGGCAGTGGTACCACAGACCATCAGGTTTAAGAACCAAGAGCCAAAGGAATTGCTGGGAGAACAGGATAAACCAGTGCTCACCCACTTCACACTTTCTGAAATGACAAGTCTCCCTGTCACCTCCCCAAACAGAATTTCAACATTCCTATCATGGAATCACAGCATAGTTTAGGTCAGAAGGGATCTTAAAGCCCATCTCATTCCACCCTCTGCCATGTGCAGGGACACCTTCCACAAGAAATATGCACATCTTTTTTTTGGAACAGTTTTCCCCACACGTTCCTGATGCTGCTGATGAAAAAAGGTACCTGATCAAACTCTCTGCCAGCAGCAAGCTGAAGGATGTAAACAATGGAATCTCCTTTCATCGGCTGTAGAGGATCCCATGTGATTTCAAAAGTGTTTTCTTCCAGCTGAATTGCTTTGGGTGCTGGAAAATAAGTGATTTGTTGGTGTTTTAAAAAAAGAACAATGGTCTCTACAAATGTACAGCTGTCATGCTTAGAGCATAACTTAATGCAATTAATAATAGTTTCTTTATTTTTCTTTTATTTGATGACATGAGCGTAAAAAATGATCACTGTTATGTGTAGGTGTTATGTGTATTACACTTGGTCTTCTTGAGCTGCCAGGATGAGCCCACGTTTGTGAAGAGGAGCAGCACCTTCAAATCACTACAGAACTCAGCATTTCTGTCCATGTGCACAGCTGAGATGATGTTCTAACCACAGCTCAGTCAATTAATTCTGCTGCAGGCACTCAGCACTCTGACCTTCACCGTGACTTTTATGATGACCTTTAATGTCCATGTTGAAAAGTGAAGAAGATCAGAGGAATTAACTGTGCCCTCATTTGCCTAAACTGCTGTAACTTCCACGGATAACCCTGCAAACTGCCTTTCCAGCTGAGCAAAGGCAGGAATGCTGAGCTCAGGGGTGGAAGAGCTGCAGTGCAGGAGGTGATGACAACAGAAGAGCCCTTTTCACAGCCAAAGCCCCTCAGAGTGAGTTTGTACCTCTGACCCTGCCAAGAGGGTCAAGGCTGGAGGATCCAAGCCTGCCCACCTGCAGCAGTTGCCAGGGCAGTGCCAGCTCACCTTTGAGAGGTGCAGGTGGAGACTTGGTGGTGGTGAAAGCACAGACCTCTGAGAAGGCTCCTTCCCCTGCGTCGTTGTAGGCCTGGATGCGGAAATGGTACGTGGTGGATTCACTGAGCCTCTGCACCTTGTAGGTGTGACAGGGACCATTATAGACTGTCACAAACCTGGGGACACAGAACACACAGTTAGCCAGCAATCACCAACGTCTAGGGCAGCATCAGACCTGAAACACTCGGATTGGAGTTAAGGACAATGCAGTGACGCTGCATTCTGGGTGTCCCAGGTTTCCCACTGAGGCTGCAACTCCTCTGAATCAAGAGAACAACCGTTGAACATCCAAAATAAATTGAAACTTCCAGTTAAAGAACAGCTGGCCAACAACCCCTGTTTCTTATTCCCTGTTTCTTTGGTTTTGAATGTCCAAAAATAACCCTGCCAGTACAGGATGGTGGTAAGGTATTCTTTAAATAGTATTTACTGCTTACAAGCAGCAGAAGTGCAAGTTTTTGGCACCACTTCTGGTTGAATGATGGGATGCAAAAATGCAAAAGGACTAACTCTGGGACGCCCAAATGACTCAGGGGTGCAAACAGAAGGGAGAATAATATAGAACACCTTAAAAACTTGACATGAAGTGGTAAAACCACAAGATCCTTAAAGGTCTCACCTGCCAAACCTGTCCTCCATCTGCAGGTTGAACTGAGTAGGGTTGGGAATTAAAGCTCTGCTGGGCCCTTCTCCCCATTTCAGTTTAAGGCTCTGGTAGCTGAAGACCACACATTCCAGGTGGGGAGGGTCAGGAGGTAGTGGTTTGGTTTTGGCTTTCATGGAATGACTGAAAGGACCAACTCCAAAGCTGTTGATGGCCTGTACCCTGATCCTGGGAATGGGAGAGAGCAGCCACACAGTCAGGAATAGGGCTGGGTAACAAAGCAAGAGTTAAAAGGTGTACAGAGTGTAACTCCAAAGAGCAGAGCAATTAAAATGCAGTTAGAAATGAAATCTGAACTCAGCTTTAAACAAGACTGAGGTCATAGGAACCCTGCTCTGCTCTTACCTGTCCATCCATCTTCTGGCCAACAAAATCCCAGTGAAAAATTCTAAACCCAGAAACCTGAAAGCCTTGGCTTTGAGATAGAATGTGAACCTTAACACCAACCACTCCTGCTAACATCATGGCTGGAGTCTGGATATGACAATTTTAGGAGGTTTTTTTTGGAGCTGCAGGGTGAATTAGGAAAATAGTCTAAAAGCTGCATGAAAAACTGCTCTAAAAATTTGAAGCGCTACCCTCAAAGGACTTTTAAATCCTACAAATGAGTTTTCAGAATAATTCTTACCTGTACAGGGTGTCAGGCAGCAGATTCTCAAGGACATGGGTTGTGTTCCTCCCCACAGTGACCAGCTGCTTCTCCCCATACTCGATGTTGTACCCTGTGATCTCTGCCCCGTGGCAGCAGGGCTCTGCCCACTGGATTGCAAGGCACGGGGAGAAAGGAGAGGAAATTTCCATCTGATCCTCTTCAAGTAAGTGGAGCACGGCCACGCAGCAGGCACTGATGGGGGTGTGGTCACCACGCCCGTGTCCCCAAAGAGCCCTGCCCCAGCCACGTTCACAGCCTGAAAGACACCACACAGGAGTTACCAAATCCCTCTGTTCAACCAGGCAGTCACAGCTCTCTCACAGCCTTCTGTGTGTTCTTAAAAGAAGAGTGGAAAATCTCCTGAATTATTTGTCAACAGGGCAAAGCAGCTGGTATTTCACAGCACACTGCATCTAAACTCTTCCAGATTCAGGGAATGAGGAGGGATTGGTAGACAAAGGAAGTGTTTTTTCCCAATTACCTTCTCTATTGCATGACCAGGTGACAGCACATGACTTTATTCCTCTCTAGCTGGAGTTTGTCCCCAAACTGCAAGTGCCCAGTGGCACAAAAGGCTTTTCCTACCTGGACTCTGCAGTAATAGGTGGTTGCAGGTGTGAGCCCCTTGACCTCATAGCTCTGGCAGGGGCCAGTGTAGATGATGTGCATGGACCCTCCACCTGGCCCCAGTCCAGCCTGTACTCGGTGATTTCTGCTCCGTTGCATGCCGGGCTCTGTGGGGTGAGGGAGAAAATCTGCTCAGCTCTTGCACTTACACACCCTCAGCAACCGGGGGGAGCTCTGCTACACGGGGTGAGAGTCACAGAAAAGGTTGGAAAACACCTCCAAGATCAACAAATCCAGCCTTTGGAAGCACTGGGGTTGAAACCTGAGGTCTGTCCCAAGGGAACTGAAGAAGGTGACATGTGGCTGTAACACCACCACAGCTGACACAGAATTTTGACTGACCCACAATCTCTTACCACTTAAAAGAATTAGTTCACTATGTATTAATTACCACACCACGAGGAGGATTAAGTGCCACCCATTTTATCCAGTTAAGACTGCAATTAGTAACTCCCAAAGTTTACAAACCCAACACAGACATCTATAGAGAAATGGGCTTAAAATATTCCACCTCTACACATACTATTTCTCTCATTTCTGTGTATCATAAATGTGTCACTACAATTCTAAAAGCCAAACACCAATTTGGGTGGTACTGGAAGCCATCAACACCTACCTCCCAGGAAACCACAGCACACGTTGCACTTTTGCAGGTTATCAGGGGTTTGTAGCACTGCTCAGGGGGTCCTGGAGCAGTGCAAAGCTCTGCCTTCTCAGAGTGGGGGCCAAACTGCAGGAAAACAACACTGCATGAACACAGCACCAGCACCAGGGCAAGAACTGATGTGCAAGAGAAGCAACAAACTATTTTTAACTCGACAGGGAAGTAAACAGCAGGGCGCAGTTTCAGACTCCTTGCAGGTAGCTGAAGCTGGCCCCGTTCCCACAGGGTATCTGAGCTCCTCCCACTGCCAGGGTTCTGTAACTCCTCAGCATCTGCCTTCCAGCAGACTTTTATGCCACCACCATCCATCCCACACTCCTCCCAACCTGGCACACACCCCTCTCCACACATCTGCAGAGCCTGACCTCGGGGTAACACACCCAACATTTCCAAAGGCTCAAACCTCAAGAGCTGTGTTGGTTTCACACAACACAGGCTCCAGCACCCACTGAGCCCCCTCCCTGCTGCCCCCTGGGTGAAAGCAGTGAGCAGTGGGCACAGTGGTTACCCCGACTCTGTTCCCTGCCCGCAGCCAGAAGCAGTAGGTTCTCCCTGGGAGCAGGTTGGGCACTCCAAACTCAGCTGCTGGGCCCTGATAAACCACCCTGCGCTCGTCCTGCTCCGAGCTGGCCATCTCCAGCAGGTACTCAGTGATCTCAGAGCCTCCATCCACAGCTGGGGGGCCTGGCAAACAAAAACAGATGGGGTTTTGCTATTAATTTCTAAATTCCTTATGTTAGAGCAGCCTCTTGTCATGTGTCTCAGCAGAAACACTTCATCATGAATCTTGCTTTGTCCCCCTTGACAGTTAGTTTAAGATGGCCCTCATCAGGTTTTTTTCATGTGTTTTCCCTGTTTTCTTCACAAAACAGTGTATCTTCATTAATTTTTGCTTATGTCCTTTACTGAGATAACAGCAAGAAAACAGAGTTGATTTTTAACTTGCCAAGCAGGTATCAGGCATGGGCAGACAGGGAGCTTTCTCACTGGAAAATATTTATGTCTGCTTAAGTCTCACTCTATCACCCCACCAGAGGTGGACAGAAGCTTTGGTCTTCCTAAAAAAAACCCCACAAAACAAACCAAAAACCCCACCCCAAGCCCCCTAAAAAACCCTAAGGCCATGGACAACATCTCTATATTTTTATTTATACCTTTTTTTTTTTTTCTTTTTTCCCTGAAGAGTTCTATAGATTTTTGATTTGGATGACTGAAATCAGAGCAGTGTTTTACTCCAGCTCTGGTGCTTACCCCACTGCAAAGTGATTTCCTTGGGCTTGGCTCTGCCCACCAGGGCCGGGGCGGGACAGGGCCCAGGGGAACGGCCGCTGTCGTGACAGTCGTGACATCAGAGGCCTGCCAGGAACACAGGTCATTGCAGAGCACACACAGAAAGCATTTGGCCAAAACATGCTCAGAAATGGCTGCCAGAGGCACCTTTCCCCTCCTGCTGCTCACCTGGCTCTCCCCTCCTCTACTGGCACAGGACACCCGGAGCCTGTAGGAGGTGCCAGGCCTGAGGTGGTCACAGACGTGTTCCCGCTGGGCTCCGCTGTAAACGGGCTCCCACCTCCCTCCTGAGGGAAGGAAAAGCACTTTACCCTTTCGAAAATCCCACCTGGAAATCCTCTCACACAATCATTAAGGCAGTCAAACCACAGGATCAAGTTGAAATTATTAATTTTATGGAGAACATGTCCAACACAACACACACAGGTGAAATCAGAAGTGACTGCTGGAGGAAAGCATCATTTCAGTTGGAAGACATCTCCAAAATCCAAGTCTAAACCATGTCCCACATCTAAATGTGAATTAAATACCTCCAGGGATGGAGACTGAGTACTGATAGTACCCAAAGGTGATTCCTTACCAGCTGATGCCTCAGAGATTTCCAAAAAGTATTTAGCAATGTCTGCTCCTCCGTTATCCTTGGGGGGTTCTGAAAGAAATCAACACCTTAAGTTACACAGGATTTAATATCAAGGCATTATTTTGTTATCAGCTTTTCAGTGAACATATTCATATTCATTCAAACAGAAAAGTCAAGCAGCAAGAGAAACCAGCGTTCTTAATTATTCACAATACATTTTTCAGAACAATTTTCCTCCTATTATTAATCATGATTATGCCAGGAAGAGTAACTGGGAAAACACTCCCAATTTCAGGTAGCAGCTCTTATTTTTTAAGTGACCATAAGAATTATTTTAATCATCACAGTAAACCCAGAGGGTATTACCACAGCAGTCACTGCTTCTCAAAAATGAACAAACAATACCACTGTGGTACCACAGCCCCAAATTAAACCATTTTTGGGTGAGGTTGAGCATTTCTCCTGCAATAACAATACCTGCAGATAAATAAGCAGCCTGAGCTCCCTCTCATTTATTCAGAGGGAGGCTGTGCACACCCCAGCAGCACTGGAGCAGCCCAAGGCACCTACCCCACGTGACTCTCACACTGTGGGGATGGATCTTGCCCTTTACAACAGGTTTGCTGGGAGCTCCAGGCCTGTCAGGTTTGGTGCTGTATTCCACCACCTCACTGGGGCTGCTTTTTCCTTCACTGTTGTAGGCAAAGAGCTGTTGGAGGACGGAACAGAACAGAGAATAAATGGTTTAATAACAAATGTTGATAAGACATGAGGATAAACATGCTGATGATTAAAAAATATTTTCTATTAAAAAACAACCAAAAATAAAGACAACCATTTATACTAAAATTAGCTGGTGTAAAAGAATCTGATTTGTATTGTTGCTTCACCAAAACCTGCTCTAACAACAGGTAACTGTTGAGACAACAGGTGAATTCCTGCTGTCTCCATACAAAGTTGAAAAATCTGCTGGAAAATGCCAAAGCCCAGGAAAGCACATGAAATTGGGAACAAACCATGATACAAACCCTGAATTTATAGGATGTACTCCTCCTCAGGTTTCTTAAAGTCCATGAGAGCTCATCTCCATTGTACTGGGGCTGGAATCCATAGCCCTGGCAAGGAGGGAAAATAAGGATGAACACAGTCACTGATTTTTAAGGTGGAACAAAACCCAGAGCAGGTAAATCACTTTTTTTTTTCATCTTGAACTTAATTTCTGTGCCATGAATTCCATACAGTACTTTGTGCCATGAATTCCATACAGTACTTTACCTCTGCCATGAATTCCATACAGTACTTTATCTATACCATGAATTCCATGAATACTTCAATTCTATCACAAGTTCCATGCAATATCTGATCTCTCTGCCATGAATTCAATGCAATGATTTGTGTATGAGTTCCATGCAATGCCTTCTCTCTCTGCCCTGAATTCCATGCAATACTTTGTGCATGAATGCCATGCAATGCTTTCTCTCTGTGCCATTGATTCCATGCAATACTTTGTGGCACAAAGTCCATGCAATGCATTTTCTCTCTCTGCCATCAATTCCATGCAATGCATTTTCTCTCTCTGCCATTAATTCCATGCAGTCCTTGCCGACTGTTTATCGGAAGGTAAAAAGTAAAGTTCATTTTATTTCAGCACTGTGAAGGAAGTTCCCACACAAAGCCCAGCACTTACAGAACCTTCTTCCTCCATGTCCAGGCTGTAGGTGAGGGAGTCATCCGAGGTCCCTCCTGCATGAGTTCCCCATTCCAGGTGCATCCAGGTCACTCCTGCCTCCTTCAGGGCGGGCGGGGCCGGGGCCGGCGGCACCACCCCGGTCGTGCTGAACGTCGCCGTCTCACTGAACCCACTGGGGAGGAGATGGTGAACAGGGGTGAGCAGCAGCTGATGGAATCCAGGAGGAAATCCATCATTGGGTATCCCTTGGGCTCCTGGTTACCTCATTCCAATGTCGTTTTTAGCAGCCAGTCTCAGGGAGTATCTTGTGGAAGGAGTGAGTCTGGTGAGCTTGTAGTGCTTCAGGTGCCCGTAGTAACATTCCTTGAAGGGGCCATTCTTCCCCTGGAAAACAGGAGATCCAGATCCACCCTGATCCCTGCCAAGGTCACCCTCCTCACTCTCCATCCTCCTAAATCCCAGAGTCTCAGACTGGTTTGGGTTGGGAGAGACCTTAAAGCTCATCTCGTTCCATGGGCAGGGAGACCTTCCACAAGAAATGTCATTTCACTCATTTAACAGCAATTCAAAAAGAAATTACTGAGCCTCAAGAATGCAAAATTTACTATGTCATGATCATCCCGAGTCTACTGATTGTCACCCTGAGCAGTCTTGATAATAAACCACATTAGGACTGAGATATCTGATTACTTTTGGTACTGTGGATTTGAGAAAATGGGGATAAACCATGGAGCTGAAACCAAAACACATTCTGGAGGTTTTTCATCCCTTTGCATTGCATCTCAGCAAAATGCTCAAGAGCTGAGGGAGATTTGTGACAGCACCCAAAGATGACAAATGCTCATGGAATTAAAGAGAACACTGATGCCCTGGCTGACAAATGAGGCAGTTTTACACTGTCCCCTGCCACTGATCATTTGTCCCTTTAAAATTGTCAGGACAGTGGCACCAAAATAGCTGCTGTGCCTAAGCAAAGGGTATTTTTAAGTGTAATTGCTCTACAGATGTCATTATGATTTTTTTTTGTACTAGAAAAGCTCTTACCTCATCCCATTCTAAAAGAAAATTAGTTATTTTGGAACCATTGTCATTTGAGGACTGAAAATAAAGAAACAATAAAAAAAAGAGTTAAAATCAAGCAGTTGTAAATGTGTTCTATAAATATTTTTACACATTGAATATTATAAACTCCAACTGCCTTTTAATACAAGGCTTCTGCGCTACTTGTTTTAGTTCTGATAGTTTAGAATGTGAATTTATAAATGGTTTTATTTTATAAATGGAGTAAATTATATTCTTAGAGCTCTTTTCCTTGTGCCTTGCACTGTGCTCACCACCTGCCTGAGCAATCTAAGGGCTCACACAAGCAACATTTGAAACATGAAATGGGAACTTCTTCATTTCTAAGCACAGATGCTACAAATACTTTCACTGAAGTCATTTAGTTGGAACCATTTTTCAGCATGGTCACAAGGAAAACATCAAGCACCAAGCAAACACAGCTATCAACAAGCCTTCACAGGCAGTGATAGATTCAAAAGCCAGGTTAAAAATGAGAATCTCTAAAACCATCCAAAGAAATTTAGTCTGAATGGGTCAGAATAACTAAAAGAATATTAGGCTGTATCTATTTATCATCCAGGACCTCAAGCAAAGATAGAAATAAATAAAAATCCATTTTTTCCTCTCTGCCAGTTCAGAAGAGAAGTGCCCTGCTACCAACTCTGTCACACTAAAGCTGCAGGCAAGAAACTCAGCAAACATTGCAAAAAAGAGAAAGGAAATGATTATTTCATTATCAACCTTCACTGAGCAACTTAAAAGGCAACACCTAGAGCACACACTGAATTCTTGACAAAGCTAATTTAAATGCACTGCCCAGGAATCCAGCAGAGTGCTCTGCTCCCCTTCACTCAGCCCCACGTTTGGCTCTCACCTTCCACTGCAAGCTCAGGCTGTTTTTGGTTCTGCTAATCAGTTTTGGGGCAGCTGGACAGTCTGGCTCACAGCTCTCTGTAGTGAAGCTCACCAGTTCTGAAATGGTTTCTTTGATGGAACTGCTGGTTGCTGAAACTCTAAACAAAGGGTAATTAATGATGTGGCTGTTTGCACTGGCACCTGGGAATTCAGAGGAGGAGCTGGCAGCTTCAGGGATTTAATACAGGCTGCAGGGTGGGGGTCACACAGGTTCACCTGCTGACCCCAAACCCCCAATTCTCACCCTTCATTTACCCTGCCATTACTCTCTGTCACAGTGGAGATATTTTAGTGCTGAAACACCTGTGGGATAGGGGATGAAAACTACAGCAGGTGTTCCCAGTTGGTGTCAGGATAGCTGACTGGAAATGAGCCTTTTGCTAAAGACACCTTAAAATTCAAATACAGCCAACACTTGCGCAGGAGTACGGGCACTAAACAGGCTAAATCATAAAATCAGATTTTTCATAGGAATTGTTTCATGTTTTCAGCAGTCCTGCTTCCTTCTGTGGAAAACAAAACCCACTGTGCAGGTGGAGCTGTGCCCAGCATTTCCCGCAGTCAGAACTCTTGCACAGCTTCAGAGCAGGGGTTTGCTCCAGGGACTCTTTAAGCTCATGTGCTCCAGGGCCCCAGCACTGAGTGTGGCTCTTTCCCAGTGCTCCCCTGGTTTGTTTCTCCAGCTGCTCTCTCCCTGGCCAGCCCAACAGCTCCAGTCAGGGTCATTTACTCCTGATCATCCCATCCCACTTCCCATTCCAGCCCATTCCCACTTCCCTGCCTGCACTGCTGCATGTCAGACAAGCATCTCTGGAAATCAAGCTGACAACACAGACTTGGAGATCCAATTTCAAGGCTAAATTATCTCATTTACCACTGACTTCAGCCCACAACAGTCTACAGAGTGTTGGTCTAAAAGAATACCAGCGGAGCATAATTTAAATTTGTAAATGAGAAATATGAGGAGACAGAGAAGATGGTAGGGAAGAAAATGAGGTGGTATTTTAATGAAGTTAGAAGATAAATGGGAATTTAGATAGCAAACCCAGCATCCACAGCATGGTGTTTTTTCAGAGTATTCCTCGACTGTTTGCATCACCCCTTTTCCATGAAGCCACAATAATCCTGTAATTCTCATATCCCCCAAAGCATTATTTCCTTCCCAGCAGCATACCTGGCATGATAATCAGTGGCTGGTCTGAGATCAGGAAGTGTAATTGTTAATTCTTCCCCACTGTGAAAAGGCAAAAACAAACAGAGAGCAGAGTTACAGCTCTTCCTTAAACCTCAGGGCCCAAAGCTCATTGAAAAGCAAAACCACGTAGTGCACATTTAAGTTTCCCACTGTCCATGTATAACTCTTTAGTGACATTACTTAAAATTTATTTCATGTGAAGTAGGAAGGTCTGCAAGTCAACAAACAGCTCCTGATAGAGAGATTGCCGATTGGTTAATGGTTTAAACATTGTGCTTAAAGGAAGAAACTAAACTTACACATAGACAGATTTAAATTTTCCATTTTTACCACTGTTGGATATTGCTACTTCAAATGTAAATGCTGCTGGACTATGACTATGGCTCTCTCCATTCTGTGAACTAACTGGGAGATTCCAGGACAGAACGGCTGATCTTGCTTGTATATCAGAAACCTATTAAAAGCATAAATAATGCAAGTAAGTTTGCTTTCTGCAAGAAAAGGTTAATTAGTCAATAACACGGCGTCGCTAATTGGCCTAGGAAGCTCCTCGCTGGAGGAATTCTTTCCCTTTGGAGTGGGAATACAGAGGCATTCTTTGGATTTGCAATGATTTCCTCTTTTCATTTCTAAAGGCTTTCCCTTCCAGCACCAAACCAACACCACAGTGGGGCAGGAAGAGAAAATTCCTGCCTCAACGTTTCCATCGCTCGTTTGGAGCAAATGCTCGGCTGGGGAGCCTCGGGCAGGACCCCAGCTCAGATCTGGGCACAGACACCTCATTTTCTGACACCTCCCTCACACAATATTCAACCACTGATCCTAAGGACAGCACAAGATCTTATTTCTTAAAACTCAACATTTCTTCTCTAATTTTTTTTTTTTTTTTTTTTTTTGCTGCTTAATTCCCACACTCCAAATTCTCTCTGTCCAAGGGCAACACAGCCCTGTGGCAGCTCTAAGTACAGATATAAAAAGCAGCAGGGAAAAAGTACTAAAGGACCAAAAAACCCCTCAAAAGCTGGTGCAAAGGAACACAACCCCTGTTTGCTGTGTGGATAATGCAGAGAAGAGCTCATTCAAGTTGCTCAAGATCAAACACTGACATTTTAATTACCCTCATCAGACTCCACCTTCCTAAGTAAGTCTCTAAATACTCAAATATTTGCTCCAGTTTCTCAATGTAACATCAAAAGAGGATTTATTTGTGTAAATTTTATCCTCAACACTCCTAAATCCTCTCTGCTGAGCAAAGGATGGTTCCAAGAGTGGATAAACTTCCAAGAGTTTAGCAGGCCCCTGGTTTGCAAGGTAAAGCCCTCATATACACTGGAAAACTGCGACAGTGGCATATTCTGGGATTACAGGCTGGCAAACTGAGAAATAGTGAATTTCCACCATGGTTGCCCTTTCCCAGCTATAAATTCTGCCAATTAAACTGTATTTATCTTCTCTATTAGAAAAATTAAACCATTAAAAACAAAGAAAAAGGGATTGATAAAACACAAGTTATTTTATAGGAAGCACAGGCCCAGAAAAAAAATGGGATTTTAAGGCTAATACTTACGACTGGCTTGCCAATGCTCAAGTGAGTATCACATTTCCTGGATTCTGTGTCAGATTCTGCAATTTAAACACAAACCAGATTATCCCAAAGCCTGAGAGCAACCCAGGCTGTTACCAAAAGGCCACCACGAGATGGAGTTGGCCTCATTAGGACTTGGACAATGGTTCTTATTGTGCAAAGTTCATTTTTCCTGTTTGTTTTGGCTGCATGAGGGGCAGAAACACCAACTATCCAAAACCAACAGTGGCACAAAAACCCCTTTAGTACATCCTGCACAAAGGGGATCTTTTCCTAATGGAGCTGAAATAGGTTTTCTTTGACAACACAAAAACATTCTTCCAAAAATGAGAGGTGTTAAAAAAAAATGACAATAAGATCTTATCTCTGCCTGATGTGTTTTCCTGGAATTTCAATGGCAAAACATTCCCAGTTTGGAAGAAGCCTGACACTGTCTCAAAGCAAAGCAAAGGACACTGCACGAGGTTTTTAGTAGCCACGAGGTATTAAAAAGCTGAAATTACAACTAATTAAACAGCAGCCTCTACAACTGCTCAAATTGTTGTATTTTTGAAGGTTTAAATGACTCCCAGTTAACCAAAAAGTACCACAAACAGTGACAGCAGCAGTTCTGGAAGTACCTAAGGGTCACCCTCACTGGGAATATTGATCAGTCGTGGGTCAGAAACAGCAGGGAAGTGAAAATGTTTAAGATTAAATCTTCCTGAGGATTTTATTTGATAAATATTAAATGAAAACACTTGATATTCCAATGATTTACAGAGGGGAAAAAAAATAAAATCTAACCATAATGGTTTTCAGGCTTGCTCTAATCCTGAACAGCCAAACGAATTTATAAATTCAGCTTTTTCACAACCTGTTTTGCAATGAATTTATAGAAAATAAGAAAATAACTGAATTTTCCCCTGTCCATGCCACCTACCTCCCATCTCTGCCTCTGGACTGCCCTTTGTTTTTCCCATCTGCTTCTGCTTTAATGCTCCAACTGCCCCTTGCAGGCCCTTCCCATTCCCGTTGGGAATTGTGGCATTGGAAGGAGTAAGGACTTTATGTGGGGAGGAGGGAGGGCTGTTCAGTTTATTGTTGGGGTGCCCACTGGCTTGTCTGTCCTTCAGCCTCTTCTTGAGGTGTTCCTGCATTTTGAGGCTCCTCTCATCCCTCTGGATGAAGTTTGTCCTCCCATGGGAACGAGGTTCTGCAAAGAAGGGAGAAATGACTTCCTATTCTGAATTATTCATTTGACATCTGAAGCTACAAGCTGGAAAACTCACTAAAAAAGAGGCCCTGGAACTTCCCTGTGCTTTGTCAGTCTGGAAGTGCAGGGATTTTGAGTTTGGGGTCTTTTTACATTGAATTTTTTGGGTCTTTCTCCAGTCAGCTGCTCCAGATGCTGCTTTACAGCTGCCTTTCCTCCCTGCTACAGACACTTTTTTGCAAAAAGTTAAGCAAATTGAGGACCCAAACTGATTTTTTCCAACACACCTGAATGCTGTTTTACCCTAGAGTGAGTATGCAGTTACCAACTTAAGCTTGAGAGACAATGAACAGTCTACTAAGCCTGATTTCTGTTTTAAGTCTTAATAATAAAATAAGGATTAGAGCTTGGTTTAATTCAAACTAACCCTAGTCCTTCACTGACTTATTGCTTTGTTTAGTTCTTAGAGTGGGTCTGCACTTCACTCTCCATTATGGATAATGACATTTTTTGGGTTCTTTTTGTTCACTTTTCAGTCATATTTTACATTCATGTATCAAATTAAGTTCATTTTCAATAAACTTCACACCAAGGCTCTCACAAAACTCAGTGGGCAGAGTTTTAGGGAAAGGAGTTTTAGGAGTCACTGCTGTGGGATTTACAGTGGCAAAAGCAGGGATGCATGGAAAATACATTTCTCAGCTACAAACTGGCCTAATTCCGTGGAAACAGGATTCAAACAGAAAATCCAGAGGATACAAAACTAAATCTAAAATGCAGAGAGCTCTCAGAACACTGGGCCTGTGGGCCAAAGCTTAGAATTAATACAGGGTTTGATTTGAGACCTTGGAAAAGGCTTCCAAACCTGGATGCTAGAAGGGAAAATGTGGATTTATAATCAAAGTAAGCAAGCCAGGTAGAGGAAATTTCAGAGTTTAGAGTTTAAGATACAGGAAAAAATAGAGTTATAAAGGTAATAAGAAGTTTTAGAGTGTAGCATTGTAGGCTATGTGGGACTTTCTGATTGGCTAAGAAAGCCAATGAGAAACAAGCTCATAAGACGAAATATTTGGGCATTGAGTTAAAAACATAAATATCCTTGGTGGCAGTATTTTATTGGTAAATAAATCCTTAGAAGGTCTTTTAACTAGAGGTCTTGTGACCTTCTGAACCATGTGGTGAAGATGTGAGTCAAACTCAGCCTTCCTGCCTATGTAGAAGAAAAAATAAATCTCACACCATCTAAAGCAACTCAGAGTCTCTAATTCGTGCAATTCCCACACAAAGCACACTTTGCACATGGTGATGATGATGCCTTAAGTTTTAACTTTTCTATTTTTTAGATTCTGTGCTGGTTTAGTGGGTAGTTTTAGGTTTCATATTAAGTGCTACTGAGCTCTCTTCTCAAAGCAGACAGACAAAACAATTCCTTCTCTAGTTCAATACCAAGGACAGCTTCCAGGCCCTAGAATGGAAACAAGGGTGAAGTGAGAAGAACAAAGAGGATGGAGCTTCATAACCTGAAATTATGGTTGGACCATTGATTCTAATATGCTCATGGGCCAGAACTTATAAAAGTGTGAGATCTCATGGTCAGTTGTCCATTTTGTGACCATTTTTTGGGTGCATCTTGGGCGTGGCCCAGCTGGATTCTTGTGCAGCCCAGCTGTGCCCATTGAGGCCTTTTAATAAATCCCTGCTTTATCCTTTTGCTCTGTCCGGTCTCTCTCCAGCTCAGCCTCCAGAAGGCATCAGGAGTTTTAAAGGAGCCTGTGAGGTGTGGGCAGCTTTATCTCTCAATCCTGAGGCTCACTGGAAAGGAGCTGTGACTCCAGAATTTTCCCCACCACTTTGCTGGAAACCCAGGTGTGGCACTGGGCTGCTCCTGGGCTCTCACCTTGCTCCTGGAACACGTGTGGTGGCGGGTGCTGGTGCATGAACTGAGGTGGGAGCTCTCCTGTGCCGGGCACCGCGGGGAACACGGGGTGAGGGGGGTGTGGCAGCAGGGCATGGGGGGGATGCATATAATGGGGCACGTGGGGGGGAGGGGGGGAGGAGGGGGATGCATGGAAGGATGGAATTCCCCCGAGTGGGGCACCACCACCACTCTCCGAACTCCATTCTCTTCCACCACCTGCCGGGAAAGGGGAGAAATCAACTGTGAGTTCAGAGACAACCCCGTAAAATGTGGAACGTTTAACGAGGAATTTCCCCCCTCCAGGTCACACCCAGCACCTGACAGGCAGGGGTCTGCACATTCCCCACTCCAGCTCACACCCAGCACCTGACAGGCAGGGGTCTGCACATTCCCCACTCCAGGTCACACCCAGCACCTGACAGGCAGGGGTCTGCACATTCCCCACTCCAGGTCACACCCAGCACCTGACAGGCAGGGGTCTGCACATTTCCCCACTCCAGGTCACACCCAGCACCTGACAGGCAGGGGTCTGCACATTCCCCACTCCAGCTCACACCCAGCACCTGACAGGCAGGGGTCTGCACATTCCCCACTCCAGGTTACACCCAACACCTGACAGGCAGGGGTCTGCACAGCAAGGCTGGATTCCAGTGGAAACCAGGCAGGAACTGCTGGGCTGAAGCGGAGTTTGAGGCAGTCAGTCACATCAAAGTGCTGAACAGTCCCAGAATCCCAGGATGCTTTAGGTAGGAAAAGACCTTAAGAAGACTGGCTGTGGCACTGGGTGCCATGGTCTGGTTGAGGTGTTAGGGCGTGGGTTGGACTCCATAATCTTGAAGATCTCTTCCAACCTGGTGATTCTGTGAATTCTGTGAATTTATCCCACCCCTGGCATGGGCAGGGACACCTTCTACACATCAGGTTGCCCCAAGCCCCATCCAGCCTGTCCTGGAACACTTCCAGGGATGGGAGCCCACAGCCTGTTCACTGCTGAATTATTTCACTCCACTTTGGCAGAATCCAAGAGAACCAGCCCTGGGCTCTGCCAGCCACTGGGAACACAAAGTTATCACCTCATCTGACAAGAACAGCCCAGGTAACTCAAGCTCTGATTTAAAGCTGCTTTCCAACTTGTCAATCCCTGTCACAACAACCAAGGGAAAACAACCCAACCCTGATGGTTTCAGGTGACAGCAAACACAGAACAAATAAATGTGGTTTTCAGGCTGAGCAGCTCAGTGCTGCCAGGGCTGTGCCCACTGTTTGCACTGAGGGATCCATTTCACAGGGATCAGAAACTGTCTGGGGGAATCTTTCCTCAAGGTCTGCAGAGCTAAGAACAGCAGAAGCCCAAAGTGCAGCTGTGTGCAAAAAAAAAAAAACCTGCCTGGAGAACCCAAGAACTCTCAGTTACAGGATTCAAACCTCCTCAGAACACTCCTGATTTTCAACATTACTACAACACGAGTTCTGTTTCCGCATTTGGTTTTAATTATTTCCTTTTAAAGCGCATTAATTTAGAAATAAATCAAACTGGGAAGTGGGAGTATCTCTGGTAACAACGTGCAGGTCTGACTTGAACAACACCCAGGAGTGGAAAATCCATGGGAGTGGAAAAGCAAAGCTGGGAGAGCCCAGAGCCCTGCTCATTTCCCAAATACATCACTGGGATCAGTGTCTGCACACTCTGCTCCAGCAGTGCTGCTTTGCTGGAATTTCAGGACATCAGGGCTGGTGAAGAAAGGGGCACTGAAAATTCAGATCAGTTTTGATATTCAAAAAGAAAACCTACAGCCAAAGAAGGGGGCACTGAAAATTCAGATAAATTTTTATATTCAAAAAGAAAACCTACAGCCAAAGAAAGGGGCACTGAAAATTCAGATCCATTTTGATATTCAAAGAGAAAACCTGCAGCCAGTTGGGACTGTTCACATGACCCAGCTTTACCCTGCAAACAGGACTGATGAAAAACAAACATGTGGATCCTGTTCACAGAGCTCAGACAGTCAATTCAGAGCTGTCCTTGTTACCAAAAGTATCTTTAACTGCTGAGAGTAGGATTAAAAAATCCGGGAAACCGGATCAGATGTGACTCAGTAACAGAGCCCACAGTAAAGTGAAACAGTTGGTAAGTTGAATGGAAAAAATAGCTTTTGTCACAGCTAAAATCACCAACAAACAATAAAAATATATTAAAATTTCCCCCCAAACCCCCAGTGCAAGAGAAGGAGGAGTCAATGTACCTGAGATACGTAACCGGGAGGCACAAAAATCGGCGGCATGGAACCGTTTGGAGACATCATAGGGACCTGTGCTGGACCTGGAGAGGACAAGGGGCCACTTGTTAACAACCAAGGCTTTTCTCAGCTGCAAACACCTTTTTTCCACAGGTGGGAGCTCACCCTGGAGCCTGAAAAGTCAGGAATTGCATCCCATTCTCTGTTCGATTATTGGCTTTATCCCAACCAGCACGCTTTGGCCAACAGTGTCTTTTCAACTGCACAAAAATCTGTGTAAGTAATTTATCTCTTAATTTGTGACAGCTAAAAGTCTGTAGTAATGAAGGCAATGAAGGGGTGAAGCTGATGCAGGAACTTAAAAAAAAAATTAAATACATTATTTTTTATGTTAAGCTTATGGGAAGCATTCCTGCAGGGGATTTGATGAAAGCAGAATGGACACATTTAATTTAATATCATGTAAAACGGTGACAAATACTCCACAAATGGAAATCCTGATAAATTCAGCTTGACTTACAGGAGATATTTTGCCTTGACTTGGATTTTCTGTCACTTACCCAGAGGTAAAAAGGAATCTGCAAGCCCAGAGTGGAGCAATGACTCCCCCACCTCAGAGCACAGGGAGGTCCCAGTGCCTGTTAGAGATCTTTAAATTATTGTGGATTAAATGCCACAGAAATCATGAGCTAAGATCCTGGGAAGACACTTAGTCCAGGATCACTGCAAACCCATCTATTGGGAATAAAAATCTACAGGATGCAGGGAATCCTGGCAGCTTCCCATTGCTGCCTCATTTGTGCTTGGACACAAAGTGAAAAATCTGATTTATTCCAGTGCAGAATCACATCTGACATCACAGAAAAACCCCAGTGGGATAAACCTAGAATCAAAATATTTGGATTCAGGACTTGAGCTTCCCTTTACCTTGAATGCACTGAATGTGTCCATCTTCAGTTGTAATTGTAAATGTTTCACCTGGGTTTACCTGGACAAGAATCACCTGCAGGAAACAAAACACAAAAGAGGGGTTGGGGGCTTTTTAAATTTTAGAAATTCTCTGGGGGAATTCTCAAGGGAATTTAGAATTCCCTTCTCTTTAGAGACAAACAACAACAGAGCTCTGGTAAACTTGGAGTAAAAAAGGAAAATGGGTAGAGTGATGGGTGGAATGAAAATATTTCTTCCTGCTTTGACATTAATCCTTTAATAAAAGGGGGGGTTGGCCAGGTAGGAACTGCAGGTACACAATTAAAATTCCACCCTGGTGACAGCTGGCACTGATGTGAAAATTGAAATAAAATGTATTTGCTAAAGCAGCTGTGCACATTGGTATAATTTGCTTCCATTCAATTTTTATAAAGTATTTTTGCACTCTTCATGGAGTGACATTTGGAGCAGGGAGATGGCACCTGCAGAAATCACCTGGTCATTTAATTCCTGGGAAAATGAGCTACACATGACATTACTGAAGGAATTTTTCTGTGCTGTCACATTTTCAGTGCTGGAGCTCCCTGAACTCCCCAAGCACCACAGTTTCACTGTTCTCATCAGACTCCAAGGATAAATGATAAATGCTATTTTAAAACAGGTTTTGCAGCTTCTGCATATTTGTGTATTAATATTTGATTTTATTTTTCATAACTTCCCTTGTAGAGGAGAATTGATACTCCTTGTACAGGAGAATTTTATTTTTGAGTTGTTTCTGGATATAAGAGAGCCACCAAAATCCCTGAGAAAGGCCATTTAGGCACTGAGTAATATTTATTATGTTTCCAGGAGAGGAAGAGATGGCAGAGAATGCCTTTAAATGTGGTGTAATTTGCATTAATAATGAAATTTATGCAGATTTGTAACTTCAGAATGAAAGTAAATGCATTACTTCAATGCTAATAAACTTCTTGGGGTAAAGGGAGAGAAGTGGTGTTAATTGTTTAAAGCAAACTGACAATAACAGGCTGGGGATTTGCCAGAGCACAAGAAACAAGAAACAGATTTGAAGGCATGACCTCAGGAAAAGGCTCATCTTTGAGGGGAAGACTCAGGGGCAGGAAAGGGAACTTTGGAGAGATTCAGGGAACTTTGGAGAGATTCAGAGCCTCTGATGAGGGTGGCACATCTTCACACAGCCTTCCAGCAACTCCAGTTCTGAGAATCACCAAGGGAAGGGTCCCAAGGAGTGCTGCAATCCCAGGGCTGGATTCAGCCTGGGAGCTGAATCCAGGAATCCCTGGGAGCTTGGAATTCCAGGAATGCACAGGCCATGTCCCAGAGCAGTGACTCACTGGAATTAATGAAGCAAATGCAATCCCAGCCACCTTCCAAGCAGGAAAATTTCCAGGAAGCTGGAGCTTTGCTGAGGGCTGGAGCTGAGCCAGGTGAGCCAGGGGAGTGCTGAGCCCAGGAGCTGCCATGGCCTCCAGGAGCCCTGAGCTCCTCTCCAGGGCTCTGCTTTCAGCCCTTATGGATCCAAAAACCCTCCCTGAAAACTTCCAACTGCTGCTCTAAGTGAAATGGAACTAAGGAATTAACTGGAATTGGTCAAACACTCAGGTTTGATTTCTGGAAACAAATCACCCTGCAATAATTAAGAATTAGCACTGTCCTCCACGACACTGGCAGAGAAATAATTAAAAATCTTCTGCATTAATAAAGATTCTAAGCCAAGACTCTCTTTAAAAGATTAAATTTAAACTTCAAATATGCTCTTCAGCTGCATCTCCACAATACAACTCTATTATTTTCCTTTTTTTTTTTTTAATCTCACCTGACTGCAAAGTCTCCTCTGGGTCCTAAAAATGTCACTGACTGTCACCTCCATGTCCCACACACACAGCTCTGGGGACAGGGGCCAATTAAATCTACTTGATCTCTTTTCCTCATGAAACCTGAACCACCTCAGCCACCTCCCAGCTGGACAGGGCTGAAATTTCACCTTCTACTGCCAGGACTTCAGAAATATCTTGGAGATTTTGCTCATTTCCAGACACACTCTATGTACTTCCACCTCCAGGCTCTGAGGCAGCAAGGGAAAAGGACTTTTTCTTTAATAAAGCCCATTTCTCCAAGTATACAACTGAAACAACACAGATTTCTCCTTCTTATCTGCAACAATGACAAATTAAAGGAGATCTCACCTAAACTTCCAGCATTTATGGCCTACCAGACCTCAAAGGATGGGAAGAGCTCCCAGAATTTGCAGTACAAAACACTCAGCTCTTTCTGCCAAACACTAAATTCACATTTACCGACAATTTACACAATGGGCTTCAAAACTGTTCTGCTGCCACTTTTACTTGTATTTCTAAACCTACCAGGGACTCCTGGAGGGCTGTGTCCAACAAAGCTCTAAAGTTTCACCTAAACACACTCAGGTTTCACCAGTGCACTGTAATTATTAATGAAGACACTTAAAACCAGGAAGCCAAGGTCTTTCCTTTCATTTTCCTGTAATAGATTTCCTCTGCAAATCCCTTGCTAACCTTTATTCCTTACTTCACAGGAGTTTTCAAACCTTTCTTAACCCCCTGATTTTTCCTGGTGTTTGCAGCTCCATTTCCAGGCCCTTTTCTCACACCTGTCCACTGGCTGGGAGCTGAATGATTTTTTTTCCTTTCTCCATTTGCACTTCTGTGTCAGAGCTCACAACCACATCCTGCCCCAGCTCTGCAGAGCTGGGGGTTTTGTGGAGCCACCCTCCCAGGTGTTCCCAGTGTTCCCAGTTCAGGGCTCACTTGCCTGCTGGATGCTGTCCCCATTGACCATGTGAGGTAGAAGTGGCACTTCATTCAGCAGGGGTGTGGCTTCCAGGGGGGGCGGCTGGTCAGCCATCATTTCTTGGGATCATTCATGGACACCTGCTCCCCTCGACCACCTGCTCCAAGGAAAAACAGGGATGAGGTCAGATCCAGCTCTCCCCCCCTTAAATCATTCTCTGTTTGTTTGACAAACTCGGCTCTGCCAACTCAGAATATTCCCAGTGCACCCAGACAGTTCAATATAATGCTGTTTTGCACTTTTAATTCCTTTCATGTAGGCAATAAATGTCCTTTTTCCAAAATTCCCCTTTAATTACCAGGAATATTCAGCACCCAAACAGTCCAATACAATCCTGTTTTGCACTTTTAATTCCTTTCATGTAGGCAATAAATGTCCTTTTTCCCAAAATTCTCCCCTTTAATTATCAGGAATATTCAGCCACGGGTGCTGGAATTGGGATCTCAGTGCAGCAATTACACATTTACACAGCAATTTATTCCTAAATTTGCACTTCAAATTCCTAAACTGCTTCTACTCCAGACCCCAAGCTTTAGGCTAAATAAGCACATACCACATTTACATTCTAGTGATGACCCAAAAAAACCCCAAACCATGCAATTTCTCCAATACAAAATCTGCCAGGGTGAAAACAAAGCTTAAGACAACAAAAAAATCCCTCTTTGTCCCAAAGTTTTTGACTGAGAACCATGGGGAAACGTGAATGGAAAAGTGCTGCAGAGTCGTGGGCTTCCAGGGAATAATCTGTAATTAGAGCCAGTCAAAATACACATGATACAAATTAATTATAGTAATTAGAGAGAGGCAAGCTGCATGCTCCCAATGGTAGGGAATTTTCAGGGTATAGTTAATCCAGCATCCATAAAAAGCACAAGATAACAGGATACAGGAAATGCTGACACTTCCTTCTCCTTTCCCATTACCTCCCATAAACCAGAAGGCAAAAAATGTGGGTAGGAGGCTCCAATTCCTTAAAAATAAAAAGCAAACCACAAAACACCCCCTTAAATCTGCGCAGGAACCAAGTCAGGCTGCTTGAAAGTATCAAAACCTTCTTCAGTTCTCCACAAGCAGCATGGAAAGGGCAAAATTTGGGGAAGAAAAAAGATGAAAACTGATTCATTCTGTACCTGTGGGACTGCATTTCCAGCAGATTAGAAACAGTAAGAGAAATATAATAAAAACTAATATAATTTCTTCTGAGTTTGTACAGAAAAATCTGTAAGAAAGCTGAGATTACAAAGGTTTTTCCTGGGTTATCAAGACAAGGCAAAGGAGCTGGTGGAATGCACTGATAAAACCCCCATTCCTCCTTGGCAAAAGCATCTCAAAATCAGAGATGCAATCACCCAGCCACAAAATGCAGCACAACAAACTCCTCAAGACTTCCCAAAACCCAGCTCTTTTCACAAGGAAATTCTTTTCCAGTCTGCTCCAGCAACAATTTTAAGAAGCCAAACATCACTGCAAGGTGCAAGGGTTGGACAGGACCTCAAAGAACAAATTTGCATCAGGTTTGGCCTAAATACACTTAATAAATACATTGAACTGCCTTAGCATGGTGTTTATTTCCTGAATAAAATAATCTCCTTTTTGTCAGGTTTGGAACTGCCTCTGCCAAGGATGCAGATTTTAACTATTCCACTTAAAAATCCCTGCCTGGAACAGTAAAATTCAGGCAAAGGTTTCTTCCTCTACACCTTTTTCTGAGGTTGGATCTAAGCCTTAAGAGTCATAACAGGAATTCACACAGGCAAAATGAAATTCTTTATTTTATATATGCATATGAATTTCCTGAATCACAAAGAAAACAGAAATTAGTACTTAAAATAAAGGGGAAACAAAATGCAGCTCCATCTGCATTGAAATTCAACTACCCCAAATGAGCAGCTGCAGAAAAACATGTTCTGAAACAGGGCCCAAAGGCACCTGCAACTTTTAAAATAAAGGTTTAGAGTTTCTGGGCTCATCCTCAGCAACTTTAAATAAAGGTTCAGAGTTTCTGTACTCATCCCCTGCAATTTTAAATAAAAGTTCAGAGTTTCTCTGCTCATCCCCTGCCTTGGCTGAATTTCATTCTCTTTAGGATAAATTGTAGAGCAGAGCCCCAACAATCCTGTGGTTTTTAGAACCCTTCACCTCCTGCCTAATGACACAGGGAGGATTTCATTTACAGGGACACCTCCACACACTTTCTGCGTGCTTAGTGCTGTGACTTCATTTCTCCGAGGAAGAATTTAATATTTGGAGTATCAGGAAATAACTGGGTTTAAACTGTTAATGATAAACTCCAAAAATAGGCAATTTCGTGTCTTAGTAGCAATGGCAATATGGTCAGAGAAAACAGAAGTATTGACAGGAACAAAACCATCTAAAGAGGTTTGGGGGCAGTTTCACCTGGCTCAGAATGTTGATATTTCCCTGTGCAGCTGGGCTGGGGGGGCTGCAAGTGGCAGAGCACTGAGGACAAAGAGGGACATCCTGACAAATTGGAAAAAACCCAAGTTATTCTGGGTTTTGAGCACTGCTTCATTCCTTGAAAACACTGTTAAGAGCAGCAAAAACAACCTGCCCTCCAAGGGAACACAGTCAATAAATGTGGCACTCCTCACTTCAACAGGTAAAACTCTTCCAGGGAAATATATCCATGGATTCACCTCCCCAAAATCTGCATTTCACTCGAGGAAGTAGGTGGTATTTGGGTAAATAAAAAGAGAATTCCTGAAAAGTTATTACATACTCAGCACAATTTCCTGCACAACAAAACAAAGCCAGAGCTCTATCTTGAAAAGCCATTTTCCAACAGCCTCCCAGGGCTGGGCTGGAGCAGGAGATCCAGTCCTGCAGGGCCCAAGGGGAAGGTGGAGGATGAGCAGCACAGGGGCACAGAGGAGATTCCAGGCCCCCAAACCCACCACCCACCCACACTCAGGCTGCATGGTTTGGGTTAGAAGGGACCTTAAAGCTCATATCATCCACTCCTGCCATGGCACCTTCCCCCAGCCCAGGGTGCTCCAAGCCCCATCCAGCCTGGCCTTGGGCACATCCAGGGATCCAGGGGCAGCCACAGCTTCTCTGGGCACCCTGTGCCAGGGCCTCAGCACCCTCACAGCCAGGAATTCCTGCCCAATATCCCATCCATCCCTGCCCTCTGGCAGTGGGAAGCCATTCCCTGTGTCCTGTCCCTCCATCCCTTGTCCCCAGTCCCTCTCCAGCTCTCTCGAAGCCCCTTTAGGCTCTGGAAGGTGCTCTGAGCTCTCCCTGGAGCCTTCTCTTCTCCAGCTGAGCCCCCCAGCTCTCCCAGCCTGGTCCAGAGCAGAGGGGCTCCAGCCCTCAGAGCATCTCCATGGCCACACATGGACTTGTTGAACCAGTCCGTGCCTGTCTTGTGCTGGGGGCCCCAGACCTGGACACAGAGTGCAGGTGGGGTCTCACAAGACAGGGATTCAGGGATTCAGGATCTGCTGCGAGCTCACCCCAGCCCATCCTCATCAGCCTCCCAGGACACTCAAACCCAGCAGTACAGGCACTCCTGGAACCAGAGGCCGAGTTCCTCCTACCTGTCCTGTGTGCCCAGAGAGCCCAGCTGGGGGTTTGGGGTGCAGGAGTCAGGAGAATTGATGAGATTGCTGCTCTGAGCAGCCCCCAGGCCCTGGGAGGGGCTCTGAGCTCTCTCTGGGGTCACCTTCTCTTCCCCAGCTGAGCACCCCCAGCTCTCCAGCCTGGCTCCAGAGGGACTCCAGCCCTCAGAGCAGCTCCATGGCCTCCTCTGGACTCTCCCCAGCAGCTCCAGCTCCTTCCTGTGCTGGGAGCAGCTCTGCAGGTGGGGTCTCATCTGAGAGGGGCAGAATTCCCACCTTCCTCCTGTCCATGCTGGGAATGAGCCCTGCAATCAGGGCGTTCTGGGCATGTCCAACCTCTCCCTCACCAACACTCCCAAGTTCCCAAGTTTCAAACCACCCCTAAAACTCTGTCAGTGATTCCAGCCTTCCTCTAAACCCTTGGATTTACCCCAAACCAAGTCAGCTTGGAGAGGCTGGGGGGGCTGTTCATGGACCCATCCACAGGGAGAAGTGCATCAAAGAGCTGCCTGGTCCCTAAAGCCACTTTATTCCAGCAAATCTCATGAAGAGCAGCTCAAACTGCTTTTGCCGTGGTTTGTTCTTGGCAGTGAGGGATTTATCAGCCCCAGGAACTATTCAAGTGGTCAGGAAAAAAAAAAAAAAAAACAAGGAAAAAAGTACAGTCCTGGGAATTCACAGGCTGCACTGACATTAAAGATGAGCTAATACACTAAATCTTAAATTCTAGACTAAAAATAAGCAAGAAAAATCCCATCTGGAAGCGTTAAAGACCAGGCAAATTTTGTAATTTATAGGAATAAACTGAAGTTTCGTGACTCATTAAATATGAATCAATAGCAGAACTTATAGAGGTGTCTCTACAGCTTTGTCACCCTGTCCTGGAGATTTTTGACTCAGTATGGAATTAGACATATTAAATTTTAGAAAGGTTATATTTTGCAAGGGTACTTCTGGCCTGATTCATTTTTTTGCAGTGGTTTCTATTACGCATCAGCTAAAGGTCACTCCCAAACCTGGGTTGAGCTGAGGAATGAATTCAGCCCACAGAGCCACAAAAAAATAAAATAATTGGCATTAATCATCTCAGCAACAAACCTGAAGCTGGAAGAAGTGATAGTGGGCAACACATTTCTAAGTTAAATAGCTTGAGCTTTTGTTTTCAAAGATTATTCAACATCTGAAAAGCTGAAACACAGTCGTTTCTCACAATAAAACATATTTTGAACTGAATTTGTAAAAATGGGCCCCGAGACGTGTTCTGGACTAATTCAACAATCTCACATAACACGGTCACGTTCCCATATTCAAAAGGCAGCAACATTTTCCAGGGACACTCTCACCCTACAAAGGCTTCAAAGAAAAACAGCAAATCTCCAGGAGTGCCCTTCCAGCAAACAATTCCCGTCCACAGTGCCTGGGCCTGACCTCACTTCCTGCTGCAGCACAACCGAGCCCTGCGAGGCTCCAGCCCAGCCTGCCCCTCGCTCCAAATTCCTCCAGGCAGAGCCACTGGAGCCTGGCCAGCTCCTGAGGAGCTGCTCTGTGCTCCCTGATTTACCATGGCAAACGGCTCCTCAGCTCCCTGAGGGATGGAGAGGAGCACAGGGAGCTCCTGGGGGCTGCAGGATCCTGGTTACAGAATCCCAGAATCACTGGGTTGGAAGAGACCTCCAGGATCATGGAGCCCAGCCCAGCCCTAACAGCTCAACCCTGGCACCCAGTGCCACAGCCAGGCTGGTTTTAAACACATCCAGGGATGGTGACTCCACCACCTCCCCAGGCAAAGCATGCCAGTACTTTATCTCTCTTTCTGTGAAAATCCTCTTCCTGATATCCAGCCTGTATTTCCCTTGGTGCAGCCTGAGGCTGTGCCCTCTGGTTCTGTCAGTGCTGCCTGGAGAAAGAGCCCAGCCCCGAGCACAGCCACCTCTCAGGGAGCTGCAGAGGGATCAGGTCACCCCTGAGTCTCCTTTTCTCCAGCTGAACACCCCCAGCTCCCTCAGCCATTCCTCACAGGGTTTGTGCTCCTAGCTCCTCTCCAGCCTCACTGCCTCCTCTGGATTTGTTCCAGCCCCTCCAGGTCCTTCCTGAACCCCCAGAACTGGACACAGCACTCGAGTGTGACCCCAGCACAGGGGAGGAGAGACCACCCTGGTCCTGCCTGCAGGCTGGAAAACATCAGCGACTCACAGGAGACAGCTGGAAACGCTGAACCTGCCGCCGTGGTCTGGCCGTGTGGAATCATGTCCAAAGTGGAATCATGAGTCATTCCAGGGCATGGGGGCACTTACAGACAAATTTACAACAAAAGGCTGGGGATCTTAGAGATCTTTTCCAACCATAATGACACCATAAATGTTTTGTAAACTCCTGGGAAGAAGAATTCCCAGCATTCCTGAGCCTCCTTTAGGCATTTCCAACGTGCAGCTCAGGATGAGGCACCACGTCAGCTCCATCCATCACTTCCACTCAAAGGACACAGAAGAAACAACTTCAAAATTGTCACAGCAGTACCTGGAAGAAAGGCTCTGGACAGGAGAATCTTCCTGGATAAAAATATCATTCCTTGTTTTAGCAAGAGTTTTTGGAGCAGTCAGCGCTTATTTACAATCTACAGTTTCTTTGTAAATTAAAAAAATTTACATGTTTCTCTTTAGGCACTGACAAAGGATTTGTCAGCATTTACTGCAGGACATGTAAGAACAAAAAGGTTGTGTATTTCTTAATTGTAACATTAAAAAAATAAGAAAAATTTAATAAACTGAAAAAAAGAACTTTTTCATTGGAATTGTATCCTTTAGTCATGTTGTCGATTATGAGATTCTCTATCGTGTTGCAGTATTATGGATTTACCAAGTTTCAAAGTTCCTGTTGTCTCATATTAAAGTATTTTCCTATTATATTAAAAATCTCTCTCCAGAAAGATGTCACACAGACTGGATGGGAGGAACACTGCAGACAGGCATGGATCAGCTTCATTCCACTGTCCAGAGAAGAAACCAAACAGATTTCATAAACAGTGAAAAATAAGTTTATAACCCCAGACAAAAGCTGTCCCAAAGGCTGGATTTTCATTACAGTAAATGCTGGATTTAAGATGAGAAAGTTCCTATTCTCAGGAGCTTATTACTTACATGGAGACTTTATGTTTTTTAAAATAAAGCATGCCTGAGTTAGAAAGAACAATGTGTCCAGCAAGGAGAGCCTGAAATTCAGCAGAGACTTCCCAATTTCCAGGTTCAGTGCCTTATGCAACCTGCCAGCCTGAGCCTAAATTGTCATTTACTGCAGGAAGTAAACTACTCTAATATTGCCCTTTACTGAAAGCAGAATTGTATGAACACCTAAAGCTTTATGTACACCTTCTTATAACAGCAGAATTACTAATTAATATTATAAATATTTCATAATATTTACAAGTATAGCAAATATATTTTCTCTGAGCATGGGGAAAACCCCGTGTTCTCTGATAAAGAACATTATTTGTAACTGCCATGCCTTAAAATCCAGATCTCCTGCAAACTGAAGCTCTGAGTATTTTTCACTGCACTCTGTCAGTTCCCTTTTCCATCACTCATCTCCAAAGGCTGTTAAAAACCACAGAGCCATCCCAATGCCATCCCCAACCTCAGGCTAAGGAATAACCCCCTCAAAAACATCTAACCTTAATTATGACTCCTAAAAAACCCAGATATGCCCCACGCAATTCCAAAGCAGGAAAAATTGGGGAACTAAGTCCCAAGCTGCCGTCTCCCACCCAAATTTTTCCAATAAATAGCATTAACAAGGTGTTGCAGGTACCATCCCAATCCTAAAACAGTTCATGCCCCAGGACCACACGTGAGACCTGCTGGGTGGACTGGGTTTACTATGAGCAGGACTGAGGCAAAAAGAGATTTAACAGAAGCTCAGTTACAACCTGAGCTCTGCAGGGACCACCCCCACTCCATAAGTCATCTGTTCCCCACTAAATCCATGTTTTGATGAAAATCCTGGAAATCATTTCTAACAGCCCCCAAGGGAATGAGGCCGCAGCATCTTGTGGGAAGCTTGGCTTCCAGCCAGGAGGGCAACACAGGCTTGAGCCTGAAAATGTTCCTCTTGATTCACCCAAGAAATGGGCTCGAATATTCTGAATACTGAGAGAACTCACCTGAAAATGTTCTTCATGATTTTACCCAGAAAATGGGCTCAAATATTCAGAATATTGAGAGAACTCAGCTGAAAATGTTCCTCATGATTTACTCGAGAAATGGGCTCAAATATTTGGAATATTGAGAGAGCCTGTCTGAAAATGTTCCTCATGATTTTACCCAGAAAATGGGCTCATATATTCAGAATATTGAGAGAACTCACCAGAAATTTTCCCTCATGATTTACTCAAGAGATGTGCTCAAATATAGTGACAATTCAGAGCCTGATCCAGGGACGGCTTTGCCCCAGGTGAGGTTTGTGACCCCAGGAAAACAAAAAAACTTCAACAAAATTCCACCCAGCTCCACACACACAGGACAAGGCTTCCACATTGCCCTGAGTGTTTGAGTTTGGCACTGACCAAATTACAGAAGGATTTTTAATTTCAAACTGGTGCCTTCTGGAGGCTGACCTGGAGCAGAGACTGGACAGAGCAAAAGGATAAAATAGGGATTTATTAAAAGCCTCAATGGACACACCAGGGCAGCACAAGAATCCAGCTGGGCTACGCCCAAGATGAACCCAAAATGGTCACAAAATGGACAAAGGGTCACGAGGTCTCACACTTTTATAAGTTCTGCTCCATCAGCATATTGGAGTTAATTGTGCAATTACAGCTTCAGGTTATGAAGCTCCATCCTCCTTGTTTTTCCTTCTTACTTCACCACTGGTTTCATTCTAGGTCCTGAAAGTTGTATTGGCTGTCCTTGCTCCCAAACTAGAGAAGGAATTGTTTTGTCTCCCTACTCTGTGAAGAGACCTTAGTGGCACTTAATATGAAACCCACTAAAACAGCACAGAATTTCAAAAATATAAAAGCTACAACTCAAGGCATCATTTCCCCCCTTTAGGTGCTTTGCCTTGCTGAGTCTCTATTCTAAATACAAGTCCCTAACAATCTAAAATGAACACCTAACAAGAGATGAATATCTGCTGGTCTGTGAGTGATAGCGCTCATCTCTCAGACACTGCGAGACCTCAATGCTCTGAAAATTCTCCTTGGGGGAGGATTAAGATGGGGATGGAATTGTCATTTCCCAGCCACCAAAATCCCTAAAAACACCCCCAGAATCAGCAGCTCCAACCCCCCAAGGGCAGGGGAGCTCTGCCCAGAGGGATCTGATCAACTTTCACCCTGGCTCAGCCCTCTGGATCGGGTTCCTGGGGGAGCCTGCCAGGAAAGCCATCAGACAATTGTGCCCTGCAGCCTCCCACAGCCACTCCCAGCACTCCAGGATTGGTTTCCAGCCTGAAACTCCATCCCCCAGGATGCCAGGGGACACACAGACCCTCTGGGCTTACACACCTTTTGCCAGAGGTGCACAACATCCTGCTGCTCTTCCCAAAAGAAACTCTACTGGAAAGAGCTGGGCAGAAAAGCTCTGTCAGTGCCCAGAGCATTAATTTGATTTGAGCTGTTATTTAATATTAGGCTCATATTAAGGCAATGCCTGCCCTTAGAATTATTCATTTAGGAGGCCTCTAAAGTTGGCAGTAACAATTTCTATAATGCAAACACGACATAATTTTTAGATAAATATTTTCCTTCGTTGTTTTAGTTCTTTTATGGCTTTTCTCTTATTGCCAGAAAAGCACAGTTGAATCCTGAGCACTTGTGTGCTGCTTCCTAAGTGACCAGCGCCATAAACCAAAACCCAGGAGTTCCTGAAAGGTCCTATTCCTGTCCTAATCCTAATCCTGCTCCTACAAATGTTCAGAGAACTGAGCACCTCCAAGGACTGAGCCATTAATGTGCTTCATTCTTATTTCAGCTTAAAAAATAAAGGGATTAAGGAATTTTCTAGCTGCAAAAATGTTGTTACCAAAAAAAAAAAAAAAAAAAAAAAAAAAAAAAAAAAAAAAAAAAAGAGAGAAAAAAAGAATTAAATGTAAAACTACATTTTTTCCACCTGTTAGGAAGGTGACACTTTCTGGAATAAGCCAAGGTGCTCATTTTAATGTCCTAATGTTAAATAAAGCGAAAAATTTCAAGCTTAGATGAAAAAGCCTTTATTAAATGCAATTTAACAGTGGACTTGTTTTAGATGTAATTTTCCAAGTGCAAAATTATAACTTTAAAACCACATTATTCTGGGTTTTTTGGGCCTCGAAGCAAACCAGTTTATTTACACATTAACCATATACTATGGAAATTCTATATCCAAATAGTTCTCTAAATCACTTGGAAGCTATGGAAGCAACAGACACCACAGTCTGTGGAAAAGAAATCCCAAAAAACTTCTGCCCAGAGGCACGAGGCAGAGCACAAGCCCTTGTGTGTACCTGGAATTCTCTCTTGGACCAGACCTGGTCAGCAAAAAGGCAGCTGGAATTGCCACCTGGAAGCACCACAGAGCTGGGCAGATGGAACAAAACCTCTCCAAGTGTGCCAAGGGTTGCCAGCTGGGAACTGCAAGTTCCTACAGGGAGCTGCACCCACTCCCAAGGCTCTGAAATTCAGGAGAAGGATCTGCATAACTGAGCAGATCCATGGGATAAATTTGTCTCGAAGTGGAAGGTAAAATTGAAGCCATTTTATGGTAATTTTTTTTTTTTTTTTGGTCTGAAAATAAAAAAAAAAGTTCTGCCCATTTATCAGCTTCCAGGGAAAAAGTTCTGTTTGGAAGTCTGGAAGCAGCCCAAAGGAATGGCTGTTGTATGTGCAGACATGTTCCCTCCACCAGGAACACATCATTCCACAGCACCTTGCTCATCCCAGTCCCTCCCTCCAGCCAGGAACACCCAACTCATGGCAAAGAATAAAGATCCAAGTATTTTTAAAAGCTTTTTTTTTTTTCAAGAATCTTCCAGTGAGGCCCAGGAAAAGAGGGGAATTTAAGTGCACCCTGAGCTTTGTCCTGTTCCATGTGTGTCCAAACCTGGATGAAACCTCCTGGGACTGAGCCAGGAAAGCACCAAAACTGAGCCCTTTTTAGCCTGGGTGATACCTCCAGGAATTTGGGCAGCATTATGGGATGGCAGACACACACAGCTGGTATGAGACAGAGGTGATCCAAACCCTTTCCCAAATGCTTGCATTCCACATCTCCACTGATTTATTTACTTTAAACTCGACTCAGGGAGGGCAATCATGCAGATTATGAGAACCAACAGCAACCAGGCCACTTCCAGGAAAGGGTCCCTACCATGAGACAGCTCAGAGCAGTCAGCTGCTGAATAATCCAACAAACAGGAGGAAAATCAGCAGTTCACAGGTGGAACAAACAGGAGTTTGCTCCCAGGTTTCTGCAGTGGCTGATTTTCCATCAGCTCTCATCTGCTGATCACCAGAGTGTTGGAAACAGCACAAACAGGCCTCTCTCATTTAACAACCCTCTTAAACCAGGACTACAAAACCCAGCAGAAAAACCCAGAAAAAGCAAAGGATTTCTTTAAATTGGAGCAGATAAAGCAAACTCTGGGCAAGGAGGAATTACTCTGATACAGCAGCTGAAGACTTTTCCTTGCACAACACCAGAGGTTGGGGCTGTAACACTCTAGCTGAGCACTGGGTCAAATTAGGCTGGTTAGAACAGGTTATACTTAAACCCAGGGCTAAAACACACCAATAAATGGCTGTAATTACCACAGCTGAGCAGTCTCGTGGCTTCAGACCATGTGCATTTTAGTAGTTCGTGGAAAATGCAAGGGAAAAATGCAAGTGTGAGATCATCCCCATGAGGCTGGAGCAGGAACACTTCCCTGAGCCTGGGGGACTGGCCAGGACCAGCAGAGAAGCACTGCCACAGCTCAGCTGATGGCTGGCAACACACTGAAATCATTCCCTTCTGTAGCTGAGCTTTGATTATTTATTTGCAAATCAATGCTGGAAGTTTGGGGATTGAATCTCATTTGTATGTAACTGCCTAAGGAGAAATTATCAATTTTGAAGAACCTAAGGATGATAGTTTATGGAAGTTTTTATCAAGTTTATATTTTAAGAAATCCAGGCATTAAAGAGCAGAGTGCCAATTTACAATACACCAAAGGCTGTTTACAGAATGTCTTCCAAACCTCACCCCTCACACTGAAATGGACAAAAATGCACACCTGGGTGACCAGATGAAAGCTTTTTTAAAGCAGAATCTGCTAAAAACCAACATGAACATCTTGCAAGTCCTTCAGGAGCATAAAACTCCTCCCATGCAAACATTAAACTGTCTTCACTCCTGCAAGTGACTGGAGTGACAAACCCAAGTGACACATCAGTGGTCACTAATACCTCACTTGGCAGAACTGAAAGCAACTGGCTCCCAGGGGAGAGATATTAGTGCTGAAGTTATTTAATAAAGGGCACAGAACAGCAGATGAAAAAACTTCATCTGAATTTATAAACCTGGATTTAACCTGGTTAAATGCTTTTCCTCCCAAAACACCTGTACAGATCCAGGGAATGCAGCAGGATTATCACTTCTGTCTTTATCTCTTGTATGAAATCCATCTGCTGATCATGCTCCTCCCCAAGGTTTTGACAGATTCCTTTCTGATTTTCCAGCAATCAGTTCCCTGCCCTGACCAGTTCCATGAGAAGGAGCTCAGTTCCATGCTCTCCAACTAAAACCAAAGGATCTGAGCAAGGCCCTACCAGAATGCTGTCACCCACTCCAGCTGTTCTCTACACAGGAAATGCATTTGGCTAAAAACAGAATTTACTTTCTTTGTCCAAAGCCAATTATGCAATTCTCTCCAAGAAAAAACTTCCAGCTAAGTGGGTGAAGGGAGAAGAAAGAGTAAGAAATGTGAAAACAGAGATAAGGCAGCCACCTTACAAAATCAATAATGTTCCTGCAGAACCTGAAACTCTTCTTACCTCAAGAACTCAATCAGTTCTTCCTTCCCTAATTCATTTTTTCCATTTGATAAGAAGTTATCCAGAACTTTCTTCCAGAAAAAAAAAGAGCCCTAAGTTCAGAGGTCTGTCAAATACATTCATTTCAACTTAAAGTGTTACTTAAAGACTTAATGAGAAAATAAACACTCCATAAAATCTGGGAGAATCCTGAATTCTGTGTAATTACCGTTGTCACTCTCCTGACTTGGAATTCCTCCTGGCGAGTGTTCCAGCCCCTGCTGCAGAGAGAGCAACGTGTGCTGTCCTCAAGCTTCTTTCTGCAGGCAAAAAACCCCCACATTTTCATGTCAGTGCCTTGGCAAACATGAAATCTGAAGCAAAACAAGCTGCAGGGCACACCAGAGATTCATGGAAAGAGCAGGAGCCAGGAGGGGACAGGCAGTTGTAACTCCACTGGGAAGTTCTTTGGATATAACTGGATTTATTTAGTTACTCTTTACCTGTTCTACTCCTCTACACGGCAATAAAGAGAAGAATCAGGTTCCAAACACAGAAATTTAAATTGTCATGCACACATTTCCCTTCTGATAAGGGATATAAAAAGACATAAATTGTATATAAAGCTGGAAATACAATCCCAGTTTGCTGTAATGGGGCAGCACAGCTTTATTCTAGAAACTGCTCTACTAAAGATGCTCCAGAAGGAAATGAACATCTCTAGGAGTCATTAAAACCACTTCAGATGTTGTATTTAATAATGTAAAAATCACCACCTTTCTGCAGCTGCATCCAGCACTAAAACACTTCCCAAAATATTTGCACACTGAGCCCTGTTTTGGCCCTCCAAACACAGGAAGTTTGGGCAGGGATCAGTCAATCCCCAATATTGTTTTTCAGAGAACTATTAAAGTTGGAAAAGGTCTCCAAGATCATCAATTCCAGCCTGTGCCCAACCCCACCTTGTCCCCAGAGCACTGAGTGCCACCTCCAGTCCTTCCCTGGACACCCCCAGGGATGGGCACTCCCTGGGCTGCCCCTGCCAAGGCCTGGCCACCTTTTCCAGAAGAAATTCCTCCTGAATCTCTGAAGAGAAGGCTCAGGTGTGTTCTGCACTTTTACTGGAACACTCCAAGAAACCTCAGTGCTGGTGGCTCCTCAGGCTGCCTGGAAAAGCTCCCACCCAGCAGATCCATTGTCATTGTCACCAAAAAGGTGCTACTGTCCTCAAGCCACACTGCTGTTATCACCTGAAGATGCTTCTGAAGTCACCACCTAACAAATGCTCCTCCTGAGCTACTTTAAAAAACACTGGAAAAATATTGAATGTAAAGCATCAGGCTCTGGAGTGAATCTTGGGCAAAAGAAGGCATTTTCCACATCAATCAAGCTCCTGGGAACAAGGGGAGATTTACATTAGGACTGAAAGGGCCGAAGGGCTGGGAGCCAGTGGTCTGTCTGTGCTGGTCAATACACAGAAAGGATTGTGTTAGCACCACTGAAAGAATAAATTATCGCTGCTTTTACAATAAGCTCTTCAAGAATGCAATAAAGAGTTCAGTGTGTGCTCCTCACTCAGGAATCCAAAACTTTTCAGTGAAGGTCTGGCTTGCAGCAAAGATAACAGCTGAAAACCAACCATCTTGACCTTGGGAAGCTTCATGACAACGTGCTAAAAACAGGTGAAAAAATGCACAGGTTCCTGCTCCCACATCCCCCAGCCTTGAGGCCAGAGCCTTGAGTAACCCCAGGTTTAAATACTGAGAGTTCAGACTTGATGCTTTCAGACAGACCAAAATTAGAAGTGAGAAATGTAATTTTTTCCCTCAAGCCTCTTGTCTGTTACAGGAATACTAATATTGAGGTTTTCTCATCTGCTTTCAGAGATAATTTTAAAATTCTTCTCCAATTCAATGAAATCATGACAGGAAATTAAGAAAATATGGAATGAGGGAAAGAATTCTTACAATATTTCATACCAGCTCCTGACTTTGATGAACAATATTATAAGAACGTCTTCCCAGTCACGTATTTCCTTCTAAATCTGACAAGTTTCCCAATTGTGGAAATAGCAAGTCACCAAATAAAAATGCCGCTTTTCAAGCTTAAAAGATAAATTTTAATTGGCATGAAATTCACCCAAGGCCAGGCAGAACGGGAGCAGAACACTGGAATTTTTCCTGTCTGCACAGTCCCTAGGAAATACTGGTTTTTTGAGGACTCACCAAACATTTCCTAAAAATAAGCACAGAAGATGACAATTGTTGGCAGGGGGTGGGACAAGCCCCACAGCTAACAGGATGCCAATGCCAAGCTCCAAAAACGACAACCAAAAGGCCATGAAAAGAGTTATACAGAACATTTATATCCAGATTTGGTGTCAGTGCAGCATCAAAGAGAGATGCAGTTTGTGATCAAGGCTTGTGGCAGGAAATGGATTCGTGCAGACAAAGTTATCTTTATTCTCTCTCAAGGTGAATCCACCGGGAGTTATTGTCTTAAACCATTCTAACATCCAATTCCTCAAAACCACTGAGGAAAATGAATGACCAAACCCCCACCAAAAATCAGCTGTCCCAAGGGAAGAGCAGGGCAAGGTGGTATCTGTGCACATCCCCAGCCTGAGGAGCTGAAATTATTCCACTGCACTGTCAAAGTGCTGCTTCATTCCAGCTAGAGCCAAGTTTTCCTGCAACAATCCCGAGCTACAGCTGAGAGAATAACTTGTAAGAGCTTGCTCCAGGAGGTGTGTGAGCCACCAGCCCCAGTCCTGTTTATCCACAGGGATATTATTCCTGTGAAGGATCCCAAACAGAGATCTGGGATCCAGTGAATTAGTTCAGCACTCTAGAAAATGAGATTCATTTGATCCCAGCTGAGAACAAATGATTCCCAGACAACAGCGCTCCAAAACTTTCCAAGATTTGGAAACAGGAAGGTAAAGAGCCCGGAAGGAGAGGAGAGTGTAATAGCTGGCTGCTTTTCAACACCCATGATCACACACTGAGCCCTGAGAAAGTCAACATATTTCCCATTTTACCACCTTATCCTTTTTCACAAATTACATAAACCAAGGGAAGGAATGCAAGTGTGGGAAGCAATTCAGGCTTTGCTTCTTACTCACACAGATACTGAACCAAACACAAAGTACTTTCTTCTACACTGAATCTTAACTCCAAGGTCAATTTATTGGCTTAAAATACAGAGAGGATGCTTCCCTGGTTCAAATGCTAATCTGAGGCTCAGGAAATCTAGATTCAATTCCCTGCCTCACCACATACTTCCTGTGCGACCTTGGGCCATAAATATTTCGGTGCCTCAGTCTTTCCATCTGTGACTGAGACAGTATTTCCCTATTGAACAGATAAGATTATGTAAAGATAAATACATTAGGAAAACATCAGGAATCACAAGCCACAGCCATATGTGGAGTGGGCTGTTGGGGAACTTATCTGTGTGTCAATATTCCCAATCAGGCAGCAGGGAAAGCAAGGAAGGGCTGCCAATGTGAAAAAATTTAACTAGCAGAGGACAGAGAGAAGACAAAGTATCAGGAGAACGGAGAGAAACTGAAACCTCAATTACTAATTACAGAAAATTTCCATCATTCCAACCAAGCTTTGAACAGAAACGAAACCCAGAAAGCAGCTGGGTGAGCTGCTGAAGGGAGCAAATACACCTGCCAGCAATGCTTTATTGCCCTGCTGTCGGAGACCATCACAGGAAACACCTCTGATTTGAGGTGGCAGAGGGGCTGCTGAGTCTGGGGGCAAAGAACCCCCGGAGACTGTCCCCGCAGGGAAGCACCCGCTGCTCCGTCCCCAGCCCTTTGTCAGACGCATAAATAGGAGCGGACAGAGCGGCCCCAGTGGGGTCCGCAGTGCTGCTGCCCCAAGGCGCAGAGGGGGACCCAGCGGGAAGGGGAAGGGCAGAAGATGGTCAGCAGGCAGGCAGGGGCTGACAGGAGCGACCTCCCCCTGCCCCGGGCCCAGGAGGACGCGGGGGAGGTGTCTGGGACCGGAGCTGCGGAGCAGCCAAGGGGAACAACTACAAGGCTACGTGGCATTCGCAGGCAGCGGCTGCCGGGGAGGGAGCACGGGGGGGCGGCCAGGGGGGACCTGGGGGGACGACTGCACATCGCAGCCCCTGCTGCCCCACGGAACAGGAGGAGAAGGAGAGCAAAGGGAAAGAAGGAGACGGAGAATCCGCGCGCTGGGGAGCGCTGCGGGGGAAGCGCGACCCGCGGCGCGGGCTGACATTAACCCCATCCGGGCAGGCTCAGCCGGGAGCCCCGGGAATGCCTTTGGGAGCGGCGCCCCAGAACCCCCGAACCCGCCGGCTCTCGGGGGGATGCCCGCGCTCCATAGGGCAGCGCACCCGGACAGATCCCGGCCGTCCCGCACAGCTGAACCCTGCCTGCCCCGCAGCCCGGGCACCCCGGGCACTCCACGCACCCCGGGCACCCCAGCCCAGCCCGCTCATCCCAGCCCACGTCCCGGGACATCGGATCTCCTAGGATCCTGCCCCCACCTGCCCCGTGCGCCACGTCCCCCTCGAACCTGCCCCACAGCCCGGGCTGTCCCCCGCCTCAGAACACCCTTCCCGTCCCCGGGGTCCCGCCTGTCCCTCCAGCCGCCCCCGCCCGGCTCCGCGCCGCCTCCCACCCGCCGCTCCGCGGGGCTCCGCTGCCGGCACTGCCCACCGCGCCACGGCTGGGCACCGCCGCTCTCCGGCGCCCCGGGGAGCAGCGGAGCCCGGAGAAGGAGCCCCGGGGCGCGGCCCCCGGCGGTGCCCGTGCTCTCCCCCCGGCACTGACCGTGTACCCCGCGGGCTCCGCCGCCTCAGCGCCCGCCGCCCGCCCGCGCCGCCATCATGGAATGCGCGCACCGCGCCTGCGCCGCCGCTGCCGGCCGGGGGCGGGCGGGCGCGCCAAGCACGGCCCGTGCGGCTCCACGGCTGCCGGACACCCGCGGCCGCCGAAAGCTGCGCGGGGGGGCGGGGGCCGGCCTGTCTGTCTGTCTGTCCGTCTGGGCTCCGTCTGTCCCTCCGGACACCGCCCGCCACCCCCGGGCACTGCCCCCTCGGCACTGGCTGTTCCCCCGGTCGCTGTCTCCCTCCCCACAGTGCTCCACCTGTGTCCCCAAACGGCGTCTCGGCCCCCTCGGGGGTCTCTCCATCCCCCGTGTCACGACAAGGGTCGGGGGGCGTTTCCCACTCTGTACATTCCACCCGCAATTTGGGGGCTCGCAATGACCCTAAAACTGTGCCATAGCCCCAAAAGCTTCAATGGTGACAGCACGAAAGGGACTGGGTGATCCCGACTGGGGGGGTGATCCCGACTGAGGAGACGAGGAAGGAGAGCTTTGATCGCTGGTTGTGCCAGGGGAGGCTTAGTTGGATATTTAGGAAATTTTAGTTGGCTATTTAGGAAGATTTCTTCATGGAAAGCGTTGCCCAGCACTGACACGGGCTGTCCGGGGTACCCACCGTGCACAGAGACCCCATCCTTGAGGAGGGGTCCCCATCCCCGGAGGGTTGGAGGTCACCTGGGGTCAGGGGTTCATGGGGGCCTTGGCAGTGCTGGGCAATGGTTGGACTCGGTGGGTTGGGGGTCTTTTCACGAATATTCCCATTTTTCCACCATCCCGTGAATCCTGACAGGCAGCTCCGCTCCTATGCTCAGCCTCGGAGCATCCCAAGCCCTGCTGCAAAGAGAATCAAGGGCAGGGGCTGAAAAAAACCCTCCTGGGCTGCAGAGCCCCTCTGGCACATCCATTTTTTTTTCCTGGCAAATAATGTACCAATAAATCTTACAAATAAATCTCTTCTTCACCTTATGTCCACCAGGCAGTTTACACCAATATATTGCTATTAATGTGTTTTTAAAAATGTGCCTCAAACTTGCTCAAAGCAGCGATTTCAGAGATTTTCTGTGTGGAATTCAGCTCCATGTGGAGTAAAATAAATGTGACAGCTGCGCTTTTATACAAGCCCCACTAAACTGTGGATCACAGCAGAAAAAGGTCACACTTGACATTTATATGCAATATAATAAATGTGTATATATAATCTATATAATAGACATGGAAAGACTAACCTTTTAAAATGAATGGGATTGTGTTTACCCCTGGATTGATCTTCGATGTGTTCGTAATGAATACATAAAATTTTATGATGAATAGAAGAAATTGTTCCTTAATGTCAGAGAATTTCTCTCCAGGGACTGGTGGAAGGGGTTGATTTGCCAGAACGAACACCCTGTGCTGGACAGGACTAAAATAAATTCCCATCTATCTTTTTAAACAAGCAGGCCCTGGTAAGGAAGGCCAGAAGTGGTGGTGGTTGCTGAATTTTTTGGCAATTAATAGGTTACCTTGTTAAATAAAGGCCAAAACAACTCTCAGAGTAACTTCACCATAATTTTAATCAAATAAATAAAACGATTAATATATTCCCTGTTAATTGGGAGCAAATTGTGAAAGAACATAAAATGTGTTGCATCTGAAAAGCAAACTTTTGTAGCTGAATTTGTAGCAAATTCCAGGTGGAAAAGGCAGGAGAAACCTCTTCCTCTTAACAAGATAATTGGTAAAATTCTCTGCACTGATTTCTACCCCTTCCACAAGTTTCCCAGCACACGTGTGACTCCTGGCCTGATTCTTTTCCCTGTGGAATAGCGTGGATCAGCACATGCCGTGTTTTATTATGGTTGATAAGAACCTATGAATTTGCCTATTAAAGTGGATTGAAACCTTCAGACAAAGAGTTAGGGCAAAAATTATCTGCTCTTTTGAGTCTCACGATGCTTTTGTCCCTTAAACTCTGAATTCACTGACAACCCCAAATGGAATTCTTTAATTCCAACTCTCTTTTAAGTCTGGGAACACCTCAGGAAAGGTGGAAGACCAGAGCAGCACAGGACTCGGTGAGTGCAGATCTGCTTTAGGAACAAAAAGTTGGTTAATAATTTCACCTTTGAGAGAATTCCTGGAATCTTCAGCACTCCATCTCAGGAATCTCAGAACTCCACAGGCTCTACCTAATCTGCAGTGCCTTGAGGATTTCATTCTGAAGTGAAATATTTGGTCTGTAAATTTTGGGAGATCTCCTGGAAGTGACCCACCAAATGGGATTTGGAGATCTGAAACACTCTGCACCAAATGAACTTTGCTGCTGAAAGCAGAGATTCAAGGACTGTTTTGACTTCCCAGGCTTGGTATTTATCCATTGCCAGCTAAACCTCACAAGTTGTGACTCGTGCTGGTTGTGATCCCCCGTGGTGATGTGCTGTGCCTGATATCCAGAATAAAGGAGGTCCTTGGGAGGGAATGCTGAGCATTCTTTGCTCTGAAAGCTCCTGGACCCCCCAGCTTTGATAAGGACAAGAATTCCTTTGTAGGCAATAACACAGTACAGAAAAATCCTTTTCTTTTCCCCACAACCTTTTCCCCAAATCAATTTTTTCTCCTTAAATTTCCATGTAAAACAGGTCTTATCTGCTAACAAGGTCATTCCAGCAAAGTGATGGGGAAAATTCTGGAGTCACAGCTCCTTTCCAGTGAGCCTCAGGATGAGAAATCTCAAAGCTGCCCACACCACACAGGCTCCAGGGCTCCTTTAAAACTCCTGATGCCTTCTGGAGGCTGACCTGGAACAGAGACTGGACAGAGCAAAAGGATAAAGCAGGGATTTATTAAAAGCCTCAATGGGCACACCTGGGCAGCACAAGAATCCAGCTGGACCATGCCCAAGATGCACCCAAAAAATGGTCACAAAATGGACAACTGACCACAAGGTCTCCCACTTTTATAAGTTCTGCTCCATCAGCATATCAGAATCAATTGTCCAACCAGAGCTTCAGGTAATGCAACTCCATCCCCTTCTTTCTCACTTCTCACTTCACCGTTGTTTTCATTTTAGGGCTTGAAAGTTGTCCTTGGTATCAAACTAGAGAAGGAATTGTTTTGTCTGTCTACTTTGAGAAGAGAGCTCAGTAGCACTTAATATGAAACCTAAAACTGCCCACTAAACCAGCACAAAATCTAAAAAATAGAAAAGCTAAAAACTTAAGGCATCACTCCAAGTGGTATTTCCACACCATGGAAAAGAAATGTCCCAATGTTTGCTGCCTGCACCCTGATTGCCACGGCAGGACAGTGAGGGAAAGCTGATATTCACAGCTGGGACTGGGAAGGGAGGTGAGGCTGGAGGCAGGGGCGGATGTTCCAGACGGAAAAGCCGCACGGGAGCAAGAGTTGGCATGAGGAGCACAGTGACCAAACTGCCTGGGAGGAAGGCTCTGATTAAATGGCTCAGGAATGACATGGAACAAGGGTGAGGGAGGCTGTAACTCTATTTTGAAATTCCTGGAGAGCCACAGGGACCGTGTGAGGACAGCGGGTTCCACACATGGAGGCAGAGACTGGATTGGGAAAAGTTGGATTTTGAGGAAATTTTTGCCCAGACTATCCTTTCAGTCTGGAAAGGAAGAGAGTTTGGGAGTGGATCCAGGCCTTGGAAAGAGGAATTAAAAATAGCAGAATATAACATCAAAGAACGCTTGGCAAAAGGAAAGGGAAAGAGAAAAGAAATGGGAAGTGGAAATGAGTCAGGAGGGAGGAAAGAGAGGACAAATGGGAAGAAATCTGGGCTTATAAAGGAAGGGCAGGCTCTGAAATGGAAAAAAAATTGGAAAAGAGGGGAATTAAGGAAAGTCTGTCTTAACAAAACAATGGCAAGAGGCTGTGCCAAAAACATGCTCATTCTTCCACTAGAAAATTTGGAATTGTGATTTCATTTTTTTTAATTTGCTGATTCAACTGCCCTAGGTGAGTTAATAAAAATAACGGGGCAGGGGGAAGGAAAAATCTCAAAGAAATGGAAAAGAAAAGTCTTTGACAGAGAGGGGAGAAAAGAAAGATAAGAGGAATACTGCAATTACAACATATCCCAGTCTGAACGTGGGTTGGGGAGCTTGAATAACAAAACCCTGGCTGCACACCCCCTGCTCCACACCAACACCCCACTTATCAGGGGGATTAGGAGCTGTCCTGAAGTTTTGCTTCCAGCCCATAATAAAAATGTTTGTTTTTTCATCCTTTGGCTGTGCTAATGGCCAATCTGGTTATTTGAACTCGTGTCTAGCAAAGCCTCCCCTCTCCTGCCTTGGCTGGGAGCTGCGAGCTTGGATCACATCCCTTTGGTTTTCCCTGGCTCCACAGAAACTCCTGCTGTGTGCACCCCAGGAGGGAGTGGGGCAGGGCAGCCTGGCACACAGGCTTCCCTCCAGCAGCACTTTGCTGGGAGCTGTGCTGGGATCTGGGATGCTGGAGCAGATTTTCCACCCTGGGTGTGCTGGCACCGCTCCTTCCGCACCCGGAGCGTTTTCTCCAGTTGTGGGATCTGCTCCACAGGGAGCAAAGCAGCACTTCTGGGCTGTGGGTTTGGAGAGCAGCACGGTGGGAAGAGCCTGGAGGGAGCTGGGAGAGGGGCTTTTCCTCAGAGGTCACAAAGGGCTCCTCTGCAGGTGCTCTCATCCCTGTTCCACAGAATAGCAGAATCCCGGATGGTTTGGGTGGGAAAGGACCTTAAAACCCAACCAGTTCCACTCCTGCCATGGGCATGATGCCTTCTGGGGGCTGACCTGGAACTGGACAGAACAAAAGGATAAAGCAGGGATTTATTAAAAGCCTCAATGGGCACACCTGGGCAGCACAAGAGTCCAGCTGGGCCATGCCCAAGATGCACCCAAAAAATGGTCATAAAATGGACAACTGATCATGAGGTCTCCCACTTTTATAAGTTCTGCTCCATGAGCATATTAAAATCAATTGTCCAACCATAGCTTCAGGTTATGAAACTCCATCCCCTGTTTCTCTTCTCACTTCACTGTTGGTTTTGTTCTTGGGCCTGAAAGTTGTCCTTGGTATCAAACTAGAGAAGGAATTGTTTTGTCTGTCTGCTTTGAGAGGAGAGCTTAGTAGCACTTCATATGAGACTTAAAACTGCCCACCAAACCAGCACAGAATCTAAAAAATAGAAAAGCTAAAAACTTCAGGCATCAGGCAGGAACACCTTCCATTTTCACAGGTTGTTCCAAGCCCCATCCAACTGCTCTTTCTTTGATGTCAAACCACAGAAGCAAATCAACACCAGCAGAAGTGATTTAGGGTTATTGAACACCCACAAAACAAACAGGTGACACCAGCAAAGGCACAGGGTGGTACAGGCACCAGTAACCAGCCACAAAAACTGATGTTATTTTAATTGAAGAAATTACTCCAAATTTGGAGATTTTTTTTTTTTTTTTCTGGGTTCAGTAATATTCTCAGAACTCTCTGCCCTCAGTCATTTTCAGTCCTGGTTCAGTTCTGGTGGTGCCTTATGGCAGAAAAATAGATGTATTAACAAGAAAATACAGGTGCTTGCCATCAGTGTGGACAGGCCAGCATGGGCTGGCAGGGAAGCCCGGCAGGGGCTGGAGTGCAGGTTGGCACCACATTTTGCTGTCTGGGCTTCTTTCTCCAAACAGGAGCCAGAACCCCTCAAAAACCCCCACTCCAAACCAGGAACTCCTGTTCCCATAAAATCTCCCTGATCATCAGCCACGAATCCACAAACCTGCTGGCACGAAGTCACCATAAAAACCAACCCAAAAGCCCTCCTGAGCCCACAACAAACACTGCTGCTGTTTATGGCTGCTGGGGGTGGCGAGGGATGAAGTTCAGAGCTGGGGAACACCTGGTTTATGATTCCTTCACTCCTTTATGTGGCAGAGCCCATGAGCAAACACTGAGCTCGAGCTGCTTCCACCCCTCCCTCTGCCCCATCCTGCAGGTTGCAAACAGGGGCTGTTTGGAAAAGGGAATTAAAGCCTGGCCCACTGAAGATTTTTCTGTGAGCAGGGAGGAAAAGGTGAGCTTGCCCTCATCCCCCTCCCGTGCAGGAGGGAGGGCTGGAGCTTCCACCTTGCCACTGGATACCTGTAAAAGGTAAAAAGCTGGAGTAGGGAAGTTCCTCACTTCTCTCGGCCCCAGCCTGGAGCTGCTCTCACCACCATGTGAGGAGAAGGCTGTGGAACACCTGCCTGGTCTCTCCTACCTTCTCCAAGGTCTTTCTGCTCCGTTTCTCCTCAGTTTATTCAAGGGCTCTGATAGGAATCAAACATCTCATTTCAGTCCAGTTCCAACCACTGGCTCTGTTTAACCATAATTCTATAACCCTTGCCCCAAGCCAAGAAGCAAACAAGAAAAAAACAAAACCCAAATCCAAACAGGCTGAAGAACTCTGTGCCTCAAGAAATCATTGGGAATGGGCAGGTCCAAGCAGAGGCCTTGGGAAGCAACGTGGCACTTGCTGGGGCTCCTGCTCTGGAGCAGAATGTTCAGCTGGAGAAAACAGGATCACCTTGGGGGCTGGAGCCTGTCCTGCCTCTCTCCCTGGGGTTGCAGAGCCCAGGAAAGGTGTCAGTGATGCCTCAAGTTTTAAGTTTTCCATTCTGCATTGGTGTGCAGCTTTTAGTTTTATATTAAGGGTTACTAAGATCTTTTCACAGGGTGGTAAAGACACAATAATCTTATTTTAGTTAGGGACTCAAGGGCAATTTCTCTAAATTTCGGGCCAAGAGCATCAACAACGTGAAGGGAGAGGGGTGGGCAAGCAAGGAGGATGAAACTTTATGGTTTGAGGCTACTAATTGGACAGTTGGCTCCTGTGTGCAAATGGACTAAAACATGTAAAAGTGTGAGATCCTGTGCCCAAAACCTCTTCTGCTTCCATCTTGGAGCCATCTGGGCAGAGCTGTGGCACTGCCAGGTGAAGGCACCTTAATAAATCATTACTTTATTCTTCTTAACTTTGTCTCCCCTCTTTTCCAGCCCCTCAAGGATCCTCAGCAGTGGGGAGGCTCCGGAGCAGAGCTGCTCCCAGGTGAGCACAGGGACTGTTCTCCAGCTGAGCTGGCACAGGCTGGGTCAGGTCTGCTTACCTGGGAATGTGCTCACAGTTCCAAGGAACTGCACCCTCAGAAGCCAAAACAACCCTCATTTAAACATGCTGCAGCTGGACATGCTCATCCTTGCTCTGGTGATGAAAGGAGGAAGTCAAAATAAGTCATTTATAAGGCTCTTATAAATCAGAGTGAAGCTGCTTAAGAACCCATCTCTGATGTACTTTCCTGCCTGAACATTTCCAGGATGCTGCAGAAGCACCTGAATCCTGTGTTTTTATCCCAAAGAGGGGTTTTCACTCCCTGGGCTGGGCAGGGGCTCATTTCCCTGCATGGAATTCAGCTGAGAAAGGTCTTTGGAGAGCAGAACAGGCAGCAGAGCCAATGTCTGGAGAACGAGGAGGAGGGGAAGGACAAAAAAAAAAAAAAAAAAAAAAAAAAAAAGGGGGAAAGAAAGCAAGCAGAATAAATCTGAATTGTAACAAAATTACAGCCTGTATTGAAATCTTCACATTTGGAGTTGTTTTTTTTCCATCAGACAAAATGCTGCCAGTTCAGTTGTTGAAATGCTGATCTCTTTTTTAACTTGTTCTGAAGGGCACATCCAGGGGAGCTGCAGGTGAAGCCTCAGCAGTGCAGGACTGAGAAAACCTGAAATATTCCTGTGTCAGGTGTAATGTGATGCTCACCCCTTTGTTGGGCTGTTCCCTTCCTGCTGGGCCCTTGGAGCAGCTTTCCTCCCTTTCCACAGGTTCACTTGTTTTTCTGGCTGCTGCCCTTGTTTTAACCCCCTCCCCACCTCACTTTTAGGCAGTGAAAACCCTTTTCCCTTCTCATTGGCACCAAAATTTCCCTCAGGAAAGGTTTGATGTCCATCCCTGGGTGCTGGAAGCTGCAGCACCTTTGGGAAAAGCTGCCTGTGCTCCGTGATCTCCCTGCTCCCTGTCCACTTGGGACTTCAATTGTTTCACTCCAGTTCTCCATTGTCTCTCTTCAGAGCTCTATTTCTTCCCTATCTGGCATTTTCCTCCCTGTCCCCAAACAACCTCTTTTACTTGCTCTCTCCTACAATAACCCCATTCCTCGTGATTGTTTCCATTCCCCTTTTTTGTTGTTGTTGTTGTTGTTGTTTTACTTTTGATTTTTCACTTGATGGAGGTCTGGGGCCCCTGCTCTGTGTTGGGGGTTCCTCTTACAGCCACAAAGATGTTGGAGCTGGAGCAGCATCCCCTTCCCATCAGATCAGTGTCCGCAGCACTGCAGAAGGGCCTCTCCCCACCCCAATGAGCATTTTATATCTCATAGATTTTTTATCAGTGCAGAGCTGTGAATCAGGTCTGGGGTGCAAACAAGAAGCAGCCCCATGGCATGAGGCACTCAGGAGCACTTCAGGCTAAAGGGAAGAAAAAATGAAGTAAACCCACCCAGCAAAAGGCAGAGATGCAGCTGTGAAGAATTCAAATATTGGCTCGTCCAGGAAAGCTCCATGTTGTATCCCTTACTGAAATCTACTTGTTTGGGGCTAATGATCTCCAGTTTGAGATTGGCATGGATCTGATTTTCCACCCTCAGAGGAAAGGTCCAAGCACTGATATCCCATGTGAAGTGGTGGCACAAGGAACATTTCTCCTCTGGCAGAGCAGATCTCTGGGAGAGAACCTGAAGTAGAATTATTAAGGACACTTTAGGAGAGAAAGCAGAAAAAAACCCAAACTAGCCCCTTCCCACCTGTCTCATCTTTTGCTATGCAAAATACTCCTCCCTGCTTCCCCTGCTGCTGTGCCTGGTGCTGGAGGCTGCTGGGAGTGGGGAATTTCAGGGAGCCCTTCCCAAGGCTCTGCTCCTGGAGCTCTGGCTTTGCCATTGCCCTGCTCTGGAAAAGGGGTTGGTGGCTCCAGAGGCTGCCAGTGGGGCCTGGAGCAGCTGCCAGCTGAGGGGTTGATGTGGGGATTGTCTGTGATGCTCCAGCAGTGAATTTTCCAACCACTGTGAGAAAAGCAGGAGGAATAAGGGGGGTGGAAGTAGAGCTGTGACATCTCCTGGAATGTGCCTTGGAGCTGTCTCTGCAGGGCAGTGCTCCTGGTCACCACCCCTGGAGCTCACCCTGAGCTGGTGGGGAGCTCAGGAGGAACTTTTCAGCTGGAGAAGGTGGTGGAGGATGGCCTGGTGCTCCAGCATCCACCCCTGCCCCTCTGCTCCCCTGACACCCCAGGAACAAGCCACTCCCCACTCCCCAGGAAAGGCAGGAGTCCCCACCTGCTAGGGGTGAGATAAGGGGTGAGATAAGCACGGCAGGCTGAGGATAGAGTTGTGTTAGAGCTGTGGGAGGGGGGTGAGGAGCTCCAGGAAGGGATTTGGGACCCCTGATCCCTGATTCCTCTGCCTTGTGAGGGAAGGGTTGGCTGATCCCCAGCAATGGCTTTGCCCTGCTCCCACCTCCTGAGACAAATTTGAACGACCTCCTTCTATAAAAAGCTTGTACTGACCCTCTTTGCTCTTAATCATGCTCAGGTTTTCTCCTGGAGCCAAGGGAAAGCCTCCAGAGGTGGAATATTTGTACCTGTGAATGGTCCCCTGGGAGCAGTCACCCTGGGGAGCCACCAAATCCTTCCCCAGGGACACGTGTGGCCTCGGTGTCTGTCCCAGCTGTTTCCCCAAAAATAAACACACACGTTTTGAGAGAGCTACAGGAGCCTTGTTTCAGAAAGAAATGAAGCAATCTCCTTCTCACTTCCCCTCTTTGCTGTTACTTCATCTTTTCTCCCCCGAATGGTGCCAGCAGCATCCTCGGGCAGGGCTGGTTTTGTCACTCAACAAGGTTTGTTAATCCCTGCTCTTATCAAAGGTTGCAGGGCTTTAAAATCCTCCTCCCGATGGATAAAATGCTGTCAGTGCCTCCTCAGGGGGCCCTGACCCCTTCAGCTTTGGGAGAGGGGACAGAAAGTGCCTCACCAGCATCAGGTGTGCCTTTTCACCACTGCCCCTGGTCTTCCTGTTTATTTATTTCTCCATAAAATCCAGCCAAATCAATCAATAAAAGTCTTTAGATATAGATGACTCCATCCAAAAGGAGTCCAAACTGTGTTTGTGTGAGCTGGGATGGCAAAGGTGATGCTCTCCTGTGGTGTTGATGCACTGAACTTAAGGAAAAGCCCCTGAAGTTTAACATAAAATAGAAAGAAGCAAAAATATTCCCCATTTTACTATTTTCTCAAACAGCCCCAAATCTCCTCCCTCTCCCTACAAACTTCTGCAGTTTGTATTGACATAATCCTTTCAGTTTGGATAAAGAGCTGGTATTTTGTAGAAATTTCAGCTTTCCAGGGAAAGCAGGGGCTGAAGAATTTATATATTTTAACTTGCAATTGAATTACATTTGGGGTTGGAACGTCAGCTTTAACTTTCCATTATCACTCTCCTTGGTTCACAGGAGGGCAGCATTTTCTTGGCTGTGTTATTTTTCTAGATTTGATGGCTAATGAACCATATTTCTATTTTCCCCAACTTCCTTCTAAGAGTCAGTTTAGCCACAAATCAAGGGCACAAAGTGTAAGAGCTGCCTCCTCCTCCAGCAGTCCTTGTTGGAGCACGGTTGTTTTAGAGGAACATCCAGGAGAAATAAACAGGGAAAAATCAAAATATACAGCTCTGCTGAGGGGTCAGTGCTGGTGAAGGGGGCCACGAGCTCAGGCACATAAACTCAGTGGATGTTTGCTGTGGTTGTTTCACCAGCAGAATTCCCACCATGGGAGGGAGTTACCGTAATTAGACATTTAATTTGAAGCACTGGTGGCACTCTCTGTGGCTCTGGAGAATTCTGCTCAGCACTGCCCAGTGCCTCCTGTGTCCTCTGCCGTGTGCAGATGTGCCAGGGACATTTGCTGACCCTCAGAACAACCTCAGATCCTATTGATTAGTTTTAGTTTTAATTACAGTGGCAGCAAACTCTACCATCAGCCGGTGTCAGTGGCACAATTTGAATCTGAACAGATACATCCCAGGAGGATCCACCCCAGGAGCTGAGGATGTGCAGGACTGTCCTCCAGGGCTTTGACATCCGTTCCTCAGCACCTCTCTTTCTTTAGTTCACATCCTTGAGGGCTCTTTTTCCTCCCACAGGGTATGAGGAACCCTGACTGGAGTCAGGAAAATCCACCCGAGCTCAGCCCCTGCCCAGCTCGGGATTCCTCATGCATGGCTCAGGAATCTTCTCTGGGACACAGCTCTGGGACTGGGCTGCCCTCCCCGAGGGGTCCCAGCCTTGTTCCAGTCCCTTCCCTGGAGCTGGGCATCACAAGCCCTTCCCCACAGCTGACGATGCTGCTCCAGGTTTGCAGGGAAGCTGCTGCCCTGCCCATCCCACCTGAGCACCCGGGAAGGGCGAGGAGGAGCCCAAAGCAGCTCTGGAGTGCTGGGAACTTCTGTCCCAGTGATTCGGGGAGATGAAGGACGTGAGGAGTGTGGGAGGAGATGCTGCCGACAGGAGGCAGCGGCTCAAGGCCAGTTTGGGGGAACTTTTCATTCCGTTTTCCTTGAAAATTCGTGGTGAAAGGGCAGTGCGGCATTTTCCAGCCCTCACTCGCGTAAGCAGCTTCCTGCTGTGAGTAACGTGGGGAGGACAGGGCAGAGAGAAGGGGCTGTCTCAGGCTTACTCAGAAAGGAAATAAAGCCTCTCTGATCCTGGGACAGATGCAATTCTAACAGCCCAGCCACAGTTTCTGCCTTTTGCAATAACTGTTCCCAAACCCAGCAGCTTCGAGTCAGGGCTCTGCAGCCTCCTGGGCTTTTTGGACAAAACCCCTGCAGGACCCTTCTGTCCTGTGTGTCCCCACAGCAGGGATGTGGTGACACTCTGCTTCTCGTCCTTGAACCATTCAGGTGTTACTGGGGGGCTCAGGGGCTGCGGGGAGCCTTAGAATCATAAAATATCCTGAGCTGGAAGGGACCCACAAGGATCAGAGTCCAGCTCCTGCTCAGACACCCCGGCAATCCCTGGAGTGGTGTCCCAACCCTCCTGGAGCTCTGGCAGCCTCGGGGCTGTGCCCATTCCCTGGGAGCCTGAGCAATGCCCAGCACCCTCAGGGAAGAACATTTTGCTAAAATCCAGCCTGACCCTGGCCCAGCTCATCCATTCCCTGGGTCCTGTCCCTGTCACAGGGAGCAGAGGTCAGAACTGCCCTTCAGGAGGAGCTGCAGCTCCCGAGGAGTCTCCCCGGGGTTCTCTCTTCTCCAGGCTGAACAACCCAAGTGACCTCAGCCTTGCTGAAATGAAACTCTAGCAGAATACCAGGGAGCTTTGCTCCTCACAAATAAAAGGATTTTAACAGGCCAAACCCAAACCAAACTTTAGTCTTTGCCTCTCCCAGCAGGGACCTGCAGCAGTGGTCATGGACTTGGAGTTCTTATTAATGATCAAAAATGTGGAGTTTTGCTGCCTCGTTCCTTCTCTCCTTCCCAACCTGGTGAAGATCCATCAGGAATGTATTTATTGATCTAACAAAGGGCCCTTGCTTTGCTCCCAGGGCAGCCTGGTTCCCTCTGAAGCATAAGAAACCACACTGACAAGACCAAAACGGGCACATTTCCCCCTCCAGTGAAGTCTGAAAATATTCCAAAGAGCTGTTTGTACACATGGCCACTCGCAGGGCTGGAATTAAGAGTTTGGGAGACGCAGGGTTGAGTTCCCAACCTTGCTGATCCCAAGAGGGATTTGTCACCCCAAGTGTCAGGCTGGGCTTTTCAACCCTAAGGTTTACTTTCAGAAATGTTTCTAAGACTTTTTATTGCTTGCTGAACGTTTCTAAGACACTTTAGTGCTGATGGTATTTCAAAATTTCCTTCATTTTTGCTCCTTAGTTTTTTTTGCCCTGGTAATCAGGTCGTACCCTGTGTAGGAGAAGGGTGAAGAGCCTGGTGTTCTCCTATGGGAGAAATCCCTCTCCTAGTGTCAGGCCACAGTGGAAATTGGGAGAAAAAAAAGCTAATTTAAGATTCATCTTGAGAATTAACTCCTGCTTAAGGGACCCAGAGCTTCTCAGTGCACAGATCCCTAAGGAATCCAGGCAGTGGGAATGGACTGAGCCCCTCCAGCCCCCAGATATGTACTCTGGGATGGGGGGGCAGGAGGCACCATGCTTGGAGCAGGAATGAGAGGAAATCTCTCTTTATTGCCAGTGCTTGGACTTTATTGCTCGTTAAACTGAAGGGCTGCTGGCTTGTCACATCCTGCAGGAGTTTTATGGGAAAGCAGTTTATGGAATTAGGGTGAGCACGTCCCAAGTGCAGTTTCTGAACTTCCCAGCTGTGCCCATGTGGCAGCTCCCTTTCCTTTGGTGGGAGACACGCAGGACCATTCCATTCCCACATGGATTACCAGTTTCTTGCAGAGCTTTTCAGCCACAGCTGTACTGGTTTGGTCAGAAATAACCCCCCCAGACACCCCCAGGCCAAACTGGCACGAGGAGGTGATGCTCAAGGGCTGTACCCACCACCAGCTCCCACTGGAAGCTCTGCAGGCCCATACTGGGACAGTCATCCTGTGGAAAATCAGCTCTTTTTAGGGAAAGTCGAGGGAGCAGTTGGAGCCCAAGGCAGGAGGAGGAGGGGGCTGGGTCCTTCCCAGCTGGAGCAACCCTCCTGAAAAATAGGAAAAACCAAAAGGAATGCAGAGAGGGAAACCCAAAGATTGTGAAATAAAATGAAATAAAATACAGGCAGGGGCGGGAGGGGAGGAACGAAGGGGTCAACACCGGAGGGAACAGGACAAGGTGACAGGAGAGGAACTGGGGCTGGACTAAATGAAAAGAGGAAACCTCGGCATCCACAGGCGGCGGCTCCGGGCAGGGCTCAGCACTAGGGGACACCATTGGACCACAAACTGCAGCAGAAAATAGCCCAGTTTCAGGCAAAACCCCAACTTTCGTTTTCTGTGCGCCTCTGTCACCGCGCCAGGGTGACACTTGGTCCCCTCTTCCCAGCTCCCGTCCTTTGTACAGCCCCTAAAACCTCCCCAGTTCCTACCTTGCCCCGAACAATCCCTGTTTCCCTGCACAGCTCTCTCCAGGTTCCTATTCCCGAGCCAAACCTGCCCGGGGTTTGCTGCCAGGCTCTCTGGGCTGTGTCCACGGGACAGAGGCACACGCGGGGACTTTGGCACCTGGAGCAGGTGGCAAAGTCCCTCCTCGCCCCCCGGGGCTGGGGCTTTATCCCCAAACACCCCCCTGCAGACCCTGCAGCTGCCTGGGGGAAATCCCAGGAGAAAACATCCCCAGCGGATTTTCTGTGCGTTTCTGAGGTGCCTCCACACGGAACAGACAAAAAACCCCACCCTGACCAAGAGCATCCCTGCCCTCCAAGTGTCTTCCGAGCGTTTTCTGTCTGTAAATCCCAATTTACCCAGGTTCCGGCTGCTTTTTGTTGGGCTGCTCCACCACTGCAAGAAGGGTTTGAGTTCCCCAAAGAGCAGCTCCAGGCGGTGGCTGAATCCTGGGAAGTTGGGCTGTGGCAAAATCCAGTTTGGCTGGAGCAAAATAACATCTTAGCAACATCTGCTCTAAGTTTTTATTACACCATTATAAATTATTATTATTATTAAGCAAATATTACACTCTGGTGCTGTGTGCAAATAAAGTTTTATTGTAGGGAAGAAGTATCTGTAACAAAGACTTTCAGATGAGCCACGGAAAACAGTAATTAAAATTTCACTTGCAATGTTTTAATTTGATTTTCAGTAAAGTTTTTAAAAAAAAAGAAAGAGCTGCCGTTTCCTTTGCCACTAACATTGCCTCATTCAAATAAAAAAGGCAAAAGGTTAAAAAATACCTCTGGCACAATAAAAATGCTTTGCAATATATACATACATTTATATGTACACACACTTAACTTTACTCTACAATATTTTAAACTCTGGGAAGGGGCATGTTATTCCTGCATATTCTGAATAAAAATCCACAAGGATTTTTATTTACGGTTTCACAATGCCTTTAAAGCCTGAAGACACAAGAGGAATGCTCAGTGCTGACCCTTGAAAATGAGTTTTAGCCAACTCATCCATATTTTTTCCCTCAACAATTTGCAGTTCTGACTTTGAACTCTTGGCTCTGCCCTCCTGGTGGTTTGTGGAGTCTCTAGCTCTCCTCTACAGCAGCAGCTTTCAGCTCTCTACTGCTGTATCCTTCAAATTTAACAAAGAAATTCCAGATCTCCTTGGAAATTCACATCCATCATTTGTCCTGCAGGTGAATTTGATTTTTAAGTGCCTTTTGCTGAGCCAGGGCTCTGATGTAAAGAGAGAATTCTCACTCTAATTATCTGTACAGATAATCTCTCCAGCAGATGCCTGTCCAAGCCAAACTCCTTTTGCTCACTGTTATTCTTCACTACTCAAACTGTTTTCTTTATACAAGATAACATCGAATAATTTCATAAATACCATATCCAAACACACTTGCTGTCCATTTATCAACTCCTTCTCCAACTGAGAGGTTTAATCTTACAAGAATTTCTATTTCTTTCGGGATGTGTCACACATTTCCAGACGGGCTCTGCTCCAGCAGAGCTGGAACTACCTTCCCTCAGATCCCCTGGAAAAGTACAGGAATGTTTCCCTCCATCTAAGAGTTTGAAGTTTTTCTTTATGGAAGAAGAACAGCCCAATGTTTTTTCAGTATCACATCTCATCCACACTCAGATTTTGAATCTCCAGCTCTTCCTAAAGATCTTTCCAAGGACCTCATGTTGCCTCTTTGCTACCAGCTGTGGGTGAGGTGAACACTCTGGAACAGGATCAAACATCCTGGAGAGCTTGATTTATATTTAGTATTAATTTGACACCCTTTGCCAATACTTGAGAAAGGCAGATCTGACTCTGACCATGTAGAGCTCCACTTTTACCTAAAACTTCCCCAAAAACTGGAGTGGCATTCTGAAACCTGCAGCCATCACTTCAGGACCAGTCCCACTGAAATAAGGTTCTCCCTATCCCTATTCCTAAGTTATCCTGCACAGGAGGATACTGCAATTTTACAACTGATCCCGATGAGGGGCCCATCCTGACTTGCAGCCCAGGCACAGCCCTGGGAGCCTAAAACACACATAATGATCATAAAACCTGAAATGCAGGGCAGCTGGGAGCAGGGCAGGAATCATCCCGACCTGGCTGTGTAAATAACTCAGTGGCTGTTTGAGGATCCAGTGCGAGCTCTGCCCTCCCCGTTTGCCAGGAGCTCCCCATGTGCCACAAGCTGTGTTTGCATTTCCCGCTGGCTCAGGGAATTAACGCTCTTAGGAAGTTGTGAAATGAAGCAAATGCCCAAATACATGCCCTTTGGAAGGGGTTTGGCAGTCCAGCAGCAGCAGCTCCACAGTTTGCTGGTGGTTGCTGCTCTGGCCCACGTGGCTCTGGGGGTCCCAGGGGCTGCCCAGCCCCAGCAAGTGCCACAAACCAGGGACTGTCCACAGTTATTTAACCGCAACAAAGGCTTGAAAGCCTCCATCCCATCTTCTGGAAGAGTTCGGAGACCTCCATCCCCCACCAGAGCTCTGAGGGGAAAGTTCAACCTCCTTACAGAGGAGCCACAGCTGCCTTCCCACTCTCCCTCTGGTTTTCTCCAAAGGGTTCCTCATCCTTGTCCTTCACGGAGATCTTTTTCCTGAAGGCTTGCGACAAGCTGGAGGAGGAGGCCTTCCTCAGCGTGGTGAGTCTCTGCCGGAAGTTTCCCCGGAGAAGAAGTAGAGGAGGGGGTCAAAGCAGCAGTTGGCAGCCGCCAGGGGCAGGGTGACGATGACAGCTTTCTGCAGGAAGACGGTGTCGGCGCAGCCAGGGCCGCGCAGGCGCAGCGCGTGCAGGTGCACGGTGCGCAGGACGTGGTAGGGCGTGAAGCTCACCAGGAAGGTGGCGGTGACGATGACGATCATCCACACGGCCTTGCGGCGGTTGGCCTCGTTCTTCCGCAGCGCGTTCCGCAGCAGGGTGCGGATGATCATGGTGTAGCAGATGGTGATGACGATGAAGGGGAAGATGAAGCCCACGAAGAGGGCGATGAGATCCAGGATCACCACCAGGTTCGTCTTCTGGGAGTTCTCCGGCGGTTCGAAGCACTTGGTCTTGTTGCCATGCTGGTAGGTGCCGTTGCGCAGGAAGGGCGCGCTCGTCAGCGTGACGAACACCCAGATGCCGACGCACACGAACTTGGCCTTCTTCTCGGACACCAGGCCGATGTTGCGGACCGGGAAGACGATGGCGATGCAGCGGAAGAAGCTCATGGCCGTCATGAAGAAGATGCTGCAGTAGAGGTTGACGTAGAGCGCAAAGGACGAGAGGCGGCACAGGAAGTCGCTGAAGAACCAGTGTCCCTTGTGCACGTAGTAGGTGACGCGCAGGGGCAGCGTGAGCACGCACAGGAAGTCGGACAGGGCCAGGTTGAGCATGTAGACCTGGAAGGCCGTTTTCTGCCGGTAGGTGCGGATCAGCACGTACAGCACCACGCCGTTGCCCACAAAGCCCACGATGCTGATCATGGAGTAGAGCGTGGAGTAGACGCTGTTGCGGAAGTCATCGATGGAGTGGTGGGGCACGACAGGTTGGGGGACAGCGCTGTCATGGTGCCTGGATGAGGCACCAGCTCCCTGGGGGATAGTGTCAGACCTGGGGGGGGAAACGTAGGTGAGGTAGAGCAGCACAGGCAAATAAAATACCTGTCATGAAAGGAGAGGATAAACCTGTCCTCTCTCTCAGGACAGACCTGGGAAAGGGGGTGGATCTGACCCATCCACTGTGGTGAAGAGAATTGAGTTGGTTAAGCTGTTTATCCTCTAGTAGTATCTCCCTGTAAACCCCCCCAATGGGCTCAGTTTATCCCTGGCTCTCCCATTGAACCTGTCCCCCGATGGTCACCCCCCCAGGGGGACTCAGGATAAAGTCTTGGGCTTTGAGGTCCTGCTTCGTCTTTTGCACCCCCTTCAGAAGAATAAACATCCATGCAAAAGTGCCTCCTCTGATCTTTACTTCAAACCTTGGCACAAGGGGTCAGGAGACCTGTGGGAAGCAGAGAGCCTTCTGCTTTCTATCATTCCTAGACTGTTCTCAGCTGGGAACGGTTGCCCCTGGCCATACAGCCAGTGGACATGTCAGCTGGGCTCCCTCCGGACCCTCAGCCACACTCCACCTTTCTTCACCAGGCACCAACAGCTGGTTATGAGTGACAAAATGTGGCAGTTGTGGAATCACATCACAGGACCATGGAATTCTTAAGGCTGGAAAAGACCCTTGAGATCGTCAGGTCCAACCACCAAGCACCACCACCATGATGACCACTGATCCATGTCCTCAAGTGCCACATCCATACATTTTGGAACATACGATGGCTCCAGCACCTCCCTGGGCAGCCTGTTCCAGGGTTTGGTGAGCGTTATGGTGAAGGAATTTTTTCTAATATCCAATCTAAACCTCCCCGGTGCAACTCCAGGCCAAGTCATCAGGATATTAAATGACAAAAAAATTTCCTAACTCCTCACAAACTGAGGCAGCTACTCAGCAAAACAGCAGAGTGGAATAATGAAGGTGATAATGGCATATGGACTTTAAAATAGGAGGAGCAGTCCTGGGTCCTAATAATTGTTCAGTCCTGATTCTCCTCTTTTTTTTTTTTTTTTTTTTTAATCGATTTTCAGTTTCCAATGGTTCAAGTGCAGAACCTCCCTTGCAGCCTGAGACCATGAAAAGCTGCAAGATCAGAACTGCAGGGCAAAAGCCAGCTGAAAAAACAGGACATCACAACAACAGCAAAAACAGAAGCTGGGTCAGGATTAGCCATGAGAACCCACAACTGTACCATGGATATGCTCAAAATTGCTGTTAATTGTGGTTGCACCCATAAAAATAACTTGGTAGTATTAGATGCTCTCTCCCTGGACTTACTGAAGTCAGAATTCAGAAGCGCTTTGGGATGCTTAAGGCTTCCAGGTGTCAGTTAAATTTCAGCTATTTTGGCGTTTGTACTCCTTAAAAAGCCCTTTGATTATCTGCAGGGCACAAATGAACTGAAGCTGAGCAGGTGACAGTGAGGGCACTGTCACCACCTGAGGGTAGAGGGGGTGATGTTCTTCAGAAATCCTGAACAAAGCCACCAGTCCATGTGTCAAGGATCTTTTTTGCTTTTATTACATTATGGCCTTAACTCCAGCAACCAGCCCACAATTTAAACAGCCACTCGAGATATTTGTCCAGTAGACAAGCAAGACTTGTTTTCTATTGCATTTCTAAACACAATTTAAATTTTGCAGCCAAAAGGAAACTGATGCCCACAATCCAACTGCTTAAGCGTGAGAGAATATCACACCCAGAAATGCATCTGTAAAAATCAACAAGAATCACTCAAAGCAGCATTTCCCAGCTGAGGCTTTATGTTTGCATCATGAACTGGAGACAAACATTGCTTCTGCCACTTTTTTATTTGTACAGTCATGGTTCACTGAACTATTTATTTGTGTGCTGGTGAATTCAGCTCACTGGGAATGTGCACAAGTGAAAGGGAACCACAGTGGATGAGAAAAGATTCCCAAAGGGAGCAAAGCCCTAAACTACTGCTGTTTTCCCAGTCTGATGCAGCACAGAAGAATTTATAGTTTGTCATAGAATCACAGACTGGTTTGTCCTGGAAATGACATTAGAGCTCATCCCATTCCACCCCAGCCATGGGCAGGGACAACTTCCACCATCCCAGGTCCCTTGGACACTTCCAGGGATGGGGCAGCCACAGCTTCTCTGGGCAACCTGTACCAGATTCTCCCAGGAAAGAATTTCTTTCCAATATCCCATCTACCCCGGCAGTGGGAAGCCATTCCCTGTGTCCTGTCCCTCCATCCCTCGTCCCAAGTCCCTCTCCCGCTCTATTTTAGGCACTGGAAGGGGCTCTAAGGTTTTCCTGGATCTTTCTCTTCTCCAGGTGAGCCCCCCCAGCTCTCCCAGCCTGGGTGCAGAGCAGACCGGCTCCAGCCCTGGAGCATCTCTGCCCACCAGTAGATTACACTCAATTTAATTACACAACCCCAAAGCACGAAGTCTCTGCTTCCGTTCGTTCAGAGCACAAACACGAAGCATCCCCATCCCGAGGAGCGCTCCGGGCTCTGCATTCCCCGTTTGGGGAGGGACGGGAACGCCCCAAAACAGCAAACCCCCCTCACAAGCCCCAGATCCCCTCCGCGAGGGGACGGAGCGGGGACGCAGGACGGGAACGGAGCGGGGAGCAGGACGGACGGAGCGGGACGCAGGACGGACGGAGCGGGGACGCAGGACGGGACGGAGCGGGGACGCAGGACGGGGACGGAGCGGGGACGCAGGACGGGGACGGAGCGACCATCGCGGCGAGCGGCCGCTAATTAACGCCGCACTCATTAGCGGCGCGGCTGCGCTCCGGGGAGGATTCAGCCACTCAAACTGGGACACGGCACAACTGGGGGGCACCGAGGCAAAGCGCCCACCCCTCTCCCCGGGATCCCCCAGCCCCGGTCCTCCCCAGCGCAGTCCCAGCGCAGCCCCCGTGCATCCTCAGCACAGCCCCCGTGCATCCCCAGCGCAGCCCCAACGCAGTCCCGTGCAGCCCCAGCTCAGCCCCAGTGCATCTCCTTTGCAGCTCCCGTGCATCCCCAGTGCAGCTCCATTGCAGCCCCAGCGCAGCTCCATTGCAGCCCCAGCTCAGCCCCAGTGCAGCCCCAGCTCAGCCCCAGTGCAGCCCCAGCGCAGCCCCAGTGAAACTCCATTGCAGCCCCAGTTCAGCCCCAGTGCAGCCCCATTGCAGCCCTTACCGGAGCGCTGCGGGGTCAGGGCGGGTGTGGATCTGTCCCAGGCGCGTCCCCGCCGCTCTTAAAGCGGGGCGCGCCCCCGGCCCCGCCCCGGCCCCGCCCCGGCCCCACCGGGACCCCGAAACCTTCAGCTTTTCCACGCTTTTCCCACCTCCCTGGGAAACAGCACTTGGCAGCATCCCAGCCGTGCCCACCCTCCCCGGTGTCGGGGGAACTGACGGGGTCCCCTCCCTGGTTTTGTTCGGTGTTTTACTCCTGCTTGTAACTGGCAGGGAGCTCCTCTCTGATATCAGAGTTAACAACTTTGTTTAGAAATAGATTTTAGGAGAATTTTTGGTGTTGGTCTCATTGGAGGGAAGACAGAATTCTCATGAGTGTAGCACTCCAGGCTTCCAGCATTCCAAAATGTGCTATATTTGTCTACCTTTTTTTAAACAACAGTGGCTTTGTCAAGGAAAGAAAACAACCTAAAAAAACCCAAATCAAAAATAAGCAAACAAACAAACAACCACCTCCCCCAAACAAACTCCAAGGCTTTATCAAGTGAAGTATTACTTTTCTCAATTTTGAATATTTTAAGTGTGGGCTGTCCCACTCTGAATTTTCAATTTATTATGTTTGCTTTCTTTTGAGGATGCATAATACAATGTTCCCACCTTTTGCTAAGGAGTTAAGGAACTCTTCCACAGGGGATTTGACTGGAATGTGGATGGTCACAGGGGGCTGGGTAGTGGGACCCAGCAGTTTTTGGCTTCTCTGGGGCAGTGGGGAATCCTTTGAGAGAAATTTTTTTTTTTCCATGGTGGGAACAGCTCCAAGTGGCACTAGAGCATCTGGAAGTGTCCAAGGCTGAGCTGGACAGGGCTTGGAGCAGCCTGGGATGGTGGGAGGTGTCCCTGCCCATGGCAGGGGTGGGACTGGATGGGCTTTAAGGTCCCTTCCCAGCCAAATCATTCCAGGATTAAAGCCAGCCCTGCTGAACTCACCACATGGGTCAGTGTCCTCAGGGTCATGTCCCTGTCCTCGTGGGCATCTTCTGTCCCCAGGGACATCTCCCTGTCCTCGTGGCCACCCCTGGCTCCCACCTCATGCTGGGTCCCATGCTCAGCCTGTCCATCTCTGTTCCAAGCTCTGGCAGCAGTGAGCCCACATTTCCCTGCTGTGGAGTTCCACCAGCACAGCTCTCCCACGGTGCTGTGTGACCACCTGGGAGAATTCCAGCTCTGTTTTTCCTGCCCCAGCTCCGTTTTTTGACTGCTTTTAGAGTTGCCAAAGCCACGGTGCAGTGGACGTGGTAGCTCCTCTTTGACCTCACTCTCCAAGAGCAGTGAAGGTGTGTGAGTAGGAAATGCATTTTTCCCTGTGCCCTTCCCAGGAGCTTCCCCCCCTTCCTCACCTGCTTTTGCCCAGGAGGCTTAGCCAGCTCCCAAGTGCTGCTTGGAACAGTCAGATTGCAGGATCATGGGATAATTCAGGCTGGGGAGGACCTCATGAGCTCTCCAGTGCAACTCCTGCTCTATCCAGGCCAGGCCAGGCTGCTCAGGGGTTTGTCCCACCTGATTTTGAAGACTTTCAAGACCAGACAATTCCTTGCACTGCCTGCAATCTCCTGTGCTGGGAACTGCCTCTGGAGTTTGTGTCAATTGTGGTGCACATTCTGCTGTTACTCCATTCAGCCATTCTTCTGCTTTTTTGCTACCTTTTCTGGCCATTCCTTCTGCTTTTTGCTACTCAGTTATTCCTTCTCCTTTTGTTTTTATTTTCTTTTTTTTTTTTTTTCTGTTCCTTTTTCTTTTCTGCCCTTCACTCTCAAGAACAGGAAGATTTCTAGTTGCAAAGTCAGACTGAGGTTGGTGTGGGATTGAGGAGTCTGCTGTTGCTCCAGATGTGCTGGAATTGCAGCCAGAGTTTTGGTGGGAAGGGTTTCCACACTGAACCCACGAGGAGCTCAGACTGCAGCTCTGACATGATGTGGCAAAGATGACAAGTGGAATTTGGGGTGGGCAGGACTGCAGTTCCTCCCTGATATATCAACTTGTGAGGAGATCCAGAGGACCAGGGGATGGGAAGACTCCTAAAAGGAGTCTTGGATGAATTCCCAGAGTAATTCAGGGTGGAAGACTTCAACAAGCAATCCCCATCAGGTCTGATAAGAGCAGTTTTACTGGGGCTGTAAGTCCTCTGATTCCCTTTCCAGAGGACAATGGGATAAGGAATAAAGGCACAAATAAGACTTTGGAAATCTGTCTGGGACCATCCAAATCTGGGAAGAGCCTGACCATGCTTTAGGGCTGTCAATTAGCACTGTCTCACCCTCCATTGCCTTCTCTCCCTAGACCCTAAATTCCTGCAATTCCAGCCAGATTCCAGGAAGTTTCCAATGGCATTAGATTCCAAGAAGTTGAGCCTTTCCTCAAGTGTCCTGAATGCCACTGATCCAGCACACTGCTTATCTCTTTAATGCAGGACTTCCAGACAACTTCCTAAAAGCCTAAATACTTCCCAGAATGAATGAAAAATCCCTCCAGCATTGGCAACTTCTTCCACTCTGGCTGTTTGAGAAGGGGAGAGCAGAAAGGTGGGGTTTCGTGAGGAAACAAACATCTTAACAATGTTGTGTTCTCTTTCCTCTCCTGTGACTTCCCAAACAAGTCCTTTCTCTTGGAATCCCATGGGAGAAGGATGGAGTCCCAGCTTCAGGCTTGCCTCAAGATATTTGGAGTGGGCTGGGCTGTGTGACACTGGCAGGGAACCCCCAGGGGCAATGTCAACCGCAGGATTTCTCCGGAAAAGCAGGACTGTGGTGATGCCTGAAATCGGGCAAGGAGACCTGGGAATGCTCTGCCTGCCCTGATTAGCTGGACTCAGCCAGCCACACCTGGAATGGGGGTGGCTTCAGTCATCCTCCCAGGAATGTCCCTCCTGAAAGTGAAGTGAAGCACAGGAGGAAAGCAGAAAGGGAAAAAAAAAAAAAAAAAAAAAGAGAGGGGAGTAGGATGGAAAACTTGGGGGTTAATAAGGGGAGTATAAGGGGAGTGCACTGAAACATCCCCTGGTCTGGCAGGGATGAGCTTCCACTGCACAGGGGTGGGAAACCGGAGGGAAAGGGAAGGTTTGGAGGTGTCACCGCGGTGTGAGGGGAGATGAAGAGCCTTTCAATGCAACGAATTCTGTGCCCTGAAGGCCGACAGCCCGCAGTCATTCTGAAACAGGTGGGCTGTGCTCCGGGAAGTGCTGGGTCAGGGCCACCCCCGCCCCGAGCGGGGTCAGCCCCGGGCTGGCTGGGTCAGCGTTTGGGTGACACCAAACCACACGGGGAACGGCGCTGCCAGCAGCTGCTCTGCGATGGCTGCGGCTCCCTCCTCCTTTGCTTCCCCTTATTTAGAGAAGTCATTTCTGCTGCTTGTCAAGGGTGTGGAATCCCTTTGCTCTATCGGCTTCTGCGCGGCTCCTTTCCCCCAGCGGGAGCTGCTTCTCCAGGGGATCATCCCTTACTCTCACCTCAACCTGGGTCTGTTTGTTCCCTGGACTCGGCACGGGGAATTCACAGAATCACAGAATATTCTGAGCTGTAGGGGATCCACAAGGATTGTCAAGTTCAACTTTTAAGGGAATGGCTTATCCAGGGGTCAAACCCACGACCTGGTGTTATCAGCTCCCGGCTCCAACAGAGGGAATCTGAGTTGTTGTCACACTTCCAACACTGCCCCCACCTCCCCTTGGTTTTTAGGGACTGATATTAATCAGTGACCCACGCTGGCAGCTGCGAGAAGCTGTTCCATCCCGAGCCATGAGGCCAACAAAGCTCCCTATTCCCTGGTTTTTGTAGGAAATCAGAGCTGGGGAATCTCCTGTGAAGGAAACTTCAGCCCTTGTTACTCAGCCCATCAAATCCTACTGCAAATACTCTTTGAGTGGATCCTGAGGAAAGAGGACTGAAGGAAGATGGGGAGATGGTTGGGCACCTTCAGTATGGTCTCTAGTCAGCATTTTTTGGGATAAATCACTTGCTCTGCTGGGATGCATAAAATAAATTACTCCCAGGACTGAGTGCAAGGACCATGTTCAGCTCTTGTTATCCCAACATTTGGAGAATTATGCTGTTCTCTCACAGGCAGAGTCTGATCTCTCCCCAGAAAAAGAGGTGGGGATGGAGATGGATGACAAATCTGGGAAGGACCAAAGGCATCAATCAGGGGCAACTGATTGTTTCACTGACAGGGTTTCCTCTGAAAAACACATCAGGGAGAATTTGCTTGGCCTTTTCTGGGGAGAGGAGCTGCCACGGTGTGGGGACAGGGACAGGCTGTCCCCACTGTCACAGCTCCTGCTGCTGCAGTTCCACCCCTCCCTAAACTGATCCAGTTTGGAGGGATCTTTGGGACAGAGGACAGACATTTCAGGTTCTTCTGCCAAGGGAAACTTCTGGAGAGGGTGTTTGAATCAAAGGGCAAATTCATGAGGCCAAAGCTCCAGACAAGGACCCTGAGCCATCCTTCTGCTGTGGTTTGCTTGGGGAAGGACCCAGCAAAGCACCAGAACCGGCCCATGTGCCATCAGCTGGTCACACTCCACATGAGGGTTTAGGAAAGGGAAGGCTGGAATTTGTGCATTTCCAGAGTCATTATGGGATGGGCTCCACCAGGCACTGGACACCTCTAAGTCCAGCAGTACTGGGTGCCAGGAAAAGCATCCCAAGTGCCTGAGGTGATCAACCAGCTCAGAAAAAAATTAAAGCCATCGTCACAAAACCCTTTGAACTGCTGACTTGAGAAGCTGCATTTCCTCAGTTGGGGTTTTTTCAGGGTTCCAATGTGTCAATCTGTGAGAACAAAGAGCCACTCTGGCTGGAGATGCAGCTCTGATAGAGGCAATTGCTGCTTCCCCTTCCTGTTTTGTATGTGGAACACGAGGGCTGCAGCAGATGGGGCAGATAGGGCTGGCTCTGAGCTCTGCCTCCAGTCCCATCACAGAGAAACCACTTAGGGAATGTACAGTGTCTCTTTCAGATGAAACATTGTCAGGGAAAACCAGCCTGAAAATATCTCCCCATTCCTGATGGTTCATTTATGAGCAGCTGGGAAATTCTACGAATTTTCCTGGTTTTGTAGAACCAATGGGAAATCGGTATTATAGCCAAGTCTCTCCAAATTATCCTTTCATCCCAGTATTTTTTCCAGAACGGGGCAGACCTAAAGGTGCATTATTGAACCTGAGGTTGGAACTGCGTTTCAGGGTCCTTGAAAGCCACCAGTGACTTTAACCCTCCCAACTGGGGCTACTGGGAGCCTTCTCACCCACAAAACTAGCATTTTAACTCTCTGATGATCAATTTTTGATGGCAGAGTTTTCTCATACCAAAACCCACTAGACTTCTTTGTTGCTGGAAGATGAGAAAACAAACTTCGCCCCTGAAAACTCAACAGTACAAAAGCAAAAATTTCTCATGGAGAAATTTAGCTTTAATCTTCTTTTGGAAAGTAAACTGAAAACCCAGAAACAGCCTGTGCAAATTGGCATTTATTTTGGGAAATGACTTGGAATAAACAGTAAAAAAAATAAGTGGATTTTTGGCATCAATATTATTTTTAGGGTTTCTAACACTTGGAAATTTATTCATATCTAAACAGAGAGGCAAATTCATGTGAATTAATGAATCATGGAATAACCAAGGTTGGAAAGAGCTCAAAGATCCCCAAGTCCAACTGTCGTTGGTGACAATTGGAGCCTGTATTTATTTAGTGTCTCGGGATAGAAAATTGCTGCTCGGAATTTGAGGATGGCCAGATAATTATCTGGGACACAGCACACATCCAGTGTTTTCCACAGAATCCCAGAGATTATGTTCAGCACTTCAAGTTGGGATAAAACTGGAGCCCCTGCCAGAGGCTTTTCTCAGGAAAAATCCATCAGGATGTAAATCCTGCCTTGCATTTGAACAGCTCAACTTAAGTTGTGGATGCATCCATTGGAAATCAGATTTTCCTTAAAAGCTATTCAGAAGAAATGCCAGGTCAATTAAACCTCCATAATTAATCTTCGACGTTCACACATACTTTGCCACCATGTGAACCTTTTAATTATTCCCATTTGATTTGATTTGCACCTGTGTTTTCAGTTCTCATTCACAGTTTTACCCTGGGAAGACATGGAGAACACAAGGCCAAGCCCAACTTCCCAGGAGAATCCTCATTTTCCAGCTGCTGCACATTAACCACCAGGGGAACTGGAATAATGAAATGCTTTAGGTTGGAAAAGACCCTGAAGATGATTTATCCAACCATCATCCAGCACTGCCAAGCCAAGACCATGTGCCCAAGTGCCACTTTACTTCTTTGTAGGATAATATTCCTGGATTTCTGGGCTGTATTTGGTAAAGTGATCTGTACCAGGAGGATGATTCTGATACTGACTGACAGGGAAAGCCCCATGTCCAAACTGAGATCACTTGGAGCAGCCCTTGGAGCTCAGCCCTGGGCTTCAAATTCCCCAAGGAACACAGCAGTTATCATGTGGAGCCTGCATGAATGGGGAGAGATAAGCTCTTGTGTCATTAAAACCAGCCAAAGTAACAAGGGAAAAGCCTAATCAAGCTGTTGGAGAAAGGAGAAGGCAGGATGGAACATGGGGCTGGACATGCCCAGGTCCTTCATTCAGCCAAGGGAAAAGTCAGGGCAGCCAAGGCCAGCCCAAAAATTCCACTTTGGAGCAGAATAAATTGGGGCACACAGCAGCTGCCAGATTCTGGTTCCTCTTCTTCATTCCCAGCTCTTCAAGGGCAGGGTTTGCAATTACAGCAGGAAAATTTGAGACAAGAACTGAGCCCTCCAGAATGACAGATCTGGAGCATCAGATATGCAAGTGTTTGGTTAAAAACACCTCAGGAAAGAGTATCAGAAACTTCCTGTTCTTTGAGCAGTCGGAGTTCTCATCTTGATGGTTTTTATTGTGTATTTTTTTGTTTTCTTGTTGACTTGAAAGGAAAAATGCAAAGAGAAAGTCCCTGATGAGCGATGACTTAACCAGGCCCTTTGTGCAGAGCTGAGGGCAGATAAGAACACCCCACATACCAGGAATTTGTGAAAAGATGTTCCTACAGCACCAATGCCCACCTCCATCCCTCCTGCAGCTCTGCTTCTACAGCAGATTGCAGCAGATATCACCAGAAATCTTTATGAAATCGAAGTTTTGGTTTTAATCGTTACAACCTCTCATTTCCTGAATGTCACCGGTTGATCCGCCTGAAAATAATTTACATTTTCCATCAGAGTGAGGACTTGTGTGGTCTGAACCACCCTACACCACCACACTGAGCTGCTTTTGCTCCCATCATTTGCTCCAAAATTTCTGTCACATCCTTTCTGTTTGGATTTCACGACTTGTGATCTCAGGCCAGGTCAGCTATCAGCTCCTGATCAGCCCAAAAATGCTTCCTCTGGGCTCTGAATCATCCCTCAATTGTATAACTGCCTGCTTTTATCTCATGTGCTGGGAATGGCTTTTTGGGTTTTTTTTACTGCTCACTGGAGAAGGTTTTTACTCTTTTCCTGCCATGATTCAAACTGCTCTGTGCAGCCCAGGCCCAAAACAAATGCCAGGAATGGGCTTTGAAATGGAATATTCACCTGGGTTGGGAAAGGACAGGGGAGCAGCCAAGGCAGCCAGTGGGAAAGCTTTTTTATTAAAAAAAAAAAAAAATTATATCACACAAAAGATCATTCCCTTGTGATCAGTGATGTCAGAAATGGTGCTCCAGGGGGTGGTGGAGGCTGGGGATGATGCCAGCCCAGGCTGGTGCCCCTTGACAGTCCCAGTTGGGACTGGGATCAGCATTCCAGAGGGTGATTCACGAGTGTTGAACTCCAGCCCAACCCAGCAGTGATTAAATGCGTAACTTAATATTAATAACTCAAATATTTATATATAAATATAATATCTTACAGATTTCTGACCATATTGAGGCTGAGTTACAAGGGCGAAGAGGACAGGGCTGTTTCCATCCATCTGGACATCCCACAAAACACAGAAATACTGTGGGCAAAGAAAAACTGAAACTCTGATATCAGTGGAGCTTTTGCAAAAGTGGGACATGATTTTGTTGGAATTAATGACTTTTTAACCCTTTCCAAAGGACTCCCAAGTGCTGAGGAGCAGGGAGCTGAGGGATTCCTGAAATTACCACCTGGTACAGCCTGGTGTTCATCACCCACTGCCAAAAAACTCCTGAAACCCCTCTCAGTGCTGCTTCTGAGCCATTTTTTGAGTGAGAGAGGCCCCGCTGGTGGATCTAGGTCCTCTCCCAACTTTCTTTGAACTCCCTGAAATAATTTCTATGAGATTTTGTTTCAAATTTGCCACGGTCTGAGGAGCCATAGATATGAATCACCCCAGCACAGCTCTGCCTGTTTAGTCTGGGTCTGTGCATCAAAACCCTGCTGGCTTTGCAAGGTCAGGCTCAGGAGTGACCTTGGACTTGACCCCAGACTCTTCTGGGGAGAATTCTGATTTCTGTGCACTCTCTTCGATCTCAGTGACTTCTGGCTGACTCCAGCTCCCTGCAGACCCTGCATCATCAAAATTGGCCTTTTTTGGCTCTCTAAGTCACATCAGCTCTGCTTCTGCTGAGCTTCCAGGCTGGCAACTGATTTCTGCATTACCTTAAAATTAATCTATCCACATTCAAGTCTCTCTATTGCTTCGAAAATCAAATTTCAGCCTCTCATCCCTGCCTTTAAATACTAGAACATAATTGTAAAAGCATCAGGCAGATATTTTCCCAGCTCCCAACCGTTCCCTGCAAGAACCACAAGCCATTAGTTCAGCTGAAGGCTTGGCTTGCCTCGTTATTTATTTACTTGTGCTTTATTCCCATTATTTTTTCTATGCTGTGTTTTCCTTCTGATTTTTCCCACAATGCTTTTTCCTGAGGCGCAGCAGGACTCCATGGAAGAGGAGCATCAGTGTTTAGCTTTTTTTGTTTGTTTGTTTGTTTGTTTTCCAGACAGATTTGGGAAGGAGTGGCTGGATTTTCCAGCAAATCCATGGGCCTGTGTGAGCACAAGTCTCTGACTTCATTCCCGCCACGGATCAGCTCCAGAACTTCTGGCTTCTCTCAGGTCCTGTTTCCCATGTCCCACTGCTTTCTTCAGAGGGAAGAACAAACCCAAAAAAAAAACTACAGAAAGCTGTGATTCCTTCAGCCTACCCTGTGTGTTGACCACTGGCACTGTCCTGGGTTTGTGGGGACACAGGTGACACCACCTGCAGATTCAGCTGGCAGGGAAAGGCAGTTTCTTCTGAAAAACCCCCATAAATAACCCCCCAAACCTGTGGCAATGCCCCACTTAACAGTTCTTCCCCTGCCCCCAGATCTTTTATCAGCTTCAGCAGAGTTTGTGACCTGCCAAGTGATAAGGCCCGGAAATCCTGATATCAACTTGCACTGATGACCTGAATTTCTCTGAGTAAAAACCAACATTTTCCTCTATTTCCTCCCATTCCCCTGGACCACAGGAGCTACAGATATCCCAGTTCTTTGCCAGAAAACCCCCAAGCCCTAATTGGCCTTTGCCATCAAAAACCAAACCCTAATTGGCCTTTGCCATAAAAAACCAAACCCTAACTGGCCTTTGTCATAGAACAACCAAACCCTAACTGGCTTTTGCCATAGAAAAACCAAACCCTAATTGGGCTTTGCTGGGAATTGAGGATTTTCATGATCCAAAAAGATTTTCCTGGCTTGTCAGTTTGAATCTCCCAGATTTTTATAGCAGCACACTTGGGTCACTCTCTTAATTAGGTGATTTTCTATGGAAATTATTTTTATCCATCTGTGTGGTCCCACTAGGAAACATTTTCCTGTCATCTGTCCAAAGCAAACATATTCGCTGATACAGGAATTGCATGGAATAGCAGAGAATATGTTTCCTCTTTTATTCTTTCATGCAACAATAACAGCAATAAATAGCTCCTAGGATTGTTTGTTAAAGAAAAAATAAATTTTTCTTTCTGACAACTTTGCCCCTGCCAGCTTAAGATAACCAAAATTCATACAGGAGAGATTTCTGGGACCAGTAATTCCTCATGCACTTGTTTCAGCTCCCTGTGGAGGAAGGTTTGCTTTGTGTGAGGATCCAGATGGAGATGGATGATGGCATTGGAGCTGTCCCTGGTGGTTTGGGATTCCCAGCTGGACTCTGAGGGAGCTCTCAGAGATCCCTGCTCAGCACAGGCTCCAACCCATTCTTTCACTGTCCCTTTCCAATCCCCTGGGCTTTTCCAGTGACTTTGCATTTATCCCCCACCTCTGCAATGAGTGTTTGCTCTGCTCTCACTTTACAACACGGTGTAAAAGTTGGAGAAACTCTGCTCCAGGTAAACCTGCACTGGATGAGCCATGGGAAGACATCACTTCTGCTTGGAACCCTCTGGGCTGGTGCCTCCTGTGGAAGTGGCACCATGTCCTGGATTAATCCTTCCTCTGGCTCTCTCTTGGCGGGATGGGGAGAGCACTGGAATGGTAAAAGTGACAAAATTTGTGGCTGAGGAAAACCCTGTATGGAAATAATTTCCTGCTCTGGGTCCAGCCAGGATGGGGTGAGCGTGTGTTGATGTGAGCATGGGGAAGGTGGGTGAGTTCAGCAGAAAAATGGAGGAAATCTGTGGCTTCCAGGGAAATTCCTGGAATTTCCTGATCCCTGGGGATGAGCTGAGCGGGGAAATGTTGTGACTCAAAGGAAAGCACAGAGTCTAATTGGAGCCAGACTGAGGTGAAACCACGACAGGAGCAGAAAGAAACCTCACAAAGGTTTGTGCATGGCACAGCACGGGGAGGAATCCCGGAGCTCTGTGGATTTCCTGGGAGGGGCTGGAGCAGGCAGGGGCAGAGCTCTGCAGGGCTGGGGAAGCTCAGCCCTCCCTGCACTATTCCTTAGAAGAGCTGACAGCTGAGAACTTCTAAACTTGTTCAAGCTCTTCCCGAAATTTCAACTAAGGACAGCACTGGGAATTTCCACCTCAGCTCCTGGATTAAGGGCGTGTCTCAAAGTGCTGTTCCACAGTTATTTCCATGCTGGAAATGGGAATTAGTGAAGGAGGAAGCCAGAACACAGTGAGATTTGCATTAAATGTCGTGCACCAAGTCCTTCCCCACAGTTTTATGAATCACCACCACTTTTTTATGCGTTTTTTCTGTAATTTTGGTCCATTCTACACCTTAACAAAAAGGATTGTGCCATCAACCTTGTCCCTGTCTCCCTGTAAGGAAATCTTTCCTGTCACCTCTTGAAAAGGGACTGATGAAATCCTGTTTTATGCCTGGAATTACTGTCCACAAGGAATAAACATTCCATTAGTAATGCTTTATCCCTCATTTGCTCTCATTAGAAGGTAATTTCCTCTTCTACCCTGAAAGTGGAGAATAATGGCAATAAAGCAAGCGAGATGATGATTTCCTTTGTTGATGAGTTCTTTGAAAAGTTGAAAAAGGGAAACTCATGTTCTGGAGAGAGGGGCAGGGTCACTCAGGCCACACATCCACACCTGAGCCAGCAGGGACAGGGCTGACCCTTGCCAATTCCTGCTTCTCCAGCAGGCAGGACCTGCTGTTTTGCCACCAGGAAGGGCATGGAGGTCAGCTCAGCACTTCTGGGCAGCCTCCTGCTGCTTTGCTGCCAGAGGAGCTCTGGCTGTGGCTTAGTGGCAGTGGGAGCTGTGACTGGTCACTGCTGCCCTCCAGACTCTGCCCTCTGTCACCCAACCCCTCCTCATACCTGCAAGTACTTACCTGGCTTCTCCCTCTTCCCTTTCCAGCCAGAAGAGACAATCATTTAGCTGGGTTTGACTTTGAAAAGGAGCTTCTTGAACTCTGCCAGGTGAGGGAGAGGCAGAATTGTGGAGAACTTCAAGGGGGAATCACAAAGGGTGCTGAAGGAATGCATGCTCTCTGGGGATAGCAGAGATGGGAAATGGTGTCAAGTCAGATGTCCAGGCAGGAGACCCCTCATGAGGGGAAAACCAGGACATCTCTGGTGAAGATCTGACAGGAACTGTTCTGGTTTCTCAAACAACCCAAGAGAGAATAAATCCAAGGTAAAGCATGAGAAGAGCAGCCCAGACTGTTAGTAGCAGAGCCATCGGTCAGTCCAGGGATCAGGATGGCAGCTGGCAGCATCAGGACCAGATCACTGGAAAACCACCAGGAAAAGGAATCAGGGCCTGCTTGGTAGGACCAAACTGCAGAGTTATTTGCAAAGTAAATTGTCCTCCCTCAATTTCCTCGAAATCTTCAAATGTGTTAAAAAAACTCCCTGAAAATATTCAGATGATGTAATTTCCCTGGGCCCAGAGGAGCTGTTGGTTCCCCATTCCTGGAAGTGTCCCAGGCCAGGCTGGATGGGGCTTGGAGCAACCTGGGAAAGTGGAAGGTGTCCCTGGCCTTGGCAGGGATGAGATGAGCTTTAAAATCCCTTCCAACCCAAACCACTCTGTGATTCCTTCATTCTAGGGTTTTATGAAGGGGCAAGGGAAGAGTGCTGGGAACCCTCATGGATCAAAAGTGAAGTTCTTCAGACAGAAGAAAACTGAAATTTTCTTACATAGTGTGAATTCTAATTAACTTCAGTTGCTGAGGAAAAAAAAAAAAAAGAGAAAGTCCTGAGCTGTAAAGGGCACTGTAATCACAGTAGGGAGCTGGGCACAGCCTTCAAACAAAGGTGTAGCACAAAATAAACAGGTTATGGAAAAATACTGGGCACCAGCTCCCAGCAAACAGAAATTAAAATGGGAAAGCTGTGTTTGTTCTGTTTGTGGAGGACCAGGGGGTTCAAGGAGGAGCCACCAGCCACGGGGAGGTAAAGATGAACTGATTAAATGAGAGAGCTGATTAGAGATTCCAGCACCTTCCCCATGGCCAGCGAAGCTGGGCACGGCCAGGGCCAGATCCCCCATCTCAGCCTCCCACCCCCCTTAAAATAGGAGTTTCCTGCTGTTTTCACAGGGTGGGTGGCACAGGGGAAGCTCTCACCAAAAGGGTGGTGCCCTGGGCGATAGAGGGTTCATCTTATCTGTGCCCAAGTCATTGTGAAATTCAGAGCTGCTGAGAAAAGTGTGGACAGTTTGCAGAATTGGTGCTCTTGCAGCTGCTGGTTCTGTCGTATCACAGTGGCAGGCAAGAAAAAGAAGCAAATACAACCGAGGTTGTGAAATGGAATAGGAGTTGTAAAAGATAATAGAAGTTGTGAAGTATAGCAGAAGTTTAAAAACACAAAACTGCTATGGACAGTCCCTGGCAAAACCCACTCCTTTAGACTCAAGTATAAAAATGAATATTTACGCATGAAATCCAAGCACTAATTCTATTAATTGCCACCCAGCCCAATCTCTATTTCCAAGGGCCTTTGGCAGATGTTTCCCCTGTGTCTCCAGGTGGGGAGGAAAGCCCTGGGCTTCCTTCCCTGCACCATCCTCAGGTGGGGGCAGCAGTGCCAGAGCTTTGCAGCACCAGGAATTTCCACTGCTTCACCCTTCCAGAGCTCTTCGTGGCTTCAGAAAGTGCTGAGGGGAATGGCGTGGGATAGGCAGGGAACCCTCCTGGCTGATCAGAAACTGAGGCAGCATCACTATATTTTGACCCTATATTATCCCATAATTTTGTCCAGAGTTGTTTTGTTTTTTCCCCCACAGCATAATGTGGGTTTATATTTGGAAAAGCCTTTTGAGCATATATTAAAAGATCTTTGAGGTCCTTATTTGAGATTTTGTAACCGTTGTTTAACGCTAGAGCTTTTAATTCGTCATCAACCTGCTTTTGTTCTTTTGAAATATTATTACCCATTTTTTAAACTGATCCCTGGTCGGAGGCATGGCATGGGCACGCACAGCCTGTGATGTTCTGGGGATGTGTCCTTTCGCTGCTTCCCCACAGTGGCTGGGGGATGCTCCTCTGCTCCTCACTGATGCCTCGTGCTTCTTCCCGAAGCAGGAAAGAGCTCGGCTCCGACCCTGGAGAACAACGAGGAGCGGGAGTGAAACGTCAGCAGCACCAAACCTGGGTATCCCAGGCAACACCAACACAAACACTGCCGGGATAGCCCAGTCCAGCCGTGCCAGAGCCATCCCCTCCTCGCTCAGAGGGTTTTCCTCGTGGGTAACCTGTGCTGGCTCACGCAGCACCCAGACAAACCCAGGATTGCTCCCTGTAATCTGCTCCAGTCTCTGTGTGAGGAAGCGTCTGGGACTCCTTTTCCACTTGGGCCATCAGTTTTTCCAGACAGCTGAAAGTTAATGGGCACCATGATTCAAGTGAGTAATCCTTGTGAAACCAGCTCTGGAGGAAGTTGCCCAGCAAAACAAATACCGTGGCCCCAGCTCTGACGTGGAGGCGAACACGGGTGCTCTGTATAAAAACCAGGAATCATTCCAAGGGAAACGGCACATTTCAGCTCTGCTGAGGCATCACACAGAGTGCAGGGATGCAGAAAAGTATCCCTGCCTGCTTCTTCCAGCAAATGTAAGTATTTTTCCTTTTCAAGTAAGGAATTGTACCTCATTACAGTTGGGAAATTCAGTGCTAATGTGATTTCAATTTGTTCTTTTCTTCTCTATATTCTTGGACATCACTCCAAGAGGAATTTTGAAAGGAATTAGTTGCTTAAGAGCAGGAGGTATTTTTGGGTACCTCTTAGACTACAACAGTGTACTTATGACAAGTGAGAAGTTGTTATTAACTGGAATTTGAGAAGTGGGTCAGGAGAGATTTCTGTGGAGATAAAAAATAGCGCGCTGAAAACACCAAGTGTTGGTCCAGGAAACCTGTGAGCTTGAACTGAGATTTCATCTGGCAAAAAAATGTCCAAGTGTCCCTGTGCATGTGCAGGAATCCTCCTGTGGGTGACCTGAACCACAGGCCACAAGAGCTGCTTAGAAAACGGCAAATAAGTGGGTGAAGCTCAGGTTTCCTCCTTCAGCGAGTGTGGCCATTCTGGAAACATTCAGGAAACAGCTCCCCCCTCCTGTTCCCATAGCAGGTGTGATCCCACCTGCCCAGGTGCAGGCAGAGCAGAGGGTTTGCTCCCTCCTCACCAGATGTCTTTGTGGGCTGGTGGGATTTCCCAGCTGGAGGAAGCCATGGATGGGGATCCGGGCAGTGTGAGCTCAGGTGAGCCACACGGGAGGGGTTTATGGCATCAGCCCCTGCCTGTGCTCTCTTCATGCACCTCCTCTTCACCCTGTATTGCCTTTCTCTTACCTGTGCAGAGGCTGTGAATGACCAGTGTCATGCCCAGGGTGCTCTCAGGCACTGATTTGGCTACAGGAGCAGGGACTGTGCCCTCACACCATCCCTGTGGGGTGGGCAGCATTCCCTGCCTCCTCCTGCCACAGCCCAGCCCATGTCCCCATGGAGGGGGTGCACTGGCAGTGCCAAAACTCTGCCAGGGGCCTCTCAAGCTCTCCATGGACCGAGTTCCAGCACCTGGGAACATCTCCCAGCTCTGCTTCATTCCCAAGAGCAGATGAATCCAAGCAGCACTTGGAGCAAGTGCCAGGAACTGGGATGTCTCTTCCCTATCAAACACGTGCAAGTGACTGTGTGGTGACCCATGGGGCTGCTTCTGATCCCTTCGACTTGGCCAGGTGTCACCTGTTTCCTCACACTCACAAGACACAAGGACAATCCCTACCCACCCACCAGAGATAAACATCTCAATCCCCTGAGGCGAAGGAGGAAATCAAACCTCGCTCTGCTGCATTCTGGATGCAAGTTTTAACCCCTAAATTATAGTGTGGAAGAGGTGGAGGGAGCAGGAGGGAGCCCTGGCAGCGATCCTGCCTCGAGGTGCAGCTGTGGAATGAAGGGATGGACACCTCTGGTTGGCACCACCAGAAAGCAGGAAGGCATCTTCCAGACAGAAGCTCCAGTTCCTTTCCAAAGGTCACTGTGTTCAGAAAAATCCTGGCAGCAAAATGGTGAAGTTTCAAGAAGAGAGGATGGGAGAAGCATTTTGAGCTCCTCAGGGTTCCGCCCTGGGCACCTCCTCCGGTTTCTCCTGATTCCTAATGCTCCTCCTTGGACTCATCACCAAACCCTGGGGTAAAGTAGAGCTCAAAGTCCAGAAACTCTGAGTTCAAATGCTCCACACGGACAAGGTCTGCTGTAAATCCCTTAGATGGTGGTCTTAAAATGAGCACAGAGCTTTATCAAGGCAGGTAATTTATCTCCTCAAAAATGTAATTAATGAAAATGGACACAGAAATAGGTTACAAGAAAAATATAATGTCAGGAGATTGTTAATGCACCTTTCAAAGGAGTAACTTGACTGAAGATAAGAAGATAAATCAGGATTCAGCTGTACATGTCATGGTTTGGTTCTCCTCCTCTTGGAGCTGGGGACTTGCACAAGTTCCATGTTGTGGATTCGGGGTTTGTTCCATTAGATTGGAATTTCTTTGGTGCTCTGTATCAAAACAAAGAGTTAAACCAATCGTGGAGTCATTAAGGTTGGAGAAGACCTCTAAGATCATTTTCTTTTGCCACAAAATGAAGAATCGTTTTTTTTTCCAATTAATCACTGTGGGAAGTGAGGGTAGGACGGGTTGACTCAGCTGAAATAGAGGGAGAAATCTTTCCCTACCTCTTCCCCAGAGTAATCCTTCAACAAGTTGGATCAGACACTTCAAAGACAAAGGAGAACAGGCACCTGTGAATCTCAGATGAGTCAACCTGGTACCAGTCAAGTCTCTACAAGCAATGGGAATCCCAGTCTGAAAAACCTGGCTCCCTACCTTTCATGGGAATCACTCGGGATTATCATTTTCCCATCATCCCAGCAAAATTAAACCCAGGTGATGACTTAAGCAGCCACCCAGACCTGCTGGGTAATGCACTGGAAAAGCTCTGTAAGACCAGGTCCAAGGTGCCGACATTGGGAATTCTGGGAATTTACATATGGAGATAATTGCTCAATAGGAGAGAAATGGAATTGTCACACTCATCTCAATCTCTGAGGATCAGCCTCCTTGAAACTTCTTCAGCGCCAGCTTTTTTGATCTGTTGGCCTCAAAACAAGTCACACACCTCAGTCAAGGCCTAAATTCTGCTGAGTTCCTTCTTGCAGTTCATGAAAACCACAAAATGTGAGATCTCTGCAGAATCCCACCTGACACATCATTCCTCAGATTCCTGAGAATGAGCCTTCCCTGGGTTTCCCATCCAGCTGTGTATGACTTAACCACAGCTTCGCCTAGGCCACGTTTCTTACCTTGCTCCTCCCTAAAAATGCCTCATGAAACACTATTGAAACTCTTCAGAAAATTCAAGCTATGTGACACTGCCTGGTGTCCCACCAAGATTGATCACCCCACTAGAGGAGGAAGCTGGGCTCAATCAATTTGCTTTATCTGTGAGAAACTCACATTGTTCTTCCTTATCTCCTCTCTCCCATTTAGATAACAATTTCTTTGTTTATTTATTAGAACTGAATTCAGAGAAGATTTTAGTATTTTCTAGGAACTGCAGCTTATCATTTTCTGGCTCCTCCCTTTCAGGGACAGGGATAATTCACACTTACACCCCTTCAGTGCAAGATTACACAAATTACGCTGCTACCTAAAAGTATCTGGGAATTTCTCAAACTTCATTCCTGTTTATGATATGAGTATGTAAATACAAGCTCAGATCCTGAGCTGGAATCATCTCCAAGCAGCTCTTAACACTGGAATGTGCCCGTACAAGTGCAGGTCCATCATAGTTTGCCTGGAATCCACTCTGCTAATTTTACATTTAATCACTGGGGTGTTTTTTCATATGTATTGCAGGTATTCTTCCCTAACTGGCATTTCAATGGAGAGAGACCACATGAAAGACCTCAGAAGATACCTGGCACTGAAGTATATCCAATACCTCGTCCTGTCCTCCTCCAACGCCGTCATCACCCTGCTGGGGCTGCTGGCCAGCGCGTACACCATGATCCTCCTGCAGTCAGCCAAGGTCTCCTCCAAGTCCACCACAGTCCTCATTTCCAGCCTGGCCCAGGCAGACATCCTGGTTTTCCTTAGCCTTTTTTCTGACGTGGCTCTGGGGAGTTTTGGCGCCGGGGGTCCCTCGGCCCTGGCGCGGCTCCTGCTGACGGCCAACACCCACGTGAGCTGCGTCCTGCTCAGCTGCGTGGCCTTCGAGGCCTACCTGATCACCTTCCTGCCCTCGGAGTCGCGGCCCCTGCGCACCGTCAGCAACGCCCGGCTGCTCTGCAGGGCGCTCTGGGCGCTGGTGGCCGCAGAGTGTGCCCTGATCCTCGTGGATGAGCGCCTGAGGGCCGGCGGGGCCCCCGGTCCCTCCCGCAGCCCCGCGGCGCTCCTGCTCCGCCTGCCCGGCGCGGCCGCGGCCCTGCTCGGCTCCCTCAGCTACAGCCTGGGCATCCTGCTGCGGATCGGCAACGTCTACGTCTACTACAAGATATTTTTCAGCATGTCTCCCAGGTCTAGGCTCAAATCCAAGTAGGATGTGTTCCTTCTGGGGATGCTGGAGCAGCATGAGGCTCTTCAACGCAGTTCCAAACCATTTGGAAAGTGTTCAATAACCAGGACCGAGGCTCGCCACGGAGTTTGCCTTGTTCCTGGCCTGTTCAGCTGTTATCGAGAAGAATTTGGGGCTGAGGAGCCCTTTGACATTGGTACACCACAGCTGGTGTGTGTTTATTTAGACTTTATTCACTGTAGAGGTGAAACAAAAGACATTTTATGGTTGTAAATTGACGCCACTATTTTTTATATAAAAGGGTGCTTAAAGGCTTCCTCAGGGATCTGTTGAGCCAAGATTTGTGTAGTTGTTTACTGAAGACTGGATCTATGTCCTAAAATATTCCTAACTCAGGTGAGCCCCCCAGGCTCTGCAGGTGGAAAGGAGAGACAAGGTGAGCACCAAGATGTCCAAGGTGGGCTCAGGACACCAGCCCCAGCTGGAGAGTTCCTGGGACAGAGCTGGGCTGAGATGCCACACTTGGAACATTCCAGGAGCTGTTCTCTGGAGGTTGTCACAGCGAAGCAGGAAACCGCTCCTCTCACATCCTTCTTCAGAAATAGAGGGGTGGAAAGCGGGAATGCAGCTGTTTGCTTCAGGATTGAAGCAAATTGCCCTAGGAGAGAGAGTTTGAGAAGCCCGTGTGGAGGGCTCCATGTACTGTATCCAGGGGCATCTCCAGTGATTCCTGTGGGTTTAGAGGCAGGGAGGGATTTGCTGGGATTAGCAGAGCTCTCCCACCTCCCCTGGCAGGGGTGTAGAAGATCACGGCCACCAATGTCCTCCGGACCACGCTGGACCTTGGGTGAGTGTGTGGGAGCTGTTTCCCAGCTGATGATTCCTGAGATTTCCTCAACACTCTGGGATTTTATCAGCAAAGATACCTCTGGCACTGCCTAATGCACTTCCAAATCCTCCTGACTTCATGTGGGAGCTCCAGGTATAGACTGTGGTGAGGAGAGACTGAACTTCTGATGGACATTCTTTCATCCCCAGATCTTTCTGCTACCCCAGATCATTTTCCAATCCCCAGATCATTTGGCCATCCCCACGTCATTCTGCCATTTCCAGGTTATTCTGCCATTCCCAGGTCATGCTGCCATTCCCAGATGATTCTGCCATCCCCAAATCCTTGTGACATTCCCAGATCTTTCTGTCAACCCCAGCTCGTAGCTGCAGCACCAGCAGCGAGTGCTGTGCGTTGACTTTGCTTCTCAGGAGACTCAACAGGAAGCTCTGCCAAGGGCTGGGGATCAGCAAAAGCAGAGCAGAAATGCAATCAAGTCAATTAAGCCCTTGGATGAATATTTCTAATCAAAGCTGATCCTGCCAGCAGGAAGGATGTCCTAATAACCTGATGCACTGTGATAACCTGTTCTTGCTCCTGAAGCCTGAAGTGAGACACTCCTAGGAGAGATGAAATGTTACTTGAAGTACTGTAATTAATAAAAATCTATTTTATTAAAGCCTGGGCATTATTTATGTATTTTTGCTGAAGTTCTGCTAGAGACATCTAGAGGAGATGATTATTTTGTTACAGACCACATTGGCAAATGTTTTGTAGTGAATATTTAGATCATGTTTGACTCCTTGGTTGGTAAAGAGGGACAGACAGAACCCAGTGACACTGGAGGATGTTCTATCTCCTGTCATATCTCAGCAAATTCACAGATTTCAGTGGTGCAGTTCCTGGCAGCTGGTCCCTCTCAGCCCCACTTCTGATCACCTTTGCAGAGGGAGAGGAAACAAAGCCCTGCACAGGATGATCAAAGTGATAAATGGAAGAGTCCCCCCTGTCAGCAGAAAGCCACCAGGGAAGACCCAGGGGCTGCTGGTGGTTTTGCTGTGCTATTCATGGGTGCTGGGGGGGGAAGCCCTTCCTGCTGTCCTCCAGGGCAGGAGCTGCCCTGTGCACACCCAGCAGCCAGGGGAGGAAGTGATTTCCCAGGAGAATGAGCAGCCTTTGGGCTGGTGCCACCTCTGCACATGGAACAGCTCAGGTTGGACTCGGTGATCTTGGAGATCCCTTCCACCTCAATGAATCTGTGATGACCCAGTGTCTCTCCAGAGATCAGCTGGGGTTTGTGGCAGTGGTCAGGCTGAAAGGAAAGGAGATGCTCCACAAGGAAGTTCTGGGACAGAACACCAGGCTCGGAGAGATCTGCATGGCTGGGACACCCAAAGCATTTTGCAGTCATGGACAGACCATACATTCCCTTTGTTCACATCCTCATCTGAAGTTTCCAAATCCTTGAAATAAAGAGGGCATCCCTACAGTTCAACCAAAGCACATGAGCTGTTTTATTTTCCACTTGGATATGATTCCCTGAGTCGTCTCATCTGGCTCCTGGTGGTTGATGGAGCTGTGCCTGTGGTGTCGGGTTGTTCTCTGCAAAAGAGCTCAGAACCTGCCTTTGCCAAGAGCTTGGAATCACAAAATGATGGAATGGTTTGGGTGGGAAAGGATCCTTAAAGATCATCTAATCTCCACCCCCTGCCATGGGCAGGGACACCTTCCAGTAGCCCAGGTTGCTCCAAGCCCTGTCCAGCTGTGGACACTTCCAGGGGTGGGACAGCCACAGCTTCTCTGGACCACCTGTGTTTATCTTGGAGCTATTTCCTGCACTGAAATCTAAATCCATCCTCTCCAGGACCACAGAATCCTTTTTTGAGGTGCAGGGAGAGGCACCCATCCCTGCAACAGGGAATTCCAATGGGTGGGCAGATCACAGCTGGCATGTGGCAGCTGAAGGAAGGCATTTCCCACTCACAAGAGGTTCTCCCAGGACACTGAATTTGTGTGAACTTTGCCTCTTGGAAGAAAAGTGGTTTATATTTCACTGCTTGTAAGTGAGTGTCAGCCAGGATTTGCATCACTGCAGCAGCACCATGTGAGCAGAAAGGTGAAATAATAGAATTTTCAGAACAGATACGTAATGGTGCCCATGAAAGGGGAATTCCCATGTCATAGGAATGACCAAAATCCTAAAATTAGACCTGAGGTTGCACAGCATGTTTACCTTAGTCAATGATTAAGGCAAGAAGGGAACATTTTTCCTACTTCTGCTGGGAAACCTCTTCCAGAGAAAGTTTGATAATAATCCAGGGAGAAGGAACCACTTGGACAGGAAGGTATTTTTCTACAACTAAGTCTTTTTTAGAGATGAGTTTTCTGAAGCATTGATAATCCAAACACTTGGATTTAGACCTCACACCACCCACAGAGCTGATTTAATTGAGGAGATGGGTTTGCTCCCTGAAGTAAATCATGTTAGAAGATGTTGAATGTTCTTAGGAAATGTTGCTCTTTTGAGATCAAAATTCCGGAAAATGAGGGGCAGTTTGGTTTCTTCTAACAGATGCTGGCCCCATTTTCTTGAATTCACAGCTGTTTCTCCGAATGCTTTTTAAAGGACCTCCGGCGGTGTTTAATAACGAAACCAAGCACTCTCGAAAAGTGCAAGGTGTTTGGCCCCGGGCTGGGAGCAGTGAGTGGCCCCGGCCACCCCAAGGACACGGCGTGTCCCGCACGTCCCATCTGAGGGGTTTTGGCTCTTGTTCCTGATCGCAACGTCGTTCCTGGAATCGCCGCTGGCCGGGGACTGCCGCACATCCCGCACTCTCGCTTGCACATCGTGCCCTCTGCTGGGAGAGATCATCAGAGCCCGGAGGGAAACCCCGCTCTGGCTCGGGCTGCAGCCTTTGGGCAGGGGCAGGCGGGCCCAGGACCGGGGACTGGCTTTAGGATGAGGGAGGGCACGGTTAGATGGGATATCGGGAAGGAATTCTTCCCTGTGAGGGTGGGGATGCCCTGGAATGGAATTCCCAGAGGAGCTGTGGAAGTATCTGCAAGTGTCCAAGGCCAGGTTTGACAGGGCTTGGAGAACTCTGGGATGGTGGAAGGTGTCCCCTGCTCATGGCAGGGTGGGCTTTAGGGTCTCTTCCCAAGGGACCACTCTGTGATCCCACAACGCGGCACAGGAGGCAGCAGGTCACAGCCAGCTCCACATCTGATTGCCAAACGCACCTTTCAATGGCCGCACAATTCCCCTGTATTCAGACCTTGTTTTGGGCCCTCTCCCTTGCACGGTGCAAATGCCAAATAAACCCCCCGGGGCTGTTTATCCACCCCTTTGTGCCCAGGGTGCTCCGAGGCAGGACGAGCCATTGCTGCACCGAGTCAGCCAGAGCCCTGCGCTGCTCTGCCAGCCTCGGGCTCGGACTCTGGCCCTGCTGGAGGTACCTGGATGGATCTCTTACAGCAGAATTAGGGGAAATGGGATTGTGACTCCAGGGGTGGCTCTGGAGGCTGTTCTTGGAGAGCTGAGCTTTGTGTTCAGGCACACACGGCTGCGAAGATGTGACAGGGGTTGTAACTGGGGGTGACACATTGAACATTTTGATTCCTTCCTTTCCCTCACACTGACCCCCATGTTTTCCTGAAATTAGGCTGGACAGGCATCCAAACCAGAAGCATCTGCTTCTCCTTTTGGCGTCAGCAGTGTAAATAAATTGCATTTGTGATGTTTGGATCCCATAAATCTATTGCTCTTGGCTTTTCCCTGAGTGTGCTGAGGGGCAGAGGGATGGAGTCCCAGGCTCTGATCTGTCTCCAGGCACATGGAAGTTTGTTTACAGAGCCCAGTGACCATGGGGAAGTGTGGGATCTGCCTGTGCCTCACAGGAACTGCCGCTTCCCCCAGCCCTGTGCAGAAACAGCTCCTGGAACAGCAGCTGGAGCTCCCAGGGGCTGCAACTCCCATTGCCCAGTTGCCAGTGGCCATCACAGAATGGTTTTGCTGGAAAGGACTTTAAAGGTCATCTAACCTCCTCCATGGGCAGGATACTTTCACTGACCAGGCAGCTCCAAGCCCCCTCCATCACCTTCCCACATGGCCCCACCCTCATCACCCGGGGCTGCCTCCCCGGCGCATTCCCCAGCCCAACTCGTGCTGTTGCCACGGTGGGGAGCCAGAATCCTTCGGGAAGGGTTTTGTCTGTCCAGCACAGCCCTGTCCCCAGAGTGGACTAAATCCCTCCTGGAATTTGGAAATGATGACCCGACCTCTTGCCAGCTTCAAGCCCTGGCAGGGCTGGGTTTGTTCCTGTTTGCTGCCCACCTGAGTTTCAGTGGAAAACCCAGCACCTCACTGGTTTAAAACTCAGAGCAGATGCACCACCACAGGAGGTACCAAATAATTATTTAAAACTGATTTTAGTTAATTTCTTTTTTTCTTTTATTTTTAAAAGAGTGGAGTAGGAATATTTATTTCCTCAGCTTCCCTGGGTGAGCCATGAAAACTCTCCAGCTTCTCCCCCAAGGATTTTTAATGGGCATGAGAACACCAAAAAGCATTTTCCTTGTAAACACCGTGGTTTGCTGGAATTCACCCCAGAACAGAACCCCCACTCAAGTGAAGAGGTCACGCTATAAGCAGATACTTTACCATAGTTTACATTTTCAGATGGAGGAAGATGCAGAAGCACAGGAGATTTCCCTCTGCCTGCTAAACAAAACCAGGGGATGTGGATCCAGGTGGACACTGGGCTGGTTTGGGAGCCTCCAGGGCTTGAGGACCTCCAGGGTTTGGGGACCTTGACCCCACCTGGCCCCTGTTCTGCTCTTTGTTACTTTTCAAAAAATCCCCTGCACCTTTTGGACATCAGAAACATAACCTGGCAGCTTTTTTACAGTCTCCTTTCTTTATGATGGGCTGTTTGCCCTAACTGTGAGGAAGAGGAGGAGGAGGAAAAACAGGAGGAGGAGGAGAAGGAAGGGGTGCAAGCCTCATTTCCTCTGGGATGGAAGGTGGGTTATGCTTCAGACCACCCCCACCCTGAGCCTGGGAGTATTTTCTGCCTAATTTTCAGTCTTGGGGCTCCAAATGCAGATTTGCAAAATGCAGATTTGCCTGTTCTATGGCTGATCCGAGATGAAGGAGAAGCTCAGCCCCAGGCACACACAGATACTGCAGTGTGGAGGGGTGTTATTCCAAGGGTGAGCTTTGCCCAAGGAGATAAATAAAAAAGAATGGGAAAAACATCAAAAGAAGAGGGATTTTCTGTGAAGAAAAGAGTTTTTCTCTGAGGAGGCTGCAGTGAGAATGAGAGGGAGGAGGCGTCAGGAGCCTCGTGGAGCTGCTGGCCTTGGATCCAGGCAAAATCTGCTCCTCACTGAGGTCAAAAGTTGTATTTGCTTTTGAGAAAAGCCTCGAAGCTGCAGCTCCTTAATCCAAGAGCAACAACCCCACGTGTCCCGGGGAGGGGAGAGGAGGGAGAGCATTTCAGGCTGAAAGTGGGATGGAATAACTGCAAATCCCCACTCGTGCAACACCCCCCTCCCAGCGGGGTGAAGCTGCCAGGACCTGCCGAGCCAGGACCGAGAGGTTTTCATGCCAACCCGTGTCCAAAGCCAAGGAATCAGGGATTTCTGACACCACGGCTGGATGCTTGACCACAAGGAGCTGCTCTCCCAGGAATCCCAATGCTCCAGAGGTGGATCCTGGGCTTGAAGGCTGAACCACAGCTTGGGATCTGATTGCTGCAAGTGCCCAGAGGAAGGGCTGGGAAACAGTTTAAAATCCATCCAAAAGAAAGGTGGGAAAACACCTCAAATTTGAACTACACAATGGTTTCAGCCTCCTTTCAGATTCCTGAGAAATTTCAGGCTCATCCTGCTCTTTTCCCCCATCTTCCTTTAGGTGGACGGCAGCTGACATTAGTCCTTTAATTATTTGGGTGAAAAAGACTCAATAACCTGTTATAAAGTGATTTTTAATTCAATTATCTGCACGTTTCATTGACAAGGCAGGAGGCACAGAAAGCAGCTGAAAGAAGGAAGGCATTTTTGAATACCTACATGGACAGGGAGCAGAGATGAAAAGCAGATGTTGGAGGCAGCTGTGTAAAACAAATATTGAGGGGGCCAGAGAAGAGATCATAAAGAAATAATATCCCCACTGATGCCTCCCCATCTGTATTGCTGGTTAGAGCAGGTTTTAGGCAGACAGGTTTTTATCCAGTCAGGTTTTGGGGCAGTCAGGTATTTATCCAGACAGGTTTTTATCCAGTCAGGTTTTGAGGCAGTCAGGTTTTTATCCAGACAGGTTTTGGGACCGTCAGGTTTTGGGGCAGTCAGATTTTTATCCAAACAGGTTTTTATCCAGTCAGGTTTTGGGGCAGTCAGGTTTTTAGGCACCAGCTTTTGCCTCTCCCCTAAAGCTGTGCCAGTTTGTAGTCACAGCAATACCCCAAAAAGAGCCCCAAAAAGCATCACTCCAACCTCCTCTGGGGCTGGGTGATGGCTCCACCTGCTAAATCTTGGGAATCTCTCCCCTCACTCTTCTCTCCTCACTCCATGGGATGTGCTCATGTGAATGATGGTCCCCCAAAATTTTCATTAAGGACAAGGAAACAAAAGAAATTAATCCAAATTTCAACTCTTGTCTTTCCTGGGAGGGGGAAAAAAGCCACAAAGGGGGAAAGAAGGGATTAATTAGTTGCAAAAGAAAAGATCTTTGTTTTCTCTACAAAGCAAGCCATGTTTTGTAACCTTTTTCATTAAATCCCTCAAGATTATTGCTGTTATTTAATTATGAACAGACACCTCCAGGCAGCCCTCCCCTGCTTCATCAGAGGGTGACAGTGGCAGCAGTCAGACTCACACCATGCCCTTCTGCTCTGCTCAGTGCTCTTCTCATTGGCAGCTGTTTCCATGGAAAAACCAAGGGGAATGAAGCCCAGCCCAGCCCTGGAACAGGGATAATGCCCAATGCTTCCAGAGACTTTGGAGTTTCACTGTAAATCAGCTGCAGAAATCAAGATTAGGGCTTGGAAGGAAATAAAAATGACTGGTTTAGGTTAATTTCTTCTCCGGCTGAGAATGCTCCCTTGCTCTCACAAAAGGAACACAAATCTCTCACCTGTACATAATCCAGCTTTGTTTGCTCCTTCCTCCGAGCAAATCAGAATTCCCAATGGAGCCAACCATAAATTCATCCTTTGAGCATTTTTGATCAATCTCCACACTCAGCCCAGAGCACAGGCTTGACCTCATTTCAGCTCCCTCAGCTTCTTCCTCAAAGAAAGTGATGGTGAAAGGGTTTCACAAGGAAGGTCTTAATTCCTTTTTTCCCAGGATAAAATTGAGAAGAGATAAAACCAAGTAGTGGCAAGACCCAAGCTTGCTCAGGCCTTAATCTACAGTGCAATAATAATGCCTGAGCAAACCTAGGAGAGGCTTTCACTGCAAAATGATCCCCCACAATTGGATGTGAGAAAGGAAAAATCCACTTTTCTCTCAGTTTGTCCCATTTGCCTTCCCCAGCCCTGTGGATGTTCCTGGAGAGGGAATGTGCCCTAAGCAGGAGGGGCCATCAGGCCCAGCTAAAGCTTGATGATGGTTTCAGCCTAGATTTAATGCAAAGCACAGCAAAAAAAAAAAAACATTTTTCCCTAATAAATAAAACCTAAAATAACCACAGTCCCGCTGCAGAGATTAAATACATAAAATTAAATTAAATTAAATACTGCTGCTGGTGATTAAATACATGCCAAGACACTTGGTCCTACTCAATATAAATAAAACTTTAGTCAAGTTCCTGAGTCACAAAAATGCTTGTCAAGGCAGGTTTCTCTTTGACACAACTGCTGAAGATGACACATTTCCTTGTCTGCAAGCATTCTCCAAGGAGAAAACTTCAGGCAATGAAAATAGTTTGGCATTTCACCAAGTATTTAAAATATTTAACAATGACCTTGAGAATTAGACAAGGATCCAGTTAAAGCCCTGGTTTAAGGGGAAAAAAAAAAGGACAAAAATATGTTTCCTTGCAGAATCTGGTCCTGATGTGTGTTTACTGCAGAGCTTATCTCAGCTATGCTCCGGACACAATGAAAATGAGCTTAAAAACAAAGGAAAAGGAAACAAGTTTAACTCCTTGTTTTAGGACTACCCTGTGACCCAGGGAATTAATTGAATTTCCAGAATACCTGATCACTTCCTTCCAAAGAGTCAAACAGTTCCTCACAACAAGGAGAGGGACTAAATCTTATGCTAATACAGAAATGGGATTTTTTAATTCATGGAAAGAATCTTTGTGGCTCATTGCTCACAGTGAATGAGCCATGGGTCTGCCTTGGACAAGACCAGGCAATCCCAAGGGAATATTCCAAAGGCATCAGCTCCTGTACTTTGTGGATGGGGGCAGATCACGTGAAAGAGCCCAAAGATCAGACCAGAGCTCACTGGTGGGTGCATTTCTCTGCCATTTACTATTTCTAAACAAAAGTACAACTTCAGCCCATTCTAAGGTTGATTTTGCACAAAGAGTGGAACTCATGAGGTGTGTGCTGACCTGGGTGCTGCTGGGATGTGTTGTCTTCGTGGTAAAACTGCTCTTTCCTCTTTTATCAACCTGAAAAACAACCTCTGGAGCACCAGGTGTTTATTCTGCCTGGGTTTTGTGGTTCAACAGACAGGAAAAGGGGTTTTTGGTGGGGAGATCCCATTAGTCCTCACACACCTGGGTGGCTCTTTGTACAACGTGTCCCCCTTTTCTGCTGAGAAGCTGGGTCTCCTCTCCTTCCCATACCATGGGGGTCCTACCAGATTTCCTTGGATTTCTTAGCAGGTGCATCCCTGGAGGGAGAATCCCCACAACGTTCCCAGGTGGTGAAGCTGTGGTTGGTTAAACTCCACGGAAATGGGGGGTTTCCACCACTCCAAGGTGGAAAGCTCAGAACAGGGAAAGAGGATGGATGTGATGGCCCTGGGCACTCTGTGCTATAATCTCTGCTACCATTTTTATGGATTAACTGACCATTCCTAACTTCTTTCACAGAAATGCAGAAATCAGGAAGTAAAACAGAACCATTTAGTTTTGCCAGCACATGAACATTTGCTTCAGTCTCTGCATTTGGGTTTAGCTTTTCACATTGAGAAGATTTTCCCCAGCTCCCAATCACTCAGTGGTGCTCTTCCCATAAATTAATGGATTTAGGAAATGCCCCAAAGCTTCCAGACTTCCAGCCACGAAGGAAGATAAACCAAATCATTTAATTTATAATTGCCACAAAATGCCATTTGAGTGTTTAGAAGACATGTGGCACTTGGGGACACGATTTAGTGGTGGCCTTGGCAGCACTGGGTTAAAGACAGAAATTAAAGAATTAATTAAAGAAACCCCTAAACCAAACAATATCTTTTTTATTATCTTGTACCTCTTTGGAGGCTGTAGGAAACCACGTCATGGATCAACACTCCAAGTATTATTCAAACAAAGATCAAAACAAGCACTGCAGACCTAAAGAGCACATCCCAAGTTATGCAAACAATTCCGAGGAGATCCAGCCATGCCAGCAGCTCTTCCAGGCTGTTCTTCAACTGAGAAGGGTTTGGAGTAAGCTGGGTCAAAAGAATGTAGAAAAGGAAAAAGGTTGGTAGACCTTAACCATGATCTGAAACTGGGTGAGATCCACCCAAGCTCCTGGCAGGATTCCTCACCGTCTTCATAATTCCATATTTTCAGTCTTATGAGGCCAGGTTGGACAGGGCTTGGAGCAACCTGGCATAGTGGAAGGTGTCCCTGCCCATGGCAGGGGGTGGAACAAGATGAGCTTCAATTTCCTTTCCAACCCAAACCATTCTGTGATTCCATGATTCTTAATTTCCTTTAATTTCCACAAAACAGACGCATGCCCTGCATTTATTATCGCCCGTATGTGCATTATTTTTTAGCTCATTGGGTGTGTTAATGGTTACTGTTGTCAATAACAGGGTTTCCAAACAATTTCTGGATGACTTTGTGAACTGGCTGCCAGCTGGACAGAACGTGCAGCCGAGCTCCAACTTTCTAGTAAGTGTTTGTCAAAGAAAACGAGATTTCTTAATGGACACGGGAAATTTTTCTAAGATTTTCATTCATTTTCCCCTCTATCTTCAATTTTGGCATTTGACACGGATCCAGCAGGACTTGCTGATGATGGCAGGGCAGGGAGGGTCACAAGAACATGCTCAAGATGAAACCCACCTCAGGCATTGCTCAGGCAAGGAGAAGCAACACAAAGACTGCACAGAGCAGGCAAAGGCTGAGCTTATCTTGGTTATTAAAGCCACACATTTATCACCAGGAGAAAATCAGAAATTCCCTGCTCCAGGGGCGTGGGGAGGAGCTGGTGCTCTCCCTGCAGCTGGCAAAGCTGGTGGGTCCAGTGTGCCAAACACGTCCCCCTCGTGCTGGGAGATAAAGCTCACGTTGAGGGAGCACAAACAACAAGGAACAGTCACACGAGGCTCCCTTAATCACTTCCATGTGCCAATTATTAGTTTGGGAAGGCTGAAAGGCAGGGAGAGATCAAGCAGGACTCGAGTGATTCAGACTTTTCAGCAGCAGCACTGTGGATCTTTATTAAACCCAGAGTGCGTGAGCTGGGCTGGCACCTGCTCCGCTGCCATGGGTGGGATGAGCATCCATGTGCCAGAGGAGGAGGCACAGAGTCCTGGAGTACATTTGGGGGGGGAGACCTACAGCCACCCAAAATTTGAGAGCTCTCTACCCCCAGAAAGGTGTCCCTTGTCCCAGCCAAGCTGCTGCGTTCCTGCACGGCTCCGCCACATCTGTCATTCCTACAGGGACCCAACACCGGGACAACAACAGCTGACTGGGAGCAGCTCAGTGAGGCCAAAGCACCTCGGTGCTGGTTGTCAGTGCAGCTCTGCCCTGCACAGTGACGTGCAAGCACAAGGCAGTGCTCACTTCGAGCTATTCCAGCAATTTATCCCTTAGGAAAAACGTATCACCCGAAAACCGGCAGCGTTGGCTACAGCTGCGGGGCCGGCTCTGGGAAGCGCTTTATGGCTCTGCCTAAATATTTGGGTTTCTGCTCTCTCCATGTTTCCATCAGCCTGCTAATCACCCTGTAAAAAACAGGAATTGCTCCTTTCAGGAGATAATGAACTCCCCCTGAGCAGCTGCAGGGAATCAAACATGGCAAAGACACCCAGTGCTCAGAGGGAGCTGCCCGATGTTTCTGCTTCCCACCCAGGTCTGTCCTCCATATGAGGCAGAAGAAAAGGTAAATGAAGATCTAAAGGAGGCAATGTCCAATTGCTGTTTCCTGGTTTAATTTCCTGTAGGCCTGGCACAGTCCAGTTTGTCTGAGGGATTTAGGTGAGCCCCTCACTTTGCATCTTCTCTGTGGGGAGTGATTGGTTCCCATATTTCAGGTAAAAATCTCCTGTGGCAGCATGGCACAGGTAAGATTTTGGAATCATGGAATGGTTTGGATGTGGAGTGGCCTGAAAGATTACCCATTTCCAAGCCCCTGCCATGGACAGGAACACCTTTCACTATCCCAGGTTGCTCCAAGCCCCATGCAGCCTGTCCTTGGACACTTCCAGGGATCCAGGGGCAGCCACAGCTTCTCTGTGCCAGGGCCTCTCCATCCTCACAGCCAAGAATTTCTTCCCAATACCCAACTTAAATCTCATTTTCTTCGTCCTAAAGCTATTCCCCCATGTCCTGTCCCTCCAGGACCTTGCCCAAAATCCCTCTCCATCTCCCCTGGAGCCCCTTCAGGCCCTGGAAGGAAGGTTGTTCATACATTTATTTATTTAGGGGGAGATAAATCTGTGAAACCGAGATGCACATTTGCATTAGAGAAGCCCCCAAGCTAAAATTGCAGGAATAGTTCAGGAGTTGCACAACCACATTGTATGAAAAGCAGGAGAACACATTTGCAGTGACCCTCAGGAGACAGAGTTTGGCAAAGCACTCAGTGCTCTTGGTGAAATAAAACATGCCCTGCAATCCTTTTTACTGATGATATCAAGTGTAATATTCAATGGTCTTCAGAGGCTGAAAGCTGCTCTGCTGCTTTTGGATTAAAATGAATTGATTTGACTTTAAATTAACAGCAGATGACTTGTGGGAATATTTATTCCCATATATTCAGCTTTGGACTATTTTTTGTTCTTTAAAAGTGTTAGAGCTGAAGGCAGCATTCCCTGGAGCTCCAGGTAGTCAACAAAACCCATCACAACAGACATCCAGCTTGGCCATCCCATGGCAGCACCACCCCAGCCCCCAAAATTTAGAAGCACAGCCTTGAAAATAAGCAGATGCTCCACTTCTGCCAAGGGCTGGGTGTGACTGAGCACGTGCTGGAATGTTTTGCTGACTCTGAGCCCAAGCCCTGCTCTGGCAGAGGTCAGGTATTTATAGCACAGGTGAGTCCCACCCCAGCTGATCTTGGGAGCTGCCAAGAGCAACAGGAGCTCCTCAGGCTGGGATGAGGGAGCCAGGGCTGTGTGCTGCTCCTCCACTCCCTGCTGCAGGTCCCCAGGGTTGGAAGGGACCTTGCAGACCATCTCATTCCAGGTCTTCAACCAGGCCAGGTTGATTTCAACCCCTGATCCATGGCTCGGATTTTCACTGGAGCAAGGGTCAGGGAAGGGTTGTTCTCCACCATTCCATCACCTCCTGCCTCAGTCATTCCCAAATTACCCCCTATGGCTGCAGACCTGCTCCTGCCAGAGCCCACCTCAGGCTGCTCTGGATCCCATCCCAGCAGCATCAGCCTTAGGCATGCCCCTGTGGTGCCACAGCTACACCTGGCTCCAGCCCGTCCTTGGCCAAATTCCTGCTTGACCATGTCCAAGGACTGAAATAACCCAGCAGAACTCCCTGGCAGCTCTGCAGAGAGGGTTTTACACTCGTTCCACTGCCTGTTGTGCAAGCTGGACCTTTTACACTTGCAGGGATGAGTAGGTGACCTCTCCCACTGCCCCTGGCCCCAGAGAGCAGGAATTTACTGAGCACCCACGTGGGCCCAATCCAACTTTCACAGAGTCAGCAAGGTTGGAAAAGCCCTCCAGGATCACCGAGGCCAAGCTGTGCTCAATCCCCACCTCTCACCAGCCGGGAGAACTGAGTGCCATGTCCAGGCCTTCCTTGGACACCTCCAGGGATGGGCACTCCAAACCTCCCTGGCCAGCCCCTTCCAATGCCTGACTACCTTTTCCATTCTTTCCATTCAGAAATTCCTTCTGGTGTCCAACCTGGTGTCCCCTTTTTCTCAGGGATTCTCAATTTATGGAATTGAAGGCAGTAGCACCTCCTGCCTTCCCTGTGTGTCCTGCTAATCCACAGGCTCCTGTGGCAGCTCTGAGACACCTGGACACCCCCACCACTAGACCAGGAAAGTCACCAAGAGCTATTGATCCTCACAAAGGCACCTGTGGGCTGTAGGTGGCTGGGGACAGCAGCACAGCCTGTTCCCTCTCCTGGCATTGCAGGTTTGTGCTCCCTGCCCTCAGCACGGCTGGAAAAGCAGCCAGAGGCAAGGCAGGAAGAGCTCCTGCTCTCCATGGCAACCCCCAACAAACTCTGGGAGCTGGGGAGGCTGCCAGAGCTCCGTGGCTCCAATGGTTTGCAGGACGTGACCTGGGCTCCTGGGCGAGCTCCAGGGGTGCCCACAACTCATCCAGCCCGTGCAGGGACACCTGGGCTGTGCAGAGTGCCTCAGTGAGGAACAGAGTGGGGCTGGCACAGGACAGCCTCCCCTGCTTCATTACCCATCGCTTAATTAGCACAGGATGAGCTGCTCCAGCCACGGCTCTGCCGGGGGACACAGGAACACCTGGCAGGGCCAGGACCCCATCATGGCACTGGGAATATCTGGAGTGTTTGCTTCTAGCACTGTTTGCAAATGCCAACATGCAAATGGACACAAATCTCCCAGGAATCAGAGAACCATGGGATCACTAAGGTGGGAAAAGCCCTCTAAGAGTCCACCTGTTAATATAAAACTGCCACTTCACTACTAAACCGTGTCCCCAGGTGCCATAGCCACACATTTTTCAAACTCTTCCAGGGATTAAGACTACCTATTCCAAGGCCCGACCACCCTTTCCATGAAGAAATTTTCCCTAATATCCAAATTAAATCTTCCCCGATGCAGCTTGAGGCCGTTCCCTCTGCTTCTGTCCCTGGAGCACAGCCTGATTCCCTGGCTGTCCCCTCCTGGCAGGAGCTGTACAGAGCCAGCAGGGCCCCTGAGCCCCCTCTGCTCCAGGCTGAGCCCCTTTCCCAGCTCTCAGCCCCTTCCCCAGCTCCATTCCCTTTCCTGGACACGCTCCAGCCCCTCAATGTCTTTCTCATCACGAGGGGCCCTGACACTGCTATGAGCCTGTAAAAATGTGTTAAATTACCTGCCTTCCCCTAATATAAAAAGCCAGGAGAAAAGCTCCTGGAGAAGTCTAAGTTTACCTGAAAATCAAGCCAAACAGGTTTTTCTCCCTTTTTCTGTGTGCTGCTGTCATGAAACGAGTTTGAATGTGGAGGTATCAAGTTCGCAGCAGTTTAAATGTTAAACGTGGCCTGGAAAAGCAGAGCTTTCTAAAAGCTCTCATTGAGCCTTGTTTTCCCCTGCGCCGTCTCCCCTCTTGTGGCACAGGAGGCCTTCCACAAGTGCTCTATTCATGGGGACCCTGGCCACCAGAGCCCCTAAAATTGCTGGGCCAGCCCCAGTGGCTCGGCCTCATTAAAGGGTTTGTGTTTGGGGACGTGCTGTGGGTGCTTTCATCTCCCAGACTCTGCTCGGGTTATTTTTACCCCTCTGGTTGGAGGGCTGAGCCTTTGCCTGGCCACTTCTCCGTGCCCTGGGTGTTTATGGAGCTCAGCCCAGAGCCAGAGCAGCCTCAGTGCTTAATGCAGCTCCAGAACCCTCCTAGATTAAGGAAAACTCACCCAAATAAACAAACCCAAAGGTGTATGGGCTGAGGGAAAGCCTGGGGACAAAGGGCAGCCACCAGCCCAGCTGCTCCGGGTCGTGCCATGGGGAACTCTGGTTCCCACTCTGGTGGGCAGGGATTTTGCTGTATTTGTGTTCCACAGCTCATTCTGTAGGGTTATTATCTCATTTGCACTGGTTTGTGTAGGATTCCCTTCTGGTTCTTCCCCAGGAATTTCTCCCTGGGAGAAAAGGGAGCAGAAAATTCCTTTCTCCCTTCCCAGTTTCCAACCTCCCTTTGGAAAACAGGGACACAGGCATTGTCCTCTGTGCTTCTGCCAGGCTGAAGACAGCTCTGCCTGGAGCTGGGAATTACATCCCACACCCCAGAGACTCCTCTTCCCAGCTCTGCTCTCTGAAGATGCTTTTCCCTGGATTCTGGCCCTGAAGCTACACCAGGTTTGGTGCCAGATGATTTTTTTTTGGCTGTGGATTTGGCTGTTCCAGAGATTGGAACAAAGTCAAGCCACGTGCCAGGAGCACAGGTTGAGGTTTTCCAGGTGAGGAGCTGGATCCATCCAGGCTGCTCCCAATGCTTCCCTGGGGCTACAGGGATCCTGAACATGTTCCTTATTTTTAATGTGCTCAAATATCTCCAGGAGTGACACAAACAGTCCTTGTAATCAGCAGGGAGAGCTGGAACTCACATCTCAAACCTCTTTTTCTCTGCACCCTAAGGATCAGTGATAACAGCTCCCAAATTTCATTCAAAATGACATTTTCTCAACTTGACCCAAGAATCTGCTTTGATGTTATTTGAGGAACACTCTTACACCTGGCAAGTTAAAAAAACCCCTCTGAACTGGAGAAACTCTTTCTTTACAAAGACTTAGCAAGGTTTTCAAGCTCTGTTTTTCATCCTGGGTACCCAAATAGAGTGGCAGCTTGTGGAGAAAACTGTATGAAGAAAATATAGAGAAAATACACAGAAAATACATTATCTGGTGCAAAAATCCAGCAGACAACTAACTGTGGCATTTCTGAGCTTTGGAGAGGGCTCTGTTTGCAGCCTAAATCAATTCCAATGCTCTCTCAGACACCAGGTAGACACAAATTCCAAATTACACTGTGTGAAGTCATTGTCATTGGTAGAAGCAACTTGTACAAGCCAACAAAAGGGTCTCAAACCTCACTGGTGTCAAGGCAGGTTTGGAAAACACAATTATTTTTTATAAAACCTTTCTCATCCTTTACCAAGGGGGTCCCACCACACCTGAGCTCTTGCCCATGCTGTGCAAATCTGATAATTGAGGCTCAAACCCCAATTTTTTCAGCGTAAGGGGTGTGGGGAGCTGTTGGTTTGAATCCCAAACAACACAAAGAGTTGCCAATTGTCTTTTCCAGCATGGCTAATTCATGGATGTGGGTTTGGGGTGTCCCCCAGCAGGGACAAGGGACACACAGCAAGCCAGGGAGCCTTTGGGAGTTATCCCAAACTTTGGGAACACAAATGTCCACCTGCCAATGACCAGGTTCAAGCTCTAGGATGTGCTCACTGTGCAAAGCCTTCCCTCAGAATAGAACAAAGTGAATCCCAAGGGATATTCAAGTGTCTCACAAGAGAAAATACACAATTTTACAGCAGGTTTTCCCTTGTTTTCTCTAATCCAACACAGAAATCTCCAAGGAAATAAATTTCTCAGAGCAAACATTTCAGAAAAGCTAATATAAAATATCCAGCAGTTCTTCCAGGATCCCCTGGCATTTTCCACAGCTTCTATTAATATTTCTGCAAGTCTTTTTTTCTGGGGCTGAGTGTGTAAAACGCTGCTTGTACCTGTTCCCCCCACATTAATTTTGGTCCAAACAGTAAATTGGGATTCCCTGCTGGCTCCTGCCCTGGGTGGAGGAGAGGCCTCGTGGGATACCTGGCTGCCCCCAGCACGTGGGGTGACAAACACGGCAGTGACGTCTGGGATGGGGAAAAGAAAACACCAGGCAATGTCAGAGAGCAGCAGCTGGTAAATCCATACGTAGGAAAACAAACAAGGCCCAGCTTTGATTGTCCAAGTTCACAGCAGAGGTTGCTTTACCTTGGCAGAGCCACATCCACGACTTTCGCCTCGGAATTCCTTCGGCAGAGCTAAGCAAAACCATGTGTTCTCCTGGAACCAGGGGAAAGTTGAACTGCAGCACTGGGCAAAGGCAGGGCTGGAGCAGAGGGGGCTCAGGGGGGACTTGTGGCTCTGCAGAGCTCCTGCCAGGAGGGGACAGCCAGAGGGTCAGGCTGTGCTCCAGGGACAGGGACAGGAGGAGAGGGAACGGCCCCGAGCTGCACCAGAGGAGGTTCAGGTTGGATATCAGGAAGAATTTCTTCATGGAAAGGGTTGTGAGGCTTTGGAAGGGGCTGCCCAGGGAGGTGTTGGGGTCCCCATCCCTGGAGGTGGCACTCAGTGCTCTGGGCTGGTGACAGGTGGGGGTCAGGCACAGCTCAGACTCGATGGCCTTGGGTGGCTTTTCCAACCTCAGTGATTCTGTGAATTTGTGAGAGGTTCAGTAGGATCTTGGAGAATGGAGGATGGGGTGTTTTGGGAAAGCTGAAGAGAGCAGAAAGAGGGAAAGTAATGTTTATAGAAGAGGTGTAACTATGACAGAGAAGGGAGAGGCTCTGGCAACTCCTGCTGGTCAGAAAAATGTGGGATTAAAGCAGTGTTTGGGAGGATCTGCTGCTTTACAGATTGCTCCAAGGAACCGCGCTCAGGGAAACTGATAGTGGTGAGCTCTCTGGCCAGAGACCTGCAGCTGTGCTATTTAAAGATATGTCAGGGTCAGGATAAATATAGAACCTGCTTGGAATAGTCTGAAAAGTCACCTTGAGTTCTCATGGGAATATTAATTGTGAGCTTCAGCTGAGTGCAGCCACAGCCAGAGCTCCCAAGGGAAAACCTCTCTGAGCCACTGTGGAAAACTGCCTTGCACAGGCTGGAGCTGGGACTGGGGCTGGGGCTGGGGCTGGAGATGGAGCTGGAATTGGAGCTGGAGCTGGCCCAGCACCCAGGAACACCTCAAGCACTTCGCTGCACCTCTCCCAGGTGACACAGGGCTGGGACAAAGTTCACTCATGATCCTTTGGCAGGAGATTGGGTGACAACCCCAAGGACCTGGAAAATTCCTGTTTTTTCTGTCTCCCTGGGTTCCTCTGGCTCTTCCCTTTGGGCGTGCTGGTTTCTGCTTCCTCTCCTGGATCCCATTGCAGCCAGAGATTCCCCCCAGTCATGGAGTGAGAGCTGCTGGAAGGTGCTGCCTTGACTGGGCATTTATTGTATTCCATCCCTCCTCCTGGGAGTGCTCCTGGGCTGGGATCTGCCCTCAGCACTGGCAGGGGTCAGCACATTCTGGCAGCCTCCACATCCCATCCTGCTCCAAACCCACCTTGAGTCCAACTAGGGACCAACCACGGCCTCTTGGAGCCCACCAGGCACTTCCCTGACCTCCCCAGGACAGGCAGGCACAGGGTGGAGAAGTCTGGAATTGGGACATTTGGTTTTTTGGCTGCATGAGGTTAATCCAAGCCCTTTCCAACAGATCCACAGCAGCTCCATCGAAGCCTCAGCAAACCCTTGACCATGACTGTGTCACTGTCCAGCTGAAAATGGGGACAATCCTCCCAGATTTCTCCTTGCTGAGCAGATCTGTGGCTGTGACAGGGCAGGGACGGCAAAGGGATGGATGAAAGGATCCTCAAGCCCAGAGGACATGCCCGAGGGCAGCAGATCCCATGGAAGTTGGGCTGCAGGTGCTGCTAAAACCAAGGAAAGCATCCTATTATCTGCCATTCCACAGCCACTTTGGCCTGGGGGAGTCCAGCATGATTAATAATTCGTGAAATTGCGTTGCCAGAAACAAGAAACCAGCAGGAAATTCTTCAATCAGACTCTGTAAAACTAGAGGGGTTGATTTGCTTCAGTCTATTCACTTCAGTCGATACAACCCTGTTAAATGTTGAGTAAAATCCTCACATTACGTAAATCCTCTCCAGAGGAAAAGCAGGACAGCAAAGGAGGGGAGACAGGAACCCAGGAGAAAATCCTGCTTTGGCTCCAAGTCCCAGGAGGTGCAGTTGTCCTTCCCTGGTCATTTAGTGGGGATAAAATGGGAAAGCCATGAATTATGAGTGAGGGTCTCACATTTCATGGAGAGCTGTTCCCTGGAGTGGGGTTGTGTGGGAAATAAGAATAAAGATATTTTTCACTTTTGTTCACTGGTAAGCACTCGGGGAAGGGCTCAGCTGTGGGCTGGAGAGTTGGTTGATGGTTGCCTCATGCACAAGGCAGTGATGGGTTGGGGTGATGCCTTTTGGGGCTACCTAAAAGCAGAGGCCAGGCAGAATTAAGGGAATAAAATGCAGTTATATCTATTGAAAACCTCCAGGGGCTACACCCAAAATGGACCATGAGTCACAGTTTTTCATACCTTTCTAAATTTGGTCCATTTGCATGGGGGTTAATTTTCTAATTACAGCTTCAGCTAATGAAGTAATTTACCCCAAGTTTGCTCCCCCCCCAACTCACTTTGGTTTAAATTTCTCAGGGTCTGAGGCAGTGAGTTGTCCTTGATTGCCAGGCCTGGAGAGGAATTGTGTCTGACCAAAAAGGGAGAGCAGCAGCTCACACTGTGTGTGGAGTTTGGAGTTACTCACTAAAGAACTGCAGGATTACAAGTATATGAACAATATAAAAGCTAAAATCCCAAGACCTCATGGGAGACACGTGGACACCACATGGACAGAGCTGACTGGATAAAGGGATGAATGAACCATGGTGGCAGGCAGCCAACAAATGCTCATTTTGGTCAAGTTTTGGTTAAGTTTGATTAAGTTTGGTGAAGTTTAGGGATAAAAAGTCTTGGTTTGTTACAATAAATTATTTTTTTTTGGAGCAACAAGGGGTTCTGTGTGTCTTTGCTCCTCATTGCTACAGGGGTGTGACGGGGCAGCTGCACCTTCCCCAGGCTTGGAAGGACATCAGGAGTCAACAAAGGAAAGGTGAAAGGAAACTACAGAGGCATTGCCCTGTTTGGGTTGTTTTCCTCTTTAAACCAAAGCTCTTGTAACAAAGGGAAAGGTTGTACAAGGAATTCCATCCTTATCTGGGGAGCTGCTGGGCAGGGAGGCCTTTCCCTGGCATGGTGAAGATTTTCTTCCCTCAGGAGTCAAAATGCTTTCAGCAAAACAGCTTTTATTTGTTTTATCTCCTGGATTCCTTTGCTTAGTGCTCTATTTCCAACCTGGTGGTCCTGAAGAAATGCCCATCTCCTGTCAGGAGGTCCTGTGGGACACCAGTCAGCCTGGGCAGGAATTTTGGGTCATGAGCTACAAGCTTTGGGATGAACCTGAACTTTAGGCTGGAATTCCAGTGGATGCCAAGTGTTCATTACAGGCTGGAGAAGGGAGGTCGGGAGGAAGAAGGTCAGGTCCTGGTGTACCAGGGCTGGGGGGTGTGAGGGCTCCCTGATGGGAATTTTGGAGGCATTTTGGGGCCATTCCCAAGGAAATGCTTATCTGCATCTTCCAATGATATGGAGCAAATCCAGAGCAGACAGCCCTGACTGCTTTGCCAAAAGCTTAATTGCAATTAGTGAGTCTGAGGGGAGGCCAAAGTCCCGGCAACAACTGGAGAGCAGGAGTGAGGCATAACACAATTAAACCTGCTTGGATTTGCATAACACTGGGAGTTTGTGCACCAGCAAAGCTCAGGCTGGGCAGGATTATTTCTGCTAATGAGCTTTGCTAATTCAACTCCTACAAGGGAGGCACAGTTTGGGCATTTGACCCCAGCTGGGCACAATCACAGAGCTCCCTGTAAGCCCTGCGCTCCAAACTGACTCATTTTGGGGTTAAAAGACAGAATCCCATTCTGGTTTGAGTGGGAAGGACCTTAAAGCTCATCCAATCCCAACCCTTGCCATCAGCAGGGACACCTTCCACTGTCCCAGGCTGCTCCAAGCTGTCCCCGGACACTTTCAGGGACCCAGGGGCAGCCACATCTTCTTGAACAACCTGTACCAGGGCCTCCCCACATCCCTCCTTTGCAAGGACTCTTCAATCTGTGACTCAAACCTGCTCAGTTAAAGACATTATTAACTCCACAGCAATGCTGTGCTCCCTAAGGGTTGAGAATTCCCCAGGCCTGTGCTGAAGGATTTCTCTCCATGGCAAGCACACCATGGTTTTGTCTGGTTTTCCTTTATTCAGCTCATGTGGCTTTTACCACTTCCCTTGGGAGCCTCCAGCGAAGCCCAGTCTCTGCATTGTTCCAGACATTTCCTGATATTCAGCTGCTTCTTCCTTCTATTCATGCCAGCAGAATTGTGCTCCTGCCTGGCTGCACCCTCGATTGTTTGGGGTGCTCCCAGGCCTTTGAAACTGGGAGGTTTTGCTGTCAGAACACATAATAAATTCCCTGATTCCTCATGTCCTTGGGACTTGTTGAAATTTAACCTCCCTCTGTGCTCCTGCCTAGGAACAGCAGCCAGCCCTGGGATGTCCCTTTATTTCTGCCCTGTGGAGGCTCTTCCCACCAGTCTGAGTGGTTTAGTCTCTTCCACCCTTCCCATTTTTTTTTTGGTGAAACTCATTTTCCTCCAGGAAAACACCAGGACTTGCTGATGTCACGTTCTAGGCTGAGCAATCCCACAGCCTCAGCCCGGGGAAGCTGTGGGGGATGAAATGTGGATATGGGACCTCCTGCTGGTGCTGACAGCTTGGGAGGGACCCTAAGGATCGTGCAGTTCCAACCTCTCTGCCACAGCAGCATCACCTTCCAACCCACTGTCCCTGCCTAAAAACCAGGTTCTACCACGTCTCGAATAGGAGAACTCACCAGGATTCAGAAAAAAACCCCAATAAACCAACTCTACTTGTCCCGATTTTCATTAGAATTCTGCTCTGCAGGATGGGGAGAGAAAGGGAAATGTTTTGGTGTCCCTTTGGGCAGGAGTGATGTCACAGCTGGGGAATCAGGCTCTGCCCAGCTGGGGTGGGCAGCTCTGCTGGAAAACACCTGCTCCCTTTTCCAGGGATAAGATTTCGAAGTCACTGGATCCTCCTGTCAAAACAGCAGTGTCCATTCCCAGCGGGATCTGTCCCTGCAGAACTGGGGATCTGCCCCTTGGAACTGGGGAAAAGGAGCCAACAAACCCAGATCCCACAGCAAATACAGACATGGGGAGTTTCTGAACTCATTCTGGAGAAGAGAATAACCAGGAATTTCTTTCCTGGATGCAATTTCTGCAGGGAGACACCGTGGGCTTGGCATGGTCATGCTTGGAAATTGCTCCAGGTTATGGGAAAGGTGAGGAATGAGTGGGAGGCCTGCAAAATTAATCCCTTCTCCATCAACAAGGGAAATTAAAGGCTCTGAATATACTTAGACAACCTTGGAGGAGCCAGATTAAATTCCTCTAGGACATGCAAAGCAAAGGAGTGAGGAGTGCTAGAGACTGGGAGAGGATTCTGTCCAGAGGCATGACTCCCCTGGCTCATTGGGGATAAAAGAAAAACAAAGGTTGAGGACAAAATTTGAGGCTTGGAGGGATATTCAAGTCCAGGCCTTGTTGCCACCAGAGGTTTGGGTTTGCCTTACCCAGCAAACAGCACAAATTTTTACTTTACCTTTTCCCCAATTTCAGCAGCTCATGATCCTGCCTTTGCTTAAGTGCATTAAATACAGAAAGGCCTAAACATTTGGAGAAGAAATATCCTGGCATCTATTGGCAAAAATTTCTCTTGGATAGGAAAGTAATGGAACGTTAAGTGCTGATAAATAAACAAACCGAGATTTTTAAATGAGGCCTTTTTAAAATTGCAAGGGGACAGCTTCAAATGGGCACTTGCCTTTTGTTTTTCTCTTTGCCGTCTCTTACAGCACTTCAAATGATTTAAAAATTCTTCTAAATGCTTATTTTAAAAATACCCAAAACTGAAAAGATGATGCTTTGCACTTCCATTTGGTTCCAAAGGGATTTTTGATTGCTGTGTTATAAAACTTTTCAAAAAAGGTTTCAAATGGAAGCCCTGACAAACCATGGAACATTAGGAATTCTGCAGCATTAATGAGCTCTTGAAGGGTTGGGGAATCACGGAATCGTGGAGTGGCTTGGGCTGAAGGGAATTTGAAGTTCACCCAGCCCCACCCCCTGCCATAGGCAGGGACACCTTCCACTGTCCCAGGTTGCTCCAAACCCCTTCCAACCTGGTTCTGCTCAGGAATTTTCCTTTAAAATCTTTTCCAGCACCAACTGTGGTTTCTGCAAAGTGATGTTTTTCCTCTTTTCCCCCAGGACAATGTCACTACTACTGATCTTTTCCTTTAGTTTCCCTCAATGAAACCCCCCATTCAAACACAATTAAACCTGTTGGTTTAATCACCCCAATAATGATCCTTTGGGGTCACCCAGACCCTAAACATTATTCCACAGGAGTTGTGGTCCTAAAGCTGATGCTTTAAAAGTGTGAGACCTTTAGAAGCTGTGCCACAGGATGAAAGAACAAGACAGGATGTCACGACTGCATTGCAGACAGGCAAAAAATCCCCAATACAATTTGAGGCACAAAGTCAATGTTTTGGGCTCAGGGGCGTACCCCCTTCCCCAGGCAGGGTTCCTAAACTACTCAGATGCCACCAAGCCACCCCTGGATGCTCCATTTGTGCCACAGCAGCCTGTTCATGGATTCCAGGGATGGAAAGCTCCATGGGAGCCCCAGGATGAACCAAAGCCATGAAATATTTAAGGGCCAAATGACAAATGAGTCCTGCTGGTGAAGGAAAGAACAGGAAAGAGAGGAGCAATAAAGGATCATGTATATTCCGGTGGCCTTCAAATGCCAGCTGGATTTGGGTTCTGCTCCTTAGCTCCTTGGAGGGCTCCTAAGTGCCCTGAAGTAGGAAAATTGGCACAAGAAATCCTCAGATTGACTGAAAATACTCAGCAGGTTTGACAGCAGAAGAATTGTTAATCACTGGGAAATGCAATATGCTCATTTTCCAGGCAAAATTATCCCATAAATTCAGGTGTTCCTGCCTGGCTGAAATCAATGGGAATTGCACATCCCAATCCCAAAGCCATTCCTGCACTGACACAACCAGAGACAGCCCAGAAGTGTCATTTCCATGGGGTTTCTGTGCAGGGGCAGCAAATTCTGCAAAGAGGGGGTAAAACTTCTACTTCAAAACATTGTGCCTTCTCAGCAGCCACACTTTCCAATATGATAACAGCCCAGTTTCCCTTGTTTTCCAAAATAACTCCAGATTATTGATGTCCTGCCAAGGTTTTAACAAGGAGAGTTCACTAAATCCCACCCTGTCCCAAGTCTAGGACGAACACCATGGGATCAGGGTGGGGACACCAAATGGGTTGTGCAGAGATGAAGAGCTCAGGAGTCTGTTCCTTGTTTTTCCATTTTAAAGCAAACACTTTTCTGTAACTGGAACCAAGAAGAGAGGCAGCCTCCTCCTTTCTTCATGTTTGGCAAATAAACCTCTCGTAAGGGCACTGTGTTGGAAATGTTTGTACTTTATTTATTTTAAAAAAAATACACAGAGTGGGTTGATAGCACAACATTTGGCCTATTTAGGAGGAGAATGATAAAGGCATCCATGTATTCCTCTGAGTGCCTTGGAGGGCAGCAGGAATATATTGCTCTGGGGATGTTTTCTTTCTCATCAATACAAAAAATCTCTATGTTCCATAGGGAAAAAATTGGAATTTTAGGGGTTTAGTGTGATCTCTACAGGTTAGAGAAGTTCATTATGGCTCAACCTACAAGATTGCACTTTTCCAGCTTCTAATTTTGGCTGTAGCAGTAAAAATGCTCCTTGTAAAAGAAAAAAAAAAAAAAAAAAAAAAAAAAAAAAAAAAAAACCAAAAAACTAAACCAAGTGGTGACTGAATAACCTGCTCACTACAACTGCTGGATTTACTGGCAACCACGGACAATCAACAAGGCTGGAATAACTACAGTGCTTTAGAAGGATGAACTCCACAAAGGGAATAAATTCAATTCCCAATCTCCTGTAACATTTTAAGGAGTCCCTTGAAGTTCCCAACAGCTGAAGACTTTTGTCAGGAGAGTTTAATTAAACCAATAACTCCGGACAGAAAGCAAACATCCCAGCCAGGCACAGCTGCCCGGGTGCGTTCCAGCAGCAGCAAAGTTGGCACAATCACTACATTCTGCCTAAATTCTGTAAGAGGCACAGAAATTTTGGCTTAAGATTTCTGCTGTATTTAATCTTTAAGGGGCCATCAGTCTCCTCTCTAATAGGTTTGCCCAGCCCGGGCAGTTTTGAAGCTCAGACTCAAGATGTTAATCTGTGAACATTCAGTGAGCTCATTCTAATCTGTGTCAGAACACACAGCTCCCGACATTCTTTCTCTAAAAAAAGCTTTCGAATGCCATGATGTTGGTCAATGGGTTCCCCCTGGGAGCTCTCTCCCTCGCATGAGAATGGGTGTGAAAAGCATTCGCATCTCCCTAAGGATCAGCATTTCCATGCAGCCGCCTGAAAATGCCCGCAAACCACGAAACTGGGTTTCTGTCCAAATTAACTGGTGATACTGGCGGGTTTTCCACCCTGAGCCTTCTGCCGGCCCCACACTCAGTGACAGCGATGCCTTTGGCCACGCCACCACCATTCCCCCACATTTTCTTCCTCTGCTTTTACAAAAAAAATAAAAATAAAATAAAATGGACCTTTGCCCACCGGGAGCAGGAAACATCTGCACCGCCACCGTTCTCACTCCGAATCCACGCTCCTGTTTTTGTGTTTCGTTAAACCGAGGGCTCGCAGGGGCTGAGGTTGAGCAGCCTGGAGCTGCTGGGCTGTTACATGAGATATTCAGGAAGTTATTTGCATGGAGGGGATAAAAGCCTGTGGCAGCAGCCGGGTGCGCTGCAGAGGCGACTCAGCCACGGTGGCCACCAGCCCAAGGAATTACATCCATCCCAGCTTCACAATGAGTTGTTTACTGGCCTTGGCTGCCTGTGGGAAGAGCCAAGGAGAGCGGAGGAAGAGGAGAGACAAACACAATGAGAGCGAGACGCGTTAGGGGGGGAGGCTGGGCTTTAGCAGCAGCCCCGGCAGTTCAGCCCTATGGAAGCAGAGAGGGCTGAAAAGGGAATAAAATGAACCATCCGCCGCCTTGCTGCTGCTGCCAGAAGAGCCTCGTCCCTACCTGAAGGGCCGATATCGAAGGTAAGAGGGCAAAAGAAGCAGTTTTTGGGCAGAGGGCAGATTCACCGCGCGGCTCTCGGGGGCAGCTCCCGGGCGGGCGCAGCCACGCTTCCCTGAGTATTCGTAATTACGGCCCTGGAAAAGGAAAGCTGACCGGTTTTCCAGCAGGAACCCAGCGCTTTCAGGGCAGGAGCTCAGACTGTTCCAGTCAGCTCCTCTGAGAAGATTTAAAACAAAACAACAACCCCCAGCCTAACAAACAGCGCCTTTCTAAATCTGCCCAGGGAGATACTTGATATTTTATTTTCACGGCCAACTTCGCTCTGCAGCTTCCTAATCTTACCCAGTGCTTTCCCGATTCTCAGCTCCCCTCTCTGCTCCTCACTTTTTTTTTTAATTGGGAGGCAAAACAATTACGGCGGCGGGAAGTAAAATCCGAGCTTTGAGGAGCTTTTCCCTGCTCGTTCCCATCGGGCACGCTCTCCCAGGCTGGGTCCCCCGGCTAATTGCTCAGGAAATCCGCGCTGCTCATTGTCGGGCTGTCCTTAAGCTGCTAATTCCGAGCTGGGAGAGGCTCTGGAAGGGAATCCATGGATAGAGCCCCGCGAGAGGGACCCAGCGGAGACCCGGGGCGGGGCGGGCTGCGGCGCTAATAACACATCCCTGCCCAATGGAAAGCGTTTCCTATGGAGACCCCCAGGAGTTCCCCCTGCCCACAGCCCCTGCCCAGACATTGGGCCCATTCTTGCGTCCCGTTTTCCCAAGACACGATGGCAGCAGCGCCCGGCAGCCCGATCCCGCTCGGAACAAAGGCCGGGCAGCTGCCACCCAGCGCGGAGTTTGCGGCTGAGCGGCTGAACTTGGACAAAGTGGGATTTTTCCGCGTGGGAATAGCGCGGCTCGGCTCCCGGGGACACAAAGGATCGCTGCGGGCTGGCAGGGAGGGATCCCGTGGAATTCCCGAGCCCTGGGGATGGTGGCGGTCCCGGTAAGTCCCCCCCATTGCCGAGGCAGGAAAAGCGGCCGGATTTCACGGCAGCTCCGGGCGGGGGCTCTGGAAGCTGAAGGCTCGCATGGATGTGGGGGATGAATCCCGCCGGGTTTCACTGGAGAGCAGCCGTGTTTTCCCTGCTCTGGCAACTCCCCTCCCTCCTGCTCCGAGCCCTGCCATGGCTGGGGCTGCTTAAAGGGAGAAAGATGAGCTCCCAAGTTTTGGGAAAGTAATTCCTGGGTGAGCTGCTCCTGCAGATTGCATGGGAGTGGTTCTAACTCCCACCGGAATTCTCCGTCCCCATCGAGATTCCCGTTGTGGCACTGCAGGTGACAAGTTTAGGACTTTTCTGTCCTGTCGTTTGTTGTGTGTTTGTGAAAAAGATCCCTTGGTTACAGCTTTCTTTTGTACTTGAAGTCAGTGTCATAAAGACACTTTAGGCTTAAAATGGGTTGGATATAAATGTGGCATTCACGTTCGTTTAATGGAGGGCTGGTTCCCACAAGCTATACAAAAACTTAGGAATTAAGTTATAAATATTATACTGAAAACCATAAAAATTCGATTTATCACTGTGGCTTCCATTCATGGCTAAAATCTACTCCTTTAAAACTGCAAAATTCGATGAGAAAAATTCAAAGACGGCTCTAAAGAATGAGTGTCTGAATTTAAATTCAGACATGAATTTAAAAGAATAGTTTAAAGATTTGGCTGTTTGGACGAGAGAGGATTTACTGCAATGTAAGCACATTGCAGAAAAATTTGCAGAAAAACTTTGGAGGTTTTAATGGCATTCCCAAATCATTGTTTGAGAGGAGACAATTGTGTGTGGTTTTTGTATTGCTGCCCTATAGGAACAGAACAGTCAAACCCAGAGGATGGGAAGTGCAAAGTTCACAGCTCGGTGATAAGGACATTCCCCCCTTGTAGTACTTTTCCATCTTCTTGTCCTTAGGAGCATTCCGTAAAAACAAAACAGGCAGGAAAACTCTGGTACTTTGCGGGGTTCAAAGCCTCTGCATTTTAAAAGAAAGTCCTGAAACACATAGGAGGGAGGAAGGGGTTGGGAGAGGAGGCTGAACAAACATCTCCCTGGAATCCTTTGAGGCCAAAAATGAGAATCCTCCTCAATGGATAGAAATTAATGTCTTCCAAATTCCAGGGTCAGGAGCTCAGCTCCACGAGGATGAACACAACAAACGCCTCAGTTCCCCAATCACCTTCGTTTAGGGCATTGCCATGAGGCACAAAACTGCAAAGCTTCCCCTGGGGTTGCTGAGGAGCAGGGATGGATGGAAACCTTGCCTGGGCAGGGAGAGGATGCTCTCCCAGCTGGAAGATGGATCAGCCCTCCAGCGGTGACCTCATGGCTGGAGCACAAGAGCAGGAATTAAAGCAGTTTTATCCAGAGCTTGGGCCAGATCCTGGGGACAGGGTGCACTGTTGGATGGCAAAGCCATTCGGGATCCTGTCACTCGGTCTGCGTGGATGACACATCCATGATCCAGCCGTCCAGCTGCCCCTCACCCTGCTTACAGCATGTTTGGGATTTGGGGCTCTATTTCCAACATCTGAGCCTTACAGTCCAGGCTGTGAGGCTGGGGTGGCGTTCCCAGCCTGCCCGTGCTCCAGGATCCCGAAGGAGCCGGCAGGGAGCCGTCCCCGCTGGCTGGGCTGGCTGGGGATTCTCCTGGAGCACTCAGCCACCCTCGGCAGGTCTTTCCAGGTCAAGCGTGCGTGCAGAGCCTCACTCTGCTCCTCCACACGTTGCTCCTCCTCCCTAAATAAGGATCCGATTTAGTCCCGGGGAAGGGGAGCCACCGCTTTCCACAGGAGGGAAATTCTCTCCCTGAAAAGAGGAGCTCTTTATTCCCAGAGCAGACAGTGGCTCTGCAAGGCTTCCTCCTGCACCAGCTCCCAGTTCAGCCCCATAAAGGGGGTAAAGATCCACCCTGCTCCGGAGCCAGAGCAGCCTGAGCTGACCCTGGCTGCAGGAAAATTTGCTGGATTATTTGTAATGGGTTTGGTTGGTAGAAGAAGGATAATCTCTTTATCTTGGCAAGTGAAATTAAGGGACATTCATCAAGCCCTGAGACAAAGGTGTGTTCTGGCAGCAGAGCAGATCCTTTCTCTGGTCAAAACATGAGCTCATCAGGCTGGGAGACCCTGTGATGCTGTAAATACTGAGCCACAACAGACCTCTTCTTTTCCTCTAATAATATTGCAATTTTCCTTTCTTGAACCTGCAGACAACTCACCCTCTTCCTCCCCAACATGTGTTTTATAGATGGATATAACCATATTTAGCAGGAAAACAGCATCCAGTTCCTGCACGATGCCAAAATGCCATTGCTTTGCCTTCATCTCATCATTAGAAATATGATTTCTAGGAAGCTTCACTACAGAAGCATTGCTGTCTAAGTTGAGATTGGATATTCCTGCATTGTGGAGTCATTTCTTCATTATTTTAACACTTCAGAGAAAAAGCCAGGTTGGACAAGGCTTGGAGGTGGAAGGTGTCTCTGCCCATGGCAGGGATGGAACAGGATGAGCTTTAAGGGCTCTTCCAACCCAAACCATCCTGAGATTCTACAATCCTCCAAATATCCCCTTTCCCCCTCAGAATAAAATAATTTAAGAGAATAAAGCCCTATTAGATCAACCCCCTGCCGTAAATAAGTGCAGAGCACAGATCCCTGTCCAGCCCAAAGGAATCCAGGAAGCCCCTCCAGCCAGGCCACCTTGCCAAGGTGCAATTGGTGTTTGCGCTGCTCTGCTGGCACCTTCTTGGTGCAAGGCAAGGGAAAAAAAGTCCATAATTTCTGGATAATTGGAGGAGAAACTTCAGCTGTCCCATTTCAGCAAAGGGAGTGCAGTGTATCAGCCCAATTAGATGAGGATGGGGTGGCAGGAGCGCTCCTTGTGGCTCAGAGGAGCTGAGAAAAGGCAACAAAAAGCCAAGGAATGGCCAAGGAGCCACTGGAAATTGTTGTCAGGGAAAGCGAAGAAAGGCAGTTTGTTGGGCAGACTGCTGGCTGGGAACCTTTTGGAACTGTGAGCAAATAAACCCAGGCCTGTTGTTGGAGTCCCCAGTGGCTCAGGCAAACAGGACTCTCTTATTTTTTATGCTGTTTTTTTCCTTAGCCACGCTTTGTAATGAACCAGAGCTACATCAAGGACGCAACAACCTCTACCACAAACATTCCTAGGTGAAAACAACCTGGTCAGACGGGGTAAACTTTGCTTTTCAGCACTTCATCAGCTTTCCTTTGCATCTAAATCTTCTCTATTGAATCCAGCAGTGCCATTATCCATCAAGTCCCCCTCAGTGCGAGACCCGGGGCTCCAAACAAGCAGCGTTCCTGCACTCCTCCAGCCGCTCTTACAAATGTTAAATAATGCAAACTTCGCCGAGAAGTTCGGGGTGAACCCCATCGTTTCCTGGCTGCGGCCCAGCCCCTCTGGAGGCTGCTGGGGATGGGGAAAGGCAGAGCACGCCAAGGGTTAAAGGGTGATGTAAATGGAGAGAGACATTCCCAGTGCAAACAAAAGGAGAGTCATGCCCTGAGGATCAGTGGCTGAATATGGGGTAAGGCAGTTCGCGATTCTCTTCTGAAGGAAACATTTTAATTAGCTCAATCCAAAACAGATACAGCCCAGAGAAGGCACCACGAGCAGGAAATGCTTTGTAAGTCTCAGAGGACAGTGAGGAGACAACGGCGGTGCTGAGCAATTAAAAAAAAAAAAAAAAATACAAGGGAAGAAAAAAGGAGAGCGCCTTTAGGGTTGGGGCTGAGAGGCTCAGGTTTCCTTCCCTGCTCCATCTATCCTGGAGGAGAATTCAGTTGGGGTCCTGCTGCAGTTCGTGTACGACAGACAGAACTTGGAGGGTGTGAGGGTCCCCAGGAACCAAAGCCAGCTCAGAGCAGGGGACAGGAGCTGCCCTGGGGACAAGTGGCTCTCAGCTCATCCCGGCTGAGTGAGGGGCCATGCCTCCTCCAGCCGCCCCACGTTTTGGTTTTTTTTCTCTCAGAGAGGGTTTCAAAGCAGCTGCTGAAGCCTGACTGAAGCGAGCAGCTCCCAACCCCACCTTCCCGCAGGTACTGGCGGCGATGTCGCGCCCGCAGTGTCAGGTCCGGTGACACCGGGCACAATAAGTGTCAAAGCCATGAATAAGAGCCTTCCTGCCCTGTTTTTTAGGCTAATCACCCGCAAACGTCCCCTTTCCCCCAGCATACCGGCCGGGCATTCACTCCGATAAACCGGGCAAGAATGGCCCTTTGAAGCTCCACAAACCTCCATGGACTTCAAAGTCCCACTTCTGTCTGCTCCTTTCCTACTGTTCTCCGATACATCACTTAGGATTAGGAAATGAAAGAGATTAAAGCGTTTCTCCTTCCCAGCGCTTCGGATCGTCAATGGAGCTTTGTTTACAGGCAGCTGCTCCGCTTCCCAGCCTCTAATCCCAGCCTCTCCTCGCTCCTGCCCGGGGAAGGAAACAGGCAAGGTCCCCGGGAATCTGCTGGGAGCTCTGGGAAGGATGGAGCACTCACGGACACTCAGCGAGTTGAGCCATCCCCAAAATTGGTGTCCCAAGCTATTTCCCATCCCTACACCTTTCTCTGGAGAACAGATCCAGCACAGCCTCCTGCAGCTGGTCCAGCTGTCCATAAAGCCACACTGGGAAAACAGAGGGGGAGCATGGCTGTGCAGCACCAGCTCCTGCCCTGGCAGCCTCCAGCAGGGAAAAATCAGCTGCCAGGTTCTCCCCAACTGGAGGTTTGTCCTTAAAGCTGCTGGCAGTTCACACTCTCAGAGTTCTCCGTGACCAAACCCAACTTTTATTGAAAAAAGAAAGTAGAATTAAGTGGAAATTCCACTGCAGGAACTGAGATGCTTAGTTTTTCAGGTAGAAGAAGTTTTGGGGTTTTTTTTTAATATAAAATAATTTCGATTTTATCTATCCAAACTATTTAATCTTATTTTAACTATAGTCACCAATCTGGAAGAACCCAAGTCCTACAGACTTACACAGAGTTATCATCTCTGCAAAAATATGCCAAAACCCCAAACACCTCCCCACACAAACCCCTTGTCTGAGCCTTCTGCTCAGTTAAAGTGGAACGAAGGGAGGAAATAAACCCCAAGAAGCTGCAGAGCCGAGTTTGCTTTAGAGCTGTAACCCTGGGCTCCGTGGTGGGAGTAAGTTACACATCCCACAAGTGTTGCAGCAATGGGATAGGAGCAGGGAGCTGCAAGCCCTGGAGTGCATGGAATTCTTGTCAGGAGAAGGCAGAAATAAAACTCTTGCTGCGCCCCAGGAAAATCCCTCTTTATTTCCAAGGCCGGGGACTGAGACCCTACCAAAACACCCAGAGTGGTGCCAGAAGCTGGGACAAAACCCAGAGAAACCTCCCCAAGCCCCACTGCCCTGCAGGTTTTGCCTTCTCCACCTCTAAACCTTTGTTTCTCAAGATTGATGAGATAACCCGAGTACACACCAGGATAACCCAGCAAAGATCCTGCAGCTTTGGGAGCTTTTCCCACCAGGGCTGTGCCAGACCTCCCAAGCCCAGAGTTCAGCTCTTTAAGTGAACACACAGGGCGTCCTCCACGTCCAGACTGATAAAGTCCCTCTCATCTGACACCTCACATGACTAAAAGAAAATGTGATGATTCCAAAAATGCCAGCCCCAACTTCACGCTGGTTTTTCTGACCTCAGTTTGCTGCACATGTGGAGAAGGGGATCAGTGTGGAGCAGGAGGAATGGGATAATGACAGGGGCTGGCTTTAAATTTGTTGTTTTCCCTGCAGTAATTCCTGTTCTAACAAACAGTTGCTCTGGATGGAGCTGCAGTCTGGCAGCTTGGAGGTGTCTTGGGGTGCTGGGAGGAGGAAATACAGGAATTGTAAACAGGATACTCAGGCACCATAGGAAGTAACACCAAGTTTTCCTCTCTTTTCAGTCCATGGAGGGTGGGATATTTCCACTGTAAAGGAGCTGGAGCTGCTCTGCTGAACCTCTCTCTGAATTACAGGGTTTTGTGAGGGATGGCTGCTGGAGTTTTGTTGGTACCATCCCTGCCAGGAGAGAGAATATTCTGAATTTTATCACACTAAACAGGGGCTTTATTCTGTTACATTCCTCCCATCCTTGACTAGCCCCCAGTTTAAACACAGGATTTAAAGCTTTGCCCTGCCTGAAATATAAAGAAAACTACTTTCTCATCCTCTATTTACTTAGTTTTTTCAAATATATTGCTTTATTTTTCCCAGCAAGGCAACAGCAGTGGTGACCATGAAGAGCATCCCACTACTTTAACCCATAGTGGAAAGGAAGGAAAGGGAATTTTACACTCAGAAAACTCAATCTGTGGACTCATCCTACAGAATTTAAAGCACATGGCTGGGTTTCAAAGCCACTTGTCAGCTTGTTTAAACACCTCAGGGTTCCATAGGTAAACAAGGCAGGCTGTATTTTAAAGCCCATGAGTTAACTAGACAATTGCTGGCAGGCAATTCCCTGAGATTAGACACTGGAAAAAACAGGATTTGACCTTGGGGCTGTCTGGAGCAGAGCAGGGAGGAAAGAGTCAGGTGATGGAGCATCTTTTTATCTCGTGTGAGGAGTATCTGGGCCAGGCTGCTGGCAACGAAAGCTTGCTCAGGAGCAAAGGTGAGAGTTCCAAAGGCACCTTTCAAACCTTGAGGAGCTGCCAAAACCCAGGGCAGGTCGGGAAGTCGGGTTTCCATCAGGCTCCCAGGCTGCGGGAGGTTTCAAAGGTCACCCAATCCCTCTGAGATCTCCCCAGCAGGACCAGAGTGAGTCCTGGGCCTGGAGAGTGGGGTTCACACCCCCAGGGAGCCACATTCCAGCCTAAACACCAACTCCTGATGGAGATAACAGGGAGGGTCTGCACAGGGAGCAAGCCCCCAGCCAAGGATTTCATGCTTTAGGCTGAGGGTTAAGCCAAGGCTCAGCCATTCCTGTTGGAGCTCATGTGAGCTTTCCAATCCAGCTTAGCTCTTGTTTAAAGGCATTTGAACTTTCAGACCTTTCTTTTTTCCTTCCACCACTGATCCAAAGAAAATGAGTTCAATCCCACATTAGAGATTTTACTCCTGTCCTTCTCATAAATTTAAATATTTGATACAATTTTTTTATTGTTTCCCAATAAAGCTCATTTAACCATTAATTTAATAGCAAAAACACCTCCACAGGACAGACCTCCAAGTTCCAATTCAGCTTTTTAGATGTCCAAAGGGTGAAGTCATCTGGGAAGGGAGATTTGGGCATCCTCCTTTCCTGCTACTTTGCCAGGTGCAAAGGTGAGGTGCTGCCTGCTCCCAGGTCACTGCACCATTTTTTGGGGACCCTGGGGGTTCTCCAGGCATTCCCAGGTGAGGAACTTGCCCCTTCCACCTGGCAAGGCTGTGGTTATCCCAGCTTTCCCAACACTTGCCATTTGACCAGCAAGGCTGACAGCTTGCATGTGAGGACTCCCAGAAGGAAAACATGGAAAACATCTGATTTTGATGTTTGCATCCCAAAATGTCTCAAACCCATGCTTTGTTTTCCATTTTATTTGTTTATATGTTGCCATTGCAACCTTTAACACAACTCAGGGGCAGGTTTGGAGCTGAAACTCCTCTGTCAGGGGATCATTCTGGAAAGGATCCTACTCTTCACAAGGGTTTCGCCTCCAAATTCCTCCTGGTTGTAGCTCCTAAATTTCTGAGATTACAAGGAGATTCCAAACTAGTTCATATTTTGTTGGCTGGAGTTTGTAAGGAAAAGGTCTTTTCCCTTCATGACCCAGCTTTGCTCCACATTTCCAAGAAGTGCCGAGCTCATGATCGCAACTCACAAACCCTCCTCGCTCCAGCGTGGAGGTTTTCCAAGGGATTACCCTCACAGACAGTAAAAACACTTAAAATAACCAGGAGAGATGACCCAGGGAGTTCAGGAGGCACCTATGTCCAAGTGAAAACATGCTAACTTCTACTCCTCATGGCTCCAAAGCTTCTTGAGTTGGGACAAAGTCTTACAAGAGTGTAGTCCATGAGATTTCCCAAATTTTGCATTCCAAACCTCGACAAAGAGGGGGAATGAAAAGCAGCTGTTGGTACTGCTTAGAGGAATCTTTCTAGAGGAAAGTTTTACACTTGCAAAAAAAAAAATCCTTTTGGAAGTAATACCATATTTGCAGACATTTTTAAGCAAGGACGAAAAAGCAAACATGGGTTTGGGAAGTCTTTTTGATAAACATTTCTGAGGTACAACAGTTCTCTGCTTTGGAAAACATGTAAGGATGCTCTTATTTTCAGTTAGAAAAAAAGGCAAAGCAGCTCTTCATTACTGTAGATCTTGGGGGGTTTTTTTAATACTTTTGCATCAAAAAAGGTTGAAAATGCAAAGAACTTGCCTTTGTGCACAGTTTAAAGCAAACACTACAACTTTCAGCTTTTCTCCTCCTGTTACAGGTTTAGGGGAAAGTTTCAGATGTTTCATTCTGTTAAATTTCTTTTCAGACATACCAGGACAATTGCATCTCAGATTTGTCAAAAAACCTTTCCAAGGGGAAAGTTGGAATTAACATAGAATGATTTGGGCTGGGAGGGACCTTAAAGCATCTTTTGTTCAAACCCCTCCCATGGACAGGGACAGGACCCCTTCCATAGACCATGTTCCTTCAAAGGGGAGGATGAGGGAGTGAGGGAAGGAAAGAGGAAAGAGGAAAAAGGAAAGAGAAAAGGAAAAGGGAAAGGGGAAAGGGAAAGGGAAAGGGAAAGGCCAAACTCAGTAAACTCCAACTGTGAAAAACCCCAATAATAGCGGGATTTGTAAAGACTTGCTTGAAAATAATTCCTGCTCTTGTTTGCACATTGGTTAATTTGGGAACTTCTCTTGCACAGCCACTTTGGGAACTGGTCCAAGACTGATGGCAGTTCTCTCTCTCTCCTTTAGGATGAGAGGATCCACGAGGGAGATGCGGTAGGAAGGAGTCCAGCCACCTCCCTGGAATGTGTTCCTTCAGGAAGGGACGAGCTCCCTGCCTTATTTTATGGATGTCACTGAAGTAGACTTTGAAGGCCTTTGGAAGCCCATCCCAGACTTGGCATGGGAAACCACAGCAACAACCATACCTGCCTGACAGACGATTCCTTCAAGTACAACCTGTATGGAGCCGTGTACAGCGTGGTCTTCATCCTCGGCTTGATCACGAACTGCGCCTCCCTCTTCGTTTTCCTCTTCCGGATGAAGATGCGGAGCGAGACGGCCATCTTCATGACCAACCTGGCCGTTTCAGACTTGCTCTTCGTGTTCACTTTGCCCTTCAAGATCTTTTACAACTTCAACAGGCACTGGCCCTTCGGGGACAGCCTGTGCAAGATCTCAGGCACGGCGTTCCTCACCAACATCTACGGGAGCATGCTGTTCCTCACCTGCATCAGCGTGGATCGCTTCCTGGCCATCGTGTATCCCTTCCGCTCGCGCACCATCCGCACCAGGCGGAATTCCGCCATCGTCTGCGCCGGCGTGTGGATCCTGGTGCTCAGCGGCGGCATCTCGGCCTCGCTGTTCTCCACCACCAACGTGTCCAACACCAGCACCACCTGCTTCGAAGGGTTCTCCAAAAGGATCTGGAAAACCTACCTGTCCAAGATCACCATATTTATCGAGGTGGTGGGATTCATCATTCCTCTGCTGCTCAACCTCACGTGCTCCTCGCTGGTTCTCCGGACTTTAAGGAAGCCGGCCACCCTGTCCCAGATTGGGACGAACAAGGAGAAAGTGCTGAAGATGATCATCGTGCACGTGGCCATTTTTGTCGTGTGCTTCGTCCCCTACAACTCCATCCTGTTCCTGTACGCGCTCGTGCGCTCCCAGGCCATCGCCAACTGCTCCCTGGAGAGGTTTGCCAGGACCATGTACCCCATCACACTGTGCATCGCCACCCTCAACTGCTGCTTTGACCCCTTCATCTACTACTTCACCTCTGAGTCCTTCCAGAAGTCCTTCAACATCAAAACCCAGATCAAAATGGATTCTCTTTTCAAGACAGAGATGCCGCTCACAAAGACGGCGCTGCCGGCGCCGCAGGACGAGATCAGTGACCAGGCCATCACCAACGGAGGAGATCCCACATCTGAATCCCATTTCTAGGGAGATGTTTACACAGGGAGTCATCCCCCATTAACTCCTGATTAGCACCACGTGGCAAAGAGCAGTTGCAGAAAATGGGGGTTCACACGTGGGGTTAAGGAAGAAAAGCTGCTGGGGGATGACGGATCCTCGCACTGGGATGGTCCCATCACATTCCACAAAGTATGGAAACCCCAGTGGATCTCCCTTTGGAGATTATGGATAGGCTGCAACACAGGCATCAACTCAGGAGGGAACAGAACAGCTTCTTTAGCTGGAAGATGCCAACATTTGGCATTTTTCCCCCTCAGCAGTTGATGTGGGACCAGTTGGGAAGTAGAAAATTTCATTTTCTTAGAGATTCCTGCCAATATTTCTGCCTTCTGGAGGTGCATCCTCATATGTTAACTCAGTAACTTCCCACAATATGTATGTTTGCTTACAAAGGCATAATAAAAGCTTGTGGCTTTTCCTTACTCCACTGCCAGTGTAGAGCCTGGTTTTCCTAGAGACTGGAATTTATGGAGAGGTTGAAAGTGTAAGTAATTGTTTAACAATTAGGCAAAAGAGTTGCTTGGTGACAGAAAAGATAAGAAGAAAGAAAGATAATTATTACTGCAGTTTTGAAATATGAAATTTCATTTTTATCAGATTAACTGTCACTTAATTTATTTGATCATTTTTAATGCCACATCTGGGGAGGAGTAAAGATCTCATTAACGATCTGTTGCACCTGGGTTTTTATATCCCAGGGGATTAAATGACAGTTTCTGGGAAGGGCTGGACTGTAAAGTAAGCTGGAGAAGGGCCTGAAACCCCAGAGTTCTTCCAAGGGCAAAGCTCCCACACGGAAGCTGAGGCAGCTGAAGGCCCAGGAGTGCTGATCCCACTGAAATATGGACAGGTGGTGTCAGAGCACCAGTTAAGGGATGATCTGTGCTCAATGGGTTTTTTGGGCCTCAAAAATCCGTTTGCTGCACTCTTTTCTTAGCAATATTCTCTTGTTTTCCAATTAATTTATTACCTTTCCTTTTATAGATTACAGAGATATATGGAAAATGAATTATTTGTATGTGTTGCATTTTACCACCTGGGTTTTTTTCTCAGCTCTTGGCTCGTGTTTGAAGCTCCACAGCCCTTCCCAGGCTGGTTCATTCTTAAGTGTAAGACACAGAAATGAGGAGAACAATTTAATTTGAAAAAGTATCAAGTTACAACTTGTTAGCTCAGCAATCTACATTGCCATGGTAAAGCTACTTCTAGGACTATATTGCCAAAAAAAAAGAGACAAATTATTAATTGAACAGATGTTTTCCACTCAACTCTATTTTAAGTCTCTCTGATGAAGCCTCATGAGATACGAGAGCAACACCTCAAACAGATCATTTAAAGCAACAGAGGTTTAAATGTGAGAAGAATTCAGCTGTAAAATGTTAATGCTTCCAAGGGAATATTTATTTAGCACTGCATTCACTTTGAATAAAGAAGTCAGTGGCTAACCAAGGTTGAGAGACCCCAAAAATGATTCTATTTCAGCCCTAAAATGTCACTTCTTGGAGAAAAGCATATGATCAACTCATTATACACAGAGAGCATGAGAGCAGACAAAATATTCTATTTCAGTCCTGAGTTACAGCAATATTTTCTGGAAAATTGCACACAGGACTGGCCTGGGAGATTGAACCCTCAGACAACTGCACTTTGGAGCGGAAAAATGTGAAAAAAGGAGAGATCATTGAGAAAAGTTGGTGGAATGAGGTCAGTGTGGCAGGACAAGGGATGGGCAATGACAGGAATTTGTCAGCTGCTGGGAAAGTTTTACATCCAGCCCAAAGGATAGCTGGGCTTTAGGAAGGAGCAATATTTGCCATTTAGCCAGTGCCTTGCCCCTTTTCCTGCCTGTGCCCCTTTCCTGCTTTACCCAAACTCTTCACAGGGAATTTTAAGATCCAGATTTCCTTTGGCTGATCTCAACTCTTGCCATGAAATGTGTGTGTTTCAGAGAAGTTGTTCCCTCCAGATCAAAAAGTGAGGGATTTGCCAGGCTTCCCTACAAGCAAATTTCTCCCCATGGAGCAAATCCTTCCTCCCATGGCAGAGAGGAGGGTTGGGGAACCACCAGCATCTCTGACACACCCAAAACTCTGAGAAATCCCAAACCCCATCCCAAAACCCTGCCAGGAACTGGACTGAATGAGACACAAGCTGCATTTTTAGGGATGAGAGAGAGGGAAGGAAAAAGAGCAGGAAGAATTCACTAGCAAGCTTCATTTCTAGGGGTGGGAGAGAGAAGGAAAGAGAGTGAGAAGGATTCACTGAAAAACCGAGAGTGCATTTAGGACCACAGAATATCCCGAGCTGGAAGTGACCCACAAGGACCATGGAAGTCTAGCTCCTGGTCCTGCACGGGACAGCCCGAGAATCCCACTCTGTGCCTAAAAACACATCTTCCTATTTGCAAGAAAAATATTTGGAACATTAAAAAATGCTCTTCTCTGAGGCAAATGCCTGATTAATTCAGATTTACAGAGATGAGAAACCTGTTTACACTCAGCTTGTTCTCAGCAGGCAGAATCCAACTGCCAGCTTGGAAATCTTATTTTAAAGATTTTAAAGATAAAGGTTTCTGCTGCTTTACACTTGCAAGGCAAGAAGAGGTTCCAGAGTTTGTAGGGTTTGGGAGCTTTGTGGGACAGGGCTGTTCTCATATCTGGTAGCTGCAGAGTCTCTCATTTCCAGAGTCCTGAGAGACCTTCTGCTCTGGGTGTGCTGCACAGACCTTCCTCTGGTTAAATCCAAGGGAAGAAAGAAAAACCCAGGCTAGAAACCACTGTCTGGGCTTCTGAAGGAAATGGTAAAAGAGCAGAGGGAAAGAACTGCCTGGGACTGGACAAGCTCCAGGCTCCACATCCATGGCCTGCCTGTAATCCCAGCATAATGGGTGTCTTTTTGGGACCAAACCAGTGCCAATGCTTACAAATTTCTGTTTGCAGTTTTATGGGGCAAGAGTTGTGGTGGATATTCTCCCATAAAATGTAATCCTATCATCCCGTGCCAAAATGCCAACTGAAAAGATCCATTATTTTGTAATTTAAGACCTCATAAATTATATGGAGATCACATGATGACTGACATTCACATCTGCTGGGACAGGTCTTGACTAATCTGTTTTTTTCTAGGTCAGGTACACCAAGTACACACTCCATGGTTTGTGGATAAATAACCAATTATGCATTCAGAGAGAGGAAAAATCATTTTTCAGATGTCAGCAAAGCCAGGCTGGGAGGAGAGGGTGGCAGAAAAGTGGATTCCCAGTTTTTCTAGCTGAGGGGCAGCTGAGTGTGACAAAGGGCTGCTGTCAGCAAAGACAACACCACGACATCAAGTTTAAAAACAAAATCAAATTAATTAAAAGCCACTGCCTTTAGCTGAGGCTGAGACAGGACCCAGAGAGCCTAAACAAACATTAAGCCTGGATTTCCTTGCTCCCAGCCAGCTCCCTGCTCCCAGTCCCTAGTCCTCCCACAGCTTCATTCACCAGCTTTGCAACCCATTGCCCAAAGGCTCCTGAGCCCTCTGCCCAGCCCAAACCCACCCTGGGGTGCCCAGACCTGGTGAAATTCTGTGCCAGTCTAAGCTGGCACGGCAGGAGGAACAGGGCTTTGTTCTACAGCCCCAGGGAAGCTCCTCCTGGTACCACCACAGGCCCTACACCTGAAAGGTGCCAAGTCTCGTGTAAATCTTGGGTAAACCTTGTGAGAATCTCCACCAGCTTTGCCCAGTCGGTGCAATCTACCCAGAGTCACATCTATGAGCCACAGGGGCAGAGAGGAAGCACAGGTCATGTGTAAAAGTAATGGATTAGCACTTGGAGGAGCCAGAGGCATGGAAAGTTCCTGTGCTGCACACTCACATCAGCCAGCCAGGCTCTGCTCCTCCTAGCCCTGCTCCCTGCATGGATCCAGCCTTGAAATCCCTCTAGAATTAACCCTGGGGAGCTTTCTTGGTGGTTCATCCTGAAGTTCTGCTTGGATGAGGGAGGGACGCTCTGCTCCCAACCCAGCAAAAACACACGGATCATCCAGGAGGAATTTCCCTGTGCCAGAGACACAGCACCTCTGATAACCTTCTCAAAAGCTGTGTCCCTACAGAGCATGCCATTCCATGCCATTCCCAGTGTCATCAGGCAGGAGATTGTCCCATGAATTGTCCTCTGCTGTGACCTGCTGGCCACAGGGAGCCCTCAAAGCTTTGCTGTGTCCAAGCAGCTCTCAGGGCAGGACCTGGGGACAGGAACAAAACAGCCCTCACTTCCCTAAGCAGGTTTTGGTGCTTGGCATTAATTGCAGAAAGAGGCAGGGTTGTTCTCCATGGATTAGCAGCCCGAGCCTTGTTTCCCCTGTAATTCCAGGAAAGCTGTAATTTTTATTTGTGAATGCTGACCCCAGGCTGACCCCAGAGCCCAGGCTGGGTCTGAGCTGTGTGCGTGCCCTCTGACACTCCAAGGACCATAAATCACCCCTAGAATCCTGGAATTAAGGCTGGGAACACCTCCAAGATCATCGAGTCCAACCATCAGCCCAGCCCCTCCATGTTCACCACAAACCCATGTCCCCAAGTGCCACATCCACACATTTTCTGAACACTTCCAGGGATGGCCACTCCACCACTCTGCTGTTTCAATGCTTGGCAACCTTTTCTGTGAAAGAATTTTTCCTGATATCCAATCTAAACCTCCCCTGGCACAACTTGAGGCCATTCCCTCTCATCCTGTTGTGATATTTGTACATAACTCCTGTATCTCCCCCGAAATTCTGTGCCATGGAGATGCCACTTGGAGAAAATTAGCTTTGTGGGAGGTTCAAGCAAGGGAGGAAGATCTACCCAAACCATCTTTACTTCCCACAAGAGTGGTCAAAGCTCCTTTTCTCTGAGTACAGGCTCCAACCATGGGAATATTCTCCCTTTCCTGTCTGCTCTGTTGGGATCTGGGTATATTTAAAGGCTTGTTCTGCCCAATGTGAAATCCCTGGAAGTGTCCAAGGTCAGGTTTGACAGGGCTTGGAGCAGCCTGGGATAGTGGGAGGTGTCCCTGCCCATGGTCTTTAAGGCCAATTCCAACCCAAACCATGCCATGATTTAAGACAGTGATTTTAAGCCCTATAAAAAGTGCACATTTCACAGCAAAACACGGAGCTGTGCCTGTTTTTTTCCTCTGGAAAACATCACTTCACTTAAAACTAACATTTAACACTGCTGGCTGTTCTTGATTTTAATTCTTAAATTTAATTTCCATGCAAAACACCAGGACCTCTAAACCACTGGGACAAGCAAGGAGCGGGGTGGTTTCTTTTGGGGATCACTTGGCATATGTTTTCCAAGAAAACTGTCCAGTTCCTAAGAAAACCCTGGGCTGGCTTTTCCCTGCCTGAGGATTTGAGCAATGTAAATATTGTATAGAAGTGACCAACGCCCATGTTTTGCACTGTTTGCTCTTTTCTGTATCTCTGTGGATGTGTGTGGATAATGAAAAAGGAAAGTTTTTTCTGGAAAAACAGAACGTGTGAGTGTGCTCATTTACCCTGACTTACATAAATACACAATGTTAGCTGGAATAATATTTAAATTTCACTTTCTCTGTAGCCCTCTCAAATCCTGAGTACATCCAGCACACATGGAGATTTTCCTGGAAACCCTCAGCATGGAAACCAGCCATTCCTTTTTCTTGGTTTGTACAAATCCCCCCATTTCTTCCATCATTAACCCAAATCACCTCTGCAGTCATGGAACAATTTCCTGGAACTCATTCCCTAGATCACTTCTAAGACCACAACACACAGGAAAAACCTAAGCAGTTGCACTGAACCTCTTTTAATTTATATTTCCCCAAGTTCCCATCTTTCCTGCACAGGATGACACATTGCTAGCAGAATAAAATTAACCTTAAAAATGTCTTTTGACCACTGGAAGGGCTGTGCTGCTTCCAAAGCTGGCCTCATGTGTTATCCCTGGAAGTGCCATGGAATAAAAGCCCTCTCAGCACCGGGGGGGGGTTTGAAATCTTATTCAGGGAGTCTGAGAACCTCGTGGACACCACTGAATTAGCAGCTGATCCCCAGGGGAGGGGTTATTTTATGTCCAAAATCAATATTAGCTGCATTAGGGAGCTGAGGAAAGTGCTGTGAAAAAGCTGTCTCAGATCCTCTGCTCCACAGATAAAGAGTCCTGGGAAATAATTTACAAATTTCACATAGGTCGGATAAAGAAAAAAAAATGAACCTGTTTGAGTAGTGGCACCGCGGCATTATTAACATTAATACGATAAATATTAAATTTATTAATTAAAATTAATAAATTCTGGCTGCTCTGTAACTGCCCAGTACACTCTGAAAGCCTAGACTAAACAAAACCTCCCAAAATAATGCCTGGTATAAGCCCAGGCCATCATCCAGCAAGGGCAGGTGTTGCTTGTGCAGCTCCAGGGAATATTTTATTATTTATAACATGATCAGAGCTCGAGGTCACAGTGGAGCTGAGACGTGCAGAGCCATCAGAACCCAAATTTCCAGCACACAGGCAAAAACTCCTCTTAAAACCAGGATTAAGCCAGGCTTGGAACAACCAGACAGGCCCAGGCAGGGATCTGAGACCTTGCTTCACTTTTAGGTTTGGGCAGGAAAAAGGTTTGGATTTATTAAAGGACAAATTTCAGTCCCAAGTCCAACAATCACATCCTGGAATACCTGGAGGAGGAATTTTCTCTTCCTGGCTTAGGGCTGCAGTTTTCCCCCTGGCACAGGGACAGCTGGAGGCCACAGGCAGGGCCCAAAGGATCCCACTGAAATTCCAGATTTTGCATTGCAAATGATTTCATTTGAAAAGCTTCTTCCCTCAGGGTTACTCAGGAGAATAATTTGGCATTTTCCAACCCCACTCCCGCTTGTGAGACATGACATGGATGATGGAACCATCCCAATCCAAGGGAAAGGAGAACATTGGGGAAATTTGTCATAGTTCAGGCATAAAAGTGACTTCTTGGCAGTTCAGATTCCTGTTTTTTCCCATCTATTATCTCATCATTCCAAACTGGCAGAGCAGAGAGGGATCACAGGCAGGATTGAGGATGGGGAGATAGCTGTAGAACACTGTCCTGCCACAGCCACTCCTTCCCAAATATTTATCCTTCAATTAAACACAACTCCTTCATTGATACTTTCTAAATCCAGGGCTCACAGGACATTTGTCCCTCTCTTTTTTGAGGGGGGGAGGACAATGATATTGATTTGGGAGGCTGCCTCCTTTTCTCCTCTCCTCTCCCCTGTGGCTCCCCCACTGCCTTGAGCTGTACCTGTTTGGGAGGGCCCATTGTCCCCCAGATCTCTGCAAAATAAAATAAAATTCAATAGAATTGTCATTTCCACCACCTCCCCAAAATGAGGTTTATTTTTATCCTGGATCTTTTAACCATGGGAAGAGTTTTATCCCATCCATCCCTGTGCTGGAGCAGAGAAGGTGCCCATGGAAGGAGGACAAGGGGAACTTCTAAGCCAAATTTGCAGCCTCACAGAGCCCCTCTCCAGAACAAACTGCACAGGGGTGGTGAAGGTGGACTTTAATCTCCACCTGAAATCTTAAATACAACTCCTGAACATTGAAACTCCCTGGCTGATACCACCAGCCCTCCAAAGCCGCCTCATCCTTAGAGAGCTGTGGTTTAAATCAGAATTAAAGGGTCATTCCCACATGATTTCACCTCTTGCTCCCATTTTTATTTCATTAGCTGAACCTGTCTGGGTTTGCACTCCAGCTCTCACAGCAGCTGAGCTCTTTCTGCTAATAGAGCACCCTGCCCTTGGGAAGGAAATGAAAAATACAGCTAAAAACATCCTTTAGTGGGAGCCAGCAGCTGAGGAGGGACAGTTATCTCTGAATTCCTGCTAGACAAAGCAGGGCAGATTGTGGGGATCAGTCACAAGGCAAAGAGGGAAAAAATAACCAGGATAACCCCTGTCCAGCAGTGAGAGTAAGTGCCCAAATTCCTGTGAAGTCCTTGACCTGTCACAGCCTTGAGCCAGACTGGCACTGATGTTAAAACTGCAGAGCATTTTGGGGATTTAGGGATTTTAAATCACACATGGATTTGTCTGTTACCAAAACTTCACCAGAAATGCCATAAGGCTTTCCCATGCCTAGGGAGGATGGCCTGGAAGCACATCCTTGCTGCATCCTTGCCAAAAGGGCAGAAAGGGAAGAAGGAAGGAGTCCAAGATAACTCCCTGTGCATCTCCAGGAGCTAATTCATGGAATTCTAGAAGGAGCAGCTTGTCCTACAAAGGAGGGTGAGGATTTGGGCCATGGTTTATGGTCGTGCTCTTGGCAGTGCTGGGTTAATGGTTGGACTCAATCTCAGATGTCTTTTCCAACCTAAACAATTCCATGATTTGGAAGGAGGAAGGCTGAGGGAGAGGAGGGAGGCTGTCTGTCAGAATTAGATCATAAATTTCCCCAAAATAACTCATGGACCTGAGTCTTCCACAGGGGTCACCTCCCCTTGCCAAGCTGGCCAGGTGCCCAGCAGCTCACACCTGAACCTGATCCTGTCTCAGCACAGCTCCAGGTTTAATAAATCCAGGGATCTCTGGCCAGGGAACAGGGCTGAGCTCACACAGCCCTGTTGTTTCCACTCGGGGCTTGGCTCACACCTGGCTCAAGCAGAGCAGCCCCAACATCTGCAGGAGCCCCAGCCCCAAAACCTCAGGTGCTTTTCAAACACTGCAACGGGGTTTTGATTACAAACAGAACTTTTTCCTTAATCAGAAAAAGCTGGGAACTTGTGCTGCAAACAAGTTTTATTGTCTTAAACTGGAGGTTTTATCGTCAACATCTGAGACTGGAGGAGGGAAAAAAATCCCAGCCCGTTGCCAAAGCCATTCCCCCTGTCCTGTGAGTCACAGGTTTGACCCAGCCTGGTGGGACAGGAGCCATCTGACAACAATGGGAGTCTGGCACTTTGCATCCCGGAGTTCAACGAGCTCACGGGCCCTAAAAATAAACCCTGCTAAGCTGCTGAAGCTGTATTTTCCTACCAAATTTCCTGCTGAGCCGATCCAACCATCATTTGACCACATGGATAGACCTCCTTGGTTATAGGCAGGGAGATTTAATTAGGAAGGAAGGAAGCAGGGAATTCCTGTTTAGGGTTTTTTTTGGACGGGGGAGTGGGAGGGAAGAACAAATGAGACAAAAAGAATTAAGAGCAATGAACACGTTTTCCTGGCCTTGGAGTTGCTGCAGAGTAAAGGATGCTGTGAAACATCTCCTTCCTCCTCAGGGGGCTCTCGCTCTCCTTCCTTCCCTTCATCCAGCACAGTTTAAATAAAGAAACATCTGCAGAAACTCCCCAACAGACGAGTCCTAATAGGGGAAAGATAAATTTGAGTATCTGGGATGTGTGTGGAGGTGTAGGATGCCAAGGGGCTTTGTGGGAATTGGGTGCCAAGTCACTTGAGCTGCAGATTAGAGTTGGCAGGGATTCCATGGAGCCTGGCCCTGGAAAAATGTGCTGCAGGACAGCCAGCCATGGGAATACTCACAGGAAAGGACACACTGAAGCGGCACAGCTCAAAAAGGACATCCTGGTACCAGGGGAATGCTACGAATGGATCTGAACTGCAGAGAGCTGGAAAAAATCCTGATTAGGCAGAGAGAGCTGTGGTGTGTGGAGAGGACAAGAGGTGGAATTACCCTTGAGTTCAGACTCTCATCTCACATGTGGGAGCTCTCAGAAGCACCTCTGGGCAACCTTTGCCCCTCTGTCAGTATTTAGGGAGAATCCAAGGGTTTCCACTCTGACAGGAGCTGTTCGGGAACCGAGAGCTGCTAAAACTCTGATCCCAGCCAAAGGTGCTCCCTGGATGCTTTCCAGGAGCCTTGGAGCAGTCTGGGCTGTGGGAAGTGTCCCTGCCCATGGCACGGGATGGGTTTTAAGGCCCCATCAATCCCCCAAGGGATCCTAAAAGGGGAACACATCCTCTGCTCCATATGGATGTGCCTAACGCTTCCCACCCGGGAAGCAGCAGCCTGTGCCCTCTCCTGATCCCTGCAGGGCTCCCCAGGTGCCATCTCCTCCTTCCAGATGATCTTTATGGGTAACAGGGATCCCCCCCAGAGCTCTGTCCCTGCTCCAAACAGGAAATCCCTGCCAGCACCACGTGGGCTTGGGGCAGACAGGGACTTTTCCAGCAGTGGGATTTTCACACCTCTCCTGGGCTGCTCTTTCCTTTTGCTCTTCTGCTCAGTGTTTTGGGAGAAAATGGATAACATGGGAGATTTATAGCACTTCCCCATAAACCCAGCTCAGTTTCACAGCTCCAGCAGGAAAATCTCCTCTGCTGAGGCTGAACAGGCACTTGCAGCTGGAGCAGGGGGGGACCAATGGCTTCAACAAGATCTATTTTTCCTGGCTTTGTCTCACTTGACTGCTCCAGAAAGCAACCTAAGGGCTCTAGGCAAGGAGCAGAGATCAAATTTACTTCCTTTCCTTGCAGGGTTTGAAGTGAAATATCCTATTCCACAGCACTCTCTTAGGAAAACATATCAAGCATATTTTTACTCCTTTTTTTTCTCCCTCCTCCTCTTTTTTTTTTTTTTTTACTTTTTGCAATAAGCTCTGGATAAAGCCCAGAGCCTGGTGTCTGTCTGGATCAGTGACATGCACTGGATGAGCTGAGCCTGTCCCAGTTTGAAGGATGCATTCCCAGGAAGAATTCAGCTCATTTTTTGGGCTCTGGGAGAAGCCTGCAGGCACCTCCTGGAGCTGGTGAAAGTTGTGGCTCAGCTTTGTAACACCCTCTAAGCCAGACCTAAGGGGGTTTATCACATCCTGGAAAACTGGGCAGCTCAAGGTCACATCTTGCTCTGCACAGAACAGCAGAGCCCAGCTGCAGTCTCACATCAGGGAATAAAATCCTCATACCTCAGTTATTTCATTATTTTTTTCATCGTTTTCTTCTTCCCAAACCTCCACCTGCCCAGGTATTTTTTGTAACACAGAATCCCAACGTTCCACATTGGCTAAAAACAAGTGGGCTCAGAGGCTGCCACTTAATTCCTAAAAAAAAAAAAAAAAAAAAAAATGCTGGTGGCAAGTGCAGATTTCTGATCCTGCAAAACGAAGGAAGCTCCATCCCCACATGAAAATGAACATTTTAACTAAGAAAACCCAGGATAAATTGAAACACAAAGGGATGCAAATAATTCAGGGGTTGAACTGCGTGTTAGCCAGCAAGGCCCAATGGTGTTTTGGAGACCATCCTAAGAAAAAAGGCTGTTTATTCCCAGCTCCATAGCGACCAAAAATCACTTCTGTGAGCTCTGCTTGTCCTGCAGGCAGCCTGGTGTCTCCAGCAGGAAATCAGGAGAGGAATTTTGATTACAAGTGATCACTGCTGAAGATGTGTATTCAGATAAAAAGGACTTTTCATCCAGTTCCCTTTGTTTCTTGATTCATAGTCAAACTCTAATCCTATGGCAAGCTGGAATTCCCATAGCAACTCTTTTAAAGCATTACAAGCTGGCAAATGGGAAAGGGCATTATTTAAATACTTGATTACTGACTTCTGCAGCAAAGCTGCTGCCAAACACCCCAGAACTACTTCTTTTTAAGATTGGGCTAAAAGTAAAAACCCTTCCAAGGTGAAAATCCAATGTGAAAATCCTTCCTTTTAGAAGCTGCAAATTCTTGGTCTGCTCCCACTGCCTGGATATCCACACATCACTTAACACTTGTGCCTCCTAATGCAAGAGGATAAATGGAAATGGAAACCTTTCTGGTGAAGATGCAGGGCAAGAGACCAAATGAGGATTTATTTTCAAGGGAATCTTGCCGAAATACTTTTAATTAATCTTCCCTGCTGTAGTCCCTGATGTTAAAGCAGTTATTTTTTGTAGTCACACTGATGGACAGAGGAAAGGCCAGGGCAGATTGCTGACAAAAACCTCATTTCCCTTTAAATAATCTAGATTTCCTCTGTTAATTGGAGGACTGGAATTTGTACTGATTGTTTAGAAGTATGCAGAAAAGAAGAAAACCAACCCATGTGGCTGCCTGAATTCATTTGGTTTTGAAGCCAGCCTGGCAGTGCCCTCAGCTCTGAGCTGATCCAACCACAGCCTTCAGCCTGCCTGGCCTCGAGAGGCCAATCCACGTTGGATTTGCTGTTGGAGCTCAAGACAAAAGCTCTGAAATGATTGCAAAATAGCAAAAATTTGATTTCTAGGCACTCTCGGTGTTTCTCCTCGGGCTTTGCTGCTCTGGTGCACGTTTCAAGTGAGAACTAAGGTTAAAATAGCTGGTGCAGGGCTCAGGGATAACAACACACTCCCGTGCCCCTCCACCAGTTCTCTGATGGTGGGATGGCTCAGGAGGCACCACAACAAACAGAAATGCCAATTACCCCATCTCAGATAAGACTCTGGAACAGGAACCATCTTTTCTTCCAGCTTCCATGAACAACTCCAACACCCAAAAGGGAGCTTTGCATGCCCAGCAGGGAGCTCTGGCTCCTTCCCTGGGCTCCAGGGGCACGAGGCTCCCAGGGATGGGATGGGATCAGGGATCTTTGGGCAGATGATGCTCCTGGGACACTGCAGGGCTGACCAGCCAGGATCAGGCTGGAGGGGTCATTCCAACACTTCCTGGGATCCTGGGAAGGGTTAAGTCCATCAGGATCCTGTGTTTGTGCCCAGGCAGGTCCTGCTCACGGAGCCTTGGGGCACTTTTAAAGGTATGAGCAGCCCTGGAAATCCACCTGGATATTGCCTGGCACCTGCTGCTCCCCAGACATCTCCTCAACCTACCCTGAGCATGGATTTACCAGTTAAATGTGATACCCTGTGGGAAAATCAAAGGGTGCCATCAGCTAAGATGGGCTGAAGGCTTTACCTAATTAAAAAACAGAGGAGACAGTTCAAAGTCCTTCTGTGATCCCAAGGGAATGGAGGATGCAAGGAATAATGGATAGAGATGAAAAGAGGATGCGCAGACAACTGGGGGAAAGACTTGAAGGGGTAAAAATAAAGAGATAAAACAAAAGGAAGCCTCTTAGTACTGGAGGGAAGGACAGAGCTGGCTAGAGAGAAATCTAATGGGGCAGAAGAGGAAGGTGATATAGGAGAGATAGGGAAGACAAACCTTAAACAAAGCATAAAATACAAAATAAGTTAAACCAGCATGAGTCACTGCCATAGTCAGCCCATCCATCACACGCTGCAAGTGCCTCTCCCAGGCACCCAGCAAAGGGCAGAGGCTCCGAGGTCCAGAACCACTGATGATATCACCTCCTACACAGACGTTTCTCAGCCCAGAAAGCACCCACACCCCAGCAGCCCATCCTGTCCCCTGCTGCAGAAATGACTGTGCTGGGGCAAGCAGGCAGGAATTAGAAACACACCCGTGCCTGTGCCAAAAACTCAGCAAAGTGCAGCCGATTTTGGGGAGCTGTTGGGCTCAGGGGGCTGACACAAACCTCCCACCACTGCCTGGCACAGGCACAGCTCCTAAAGAACTGCCAGGCACCAGGCAGAGGGAGCCTGGCCCAGCTCTGCTGAGCAGAACACTGCTGAGCTGCTGTTCACCACATCCCTGCTCATTGAGACCCCCGGCTCCACAGAGCACATTGCTGGGGAAGGCAGCTGCTGATTTATTCTGAAATCCCTCAGGGCACAGGCAGCTCCCATTTTCTGCAGAATCCTTTTTCCTGGAGGCTTGCTGGGCCCCCCACCCTTGCTCCAAACGCCTCAGGATCCCATCAGATCTCCTGGCTCCACCAGGAGAGCTCTGACAGCCAAGGATGGGTGGGTGGGTCAGTGACACCCCACTCCCACCAAACCTCCCCTCCCTGCAGCTCTCTGAGACTCAGCAGCACCCAGGGAGGGGTTCCAGGGGGAAGGGGCTGCTCCCTAACCCAGCTCCTGCCAGTCCTCCCTCTCCAGGGATTTTCTCCCATTTTCTGCTCAGCAGTGTCAGGAGGTGACAAGTCACAATTCCACTGCTTTGAGATTCTGATTTCCCCCCTCCCTCCTGTGTGTGCTGCAGTGTGCAGGTGGGGGGTGCACCAATCCTAGAAAAAAAAAATAGGGACTTTTCAGGCATATCTTCTGGGCTTTGCTGCAAATCAAACTCCTGTTCTCTAAAGTGCAGCATATTTAATTCACAGATTATAGACTGAAACAAGAAATTAACGTTAAACCTTGGAAACCAGGACTGTTTGAGACCCTTTCAGCAATGCCAGAAAGGAGGTTTTGGCGAGTTTCAATCGATATTTTTTCCCACCCAGGGGCCTGGAAGGTGGCCAGGGCTCTGTGGGAGCACTGGGGCTTTGTTTGCCTCAATTCCCAGCAGTCACAGGAGCCTTGTGCCCTGTCCTGCTCCTCCTGCTGCAGGAATCTTGTGTCAAAGAACTCCACAGGCTGGAGGGACTGGCAGCTCTGCCCTCACTGTCATTAGGACATTAAGACTCATTAATTAACCTTTGGAGGGTGCAAAGTGCTGTGCTGAGACCTGGATTTCGACACCCTGGGGTTTTCAGGATTCTCCCCAAGGCAGACACAAATCCCTGCTGCCTTTCCCAAAGGACAGCTCTCAAAATCCCGCTGACCTTTCCTTTTTTAAGGCAATTTTTGTAAAAGTCTGACCCTGAAGGTGCCAAAGGATTCTCCTTAACTTTACCCAGGCAATGATTTGGGTTCTGAGCACAAGGAGAGCTTTCTCCAGCGATAAATAATTCCATCCACACCATCACTTCTCTGGGGCTTAGAAAAGCAGGAATATGCTCCTTACAGGGTTTCTTTTCCCACTCTTCTCCTGGAAAACATTATTTATTCACTATATTATTTATATAGTGAATATCACATAATCAAAATTTATATCACATTGTTAATTCATTATTTATTATTAGTTAGGCAAATATGTGCAGCAGGGACAAAAATCTCACTTTTTAGCCTTGAATTTCCCAGGTCTTTTGCCTCTCATTTCAGTCACCTTGAAGGGGCAAACCCAAGGTGCTCCCAAATTCCTTAATTTGATTGCTTGGCTTTCCGGACCATCCTGCTCAAGAGAACAGAGTTTTAATTGCTGCATAATTAAAGAAAAAGGACACTTCGTGTGGGATTTTTCCTGTGTGAAGTTCAGTGCATCACAAAAGTGTTATCTATATAAAAAAGACAACAAGAAATGTTAAATCAGAAGGAAAGGGCAGCAGAAACTGTGAGGCATTTAGTGAAGAACACAAATGTGGTTGTAAGAATCCATATTTTAGGGGAAAAAAAAATCTGTGATAACAAAATGGTGCCTTTATTAGGTTGCTCATTGAAGTCCTAAATTATACTTTTAAATGCAGCAACGGCACAAGAGAAGCAACATGAAATAAGCCTTTGGTAGCTGCAGGCTATGAAATCTCTGTGAAAATCTGCTGAGTGACACTCAGGGACCTGCTCGGGGTTTAGAGAGCACCAGAGGGCACCCGTGGAACACAAAAACCTCCTTGGAGCTCACAGGAACCAGGGAAACGCGGCAGAAAGAGCTGCCTTCTGTAAATTCCTCCCCCGACAAGAAAGAACTGAGAGTATTCTGCAGCAAAAGCATCCACATGAGCCGTGTAAGTAGAGGGAAGATAAGGAAAAAAAAATTCATGAAGGCTCTTCAAAAACCAGCTCATCCAAAAGCTGCTTATCCAAGAGCAGCTCCTGATCCTCTGCTATTTATTCACATTTCTCCCCTCCAGCTGCTTTGAGGGTCCTGCTCCCCTGGGACATCTTCTTTATTGCAGCACTGACAGGTTCCTTTGATGAGAGGTTTGTTATTCCCGTGCCAGGAGGGGCTTTTGCCACTGCAGTGCCCTGAGCTGCAGACTGAGTGTCAGTCCCAGCCCAGAGCTGGGTTATCTGTCCTCATCCTGCACAAATCCCACTGGGATTCAAACAGGCACAGCCCCAGGAGGAAATTCAGCAGTGTCAGGGATAAGGGCAGAAATTAATTAAAGGGGGGAAATAAGGGATGGATTGCATTTTTCTAAAGGAAAGGGAGAGATTCAGGCACAGGGGAATAAATCCTTCCTTTATCTCTTCCAAGCGACTGCAGGGGAGAAGATTAGAATCAGAGAATCCTGGAATGGTTTGGGTTGAGGGGACCTCAAAGCTCCTCCAGTGCCACCCCTGCCATGGCAGGGACACCTCCCACTATCCCAGGATGCTCCAAGCCCCATCCAGCCTGGCCTTGGGCATTGCCAGGGATCCAGGGACAGCCCCAGCTCTTCTGGGCACCTGTGCCAGGGCCTCCCCCTCATAGCCAGGAATTCCTTCCCAATATCCCATCTAAGCCTCCCCTTCTTCAGCTTAGAGCCACTCCCTGTGTCCTGCCCCTCCACCCTTTCTCCCAGTCCCTCTCCAGCTCTCCTGGAGCTCTTTTAGGCACTGGAAGGGGCTCTAAGATCTCTCTGGAGCTTCTCTTCTCCAGGCTGGACACACCCCACACCTTCAGCCTGCCAGAGTTTGTTTCCAGGGATTTATTTTCCATTATTCCCACAATTATTACCTGGTGCAAGCAGTGCTGAGGCACCTGCTGCCATCCCACATCCAAAGAAAACACTCCAGGCAAGAAAAGGAACTTTTCAGCAGCTCAGAGTGGGGCTGAGAGCAGCTCTCAGCTCATCCCTGGCACCAGTGTTTGGTGCAGATTTATTGCTCCAAGCAGCTCAGACTGTTTGTCCAAATAAACCATAAATATCCCATCACAAAAAAAAATTCCCCCCCAACAACAACACTGCTGTACTTCCTCAGGGTGCAGAGCAAACCCTCCCCTCAAATGTCACTGAGAGAACCCACAGGAAGGTGCTCAGAGTACAAAACACCACCCAGAGCTACCCTAAACGCAGTTACTAAACCACTCATCCCACAAACTCCTCTTCTCCTGCCCTCCCCACCGTGGTTCTGACCTGGCTCAGGTGTCCACAAACCCCAGCTGGGCCCATTTCCCACCTTCCCTCCTTGCCATGAGGAATTGCTCATGGATCTCAAATGGCTGCAAAATTGCAATTCAGAGCCACAATCCCAAGGGCAGAAATTCTGGCAATGAGTGTGAGACCCTAAAAATACGGGGGCTGTTTTTATGGTTCTCCTCATTAATCCCTTTATCCAGACTGTCCTCGCCCTCAAAGGGAACCCACATTCCCTTGGTCGTTATAACAGATTTTCCCAACAATTATAAACAGTTTATGGGCATGAAAAGGCTGAACTTTTGCTATCTTCGTAATTCCACAGTAAATCAGGAAGATCCCTGCCAGACAGAGCCTGAAAATCATCCCATTTCCCATGGAAACTCCCACCTTCAAAGCAGACTCAGCTGAAGTGGTTAAAAGTACAAAAAAACCCCCAAACCAACACCACCAAAAAACACCTGTAAAAGTGTCAGCCCAAGCAAAGCTTTTTCTCCCTTGAGGTTTACAGATCAAAACTCTGTCTCCTCACCACTTTCACACCATTTGGAAAGTTATTTAATTCTGAACTGAAGGCATTGATAATGACATTGGATGGCCCAGATAAATTCTGAGAAGCGAATTGTGTCATGGACTCTCCTGGGTTGGAAAGGATGCCATTATCAGCACCCCTCTAAATCTATTTTTAATTAGAGATAAACCAGCAGCTGCAAGAGAAGAAGAAGAAAGGGGAAAAAAGAAGAACTTTCTGAGGGAAATCTTTCCTTAAACCTCCCCACGCCAGGTCTGTATTTGCTGCTAAAATAAATTCAGGTTGGACTGAAAAATGCGAGACCACAAATGGTGAAAGTGTTTTGCATTGAAATTTCATCAGGTTCTTTGTTTCAATAAAACATCTTTTCCTCCTCTCAAATCTTCTCAATAACAACTTCTCTTTCCCTACACCATTTCATCTTGTTTTCATTTCAGCTAGAAAACAATAAAAGTTCATTTTAAACTACTTCCAGTAGGGGTTTTTTGTGATTATTCTGTTGGTTTTGGTATTTTTAACAATTAACATTTCCTTCTATTTCTTCTCCACCTCCATTTTATTCCCAACTCCACATCCTTAGACTCCCGCATTAAAAACTCAAGACAGGATCCAGCTTTTAACAGCACATTTGCAATGTTTTATGTGGATAAATTCCTTCATTTCATTGCTTTTCAGTAGCTGATACCTTCCAGCCTGGGGCAAATAAGGGCTTACAGAAATTTTACTATCTCAAGTGGAACTGAAGCTGATTGTTACAAATAGTCCCATAATGAGGTTAAAAGGGCCATAAATCTTCACAAAGTCAAGTTCCTTCCTGCTCTGCAGGCACATTTTCAGCAAGGGAAAGTCTATTTAGGCAGAGCTTGGAGCTGAAAAATAAACTTAAAACAGCAAGTCAGCCCAAAAAGCTAAAAAATCATTGTCAGAGAAATTATTTACTCTGGAAATATAATTGTCTGAGTTTGGGATGAACTCCAGGGAAGCAAGGAATGGGTGGCAGGGAAGAAGGGAGAGCCACGTCACCCCACTATTGGGGATTTCTTGTTTGAAAAGAAAATACCAAAAATAGGATAGGCCCTGGGTTGAAGGAGAAGGGGCTCTGCTCTGACTTTCATGCAAAATGTGCCAGGTCAGAGCCCAAAAGGATTTTGGCAGCTCATGGACAGGGAAATTGAGGAGCTGAAATCTTAAGATATTTTCCTTTGCCCTGGGCAGCACCAACACCCTGTCAAGCCCTGCATCCACTCCAAATCCTGAAATTTCCCCCTCTGACACCTCAGAGCCTAGAAGTCCATTATTTGCTCCAACAACCTTCTCTGGGAGGAGGCAGCTCTGCAGGAGCTCAGGAATTTGGGTACAGCCTTGGGCTGAACAGAGGCTGCCAGGGAGCACGAGGGTGGCTGACCCCTAAGGACCAGGACCCCGGGATCCAGGGAAAACCCCAGCACAGGGAACACCCTCACCCCTCCTTGGAACCCTCCTGGAGGGGCAGCTCATCCCCTCAAGGATCCCAGCCAGGGGCCAGCCAGGAAATCCAGAATAAAAGGAAACAGAGCCAGGATTGGAGACAAATCTGCAACAAAACCTCCCCCAAGAGCCAGGGTGAAAAGCCAGCCTGGAAATAAATTAAACTGTGCATCCAAGGGCTCATCCCAGAGGGGAGTTACCTGCTTGGGGAGGGTCCATGCTGGAGGCAGAGGCAGAGCTGAGCGTGCCCAAGGCAAGGGAAGCTCCAGGCTGAGCTCAAATGGAACCATGAGCAGGAGTGAGGAGCCCCAGGTGAGGCTTTAAGGGGTATTGAGATGGCAAATATTGAGGTGGAAGAGGAGCTGAACATCCCTGCTGGGAGATTGGGGTCTGGGGATATCTGGACACAAACTACCTTCATTCCAGCGGCACCCTAAAATTCCTCCTGCCTTTCCCAGCAAACCAATGTCCTGTCTGCACACTCGAGCCTCTTGTCCCACTCTGACTGCTGCTCCCAGGCTGGGAATGTGCTCCTGTGCATCCAGGACTGTCCTTTCCCTCCAGCAATCCCAGCTGGGCTCCTCCAAGCCCAGGGCAGGATGTGCCTGAGGATGGGGCCAGGGACTGAAGTTTGGGGTGGGGAAGCACAGGAATAGGGAGAGCTCTCAGGATCCATCCCTGCTTCCCTCTCTAGATGGAACAGGGAACAGATTGAGAACCTGCTCCTCTTCCAAAGGGAGGGATTTGGGACTGCTGTGGTCTTTAGGAAGATTGAAAGACCCTAAGATCTGTGAGGATTTGGATCTTCCTGTCCTGAGGGAGGGCTCTCATCAGGACAGGCATTTCCAAACCAACTCTAACAGGAAGGGCTGGGGACAAAGGGTCCAAACCCTGCATGGGAAATCAGAAGAAGAATTAAGAAATATCTTAGCCCTTGCTGTTTCTTGGTCCTACTGTGGAACAGAGCTCACCCCACAGTCTCTCTGGGCAGGCTGAGCTCGTGAAAGGCCACGAGGTGCTCAAATAATGAATCAGGATCGTTAGCAAACACACAAACACTTCTGTCACAGCTCGGTGTCTGCAGACCTGGGGGAGCTGATGACGTTTTAGCCCCAGCTGCACGAAACCAGAACAGGCTCTGAGCTGCAGAAATGCCCACAAAGCTGCAGAAATATCCCCACACCTCCTACTCTGTGAGCTCCTGCAGCCCCTGCTTGCTGCTAAATGCTCTGAGAGAAAAGGTCCTGCAGCAGCTGCAGCCCAGGGACACGTGGGATTTGTATCCCTTGGTATTATCCAGCAGGCCAGGGTTGGTTTGGGTTTGTGTTCTGGTCAAGGCAGTCACGCTCCAGTCAAACACATCAGGCTGAGCAGTGAGGAGGAACAGCCAAATTTATACAAAGGGACAGAATTCCCAACTTGCCATTCCAAGGTGAATATTTCCTGAAGGAATGGGAAACCCCAGGGAGTTCAAAAGGCCCCTGTGACATTTTCATCAGCCTTTTCCCCAAATTTTACTCTTTTGCATAGAAAAAACCATTTTCCCCTCCAAGCTGTCTTTGGTGACCTCTATGGGGAGATCCTTTGCTGTCTTCCCTGGTGACCTTTCCCTCAGCGAGAACACTCAGGCTGAAGCTGGACAAAGGATGTGGGATTCCTAGGAGTGGTTTTGATAAGAGAAAAACCAGCTTGCCAGCACACACATTTCCTGCCTGCAGGTTCCACCTGACTCTGCTCTCCCCTGACCCTGTGTCTGTCACCGCTCGGGGCTGTGGTGACACCGTGTCCCTGCTGCCACCTGCCAGCCCAGGGCTGCTCAGCACAGGATTTTCCCTTTCCTACACCTCTCCCACGGCAGCCTCTTGCTTCCTGGGCTGTCTGAGCCTCCCCAGCTGCTGCAGCTGCTGAGCCCCCTCTGGGATGCCCCTCCTGGCCCTGGGCTGCTCCCCCTGGGCAGGCACAGCTCCCCCTCCTCCGAGAGCTGTGGGGCTGCTGACAAAAGGCAGAATGTTGTTTTCCTGAAGCCTGATGTCTCTGGCTCTGCAGAAATCTAATTAATGCATGTTAATGAGGCTAATTCAAAATCCCCGATCCAGCGGCTGTCCAGCGCTTCTTCCAGACTTCAGTTCTATTTCCAGCTAAAAATAAAGGAAGAAAAAGGAATTAGCAGAGCTGATCTTTGCCTCTTGACACCGTTACACAGTTTCACTGATGTCTCGACCACAAACCAGCAGTTTCCTGTTTTTTTCCCCTTCCACCTGTAGAATAACTCAGAATAAAATGATTGTATCATGAATTTACGAGCTGCAGCTTTTCTGGGCAAGGTGTTTGGTCATGCCGTGGCTACAAAGGGTTTTTATCCAGACATAAAATTTATGAGATGTCCTGGGAAAAGCTGAGATGGGGCTGATAGGAAGGTGGAAGAGGAACCTGAAAGTTGCTGACGAATCTGGGAAACACCTGGGTTCTGCTTATGAAGAGAAGAGAAGACAAGAAAAAACCCAACACCAGAGTTTTATGTAAACTCAGCAAGCAAAAATAACAAACCAGACCCAAACAAAAAACCCTAAAGCCCAACAACTCAGCCTGAAATGAGAAGGTGAAAAGTCCAGTTTTAATTCACAGCTGATTATAATTTCCCAGTCAGAGCCCAGTGCTAACTGGGATTATCTATGGCCTGATTTATGAGGGAATCATAGGACTGGTGTAGATTTTTCCATTGATTTCAGGAAGGGAAAGAAGGAACTTTGCTTTTAGTCTAAAATTAGATGATTTAAGAAGCCAATTCTGAACTGTTTTTCTCTCTCACTTCTCACTGGGATGTGCTAATTGTGGAGTCTCCCCTATTCTCCATTTTCTCAGGAGATCTTAAAGGTGGAGGAGTCATCCCAATCCCAAAAGCCTCTTCTCAATCTCTCAAAGGATTCTTAAAGGTTCTCATTCAAAAGCAGCAAGACTTGAGAGTTCCAATCCAATGAAAACCCATTAGAAGCTGGTTGGATATTTGTTTTTTTCCAGGGAGGGAGGACTCCTGGGATCTGGTGCCTTGAGGAGGTATCTCAGCTAAACTGCAAATTGTTTGTGGGATGTGTCTGAAGGAAATGTCCCTTAAAAAAAATGGGATTTTGCCAGTGAAGTTTTGGATTTCATCCTAGTTAAATTGTGGTACTGGTTCAAGGGGAGTGGAACTGGAAATTGTGCTTTCCCTCTCTGAGTACAGCTGGAATATGGGGGAAAATCAATTTAGACTGACTCAAAGGCAGCAAATATTCCTTCTCCCAACTCCTGGATCTGAGAATACACTGTTAGAAACATCCATTTAGAGCCAATCCCTTATAGCAACTGATACCCCTGTTCAGAAATACTTTCCAAGGAATTGGGAATTTGATGCAGTCCATGTTATGGATAGAAAATGAAATGAGAAAGTGAAACGTTAAGGAAAATCATTGGAGAAATAGGGTCAAAAAACAGCTTAACTGTTGTTTGATCCCAGAATCTGAAGGATTCTTTCTGTAAGACTGGGATGCTGCAAACACAACTTAGATATGATTGTGCTGTATTTCCTCCCCAGGTGTCAGAGAAAACCAAGGAGTGAAAGACAGATTTGAAAGCGAAAATAGAAACCAGGAGTGAACCTAGACACAGAGCTGCTGGAGAAACCGTCAAAACAAGAAGCAAAATCCAACAGGGCCAATGAATTTTGGCTGCCAAGGAAATCTTGACTCCTCTATCCAAAGGAACTCTTGTAAGAGCAAAGACTTACTCATCCTTTCCAACACTCAGCTGGATTTATCCCTGTGGGATGTGAGTGAAGGACTGTGCTCTCCAAGATGGGCAGAGAGCTCCAGGAGCTGCTGGCTCCTGCTCTGCTCCTCCCAGCAGCTCCAGGAGACAAATCCACATTGTGGGCTGGCACAGCTCCTCCCCAGCTCTCCTTTGATGTTGATGAGAGCTTGTTGAACTGAAGGTCTTCAAAGTTTTGAAGGGCCAAAAGTTGGAGTTTGTGGCTGGTGGGGTTCAGCAGAATCCAGGCACTTGGAGTGGGGCTAAGAGCTGACAAAAGGTCTTTATAAGCCAACCCCCCCAAAGAGATGATGCTGAGCTGATGATTCTCAGGAGGAGCAAAAGTCAAACTGTTCCATCAGCATCTGCACACATCACTGCACCTCTGCTGTTGGGCAGGGAAATCAAACCAGCTCCCAGGACTTTGTCCTGCTCATTTAGAGTCCTGGGAAGCAGTGATAGAGCAAAACCATCTCATGGCTTTTCGTTATTCCAATCAGCCAGTGAAATCTGCACTGTAGCTGTTGTGATTTGTACGTGCTGTCAGTGTTTCTTATCTTATTGAAATGATAAAATGTCTCATGAGGCTGTTCTCTCCTGGGAATCATTTTCCTTGGAGTGCCTCCCCAACCAGGAGCACCCAGAGCAGAGCTGGGACACAACTGCTGCTGCTGCTTTCTCGCTGGCAGTTGTTGGTGGTGTAGAATTAGCTTTTTTCTCTGACCAGGTTTATGTCTTAGGCCCAGACCTCAGCCTGTGCTCATGTTTGTAACACACCCCACACATGTCCTACACAGAGCCTGACTGATTCCAAATCCAGGCTGGACAGAGATTGGAGCATCCTAGTCTAGGTGGACACCTGGAAGGTGTCCCTGCCCATGGCAGGGGGTTGGAATGAGATGAGATTTAAGGTCTCCTCCAGCCCAAAGAGTCCTGTGATTCCATGAAGAACTTGACAAGAATGGGTCCAGCCTGGCCTTGGACACCTCCAGGGATGGAGCAGCCACAGCTCCTCTGGGCACCCTGGGCAGGGCCTCCCCATCCTCACAGGGAAGGATTTCTTCCCAATATCTCATCTAAAAATCTCCTCATTTTTAAATGCAATCAAGCTCTCCCTTTGCTGGAGTCTTTGGTGCTGTTCCCAGATGAAGTGAAAGGGGAAGCAGAGCCTCGTGAAGAAAATGTGATGATGGACATGACTGGGGTTGATCATATTCATTGGGGGGGGGGGGGGGGCTTTTCTGGTCTCGGGAATTCCCCATGGAGTTCACTGGGTTTGTCTTCCAGTTCTCATGAAATTCTCACCTTTCTCTGCAGCCTTCATGGAGAGGCTGCACCAGTGTCATAGACAATATTTGGGATGTTGGCTTTTGGATCAAGGGATCCCAGGGTGTTTTGGGATGTGTCCAAATCCACACCATGACTCTCAGACTTGTCCTGCCCCTACAGAGGGGTCAGTCACCTGTGGGTGAGAGGTGACAGAATTCCAGGAGATAGTTCCAGGCTCAGTTGGTTCCCTGAGGCTGCTGTTCCAACACCAGGAGCTCTTTTTGCTGGAAGCTCTAAATTAACAAATTACAACCTTTACATTTAGCTGGATCTCACCAGATTGTGCTGGAGATTCTCCCCAAGGAAACCTAGAGCTTTAGCATAAAGCTCCAGAAGGAGCACAAACAATGCACTCAATTCCCTGGACACGTAAGGAAAGGAATTTCATGTGCCAGCTTGTGCAACTGCTCCAGGGTAACTCACCACTACAAAGACCCCTTGGGAACAGAACTTCTGCAAAGAAATTAAACTAGGCAAAGAAATAAAAACCACCAAGGGCAAAACTAAGAGTTTATTTTCCTCCTCAGGTCCCTCTCCCTCCAAATTTTCATTTATCCCCTCCAAAAAGGCTGCTGGAATCTGTCTGTCAGGGAATCCTGAGCTGCAAGGGATGAAGGAGCCGTTTCAGCAAAGAAAACCAGTGACTATTTTTAGCACCAGCTGCATGGAAAAGACTTCTCAGATGTTCTGGTTGGTTAGAGGGGGAGACACATTTTCTCCTTTTTAGTTCCTGCTAAAAAGCAGAGTTTAGGAAGTAAATGACTCTGACAAAGAGCAGTGGTTCTGATGGGCAAATCCTTGTGGCAAACCCTGGATCTCCCACTGGAAAAGCCCCTCAGCCTCTCCTGCAGCTCCAGGGATTACAGATGCTCAGCTGCTCTGAATGAAACCAGGGCAAGCTTCCAAGGGTTTGGGCACCAGCACTGCAAGATCTCCTTTCTCTTTCTGCTGTCAGGGAGGAATATTTTTTGTTCCTGTGGAAACCCTTGGTGCTCAGCACGTTCCTTATCCCCTGTTCCAAGGAGGGAATGGCTGTGGTGGGACGCAGGGATGGGCTGAGACACAGCTACTGGGCAGCTCTGCTAGGAAAACTGCTGGTTTGAATTAAAAATCGATTTCTTTGGAACAGAATCAGCCTCTCTTTTGGACAGGAGGAACGTGTGTGTCTGTACTGGGGGCAGAGGAAATCGTTAACGACGTGAGTTAACGACGCGGGCAGCGGTAGCTCTGGAACAGCAGAGACAGAGGCACTAATGACCAATGATATTTCAGTGGCCAGAAAATGCAGGTAATTAGAAGACATTTCTCACAGAACACCCCGTTCTGACTTTTCCCTGGTGCCTCCTGCTCCTTTTTATTGCAAGAGGAAAAATTATAATGAGCTTGAGGCCCAAAACCAGAAATAAAAGGGAAGAATTTTGAAATGTTTGTCATCCCCTGTTCCTCTTTCTGTTATCGGATATATTAGAGCAAACAACACCATTATGTAATTTAACCTCCGTATATACATTTCACTCTCCTTTAAACAATCCTTTAAATTCTCCATAGGAAGTATCACTGAATCAGGATACGATTATTTTCTCCTTGTCAGAGTACAATTTTTGACCAAAATTAGAAAAATTTCATGGTGTGATCTTTCGTTGAATGTCTGTTTTTCCGCTCTCCAAAGGCTTGACTTGACAGCAAAAAAAAAATGGAACATGAAATCTATATCTTTATTTATTGGCTGCTCCATCCAATGTTATTATGTTTTGTTGGATGTCCCATCCTTGGAAGTGTCCAAGGCCAGGCTGGATGGGGCTTGGAGCAACCTGGGATAGTGGAAGGTGTCCCTGCCCATGGAAGGGGGTGGAGCTGAATGGACTTTGAGGTCAATTCCCATCCCAATATCCTGGGATTCTGTGATTTTGGAAAAATTTTAATAGTTGTGCACTATTATTAATATTACTATATTAATAATTCTATAGAATGTACTATACTAATGTTTTCTATATACTAAATAATAAATTTTCATAAATTACATAGCACTCTCAATAATAATTTAGAAATGCAGCTGCTTTTCCATTGGTTCCCAGTGAAGGGCTGTAATTTGTTTTATGGGAGGTTTTTTCCTTTATTTGATTTCTCCCCTTGTAGATGTGGAAAACCTCTAAAAAACCAGTTACAGTTCTGTGGACTAAACCACCAAAAAGCCACAGAGCAGCCACTTAATTTTGAATTTGGGGAAAGAACTTGGAGAGGAAACAGAAGCATGGAAAAGGCATGGAAACTTCTTTTTATTTGGGATTATTGCACATCAAACCCAGCTCCTGAGCAGCAATCAGGCAAAGCTGGTTTTTTGAGTTAAAACCATGATATTGCTCAATTATCTGTTGCATGATGATGGCACTGAAGTCCAGGTGGCCTTGCAGGATCCAAGCTTTCCTTTAATCCAGGTAATTGTGGTAATGAATATTTCAGGGTAACCAAGAGGAGGAAGAGCCTTGTGCTGCACAAACTGAAGTTTTACCCTCATAATGAGGGCAAAGAGGTCTTGTAGGGAAATTCCTTCATACCCAGCATAACTGTCTGCAAAATCTCTGGGCAGTTCTGGTTTATCAGCAGAAAAAGCCACTTCCTGAGCCCTTGTCTGCAGGATAACTGATAAAGTGCCCCAGTAAACAGGGCTCAGCTCCTCTGCAACTGCACTTATTGGAGGAAGAAGAAATTCAGTGGGATATTCTGCAGGTGCAATGAGTTGAGCTTTTAAATTTCCTACATTTCCTAAAACTCTCAAGTAACTACCTGCCTCAAGCCAGAGCAATTTATGGTCATGGGGAAAGGCAGGAACAGCAGCTGCATCTTTTCCCTCTCCTTTTTTTCACAAGGATTGTGGCTTTTGCTCAGATCAGTCAAGCCTGGCCCAGGTGGAGGATAAAGCAGAGAAGAGCATCTGCCCAAGAGCAGATGAGGCTGGTGGAGCCCTGGCACAGTGTCCAGAGGAGCTGTGGCTGCCCCTGGATCCCTGGAAGTGTCCAAGGCCAGGCTGATGGGTCCTGGAACGCCCTGGGACATTGGAAAGTGTCCCTGTCCATGGCAGGGGTGGAGCAGGATAAGCTTTGAACTCCTTTTCATTCCAAACCATGCCATGACTCTGTGATTCTGTGAATGTTGGTTTTCCACAGATGCTGGTGGGGTCAGTCAAGGAACTGCTGTTCCCAAATTCTCAGCTTGCCAGGCTGCAGAGTGCGGTGATTTTATGGGAAAGACAATTTTGTGATTGGATAAATTCCAGCAAATATGTTTCCATTGCTGAGGAAAAAAAAAAAAAATCAGCTAAACAGGATGTGCTGATAAACACTGCAGCACCAGCCAAAACCTCACTATTGCTTTTCACAAGGTCCATATAAATAATTTTAAAATAAACACCTGGCAAGCTCCCAACTTCCACCAGCCTCCTTTGACAACTGATGGAAATGAGACCGTTTGGAAAGAGCTGCATTTTAGGGGGTGCTCGTGTGGGATTATCTGAGTGAGGGCCATCAGCTTCGGGTTTCTGAGGTTTCTGAGCTGTCAGACATCAACACATTGTCCTCATGTCAGGTAGGAGCTGCTGTGAGCTTTGACTCTCAAACCATAACAGTGCAGCTGGCGAGGATGGGGACAGTCGAGTGCTGAGAGCCAGATCCTGGTGCCTCAAGTTCCTGATGCTCCACAAGGCATCAATCCCAGAGAGGCACAGCAGGGCAGATTCCTGGTGGCTTTCTGAAAATCCAGACAGTGAGCACCTCCAAGGGGGTAAAGCTGTGTGCCCAGCCGTGTATTTATCCCCTGGGGTAAGGTGAGCCTGGATCTGTGCCCGTTCCTTGAAGCGATGTCAGGAGTGCCACCCTCGGGCATTGCTGGCAGGGAGATCCAGCCGGTGTAAACCGAGCTGGGGACTTATTTAATCCAGGAGAAATGTCAGGCACGGCTCACTCTGTGCTAAAAAAAGCCATTGGGAAGTCAGACCTCCAACTGCAGTGCTCCAACTGCTCTCCAGTGTCATCCACAGGAGGATTGAGCTGGAGCTGAGCACCAGGCAGATCCTCAGCCCCAGGGGCAGGAGGGGACAGCAGGGCTGGGCTGGCAGGCAGGAGCGGCAGAAACCTCGGGAGCGCTTCCATGGGCTGCTCAGAGAGAGGAGAGGGGGAGGGAGAGGGGATCCACAGAACAGGAATCTCCTGGGACAAAGGCACGCAACCCCACTTTGGGGTCATTGCGGGGACACCCGACCAGCACCTGGCTGGCAGGGCTGAGAGCAGGGCTGCGGCCACAGCCGAGCACCGGCAAAAGCAGCACCTTTGGTGACACCTCGTGATGTCACCCAGGTCCCCTGGCTCGTGTAAACAGCGGTGCAGGGGACACTGCACTTCCTCCTGAGCGCTCGGCTGCGCTGAGCACGGCTCTGCCTGCCAAGGTAAGGCTGCTCCAAACCCTCTCCTCGGCATCCAGAACCCTCCTGCACACAGCTCCCTGTCCTCGGGCTTTTCCTTAGCGGGTGGCTCCTGCCAGGAGGAGAACGGTGGCCCCTGGAGCCCTGCAGGAGCTCTCCTCGGGTGCCGATGCTCCGGGCGAACACACGGAGGAGTTCGAGCAGCACAAGGACAAGTGTCAGGCGTGGGCCATTAGCGGGGCTCCAAGCGCTCTCCAGGGCCCTTAATTTACGTTCTTACCTGATTCCTCCGGGAATATATTTTATTTTAAAGTCATACTTGACAGTAAGGGTAACGTGCAAATCTGGGGGTTTTTTCCAACGGGGATTTATATTGCCGTAAAATAAAATCCATGTGCACATTCTTTGTGCCATCTAAGGCTCTGTGGGTGAGCAGCAACAGGTGGAAATTGGTAATAGTGAGGGGACACGAGATGGCAAAAATAGCGGGACTGCTTGGACTTGCTTTTGCTAATGAGAATCCTGAGGTGGTTTTAATTCCTAATTCAGATTGCACTCACTGCTCTGGATTAAAACTTGATTTCACGGGTTGAAGGTTTTAAACTTCATGGGCTCCAGGTTTTAAATTTGACTTCATGGGCTGCAGGTTTTAAGCTTGACTTCATGGGCTGCAGGTTTCCAGCTGTACTTTGTAAAAGGTGCTTTTGTGCTTGCTTTGCTTTCACTTGCCCCAGCAGCTCAGCCCTGCTGGGAGCCCAGCAAACAGCCCGGGGGCGGTCACAGACACGATTTAGAGTGGGTGGCCTCTGAATCTGAGATTCCTGCTGGCGGATCAAGTGTGAACCTCACAGAAGGTGAGTCAGGATCTGCAGGAGGGGATTCCTCAGCAGGTTGGAGCAGGAGCTGTGCAGGGACCATGGGGTTCTTTTTAAGGGAATATTTTTGTTGTCAAGTAAAAGTGCTGGGACTTTGGCTCCCGTGCCAGCATCCTCACCCATGGGAATTCCATCCCTGAGGGGAGTGCATCTGAGGGACAGTCCTCACCCATTCAACACCCTGAGGGGACTGTTGGTGCCTGCTGGAGCTGCAGGAAGGGGTTCCACCAGAGCTGCAAAACGAAAATGGGGCAGAGAGCCCAGAGCTGCTCTTTTTCTGTGAAAGAGAACCAAAAAAAGCACATTTAACTGTAGAATGTTCCACTCCAGGTGCAGAGGTTTCACTCTGGTGCACTGAGGGCAGAACATGGGGATGTTTGTGCCCCAGTCAAATTAATTAACCTGGCTCTGATAGGCCCCTCAGACAGATCCGGGGCTCTGGGATGACTTCCCAGTGCTTCTCAGCCAATCCAGATGAACATCTTCTGCCTAGGTATGCTATGCTTAATTTCCAAAGCTCCAGTAATAACACACTCACTTCTTATATCCTTATTTCAACAACATCAGGGAATCTCACAAAAATATAAAAAATTATGGTTGGATCTTGGTGTGTTTATTTGATACTGGATTTTTCTTTTGAAAATCATGTTCTGAAAGCAATGTTGCAGTGGGAGCCACCTCTCTGTAAGATGTAAATGAGCACTGATAAAAACTACTGGAGATTTCAGTCTGCTGCAGCCTCTGCTGTACACCCACCATGCAATGAATGATTTTGGAGATGTAATTTTAGGACCCTCAGTGGTATCATAAGGGTCTGCTTTTGTGCACAAGGGGTTGGTGTGGGATTAAACCTCAGTCTGAGGCAAAGTGAGAGGAAAGGCAGAAATGCAGGAATTTTGTGGTGCCCTGTGCGTGTCTGGGTGCATTTTGATTAAAGAGATGGTTTAATCTCATATGTTTTTATGGTTCTGTAATGAAACCCTTCATCCTCAGAAAGGGCCCTGCCGATGAGCCAGCAGACACCACCCTGTGCATATTAATTGTGGTAATGAGTTAATTGTGTGTACTGCCAGCCAGGTCACCCTGCTCAGACCTTGAGTTCTCTGAATGTAAAAGGGATTTTCTGACTCCAGGACATCCACCTGCTGTTCCCAGTCTCTGAGTTAGATCTGCTGGGGTGGTGGGGCTGGGACATCATCTGCAGGATGGGTTTTATTACCTCTGGCTCCATGATCTCCATCGAAGTGCAGCTTTTCAGGACTCTTCTACCAGCAAATTGAATCATAAAATCATTTAAGTTGGAAAAGACCTTTAAAGATCATCAGAAAAGATACCAGCAACCAGGCCCACTCCTGGGAACAATTTTTTCTCTAATATCAGTTATTCAGCAACGCTGGATGTTTTCAGTTTGGGATTTTCCTAAATGATGGCAAGGTGGGCTCCTGAGAGTTTCCCATGCTGCCACTCAGACAACACTTGGGGGTGAGAAAAATAGTTTAAAGAGAGCCAAGAAATGAAATTTGAATGAACTGTGACACCTTGTGGACAATTAGCAGAGGAAGGTGATGGATGAGGGGGAAGCTCTCCATGCTCCGGGCTCCCCCAGGGCCTCGGGCTCCTGCCTGGGCAGGGTGTGTCCCACCAGGGAGCCAAGCTGAGCTCTGGGATGGAATGTGTGCCCTCAGCATCGCCCTCTGTCCCTGGGACACCTCCTGGGCACAGCAGTTTGCCCTAAAACCTCTGATCAGAGCCCAGTTTGAGTCAGCAGACCTTCACCCCAATTGTCCTTAGTGTCACATGAGACCTAAGTCACAGCGCCACGGAATATTCTGGGTTGGAAGGGACTAAATAAGGCCTAAAATAGCTGTATTTAAGGACCTTGATGAGCAAATTGGCTGCTGTCACTCATTGGACTGAAGAACAAGCACACACTGGCCAGCATTTAATTAGATGATTAATTATAAAAGTGTCTTTGAAGTACAATATTTTGCAGGTGTACCTAATCCTGTGTGGTTTTAATGGCCATCCCCAGCTGTGTCAGCAGGCAGAGCTTCCAGCTTTGATATCCAAGGAAAACAGGGAATATGAAAACTTGGGAAATGGTCTCTTGGCAAAGGGAGGGGTGACCTGAAGGGACAGAAGGTGCAGTGGGCAGTGCTTTTACCAGAGACAAGGCCATGGCCAGCTGGACAATGGCTGGAATAGGATGAAACCTCCAAGGAGCAGAAATTCACAGCTCTGCCAGGAAATGGAACCCACACCCACCACTGTGAGGGCAGGACCAGCCCTGTGCCCAACTCCAGTCCCTGCTCACTCCCTGTCCTGACAGCTGCACCATGGAGAGCAGGACGCCTCCATTGCTGCTTCTCAGGGGACATAAATCCATGAATTAATCTTCCTTCTGTGTTTCTGTGACAGTTTGAGCCTCCTCATGGGGCTGCTTTGGCCTCATGGCAGGAGCAAGGCTGGGGTGGGATGGGGCTGCTGGGGAGGACAGACACAGCATCCTGTCCCAGATGTGCAGGAGGGACAAAAGCAGCTCCGAGGGGCTGGGATGCAGCATCTTGGTGAAGGAAGGGGATGAGGCAGAGAGCTTCCCAAAGGCAGCACCTCCCTGATGCTCGGAGCAGCGGGAGTCACCAAAGCTGAGGCTGCTGCAGGGAATAAAATCCTTGCTTTTTGAAGGCTGTGGGAGCATGAGGGAGAAGCTGAGGAAGAAAAGCAAGAATCTGTCTGGGGAGCCTGCAGGAGCAGAGTTAGGAGGCCCCGTGTCCGGTGTGGTGTGGAAGGGGTTAATAGTGTTGCTAAATAAAGGAGTTTGGTGTTTCGATTTCTATTTAAAGTTAGTAAATGGACACACACTCTTCTACCTGTTTAAAACTTTTGAAAGACACATCAAATTAAACATATTTCACACATATTTAGATTTTAAGTGATTTTAAGCACTATTGAAATGGTAGATTTATAAACCTAGCACTACAATTTCTTGAGGAACTTCACCTTACATTAGCTGTCCTCTTCAGTTAATGATCACAAACTTTGCTATATTATCAGTCAGTATTTAGATCCAACTTTGGCAAAGGAGGCTGGAGAATCCAAGACAATGTTAGTGAACCAAACTGAAAAGAAAATAATTAAGGAAGATAAAGCAGTCGTTGAGATTCACAAGGGCGTGGGACCTTGCCATGTCTGAATCCCAGCCCCTCCATGGCAGCCTGGACCAGCAGCTGGATGAGCTGCCAGATGTAAGCACCACAAGGATTAAGAGGCTGGAAACCCAGCTCTTTGTGCCCTGTGTCTCAGAGAGCTCTAAACTCAGCTCTTTTGGTAACACAAAAGAAAAAGCTTTAGTAAGAGAGTAGGAGTTACTAATTTCTACCTACAGAGACAGTTCTTCTGGCAAATGCCCCCTGCAGGAAATGAGTCAGAGGAGTGAATCAGTGTCTGCAGTGGCACATGAAGCTGATTTGCAGCTTTAACAGTTATATTCAATATGGGAGGGAATCCTTGTAATGAGAATTTGAACCCTGGGAGGAAACCCCCGACAAACCCCAACTCCTCCTGCCTGTGTTGCCTTGCTGAGGATAAGTTACCAAACTTACTGGTCCTGGTTACAAAAGCTGGCAAGCGAAAGGGGGCCCAACAGTTCACCACCACGTGGCATTTTGCTGATGGCCAAGAGGCAGAAATTGGCAGTACCTAAACAGTAAAATTATCTGACGGAAAAAAGAGTCAGCCTGAGGCTGCCATGGTGATGAGAAATACAAGTTGGTGGGGTGACCAGGTCCCTGTGTGTTCCATCAGCTTAAATACATTAACAGAACACTTCAGGACCACTGGCTGTGTTCACAGCAGTCACATTTTCCAAGCCCACTCCCTGCTACCCTTTTCATGTGGTCTGTGCCTGTAATGCCAGAGAATTGGGTCCATGAGATCCTCTGAGGGGCTCAGGAGGCCTCTGCCCACATAATGCCCAACACAGCCCAGAATATCCCTGGAATTGCTCAAGGCCAGGTTGGACAGGGCTTGGAGCAGCCTGGGATGGTGGAAGATGTCCCTGCACTTAAAGCACTGGATGTGCTTTAAGGTCAAATCAATCCATGATTCACATTGCCAAGCGCCCACACTCTGAGCCATGACCATGATGGAGGCTGGGATGTGCCCACCTTTCATCCGTGTATTCCTGCCTTGCTCCCAGAGACCAAACCAGAGGAGACCCTGTGGAGATGGCCAAAGGATGGGCAGCTTCTCCTGCTGCCCCAGGATCAGTGTGGCACAAATTGCCTTGTGCTGCTGGGACTGGCATTCCAGGAATGGTCTTCCATCCTGTGGGAGCAGTGGGATCTCTGAACACAATTCCAGGCTGTTTCATTCAGACAGCATTCCCAAACCTCTGCTTTGTGCTGAGCAGCCAAATGGGAAATGCAGACGTGAGCATTGACAGCTCTTGCAGTGCCTTTGCCCTCACATCCCGTTCTTCTCTCCACAGGCATGACCTACCTGCCCTACCCCACCACAGCCTCTTCCAGCAACCCAGTCATGACCCAGAGCAACCAGAGCTGTTCCCACCAGGAAATCACCTTCAAGAGCAGCCTTTATGCCACCACCTACACCCTCATCTTCATCCCGGGGCTCCTGGCCAACAGTGCTGCCCTGTGGGTCCTGTGCCGCTTCCTCAGCAGGAAGAGCAAAGCCGTCATCTTCATGGTCAACCTGGCCGTGGCCGACCTGGCCCACGTCCTCTCCCTGCCCCTGCGCATCTACTACTACATCAACCACACCTGGCCCTTTGGGGACGTCCTGTGCTTGCTCTGCTTCTACCTGAAGTACCTCAACATGTACGCCAGCATCTGCTTCCTCACCTGCATCAGCATCCAGCGGTACCTGTTCCTGCTGCACCCCTTCCGCGCCAAGGGCTGGAAGCGCCGCTACGACGTGGCCATCAGCGCCCTGGTCTGGCTCGTGGTGGGGGCTGCCTGCGTGCCCTTCCCCATCATGAGGAGCCACGGGCTGGGTGCCAACACCACCAGCTGCTTTGCTGACCTGCAGGTGAAGCCCATCGACAGCAAGGTGGGCACGGTGCTGATGACCGGCGCTGCCGAGCTCCTGGGCTTCGTGGGCCCGCTCGTCATCATCGTGTTCTGCACGTGGAAAACAAGGGACTCCATCCGGGGCTTCCACGTCCCAGAGGAAAGCAGCGGGGAGAGGAGGAAGGCCCTCAGGATGGTTTCCATGTGTGCCGTTGTGTTCTGTGTGTGTTTCGTTCCCTACCACATCAACTTCTTCTTCTACATGTTGGTGAAGGAGAATGTCATCACCGACTGCTTCCTGAGCACCATCACGCTCTACACCCAGCCCTTCTGCCTGAGCCTCGCCAGCTTTGACTGCTGCTTGGATCCCATCATCTATTTCTTCATGACTTCCGAGTTCCAGGAAGAGATTTCCAGGCACAGCAGCATGGTCATCGGAGCCGGCTCATGAGCAAAGAGAGCGCCTCGTCCATGAAGGAATGACAAGAAAGCCATGTGGAAAAAACTGAGGTATTTCATATGAAATCTGAGACTGTTCTGAGGTACTCCATTACCAACACTGTTGTGGAAGATCCTGCAGGTTTATCCAAGGGAGTTCTGTGGCAGTGGAATTTTTTCAGTATATAGAAGACAAAACCCTATCTAAGACTGGTGTGTTGGAATCTGGTGAGTGACCCAATTTGGTGTGACTGTCCCCACCCTTGTGCCACCTCCACCTGACCTCACTGGACTAGGAAATACACAGGAAGGAGTGAAAAAACTTTTACTGGGAAATGGTGGAAACATCCCAGGCTTTTCTTCTATTTTCCCAGTTGTAGTCTCTATGATCAAGCCAGAGACAATCCCCGTTCATACACTGACATCTGCTGAAAGATCTTCTCTGGGAACACCACACAAGAACCCAGTAGCAACCGAAGGACACTGTGGTTTGTGCAGTGGGGGCTGTGCACAGGTGAAGGTGTGCAGGTGCTTTCCATGTGCTCCTGGGTCTGGTGCATCCCACTGGTCACCAGTGACCTCTGCTCCCCCTTCCCACACTCACCCTCCTGCTCTGCTCCTCCTTTCCCTCCTCACCCAGCTCTGTTTGCTTCCAAACACTGACACATCCCGGAACTTGCACCTGCAGCTGGTGCAAGACAAATTCTCCTCAAACATCCAGAGAGTGGCACCTTCCCCTGCTCCAAGTGGCTTTCTTCACCTCCCAGCTGGGAAGGGGGGCATGGGCAGGTGGATTTTGTCCTTTGGACCCTTTGGGGCAGGACCATGGTGGTCCTGGGGTTAGTGCAGGTGGGTTTGATGGTGCTGGTGGTACCACTCAGGTTCTCACTCCCTTCTGTGTGTGGTCCAGAGGTACCTGAGATGAATCTGCCCCAAAAAAGCTCAGCTTAACCTCTTCAGTTGATGCATCCTTTAAAACAGAGAGGAGTCCTCTCCAAGGTGATTTCACTGATAGACCAAAAGTTAAATTCATAAATTATTGGGATTTTTTCCACCGGGTCCTGCCATGATCCTAATGTTTACATTTTTAAGTAGCTATGCAAAGCAGTGACAAGTAAGGATTAATTTACCCCTTATTTTTAATTAGTTACATCTCTTCAGCCGAGTCCACACACTCTGTAACTTTCAAGGGTATCTTGTGACACCTGGGGATGGATTTGGCTGAACAATCACCAATTTATTGCCTTTGGAAATCAGTATATTTTCAAAAGAATGTGAACAATTTGTACAGTCTTGCAACAGTTGCTACAAAACCAGAAGAAATACCAGAAACACTTGCTATGTGTATTTTAACTCCAACCACTCGATTCCACTGAGTTAAAATGTAACTCAGATGAATATTTCCTGTATATTGTGGTTTTCATTTTTACAAAACTATTTGTAAAACTTCTTTGTTTAAAAAAAAAAAAAAAATGGGGAAAAGCCAAGAATCAGGAACAACCATTTCCCTCTAAAAGACAACAACACTGATCAAACACAACAAGCCCTCACAGTTCTCCTCCCCGGTGTGAGAAGATGATTTGAGGCTGAGTAGGATGCATTGGAGTCGATGGAAATGTTCTCTCTGATGTTACTGACACAGGAAATGTTTACCCACTGCAAGGAGTCCTCTTCCAGAGGGGTGGATGCTCATGGACAGGGCTGACCTCACACAATTCACTTCAGCAGTCTCTCATAAGCTACATACACTCTGTATAAAGTTGTCAGGGGAGGAGACTTCAGTTTCAGTGCTTGTTTTGAGGATTTTTATAGACCTTGCTCGTCCTCCACGTGACTGGGAGCTGTTTCCTGTCCCTTCACTTTCACACCGTTCACCCTTGATCAGGTGAAAACAAGCTGAGGGCACTTACGGGAACTCTGCAGCTCGTCTGTGGGTTTTACTTCCCAAGAACTGATGCTCAAAAAAAAAAAAAAAAAAAAAAAAAAAAAAAAAAAAACCCAAAAACAAAAAATAAAAAAGGCTGTTTTTCAAATATCGGTTGAGTTTTGTAGTTGTCACTGGTACCTGGAAAACTGTGTGGGATCAGCTCCTCCTGGGATCGGGGTTCAAGTGAAGTAGCACAACTTTTATTATTCTTAAACAGATTTGTTGATTGTTTTCTCTCTGAATAGTGGTTATTTCTTTAATTTCTGAATCTACCACACTTCTGTTAGATTTAGAAGTATTTTGAGGTTGGGAAGGTGTCCTAGGTGGTGGAAGATGGACAAGGCATGGGAATACCTGCTGCAGCTGCTGAGTGTCCAGGAGTGACAGTGGCTCTCCTGCCCATAACCTTAGCATGGATTTGGTGTCTCCATCAGGAATAACATCCTCCATCTCCATGATGGCATCCCCAAGCACTTCAGCTCCCCACATTTTCCTGCCTCACTCGCTCTCTGAACTTCCTTAGGTTCCCCAAAATGCTCCTTTTCCATAGTGCAGCCCCAGCCTATGAGAAAAGGTGACACACTCAACACTTGCAGTCCTGTGGTGTGCAGGGGATCAGATAACTCTGTCTGAAAGTCACTTCTGCTGTGGGGAAAGTGCCCTGGTTTTGGTTGGGTAGAGCTAAACCTCCTCTGTGGAGTTCAGCTGCCAGATGGGGTTAAACCACCAGGGCAAGTCAGCCAGGATGGGCCAGCCCAGAGAGCAAAGCTCAGAGCAGGAGAGAGCAGGGAAACCTTGCACTCTTCTGGAAGTCCAAGATGATCCACTCTGCCTCCACAAACCCACGTGTGAAATCCAAACCCCGCAGTTCAGGCCTTCCAAAACCTCAGTGTGCATCTCAAGAGAAGAAAAGAGGCATTCCAGTGAGGAGTGGAGCATTCCGGCTGCCTTCCCAGCTGGCTGGTGCTGGATCTGACCCAGGGCTGCAGGGGCTGCTTTGCTTGTTGTCAGAGGCACAACGAGCCTGGCTCAGGTTCCTGTAATTCACCCCATTTCCTGTGACCAAAAAACATGTTTATTATTTTGACAAGAGGAAATACAATTTCATGATGTTGCTCCTGTATTATCTCTTGTGCTGGTCCTGCTGCTCAGACTCAAGAGTAGAAAAAGTCTTTTCCTCATTCTTGGGCAGACATGAAAAAGCTGTTCTAACAGAGATGCCACAGAAAGGCAGAATTGAACCAAATCAAGAGGTTTGGTACAGCTCCACCGGGGTGTGAAAGATGGACCTGAAGGGCTCCTGGGGTTGGGGCATCTCCCCCTGAAGGGAAGAGCTCAGGATGGGGATGTGGTGGTCTCCAAGCCACCTGCACTGGCACCATCCCCAAAGCACAGCAAACACATTTCTTTTCCTCTAGGACATGAGCCATTTACCTTTTAGCAAAAGCAAATGTGTTTCTCGGCAGTGCTACCCCATCCTAAACAGCAGCAGGTGCCTGGTACCTCCTCTCCTGCTTGAAAGGGCCCTCCCATGCATAAGAACAAACATATTTGTGAAAAAAAAACCTCTTATGGGATTTAAAACCTTTCTGCAGCTTCAGGTTCTGAGCTACAGAATCTTGCAGTACCTCTGGCTTCCCTTAAATGAAATTACCAGCTCTCTGCCCAGAGGAAAAAACAAAACATGCTGGAAATGCAGGATAACAACTCCACAGTTCAAAAACATGAAACCACTTCATGGCACTTAAAAGATTTTGGGGGTGACTGGTGCATTTTAACCAAAAATGCTGAGTTTGTGGATTAGACAAAGGCTTAGCCCAAAAAGAAAGGGAGGCATTGACAATTATTTGCTGTAAAACAAACCAGAGCTTCTCAAAATGCTGTCCCTGCAGAGAGCACTGTGTGACAGTGAGAGGGACAAAGAGCTGGGGGCTCACCCAGCCCTGCCCAGCTCCCTGCACAAGGGTGAAGCTGCTTTGTGCGAACAAACCTCCTCCTCCCCCTGCTTTTCATACATCCTTCAGGTGCATCCTGTCAGATATTCTCAATGCTGAGAGCTTGAGAGATGCTGATTATCTGCATTTGGCCCCCTGCCCACAGGATGCCAGGCTGCAGAAGAGACCTTTATCTGGAGGCCTTAGATAAAGTCTTACAGTTATTTCAAAAAGTTCTTTTGTGTCTTCTGCCTTTGAAAGCAGAATGTTGCCAAGTGTGAAAGGCACGTTAGTGTTGGGGATGAGCCAGAGAAACTGAAATGCTAAACAAAAACATGCTCAAGTTGAAAGAAGAACGGAGAGGTTGATCCGTGTGTTTTGAAGGATGAGGCCTGAGGTTTTGTCAGTCCCTCAGCTTTTCACAACCAGGAATGTTGTGATCTTCTGCAAAAGTTCTCCAAAAGCCAAGGAGCAGAGGAAGGACTCAGCTTGGTTCCAAAGCCTTTGCTTGGGTCTCACACCCACTGGTCTCTCCTTCCCCAGCAGCACAGCTGGGAACAAACACCTAAAAATAGAATTCAGGGATGGCTGGATACACTGCTGCAGACACAGAAATAGGATGTCCCAGGCAGGATATCCTGCTAAAACAGCCCCTTCACTTTGGGATTGACCTCTGCCCTCTGCAGAGGGACAGGGCGCAGTGCCAGCCTCCCTTCTGTGGTCTCTGAACTCTCCACAGACACACGAGCACTGCTCCTTCTTCCCAGCATCAGCACCAGCTGCTGGAAGAGATGCACAGGAATGAAACCAGGGAATGACAAAGAGCTCTTGCATCTCCCAAATCCTCTGAGATGAGAACCATGGGGATTTAGAGTGCCCAGAGAAGCTGGGGCTGCCCCATCCCTGGAAGTGTCCGAGGCTGGACAGGTCTTGGAACAACCTGGGATAGTGGGAGGTGTCCATGGCACAGGTGTAGGAATTAGATTCTCTAGGGTCCCCAATCCAAATCACTCTCAGATTCCATGATTTCTTGGCACAAGGAGACCTGGCAGCTGAGAGGATGGCAGAGCTCTGGTGCACTCCTGATCCTGGCCCCTGAAATGGTAACTGAAGTTTGTAAGATCTTCCTCCTTTCATTTCTCTTCTGCAGTTCTGTTCCCATCAATTTTGCAGAATCATTTACAAAAAATAGGGTGAGAATATTTCTATTTTTACATTGCCTCCAGGAAGGGAAATTTGCCAACAGCCAAATTACCTGTACAAGCCGTGGGCCGTGAGCTGTGGCCCTGGATATCAGGTAAAACTGCTCAGCTGGAAAAGAGACAGCTCAGAGAAAGTCACACCATGAAGTTATACCACGTCTTCAGCCATGCAGGAAGGAGGTCATGCTCAGCAGGCACTAAAACAGCTAAAAACTCTCTATATGTGCATTACATAAAGGAATTAAAGGAATTAAAGAAGATTGTGAATGATGCAAATTATGGGCTTTTTAAACAACAGTATTTTGGGAAAATCTCCACCTTAAACCATCACATTATTTCAGGAATAAAGTCCAAACCCTCCAGCTTTAGCCTGCAGCCTAGACAGTCTGAGGCTAACCAAGCTTCCAAGAAAATGAGGGAAAATTACTCCCTTCCAGTAACTTGTACTGGCAGAGTGCTCGGTTTTCCTTCAGCCAGCACTTATTGGGAGGTTGCTTCTGTATTTTACAGCTCTTCCCAGGCAAAGTGACCGTGGAGAGGAGCGGGAGCAGCCGGAGGGAAGGGCACCATCCCCTCCCACTGTCCCTGTGCCCAGAGGGGACAGAAATCCCAGATCTCCATCCCAGGGCACTGGCACCGAGAGACGTCATCGCCTTCCCAGCGGCTTTAACGTCATTAACTGCACACGTTTGGTGTGGAGAAGAGAAACAAAAATACAGGATTTCCTGTTCTGCAGCCACCGGACCGGGCTGCAGATGCCGGCAGGATTCCAGCGCTCCGCAAACATGTGGAAGTCAAACCAGGAGGCGCTGGGATTGCTGAGAAAATCGGTGGGAAATAAAAGCAGGAGGCTGGCTGCTGCTGCTGCCTAGTGCGGCTATGACCCCCCCGGAGCATGGCAAGCACAGGAAGGTGAGTGGCATTTCTGCTCTTTTCTTCAGGAGACTGAAACCGGCGCAGTTTTAGCAACTTCATCTCTTCTTTTTCGTTCTTCGAGAGATGGTATCGGGCAGGAGCTGGTGCGACATCCTCGGCCCCTTCTGCTGCGCCCACAAATTTGTCTCCGAGGGTGGGTGAAGGGAGTCGGTGCCTGGGCAGGCTGTGGTGTGGGGGAGGACATAGAGACAGGCTGTTTTAGCCAAAAAACCTCAATTCTGTCCTTACTGACCGAGGCTGCCGTAAGGGACCAGCTCTATTTACGCATTTCCTATTAGTGCCTAGATTAAACAAACAAAATTGTTGCTTACAACCCCAGCGCCAGAAAACTCCACTACTTAAACCAAAACCTCTTTTTAAGCCCTAAGTGGATTTATTTTTTTTTTTAATTTTCTTTTACCCAAGCCCGTTTACTCCTCCAGCATCCCAGCGCTGAAGGGAGGCAGCTCTGCCCGCATCCCCCAGCTCGGGGGGTTCTCCCCAGCCGTTCCTGCAGTTCAGCTTTAGCCTGGGTTGTCCAAGCAGCCCATGGAAAAGATGTGGACGAGTATGCCAATGGATCAGGAGTAGTAAATGCAGGAACACCCCGGTGGCGTGGGGCTGGGTGGGGCACGGGCTGATTCACAGGAGCCGGGCGGTTTCCAGCACTGACAGCCACGTTCTCCTCCAGGAATACTCCAAAAATCAACCCCGGGTGCTCCAAGAACTGCCTTGGCCTCCTAATTAATTGCAGAGTTATTTGATGCTTAATGAATGGTGGGGCTGCATCCACAGTCAGTGCTCTGACTCCTCCGGCACTGATTTTGGGCTCCCTTCTGGAATTTCAGCTGATTAAAACTCAGCAGTGCCAAAAAAAACACTCCCTGCTCCTGCCGGTGTTTAAACCCATGCGTGGATGAAATGGGAAAATAATCAAAGAACGGCAGGAGTATTTTATAGGAGATTTATGAAGGCACGAACGAAACTCCAGACAGAGCCCACAGGAGCATCTCTGTCCTGGCACCACCGGCGAAGCAGGGGGAAGCTGGAGGGACACGGGGCAAAGGGAAAACTGGAAAACAATAAAAAACTTACAACTCCACCTTCCCAGGAATTGTTGTAGTGAACAAGCCTGGCCTGACCCCAGCCCAGGGTGGGGATCCCTGCTGCTTTCCTGCCAGCCAAAGCTGTACCAAGTCCCAGGAGTGTCAGCCAGCCCTGCCCCGGGAGCAGGCACTCCTGGGCTCCCAGGGAAAGTCAAAACCATGGAGAAAACCAGCAGGGAGGCTCCCATTTGGGCTGAGCTGCGTGGCAGGGCCCCCGGGGGCTCTGTGACCCTTTCCATGAGCCCACACCAAGTGCCACCCCTGTCCCATGCCAGCTGTGACAGGAGGTGGGAACGCTGCCTTCCTCACACTCCCTGGAGTTTTCCTCTCTGTTTTCTGCAGGGATGTGAAGACAAGTCCTGCACTCCTTCCCTGGGTTAAACAGACTGAGTGCAAAGGGCATCCATGGATTTTTGGGCAGGTGAGGAGCACAGGGATATTGCAGGGACCAAGGGGCTGTTTCCCAGTATTCCCTCAGCACAGATGTCCCCTCTCCCCTGTTTTTCCCAACTCTGTGGAGCAATCACAAACCTCTGGCACAGTCGGCAGCTGAGAGGTGCCCTCACTCAGCAGTCCCAGTTCCACTGGAAAAACAAGGAAAAGCAAGAAGCCAGATTGGGAAAGGCTCGTTTTGGAAAGTAGGATGTGAGCACTGACCCTGCTCCCATAAGAGGTGAGGGTGGGGGGCAGTGAGCCGGGAGGCCAGGGCTGTGTTTTAGATATTTATCTGCACATAAAAGTATAAAATATTTAAAATTATGATTTCCTCCTGAACCTGAAAATGTTGTAACCCCACCAAAGAGATGCCCAGGTGAGGAGGAGCAGGATGGAGGAGACTTCATCCTGTACCTTGAAACATTGGGACGGATTCACTCCTGGAAATCCATCCCTGTGACAAACACCAGGAAACAGCACTGTGGCTGCTTCTTAATTAATTACTGCTGATGAGAGGCTGGGTGACAGTGACAGGAGGTACTGAGGGCTCTGCCAGCCCCAGCTCCAGGCAGAGAAGGGCAGGGCAGGCTGCCCACCTCTGACAGGCTCCATTTCCAAGGGGAAAACCCCACTGTGTGTTACAGACAATGCAGCCCTGGGTTTGTACCCTGCTGCTGCCAAATCCTCTCTTCTCCAAAGAGCAGATTCTTTCCCATGGGATCTGCCCATGAATGACAAAATCCATCACCTCTCCAGGGAGCAGCAGGAGCATCTGAACTCCCCGTGACCCACTAATAAATCCCCTCAGTGCTGGGTGAGCTGGGATGGGTAAATGGAGGAGAAGAATTTCTACTTTAACTAGAAGGGAGTTGTATTTATCTCCCTGCACGTCCCGAGCAGTTGCTGAAGGATAATTCCTGCTGCTGAGGGATAATTCCTGCTGCTCCAGCACGATACCTGCACAATGTGCTGGGAATGCTGGAATTGAGTTAGCAGGACCAGCAGAGCAACTGGCGTGTGTTTGGCCAGTTATTAACTTATAAATCCAGCCTTAACTCTGGAGCCAGAGCTGATGGATCTGTCTGCAGCTCTCCCCTGGCCTCTGCTGCCTGGAGATGTTAATTATTGCCTTTGCTGCCGATTCACATCAGATCCCTGCATGGATCTGCAAAGACAGTGCCTAAATCCATTTCAAATCCCTATTTATTTACGGTACAGCTGAAATTGCTTGTAGGTGTGGGACACCAATTTGACAGAGTGTGATGGAAAATTTGATGAAATAAAAGTGGTCCTGGAAAACCCAGGGAGCTGCAGAAGCTCTTTGGCAATCAAGAAATGGATGTTACAGAGCTCAGGGCATTCACTGCAATTGGAGCTTCTCACGAGATCCTGCAGAGCACCTCTGCAAGGAGAGGGTGGAGGATATCTGGAATTGCTCCCTGGGAGTGGGGTCGTCCTTCCACCACAGACATTGACTTGCACACACACCTACACACAACTGACTCTTCTGTCCTAATCAATGGAGGGATTTTGGCTTTACAGCATCTTTTTACCTACTCCAGAACCCCTCCCTGTGCCGTGACCACCCCATGAGTGAAGAGACCCGGCCAGGATGGAGAGCAACGTGTCCTCCAGGAACTGTTCCGACCCCCAGATGTCCTTCCAGTCCACTCTCTATGCCACCACCTACACCCTCATCTTCATCCCGGGGCTCCTGGCCAACAGTGCTGCCCTGTGGGTCCTGTGCCGCTTCCTCAGCAGGAAGAGCAAAGCCGTCATCTTCATGGTCAACCTGGCCGTGGCCGACCTGGCCCACGTCCTCTCCCTGCCCCTGCGCACCTACTACTACATCAACCACACCTGGCCCTTCGGGAGCTTCCTGTGCCAGGTGTGCTTCTACCTGAAGTACCTCAACATGTACGCCAGCATCTGCTTCCTCACGTGCATCAGCATCCAGCGGTACCTGTTCCTGCTGCACCCCTTCCGCGCCAAGGGCTGGAAGCGCCGCTACGACGTGGCCATCAGCGCCCTGGTCTGGCTCGTGGTGGGCGCCGCCTGCCTGCCCCTCATCATCGTCAGGAGCCCAGCCCTGTCCAACTCCATCAACAGCTGCTTCTCGGACCTGGGCGTGAAGCAGCTCAGCCCGGGGGCCGCCATCGCGCTGGTGACGGTGGCGGAGCTGTTCGGCTTCGTCATCCCCTTTGGCACCATCGCCTGGTGCACGTGGAGGATGTGGCACTCCCTGCGGGAGGGCCCCACGGCGCTGCAGGACGCCGGCGAGAAGCGGAAGGCCCTGAGGATGGTCCTCATGTGCGCCGCCGTCTTCTTCATCTGCTTCACGCCCTACCACATCAACTTCCCCTTCTTTATGATGGTGATCGAGAACGTCATCCGGGACTGCGCGCTGCACCGCAGCACGCTGCGCTTCCACCCCATCTCCCTGTGCCTGGCCAGCCTTAACTGCTGCCTGGACCCCGTCCTCTACTACTTCATGACCTCCGAGTTCCAGGCACAGCTGCTGCGCCACGGCTGCGTGGCCCTGAGGGCCCGGCTGCCGCCCCACCGGGGCAGCGCCTCCGGCATCGACACCGCCCACGACATCCGTGTCAGGAAGAGGAATCTCCCTCGCCTCAAGTTCTGGTCTCTTCCCAAGTTCTTTGGCCAAATAAACAGCATGGACATCCCCGCCGTGCCGCCCGATGAGCTGCTGCTGGAGTCCATCTCGTGAGCATCTGCCAGCCCTGTCCATGCAGGGGCCTGTCAGAGCTGCAGTGAGGACTGCTCTGCTCTCCAAATCCCTCTGGAGTTGTTCTTGTGTGATGCCAGGACCTGATCCATAAGGGCATTGTGATGCCAAAAGATTTGCTGGTTGTGTTGTTGCTGCTGGGGGCTGTTGTCTTCCGTCTCCTCAAAGCCATCGTTGATGCCAAAGTTTCCCCTGTGCTGAACTGCAGTGGGTTCAGGGACCTCATTTCAGGTGTTTCAGTGCCTCTGCATATTTGCCATTTTTGGGAATCCTTCTAGACCCCGAGCTGTGAATGAGCAGCTCAGCCTTGGGATTTCAGCCCAGATCACGGGTACCTACAGCCACCACCACCTGGAGCATCCACTGGGCTCTCACAGGGCTCTGGATCAGGACAGTTCATTATCTCCACGTAAACTGAACCCTTCTCCACTACAAAAATCCATCACCTGCCTCCAGTCCAGCCTAATCTGGACTGCAAGTCTGTAACCAAGCAAAGAGCATTAACCTATATCAGTGTTCTAAGGGAGGATTCAAACAAACTGGGCTCAGCTCAAGCTGCTGGAAAAGGCACCCAGAGCTGAGCAAAAGGATCCACCTGGCTCCTGGGAGCCGTAGGTGCTCAGCTGATTATGGGGGATCAGGATTTGGAAAACAAGTTATGATAGCTATGTCACAAAGAGGGAGGTGTGACACCTCCCAGGGCACATTAACAGAGCTCTGGTGTGAGGTGCAAAAGCAGGGACTTGTCATTGGTGTCTCTTGTGTTGTTATTGGGAGTCTTGTGTTATTTGTCACATTGCTGACGTGTGTGGTTGCACATGAAGATGTTACCCAAACCTTCAGTTTTGCTTTGTACACCAAAAACCAACCCAAGCCTCATTGGGTACTGAGAAAATTTACAAAACTGACTCCAGTACACCTTTAAAGCTTCAAACTCCGAGGTAATAAAATGATCCCAATGTGTATTTGAGCTTCAGGAGTATTATTTTAAGTGCTTGGAAATATTCTCATTGTGCCCCACATCTGCTCTCAGAGCAGTGACACAGTTTGGGGAGACCCCCCAGTCTGGAGCTCAGAGAAGCCTCGAAGAGTGGCCAGTGCAAGGGTTCTGAGGTCTCTTCTTCCAAAAAAACCCTCAGGGAATTTTCAAAGTAAACTTAAACAAAAAGGGATTGATAGAAAACAGCTTTTCCCATGATTGGATGCACATTTCCACCCCTTGCAGTGTTTCTGGGAAGCACAGAGTGGGGTTGACAGGGCAGACCAGATGGGAGATCCAGACAAACTGGAGGAATTTGCTTTGGTGCTTAAAGTGTGCCAGAGACAGACAGAAAACCCCAGGAGCAGTCAGAAAAGCTGCTGCCCTGGGGCTCATTCTGTCCCAAATCTCCTCCTCCTCTCACAAAAAATATAAATAACAAAAAGCCATGTTTTCCTTGTTTGCTTGGGGGGGGGGAGAAAAAAAGATCTTTCAGGGCTGGAAAAATGCTGTTTCAGATGGCCCAAACCCAGCAGAGTGTGGAGGCAAACAGGAAACCCAAGGAAACCTCACCGATGCCAGGACTGGCTCCTGGAGCTCCCACAGAGAGAATGAGCCACACCAGCAGGATCTTCACCAGGACCTGGCTTTTCCCAAGTGTTTTGGGAATGGCACAACCCCGAGGAGCTGTGCTGGACATTCAGGTGGCCCTGGATGACCACAGACAGGTCATTTGTAAACCCCTCCCCAAGCAACAGCAATCCTGGATTGTGGCTCTAACTTTCCTGGCAGCACCAGCTCCAGGTTTCCCAGGAGCTTCAGTTCCCCCTGGGACATGGCCAGTTTGTTTGCAGGTTGCTTTTCTGACCTTTCTGCAACACAGCTTGCCCCTTCCAAGCAGAGGACGGGAAAGAGCAAACCCAGAACTCTCACTAATGTCATGGAGACTGAACAGCAAACCCTCCCTGAGGCTGTGCCTGCCTCAGGAAATACAGCAGAAAAATCCCTTGCTGGGTTGGACACATGGGTAGCAAGGATTTTGCTGGGTTTTCTGTAAATCAATCCATGAAGAAACATCCTTTCCCACTACAAGCTGGTGCTTCCTGCTCTTCCCGTGCCTGCCAACCTCCTGTTTTATCAGGGTGGGATCATCATGGAATGGTTTGGGTTCAAAGGGACCTTAAAGCTCATCCTGCATGAGCAGGGACGCCTTCCACTGTCCCAGGTGCTCCAAACCCTGTCCAGCCTGGTCTTGGACATTTCAGGGGTCCAGGGGCAGCCACAGCTTCTCTGAGCACCCTGTGCCAGGGCCTCACCACCTTCACAGAGAACAATTTTTTCCCAAGATCCCATCTAAACCTACACTTACATATCCCTAAAATTATGCAGTACTTGGGAGTACCCAAGCTGTCCCTTGCATGACACTTTTTAGGGCCCCACGGGGAGGGAGGGGAGCTGCTTTTCTCCTGGCTAAAAATACCTTTATCCTCCGTCCATGACCACATGCTCCCAGTCCAGCCCCAAAGTGACTCTGCCTCTGGAAAACCACTCAGCCTCCTTGGAGCCCTCACAATCGAGCCTCTCCTGACTTTGGCACCACTGCTGGCAAGGAGCAGCTTCTCCACCCCCCCACCTCGTGCTGGAGAGGGGAAGTGCTGTCCCTGGCAGAGGAACAAACACCAAAACTCCAATCCTGAGCACAGCTCCAACACACTGAAAGCAAATTTTGCTGCTTCAAACCCAGCCGAGCCAGGGAGTGGTTCTCCAAGCCAGGGAGCTGGTTTCCAGACAGCCATGATTTCATCAGACCTCAATCCAATTTTTTGATTCATGTGCTCAGCCAGCAACACCCTGCAAAGCCCAGGTTTGGGGTGTGGTGGGACAACACCGTGTAACAGCCCCAGGTGTGGCCATCACCCCTCCCATGCTCCAGGGTCCTGTTCAGGGCACAGGGGAGAGGATTTGGGAATTCTGTGTGGATACCATGGCAGCATTCAGCACTGGGAGGGTGCTCAGCATTCCAAGGAACAGCCAAAGCCTCATCCCTGCACATCCTTCCCGGCAGACGCTGCCACGCTATCGCCCAGCTCTGCTCCTTTTGCAGGAATTTTTTGTTTTTTAGAGAGAATTCCCTGCTGCAGGCACACAGGGCAGGGAAATCCAGCAGGTTTTAACCCTCAGCCTGGTGCCAGCAGCACGGCTGCATCCCTGGCTCTATGTGAGCCCTGCTGAGGCTGGGAGCTGCATCCATGGGGCTGCCCTTGCTCCTCCCTTCCAGACACTCTCCTTTGCCCTGGGACAGCCCCAGCCGTGTGGACAGACAGACAATCTCTTCCCAGGAACTATTTCCATTGCAGACAGGCAGTTCAGATCAGAAAGACCTCGGCTGGTTCTCTCTGAGGAGCTCCTGCAAAGTCATGAAGCACCAGCTTAGATAAACTGAGAACTTCCAATTCTTGTAAGATATAAATAAGGTTTAAAAAAATTATAATCAATACAAGAGGAAAAATACATTTTTACAATTTTACTTTATGCTGTAAAATGATTGTTTTGTGATTTGATGCCCAGCTCCAAGGCTTCCTGATTTTTGCTGACCTCAACTACAGCAGGATTAGAAGGTCCAGGCAGGGTTTTCCGTAGGGACAGCAGAACTCAGAGGCTGACACTGGCCTGCTGGTGAAGGCACCCCCAATTCCCACCCCACATCCCAGGAACACTCCTGGGGTGATGGGAAATGGGATGGATGCCGGTGGCAATGCACACAGAGCAGGGCACCAGCAAAACAGGATTTGGGGGTGCTCTGCAAGGTGGTTTTGAAACAAACCCTCCCTCAGAACCCTGCATCCACTCCCTGCCCCAAGCTCAGGCTCTGCCTTCCCAGGACTAGGCTGGCTGCTGTGGGAATAGCAGTGAAACAGAGAATCCATCACGTGCTGGAGCTGGAAAAGCAAAGGAGCCCATCCCAAGCCCAGGTGCTGCTCAGCCACAGGAGATTGGTGATGGCTGGGACTGGCCTCAATTTTATTGTGAATTAAAGTCACCTCCAAACCACCCCCCTCGGTCCTTGTGGGAAGCAGGGAGGTGCCAGGGTCACACAGGGAAATGCTGGTGGAGCAGAGCCTGGGGACCCCTGGGTGTCACATCACACAGTTCTGGGGAGGGGAAATAAATGGCAGAGGCAGCTGGTGGGAGGTGCTGGGCAAGTTTCATATCCCAGATTCTGCTGAAATTAGGGAAACACCCCAGGACAGACATGAGCTGAGGCAGCATCCTCTGCTGAGGACTCAGTGAGACACAGCACCCAGGAGCCCCCTTTCACACCAAACCCCAGCCCCCACAGCCCAAAAACATCAGTCCAAAACCCAGCCCTGCACCACAGGGACAACTCTGCAGAGAAGATCCCACACTGCTGAAAGCTCTGGCTCCCACATTAATTAAAGCCCATCAAGTTATCAGCAGCTTCAGAATAAAGCTGGAAGCTTTAAGCAGCAGGAGCATCCACTGCTGGAACAGACACAGCTGCATTTTTGGGAAATGTGGTCCACAGAGCCTTAGAGAGAGGGTGGGCCAACACAGGGTGACAAACCCTGTGCCCTGAGAGGCTGTAAGAGCCATTAATCTCCTGTAAACCACCATAAAGAGGAGTGTAGTGTAGAGAGCTACAAACCCTAAGCTGGAATTGTGAAATAATATATATATATATATATATATATATATATATATGTATGCTGTTCTCCTGGGAAGATGTGTAAGAAAAACAAATAAATGCAAATTAAAAAGTTGCAAATCTCTGCAGAACTTTCTGGAAATGGTTAGCAAAGCCACTTTTACAAGTTAACCAACTTGAATCACTGCTGCCTTAACAAGAATTCTTGATGCTCCTTGAGCTGGAGTCCTCCGCTGGATAAAAAGGGAAGCGCTGCTTTTCAAACTCCGATCGCAGCCAGCTCTGCCCTCTGCCGATGGCCGGGGACCACGATGGCCCGGGAGGGTGGCCGCAGGTGACACCCCTTCATGGCACGTTTGGAAAAGAAGAGCCCTGGGCTCTCTCCCTGGCTTGCTCCATGAGAGCTGCGGGAATGCTCTGAACGAGATAAAAATGACCGCGGAAAACTCGCTGCTCTTGGGGAGCCCAAATCTGCCCACGATCAGCTTCGAGGGGACCCTAAAGCCCCCAGAATCACCGGGAGCAGGGACTGCAGCACGGGGGTACAAACATCCAGGGGAGAGGGAAGGAGCCTTTCCCAGAAAGCTGGGGAAGGAAAATAATTGCTGAATCCTCTCATTCTCTCAGCTCTGTCACAGAGGGGCTCAGCAGCCAGCGGATCCCTGTCCCCAGGAGCTGAGGGGTCCTGATCCCACCCCTGGCAGCAGGAACAGCTACTGGGGTGACACCAAGAGTGCCCCAAACCCCCCGAGATTGTGACAGCACCCAGAACACCCCGAGACCATCAGAGCCCAAAACACCCCGAGACCGACAGCACCCAAAACACCCCGAGACTGTGACAGCAAACCCAAAAAACCCTCGAGACTATCAGAGCCCAGAACCCCCGAGACCACAGCCCAAAACACCCCGAGATTGACAGCACCCAAAACACCCCGAGACTATCAGAGCCCAAACCCCCTGAGACCAGCAGCACCCAAAACACCCCGAGATTGTGACAGCAACCAAACCCCCCAGACCATCAGAGCCCAAACCCCCGAGACCAGCAGAGCCCAAAACACCCTGAGATTGTGACAGCACCCAGAACCCCCCGAGACCATCAGAGCCCAAAACACCCCGAGATTGTGACAGCACCCAGAACCCCCTGAGACCATCAGAGCCCAAAACACCCCGAGATCAGCAGCACCCAAAACACCCCGAGATTGTGACAGCACCCAAACCCCCCCAGACCATCAGCGCCCAAAACACCGAGATTGTGACAGCACTCAAACCCCCCTGAGACCAGCAGCACCCAAATCCCCCGAGATTGTGACAGCACACAAAACACCCCGAGACCATCAGAGCCCAGAAGCCCCCGAGACCAGCTGCGTCCAGAACCCCCCAAGATCGTGACAGCACCCAGAACACCCCGAGACCAGCAGCGCCCTTACAAACGTCTGTAAAAACCACCAAAAGAGAAGGGAAGAGGTGATGGCAGGCAGGATCCGGGGCAGGTCACCCCAGAGCCGCTCCCCGGCAGTTGCGCTTTTGCTTCGCCCCGCGAGGGAGGGAGGCAGCGGCCGTGGGCACCTCTGCAGTCCCCGGGGACACACCGGCACAGCTCCGGGACAGCAAAGGTAGGGCTGGGATTCCTCTGCCCCCGTTACCCTCGGGGCAGGCTGGAGGGTTCTGCTGGGTTTTTCTTTTTTTTTGGATTGTTGTGCCGTAGATTTGGTGCGGGAGTGCTGAGAGGGGATGGGACAGCCAGGGGGTTTCTGCCTTCACCGCAGACCGGGTGTAACTCCCAGAGGAAATAGGTGGAAGGGGAGGAGAGGCTGAGTAAGCCCACTATAGGGCTGATAAGGAGATAATACTTCATTTATTGAAGAACTCCTGTGTGGGCCCATGGGATGCTCCGAGCATCCGGGTGAGAGGAGGGGGATGGCTGAATCGAAAACACCCAGTCTTGAAGTTCAAGCTGTGTTTTCTGCTATCATTGAGTGAGCAGCTGAATTCAAGGATTAACCCCAACTCCAGCGATTCTCAGCCTCTGCAAACCCAGCACCACCTGGGATGGGACTCGCCTTTGAGGCCACACAGCCCCATCCTCCCTGCACAGGGATAACTGACCCAATATCCACTGCTCTCCCTTTTCCTTGGGTTTGTCTCCCTCTATGTGTCCCATGAATTTTCCCAAGTGGTCTGTTCCTCACAGTGGCACCACACTGATTTTCCATGGGCCAATTTCCACTTGACTGCAAGAACCAGGGAGGAAGAGGACAGGGTTATCCCAGCACAGGGACATGGCTGGGCATCCCTGGGGGCTGTGTGCTGGTGGTTTGGGGGGATAACTCACAACTTCGGTGCCAGAAACCTCTCCCAGGCACATCAGGCTGTGCCAGGAAGGGAGAAGGAGGGTGGGGGATTAGGCTGACACGCAGCACTGCAGCTCCGGGTTATTTTTCCTTCTTAACCAGGATAAATATTAACAAAGGAGGACAAGAGCTTTTGCAAAGGATTAAAAGGCAAAAGCGGAGTATTTCACATGGCATTAAAGCAGAGCATTTATTTTTTTCCCCTTCATATTCTTGGAATTTAGTTAGCACAGCAAGGGACAACATCACTGCGATAGAGATAAATCCCAAACATCTACCAGGAAACTACTTCAAGGCAGAGGAGCCTCTTCTACTGTCATTTGTTAAAAGAACAAAAAAAAAAACAAACAACCCCACACAACATTCAGTTTCTGGTTTTAGCATTTCTATTTTCAGTTAATACCTTGTAAATTCTACTCCCTTCCAAAGCAGGAGAGCAGCCCTTCAGGTGAGCCAGGGAGCAAAGTGGGCAGTGGGAGGAGCCCAGGCCCCCCCTGGAGGGACAGAGCCACCCTCACCCTGCCCTCACTCGCACAGGAAACTGAATTTCCATTTGATGTTTCCCCTGTGCATGTTCTGCTTTTGTTTTAGGTCGTGGAGGAGAAGAAGGGAAAACACAGGAGAGGTGCCAGGCACAGCCCAGCCCAGCTCCCCCGGGAGGGTAAGTGAGCAGGGACAGCAGGGTGCTGCTGCTGCTGTGCCCCTGCCTCCCCTGTCACCGGGTTTGTGTGTTCCTAAACCACATCCCCGCCTGGAACACGAGGGGACTGAGCACCCCCAGCCCACCTGGGCCAGCAGCAAGAGCTGGGCTTGGTGGAGGATCCATCCAGGCTGAGCCATGCCCTGGCTCCAGGGAGCAGCAGAAGGCAGATCCCAGCTCTGGCACGAGGCAGCAGCAGGGACAGCAGCCACAAACCCAGCCCAGCCAGAGCTGCCGTGGGTTAAACCCCCTGGATTTGCTGCCAAGACTCCACCCTGGACACCTCTAAGCAGCCTTGGGTGGGGAGCCTGAGCACTGCTGAGGGGATGAGCTCTGCTGAGGCTGTGGGGTGAGAGCAGAGCCCACTGCAGAGCCCACCTGTGAGCAGGGTGAGGGGCTGCTCCCCCAGCTCCTGCAGGTGTTCTCATGGACACCCTGCTGTCCTCCAGCACGTGGAAAATAATTTAGGATGTACCCAGCTCTACCAAGCTGGTTTTAGGCTGCCTGCAACTCTTACCTGCTGCTCGGACTCATTAGGGACAAATCTTCATCCAGTGCCCCAACGTGGCTGATTTGGGGGGTACCCATGGAAAAATCAGGGGGGAAAAGCTGCTCAGGGGGAGAAGGAGGTGGAGAGTCTCTCACCCACCCCCTCGCAGTGAGGGGGAAGCAAGCACAGAGCCTGCAACCCCAAATTTCCTCTTTCTGGAGACATTTTTAGCACCCTGCTGGTTTTTTACACAGCATGGGGCTGAACTCTGTGATGTTGCTGCTTGGGATTTCCAAAGCACCGTTCCTCGCCCTGCTGAGCTTTTACACCCCCTATCCAGCTCTGAGGGTGCCTGGGGGGCCCTGGCTGAGCCCCCTGGCTGCTCCCCACCTTTAGCTGAGACCCCTCGTGCCACAGGAAGAGGCAGAAAGTGCTGCAAGTGCCTCCCTGCCCCAGGCTGGAGCAGGGAATGGGGTCCCAGGAAAGCTGCTGTGTCATGGGGATGGGGAAGGGCAGGAGCTGGGGGCAGCAGGAAAAATTAGATGTGCACGTGTGGAAGGGCTGGGGGCTGTGCTTTGTCCTTCCCTCTGTGTGTCCCATGGCCCAGAGAGGGAGCTAAGGTGGGTTTTCCCACCTGGGAATGCAGCCAGAGGAAAAGGAGCATGATGGAGTCTTCCTGCATGAGTGTCAGGAGCCCCTGCCAACAGGAGAGGAGAGACAATTTAGTTTAAATTAATAGGAAAAATTCTTAAAATAAAAATGTTATTAATTGTCACTTCTGGAGCATAACAGGATCATTTCTCAACCATTTTACTCTACTGCTTGGGTTAGATGCTCCCTCATTAAAAGGAAAGAAAGAAGATATTTCAATCTCCTCGGTGAGAGAAAATACAAAAATAGACATGTTTCCTTTTGTAGCAGATTTTCAGTTTCCACCCAAAACTACTTCAAAGTTTTATTGCCATCACACCAGAAAGTGCTGAACATCGTTAATAAGTGTTCACATTTTGTACCTAAGCACTGGAAAAATAACAGCAGGGACCGCAGAAAATGTCATTTTACCTTTAAAATTATTATTTTTTTTAAATATAAATTAAATTAAAACATTTTATATTAAATAAATGTGCCTTTGGCATCTGGGCTTCTCCCACTTAGACCTGCAGGATAATTCTTCATGTGGAAGCCAAAGGCAAACCTGAGAGGGTTTGGGCAGAGATCTGAATTTCCTCCAGATTTATCAGATCTGGCTGAGGTTTTTATGTCTGACAGATTCAGATAACATCACATGTTTGGCCTGCAATTTTAAATAAAATCCTCCTCCAGCCTCCTTAGTACCAGTTCTGGTAACACCAACAGCCCCAGATATGCACATTGGGTAAGGACAGGCTTAGAAAAAGCAGCTGTGAGAAAGTCAGACTGGATCAAATGCAGGTAGTTCTGCAAAGGATGGTTTGTGTGCTATTTTTAACAGGGAAATTAAAAAAGTTGCGCCCGGTTTGGTGAAAGCCACTGACCTGGCACTTCCACCCCATGACACAGCAGCGGTGGCTGCAGCAGGGGAGAGGTTTGTGTGCACATGGGTTACACGAGGAGCAGATTTCCTTCTGTCACCTGCAGCTGGGGAGGGTGGGAACGTTCTGAGGGCTCGCCTGGGAAGGCAGGGGAGTGTTCCCCTCTGGAGTTTTTGAGAGGTGAGAGTATCCCCAGGAGGGAGGGAGGTCTGGGGCATCTCAGCACTGACCGGAAAGAGCAACACCCCCAGGTTTGCAGCAGAAAATTCTATTTATTTCTATTTCTATTTATTCCTTGGTGGTTCTGCACCTCCACTGGACGGGGCCTGGTGCTTGCTGGACAGCAGAAGAGCTGATCACCACCAAAGCCACACAGGTTTCTGCTGGAGACATGCTCCAGCTGTGTTCAGCTCTCCCCTAACTCTTGCTCTGTTCCTCCCCTGTCTCCCAACAGGGAGACCAACTCCAACTCCAACATTCCAACTGCATCTTTCTGTCTTCCAGCTGCGGGGCCACTCATCCTGTGTTGAGAGGAGAGGCTGAAATGCCACCCAAGAGGTGACAGAGACAGCTCCAGTGAGGAATTGTCCTCCCCTTGGGCACCCAGCGATGCTCTTCCCGAGGTGGATCCCTCCTGCCCATCCTGCAGGTGACCCCAGCCAGCTCTGACCCACAGCATGAGCAGGACACACTGGAATTAACTCCTCCCACGCCAAAACCCCCAGGATGAGCCGGTGAGCAGAGCCTCCCGCAGGGATCCCAGGGCTGGACGGTTCCCTCTGGATGCTGAGGCCACCCTGGCTGCAGGACGGGCAGGATGGATGGGTTATGATGCCAGGGCTGAGCACGGAGCTGGAGCACAACCATGAGCAACAGCTTCAACTGCAGTGAGACAGACCTCAAGCCCTACTACGCCGTCACCTACACGGTGATCCTGATCCCCGGGCTCATCGGGAACACCCTGGCCTTGTGGGTCTTCTATGGCTACATGAAAGAGACCAAAAGGGCCGTGATATTTATGATCAATTTAGCCATTGCTGACTTGTCACAGGTGCTCTCCTTGCCCCTGAGGATTTTTTACTACCTGACGGGCACGTGGGAGTTCGGGGGAGGTCTCTGCATGCTCTGCTTCTACCTGAAGTACGTCAATATGTACGCCAGCATCTACTTCTTGGTGTGCATCAGCGTGAGGAGGTACCTGTTCCTCATGCACCCCTTCAAATTCAGTGACTGCAGGCGTGTCTGTGATGTCTACATCAGCATCGTGGGCTGGGTCGTGGTCTGTGTGGGCTGCCTGCCTTTCCCACTCCTCAGGATGCAGCACCAGGATGATAAAAATGCCTGTTTCGTGGATCTTCCCATCAAGAAACTCGACCTCCCCACCTCCATCACGCTGATGACCATAGCAGAGTTGGTGGGGTTCGTGACCCCCCTGCTCATCATCCTGTACTGCTCCTGGAAGACAATCTTATCACTAAAAGAGAGGCACTCTGCTTCCCGGGACCTAGGCGAGAAGAAAAAGGCTCTGAAGATGATCCTCACCTGCGCCCTGGTGTTCCTGATTTGCTTTGCACCTTACCACATCAGCTTCCCACTGGATTTCTTTGTGAAAACCGGGCAGATCCGGCAGGGCTGCGTGCACATCTCAGTGTTCCACGCCGTGGCTCTGTGCCTCGCCAGCCTCAACTCCTGTGTGGATCCCATCATCTACTACTTCACCACGGACGAGTTCAGGAGACGCCTCTCCAGGCAGGATCTGCAGGACAGCATCCAGCTGCAGCCCCTCAGCTACGGCAGGAAGCACTCCAGGGATGTGCTCAGGGAGGACACCATGGAATATTAGAGCTGCCCTCCCCAAGCAGCTGCCAGCACTTCCAATATTCTTTACATTTTGGCCTTCATCACTATTTTTCCCCTCAGGACACTGAGAACAACTCAAACTTCTACTTTTGGCGAGGGTTGGAGTAAAGAAACAACACTCCCCCAAAAAATACCCCCAAACCTGACCAAAAATGTGTTGGTTTAATACTTCAGGTGCAAATTTTCACTGACTAGAAATAGAAGCATTTCCATTCCTCAGCTGGGCAGTGGGAGGTCAGGACCATGGGAGAGGTGACACCATGTCCCACTGCCACCCATGGCATCACCCAGCCACGTCCTGTTCAGCAAGAAACAGCAAAGATTCTGGGATCTTGCTGTGCAGAAAGAATTTGATCCTAAAAAGTACTGGATGCCGCAATATTCTCTGTTTCTGAAGCACAAGACAATTCAGCAGAGACTGATTCTCCAGAGCCTGCCCCAGCCCCACTGGGCACGGAGTGAGGAGCAGAAGGTGGCCCCAAAGGACTTCCCATTTAAATAATTCATGAAGCCTCATTTGGGGGTGTAGCAAAGGCCATCACCCCGAGTCACACACCCAGTGAAGCTGCCTCACACTATCTGTCTGCCATCAGTTCCCACTCTGGATGTAAAGACAAGGGTTAGAGCCATACCTTGGGTCTTGAACCAGGGGTTGTGCTTGGAGGGCAGTTACTCAAGCCATGTGTCCATCAAGACTTTCAGGTCCTCTTTTCACCAAAACTGGGGAAAATTATTTCCCTTTCACTGATAACTGACCCACAGGCATCACATCCACTCCCCATTAACAGCAGCAGGGTTCACACAGAGGATCCAAACCTTTCCAAAGTTTGCTGTAATGGGAACTCCCTGGAAGTAAAGTCAGAAGTGCCACAAGAGATTTTTAAGAAAGGCTCTAAGATAGATTTTTTAAAATAATATTTGCTTTAAATCAAACCACAAAGACTTTGGGCTTGACTTTGGCATTTCATTTGCACCTTCTTGTAAAATGTTATTTTTCTGTGAACATTGGAAATGTTACATTTGGAAGCGTAAAATACTGTGACAGTATAATTTTTTATTTATGCGAATGTTGTTTTATAATTTATATAAGGGACATACACATCGTAGGAAAATGATGTGAAGCTCAGAGAGTGTCAGAACACAAGAAGTTTGTTTTCTTTTCAAAAACTTTTTCATATAATAAAAGAAACCACCACCTCTTCCCTACAGGAATCTGAGCCAGTACCTGATGGTGAGCAAGGACTGATAATTCATGGAAAGCACAAAGCACATTCACAGTGACAAGAAAAATATTTATTTTTGTATTTTCTGTTGTATATAATAAAAAAATAATTTCTAAAAATGGTTTTTAAATGTAATTCTTGGCTCCTTCCCCCCTGCACCACCAATACACACAAAAGTGTGGCAGCACCTGGACTTGCTGCCTCTTGAGCACCTGCAGAACATTTTAGATGCTTCTCCAAAATTATTTTACTCTTCTTCTTGCACTCGTGGGGAAAAGCCAAGGGACAGGTTTCCCAGGATAACGGGAATTCCTCCAGCTGCAGGAATCCAGCCCATCCCTGTCATTTCTGCTCACCTTGGAGGGGACCAGGGTGGCCCCTGACCAACCCCCCCAGAGTCACTTATAGCTCTGAGGGGAAAAAAGTTGTTACATAAAGTGGTGTCAGAAGTTCAGAAATTGTTCAGTGACAGAAACCACTGAAGTTTTCCACCCAGAAAATCCCGTGGGTGCCGCAGCTCCTCCCCCTCTGCCGCGGCAGGGGTTTATTCAAATGAGCATTAATTCTCTCTTTTCCAGGACGTTGGTGCAATGGTGGGGCTGGAGACACCAGATGAATTCAGGGACACCTCCCTCTGTCTGCTGGGGCCACACCGAGCCCTCACAAGCCCCTGGAGATGCTGCCACCAGCATCTGCGGAACCTCGATGTTCCTTAGACTACGAGGAGGTGAATTTTCATGCCGTGGGGATTTCTGCCATGCCCCTGTATTTTTCTTGTCTCAGGATCCACGAGCTGGACTCAGTGATCCTTAGGAGTCTCTTCCGACTCAGAATATTCTGTGAATCTCTAAAATAATCCGAATAACCTGCAGCACTGGAATGGGAATCTGAATGAGAATGTAACTGAGAACAAAACCCCTCCCAACCCCCCAAATATCCCCTTTATTCTGCAGGAAGGGTTTCCCCAGGGCGCTGTCATCACTGAGCAGCAAAGCCCCGAGGTCTCTGCCAGGCTGTCTCTGTGCCGAAGTGACAAGTGGCTTTTGGGCACAGAGTCAGGTTTAATTCCTGCTGGGCCGAAGGAAAACCATCGCGGCAAGAGCGCAGCCCCAGGGGAGGTGTGAGGATGCTCGGGGAGTTGTTCTGAACGGGCAGAGAGAGTTTCGGGAGACTTCCTCACGCCTGGCACAAGGTGTCAGGGTCAGAGGGAGACAGAGCCCGGGGTCTGCTCCAACCCTGGAGCTCGGGTCTGCTCCAACCCTGGAACCCAGGGTCTGCTCCAACCCTGGAGCCTGGGGTCTGCTCCAACCCTGGAGCCCGGGGTCTGCTCCAACCCTGGAACCCAGGGTCTGCTCCAACCCTGGAGCTCGGGTCTGCTCCAACCCTGGAACCCAGGGTCTGCTCCAACCCTGGAGCCTGGGGTCTGCTCCAACCCTGGAGCCCGGGGTCTGCTCCAACCCTGGAGCTCGGGTCTGCTCCAACCCTGGAGCCCGGGGTCTGCTCCAACCCTGGAGCCCGGGGTCTGCTCCAACCCTGGAGCTCGGGTCTGCTCCAACCCTGGAACCCAGGGTCTGCTCCAACCCTGGAGCTCGGGTCTGCTCCAACCCTGGAACCCAGGGTCTGCTCCAACCTTGGAGCCCGGGGTCTGCTCCAACCCTGGAGCCCGGGGTCTGCTCCAACCCTGGAACCCAGGGTCTGCTCCAACCCTGGAGCCTGGGGTCTGCTCCAACCCTGGAGCCCGGGGTCTGCTCCAACCCTGGAACCCAGGGGCTGCTCCAACCCTGGAGCCCGGGGTCTGCTCCAACCCTGGAGCTCGGGTCTGCTCCAACCCTGGAACCCAGGGTCTGCTCCAACCCTGGAGCCCGGGGTCTGCTCCAACCCTGGAGCCCGGGGTCTGCTCCAACCCTGGAGCCCGGGGTCTGCTCCAACCCTGGAGCTCGGGTCTGCTCCAACCCTGGAACCCAGGGGCTGCTCCAACCCTGGAGCTCGGGTCTGCTCCAACCCTGGAACCCAGGGTCTGCTCCAACCCTGGAGCCTGGGGTCTGCTCCAACCCTGGAGCCCGGGGTCTGCTCCAACCCTGGAGCCCGGGGTCTGCTCCAACCCTGGAGCCCGGGGTCTGCTCCAACCCTGGAGCTCGGGTCTGCTCCAACCCTGGAGCCCGGGGTCTGCTCCAACCCTGGAGTTAGGGTCTGCTCCAACCCTGGAGCCCGGGGTCTGCTCCAACCCTGGAGCCCGGGGTCTGCTCCAACCCTGGAGCCCGGGGTCTGCTCCAACCCTGGAGTTCGGGTCTGCTCCAACCCTGGAGCCTGGGGTCTGCTCCAACCCTGGAGCCCGGGTCTGCTCCAACCCTGGAGTTCGGGTCTGCTCCAACCCTGGAGCCTGGGGTCTGCTCCAACCCTGGAGCCCGGGTCTGCTCCAACCCTGGAGTTAGGGTCTGCTCCAACCCTGGAGCCCGGGGTCTGCTCCAACCCTGGAGCCCGGGTCTGCTCCAACCCTGGAGCCCGGGGTCTGCTCCTACCCTGGAGCCCGGGGTCTGCTCCAACCCTGGAGCCCGGGGTCTGCTCCAACCCTGGAGCCCGGGGTCTGCTCTAACCCTGGAGCTCGGGTCTGCTCCAAGCCTGTTCCGCGCCCCCGGCCCGGCAGCAGCCGCACCGCCTCTCCTTCTCCCGGCACCGCCTCCTCCCAGCCCTGCCCCGGGAGGAGACACGGCGGCTGCCCTGGGGCTTCTTCTGGCCCTGCTGAGACTCAGAGCCGCCCTTACACATGATAGCTGGCACAGCACTGGGAGCACAGCCTTCCCTTCCTTCCCTTCCCTTCCCTTCCCTTCCCTTCCCTTCCCTTCCCTTCCTTCCCTTCCCTTCCCTTCCCTTCCCTTCCCTTCCCTTTCCCTTCCCTTCCCTTCCCTTCCCTTCCCTTCCCTTCCCTTCCCTTCCCTTCCCTTCCCTTCCCTTCCCTTCCCTTCCCTTCCCTTCCCTTCCCTTCCCTTCCCTTCCCTTCCTTCCTTCCCTTCCCTTCCCTTCCCTTCCCTCTCCCGAGCTCTGGTGCTCATGATTTCCCTGCTTTAGTCCCATTGCTGCTTTGAGCCATCCCATGAGGGCACCTTTGGGTGTCTCTCCCTCCTGCCCTCTCCTCCTCTGCAGGATTTCTGCAGGTGACATCTCACAGTGCTCAGAGCCCCTGGCCACCTCCTGCCCCCCAGCTGGCAACAGGGCCACGTGCCCTCCAACATTTCCAGTGCCCTCCAACATTTCCAGTGCCCTCAATCCTCTGCCATCACCATGAACCATCCCTGGAACCCCAAAGATCTCCAAGGGCTGATTTACAGCTTCCCTTAACAAAGCACAATTTTTGTCCTCTCACACATCTTTTCTTTCACCAGCACTGTTTGATTGGCTCTTTTCTCATATGGTTGCTCAACATCCTGAGCAGAGTCCCCGTTTCTCTATAACTCGTTAGATTTTCCTGCTGGGGTTAAGGCAGCTTTGTCACATTTTACTGCACTTTTTACTTCCTTTTTCGCTTTGCTGTTAAAAATGAGCCACAGCTCATGGTGTGTAGATGCACACACAGAGCACCCCTGCCATTGCTGGACTCCGTTCCTCAGACATCAATAACTAAAAACAACCTTCAGAGAGTGACCCAAATACAAACCCACCCCATGCAACACAAAAATAAAAAGATAAAAATCTTGTCAGAGATGTTTTGATAACCATCATGACCAAAAATAGGCTGGAGCCATCAGGGCAGTGCCTGGTTCATGCTGCCAGTTGAGTCAGGGCAGCCCTTGGGGGTGACAAACTCTGAGAATTTGATCTACACAATCTACAGCCGTGGCCAAAAACATCTGATTCAGAAAAAAGATTTGGTTATGTAAAGCCATGAGAACAAAATAATAGAGATAAAATGTAATAATGTCATGGCCTGAGAGGGGAAGAGCTGGCTCTGGTTCCTGCTTCCAGCTCTGTTCCTGGCTCTTAGGTCACACCAGCCCCATCAGGGCCTGTGCTTGTTCTGGGCTCCCCAGAGGTGCCACCTGAGGTTGAAGGGAGGGGAGAATGAAGCTCCTTGGAGGCCAGGTACCTCTGTGGTCACCACGAGGTTGAGCTCCAATCATCAAGATAATAATTTTCAACACCATTTTGCTCAATTTTCCTTCTACTCCCACTTTTTTCCCCCCTGAATACAGGGAAGGAAATGAAAAATCCAAGCAACCAGCAAAGGCAGGATGAACACAGGGATGTGGCCGAGTGCCATAAGGAATTGTGAGAATGAACCACTCTCTTAACTCATCTCCCATTTCCCCAGGGGCCCAACAGAGCTGTGAAAAGGGACTATCTTGGTGAGTCTCCAGCTCATGGAAGCTCATGGCTTTTACCACCCACAACATCCAGCTTTGCCTTCCCACAAGTCCCAAGGGAAAAAACTTATTTAAAAGAATTTAACCCACCCAAGCTCTTGTTTTGGCTGACTCGTTTCCCTCATGTGCTGTCAGCTCACCAGTCCTGTGACCAGTGCCAAATCCACAGCCACAGGACCCTGGATATTTGAGGGCAGGTACCTCCCTGTGATCACACAAACATCTGCACAGCTCCAGAGAAAGCTCCCAGGAGACCCGAGTGCAACAGAAACTCAGAGAGATGTGAGGTTCTGTTTGAATGAGAAGTTTCTTATTTAAGTGAATCAACACAAACCATCAAAGCCCACAGCCCAGCCTGTTCCTGCTGCTTAGCAGCCTAAAAATCCTGAAACAGCACCATCCCAAACCCCAAAAGAACAGCAGCACTGCCCACGTTGGTGTCATGCTGCTCCTCGAGTTCCTTCACCCAAAATTTCTCCCTCTGGGCTCGTCTGGCCCAGCCCAAGAGTCTCAAATGGGACTTCAAATCCCTGGTGAGATCTGGCTCAAATCATCACCATGCTCTGCTGTAGATCCCAGCTCTGCAGCAAGGACACATCTTCAACCACAAGAGGGTTTTGGTTGTTTTTTTCGAAGAAAATATAAATGAAAACACAAAAAAACCAAGAAAATCAAATTATTTGGAGAAAGCAGAATGAAGTGTTTTGTGGAAGGAAACCATCAGCTCCACTGAGAAACAATAAATATTGGGATTTATGGGTCTGCAAAAGGATAAATGCACGTGTTATCCAATATATCTGCAAATGGGATATTTACTGGAGAAACACAAAATGTTTCTGGTCTAGTGGGAGGTGAACTGGCATAGGTTGGAATTTGATGGGCTTTAAGGTTCCTCCCAACCCAAACCATTCTGGGATTCTAAAGGCTGGGAAGATCTGAAGCTCGCTTTTTCCTCAGACAGCCACAAATTTGGTTTTCCCTTAAGGAAGGGTCTTGATCCAGGGGGAAAGCAGTGCCTGAGAGATGCTCCAGCAGGCAGCAATCCTGGGGCAAGCCGTGCTCAGGCAGGGAAGGCAGCTCCGGTGGGGCACAGCTGGATCTGATAAGCACAGAGCCGTTCCTGCCACGGAAGTGAAGTGTCGCCCTCGGGGTGTGTGAAAGGCTGAGCCTCCCGCCTGCTCGGGGTTTTTTGGGTTTTTTTGGTCATGAGGTGAAGAGGCAAAGCTGTAACTGCTTGCAGTTCAGGCTGGGTGACGGTGCACGCTGCTACGGGAAGGGTGGTGGGAAGTGGGGTTTCTACATCACTCTTATTTATTTTTAAAATGAAGGGTTAATTAGTGCAAAAATTAGAACGTGAGATGACAAAAGTTACGGCCGCCAAGGGCAGGGAAGCCGAAGGAGTGAATTATCACCAAGTGACCACTGAGATCATCCCCCCACAGAACCAAACACCCTCCTCAGCCCTTCCCTCCCAAGGGATTTTGGGCTTCAGGTGTAGGTTTATCCATAGAACCACGGAATGGCTTGGATGGGAAGGGACCTTTAAGGTGATCTCATTCCACCCCCTGCCATGGGCAGGGACGCCTTCCACCAGCCCAGGGTGCCCCAAGCCCAGTCCAACCCAGCTTTGGACACTTCCAGGCATCCAGAGGTAGCCACAGCTGCTCTGGGCACCCTGAGGGTCTTCCCACCCTCACAGGGAAGGATTTCTTCCCATTATCCCATCTAAATTTCCTCCATCCATGGATCCCCTCCTGATGAATCCCACATGCTGACGCTCTCATTCCAGAATAAAAACCCTGGTTCCACCCCAACAAGGGATTAGGATTGTGGGAAGGAAGTTCCTGGTTCCAGAATCAGGTATCCACCCATGGATTTAACCCACAACAGCTCCAAACATCAACAAGCCCTAAAATGGAAGAGCTCAAACATTTCTGCAAGACACAACCCACCATCCACAGTGAGAATGAGTCTGCAGAGAGGAAATTCACTCTCACATCTGTTAAGGTGGAATTCAGGGCTGTCACAGCACAGAAAGAGAGAAAATACATTCAAGTAAACAGAATAGTTGAACTATAAGAAATAATTTCCTCGGGAGGTGGAGTGGTAGGTGGAGAGCCTCTAATTACTCTCAAGACAGGAAATACACCCATCCTATTGCCTAGGTAATATCACAAATATATACTCATAATGAAGAAATAATGTTAATGCAATAATGTTACTGTAATTATCCATATTGTAATTATTTTGGTGGCAGCCTGGAAGCTTCAATCAGTGCTGGCATTTGGGCTCTGTGCCACAGCTGGCAGCAGAGCCATCCCCCACCCGGCCTGGAATTAGGACAGGCAAAGAAGCTTTAATCCTTCCAAGCCTGACCTCGAGCTCAGCCCTCCCACGGGGGTAATTCAGGCACAAAGTGGAGGGTTTGGGGGCTGCACCCCATTCCTCTGGCCCTACACAGCTCTGCTGTGACCCCACCTGCAGTGCTGTGTCCAGGGCTGCTGTCCCCAGCACCAGAGGACATGGAGGTGCTGGGAGGAGTCCAGAGGAGGCTGAGCTGTTAAGGGGCTGCAGCACCTCCCCTGTGCAGACAGGCTGGGAGAGCTGGGGCTGTTCTGCCTGGAAAAGGTTCTGGAAGAAGAGACCTTCCAGGGTCTGAAGGGGCTACAAGGAGAGGGAATGTTCCTCAGGGAGAGCAGTGACAGAACCAGGGGGATTGGGCTCACACTGAAAGATGAGAAATTTGGATATACAGAAGAAATTCTCCCCTGGCACAGGTTGCCCAGAAAGGCTGTGGCTGCCCCTGGATCCCTGGAAGGGTCCAAGGCCAGGTTGGACAGGGCTTGGAGCATCCTGGGGCAGGGGAAGGTGTCCCTGCCCATGGGAGAAGATGGGATGGGATGAGTTTTAATGTCTCTTCCACCCCAAACATGCTGGGATCCTGGGCCATGGTTCTCTCCAGGTCCAGGGTGCTCAGTGCTGCCATTTCAGCCATCGCTCACCCCAGACTCTGCTGAGCACAGCTGCATTTTGGGGACTTTTCCAAGAACTATCCAAGCCCACAGGAGCCAGCCAGTCTTGCTGGAGTCCTGGCAGGCTCTTTGTGCCCCAGCCCCTGCCCAGCCCCTGGCAGTGCTGCTGGGGCTGGGAAGTGACAGTTCCTCACGGCCACATCGAGCTCAGCTCTTCTGCAACAGGCCCAGCACAGAGCTGAGCTTATTGCCAGAAAAGCCTGGTTTAGACAAGCAGTTTATCAAGTCTGAGGTGCTAAAGCTCTTTTTCATACCAGCCTGAGGCCTCAGGGTGTCTTTCAAAGGTCTCCACACTATCCCTATTTTTTCTTCTCCAGATCTTCATCTCGAGATATTTATATATGCAAAGAAGTTCGATTTTTATAGATTTTTATGAACAGTGAGCCTGGAGGAGACTGAAGTTCTAATTTAGACCATTACATATTCTAATGGAAGAGTCTGTCACCACAGCCACCCACACCTCAGCAGACACACAGAGCAGCAGGTTCTGCAAAGGGCAACAGCATCTCCTCTGAGAACCAAAATCAACTGGGTTAATAATTATTCCTCATGTGTTTTTCTGATTAAAAAAAAACCCCAAACGACCTCACATGTAATGCTGGAAGAGGAAATATCTAGAGCACTGCACTGCCAGCTTCATGTTGATAAAGGTGTTTAAAATTTACATCTAATTTTGAATTTATAGGGTCAGAAAATGAACCTGGCAGCTCCCCCGAGGAAGCTGCCCAAAGTCCCTGCAGAGATCTCGCTGATTGTCCCGTGCCCACAGGATGCTTCTGCAGTAAACACAGATGCAAATGAAACTCTTACAGTAATTGAGTTTTCATTTGCATCCCGGCAGTGTCAGCCCCTCAGCCACCACACCCATGGCTGTAGAACAGTTCTACTCAGAGATTAACAGGAGTTTACACAGCTTAGTTCTTATTCATATTATAAAAATGTTCCTTACTACAGAAAAAAACTAAGCAAAGACATTGAGCACCAGCCGGATGAAGCTTTGATTGAATTATTTTTAATTTAGGTAAAATAGCTGGAAAACTGTCTGTTGGGTGAATACACCAAGTTTTTACCAGTTACACACCCTTTACACCCAAGTGTTTGCTGCCTGTGCCATCTACTGGTGCAAAGGACTCCTCCAGCTCTTGCTCCTTCCTGCTTCTACAGCCGAGCACAGGAGCTGCTCAAAGCCAAACACAGCATTAGAAGATCCCAGGAACACCTTAAAACTCCAGTATTTTGGCTCGGACACCCAGCCCCAGCCTCGAAGGCTCAGGGATGGATCACAAGGGCAGCAGAGCACACGTGGGACCAAACCCAGCTCCCTCCTCACCCCAGAGCAGGTGGGAACAATCTGTTCCTCCTGTCCTTGGCTCTCTGCCTGGAATACCCACTAACATCTTAAAGAACTGATTTCACTCCGTTCCAAAGGTACAGAAAGCGTTCCAGCCTGTGGGGAAGCAGGTTCAGCATTCCTGGCTGGAGGTGCATCCACTGCATGGACACTCTGAGCTGGAAAAAAACCAGTTCCTGGGGTTTATTTTCCATAAAATCAGACCTCAGTGCTACAAGAAGGTGCTTCTTGCTCTCCACACCCAACACATCTCCAAGTCCTTGCACTCAAGGCTTCCAAAAGAACCCATCCTGGTTACCCCCCAGCCAATCCAGAGGAGCAGGAAATCACCCCTGGTCCAAAAGTCTGGATAAAAACTTCCCAGCTCAGCTGCTTCTCCCAGTAAGACCTGTAAGTGAAGGGAGCCTGGCTCACTCTGACAGGAATCAGAGCTTTCTGCAGCATTTTATTTCACTAGATACTTCAATTTACTGAAATACTCTCCCACACACCCTATTTTAGAGCCAAAGCTTGGTTTTGGGACACATCCTTGGGGGAAGAGCTGTGTTAGCTTCTGTGCTAAAATTCCTCTGCTCTCCTTTCTCCTGCAGTTTCCTGAGCAATGACAGCAGCAACTCCTACAGGCACCTCTCCCTCCCCACTGTTCTCTGAGCAGAAATCCTCTTTTCCTTCAGCTACACAACCCCAGGCACCTTCCAGGAAAGCCACAAGGGTTCAGCAACACTTGAGCTCTGAGCCCCCGCACTTCCAGGGCAGGACTCTCCTGTCAGAGCTTCCAGCAAAGCTCAGGGTCAGAGCTGAGGGTTCATTAACCTCTGTACAGCCCCTCATTAACACCCACGAACACCCTGGGACAGCCTCATCACCAATATTCAAATGAATTGTAAATACACCTTTGCCCTTGCAGTGAAGAGCCCCAGAGCTGCCCCTGGGGATCCTGGTTGGAGAGAGCAGTCTGTTCTTCCCCCTGTTCCTCGAGCTTGTTTGGCACCACAAAGCATTTCCACGGCAGCAAAAGGAGGAATATCAGCTCAATTGAAGAGGAATTCCCAAGTTCAAAAGAAGAGGGGTAAGAGGAGAGCAATGCACACTGCCCCAGGCCCAGAGCATCACCCCCACCTCTGAGCAAAAACAACACAAACACCAAAGTTTTAGAGAAACATTTATTATAGGGTTGCAGAATTTATGCCAATATAAAGTCCCTTAATAAAACTCTTGAGTTTATCAACTGCAGGACACTAACTCTTCATTCTCTTTAGACTGCAGCTTTCCAAAAAAAGGGAACAATGCTCTGACTGCAGCAGTAATGCTACTTGCTCATAAAAAGTTGATCTAAAAAGTTTTATATAAGCCCAAGTAGTTTAAGTTTACAACTACAGTCACGTTCACAAGTGAGCTATACCAGAACAGACCCTGGAAATAGGAAGTTACAGGATAAACCAAGTCATAACCAAAAATACTGACAAGCTTTAAGAGCAACTCTATCAGAATCTAACAACTAAATGCCACAAAACCAAACTAAGGGAGAAGAACTCAACATAAGCTCAGGGAAGGTTCCAAATATACATAAGAATTCAATACAGTAATTGCACAAAAAGAAAGAGGGTAGTGTTAAAGGTTTCTGATCACTGAGCTTGGATTTTACATGCTGCACACATGGTCGTTAAAATAAACCTTTAATGAGCCAGATCAGGAAGGTTTTTGAGCCAGGATACGGAGTGCAGAGCTATTCTACAGAACTACACAAGATGTGCAAACCACAGATTATTAATATTAATCATTCTGTGAAAGTTAAGGTGAACATAACTGGTTCCAGCCAAGGAACTGGTTAACATTTTTATATATATATATTTTTCTGCCATTCCCAGATTACACTAAATCAAACACATTCAACAGATAAACTGATATTAGCCTTCTAAAAAAACCTTACTCAAATTTAAGTTTTACATGAGACAACTAAAAAGTTATACCAAGGATCAACAAAAGCTGAAATGGTGACTTTGTCTTCTGAAATACAAGCAATACACAGAAAATGCATAAGGCTTTTGATTATCACTGCACGGTTTAATTGCAGAAGTCGATGTCTAACGCTGACTTCTCCCAGAAGGTGTGACCTGGTCACCTCCCATCTGTCACCTCTCACTGCTGACAGATCTTTGTCTCAACCACAAAGGAGTTTTCAAAGTGTCTGATTGAGTGACAGTTCTCCGCTGCCCGTTTCTGCACACCTGGGGAGGAGAGAGGACAAGAGGCTGAGTGAAGGGCTCCAGAGCAGGCCCTGCCAGCACAACACACAATCATCCAGGGCACTGAGTCTCTCCAGGCAGGAATTGTCACCAGAGCCTGCTATGGGGCTGTTTGCCACCCCAAACCCCTCACCCAGTGTGCATCTGCACAGGGTGTGCTTTGCAGAGCACTTCACCTCGGGAGGATTTACCCTGCTCGGGTTCTTCCTAACACCATTAAAGTGATTTTCTCTATTCTGGGACATGCCAGCACACTGGGTCTGACTCAGGCAGGTTACCTGTGGCAGCTGGGGCTCAGGAAGAGACAGGAACACAGCAGTCCTACCATCAAAGAGCTGCTCTCCTCAATCACTTCCATTTGCAATAATTCAGAAGGATTTAGTTTGTTTAGTAAGAAGAGAATTGTTCAGATCAATCAGCTCTTAATCCAACACCAGCAGGGCACTTTTGGTTTATAAACACCTACAGTCCAGGCTGTCCTTCAATCCCAAGGCATCAGGATGGAGGTGAAGTTTCCAGAGCTCACCTAACAGCACGACCTGGGTTTCTCCCATGTCTCCAAGCTACAACTCCAGGGAACTAACACAGCACCTGAGGTCCGTGTGATCTAACAGATGAACACACAAACTCCACAAAAGCTGAGAGCCAAGGCAGCACTAGCTAAATGAGAATAAATGAAGACTTTGCCAGAGCAGTTCCTGCAGTTTATCCCCTGCAGTCTTATTTCTGTGACACAGCTCGTACACTGTGTGCTAGGAATGAGATGGGGGAAGGCAAGGCAAGACTTGCCCCTGAACAATTTTCTCCTCAGTTTGATCAGATTTCCACCCTCTCCCCTCCACAGGAAACAAGGAGAGTTACAGCACAGCAGCTGTACCAGGAAACATTTTCCATTTACCAGAATCCTTTTGTGCAAGTTCTCTGCAGGAATCTTTTACTCTGCAGCAAAGATGTCAACAACATGTTAGGGCAGGGTGACTTCGTAAACACTCTTCACAGGGCTGTCTATAGACACAGCAGCTGTCAATTTAGCCTTGTTCCCAAAACCATTCTCACAACAGCCCAGTCACACACCTCTGCCTCCCATGAGGGCAGCATTCAGTGTTCCTTCATGTGCCCTACACAGAACCCTCTGCTGCTCCCATGGAGGGAGCCTTGCTCCCATCCACAACAGGATGTTGTGTGCAGCAAGCAGATGTGGCTCCTGATGCTGCAACTGGGCTGAGGAAACTCTTGCCTAAGAGCTTGGCAGCCAAACCAGAGCACAGAGTCCTGACAAACCAAACATTTGCATTCTGAAAGGCTCGAACTGACAAAGGCTTAGCTCACTGCCTTCGGTGGGAGCAGCAAATATGAAATGCTTTCAGCTACAGTGAAACAAAATCCACTGCATCAGATTTCTGCCCCCCAGGCCTCGTCCCAGTAGGTCAGAGCACAGATACCTCAGCTTAGTCCCTGTCAGGAGGTGGCAGGAGCACACAGGCAATAAAGAACCAGAGCTCAGCAGTTCCTCTGGAGTGTTCTTCCTCTTTCAGAGAGGAAGTATGGGATGTCCGGAGCTCACTGTTCAACTACTTTTTTTCCCAGAGCAAATACAGCAGAAGAAAATGTTTTTATTTGGTGCTCCTGTAACCCAGTTTTAGATAGGACAAGGACAGAATAAGCTGCGTCTACAGAGACTCACATTATCTGATGGGTTATATGAATTTTGGGGTCAAACTAACAAAATTTCAACCAAAAACTGGAACAGACTTAAATCTGGTTTGGGCATGTTAACTGTAACTGTGTAACTGAAACTTTCTCAGCATGTTCAAAAGACACTAGGAAGGGGAAATACCCAGCAGGGCCAGGAGTAACCTCAGCTTCTGCTGAATACTCAGATTCCCAAGATTAAAAACTCCTTAGATTTAAGCACTTATCCCTTCCCTAGTTCAACAATTCCCTTTCTCCTGAGCGACACTTACCCCCGGTCTGGTCTCTGCGCTGGAGCCTGAAGGTCTCTTTGCCCACACAGAGCTGGTAGATGAAGATGCCCAGGTCAGACACGTTATCAATCTCCTCTGTCACCACCATCTCCTCACGCACCAGGTACGTCTGGGGCAGGTAAGAGCCAGTCTGCAAGAGACAAAGCCTGAAGGTACAGACTGCTGCTAACAAGGCACAAACCACTGCCTTTCACTCTTTGCTTTGGAAGGCACTCAAGCAGCAGAGTTCAGCTTTCCTGATTTTTAATACCAGATACAGTGAGCTCCACCAGTCTCCTAGCAGGGAAGTTAAAAACTGGCAGAGGCCATTTCAAACAGCTGCAGTTACAGCCAAACAAAGCACAATTAACATCAACTCTGCAGGCCTCACGTGAAAAAAATGTAAATAGAACTTGGTCAGGTTTATCTGTACACAAAGTTTGCAGCTAAAAGAAACAAAATATTTTGAAAGACTCCAGGTTTGAGGCAATGTATTTCTAATATAAAAAAGGCAAGGCAACCTACAAAAAGCTTCACCAGATGCTCCTGGCACTACTAAAACAGCTTCCTACCCCCCAACTCCTAAAAACAGGGACAGGGGCATACACTTAGAGCTTGTCTTCATGGAGCTAAAACCAGAATGTAACAAGCTAAACTAGACCAGTGGCCTCTAGAACCAGGTGTGAGCCAATTAATTTTTTTAAGAGTCCATTTGTTGCATGATAGCCAAGTATTGCATTTAACTGGGAAGCAGCAGCAAGCTCTATCAACTTGACCCATAAATCATCCTGGAAAAACACCAGTTTTAGTCACTGAAGAGTCAAATGCTTGTGGTGATCTCATAACTGCAGTGCCAACAACTGGGGAACAAGTTCACATTGTTCTTTTCAGCAAAACCCTCACGGGGCGAGTGAGCTTGCCGGGAGTAACTCTCAGGTTTAGGCTTTCAATGATATTTGGAGCTTTATCAAATTCCTTTCTAACAGCTAAATTTAACCTTATCTGCTGGTTGCTTTCAGCTCTCATAAAGCCAGGTATTAATAAGAGCATTAGGCATGAATCTACTCAACATAATATACACTGACAGCTGGCCTGAACTTCAGTGCAGTGACTGAGCCGGGGGATTATGGACTTTGATGGAGGGAGGACTGTTCTAGCAAGAGCCTGGAGCTCAGGAGCAGCACCCAGCACTCTTAGCAAAAGGCAGTCTGTCAGCAGAAGCCAGCAGCAAAGCTGCCACGTACCGCCAGCTTGGCAAAGAGATCCATCAGATTCCTGGGAGGCATGACTATGGAAGTGTTCAGCGGGATCACGTAGCAGTTCCCCAGCTGCAGGTCCAGATACGCCGTCAAGAGCTGTTTTGAAAAGCAGTTTTCAATTAGTCAGGGGACCTTTGATTAGGAGAACACAATTCCACTAAGAGAAAGGCAAGCTAAAAAAGCTGGAGATCACTGACAGCTACTACAGAAGTGATGCATTCAGGAACTGCCCAGTGTAAAAACTGAACTGTTACTACTTTAGCAAAACAAGTGGTTACAGCTATAGTTTAAAAACTTTCCTAAGTAAGAGAAAGCTGAGTATAAAAACTCCTGCCATAATTGTAAAGGAGTACAGTCTGTACTAACACAGAGGAAGTATTTGGGAGTATGATCTCATAACTGAAAGGGTCTAATTAAGCACAGTGCAAACAAAAGGTATCCAGCTGCTGATAAACAATGATTGCCTTTAAACAGTTCCTCAGGAAAAGTGTTAGTCCCTACAAAAATCTCATCAGCATTGCCACTGAGTGCAAAAGCTGCAGCAACTAGAATTATCTGTTTATTCTATCTGCATTGCCAAGGCTGGATATACAACCAACCTCCGAGAGCTTTTACAGCTGACTGAGGATAAATGTTAATAGTATCAACACATCTTCGATAAAGTCAGATGAAAGCCACCCTATCCTCTCTGCCTTGCAGAAATGCCATGCAACTACCACAGCACTGTCAGGTTCTAGGTGTCAGCTGCTTGAAGTGATTTTTCAATGCCCTTCTCCAAGGCCCACACCTATCTGCAATTCTACATTTTGCTGTGACACTGTGCCAAGTCCTCAGTCCCTTAACTCCCATTTAAGACATTCTCCATTTACATGGCATTCTTGACCCAACAGCAAGTGGCACTTGCAGATACCCCATGGGCAACAACAAAGTTGCACAGCACCCAGATGCCTTTTACTACGGCAACAACTCTGAGTCCCTACCACAGTGACCGTGCCACCAGCACAGAGCTAATCCCACAGCTCCAGAGGTCACAGGGTCAGCTCTGCCATGAGCTCTGAGGCCCGGGGTGGCACTGACCCTGGGGGAGCACTGCACTGACCCCGGGGGAGCACTGCACTGACCCTGGGGGAGCACTGCACTGACCCTGGGGGAGCACTGCACTGACCCTGGGGGAGCACTGCACTGACCCTGGGGGAGCACTGACCCCCAGCCCGGGGCAGCACTGACCCCCAGCCCGGGGCAGCACTGACCCTGTCGAAGTCGTGCACGATGGCAGCGGGGTCGCTGTCGGAGAACTTGGGCACGGGCACGTCGATGATGGCGATGTTGTCGTCCTCGCGGATGTCGGCCTCCTCGGCGATGGGCAGGAAGTACGGCTCCACCGCGCGCTCCCGGCCCTCGTTCTCGAAGTAGCACATCTCCCCACGGTACACCTTGTGCTGGGACACAGGCAAGGGCAGGTAATGCACAAACCAGCTTGAACACTGCACTGCTGTCTGTCACACAGGCATCATGTCCTCATCATCTTTCCTTCCCCTTCATCTTACAGGTCTAGTGATTATCCATTTATACCTTTTTTTAACCGATGCTGTTTAAATGAAAAAGAACTCTCAGATTACCTTTGGCATGAAGTACTTGTAGATGCAGGCTCCACCCACAACAACCCCTGCCAAGATGAACGCCAGGCCCAGCAGAGTCAAGAGACATCTTCCAGATGAGTTTTCACCCCTGTGTGTGGCAACTTCTGGGTCCTTTAAATAAAGAATGGAAGAACTGAGAAAGGGCAGCTGCTCTGAATTTAAAGTGAGTTGTTATCAACTGTTTCACTTTGATCCACCATCTCCTATTTCTTCTAGGTGCAGGAATTACAAGGCAGCATCATAAAATAAAACACACCTGAAATGTTACTGCATTAGATTAAGGTCAGTTTTCAAACAGCATCAAGAGTATTTTCTGAGTTAGAGGATGTTTTCTAGACAAATCTTTGTCCAGAAACTATTTGAGATGTATGAAACTTCAACAACTCTAACAAAAGATCCTGTGCTGCAGCCACACTGTAGTACAAAAGCAGGATTTGGAGATCAAGGTCATTAAAGATACACAGTGTCTTCAGGCCTCTTCCCCTCCTCCCCTCTTGCTATCACGTGCATTAACATCACTTTTCCTCCCAAAGCTGGATTAACAGAAGAAGCCAAGATGCAACTTTGTCTCTTGGCTGGGGAACAGACAACTGACACGAGTCACCAGGTTTTGGAACTTTTAATATGCACAAGCAAAGTCCATTATGAAAGAAAACGGCTCGTCAGCTTAAACACAGATTCCAATTATGCCAAATAAAAACAAGTCCCTGTGGCACATCCTACCCTGCAGCCTCAAAATAACCTCCCAAATCCCAGGAAGTTTTGTTTCTAACAGCCTGAAACTTCTCTCTAACTCAGCAGCTTGTTTTCCCCCACCCAATGTTCTCTCACAGAGGACTGCACCCAAAGGAAAGTACTCTCAGGTGGTGGTGAGTTGTGCAATCCTCACAGCAAAGGCAGAGTTGGTGTCTGAAAGGGAAGTTTAACCTTCCAGAGCTCCTGCAGCACCTTCCCAGACTTCCAGCTGTAAGCCAAGTGAAGAGAACAGCAAAAGTGCTGTCAAATACCAAACAATCAGACGAGACAATCCCTCCTGGAATCACACACTGGGCTTGAGTCTTTAAAAGGAAAAAACAAAACAGAAAAACAAGCACCAAACCCAAAATGTTTAGATAACCCCTATATTTGGTCAAGAATGTCCCTTTAATGATTCCTGACTCCAGGATTTAATAGCTTGCTTTCAAGATCTGCTCTTTGTCCCAGTCAGGAAGGAAGAAAATTGGATTTCACAGTAAAGAATCTTTTCCTTTGAGGTGTTCCCAGAATCAGTGGCTGGGCTGGGCACAGCAGCTTCCACGGCCTTTCTTTATTTGGGTCCTGCAGAACACAACACATTTAGTGACCTGTGCTCCCAACAAGCGCCAGCATTATCACCAGGGCTGCAATATTTCCATGCTCAGCAAGATGCAGCAGCATAAAAGTCAGAGCCATCAGTTATGCAAGTGCTGAAACAAACCCAAGCTGTTTTGTGAAAGTCAATACTCCCACATTCCACTCGCGCATCCTCCAAACACAAAAAAATGTTGGTTCAGCAGGACACGAGCTGCTACAATTGGCATGTGAAGCATTTGTTAAAAAGAAACAAACGGCAAAAACCAAAGCCAAACCCTGGTTTCAAGTCAGAATGATGCCACATTTCTTTGGCACTGTGTGAAAATCACCTGTCAGGGTTAAGCAGCTGTAAGATGAAGATTAATTCTGTTCTCTCCACGTTCTCCCACCTTCACCTCCACCTCGGAGCACCTTACTCATCCAGCCTGTCCCTACTTGAACACACCAGTCTGCACCAGTTTGGGCACTGCAGCCATCCCAGTGCAGGGTGTGATGTCGACATCTAATTAGCTACACTTGCACTACACCTATTTCAAACAAAGCAAAGGTACTGGAGCATATTAAGCAGCAATGTGGGCAGCTGAACCCGAGAGGGAAGAGTTGACAGAGCTGCTAAGAGAACACAATAGCAAGACTTTGCTTCAGCAGGTTACAAAACCTCTGCACAAAAGTAACAGGTAAAAGTCATCAAAAACCTACAAAGAAAATGCAGTTCTAAGCTGTAACAAGCAAAGCAAACGAGGGATAAGAGACAAGAAGAAAAATCACTTGTTTTAACACTGCTGACAGCCCCAAAGAACCTGCAGGGAGAATATTCTGCAAGCTCAAGGGTTTTGGACAGATACTCCAGGGGACTTTTATTGTGCTGTTTCAGCCAACATTAACCTTTAAGCTTGTTTGCTCTGCACAAGTATTCCAGCTAAAGGAGACATTAACAACCACTCCAACAAGTTTGTCTTGGAGTAAAATTATGAACTTGATGTTTACATGCAACTCCAATCCCTGAAGTCAGAGTGAAGAGTTGTTAAAATCCCACGTACGTGTGTGCAAACACACGGAATATTCCAAATTGAGAGGAGCAGCTCTCATGAGAACAGAAAAAGGGGTGTGTTTATTAGAACTATCCCAGTCAGAGCTTTCACAGTACAGGGCTAGTAAATGTATGTATAACCAGTTGCCTCAGGAGTAGCTGAGGAGTTTGTCCTACAAGAAACGGGCCAGGCTAATGACATGTTCAAATTTTAAATCCTTTATCGACCTCTTGTTTTCCTACTTTCTCTCCTTTTGATCCAGTAATTTGAGTGCTACTGTATTAAATGCGCACACATCAAACTGACAGCTCAGAAGAGTGCACTGAGCAAGAAAATCACTCTGCATCCCTTCTCCATCCAAAGAAAGGCTATTTCAGGTGAGGCTGTGTAGGCTGGTAGGGAAGCTGCTTTCCTGATTATAGCTTAGAAGGGAAGAAAAGAAAAAAAACCAGAACCAGAGTCCAACTCCACAAGTTTTGTTGTTTTTAAAATTTTCTTCCTCTCCGACTGCAAATAAACTCAGCCCCGTCTACAGCCACCGCTGTATTTACCTACAGGCTGAGCTTCTCCATCTGCCTCAAACGCAAGACACCTTCAAAACAAATCTCCCACAAATTGGGAAAAGTTCCACTCGAGCGAGCGACGCGCCGCTCGCTGGGAAGGAAAAGCCAACCACAGGGCGCTCGCCTGGGTTTCTATTTAAAACCCTTTATGGCAGGTTTCTTAATTTAAGCGCGACACCGACGCCTGACCGCAGCTGCCGAGAGGCTCCGAGCGCGGCCGGGAGCGGAGGGCGAGCCTCGGCCCGCTTTGTTTGCCCGGCGGGCGCCGGCCGGGGGGGCTCGCCCTGCGCTGCCGGGCTGCGAGCTTTAAAGCGCCGTCAGGAAACGCTGGCACGGGCCCAGCTCCACAGAAACACCCGCCGGAGGTGTCACGGGGATATCGCCCCGCGACACGGCTGCGGACAGGGACAGCCCCGCGGCCCCTCACGGCGGAGGGGAGCCGCTGCCCCAGCGGCGGGCAGGGCGCGCCGGGGCGGCCGCCACAGGAGCCGGAGCCCCGCGGCCGCCGCCGCTGCCTCCCCCGGCCGCGAGAAAATGGCGGCGGCTCCGTCTCCCGGCGCCCCCCCCCCCCCCCCCTCCCCCGCACACCGCCCCGCTCCTGCCGCCGCCGCCGGCCGGGACGCCCCCGCGCCCGCACCTTGTCGGCCACCAGCGCCTCGGCCGCCTCCTTTTTGGGTTCATCCTTGAGGGCGAAGGGCGAGTTGAAGGCGATCTTCACCATGGCGCCAGCGTTGCTGCCGCGTCCCGGAGCGGCAGCGGGGACAGCGCGGAAGGGGGCGGGGTCTGCGGTGGCCACGCCCCCAGCCCCGCCTGCGGGCGCGGCCCGGAGCGCCCCCTGCCGGCCGCGGCCTCGCACGGCTCCGTGCCCGCCGCTCGCCCCGGGGCCGGGAGCGGGGCCGGCACGGAGGGACGGGGCTCGGGAGGCTGGAAACGCCTCCGGGACCGTCGAGTCCAGCCGGTGACCGATCCCCACCGTGTCACCAGCCCAGACCACCGAGTTCCATCTCCGGGCCTTCCTTGGGCACCCCCAGGGATGGGGAGTCCACCACCTCCCTGGGCAGCCCCTGCCAAGGCCTGACCGCCCTTTCCATGGAGAAATCCAGGCTGAGCCCCCCTCGCTGATGCCCACCTACCTCCTGGCCAGCTGAGGCCGTTCCCTCTGCTCCTGGCCTGAGCCCTGGGCACAGCCGCCCCCTGGCTGTCCTCCTGTCGAGCCTGTCAGAGCCAGGGACCTGAGCCCCCTCTGCTCCAGGCTGAGCCCCTCGCTCCAGGCTGAGCCCCTCTGCTCCAGGCTGAGCCCCCTGCTCCAGGCTGAGCCCCCCTGCTCCAGGCTGAGCCCCTCTGCTCCAGGCTGAGCCCCCTCTGCTCCAGGCTGAGCCCCTCTGCTCCGGCTGAGCCCCTCTGCTCCAGGCTGAGCCACTCAGCTCCAGGCTGAGCCCCCTCTGCTCCAGGCTGAGCCCCTCTGCTCCAGGCTGAGCCCCCTCTGCTCCAGGCTGAGCCCCTCTGCTCCAGGCTGAGCCCCCTCTGCTCCAGGCTGAGCCCCTCTGCTCCAGGCTGAGCCCCCTCTGCTCCAGGCTGAGCCCCTCTGCTCCAGGCTGAGCCCCTCTGCTCCAGGCTGAGCCCCCTCTGCTCCAGGCTGAGCCCCCTCTGCTCCAGGCTGAGCCCCTCAGCCCCTCCTGGGGCTCCCTGGGCTCCTGTCCCAGTGCTCTGCCCTGCCATGGAAAGAAGTTCTTCCTCATGTTGAGGTGGAAGTTCTCATGGTTTAGTTAACAACCACTGCTCCTTGTCCTGTCACTGGCACGGCTGAACAGAGCCTGGCACCATCCTCTGGCACCTTGGTGATACTGGTATGGAATATGAGACCTCCACACAGTCTCCCCTTCTCCAGACTGACCCAGCCCAACTCCCACGGTCTCTCCTCATCAGAGAGATGCTCCAGACTCCTCATCATCTTCATGGCCTCTGCTGGACTCTCTCCAGCAGCTCCTTGTCTTTTCTGTCCTCAAGAAACCCAGACCTGGGCCCAGCCCTCCAGATGTGCCTCAGAAGGGAGAATGGAACACTTCATGCATTAGACAGCCTGAAACAAACTGCTCCTGCATATGGATGGAAATCTGTGTCCGTCTCTCTAGAATTTGACTTTACAGCTCTACAAAGAAATCTGGTTTGAATCTGGTGCCCACACCATGGAACCCTCCCTCACAGACAGCTGTAATTAAACAGAGCTGAACACTTATGCAAATATTGCAATAAGTAATTCTTCTAAGTGTAAACAACATGCAGTGTGTATTCCAGCATTCAAAGCATGTTCCTGTTATTCCACAGATGGAATACACTGTGTTTCCTTTCAAGATCATAGGTTTGATATTGCTTCCTTTCATGTCTGTAAGAATTTTGACTTTGACTTCAGTCACAGAAGAACAAACTGGTTTATGTCTATTTAGCCTGACTTGGTCTAGTAACAGAAAACACTTTAACCTCATTTTACCGAGAAACCAGTGAAAAATCAATTTTCATATTTCCTAGCTTTAGCATGTAGGGAATAAGTCAGGCTCTACTCACAAAGTCCCTGAAACACAGATTTAGGACAGATTAAGAAGTTTCCTGCATGGTCAATGCAATGCCTGTACTCTTCAAACTGGTGGTTGATAAATGCTATGAATAATTTTTGGTATCTTAATCTAATGTAATTACTTCATGCTTAAACAAATTGACTTTATCTTCCAATTACCCAACACCTTTATTTGAAAAAGAAGACAGAAATAAAACTAGAATAGAACAGACCCCTGGTTTTTATCAAGGCCAGTGTCTTTACATCCCAGCTGCCTCACTGTCCATGTCCTGTTACATGGTGTGGAGACACCTGGAAATATTGTGCTCAGAGAAAAAAAAAAAAAAAAAATTAAAGAGTAGAAGGTTTTTTTTTACATTTGTATGCACTCAAATTTACAAAAATTGGAACTTTCATAACATTTGTTGTGGATATTTTTTTTTAAAGTGCATTTCCCTAGCGTACGTGATAATAATTTATCTTAACATGTTCAAAACTTATTTAAAATGTGCAGTGTCTGGGAGAAAGTAATTCCAGTATCATCAAACAGGTTTTACACAGATAATATTCTCAGTTCAGTCAGCACCAGCTCCTTCCAAACACATCTCCTCCTACAATAATCTGAGTGTGTTTTGTACAATACCAGGTTGGATAGACATAAGAAAACTCAGAGTTTGGGTTTTTTTTTCCCCTTCTAAAAATCATCAGGCTGTTTGAATGACTAAATATTAGAGAATCCCATGGGTGACTCCCCCACTTCACCACTAAAATGCCTTTTCACCTTAGTCCTGGCTCGGTACTCTTTCAGACTTTTGCCATATATTGATTGAAGATAGGCCTGGAAATCCCAAACCATCTAAAGAAGTCATATCACTTCTTTTGAATTCTGCAATATTTCTGCTTTTCTTTACTATTAAAATACCCCGGGGTTAATTTCCTGGTATTTATTCTGAGATTGTCTTTATCACCTTGGCAGGAAAGAGATTATCCCCTGATGCTTAATTATCTTTTCAATCCTTCTGGTGCCTGTAAAGTTAAAGCAACACTGCCTTAAAAAAATAACAGATACATGGAGCATTTTTAGAGACTGGAGAAATCTGTCCAGAGAAAGGGAGAACTGGAATGCCATGGTGGCTGTGATGCTGTTACCTCTACTCACAGAGAAGAGAACTGTATTTCTTAGAAGTTCCACTAAACCCCAATGCCTCCCTTATAGCAGCAGTGATGACATAAGGAGCCCAGACAGTCTAAGAATATTAAAGCCCAGGCTTTGGAAGGTGAGATTGTACCTTGTGTTGCACCAGGCAGTGACTCAGCAGATAATCCCACTGGAAGCTCCTTTTTGAGCAATCCTGAATTAATTTTTAACATGTAGGAGTGTTTTAACTCTTCTAATACACTTTTTTTAAAACTTCAGCCATAAGATGTGTTCACATTTATTCTATCTCCTCTTTTTTTTTTTTTTTTTTTTTTTATGCCAGGAGAACGCTTCCTTACTTTCTGGGAACAGGATGTTCTATTTATCCTAGTTTTTGAAGATTCTCACCCTTTGAAGTAGAAGGTGCTGTGTATGTGCATAATCCTGACTCGTGTATCTTGTCTTGGCTCCAACAGGAGCTGGGAGGAGGAGGAGGCTGCAGGCTGGCAGGACATGTGAGCACATGTTCTGCATTTCAGTGGTCACTCACAGCTCCTTAAACCTCAGTAATGTTTTGTTAGACCTAAATCCATGCACAGAGTTCAGCACTGAAGTGTAAATTCACTCAGCTGAGCCTCACACCCTTGCTGGTACTGCAAAGCTCACAGAGACAACGACACTCAGAGCCCCAACCTGGACTCAGGGTGTAAAGAAACAGTAATTAATGCAAGTAATAATTAACAGTTTTAAATATACGCTATATCCAGCAGTTGGGTTTTTTATGAGCAGTGTAATTACTGACAGAAGTGCCATTAAAGTAAACAAGTATGTCATGCAGGGCTGTTAAAAATTAAAGAGAAACTACAAACTCTCTCCTTTCCAAAAGACCTTCTCCCAGTTTGACATTTTATATTTATCCAGATGTCTGAAGTTCTGCTTTTTGCCTCCAGTCCTTTCCCAACTCTCTTGCAAAGCGTTCTTCCCTCACCACCTCCTCCTGCTTTTCCTCACTCTCCAGCTCTGGTATTCCATCTCCATTCTTTGCCTAATCAGTGACCTGGGACCTCTTTTACCTTTCTACCTGTTCCTAAGGCTGTTGACACTGAATCCATCTGGATTTCAGACCACAAAACTGCAAAACTCAGAGCTGCCAGTTTAAACTTTTGTGGAGGAAAGTTTTTCCCACTAAATTTAGGCCCTTGAGTGAGGATCTGTGTGTCTGGAGAGGAAATGTTGTTTGCTCCGCTGCCTTCCCTGCTGCCTGGCAGGCTTCTCTCCACTGCAGCAGTGTTAGATTAGGATCTGTGGCAAGCAAAACACACATTACTCACTTCTACTGATGCCTTGTTACAAAACACTACAACAGGAATGTTGGTTCCATGGAAAGCTGCCTATTTCCATGCAGGGAGAAGTCGGGAGTCCCTTTCCTCTGCAGTGTCCAACTGTGGGAGGAATGAGAAGTGGGAGCCTGAGGGACACAGAGATCCTGTTGATGTGGTCAGGTCAGTGTTGAAGAGACCTCGCTGCCCACACAGCCATTGCCTCACAGAGCAGAATTCCACAAGAAATTCCAGTCCTCTGGAACATCTGCCAAGCGAGCAGCACGCCCAGGGTGATCAGCAGCCCCAAAGGATGGAAGGGCCAAATGTGCCTGTGGTGTAACTGCAGTGAGGCAAGCAGAGATCTGTCAGGAACCCGGAGTCCTGGCAGCTCTGTAACAGCATTGCCATACTCTGCTGCTGGAGGAAGCCCAGCAATCGCTCAAAGCTCAGAGTGTCTTCTCCTGAACCAGCCAAACAGACATTTTTGGACAGAGATTCCTGTTTGCCTTGGCACCGAGGGGTGGCATCCGGGATTCCCCCTCTTTCCTTTCAGGCACGCTTTCCCTCAAACCCACTCCAGAGTTCTCCCTCTGGCCAGGCTGGCAGAGACTCAGCTCTTCCAGGGGCTCTGTAGGGGAGGACCCCCCAGACTGGGTTTGGTTTTGTTTGAACGGGGCTGTTACTTTTTGGACACCCTAAATGGGAAAGTGCTGAAGAAAACCCACCCCTTCATCCTGGGCATTGTCCCCGTGTGCTGATCCCTACTTGAGCAGGAGCTGCAGTGGCCCTGCCGTCCTGCTGGAATGCTGCACATCAGGAGAGCCCACACCTACACCGGCAGATTGCTGCAAGGGGCAGCCTCTTCTCAAACAGCCCAGGCTCGATCCTGCTGGGGCCAGCTTTGAGCTCGGTTTAATGAATGTGGACACGGGAATGTCTCGTGTGGCTGTGCTGCCCAAAGCTCGATGCTGCCCCTGTGCTGGGCCGGGTGGGGATGTTCCCAGCTGCACAGGGCTGTGCTGGCAGAGTTCCCCAGTGCTCTGGCAGAGCTCTGCAGCGGGTGCTGTGGCTGGTTTTACTTGTTCCCTGTGGGTTTGCTCTGTGCCTGGTGATAGGGCTGTGCACACAGGGACAGCTCTTTCCTGCCTTCATGGATGCAGTACCCATGGAGCTGGTGCTCCTGCACTCAGGAAGGATTGCTGGGAGCTCACATCATCAATTTAACATCCAGTAAGTCTTCCAGTGAGTCACAGAATCATTAAGGTTGGAAAGACTTCCAAGATCATCAAGTCCAACCTCTCACTGAACCCTATCATATCAAATAAACAACAGCACTGAGTGCCATGTGCTGTCCTCTCCTCAAAGACCTCCAAGGATGGGGACTCCACCACCTCTCTGGGCAGCCCCTTCCAATGCTTCACCACCCTTTCCATGAAGAAATTCCTACTGATGTACAATCTGACCTCACATCTTGAGGCCATTTCCTCTTGTCCTGTCCTTGTTCCCTGGGAGAAGAGCACAACTTTCACCAGGCTGTCCCCTCCTGTCAGGGAGTTGTGCAGAGCCAGAAGGGCCCTCCTGAGCTGCCTTTTCTCCAGGCTGAGCCCCTTTCACAGCTCCCTCAGCTGCTCCTGGAGCTCCAGTCCCTGCCCCAGCTCCGTCAGCCCGAGATGCAGCTCTGGAAACAACGAAGGAAACAAGAGCCCTGCCTTGGTCTGTTTACATCCATGCATACCACCTGCATATGGAGCAGCTCCATCTGTTAATGTGACATTAATGAAGGATTTATGGCCGCACCACATTCCAGCTGGAGAATTTTCTCATATACAAGATGCTGTAATTAGGCACCACTAAGAGACTGTAGAAAGCTTTGGAGCAAGGGTGAAAAGTCACAGGTGAATCTTCCAAGGGCTTTAGCAGAGCTCTGTGCAACATCCAGAGCTGGATCTGAACTGGAATTGGGAATATACAGTGATTAAAAAAGGCATAATTCAATTACAGAGACACCTTTTCTACAAACTTCATTAACACTAACAGAAAGCAGCCCTGTGCTGTAAGAACACATTACCAATTTTTATAGCCAGCTTTTACCTGAAGAAATAATACAAACTTTAAAAATAAAACTTACTGATGGAAAATGAACCTGCCTTCACCTTCATCTACTCCTATGGGTGCTTTAATTTTTTAGAATACAGGTGTCCCTTTTCATCTGTCAAAAATAGCAACCCCGCAGAACAGCTGTGCTAACAGAGCCGGAGTACAAATCCTGTCAGTTAAAGAGATTTACGGGGCTTTTTGTGAAGTTGTGAGGTTTGCTGTTGAGCAGCAGAGGTGGCAGTGGTCTCCTGTGCTGATGTTTATCTGGGAGCCAAGGCCTGCCAGCTCGCAGAGGCAAAGCCTCAGCAGAGTGTGGTCTCTGCTGCCAGGGGCACTGCCAGCTGGGGGGTGACGCTGCCAAGCCTGGCCCGTGCTTCCTCTTCTGCATGCAGAGAGCAGGAAGCCTCTGATGTGAGCCACGGGTTTCCTCTGTGCAGGGCAGGCAGCAACAAACTGGTCTCACACACACACACAGGCACAGCCTGAAAATCCCACGTTTAATCCATCTATGAAATATTGTGTCAGAATTGACCTTAGGAAAATCATCCAGATTTTTTTGGTGTACTTTGGAGAAGAAGCCTTTTGATTTTGAAGGAAAATCAAATCTACTGCCCACACCGTTTTTATAGAGCACAGGTTTCAGTGCAAGGAGGTGTTTTGTGTTTGTAGCACAGATATCACAGGATGATACAGGAAATAACTTGTGGTTCTTTTTTTTCCTGTTCCAAAAAATCTCTTCATATTGAGGAGACACCTGGTGATGTTACAAGGCTTTGATGGGAGCTGTGCTGCTGTATTTGAACATGTTGATTCTCCAGCAGACAGCAGAGCAAACCACATTTGCGTTTTGAAGGATTGGAATTAAGAAATCCCCCCAAAAATCAGTGGTTTTCTTCTGTTGCATTTTAGTATGAAAGCTCCCAGTTCAAAAGAATGTTGAAGGAAAGCAATTTGGGGCATATTGAAATCTCCCCGAGTTAACATTCAAGACATGCATTGGCCTGAATTTAAGATCACAGAAACATGGGAATGTTTGTTGGAAGAAAATTCTTTTGGTTTTTAGCCCAACCTCCCACTCAAAGCAGAACTATCACTAACATAAGATTTGGTTTTGTGTAACTGAATCTTGGAAAACACCAAGGATGGAGAGTCCCCAACCTCCCTGGGTAACCTACTCCAGCACTACACTCCCTTCCCACTGGTTTGTTTTGGTTTTTTTTCCCTGAGGTCCAACCTGTGTCTCCCAAGCCACAGTTTGAGGTCATATTTCACCCTTTGGCCTCCACTTCTTCAGTGGTTAAATAAAATGTTCTGAGTCTCTGGTTCATTTAATTAATCTTTAAAAATTAAAAATCAGCTGTATTAAGGACTGATGGGAATATTCACACCCACAGCCCTGTGTTGGGAGGCTGGGAGGATGCAGATCTTGGGCACAGCTCTGGGGATGAGTGGGGACAGCTCTGGGACACTGAGGCAGGATTGCTGCTCCAGTGCCAGCCCCAAAGAGGGGCAGTGGGGGCTCTGCTCTCTGACACCATTTCCATTCCTGAAGAACCTTCCAATCTCCAATGTAGTGGAGGAAATTGTGTTCCCACTGTCCCATTTCTGACCCCTGGCTGTTCCCCTACCACTCAACTGAGGGTACAGGATAAAGTATTCCCAGCAATGAGATCTTTTTGCCAAGTAAACAAATCCCTGTTTTCTGCAATTTAGAAATTTCTTTAAAATTCAGCATCTCTTTCTAACTGTGCATCGTTCCCATGCTCAGAGCTGTTTCTTCGAGGTGGCAATGCAGTCATCCCAAAGGAAGAACCTTGCCAAGAGGCAGGAGGAAGTGTTTACTTCCACTTCTCCAAGGATTGAATCCTACAGAAATACAATTCTGGGCAGTTCTGGTGCAATGTTTCATGTTCTGGTAATGCTTGGATAAACCAAAACCAAATTCTGGCCCAGCTTTGATTACCTTGAATAGCTCACATGACAATAACCTCAGAATCCTTGTGTTGGGAATCCCCACAGGATCATTTTCCCTAAAGACACTTTACAGGCTCTCCTCTTGGGATTTCTGATATTTCCAAAGAAACTAAAACTGCTTCCACTGCTGCCTTTGCTGCTGGGGGAAGTGGGATCCTCCTCCTCAGCAGGGAAATGAGATCAGCCTCGGCACTGCTTGAGCATCCCCTGGGGCTGCCAGGGGAACAATGACCTTATTTCTGGGTTATTTTCTCCTCCTTCTTCCCAAGTGGATATTCCCATTAGTGAAGGGTGTGACCTCCCCTCCTGTGTCCCCCTTATCACACTGGAGGCCTGGAGATGATGCCACCTTGAATCCAAATTTAACTGCTCTCCTAAAATTCACCTACTTGCATTCAGCAGAGTAGGATGGCGTTTTCTGATAGGAAAAGATGCCACTGAAATTGGTACAGCATTAAAAATCCACCTTTTTCATTGGTTTAAATATGTGTCAATATTAGAAATTGGCCAAACAGGGCCAAACCAGGACATACTCATATCCTGTATTCCAACAGGGAATAAGAAATAAGCAGTGTAGAAGATATATCCTTGGAATTGCCTGCTTCAGTTTCTTGGATGAGCTGCTTTTTTACCTTAATTAGGTAAAATTATCATGCATCTGGTTCCTTTCAAGACATGGAAAATGAATCTCGGCTGAGGTGGTTGCTGTTCAATTCCTGCATTAGAGGCCAAGGTGCATCCCCAGTCCTGGTTTCCATCATGGAGACATTGGAATTGGTCATTCCCCTACGCTGTTCTTTCCTAATGAAATGGCTCCCTGGGTTTTAATTAGTCTGGACAGCGAGACAGGAAGGGTTGGAAGGCACAGGATGGAGCTGGGGAGACAAGGAAAACAAGTGGCATGAGAGGGGAAGTGATGCAGGGCAATGCTGGGAAAAGACAGAAGGAACCATTGCCATAATTTAAAATCCTTAAAAGTTTTCTATTCTTCAGGTTACTCTGGAGAGCTCAGAGCCCCTTCCAGAGCCTAAAGGGACTCTGGGAGAGCTGGAGAGGGACTGGGGACAAGGGATGGAGGGACAGGACACAGGGAATGGCTTCCCTTTGATGGGATATTGGCAAAGAATTCTTCCCTGTGAGCGTGGGTGAGGCCCTGGCACGGGGTGCCAGAGAAGCTCTGTCTGCCCTGGAAATGTCCAAGGCCAGGTTGGGTGGGGCTTTGAGCAGCCATTCCATGATTCAGAGATCCATTCTGGGCAAGTCACTGCAGCCATGTGGGAGCCCTGGTCTGAGAGCAATTCCACAGCTCTGTTTACTCTCAGGAATTGTATCCTCAAGCTGAGCACATCCCTGTCTCCCTGCATTCCTGTCTCTCTGAGGAACACTGACATTTTCAATTATGAAACAGACAAAAGGAGCAAAATCCTTTGCCATGCCTGGAAAGTGAAGGTTTGGGCACAGCAGAGTCACAATTTACAACTTTTTTTTTGCTTTTTTTAAAGGAGCTGGTACAAGAAAGCACACGAAAGGGTGTTGTCCTTTTATCTGAAAAAGGCAAAGACCTCTCCAAGGGTGGGGTTCCCAAGAGAGGGATTGCTCAGCCCTGGAGCTGCTGAGGGCTGGAGAGGCTGCAGGAAGCCTGCCTGATCCTGTCCACGTGCTTCCCAGCCTCTGCAGGCTCCTGGACTTGTGCTCTTGGCTTGGGACACAAAAAATATTCCCCACAAAACCCTGGCCAGGCAGAGGGCAGCAGGCAGGGTGGGAGCTCCCAAGGGCTGGGGGTGCTGAGAGCCAGGGTCAGGCTGACCTGGCAACGGATGTGCTGAGCCAACCCCTCATCCCTCTGCTCACACTGCATTTCAGGCCTGTGCTGCTCCCCTCGGAGCTGAAAATGATCCCAAATTTGGATTCAAGGGCACCTTCCAGAGCATCTCATCCCACCTGGGCAGGAACACCTCCCACTGTCCCAGGTGCTCCCAGCCCTGTCCAGCCTGGCCTTGGGCACTTCCAGGGATCCAGGGGCAGCCACAGCTTCCCTGGGCACCTGTGCCAGAGCCTCACCATCCTCACAGGAAACAATTTCCTCCTAATATTCAATTTAATGTGTTGCCAAGGGTGAAATTCAGGAGAGACACTCTTGATCCATGAACAGGACGATTCCTTTGGGATCCATGACCCAGAGGAGACAGAAGGCCAGAGGGATGGGGATGCCAAGAAGTCTTCTTGCAGGAATGATGCCTAAATACACACATTTATATATTTTTTTTCTCATAAAACCCCATTCCAGAGAAATCTCTAGAATCTAGCTCAAATGCCCTCATCAAAAAATCCAAACTTCACTCCTTTTCCAAGTTTTTCCAGAACAATTTCAACTAGAAAATGGAAACAACCCACCAGGAAAGTACTGTGTAAAAGAAAAAGGCCAAAGGGAAGTGAAATCCAAAGAGAGATGAAATTTGTGCACTCAGGCTTTATATTTTGGGGAAGTGCCTGTTGGCAAGGGGCAGGGAAGAGGATCTTTCCAGGAGGGCTGACTCAAATTCAGCTGCTGCTATCAAATCCTGAAACTCAGCACAACATTTGCATGGATCGTTTCTGAAATAACTCTGGGATTTATAATTAGGGATTTTGCAGAAATAAATATGAACCAGGAGGTGAAGAAGGAGAAAAAAAGGCTGTTTTCCCAAATACCCTTTTTTTGTCCTCATTCATGCCTCAGCTTCCCCACAAAGTGCCCTTTCTTCTCCATCTCCTCCCTCCCAGGTAATATCACCTGGTTTGGAGCAGGAATTCTTATTACAGAAGAAAAGCTGCATTGTTCAATATCTTTCTCCTCTGAGTTATGCCAGTGGCACCTATTTTGACAGAGTCCTCGTAGTTTCCTCATATCTGACTAATTAGAGATGATGACAGCCATGATTCATTAAAAAAACACAGATAATCATCTGAACAAATCCAACCTCCATCTTCAAATGGGGCTGAATTTTCTTAAATACTCACCAAATATCAAATGATTTAATCTCAAGGCTCCATCTTGTGGCAAAGTAAAGCAAAGTCACTGATTGAGAAATTAATATTTGTTCTTGCTTAGTATTAGTTTTTCCTTAATATTTGTTCTTCCTTGATTTTCCCTGCTTTTTCTTTAATAACCTCATGGATGTGCTTGCTCATGTACAGAGAAAATTAAATTAAATCCCCTTGAAAACCTAGAGCAGTACTCAGAGCTGTGGTAATTCTGAAAGATCCTGAGTTTCCTGAATTTCTGAGTGTCCATGTCTGATATGATCGTGCTTGGATGTACTTGTATTAAAAAAATTCTTGTAAAACTAGGATTTGGTATTGATTTTGGCTCATGGAGCTTCTTTAACTCCTTCATTTCGAATTGAACCATTTTGAATGGTGTAAAGCAGAGAAAAAGTTCTATGATTATCAGAAAGGATTTTTCATCAGTTAGAAATTCAGATTAAAAAAGATGGTTTACAAGGCGGCAAGGGATTACCTGGTGTTTGATTGGGTCATTAAACAATCATAGAATCACTGAGGTCAGAAAAGACCTCCAAGATCATCAAGTGCAGCCTTCAATCAAATCCCACCACTAAACCCCATCCCCAAGCCCACATCTGCTTGATTTTTGAACACCTCCAGGGTGGAGGCTCCACCACCTCCCTGGGCAGCCCTTCCAGTGTTTGAATGTTCTTCCATGAAGAAATTCCTGCTGCTGTCCAACCTGAACCTCCCCTGGTGCAGCTCGGGGCTGTTCCCTCTCCTCCTGTCCCTGTTCCTGCCAGAAGAGCACAACTTTCCCCCGGCTGTGCCCTCCTGGCAGGAGCTGTGCAGAGCCAGCAGGGCCCAGGCTGAGCCCCTTCCCAGCTCCCTCAGCCTCTCCTGGGGCTCCAGCCCCATTCCCTTCTGGGAACAAGCTCCAGCCCCAAAATCCTCTGTCCCAAAGCCCTGGCAGTGTGGCCAGGCCAGATAACACCGGGGGGCCGGGCAGGAAGGGCAGCAGCTGCTCCTTATCTGCCTTCCTGCAGCTCCCCCAGCACCCTGGCTGCTTTTTTAATTTATTTTTTTTTTAAATTTGCCAATAATAAAGCTGGTTTTTAGCAAGCAGGAGCTGTCAGGCTTCCAGGAGGGCATCCTGGGCAGCAGAGACAGCACCCATGGGTGCTCCCTGCCTGCCCATCTGCCTCACCCAGCCAGGGAGCTCTGGGCAGAGGGAGCTCCTGGGTGGGGCTATTTCAGCTGCTTGTTTCATCCTGGTACATTTTTTTAGCTGGCTGTTTTATCCTGGTACATTTTTAGGCTGGTTGTTTTATCCTGGTACATCTTTCAGCCGGTTGTTTTATCCTGGTACATTTTTTACAAGGGCAGAGAATGACAGGACATGGGGAACTGCTTCACACTGGCAAGGTTCAGGTTTGGATGGGATATTGGGAAGGAATATATCAATATTATAATATAATATCACACTTCCCTGTGAGGGTGGTCAGGCCCTGGCACAGGGTGCTCAGAGAAGCTGTGGCTGGAAGTGTCCAGGCCAGGTTGGACAGGGCTTGGAGCAACCTGGGCTAGTGGAAGGTATGGAATGAGAGGATCTTTGAGGTCCAAACCCTCCTATGATTCCCTGATCCTACAAAAATGATTCTTTCTCCCTAGCATCACAGGGAGCAAGGCATCATCTCCCAAGCCATTTCCCAGGTCCCTGTGCTGGATATCTCACTGATAACAGCTCCCAGGCTGCTTATCAGCAGAGCACCAACATTCCTGCCTTCTGTGCCCAGCTGAGCTGGTGTCTGTGAGAACTTCTGCCTTTACTAAACACGTGGACAACAATTGCCATTTGAGGGGGGATAACTGGAGTGATCCAGAAGCATTTAACAATTGGAATATCATTCTGCTCCATAGCTTTTTATTTTTTCCTGTTCCAGCTTACAATGTCACTCACTAATGAATGCAGCATGGGCTGGGATTAGGTTTAAAGCAGTATTTTCCTGTTGCTGTTCCCTACATGTTGGTCGCACCCTTAATGATCTTCCTAGGAAATATTTACTTTGAGGAGTTTGCTTCTAAGTCCTCCAAGTGATCAAAACCAGGCAAGGCATGGCTTGCTCTCTTATGACTTCAGTTTTTCCTGGAAAGAAACTGGAACAAAAAAACAAAATAAAAAAATTCCTACTTCCAAAATTAATGCAAATCAGCTTGGGAATCATCTTGTCCCAATAAATGCACACTCTGTTCTTTCTCAGGCAGGCTAGTATTGGCTTTTAAGGGAACAGGAACCCTGGGAAGGATGAGCACTCAATGGCAGGGTGGGCCTTGGGTGAATGACCCCTGTGAGAAACCCCAGCCAGGGGTGCCAGGATCGCTCTGGAGCTGAAGTTTGGGAAGAAGTTGGTGGAAATCAGCAGCCCAGTGGCTGCTGCCCAGGCCACTGCCACGTCCAGTCCTTCCTTGGACACCTCCACCAGCTCCCTGGGCAGCCCCTGCCATGCCTGGCCGCCCTTGCTGTGGAGAAATTCCTGCTGGTGTTCCAGAGGATGCTGCACTGAGCCTTCCAAGAGATCACTCTGCTCTTTGCAATACATTTGCAGTTTAATTTTGTCTGATTGTCACTAAATCCACAGGACATAATTACACCCGAAAATTCCCCAGACTTGAAAGCCTGACCGTCCCTCCCTTGTTCTCCACGAGCTGTAACTCAATGCAAACCCCTCTGTCTCTCTCCATTTTCCAGTTCTTTCATTCATTCCTGCCGAGTAATTAAAAATGGCTTCTAAATAAACAGCGGGGATGATTTCCGAAATGTTCTGTATTTCCTTGCAGGGCTGGGACTTCTTTCATTGGCCCACTTAAGTGGTTTTGAAAGATTGTATACAGGTTCCTTTTACAATGTATTTGAAGTTTGTAATCCTGCTTAAACACACAAAAATAGGAAGGATTAACAAACTGCCACGCTGAGGCCAAAAGAAGACAGAGCTAAAAGCAATCAAGGAGCAGCCTATCAGATCCATGAAATAAATTGGGGGAAAAGTGGAAAACTGTCAACAAAAATAATATGTTATGGATCCTCAAGCCTTTGTGTTTATGCTAGAGGAAGCCTAAAATAATCTGTGGTTTCTGATGCTTGATTTAGTTTTCCACAAGCCTAATTAACACCAGATTAAGTTTGCTGCCACTACAGGTTATTGCTTAGACTGACAAATCCTGGCTGTTTATTTGTTTCCTAAAAAAATGACTGGAGGCAATAACAGCATGACACAGTCAATAAGGGTGAAAACAATGCTGTAATATTCATTTTTAGAAACTTCATCTTCAGGAGAAACCCCCTTGACTTTCTCTATTAAATTCTGGCCCCAGCATCTTTACAAAGGGAAAAATCCCATTGATTGATTGTCCCATTGGTTTAAGATGCAGCCCTGTGAATTTAAGCTAAAAATTATGGATTTGCTGCAGCAGATGGGTTTTCCCAGATGTTTCAAGCAACCCATGTGCTCAAGGGCTTGGCCAGGTGTGGGCCAGGGGCTCGTGGAATGGAGCTGAACAAGGCAGAGACTGACAGAGAGAAAATCCCTCATGCTGGCATCGACCCCTAGTGTGGATTATTTACAGGGAAAATATCCCAGAGTGGCATCAGCCGTTCTGTGACTCTGCCAGTACAAATGGCACGACATCAGGATTGAACCTGACACCCAGAAACAGGGAGAGGACACAGGGAATGGCTTCCCTCTGGCACAGAGCAGGGGGAGCTGGGATATTGGGAAGGAATTCCTGGCTGTGAGGGTGGGCAGGCCCTGGCACAGGGTGCCCAGAGCAGCTGGGGCTGCCCCAGCCCTGCAAGTGTCCAAGGCCAGGTTGGAGAACTTGGAGCAACCTGGGCTGGTGGCCCTCTGCTGCTTTTGGGGGCTGCCCTGGGCTCCTGGCAGACCATCAGTCCATCATCCAGGTGGAGGGAACAGGTTCTCCTGGATTGATGGAAATGTGGGCACAGACATGGATGAACAAGTCAGACAAACATGGATTTTCCTGCAAGGCAGAGCCAACACAGTCACCGAGTTTTCATCCTTGAATCTTCATCTCCCTCTGAAGCAAAGCCCCAAATCCCCTTGTCCTGGTGCTGGCCTGAACCCGGATTATTTCTGGGAAGGCTGAACAGAGGATGTGCCTGCTCAATGGCACAGCTGGGAGAGAAACAGAAACTCCAAAGCCAGCCCAAATGTCTGATGATAAGGGGCAAATATCACCATTTAGTGGCTTCCTGCTATTTCCTGCTCTGTCATAAGTCCCAGACAGCAGCAGCTCATGGAGTGTGACCCTGGCTGAGAGGAGCCCAGCCTTGGGACAGCTCCCACCTTTCCTGCTGGCCAGGAGATGTGGAGGTGACACCTTGGATCATCCAAGGATTGTCAGGAACTCATGGTCCTTCCTGGTGCCTGCTGAGAGTAGCTCAAGTTAGTGCTGTGCCTGAATTCATCTTTTAGAGGATTTTTTGCAGCAGACCTCCCCTCTATATTTCTCTGCTAGATTATTTGTGCCCAGAGCAGCCCCAGGCTCACTCTGGAGCCACCACCCTGCCCCAACCACCTCAGCAGAAAAGGTCAGGACTTAGAGGAACTCCACCATATGAGAGAAAAATGGTGAAAACTTCTCTTTTTGTCTAACATTTCTCTAAAATCCTCCCTGAAAAAGCTCTCGCTGTGTTTAAGGTGCACTTGGGGAGCAGTTTTCCAGGGCTGCAGTTCATCATGCCCTGAAATATTGTTAATTTTGGTGTTCAGTGAGTCGGGCAGGCCTGGGCTGTGCAGCATTTGGATTCAATCACTCCCTTCCATGGCTTCTTAGCCCGGATTCCTCAACCAACTGCGCAAGGATTTATCGTTTGGGAGCTGGAAGTGAATTGCTCCGGGTAACCCAATCCCGGGAGATGCCGGGCAGGAATTATCCCTTTCCAGCGCCGGGATTGGGGCTGTATCCACAGGTGCCTCCGTTTTCTGGAGTTGTAAATCACGCACAATGCGACTTGCATTAAAAGAGGAGGGCGATTATTTAGGAATGGCTTTCCGAGGGAAATGCCCGATGTCCTGAGCAGATGCTGCGGAGCTTTTCCCCCAAATCCATGTCCTCGGAAGCTGCGTTTTCCTGCGTTTTGCCCTCCCCCTTGGCTCCCTCTCAGCAATTCCCCTCCCCACGCTGCTGCCCGTGCCGGGAGAGGGGAGGCTGGGGCAGCTCCGGCTCGGCGCGCACGGCAAGATCCAAATCCCACTGAAATGTGTGTTTTGGAACGCCCGGCTCCTCCGGCTGCCTCTGCTTGAACATGGAATGTTTTGGTTCAGCTGAGCCACAGAGCCGAGTCAGAGGGGTTTCCCTGGATGCATCCGTGCCTTGTAAATTCTGCACCTGAGGACAGGCTGCTCGGGGCAGTCCCCATCGCCCCATTTCCCCATTTTCTTTCATCATTCCCCACTTTCTTTCCTTTTTCCTCATGTCCCTTTCCCCATTTGCCTTCTCCCACTTCCTTTCTTTTTCCCTTCACTTCCACCTCAATTCTTTTCTTTCTCCTCTTTTCCCCTTTCTCCGTTTCCCTTCTTTTCCCCTGCTTCCCTTTGCCTACCTCATTCCTTTTTCAGTTTCCTTTTCCCCTTTTCCTTTCTTTTCCCCCCACTTCCATTTCCCTACTTTCGTTTTCCTTCTTCCCTTTCCTCATTTCCCTTCTTTTCCTGTTGCTTCCCTTTTTCTGCTTCCTTCCTTTCCCCCATTTTCCTTTCCCCATTTCCCTTTCCCCCGTTCCTTTTCCTCCATTTTCCTCTGCCCACTTCCTTTCTTTTCCCCCTTTTCCCTCTTTCTTTTCTTTTCCCCCTTTTTCCTGCCCCCATTCCCTTTCTTTCTCTCCCCTGTTTCCCTTTCCTCACTTCCCTTCCTTTTCCCCCACATCCCTGTCCAGGGAGAGGGCAGTGAGGTTGGATCAGCTGATCCCAGGGTGGTCCCGAGGTCGGGATGTGCCCCCCGGGCTTGTCCCATCCCCTTGGAGCTCCCCCCGTGCCTGTCACTTGTGCCAGGGCTTTGCCACGAGGTGCCTTTAAGGTAAAGGGGATTTGGGGGATATTCTGCTAAATCCTCAATCCAGGTCAAAGTTCCTTCTTCTGCTAATCCCTCTCAGTCTTATCCCTGGCCCTCGGTGCCTGAGAGCAGGATTCAGGTGCTTGTGAGCATCAGGAGGTCAGCAGTGCCTCAGGTAAAACCTGTTCCCGAGTGAGGGATTTTATGGGAACACATCCCACAGAGACCATTCCTACAGCCCGCCCAGCCCAGTGTCACTTGTTCCCTGCCACCCATCCCACAGAATGATCCTTGTGCTCAGCCTGCCTCTGTTAATTGCCATGGAAATTCGATAATTTCATCCTAAAGCAGAGTTGAGGAAAACTCAGGAAGAGCTCCGATTACTGAAAACTGGAAAAAATTAATCTTGATTAAAGCACTTCCCCAGGAAAATCAGGACCTCCTGAACTCGGCCGAGGGCTGATTGTTCTCCAAGCTGGCATGTGCCCAGTTTGTCTCAAACACCTTGGGAAAAGGAGGAAAATTCCCTCCAGAGGTGGAATTATTGGGCTCTAGGCTTCATCCCACTCAGGGAAAGTGCTAAAAGGGGGATATTTCCCTCCCAAAGTGTGACTGGATGGTCCTGTCAGCACCCACCAGCCTTACCAGGAGGGAAAATCAGGATGGGGCAGTGCCAGGGGAAGGAGCAAAAGAGGAAAAGGATCCTGATTGTTCACAGCATTGTTGAGATGAGGAGGGAAAAGTCCTTTTCCAAACCCGTGGATAGATAGAGTGGATTTGGTGTGTTCTGGCAGGTTGGCCATGATGAGGGAAAGGAAGACTGGGAAAGGAAGGGCTAAACCTGGAATTAGAATTGAAGATTTCCTTCTTATTTTATCTTATTTCAATCTCTTTTAATTTAATCAAATTTCCATTTTTATTTTGATTCTATTTATTTTAATATTTATTTCATTTGTTGGCTAATTATTTTTCTTTTAATTTCTCTCCATTTAATTTCTTTATTCAATCCATCTTGATTTTTAATTTATTCAGTAACCTCTCCATGTGGACTTTACTACTCAACACCATGACCTGAACAGGTTTAACAGAGCAGATGAAGCCCAACTGCTGCCTGTCCCAGGCAGTAACTGTGGTCCAGCTCATCCAGCCCCTCTCCAGCTTGGATCCCTCTGGCTGCTGCCCACGGGACCATTTGTGGCAGAGCCAGGATGGGTTTAAGGCCATGCAGAGGTGGTGGCCTTGGCACTTGTGCTGGGGGACAGCTGGGAGCCTGTGCCAGAGCAGGACAATCCTTGGGTGGAAAATTTTTCCTTATATCCAACTAAAATCCTCCCCTGGGGCACTTGAGACCATTTCTTCCTGAATTTAATGTTACCTGGGAGAAGAGGCCAACCCTCAGCTGGAGGTTCTGGAGATCCTGGAATCCCAGAGCCACTGAGGCTGGAGAAGATCTCCAAGACTGAGTCCAACCCCCATCTGGAAGTTCTGGAGATCCTGGAATCCCAGAACCACTGAGGCTGGAGAACATCTCCTATATTAAGTCCAACCCCCAGCTGAAGATTGTGGAGATTCCAGAATCCCAGAACCACTGAAATTGGAAAAAACCTCCAAGACTGAGTCCAACCCCCAACCAGTCCTGAATGCCACATCCATAAAATAAAATCCATCCCCTGTTCATGTCCATGAGGTGGCTGATGCTCCACATTCAGTCCTCAATCTGTGCCATCCCCCTGGCACTTTCCCACCCTCATCCCACCGCTCCCTCTCACCCCAAAGGACTCTGGGGGGGCCTCGGCTGCTCCCCTGGCCCTCATTATCCCACTGACAGCAGTCCATATCTCCCTGGCCAGGAATGTATTTACTCCTGGGCACATAAGAAATTCATTTCCCAAATTGAATTATCTGCCTCGGGAGATCGGGGGTTTTGATTGTGTCGCTGCGCTTCGGAAAGCAACTGAAAATTGATAAAAGCCAGATGGGAAGCGGAAACAGTCATTTCATGACTCCTTAAACGTTTCACTTGGTTAACCCTTGGATTGCACCAGGCTTGGAGTGGGGCTGGAGTGTGGAAGCAATTTGTTGGGGAGTTCTGGGGATGCAAGTGGGCTGGAAGCGCTCACCAGGGAAAGGAGTCCCTGCAAGGGAATAAAAACAGCCTTAGGACAGAGATGGTTCCCCATGGGAGTTGTTCAGCCAGAAGGATTTTAAGGGAATGGGACATTATCCCAGCTGAAGGGTGTTTGGGTGCAGGGAATGTTCCTGAAGGTGTGGGATGAGCAGTAAATCCCTCAGGCAGCTCTGCATGTGGGGAGGGCAAAGCCCAGAGTGCAAATGCCCAGCAGAGGCCGGGAACGGGAGTTTCTTTTCTTTGGGTGCGTTTCAATCAGCAGAAAATCAGAGATGAGAGGAAACACATGAGGGAGGAAAGGTTTTCCAGGCTGCTGGTCCTGGGGAACACAAGTGGATTATGCTGAGAAGACACCCAGCCCCTGTGAATGGAGCAAACCCAGAGACTCACTTTATTACTCTGTTCTGTCCTTTAAATTAACTTTTCATTGGATTTCTACAGGATTATTTTCCACTGGAATGTATTCCCTGTGCTCCCATGGACCACACATGCCACACATTCCCAGCTCAGCCCAGCAGAACTCAGCCCTAAACCCAAACCTTTCCAAAATATCTGCCAGCACAATTAAAACCCTCAAATTCCCTAATAATCAGGGAAGAGCACGACATGAGCATCTTTGGGATCTGCAGCTGGAGCAGGGAGTGGATTCCGGGGCACATCTGCATCGAATCCCAGCTCCAGCTCTGGGAGCAATAACCTCGCAGGTGCTGGGGCTGGGATGCCTCCCTGCATCCCAAATCCTCACCAGACCCCTTCCCTTCGTGAGAAGCCTCCGAAATTAAATTGCCTTTAATTGGTTTAGGGTTCTGCTTCTGCCGCTGTCGCCTCTTGGAAGCTGCAAAAGGCTCCAGCCCGGAATTCTTTACGATCTCGGGTTCCATTTCATTCATATTTTCCAAGTTGGCTTCCTGTTTTCCTGTTGCCAAAAATACATTTCGGCAAAGAGGAAAATTATTTCGCATTCCAATTGTTGGAAACCATTGTTTCAGCTCAGAAATTTGGGAAAAGCTGATACTTTTTTATCAGCAGATCCTTATTTTCCCAGAAGATGGGATTTTATCCCCAATTATTGGCACAGGGAGGGAGCCCAATGCTTGTGTTCCTCGCTGGATTTTGAGTCCAGAACTTCAGTATCTGAGATTTTTTAGATCCCACAAAATCAGGCTTTCTATTCTTATCAGCTCCAAAATAATTTGTCATATAGCAAAACTAACAGGAAATCTGGAAAGGGCAGGGAAAGGACTTTGGGATTGGAAAATGGATCAGAAAATGGATCCGAAAATCAGAAATCACTCTGTCTGGAGCTGCTCCTTCCAGGGCTGCTCCAGACAGGAATTTCAGGAGAAAAAAAATCTGTGGTGTTGGGAATGGCCATGAAAGGAAAAACCTCTTTACTGGGCAAGAAGCCAAGGGAACTTGTCCAGCTCTGCATCCCCCCTCCTGACCCTTTTCCATGTTTTTGGGCTGTTATCCTGCCCGTGCCTGGACTGTTCCTGCTCTGCTGTCCCAGGGATGCAAATGTGGGAATGAAGAGCTTGACATTCCCAAAAGCTGCTGCTTCATCATAGGGATGTTGGAATAATAATAAATAATAATAAAATCCCAATTTTGGGATTATTTTCCCTGGGGAGGTGCTGGTGGGAGCATCCCTGGCCAGCGGCTCATGGGTGTCAGATCCCTGGAAAATAATAAAAAAATGGATTTCTAAGTTCCTTCAGGTGAGGCTGGGTCAGGTCAGGGATTGGATAAAACCAACGTTTTATTATAGATTTTTTTTTTTTTTTTAATGTAGGAAAAAAGGGAAATAATTTCAATTTCCTCAGGAGCAGCCACAAACTGTCATTGGAAGGGAAAGCTGGGAAAGAGAAAAGGGGATTTTACAGGAATATTTTACATGGGGATACTCAGCTGGAAGAGGGCAGAGGGAGAGAACCCCTTTTCCTGTCCTTTAGAGCAAGGATTTGGATCCCTGAGGAAAACAAAAATAGATAAATAATACAATACAATACAGTACAATATAGTACAATACAATGCAATGCACGACAATAAAATACAATACAGTACAATACAATAAAATATGCAAAGCAAAATAGAAGGAAAAATGCAAGAAAACAAAAGAATTAAAATAAAAGAGTAAAATAAAAATAAATGAAGTAGATTAGACTAGACTAAATTAACATAAAATAAAATAAATGTAATTAATTGTTGAATCAAGGAGCAAGAGATGTGTTTTGCTGGTCAGAAAGATCCTAAAAATGGAATATTAAGATTTAGGGCTGATTCAGGCCAGGTCTAACCCAAAACTGATGCCCTTTCTCCTCCTCCAGCCTATTGCAATGATCAGCTTCAATTCCAATCAGCAAAACAATCACTAAAATGATCAGGAAAATAGTCGATAAAATAATCGTAAAAATAATAATCAAAATTATTTAATTTCATGGAGTTAATTCAGATTCACACTGGGAAGACCAGACATAAAAAACCATACCATAAAAGACCAGACCAGGAAGAAAAAGACATAAATAAGGATGGGGATAGGGAGAAAAGTGTAATACTTTTAATTAAAAAAGACAAGAATTATCCAAAAAAGCTCCTACAATGTGACTGCATTTTAGGAAAAATCTGGGAAGTAAAAATGACCTTTTTTTTCTCAGGGTACTCCGCTAATTACTGCTAATGGAATTGGATGAAAAAGTCATTTTATGCAAATATTGTGGTTTAGCATAAAACCAATGAAAATTAATGTTAAAAAAAACCCCAAACAAACACCTGGGTGATTTTAAAATAATTATTTTATTGAATTTTGATTGAGGGAAGGGGAGAAATGAGCTCTCCCAACCCCATCCCAGCTCCCTTGGCTTCACTCATCCTCTGGGATCGTCATTCCCTGGATGCAGCCACATCCCTGTGACTGCAGAACTGCCAAACCACTCCCTTGGGAATGAAATCAGAATATTTCCTTTCCCTTTGATTTTTCTAGTGCTTCAAATATGTAATTATAGAGCAGGATAATATTATTGATGATTTGCTAAAATGTGAATTAAATAACAACTGGAGTTAAACCCTGGGAGCCAGCAGCTCTCGAGGTGAACTTTTCTCCTTCATACTCCAGGAAAATTAATTAATTTTCTACATTTTCCAGTAAAACACAGCACAGAGAATGGGAAGGAGCCCGAGTTCTGTCCCTGCCTTTTGTCACCGTGAGAGGAGTCGGCAGCTCCGGTCCCGTCCCAGTCTCGATGTCAGCGATGCTGTTGGCACTGCTGGGAATAATTTTGTTTAGAATTTACAGGTCTATTTTGTATAAAACATTTTCCTTATAGGAAAAGAGAGAGAAAATAAATCCCTTTCACCCTGCTGGAGTTCCAGAGGAAATTCCATGTTGCCACCCGAAAGCATCCACAAGAGAAAACAGGGAGGGAGAAATTCTTGTTTCCGATCATAAAAATAATCCCAGAGTGCTGTTGCCTCCCCTCGGCTGGGTGGGATGGGATGGGATGGGATGGGATGCACATGCTGCCTTTGGGATTCATTGGAAAATTGTATTTACTCGAAAACAGTAAACCAGAGGGTTTTAGATTTCCACCCCGAGAAACCGAGAACGGACCGAGCGCCAGATCCAGGGAAATGTGTGGGATGCAGCAGGGAATTAAATCGGCTTCTGGCAGGATCGGGAGGCTGAGGAAAAGCAGGGACTCGCCTCCAGATGGCAGGAGGGAGACTTGGATCAGCTGCGGGGAATCCTCCGAGCTCCCAGAATGTGGCGGGACTGTCCCCAGGCTCAGTACCCCCAAATCCCGGTGTTAATATCACCCAAATTCCAGTGTTAAAATCCCATAGATCCCAGAGTTAACATCACCCAAATCCCATAAATCCCATAGTGTTAAAATCCCATAGATCCCAGGGTTAACATCACCCACATCCCAGTGTTGAAATCCCATAGATCCCCAGGTTAATATCACCCACATCCCAGTTTTAATATCCTCCAAATCCCAGTGTCAGCTCCCCTAAATTCGAGTGTTAAAATTCCCCAAATTCCAGTGTTAATATCCTCCAAATCCCTGTGTTGTCACCCTCAAGCCCCTGAATCACCACACCCCGACCCCCGGTGCTAGCACCTCAAAATCCCAGTGTTAACACCCCAAATTCCCTGTATTAGCATCCCCAAACCCCACAGCTTGGAAAAGCCCCCCGAGGTCCCCAGAGTCCACCCACTGAGCCATGTCCCCAAGTGCCACATCCACAGGGATTTTAAATGGGGACTCCAGCCTTGCCCTGGGAAGCTGTGCCAGGGCTGGACAACCCTTTTCCCAAAGAAATTTTTCTTAATATCCATTCTAAAGCTTTGTCCTCTTCCAGGGAACCAGGACCTGTATTCTGATGTTGAATATCAAGCTGTGAAAGGAAGAGTTTTTTGGAAGGGATGAATTAATAGGGGATGAGGTGAACTTCATTATTAACCCTTAAAAGCCTCTTTCACCCAGCCCCTGGTGCCAAATGAAGGGGGTGAAGCTGCTTTTTGTGGGGTGCTGGACTTGAACTTAAATTGACAGAGACTGGGATTAGGTGGGATATTGGGAAGAAATTCCTGCCTCTGAGAAATTCCTACCCTGGCACAGGGTGCCCAGAGAAGCTGTGACTGCCCCATCCTTGGAAGTGTCTAAGGCTGTGTTGGATGGGGCTTGGAGCAACCTGGGATAGTGGAAGGTGTCCAGAATTTGGAACTGGATGGGATTTACAGTCATTCCCATCCCAAACCATCCTGGGACTCTATGTGGGAGCAGATCCTGGTGCCCAGACAAAACTGAGTCACATTTACACCACTGTTTGCCAAAGATGCAAATTACACATAACAACGATTCGGTTCCAGTTTATAACTGAGGAGGGGAAAAATGACAAAATAAACACCTCCTGCATAGGAAAGGTGAACTTCAAATCTGGGAAACTCCAAACTGAGCAGCTTGATGAGCTTCAGCTTCCCAGCATCCAAAATCCCAACGCTGAACCCTCCAGGAGTGGATCTGACCATGAAGGACGGAGGAATCGCTGATTCCTGCTCATCCCACATCCTCTCCCATTCGAAGGCCCGGCCTGGGAGCGTTGTCTCATTTGTTATTAATAACATCCCTGGTGTGCACTCGAGCTGAGCCTCATTCCATGTGTCCAGTGTTTGGGCATCGTGTGCCACGGCCCATCTGGGCCTCATTTGAAGCCCCTCGCACTCGCAGGGGTCCATGTGCAACTGATAAAGGCCAATTTGGGGTGGCTGCGAGGGGGGGCACCCCTCTCCAGTGCAGCCCAAGGAGGACGCCCTCTATGTTTTGGAAGTGCTAAACCCCAGGGAAATTACTTCATCCAAAGCCGCTCCAGACCCCAGTAATGAAGGCTGTGATGTAGCCAGTGTTCACCCGTGTTGACTTTACAGTACTGGAATTAATCCATGTGCATTGCAGCTCGGTGAAATCACTTCCAGCCCCTAGCAGCTCCGGGGCTGACTTCATCCTTGCAGCCCCAGATGCAGAGCCTCGGAGTCGGGCAAAGCAGGGAGAGGATGGAAAGGCTGCTCCCCATGCACAGCTCCGTGGGGATGTCAAACTGTCCTGGGACTGTCTGGATTCCCCAGCTCCGGGAGGCTTCTGGGGCTCTGCTCCTCTGCTCCCATGGCTGTGCTTCCCACAGGGCTGGAGATGGGGATTTGCTGCTCACTCCATGAGATTATTCCATTTTAACCCCTATGAAAATCCCAGTAATCTCACCCTGAGCATGGCTTGTCCAGGGTGCAAATTCCAGCCGAAGCTGTCGGCTTCCTTGGGAAGGGGGTGTGCCAGCACGGGGCTTCCCTCACTGCCACAAACCCCAGTGCCCTCATCCTGGCAATCCTTGTGTCCTTTAAAGATGGGCACTCTGGGTTATTTTGTGCTGTTTCAACCACAGAAATTCAGTTGATGGGGGGTCCTGGTTGCCCTCCTGGGGGCTCAGCCCAGCTCCAGGTGTGGGCTTGGAGGAGCTAAGGAAAACACAGATCCCACTGCCCAGCCCTGTCCCCCTTCCTCTTCCTTCATCCCTATTTTTTAGTGCCATTTTCTCAGTAAAAACGCAGCTGCCTTTTCCTGGGCAGTGCTCGCTCCTTTATCAAAGTGAGAATGAGGAGCTCCTGCCACGTGAGCACCACCCCAAACCCTGAGTTTGGAGCTGTTCCATCAATCCCACTGAGCTGAAATCCCATGGGGATGGATCCTGCCTGGCCAGGCTCTCCCTTGCTCCTGCTGGAGGCTGGAGGGGGATGCTCCAGGGACCCCCAGCAACTCCCAGAGCAGGAGAGTCCCAGAGCAGGCAGATCTGATGCTCTGCTCAAGTCTCTGCAGCACAGGGAAATTAATGGGAATTCATGGATACTCAGCTTCCTGAGGACTTCCTCGGTTTTTTGAGGTCCCTGTGGCAGCAGGATTTTCAAACATCCTTGGAGGTAATTCCTTAGGTAAAAGAGAGGGCTCTGGACACTGCTGTTGGCATTCCAGGATGCCCCTTGGAATTCTACAGGGTGTAGGGAAAGTGCAAATTATGAGTACCCAAAAGGATTTATCAATCCTTGTATTTTTGCCAGGCTGTTTGCTGTTTTACCTAACCCCTGTCGTGTAATTTAATTACGTTTGTTTAATTTCTTTTTTTTAAAAAAATGCATCTGGGACTGGTAAACTTAATTAAAAAGAAACATTGTTAAGCAGCCTGATACAGCCATAATTTGATTTAAAGTACTGGATGATACCAACATTATAAATGTAAAGTGATATGGCTTTTTTGGGAAAAAAAACAGTACCTAAATGAACTTAAAATACTTCTTCATTTGAGCCAGGGTTAATTGTGAAGGCTTTATTTCTCCTGTTTTGTGGCTGTAGGGCTTTTCCAAGTGGGGGTAGGAATATTCCCTGCTCAAACAAAGCATTGCTGGATCATTTGTGCTCTGCAACCAAGCCTGGTTTCAGTATCTTTGTCCATGGAATGCAAAATCCTGAGTGCCCCAAAATCAGTGCCAGAGCTCCCATGGATTTCAAAGGTACCAGGACATTAGGGAGGAATGTCCCTTTCTTTTTGTGGAAAGACTTCCTGGATTTCAGGGAATCTTCCACCCAGCACGACTCAGAGATGGAAGTTGCCATCGGATCCCGTTTATTATGAACATTTTATGTGCATTCCTGTGGGATATAACACAATATTCCATAGGATTGATGCTTTTCCAGATGGAAATCCAGGCAGGTCCATCTCCTCCGTGCAGCAGGGGCCGGTGCTCTGGGTCCTGTGCTGCCCTTTCCAATATCCCTGTCCCTTCCCACATCCCCCTGCCGGGTTCCAGCCGGGCTCTGCCCGGGATTCACACCCGGAGAGAGGGACAATCCCCAGGGAGGCGGGAAACTGCCCGGCAGCTGCACGGAGCACGGGGCTGGGCTGGACTGCCGGGATGGGGCTGGGATTGGGGCTGGAGCTGGGATTGGGGTTGAAGCAGGGATTGGGCTGAGATTGGGGCTGGGATTGGGCTGAGATTGGAGCTAGGATTGGGGCTGGGATTGGGCTGGGATTGGGCTGGGATTGGGCTGAGATTGGGGCTGGGATTGGGCTGAGATTGGGGCTGGGATTGGGCTGGGATTGGGCTGAGATTGGGCTGGGATTGGGCTGGGATTGGGGCTGGGATTGGGCTGGGATTGGCTGGGATTGGGGCTAGGATTGGGACTGGGATTGGGCTGGGATTGGGCTGGGATTTGGCTGGGATTGGGGCTGGGATTGGGCTGGGATTGGGCTGGGATTGGGCTGGGATTGGGGCTAGGACTGGGGCTGGGATTGGGCTGGGATTGGGGCTGGGATTGGGCTGGGATTGGGCTGGGATTTGGCTGGGATTGGGGCTGGGATTGGGGCTGGGATTGGGCTGGGATTGGGGCTAGGATTGGGGCTGGGATTGGGCTGGGATTTGGCATGGACCACGAGGATGAAGCTGGGATTGGGGCTGGGATTTGGGTTGGGATTGGGTTTGGAGCTGGATGGCACCAATCTCCCTCCCACCAGTGCTGCAAAACCATTCCCTAATTCAACACAAAATAAAAAGGCTTTTCCAGTAGCAAAATGATTTTGTAGGAGCTACTAGGTTTAAATTTTCCCTGAATTATTTGCAGGAATGTCTCAGACAGTCCAGGAGGCAGCTGGAGGAGGGGAACCCCAAATTTCCACCCCTAAACCCAGGGAATTCCCTCCCATAGTGGTGCAAAATCCCTGGGATGGGTTTTGTCAGCCAGAGCTGAACAAATCTCCAGGTGTCGGGGTTGTGCCAGTGCAAATTTGGCACAAATCAAAGCCAGAACTGAATTTAAAAATGACAAATAAACAAATTATGAACAACGGGATCTTCACTTATTATATTTTGTAGTTTAGTTTCTTAAACTGCGCGTGGAATTGTTGTGATCACTTGAGGAACTGGACTCATGGACAGACATACTTCCACTTATTTTAGTTTTCAAATTAATACATATAAAAATCCTCATTGAAATTCTTGAAAATTGAAGTATAAATTAAAAAATCTAAATTTCACTTTTGCACTTTCCCCTTAATTTTTTTTTTCCCAGTTCCTTTTGCCTTCAATAAGAATGAACCATCACATTTCCCCTGCTCCAGGGAAGGAGGACCCGGCTGACAAACACAACGCCAGGATACACAAGAAGGAAAACACTAAAAATAAATTAAAAATATATAATTTTTCCCTCAACCCCACTCGATAACAGCAATCTGAGCTCCAATTGGAGGCACAGACGCCAAGCTGGAAAGTGTAACAGGTTTGAATTTAACTTTCTCGCTTTAAATTTTAAATTTTATGGAACTTTATGACTGAAAAAGTGCCTGAGAGCTCCCGGAGCGGCTCCGGCACAGGCGGGATCCCAGCGGGAGCGTTGCAGGTGTCCCGGTAGGAGAAGGGATTCCATGTTATTTGTTGAGTGGAAACCTTGATAAATTAAAGCTTTTCTTTTTTGTCTTGCAAATTATTCTCAATGTGTTCTTGATTTGGGGGAAGGTAAACAAACTGAGAGAGTTTTCAAACTCGGGGTTGTTCGCACATCCAACAGCTCCGGGAATCTGCGGGAGCGTTTGTGGGAGCTCGGGAAGGAAAACCCATGGATCCAGGGGATCCCTTTTCCTGTCACTCAGCTCTGCTTGCCAGCCGTGGGCACAGGAGTATTTTAATTACTGATTTTTTACTAATTTTGCGGTTTAATCCTGTTATATATTACAGAGGAAAAAATTAAATCCAGGGGTTGTGTTTTGTGTATTTACTCCTGTCATGGTTTCAGTTCAAAACCAATAAAGTGCCACTCTCAAAACCAGGCAGCTCACTTCCATGGGGCTGATCAAACTAACACAATTCCCTATAAATTAGAGGAGAGCAGTTCCAGTCCTTATCTCCCCGAATCCTGGGATCATTAACGTTGGAAAAGAGCTCTAAAATCAACACGTCGACTGCCAGCCCAGAACCTCCACCCTGCTCCAAGCTGAATTGTAACAATCTGAGGAAAACCCGTTTTGCAGGGCTCTTACCTGCCCTCTGAGCTGCCCAGACAGAGGAACACAAATCACCTCGGGCCCGGGAATGCCGCGGGAGGGAGGGAGGGATGCTCCTTCGGAGGGAGAAGGGATCATCGCTGCGAGCCAACTGGGATCCATCAGCCCGCTGAACCCCTCTGGCAGCTTGTTGGGATTCTCCAGCAGGCAAAGCGCTCCGGCAGCGGCTCCTGACCCAGCTCCGAGTGGGATCGCTGAGATGCGGGGAAAACAGCCCTGGTCCTGCTGCTCCCCTGCCCAACAAAACCCCTCCGGAGAGCCTGGAGCTCAGGAAAAGCCTGGAGCTCAGGAAAAGCCTGGAGCTCTTCCCTGCCCTGCAGCAGCAGAGCAGAGCTGCGGCTGGAGCGTTCACGAGTCCTCAGTGGTTCCCTCCCTAGGTTTGCTGCTGCTGGGATTGGGAATTGGAAGATGTGCGGAGCAGGAGCCTTTGGCATCCTCGGCGCTGAGTTTTGTCGTGTTTTGCAGTGAATTGCAGCAATTCTGTTCAGTATGGAAGTGCTTTAAACTTGGGATAATAACTCCGAGCAGATGCACAAATGTAGGCAGAAATCCAGGGGAAAAGAGAGTTCATCTCCCTACAGTTTATGGAAATTCCCCTTGCCAAATTTGGGCTCTGCTGTCCCGGGAGAAAGGGGAAGGAGAGGGAAGAGTGAAGTCCAAGTGGGATTTTTTAAATCCAAACAACTTCTGGCAGCGCTGGAGCCATCCAAGCTCCTGCCTTTGGTGGCACCCCTGGAGGAGAAGCAGAACCTGCCCTGGGGCTTGGTTTAAGCCTTGCTCGTCCTAAACTTTCCCCATGGGAATGCTAATGAAGTATTAATTCTGTTCCAAGCAGTGTCCGCCAGGTTTCCCATAGGGAAAGGGACGATTACCCAGGAACTAAAGGGGCACAGCCAGACTCGAGCAGCACTGCAAGGCAGCATCCCCCTGAACACAACCAGATGTGCAAGGAATACACGACTTTCCATGGGTAAAACCTGCTGCAGAGCCCAAATTGGACTCAGCTGCTACTTCCAGGTCTTGAGGGTTAGGAAAAAGCAATTTTTTTTGTGGGTGAGCCATAACCATCAGCTCACCCTTCCGGCCTTGGCTGGCAGGGCAGAGTATTTTTTGGTGAGGGCAATGTTCCCGATTGGAGATTTTAAATCTGTATTCCTGATTTTTAATTGCAGCTTAGCTAAGAACCCACACAAGGCAGGGAACTAAGATCAGTGTATTCCACACAGTGAGGAAAATTATTTTGTCCCTCTGAACCTTCCCCCTGTGCAGCGTGAGCTCCAACCAAGGGTGGGAAAAGCCTGCAGCTCCCCGGGGAGGATTTCACATTTCACGCAGGAGGATCTTTCCTCCAACATCCCCACACAGAGTCCTGGAGACCCTGGATGAGAAACCACAGCTCCAGCACTGCTCCATGGCCACAGTGACCCCCCAAACTGCACACAGAGTCCTGGAGCTGGGACAGAGCACTCTGATGGAAGGAGAAATGCCAAGGGAGCAGAGCTGGGTGAGCTGGTGGGTGCCAGGGAAAAACCTGGGGAGCTCAGCCATGGATGGGACACCAAGAGGCAAAGAGGAGATGCTCCTGCAGAGCCCCTTTCCCTGCTGAAAGCCAAGGGGTGCTTGACTGGAGCTGGTTCCCTCCTGGACCCAAAGCTCTCCCAAGGCTTTCCCAGCTCACCTTTTTTTTCCATTACTTGAGGACTCAGCTCGTTTCTTTCTCTGAGTAAATCCCCGGCTAAGGTTGCTGGGATTTGAATTTACAGCCACAGGAGGTGTTGAGCCACCAGGCCAGATGGTTATGTGCTAATTTCCATGGGTTGGAGTGGTTTGGGGATCTCAGCACAACTGTCCACATTCCCAAACAAGAGAAAGCCGTGGCTCGAGCTGTTTCCTACATTAAATCATTGCATGGTTTGATTCTCCCCTTATTGCAGAAGAGGGTTTGATTTGGGCTGTATAATTTACAGTCCATAGCCTGTGACCCAGTGCAGCCAGGAGGAAACTTTGGAAGGGGAGATAATACCATGGAGACAGATTTTCCTCTTCCCTGAGCTGAAATTCCCCGTGAAGCTGAATTTTGTCGACCAGTTCAGTTAATTCTGATTTTCTTCTGCTCCAGCAACACCAGCCACTGACAGGCTTAATTGACAGACTTTATCCTTATTTTGCACAACTCAGTGCTATTGGGTGGCAAGTCAATCACATTTATTTATGAATTTAAAATTAAAACCAGAAAATAATACCCATCCTCCCTGAGGGGGTGGCTGAAAGAGCAGAGTCTCACCCAGCTTTGTGCAGGGAGTTCATGAGGCTTTAATTTCCAACACAAAGAATATCTCGCTGGGCTGGGGGGTGACATCACCCTGCTCCCAAAACTTCATGTGGTTCTTTTCCTTGCTTTTAAAGCTATTATTTTACATCTCTGCCGACAGATATTTGTATTGGCACATCTCATGGAATATTAAGATTGTATCTTTTCTGTTTAATTTCAAAAGGCGCTTCCTAACCCAAGTGCAAGCTCACAACTCCAAACCATGAAGATGAGTGAAAGCTTCCTTGCAAACCTCTTAATTTATTGTCCTTCTCCCCAGTGCCTCAGCCCTTCCAAGCCTTCATTCTCATCCCTCTGTATTTGCATTTAGGGCCATAATTAGCTGCATTAATTGAGGATAGAGTAGCAAAACAAAGAGGAGTTTTCTGTTGGTCTCACCCAGGTGTGGGCTTGGTTTAGGGAGAGAGTTTGAGTTTATCTCTGCACACAGGGAAGGATGGAAAAGCCTTCAGCATGTCCTGTGGCCAGAAAAGAGCTGGTGGGGCAGAGGCAGCAGCAATGGAGAGAAATGAGTGGAAACAAAGCCCTTGGAAAAGCACTTTGCACCAGAGTTAGGGGGACGGGGATAAATCCCCACACCGTGTTTGGAGTCACCTGCCCAACTCCAGGGAAGGGAGAGCAAAGCTTAGTGCAGGCTTGGGGATTTGCTGTGCTGGAAGAACAAGCCCCAGAAACCTGCAGTTCCAGCAGGAATAAACCTGCCCACCCCTGGCTTTTCCTGCACTCAGAGAGTGGGTAAGCTTTGGAAGAGGAGTCACAAAACCAGGAGGTGTTTGCTCAAAAACCACGTGAACGTGGCACTTTATGGTGTGGTGGAGTGGGCATGGGAGTGATCAGTCAAAAGCTGGATTTGGTGAACTTGGAGATCTTTTCCAGCCTCGATGATTCTGTGATTTTTTAAGCCAAACTCCACAACAGGCTCTTGCCCACACTGGGGAAGTCACCAGCCAAGAGCACAGCACTCCCTGTCCTGCCCCACGTCCTGGCCGTGGAGCTGCCTCCCCTGGGGCTTCTCCTCCTGCTGGAGTGAGGACACAGCCCCACAGGGGGGTTGGCAGCTGGAATTGTGTTGGTGCTGTGAATCCTCCTCCCCCCAAATCTTGGTGATCAGGGGAGAACTGACCCTTTTTTTCCTCTCAGAGCAGATGATGTGACCAAGGCCATCGAATCACTGGGGGGGGGGTGTCTCCAGGTACCCAGCAACTCCAGGCTGTATTTGGTAAAATTAACACCCCTGCTCTCTAAAACAGCTTTTTACCCTCAGATTTCTGCCTCCAAGAGGGCTCAGGTCCCAGCTGGGGTTCCCAGACCTCCGGATGCTGAGCAGGGAGCATGGCAAGGTGGCCCCAGCTGTGCCCAGCTCTTGCCCAGGAATATGGAATAACTCAGTATCAGCTTCCCCATAAGTATTTTAATTTCACTTCTCTTGTGTGCTTTTCCTGGCAGCTAAACCGAGAATTCCAGCTTTTCCTTCCCCATATTCCAGCAGAGAGGAGAGCAGGGGTGGCTCTGGGGACAGGGGCTCCTGGGGCTCACCTGGGGTCACCTCATCTCCCTTCCCTGAGCTAAAGGCAGACAAGAATCGTTTTGGTGCAACTCTAAAGGTTTCCTACTTCATCCACATGCTGAATTTTGCCCTCTCTAAATCCCCCCTTATTACACATTCTTTAAGTATTTTCTTTAAGTATTATGAGAGAAGTTCAACGCATCATGAATTTTCCCTGTTACTTAGAGGGGGAAGGGGGCAGGCCTTGGGTTTATTTCTCAGCTCTGGAGAAGAATTGATGAAGGAAAAGTGGTGGGAGAGCTGCTTGGAGAGATGGAAGGCTGGTGGCTGGAGAGGGGCTGGAGCAGCTTCTCCTCATACTCCCACACAACCACAAGCCAAAAGCCAGGAGACAGGCTGGGAAAAGCCACATTGAAAATGTTCCTCACAGCACAGAGATGAGAAATCCTGCTTTTGCAGACAATATCTGGAGGGTGCAGTGAGGTATCTCACAGAAGGTCCTGTTACATCATGCTGGAGGTCCTGGAGAAACAGCAGAGCACCAATCCCAGCTGGAGGAAGGTTCTTGTGGGGACAGGTCCCATTGAAGTCTCATCCTCACCCCACCCCACCCCACCCCACCTGGGCATTATTGACCCTTCCTTGACTTCCCTGCTTGGGGGGGTGAACACTTCCCTCCCCTTTCTCATCCAAAGTGATCTGAGTGCCCTAATTTGATTAAACTCTCCCCAAATGCTGTCTGTACTGTTTTTACTTCACTGAATCATTTCCTTAAGGCTTAATCCTATTCCCTGCACACACTCTAGAAGGGGGGGGTTATGTATAAAATAACATAACAGAGATTTATTTTAATTTATCTTTAACTAATACAGCACAGGTGGAGGTGAAAGACCTCCTTAGGAGGCCAACCAAGAAACTTCAGCACTGGTTGGCCACCCCCACAAACTGCTCATTTCTTGCTCAGATCTGTCATTTTGCCATGGAATAAATTCAGGATCGTCCTGTGGACAGGGACGCCTCACCCTCACCTCCTGGTTTGCATGGAGTCAGCCCAGAGGTGCCACAGCCAGCAGGGATGGAGAGAGGACACAGTCACAGAAGAGCAGAGGTTCTTCAAAGGTCATGGGGGCAAAATAATCATGGAATGAAATTAAAGCTGTGCTGGGGAAGGGGATATTTGAGAACATCAGGGAAAACAATCTCCTGAGCACTGTTCTGTGCTACCACGGGTGCTTTGTGCCAAGAATTCCTCAGCCCTCAGCAGTTTCTGTTTGAAAGATATTTAGGAAAAAGAAATATTTGTTAATCTGCTAATGACTAATTAGTTAATGACTCCTGTGAAGTGGTGGTTTGGTTTACAATAATTCCAGTTGAATATTGGCACTTGCAGCTCCCATAGAACCCAGCCTGGTGTTCCAGCCCCAGAAGGATCCTTCAGCTGCCTCACACCCTCCCCAGGGCATTTAGAAACTGTTCAATTCCAGCTCTTACCTCCTCCCTCAATAAACCTCCCATCCCTTTCCTGGGTGGGTCATGGCAGCTCTTTGTGGCATAGTCTCAGCCAAAAGATTTTTTTTTTTTTCCTCTAAGGAAAAGGGTGTTATTTGCACAATGGAATACTGGATATTCCCTTGCATTTCTCAGTGCAGGCGTACCCCTGACAGATGTGAGGCATAATTATAAATAATATTTTTATAATTCAATAATGAATATAATGATAATATAAATTATAAATAATTTATAATTACCAATAAAATATATTTATTACATATTTATATGTTAGATTTTGGTTGCTCAGAGAAGCTGTGGCAGATCCCTGGAAGTGTCCAAGGTCAGGTTGGGTATGGCTTGGGACACTCTGGGATAGTGGAATGTGTCCCTGCCCATGGCAGGGAGTGGGACTGGACTGGCTTTAAGGTCCTTTCAAACTATTCTGGGATTCTTTGCTTTACAAGTGAATAGATTTGGATCTAAAAAATCCCATTTTTATTTTCTTATAACAGTAAAGTTGAGAATCCAGGGGAAAAAAAGGAAACTGGAAGGTGAGTCCTGGAGCAACAAGTTCTCATCATGTGCAAAAAGGGTTAAATCAACCCTGAGATGCTTTTTTGCAGCAGAAAAAAAAGAGTTTTAAAGGGTGGATGTGGCTGGTGCCACTCCGGGCTGGGGAAGAGCACTCAGACCAGCCCAGGATTCTCTGCTTTGCTCCCTGCAGGAGAAGAGGATCTACACCACCCAAAATATTGCTCAGAGTGTGTCCCACCTCATTTACACCCCACAGGAAGAGAGATGCACCCACACCCAGCTGTAAACTCGACTGCTCGTGATTTAATGAAGCCCTGGAGGAGCCAGGGCTGAGGTTTGATTCTCTGATCAGAGACTGCAGAGCTGCAAACCAGGGTTGTCCCAAATAGGAAACTGATAAATATTTTCCTGCTAAAGATTTGTAGAGCAGAGAATGAACAACCCTTGAGCTTATCCCAAACAATCCTTGAATTTATCCCTTAGCACCAAAAATATCCACATACCCAATTTATTGTTGCAGCTCTGTATAAATGGAGGATGGAGTGGAGATATAAAAGAGATAAGTATTAGATGCATGAATGAGTTTGGGTGGATATTAAAATATTACCCATAAGCCAAAAGGCAGGTTTGGGTTTTTTTGGGGTTTTTGGGGTTTTTTAATTTATTTTGTTTTGGTAAATGCAGAGCAAATCTTGGCAAACTTGAGCCAAGAAATTGAGCAGCTTGAAAAGAATTCAATCTCCTAAAATCTGCCCCAAAAGTGGCTGGGCAAGGCTGTGTTAGGAGGTTACCTGAGTGCTTTCACACATTAAGGAACAGTATTAAAAGATCATTTCCAAGTTAAGCAAACAGTTCTGGCACACTGTGCAACACTTGCTTTAAAATTAACTTAGTTATTCTGAACTTTATGCCAACTGATTATTTGCTGGACTCTCTGATGATGGTAATTCAGGACATTCCATCCCATAATTCCATAAAGACAATAAGATTACAAAGCCCAAGCAGGCTCTGAGTCAGCCTTTGACAGATTAAAGCTCCCCAAGTCCCCTAAAAACCCTTCTCTGACACATTAATTTGACCTAAACCCTCAAAATGTTCCTGATTATATCATCTCAATCGGGCTTGATTTTTGTTTTATTTTTCAGTGTAGGAAATTAAAAAGGCTCGGTTGATCCCTGGCCAAGTTCTTGAAATGTGTTAGCAATGCTGAGGAAATCAAAGATTACTCGAAATACTTTTTAATAATATGTCATGTCAGCAGAGATAAAGGTTCACACTCCATGCCCTCAGCTGGCTTCCATCAGCGCTGGCCAGGACCCGCCAGTCACCTTGGAATCATGAGCTTATACTCTTCTAATTATGAACATGTTCATAAAATTTGATTAATTTCTCTTTGTAAGAAGAATTAAATCTCATAGGTGGGGTTGATCCTGCCTAGGAGCAAGAGGTAACCCCAGATTTCCTTCCCCTGCCCTGTTCTCCATCCATTTCTGGCCACAAGGGATCATGGAATGCTGTGGGTTTGGAGGGACCTGACAGAACATCTAATCCCAACCTTCCTGTGGACAGGGAGCCTTTATCCTGTGGAATGCCATCCCAGAGGAGGGGCAGCAGGCTGGACATTGCCCCACAGAGGCATCAGGTATCCACCACCTGGATATTCCTGTAGGAAACAAAACCACGTCAGAGGTCACAGCTGGTGGAGATCCATGGAAGGATGGGGTGACACAAGGCCAAATCCACCTGTAATTCAGATTACAACTATCAGACCTTAGGAAGTTGGGATACCAACTTCCCACTCCCCAGTCAGGCTGCAGGTATTGCCCACACCAGAGCTGGCACTGGAGAAAGGTCAGCAGCTGGAGAAGGAGGTGGCTTCCAACCAGTGTCCAGGCTGGATGTTGAATCTGGGCTTTTGGCAGCTGTATCTGCACCCCTTCACTTCCTCTGAGATCTTTTCCCTGGTCAAATCCCTGTCTCAGTGAGATGTGCCACGAATTTGGTGTGTAAATGTGTGCTAAAAAAGGTATAAATGGTTATAAATGATATAAATGTGTATTAACATCAACGGGCAATGCCCACCCTGAACTGAGTAAGGAGTGTCCTTGGGACGGAGATTTGAGGACAAGAATGTGAGTCTGGGACAATTAAAACACACATTTAGAACAAATACGGGCACAGAGAAGCTGTGGCTGCCCCTGGATCCCTGGAAGTGTCCAAGCCAGAGCTTGGAGCAAACTGGGGTAGTGGAAGGTGTCCCTGCCATGGCAGGGGGTGGATGGGATGAGATTTAAGGTCCCCTCCAACCTAAACCATTCCATGCTCTTCACAAAGACAACCTGCTGCCAGCCCAGCGTTTGGGAATGTGTGCCCCGGGTCAGCAACTTTAGCAAACAGAGCAAGAAATCCGGAAAAGTGAAACGTTTGATGCACCAGGGCTTCCCTGCGACTCTGGGAGCACCTGGGAGCAGAGCACGGAATGCTGCGCCCCATCCCCTGCCTGTCCCAAAGGGCCCTGCGGCAGCTCCCCCCTCCTCAACCTGCTTTCTCAGCTGGCCCGTGAATTTTATCCCTTTCCACGTTTTTTTCCCGTTAAGGCTTATCTACCCCGCTGACCTCCCCAGTGCAGGGAAAGGCTGCGGGGCCAGCGCTGCGCAGGGGATGGGGAGGGTCGGACACCCCCCTGCTCAGCGGGGACACCGCTCTCCCCTCCCCAAAACCCACCTGAGCCCCAGAATCCCCCTTGCTGCCGGCTCCGGGAAGGGTTCCGGGATGGAAAATAAATCAGCGCGGGGGTCCCAGCCCGGGCGGGGCGGTCCCGGGGCGGGGGTGGAAATGCCGCGCAGATCCCGCGCAGCTTTTCCTGCGCACCTGAGGGGCCCGGCCGGAGCCCCCCGGGCCCGACCTTGCCCTGCCTGGCCGTGCAGGAGTTTCCCGGGACTTTCCGAGTGGAAAACGGGGATTTCTGCCCCTAATTCAGCGCAGCTGCTGCGGGCGGCGGGGCAGCGCTTTGAAGCGGAGCCGGGGCGGGGCTGCCTTAAAAAACACCCCAAAAACAATCAAACAAACAAAAAGCAAAGGAAAAACGGGAGACAGAGCCGGAACCGCTGGCCGGCGCTGTCACAGCCCCGGGTGGCACCGGGTCTGTCGTGCCGGGGACACCGGAGGGGCTGCGCATGACCGGCCCGTGGGGGCAGCGCGGCGGAGCTGGGCTCCCTTCTCTTGTACCCCCCTTTCCCCCCTTTTATTTCTCTTTTCTTACTTCTTTCTTTTTCTTCTCTTTTTTCTCCTCCTCTCCTTCTTTTTTGTTAGTCTTTCCCCTTTCTCTCTTTCTCCCCCCTTTCTTTTCCCTTTTGCGCTGGTTCTGGTTAAACGTTATTTGCACTTTTGTTGGAAAAGTGGCCCCTAGTGTGCAATTATGTCAAATTTCTTTGAGTTTTACAATTTAATGGAGAACAGTAACTCTTTTATTGATCCTAGACGGGGCCGGCTCCTCTTCCCCCTCTCCCCCCCACCCCTGTGGCTCTCCCCTCCCTCCCCTCCAACCCCCCCCGTTACTCCCATGAAATGTCACTCAATGTTTCTTATGCTCCCACCAGTTTCCAAAACAAACAGAGGAGGCTGAAGCCGTCTATTGACTCAGTTGGATGCAAGAGGATCTCGCCGTGGCCGCTGCCCCCCGACGGGAGCCGTGCGGCCGCCGGGCGAGGGGCGCTGGGTGCCGGCCGGGATGGAGCCGCCGCCGCCCGCCTGAGCCCCGCTGCCGCCCGGGGGGACCCCCGGCAGCCCGGAGGGGATGGCGCTCAGCTCCCGGGCTCACGCCTTCTCCGTGGAAGCCCTGGTGGGACGCTCGGCCAAGAGGAAGGTGCCGGAGGGTCGCGATGAGGAGCCCGGCCCCGGCTGCCGGCCGGGTCGCAGAGCCCCGGAGGCGGGTGGGTACCGGAGGGAGCCCGGGGAGCCGGGGCCGCCCCCTGCCCCGGCAGCCTCCCGAGCAGCCCCTGCCCTTTGTGTTCCCCGCAGAGAAGCGGCCCAAGGCCGGTGCCGAGAGCCGGGCGGGCGGGGTGCAGGTGGAGCTGCAGGGCTCCGAGCTCTGGAGGAGGTTCCACGACATCGGCACGGAGATGATCATCACCAAGGCCGGCAGGTACCGGCCGGCCCTCGCCGCCTCTCTCGGGCTTGGCTTTTCCGTTTTGTTTTCTCTTTTCTTTTTTTTTTTTTTCCTTCTTTTTTAATTTTTTTTTTTTTGGAATGTTGTTATTTCTCGGTGTTTTTTTCGTTGTCTTGAATTATTCTTTTCTGTTGGGATATTTCCCTTAGTTCGCCCCTTTTCCCGCTATTTTCGTTGCGTTCGGTTTTCCTTCCTCCCGTCGCCCGCTGCTGGTTTCGCAGCCCCTTTCCGCCCCGTGGGCGGCAGCTCTCGCTCAGCCGCGGTCCCTGTGCCCGCAGGAGGATGTTCCCGTCGGTCCGGGTGAAGGTGAAGGGGCTGGAGCCGCTGCAGCAATATTACATCGCCATCGACGTCGTGCCCGTGGACTCCAAAAGATACAGGTACGGGGCGAGCGGCCGGGACCCGCGCGGGACGCGTCCTGCGCGGATGGCCGCGACCTGCGAGCCAGCGGGACACCGGGGTCACCCCGGGCTGCTGGGGGGCCCGCACGCACCTATGGAATCTATAGGTGTGCGTGGGGGGCAGGTGGGGCCGGGCTCCCGCCGGCTGAGGCGGCCCGGCCCGGGCCAGGTACGTCTATCACAGCTCGCAGTGGATGGTGGCGGGGAACACGGACCACTCGTGCATCACCCCGCGCCTCTACATCCACCCCGACTCCCCCTGCTCGGGGGAGACCTGGATGAGGCAAATCATCAGCTTCGACCGCGTGAAGCTCACCAACAACGAGATGGACGACAAGGGGCACGTAGGTGTGGGGCAGCCCCGCCGGGGGGGCCGGGGAGGGGCAGAGCATCGCCCCGGGGCGCGGAGCATCAGCCGGGGGCAGCGCCGGGAAGGCGGCGGCCGGTGCCTCCTGCCCCGGGGCTCGGCGCTGGGTCCTACCTGAGCCGAGCCTCGGGTTTTCTTCCTGCCCTTCTCCCTCTGGGGAGGCTCAGCCGCCTGTCCCCCCGCACAGATCATCCTGCAGTCCATGCACAAGTACAAGCCCCGCGTCCACGTTATCGCCCAGGATTCTCGCTTCGATCTAGCGCAGATCCAGTCGCTGCCGGCCGAGGGGGTGCAGACCTTCTCCTTCCAGGAGACCGAGTTCACCACCGTGACGGCCTACCAGAACCAGCAGGTACCGGAGATCGGGGCGATGGAGAGTCCCGGAGCTAGCGGGGGTCGGGGCGATGGAGACCCCCGGCGGTACCGGGGGTCTGAGGGGTGGAGAGCCCCGGCAGTACCGGGGGTCGGGGGCATGGAAAGCCCCGATGGCCGCAGCCGCCGGTTCCAGCCCGCCTCTCTCCTTTCACCGTGCAGATCACGAAGCTGAAAATCGACAGGAATCCTTTCGCCAAAGGTTTTCGGGACCCCGGCAGGAACAGGTAAGGGCCGGGGCCGCCCCGCCGCCTCCCCCCGCTCCCGCCGGCCCTGCGGCTGCGTTCAAGGCGCTCTCGCCCCTTAGGGGGGTCCTGGACGGGCTCCTGGAGACCTACCCGTGGAGACCCCCCCTGGCCCTGGACTTCAAGGCTTTCGGCGCAGACAGCCAGGGTAAGTGAACGCCGCTCGCTGCCGCTCCCGGCCGCAGCCCGGGGCTCCCGCGGGGCTCCTCGGGCGGCTCAAAGCATCAAAGAGAACGAGGTGCCCCCAGAAAACGAATCCCTGCTTTTGGGGGGAGTTAATTCCGCATTGATTTGGATACAACTCCTGTGAAAACGGATGCGAAAGCCGGGAAGAGCAGGACGAGGGCGCGGGCTGCTCCAGCCCCCGGCTGAAACCAGAGTTAGATGGGCAGAAAAAAAATATCTGAGTGTGCAGGAGGCTAATTTGGAGTCGGGTTGTTCCGGCTTTGATCCTGTTACACTAATTGCTTCCAACCGGGTTGGGAATATCAACTACAAACGTGGTAGTGGTGACCGCCTGTGCTTTCTGCAGCGGCAGCTTCAGCGCCGACAAATACGTTATGCAACAGAAAATAAAATTATCTGGTATTCAGGTTGCAGCAGTCGCACAGAAATGCAAAGAAGAGGAGGAAAATTTTCGGGGAAAATGTTCTCCTTCGTCCTGACAAGAGCAACCGGTCCTTTACAGCCCTTTCCCAAAAAAACCGGGTTCAGAATGTAATTTTTGGAACAGATTATTCATAGAGCCGAAGGGCAAAAACTAACAGCTCGTTTGCACATTAGAGCCCTCCAAGGTGGGTTTAAGGTCTCGAGTTAAATTCTCGTTTATGTCAGGAACACTTCAAAGGTTTGGGACACACCAGATCACCCCCGTGTCTGCCGGGAAAGGCGGCAAAAATCACGGCAAAAATTCATGTTCAGCAGGCATAGAAATGAGGGCACAAAGAAATCAGATTCGGGAGAAATTAAGAGGTTTTTCAGTTGTAAAGAGAACTAAATTATTATCATTAATTGGTGGTGGTAGTAGTAGCAGGTTTATTAGTATTATTAATAGTTTTTAAATTAATTTTATTTTTAGAAAATAACTTCTGCAAAAAGCTCCTCTTGAAACCGTTTGCTGGGGGATGAGCTGCATGAGGAACGAAGCAACAGCAGCTGCAATGTTAAAGACACTAAAATATTATTGTGCATATAATATTAGAGCTACCCGGGATTTTTAGATATTTTTTTGTTGTTGTTGTTTAAAGTATTCGGTATTTTTCCTCAGGGTGGAATTCCTGAACTGACATAAATATAGCAAAATCTGCAGTTCTACTACTGATAAAATATATTTTTGGAGAAATGCTGTAAAACTGAAACCCCAAAGCTCTAAAACCAGGAGGTAAATTAAAAGAAATGTTAATGAACATGCTGAAGAAAAAATTGGCCATAAAATTTTTATTTTTAAGCCTAATAGAAAGGGCAGAAAACATTGACTCATTGATCGTTTCTGCTGCAATCCCCATTCCCAAACTGGCTGTGGAATTTGGGTGATATTATTGCTCAGGGTACCGTGCAGCAGACACTGACCCTGCTCTGCTCTGCTGTGTCCAGTCACATGGGGCTCACTCGCTGCCTCACACACAAATATCAGCTCAGTCCCGTATTTTACATGGCCCGAAGTCCTAAACCCTGGAGGACATGAGGATGAGTCCATGCAGAGAGGACTGGATCCCGCTCTGCTGATGTCAGGACTGAAGCAGCCACTGACATCAGCAGGGAAGGGTGAGACCTTCGCGCACAAAACTTCCCGGATTATTGCGATCAGGGGCTGACCTGTGAGAGGCTCTGCTTGTTGGGAGTTTGGAAATTGATTTGCATCACGTTCAAGATTTGTGGTTTTAAGGGTTTTTTAAGATTTGCTGCACCAGCAGACGTGGCTCAGTTTTACAGTTGATTTCGGGTCGCTGGTTGCGTGTCGAGTCGGATCAGATCCCAGCCAGGCATTGTATTGGTTGGAATTGAATGCAAATAGTAGCACAAACGGATCCACGTTCCCTTACATCCTTTCCCAGTGATTTTGGTAAGAATTAAAATAAAGGAGGGAGGGGAAAACGCCCTCTGGAAGAATTTGGTAATGAGTGTGCAGCGGACATTTGGCTCTCCACAGGCGGGAGATGAATCCAGCATCTGTGTAGCACCAGGGCCGGCTGCTCCCGAGCACCATTCCCACCTCGGAGCAGCCATCCTGTCCCTGCTTCATTGCTACTCCTTGGGGTTACTTTTCTCCCAAATTCTGAAAGTCTTCATTCATCCCTTCCAGAAAGGAGGACGTTCACATGACTTGTGAGTTTGAATTTCTGGAGACACCGATAGCATTCAGGGGAATGTTTCAAATTGCTTGGGAAGCCAAGTGAAATGAGTCAATTCCTGTGAGCTGGAAGGTACAGAAAAATTCTCCATCAGGCTGAATATGCTTTTTTGTTCTTATATCCAAGGGGAAAAAGCTGTCTGGAATTTGCATGAAAAATAGGGAACCTGAAATTGCAATGATGTGTGTATAGTAGGGGAGGGATATTGGTGGTGCAGCCAGGTACAGATCCAGGTGTGTGTGGAGCTGGATTTACCAACCAAGGAATCCCAGTCCAAGAAATGGGATTAGACATGTGTGAATATTGTTCTTAGACAAACATCAGCTAACCACAACCATTTATGGAGAGATCTTCCCATTTTCCAGGAGCTGGTCTTTGGAGCAGGTTCGTGCTTGGATGGACACCGGCAGCAGGGAGACCTGGAGCAGGAGCAGGAGTCCTCCAAGGAATGCTTGGCTGTGGATACCAGTTAGCCCAGCCTGGATGATTTCTGTTTTCCTTTCCAGGTGGGAGCTCCAGCTCTTCTCCAGTGGCCTCCAGCAGTGGGACCCCCTCTCCTCTGAACCCCCTGCTCTCTCCATCGTGCTCCCCTCCCACGCTTCACTTGCCCGCGAGCAACCTGTGCCCCGAGAGCTTCCTGCACCCCCTCAACGTGCCCTTCTACTACAAGATCTGTCCTACGAGCTTCTTGAGACAACAGGCACTCCTCTTTCCAAGCCATGAAAAACTGGGAGCCACCAACCCACACCTTTTACCCCACTTCATGGTGGATATGCCCAAACTGTCTTCCCTGAAAAACGCCAAAGCCGAAGATTTAAACGCTCAGTGCCTACAAGCCCCCGGTTCTGCTGGTCAAATGCTGTATGGATTACATGCATCTGGAAACATTTTCCCATCAAGTCCCATTGCTCGGGAAGCACTTAATTGTTCTTTACATCCTCCATATGGCTTGTATGGTTATAACTTCTCTGTGCCATCCAGACTGATGAATGCAGCAGGGCATTTCAAAGTGAGTGACAGCATTCCGGCTGCTTTGAGGGACGGCAGATGCAATCACTCCAACTGGCACCCCACAATTAACCACTGCCTTTAGTGGGATCAGAGAATAGTCCTGAGCTATGTAAAGCAAGTCCTTCCTTCCTTCGTACCCAGGGGCTCGTTAGTTATTGACTCAAACACTGCATGGTACAGGAGCGGGATGGGCAGACATTTAATCCTTTTTATTTCGTGGACAGAAGTGTTGTTGGGAGGGTGGAAGATCTGGGAGGGTCTGGGATGACCCTGAGGTGACACCTTTTGGCCACATTTATGTCACAGTTGTAGGTTAAGAGCAAACTGTCAGTCACCTTTTTACTATTTGCACTCTCAAGTGGGGACATTGATGTCTGTATTTCTACAACTCTCTTTTCTCTCTCTCGCTTGCCTTTAGTTAGCTCACAGCCCTGGGGAGCTGCTGCTCACCCACTCCAGTTTTATCCCTAATTTCAAAGGGACTATCCAGGACTTGGACTTGGCAAAGGAGCCATATCTGGCCAAGCACTCGAGCTTGTTCTTAAGTTCCCTGGGCTCTAAAGGGTCCTAATTAATGTCACAGAAGTCCCTCATTCTCCAAGACCCTGATGCCTCCGTTATCAGGGTGGGGACATAAATCCAAGTACCATAAATCCAAGTATCTGCTGCCAGGGTGAAGAAAGGCAGGAGGAAGGATGGATGGGGTGAGGAGCTGGAGGGGTGGCCCAGAGCCCCCTTTTCCATTCCCTACCCTCCTGTGGCACCAGCATCGATGGTGTGGTGGGCAGGACAGGGTGGAGTCACACTTCCCTGCCATGGTGAGGAGGATACGGATAAATCTTGGAGAGCTGTGTGGGATGAACACCCCAGGCGCCCTGCAGGACAATCCTCTGACCACAGCTCTCCAAGGGACACAGAAGATCCCCATGGGATCTCATCCAGCCTTGCCTGAGGGAATGGCAGGGATGCTCCTGGTTCAGTCCCCTGGAGAACACAGATCCTTTACAGAGAATTACAACTCTACAGGCCCTGGAACGTGAGATCTACAATTCCTTCCAAAATTCCTCTTTGTTTTCTCTAACCTGTGGATATTCTTGTTATTCCTGTAAATAATCTCCAGCTCCCAAGGGTGCCATGTAACTCACAATAAATCAGGACACAGGTTTTATTCTTTATTTGGTCGATGTTCAGTCTCTACCTAAAGTCAAATTTATCACTTAATAGATGGCAGAGATTGGAAAGTAAGGCTTGGCTGGGACCAGCACCATTTTGGGATTAATCCTTTATTTTCAAACACAACCTATAATATAGAGGGATTAGGCACAGGCTTAAGAACAAAACCGATTTCAGAGTTTTGATTTTATTTTCATCCTTAACAGACAACAAATTCAGAACAAAAGCAATATCAAAAGCTCCTAAATTAACAAAAAAAACCACTTTTGCTTTCATGAGACTTTGATAAAATTCAAATATTGTTTTCCCCAATTTTCCTTCTTTGGGTGTTCACAGAGTATGAAATGAGGGTTGTGATAAATGATCTGTACAACTGTAAAAATGAACAAACCTACTTTCTTGGGCTGTTTCTTAGCAGTTTATCTCACTATTTTTATTAAAAAAAAAATTTTAAAAAAATTGGGTTTTTTTTTGTTTTTTTGTTTTTTTTCTTGGGAGTCCTTTCCAACTTTGGTGGTGACTGAATTCCTGTGGCAAGTCCCTGGCCAGGCTCTGTCCAGCTGAGTGACCACGACCCAGCCCCCACATGTGGTTGTGCTCCTGGGGAGCTGGAAGGCTCTTCCTGATCAGTCACGGATTTGTGCAACGGGGAACTTCCAATTTTCCAAATATTTGCGGTTGCATAAGATATTCCAGAGTCGCTGGCCATGAGCTGTAATCCAGTAAATCAGTGTCTGGTTAAAAATGTGACTGATAATGACTGGGAGAGATATTTTTGGTGCAGTGATTTGCCCCACCAGGAATGATGGATTCCAGTGGAATTGAGCTGGAGCTCAAAGCGCCTCCGTGGGTCCCGTAGGATCCCAGGTTTCACCATCCTCCCTCCTCACAGCTCCGTGGAAAACACACCCAGAGTCTGGTCCCTGCAAGGTCTGGGTGTGTCCCAGGGGTGCCACACTTTGGGAGGGTGCTCCTCAGGCAGATCCAGAAATAGCAATTTGTCTGTACGAGAGGTCAGCACGGCGTGGGAGGAGCTGCTGGCTCTGAGTTATCTGAGGGTTATTTCCATTTCCTTTGCCTTCACCTCCTGGTTTTATCCTTTCAAAAATCCGTCCAAGAAATAAAAAGGATGTGGGTGGTGTTTTCATGCAGCTCTCTGTCCTGTGCCACGAAGGCCACCTCAGAGCAGACGGAGCTCCCTGGCCCTTCGGGCACAGGAATATTTTCCATATCCATAACGGTGACTCAGCTGATTCACTCTCACTATGAAATAGAAAGGTTTGCCTAGATATTAAAATAAATGTGCCCCAAAAAGCAGCTAACCTGCACTCCCCACTCTCAGGGAGTTGTAAAACAGCTGCTAGCGGGAGGTGAGTGGCAGAACTCAAGGGAATAAATCAGATTAATCAATATGATTTATAAAATGTGAAACTGGGAGAGCTGAGGTCGATAATTCAGGCAGGCCCACGTGCCTGTCAATACAATTCCATCACGTGCTGCTTTGTATTTCTTGCCACAAATATTATTGGAAAACTCGTGGCCATTTCAAAGTTCACCATTCTTTGGACTTAGTGGGTAAATACAAACAGCACCTCAGGATTGCAGCGCTATTTTTAAATGGGAATAGGGAGAAAAGAAACAAAGGGATTTTTTAAAGAGGAAACTTGCTGAACAATCTTACCTATTAGTCATTTGACCTTTCCCAAGAGGAGTTTGAAGTTATTTGAGAATATCTGAGCCTGTTTATAGCTCAGCAAATAAAATCAGCCATTCCAGAGGTGCTGTGTCCATGCCCAGTGCCGGGACATGGGATGGGCTCAGTACTCAGACAAGGGGGTGGATTCAAAATCCAAGGAGACAAAACACCCAGCAATAATATTTTTAATCAAAGTGCAGTTTATTCTCTGGTTTCACCCAAATTTAATCCATCTATTGGAGAAGCCAAAGGCATAGAGGGAGCATCAGATGTCGCTTTTTGCGATGGAAGTGCCTCGGTTTACATTTGATCTGCTGAGGTTGGGGCCGTAATTAGATGATAATTTGTATCACAATTATGCAAAGCAAACGAGGATTGGATAGCAAGATAGAGCAGAACAAATAAGCACCCAGACCATTTGAAATTCATCCAGTATGGAAACCATGTCCATGTGTGGCTGGGGCCGGGTACATGTTGTTCCAATAAAGCTGCAGAAAGGGAAAAGGCCGGGATCGGTTCCTCCAAAAGTTTCAAATGCTCATGTTTACAAATTTGTATTGCACATTAATATGTAAACACAGCTATTGGAAACAGATGAGGCCACCATATTGACGTGCCCTTTCCTCTCCGTTTTGGGTGTCTCGTTGTCCCCCAGAACACACAACAACTGTGGTGACTCATAAAACTCAGCTCAGGAAGCTAAAGGAGAGGTTCAGACCATTATAAAATTGCTGGTGCCGTGGTGGCTCTCCCATCCCAGATGGATTTTGGGTTCTGTGTGCAGCGGGGTGCATTCCCACTCCTGTGGAATTGTGCTGCTCCGTGGTTGGAGCTGCACTTTGCAGTGCCACAAATGAAGCCTCATTCCTTGGCATTTACTGGGTGAATGTTATCATTTTCTTTATAAAAGCTTTGACTTGTTAGTCACCTTTTCTTTCACTGGTTTATTTGCATTTTGGGATGCAAACTCCAGGCATCCCTTTCCATAGGATCCCAGACCACCAGCCCCTGGGAGTGAATACTGGTGGATGCAGCCGAGGTTGTTGGGAATTACAGGGCCTGAGAGGACTTTTCCAGATGCTGGGAATTGCCCTGCAAGCTGTTTGTGCTTAATAGAGCTCTGGTCTCCCCAGGCTCATGGACTTTCTGAATTTTGCAGTTATTTATAAAGCCACTTCTCGGCTGTGTCCTTTTGGTGACATTCCCAAGAAGGACCTATCGTCTGCTTCCATCCATCAAATCATTTCCTCCCAGACTGCTGCTCCTAAAGCACTGAGTTTTCAGTTTATTGTAGCAATTAAGTACAAGAAGGAGTCCAGGTTTTGAGAAGGACCCCTTGAGCTTATAAATCAAACGACACAAAGCAGCAAGTAAAAGTCAAGACCTTTCTGGAGAGGGAAACACCAGCAATAGGGAGAAAAATTTGGAAAAATCATTTTTGCAGCTTAAGGAGGCAGATCCTGAACAAAACCAGAGATGGGAGCAGGAGCTGAGGATGGCTTCTGGCTCTCTGAAGTCTGAAGATATATTGGATACATTTTTCAGATATTTTCAGCTATTTTCTCTTATTCCAAAAGCCTTGCTTTTTCAGAGAGTGGCGTTTTGGAGGAATTCACTTTTTCCTTCTTGGCGCTGGCTCCAGATCTCACCTCGGAGCTTCGTCCCAGCTCCAACAATTTCCTCGGGGCCCTGCCCAGCAGCTGGGAGCACTTAGCAGCTCATCCGCCCGCCCCTCACCTGCCTGAGGAGCCCTGACAGGTCCATCTGCTTCCAGTCAGACCTCAAATAAAACCTCCGAGGGGAAGAAACGAGTCAAGGACTTGTGTGGTGACTCGGAGTTACTCCTGAAATTACTCAGCTGATGCTCCAGGGCTGGATTCTGCCCTCAGCTCCTGGTCCATCAGAGTAAGCTGCTGCAGCCCTTTCCCCGGCCCAGCATCCTGAAACCAGCAGAAATATCCTTTTGTAGGCAGGTTTGGTGGATATTAAACACTGAGCCATGATCCTGCTGTGCCCACGTCACCTCAAGCACTCAGTGGTTCAAATCATCATCTCCCATCACACATCACTTTAACCATCCTGTAGGTTTAAGGCAGTTGGATAAATTTTGGGGCTGGGGCTGTGTTTCATGGGTGTTTTCAATCCCAGGACAAAATTGAGCTGCCCAGGAGACTGGACTGGTTTATCCTCAACAGCACCATGATACCTTCTGTGCTGAGTGCCTTTTAAACTTAAAAAAGAGCATAAATCCAGATACAAAGCAATGTTTTAAGTGCTAAATGTTTAATATCCATATAATAGTGAATATTATTATTATTATTATTATTATTATTATTATTATTATTATTATTATTATTATTATTTATCAGGCAATTAAATGTAAGGATTGGAGGCTCCTGTGCCCTCCAAAGCTGTGGGGACAATCAAATGTACCTTCAAGTGAGTCAAATAAGGTCCCATCCTCTCACAGGACTTGAAATTTGGGGCTGGAATTAGGGATTTATCGATTTTTCCTCCCTGCAATGAAAGCATTTCACATGGCTATCCCTAATTCAACCAGGGTTTTAACACTACTGCCTGTGCAAAATAAACAGATTTAAGTTTACACCAATCTCTTCATTTCTTGCAGCAAATCATTATTTCTGAAAGTGTTAATAAACTTAAAGATGAGAACCCACAGACTTCAAAAAGTTTGATTATCAATGATTTTTCTTCCATGGAGGCAAATCCATGTTGAATATCCAGCTGCCCCACTCAGGACATGCAGGTACCACATGTCTCCCTTCACCAGCAACACCTTTAGCTTCAGCCCTTTGCTGAATTCTTCCTTTCTGTTTGTTAAAAGTCGTACTGTAAAATTAATCAAAGTCGATATGCTATTTCCTGTATCGTATTTCTTCTAACGTTATCAATATTGCTAATAAAAATAGAGATTGGAACAGTATGTTGTAATGTCCAGGATATAAGCCAGATCCTGCTGCAGCTCAAATAAATATGAATTTGGCCTTTGGCTTTCATAAAAGCAGGATAATGTCTCTATCTGGGCTCTTCTAACAGATAACATCAACCTCCTTTGCTTTGCTTCTCAGAATTCCCAGAATTTGTGAATTTAGGCTGGTAGAAGAAATACAACTCTGTGTGCTGTAAATTTTTGAGATTAAACAAATCAAAGTAAAGCAAAGCCCCAAACTTCATTCCCAGCTGAAACAAAACCTGGCATTTCCAAAGGCTTCGTGCTTTGAAAGTGCTGACACTTCCCACGTTGGCCCTTGGAATTGCAAATGAGGAGCTCTTGAGGGACAGAATGGGAAGGAGACAACAGGGAGGAGTTCATATGGATCTGGTCAGCTCCAGGTGCTTCGTGCCTGCTGCTGTCCCTCCTTCCCAAGACAATGGCCCCACTTTCTGAGGTGGTTTTTAGTCAAATTTTTGGTCAGAGTTAGGAATTGTTGCCTGTGTGGGTGGTGAGGCTTTGGCACAGGGTGCCCAGAGCAGCTGTGGCTGCCCATCCCTGGAGGTGTCCAGGGCCAGGGTGGACAGGGCTTGGAGCACCCTGGGATAAAGGAAGGTGTCCATGCCCACTCTGGGATAGGGGATGCCCTGCATGGGCTTTAAGGTCCCTCCAGCTTAATCCATTCCATGACTCCATGAAATGGGTTTGGGTGGTGTTTGGGCTCTGTACCAGTGAGGACTTTTCCCCTATGTCCAGCTCCTCTCCCCACACTGAGGATCCTATGGAGAGACAGGATTTCCTCAGTCCAACATGTATGAAGGATCCACCTGGGAATGCAAGGTCTCAGCTGCTCACCCTGGGAGTCTGTCTCCAGGTCCTGCTGGCACGACAGCCAGAGCACCCCGCTCCAAACCGGAGCCTCCCCAATGACCAAATATCACTTCTTTTTTAACTGGTTTTGAGTATCACTCATGCATCTGGAGCCATGAGCCTTAATGAGCCATAAAAAGGAGGAATTTTACTGGGTAGGTCTCCTGGACACAGAACAGAGCAGAGGATGGAAATGAGATCCAGCTCTGCCCAAGCCAAAACTTTCCAGAGGCAATGGCGAGTGTCTCTGTTGGCCATCCTGCCTCAGGCTCGTGGGGCAGGGATGCTCCTGCATCCACTGACTTCTCCATCACCCTGCATCACATCCAGACCACGCTCAGGCTCCTGGGAAAACTGTCTCAAAACTTTGGAGTTTTCTCCTTGGGGTTGCATCCCTTACCAGAGCCATGGCTTGGAGGTAGCAGGGATTGGTCCACACTCTCCCTTGTGGAGTTGCTCCTCCACAGGTGAAAACAGGGATTTGCTCCTCAGCATAAAAAAAAAAAAAAAAAAAAAAAAAAAAAAAAAAATTAATGAAAACATCTCTGGGGTGGAGAAAAGTGTTTTATTTTCAGAAATTGGGCTTGGCCAGTTTGGATCCCAGCATTCCTGCCTCGGCAGCCACGTGGCCCCAGCGCCAGCCCCCACACTTTAATTCTTCCCTTTTTTTTCCTTAAAATAGGACACACCTGTAAGGAAGGCAAGTTTCTTTAAGACATTCCTGATCTGGAGCATATTAAACTGATATTTTTGTTTTGTATTTTGGATGATTTGCTCCAGTGATAACATAATAGCATGATATTTAGCCTGGGACTGATTAAAACATTTCTTTTGATCAGCGCAGCAGATTGGAACAGTTGTTTATTACTGGACAAATCTTGGAGAAAAGGAATTAAGAGAAAAGAGCTGAAAAAAGAAACGGCTCTGGGTGGCTGTTGGGTTTGGTTTGCGCTGGGATATTTCCTTTGCTTTGGGAAAATTCTCTGTTCCAGCCAGGGTTTGGGAAGTGAGAGAAGGGAAGGATGATCCATCACGCTGATGGACAACGGCTGAAAAGCCGGGCACTGGCTGTTAAAACCACACGTGTGGGGAATAAAAGTCATTTCTCCCTCTCAGGACACACCATGGCCCAGACCATCACCGATGAATTTCTACATCCAAATTTAGCATTTCTTAGGAGGAAACTTCACAGCTGCATCAATCACTGCGCACTTCAAAGCTGCCTGTGTTTTAAAATACAAGATTTAACTTTAAAAACATTTTATTTTGCTTTCTTGACCAAATGCAGAGTTGTTCTTTTACAAACCTACAACATCTGAACATAAACGCATTATTCTGGTTTAGCTCCAGTTCCTCTAAAGGCTTTTAAGGCTATAGATTTTAATTACATGAATATTTTTAATAAAATCCCCTTTTTAACTGCTGGCAAGACTGTAAGGGAAAAAACAATAATATCTGGCTCTGTCTCTCTGACAGAATAATTCTTCGAGTTGCATTTGCCACATCCCCGCAGCTGCGACCAATAACCCTCTGTCTTTATGATTCTCCTCCGATATGAAATTAAAATGAACTGGAAATGTTTATGCTGCAAATGGTGTGCAACACATTAAACAGATAATGCCAGCGAAGGGCTTGCTTCAAACAGGGGTTCCTCCTCCAGCAGAGCCCCTCTGTAACTTAATCCCCCTTTTTCCAGGCAGCGGGAACTGCTGCTCCACAGAAAGCTTCAGACACATCACAATATCTTCATTAAAGAGGAATTACTTCCATCTCACCATCCACAGGTGCCACTGAAAGCGGGGCTTTGTTTCATGTGGCTGGTTGCAATGCCTGTGTTTATAGCAGCAGATTCCTTGGCTTCACGGGACATTTGGAGATAAATCTATTTTGGGTCCTGTTTGCTTCCCTGGCCTTTTCCCTGCTGCTTGTTTATAGCTGCATATTAATTCCTCAGTCATGCCTTTGGAATTTTTCACTGCTTACAATAAAAAAAAAAAAAAAAAAAAAAAAAAAAAAAAAAAAAAAAAGATGCCTCATCCTATTTAATCATCTCAGCCCAATATATTCTTTGCTGGTTTGCACCGATCAATTCACTGGGCTTAATCAAATTCTTTCAGGCTGTGAATTCTGCTCCATTCCCAAGGCCTGCACCTGCCCCGTGTTTTCCTTGCAAGGGGACAGCTCTCCCCAGCTCCAGGGTGACTCCCTGACGTGTGTGCAAGGGGATCCTGGGGCTGTGGAGAGCCTGGTGGGGAGGTGAGAGCTGTGAGGTGCCCGTGTCCCTCCGTGTCCCACAGCCAGACACCGTGTCAGTGGCTTGGGAGGGGAAGGAGCTTGTCCTTAACTGTGTTTTCCAGCACAATTAACACAGGGGTTTGCACCTCCTGCTGCTCCCTGGACACCACCAGCACAGGATGGTTTGGGTTGAACCATAATCCCATCCAGCTCCATCCCCTGCCATGGGCAGGGACACTCTCCACTAGCCCAGGTTACTCCAAGCCCTGTCCTGGCCTTGGACACTTCCAGGAATGGGACACCACAGCTTCTCTGGGCACCCTGTGGCCTCCCCACCCTCACCTCTGCTCAGAAACATGGTTTCTGCTACATGGTGCTGACTTGAGGACTGGAAAGTCCCATCAACTTTGCTTTAATATTTCAAAGCGTTGGGAATCATTGCTAATTGTTCCTTCAGAGAAACCCAACCCCTCTAGACAGCACTGGCAGAACAAAAAAAAATCAGATTTCTAGGAGCACATTGTCATTTTAGGGCGGGCAGAGTTTATCCCACATTCTCTGCGGGATAAATCTGGCCGGGGAGGGAAGGAAGGGAATGGCAGCACGAGCTGTCAGCAGCTCCCTGGGATCTGACAGGGTCCAGCAAACGCTCCCCCCACCCTGACCCCTCCTGTCAATCAGCTTTCGGGGAGAAGCCCCTTCCCACCCTCCCCTCAGCCCTTCAGTGAGGAGCAGCAGCCAGCTCCAATTTGGAGTAGCTGTCATTTATCATTATTTCGGAAGGGAAAGGGCCGGGAAGGTTCTCCTCACCCCGAAGGTGCAGGCAGAGCAGAATTTGAGATGATGGGTGGGGATTTCCACCGGCACAAATGGGAATAAGACTCGGAGCTTTCCAGGCTGCACCAAAAATAGCGGCCCAATTTCAATCTCAATTAGAGCTCGGTAACCCCGGAGTATAATTCAGGAGTCAGCTTCTAATATTTCAATTCAGGATGAAGAATAATATTCCACTTCCCCCTCTGCAGCCCGAGCGATTTTCATTTCATAGGGGCTAATCTTGACTCGAACATGTGTTCAAGTGAGATGCTCAAGGATATGAGTGTGCTAAAGAAAATATGGGAAAAAGTTGTGTCGAAATGGCTGTGTTAAGGTCTGTGGAGGAGTCAGCTCCTTGGGATCACGGAATCATGGAATGGTTTGGGTTGGAAGGGATGCTAAAGCCCACTAGCCCAGGTTGCACCAAGTCCTGATGTCCAACCTGACCCTGGACACTTCCAAGGATTCAGGGGAAGCCACAGCTTCTGTGGGAACCTGTGCCAGGGCCTCCCCACCTTCACAGGAAGGAATTTATTCTCAAAGTCTCATCAAAAACTCCCCTTTTTTAATTTAAAGCCTTTCATTTATTTTTTGGATGTCCTAGTTACCACAGAGCTCCTACCAAAAAGCCTTATATGGAGAAGAAAAAAATGCAAAAATCCTCCCATATTTACTCTTTATTTTGGAAAACATTCCTTTTCTGAGGCTTCCAATCAGCATTATCATTCTAACAATAAATTCCTTTAAGAACTAACATTTTAAAATGACTGCCTGAAGAACATTTTGAATTTTAGAAAGTGAGTCTCAATCCTATTTCATTCTGATGACAAAGGAAATTAGCTTTAATATTCAAATTAACATTATTATTTAGGAAATACCATATTTTTCACTTACATGGTTCACCTGTAAGCACTTTTTTAGCATTTAAAAGAAAAGAATTGTACGAAGGAGTTGATCCCTTGGGTAGGAAAAGGGCGGAAAAACATACATGTTTTTGCAACAGCAAAATACTGATTTTTCCAGGCCTTTTGCATCCTGTCACTGGAGATTGCTGGGGTAGCAAAGCTCCTTCAGAGTATTTTCCCCCCCGTTGACTTTCCTGCAGCTTTGGCTCATCCCTCCAAACGACAAGGCCGGCACATTTTCAAGTGCCCCTTCCCGGTGCCGCCGGCGCTCACCCTTTGCCGTAGGAATTATTTCTTTGTTACTTAATCATCTGTAATTATCTCCTGGAGTAAATTCTGTTGGTGCATCAATTTTCAAACACAACATTCATTTTTATCAGTCATGTTTATTTAATTTTAGCTGATTAGCACAGAACCTAACAAGTGGCTTAGACTAACAGTGTGTCACTGCCCAAGTATTTTGTAGGTAACAAGAAGACATGGAATAGTGCACATGTTGCTTTGTCTGCATTAATCTATTTACATTGTAATTCTTCAACTGTTTTTAATGGCTGGTTCAGCTGGAAGCAATTAGTTGTCTAAATTAAAGCCACATTTCTCACTTCGTGCACCGGGAAGGCTTTTTTGCCGTTGTCTTTTCTTTGCTTTTTGTTTCGCAAATCAAGACGGATACCGTTTGAAAATGCATGAAATCTTCTGGAGGGGATTGAGCCGGGTGTTTGGAGCCGCGTTCCCGGGTGTTTGTCTGGAAGCCAAAGTTTGGGATGGGCTGGGAATGGTGTGTTTGGAGGTGCACCCTGGAGCAGGGCTGTCAGCAGAGCAGCAGCAGCAGCCTCGGAGCTGAGAGCAGGAGCAGAGCAAAGCCAGGAGAAGAGAAAGCACCCGAGCCTCTGGCTGCTCCCAGGGGCACGAGCCCGTTGTTTGCATATTAATTACATTAAAAAATAGGTTTGTGTTAAGTACAATGCAATTTATGCAGCACTTCACAGCAGTGTCAGTGCGTGTTGGATGCCACCCTCTTTTTTATTTTACAGGTTAAAATGGCACATTTTTAAGGCAGTCATGAAACACTTTTGGAGCCAGGCTGCTGTTGCTCCATCCTATCTCTGCTCATCTCATTCTATAACTCAATGATATTACAGTCTAATGTCTCTCAAGAGGTTTGGACTTTTTGTGCAAGGTGAGAATTTTTCCTTAGAAAAGTACTATTTTATACCGTTTGAAAATAAAATAAAATAAAATAAAATAAAATAAAATAAAATAAAATAAAATAAAATAAAATAAAATAATAATAAAATAAAATACTCTCCATGCATTGATTCTAAAAATCAATGCATAAAGTTAATGACTTATGAAGGCAAGGAAAGAAAAGCCCCACTGTGCTTTCCCTGGACTTCCAAACACCCTCTAAAGTGGTACCCAAGGCACCAGCCTTGGGAAGGAGGAGACCCCCACAGAAAAGAAGGATTTAAGTCACCATTTCCCAATTCAGAATCTCATGGGGCCATTGGACAGGTTTTAGTTTCAGCAGCATTGGAATTGACACATTTTCTTTTCATTTTGGTAAAAAATTAATTTAAAAAATTAATAAAATTCACACATGGCCTAGTCCAGACTGAGTCTTCACTTCACTCGATATTCCAATAATCCAGATTTCCTCCTGAAGAAGGTTTAGCTGGCAAAATGGGGTGAAGGGAGGGAGGGCCATCACCCAGTTTGCTGCTCCTCCTCCTCACCTCCAAACCCAAAAGCCCCAGTGGAGAGTCCTCTGCCTTGTCCAGTTTGTGCAAAGCCAGGAGCCCCTCAGATGTGTGTGTATGTGTGTGTGCTCCTTTCCCTTAGACATTGTGTATATGTTTCTCCCCTAGACATTATGTGTGTGCTCCTTTTCCTCTCAGACATTGTGTGTGTGCTCCTTCTCCATCAGACATTGTGTGTGCTCCCTTCTCCCTCAGATGTGTGTGCACTCCTCCATCAGACATTGTGTGCGCGTGCTTCTTTCTGCCCTCAGACATTGTGTGTGTGTTCTCCCTCAGACATTGTGTGTGCTCCCTTTTCCACTCCATCCCAGCTGTCCCTCATTACATGCTCCGCCTGAGCCCCACGCAGGGTCGGGTTGCGCCGAGGCAAAGGTCAGAGGAACCTCCAGCCTGCATTTTGCCATTGCTTGATTATTCAGATAACAAACAACCTAAAGACTGACGGGGCTTCTCTGTGCCCACAGTCCAGGCCCGATTACTGTAGCAAAAGAAAAAGTCCATTTCTAATTCCTCCAGGCTTCCCGCTATCCCAAATGTCCCAAAAATAATTAAGCGAGCAGATGGTGTTTGTGGAGCTGGTGCTCGGCCACAGACTCCTTGCTCTGCCACGTCCTTCTTTTAATATACTGCCCAGCATTAATCAAGCAGTTTGGAAGCATCCTGTATCACTTGTGCAAAACAGGGCTTAAATGATTTACTGTCAGATTCTTTCAGCTCCTGTTAGGCTCCTGTTTTTCTTTCATGTGGGGAGCAGGGGTCAGCGGCGGCAGGAGATCCGTGCCTTCGCTTGGCCAACATTTGCTGCTGTCATTCCCAACCTGCTCTGGTCCCTGCCGAGCGACGGATGTGTTCATGCTCCCAGCCCTGGATGCTAATTGATTTTAGGGAGCCCATTCATCAGTTAAATTCAGTAGATCACCCACCAGGTTTGCTGTTCACTGTCAAAGGTAATTCAATTAAAACTCCACGAGTGTGACTAACCAGTGGATGGTAAATATGTTCACCAGCTGTGTTAGCTGGGCCTTCTCCACCCTATTGTGTCTGTGCCCGAGCCCTATACCTTGGCTGATTAATGTATACAGCAAATGTGCAGCATTGCCAAAAAATTAAGCGCAAATGCCACTTTGGGATGTGAATGTTTGGACATAAGAGCTTCAGAGAAGAAAAATCCTCAGGTGTGTTAAAGGCAGCAGTGCTGCAGTGCTTGAATTAACTCAGTTCTTGGGGTTTTTAAAATAACTTTCCAAGGAATCCAGTTTGGATTTTAAAATCCATTGACAGTTTGGTTTCTTCTCATTCACTCCCACTCTGCCCTCAGCTGTCAGTCAGAGTTGATGTGAAACCATCCAGTGTGGTTTTATCCATCACCAAAACTGTATAAATCAGGGAGACGCCGCAGGAGCTCATGGAAAGATGTTTCTATTAAACCCTGAGCTGGGGGGACCTTGCTGGACCCTCCTGCCCGACCCACTGGGCTTTGAGTCTCCTGCCTGCTGCCATCGGGCACTCAGATGTGGTTTGGTAGTAATTAAGCGCATCGTTAACGATCCCACTGCACACCACGGGACAAAATGGTGTGTCTGCTTAATAGATTAAAGGAAAACATTCTCTGAAAAGCACAGGTAAACAAGACACTCATCCCTCAACCTTTCACCCTGGAAGACCAAGGTTCACATCCCACTGGAGCACAAATAAATAGGGACTGGACTCCCCTGGCTCACTGCTGGGGGGTTTATAGTCATGGAGAGACTATTTTGGAACACAACAGAGTTGGTGGGGATGGGAGAGGATGAATGGGACACGGGCTTGGAAAGGAGTGGGAACAGAGAAATTCCTTAAATCCCTGCCCATCCAGAAAGCAGCAAGGATTTACTTACAGTCAATACAGTACTTAGAGTAGCTGCCTAAAACTCTTCTTAAAAAATTAATTAGGCAGCAACGTGGAGTTTCCAGGAGCTTCCACTGTACGGATCCTACTCCAGCAGCCCCTTCTGCAAGAGCAGAAGCCCACACAACACTGAGATTTCCTGATTTCCCTGTGGCTGTAGGAAATAAATGAGCTGGAGCAACTCTGCAAACCACCGGCCTTCCTGCACATCTCTGTAGTGCAGGAGGAGGAAAACCTGTGTGGTAAACAGTATCCTGAGAAAACAGCCAGATTTCCCAAACATCCCCATAAACCTTAATGAAGAGCTTGGGAATATCTGGTTTATTTATTACTCCAACCACAGGCTAAAAAAAAACCCTGTAAAACTTCAGCAAAAGCATTAAATTTGGAAGAGAACCTGGGATATTCTATATTTGCTGCTTTAAACTCACCACACACCAGACAACTTGGGGTTTGGTGAGTATTAATCTTTGTATTTCTAAAATATTGGATGAAAAAGCAGTGCTATTGTTAAATGTAATAATTACCACTAATAAATTATTGCTTCTACTCTCTTTACACATAAAATCACTCTGCAAAAAGTGCTGTCATTTTGCATTTTACATAGAAATATGAAGATTTTTAAGCAGTGGTCAAATACTTACAGTGAGGTAACTGGATAAGGAATGGCTTTGATATACAGCTGCTGCCAGGAATTCCCTTTTTGTTGGTGCTGTTGAATCTCTCCCTTCTTCTGGCATTAATAAATAAAGGCACCTGCTCTACAAATCAGCAGAAATCTGGAAAATCATTATCACTCCAACACAGAAACGATGCCCATCACGACAGAACAAATGGGGAATGGAGCCTACACGGGACTTTAAAAAAGGGCTCTATTTGTCAAATTACCAGAGGAAAAGTTGATCTTACTGTTATGGACTTTATCCACTTCCAGGTCACATCAATTAGTCACAGCAGGCTCGTGGAGACTGGAACTAATTTACAACACTCTGAACAGGCCCGCCAGCTTCTCCGACGGATTTCCAGGCAAATATTGGGGCTTCAGAGGGAACCTGGAACTGAAAAACCACCAGCAACAGAAATCCAGCTTAATGGCTCCAGTAATGACCCATTTTGCAGCATGAGAAACAAAAACCTGATTGTGATAAGAATAAAGGGAAATATCTCCTGTAGAGACCCGGGGTTATGTTTATCTAATCTTTGAAAAAAGGAAGGAGTCATAAAAGATTTAATAGAAAATACTGAGCGTCTTTAAAGGAAGTTTTCAAATGTTTTCCTCTCCCTGACAGCTCATTTTGACAGAAATTGATTGTGATAAAGAATTATGAATCAGATAGCAGGGAAATTAAATTAAGCTGATTATTATCTTGTCAGATACATGCATTATGTCATGTTCGTTGCTTTAGACTTTTGCAAAAAGATTGTTTCACTCAGGTTTAATAAATTTAGAATACCCTAAGCAATACACACAGGCATGACTGTAAAAAACATCTTTGCTTTTAGACACTTAGATTTTATTCAGATTATTTTGATATTTTAATTATTTATTTCTATTTTCTTTTATTATTTTGTATAATGAGCATATTTATATAATTCTCTAGATTATTTGGATATTAGATATGAAGATATCGATTAGAAATATGCAATATTTAATTCTCTGAAATCCCCCTTATTTAGGCAAGACACTCTCAGTGCACCTTCTCCCAGGGAAGGCTGCTCCACTGGCACGTGAAATTACTTACAGATTGCTCACGTCGGGCCTTTCCCTCCCGGAATGGTAATGAAGGGAGCTGCTTCCGAAACAAGCGAGGCCACTGACCCTCCTCGGGGTTCCACTGCAAAAATACTCCTTGAAACAAGAAAGTTGGGAGCCAAGGGCTGTCGTGAGCCCAAAGCAGCCCCAGCAAGAGGTGGAGGCAGAACCGTGGACAGAATCCTGAAATTAAAATCAGTCTTTCATCAAACCAAAGCTCTGATTAAAAAAAAATAATAAAATTTAGCACTAAAATCCATTTCCATCAGTGCTTACTGAGTGTTTCCTTATGTATAAAATAGAATTATCACAGGGTAAAAGCAGAACAACAACAGCTAAAACCCTCAAGATTTAACTAAAAATGAAATTTAAACCCAAGTTTTAAGCACAAAGTTACTAACTATCACACTCCTAACAGATCTCAGACCTAAATTACCCCCAAAGGCAGCAAAGGACCCTTTTGGAGTATTTAGTGCAGACTGACCCCATTCTGCTGATGGCCCTGTGGATGTGCAGAGCTGGATTTTGGGGTCAAACCCAGCACAGGCACATCCCAAACCAAGGCTCCACGGCAGGGTCTGCTCCCTGAAGCAGCCAGCCCTCCTGTAACTACTCCAGTATTGGTATAGGATCCATGAAAGCAAAGCCTGAGGTGCCCTCTGCTGGTTCTCCAACGACTGAATAGAAATGTTAAAATTGAAGATTTTTAGGTCTGGGAAAGCCAACCCCAGTCCCAAACTCAAACCCACACCACCTCCTGCCAGTTTGCCAGTGGTCCCTTGTTCTGTGTGTAAGGACAAGAAACCCTCAGAGATGTTTAACCAGACTAAACATTTTTAAACCCCCATAAAATTAGAGTTTATGTTGTTATACTTAATATTAATTACTCCCCAATTGTCCCAAATCTCTCTCAGTAGTACACACTTTATTTTCTTCTTGTTTTCTCCACATAGACATGGAATTTTCTGGATGTCTTCCCACAGGAAAGACATCCCATCTGCTTGTCCATCCCTGTACAGAGACACACAACCTGGACACACACAGAATTTGTCTGTACAATTTTATTTACCACCTGCAGTTACATTTACAAACTGTCCCATACAAGTATAGCAGTTTCCAAAGTGAACTCAACCAGAGCTACAAAAATTATTCTCTTCTCTATACACGGCACCAGCTTCAGAATTTATGTCTATACACAACTGCTGATTAAGTTTAACAAAAATTCACTATTTTTTGGCTTTGAGGATCTCCACAAAGGCAACTTGATAAGTTTTATTCCACTGCAGTCATGACATTAAAGTTCTTGTTCTTGTTTTGCCTCCCTCTCCTTTCATCTGAAGCTCTGCATGGCTTTGTTTGGGAATTCTAATAAAGACAAAGCTACCACAAACCAGCAGTTTTAATAACAGAGGAAAAAAATGCTGAGCAAAACCATCCAGCAACATTTCAAGCAATGTTTCACTTTAGATGTGCCTGCTCATCAGCAGAAATATTGAAATTTCATCTGGCAATAAGGTTCCAGAAAAGCACAAACAAGTGATTTAACATGAAATGAACTTTACAAACAGTCAACTTACAGAGACAAAACAAGGTCGGAGTGAGGAGCCAGAGCTGCTCAGGGAAGAGAAATGTTTTGAGGAGCCTGAAGGGAGGAAGGATGAAACTCAAATACTGCTTTAAGAGTAACTTTCAGCTTTAAGCATTTCCAAATGACAGGAGAAAAATATAAGCATTTAAACTGTAACTTCAGCCTTCCTGGATGCAGCTCCCAGCCAAGAGTGAGAGCATTTCCCCAGGAGAGGGCAGGAGTTCTGTACACAGAGCTGCCAGCCCAAACCCTGGCATGGCTGAAATACACAGCAGTTCCTGGAGTGAAGTCAACAGAGCAAAAATTGCCTGTCTCAAACCCCTATTTCTTCCTAAGCCCCTCAGCATCACAGTCCCCCAGACATAACCTTAATTATGTCAGTCAAACCTTTGTATTTGTTAATTCCTTTCAAGAGACAACACTGGAAATCTACGCTGGTCCTGGAGTTCACCAGCCTGGGATAAGATCAAAACTCCACAACAACCAATAAAATAATGAAGCTTATTAAACCTTTCTGTTGCAGCAATCTCAGTCCCAGTCTATTTTTAAATCCCTCCAAGGCTCACAGCAAGGCAACAGACTGGGAAAATCAACCATGTGGGAGCTCTGACCCTCAACTTAATTCCAGAATGGCCCAAACCAGTCTAACAGCAGCATCATTTTTAACATTAAAAAAAGCCAGACTCAGGAGCTGGAGCTGTCTGCTCTCAGACACTGAATCTCAGTATTTCATGGACAGCTCCAAGTAAACTCTGGTGTGGAGTAATTCCACAGCAGGAAGCTTCCAGCACTCTCATGATATGAAGTAACTGAATATTAAAAAGCTGAAGAAGTCCAGCAAGGCAAAGGCACACACACAGTCACCCCAGCTGGGTAACTGGGTTGCATAGATACACCATGACCTTGGTTACAACTTTCAGAAGCAGCCAGGGAAGAAAATGCAGGAAAAAGTCCCTTTCTAGGATGATTTATTATTCACTTGAAGGGATCACAGCCAGACTACAGCTGTCAGTACATGGTTTTTAAACACCTTTCAACTTCTGCAGTTTACAGGAGGAACACTCAAGGTGTTTATGTTGATTTTTAACCCCACTTTCTTTCTAACAAGTGAAAAGATCCCATTTTAAACTCATGGTTTTAGTTCAGCTGCCAGTGTGAGAGAGAATCCCACAACATTTCAGGTTGTTTTGTCTATCTTATTCTTCTTACCTTATTTTTACAGTAACCTTTATTACTTCAGTACATAACATCCTGCTCAACCCTCAGAGTGAGTTGGGTGACACATTCAAAGTAACATCTGAATTTGCTCTGAAGTGTTTCATTGTTTTTGCACATTTTCACTGAAAAAATCCCACTTGAATAAAAAAGTGAAGTTTTTTTTTTTTTTCTTTAAACAATTCCCTAACACTGGAAAACCCATGTGGCCCTGAGCTCCAGGCAATTAAGAACCAATTCCAAGCCTGGTGCTCCACACCTACCCTCACCCCTACAAAGACAAAACATAAAAATGAGCCCAAAAAAAATCAGGAAGAGAATTCGAACATTTATCACAACACATCACAAGTGGTCTCAGGTACAAATTTCTACAACCATTTCTTACTTTACAACTGCAACAAGAGTTTGAAGCTACTGAGAGCAGCCACACTCTCCTACTATGCAGAAATATAAAGGGATTGCTAAAATTAGCTCCATACAACCAGAATATTAAAAACAATGGGATTTTATCTGCAGAGAGCAACAGATCTGGCAAAGAGTCCAAAAATATATTTTATTCCTCCTGTGCTAAAGTGATGCCACCATACAAGTCCCCAGTTATATGAAATCAGGTTTTGGTAACTCATTTTTCAACTAAACTGCTAATTTCAGCACATTTATCCTAACTATTAAAGACTAAAAAACTCAAAGTCCACTTATTTGTTTCAACAAGTGCATTTTCCAGGAGGTCCACGCCGTCCATCCCTGCGTGTTCCAGGAGTTTGGCTGTGTAGGAAAATGATCTACAACAATTATCTGAACTGATACATCAGTTTTCCAGCCATAAACAGTTCTCATAATTTAAAAAAAAAATCACTTCATAATTTAAAATATATCTCAATGACACTCTGCTTTGCTTGGAACTAGAATATACCACCATTCGTAGCTGACTTAGAACACCAACTTGAATTTGTGAAAAAAGCTCGCAAAAAATAGATCAACTTCCAGATGTACAGAAAAGGACATTCGAGCTGGTATTTTTGGGTCACTTAATGTATTTTAGAAAGGGTAGCAAGCTGGGAGTGAAGTACCCTATATTACAAATATTCAAACACCTAAGCTGGACTGTTTTACACCTCGAGTGTAGTGCAGGGTTAGTTCCAGACAGGGAATTTGGAAGCAGGTCCAAAGAACTGCAGCTCTGTTCGGTTAGACTTGATCACGTAGGCGGGCCAGTCTCTGTGACAGCTCATCCTGCACAGTCAGAAAACAAAAAGGGAAAACCAACTCTCAGCAACAGGAAAAGCAACTTTGCCATCTCATGTCCAGCTGATGAGAAATTCTCTCCTGGCTTAACAAGATTTGCTTGAGACCTCAAGCAAGGCTGTGAGGGAGGAGTTTCAGAACACAAGGTGGAATGTTTGATAGGGCAAGGGGGCTGAAATCCTTCTCTGTGAGGGTGGGGAGGCCCTGGCACAGGTGCCCAGAGATGGCTGCCCCATCCCTGTCAGTGTCCAAGGCCAGGCTGGATGGGGCTTGGAGCAACCTGGGATAGTGGAAGCTGTCCCTGCCCACAGCAGGCGTGGCACTGGATGAGTTTTATGGTCCCTTTAACATTCAACAAACGTATTGTTAAAATTACTTTGAGAGCAAGACTTTTAACCACAGTTTCCTTGGGACAGCTGAAACAGAATTTAGCAATCTGGCATTCTGTTTTGACTGAGTAAAGCATTAATTCTCACATCCCATTTCTCCAGAAAACATTGGCCTCACTGAAACCCAACACTTACCTGTTCTGCTGAGGCCACGCTTGTGCCAACAGAACCTGTCTGTCCTTGAGGTAGTTCCATGTTCAGATCAAGGCTAACAGGAGAAAACAGAGCAAACACCAAGTCAGGCACAGGTGGATCAAGGGGGAAGCACAATAATTGACAGCAGAGGAATAATGAGACAGCACTCCCTGAACACTCCAGAGTTACACAAGCTGGTGAGTAATTTTGACTACTCACTTCCAGGACAAGTCAGGTATGTCCAGAGGTAAAAAGAAAATTGTGTTTTCTTTGCTTCCAAGAGACAGACTTCTAAAACAAGGGTAGTGACCTTAGATATAACCAGGAAGGGTTGTGGGAACCAAGAAATAGAAATTTCACCTACCCTGCTTCATCTGCCATTTCCTGCAGGAGCATGTCCACTTGGTTCTAAAGGAAAACAAAAAAGATTGTTGCATTTGGAGTTTCTGACAACCGCTTGGAAGATTTTCAGAGAACAGAAATTATTTTAACAAAACTGATTTAAAGGTAAATACCTTTGGCAGAATAGTTTTGTGCCTAACCACTAGAAGGTATGAACTCAAAAATAAGGAGCAGAAGTGCTCAGCAGTTAAAATGACATTAACTGAACTCTGGCTTGTAAAAAATGCCTCTATAGAATTGAACTTATCTGTAAAAAACCCCAAACATATACCTGTGCGTTTCAAGTGCTGCTAATGAATAATTTAGACACATAACTTAAGATCACCTTGCTAAAATATATTTTATTATTCTTACCTGTGGTGTTGTTAATGTCGTAGTGTTGCTCATTGTGTCTTCCATCTGTTGTGTTTGAACATCCAGTGTCTCAAACTGATGCTCAAATTTGTCCATTAGTGCAGATATCTATAAAAATATTAGTCAAATCACTTTTCTTCAGGTAACAGAAAAAAGACATCTCAACTGGAAAACTCTTGACTGAATTTCCCTTTTCAAAATTTGTGCCTGTTGTGCCTTCTGCTTTTGATGTCAGCTCCAAGAATATTAAGTCTACTTACCTTTTCCAAGTTCATGCTCTTCAAGGTGGCATCCATAGACTTCACCACCCCTGCCATAGACTTTGTTACCTGAAACAAGAGGAAGGAAATTATTACAAGGAAAAAATGAGCAGTTTAGGAACAAATCCTTCCCTGTGAGGGTGGGGAGGCCCTGGCACAGGTGCCCAGAGAAGCTGTGGCTGCCCTGGATGCAGTGTCCAAGGCCAGGCTGGATGGAGCTTGGAGCAACCTGGGCTAGTGGCAGGTGTCCCTGCCCATGGCAGGGGGTGGGGCTGGATGGGCTTTAAGGTCCCTTCCAACCCAAATTATGCTGGGATTTTGTTATTTCTTACCCATCTCTCTTATCTCTATCCACAGAGCTTTGACAGTATCAAATAAGAGGCAATACCCTTCTGCCATGTGGAATGCAGTATTTTAAATAGCTCCTACCATTCCCTGCTCTAGAAGTTAACTCAGCCACTTGAAATACACATTCTGAGGCAAAATTCACTACAAATGACATTCATTTCTGCAGACTTGAGACCTGTCACTATTAAGGGATACATTTGGAAACAGGACACAATAAGTTTTCAAGGTGAAGAGCAGTAAATCAGTTTACCTTAAACAACCAACTGAGCTAAAAAAGATCTCTGGAATCACAACCCCTACCTCATGACTTCATTTTGAAGGGGGAGAAGTACCTTTGTGAAATAATCCAAAGAGCAGCTGCCAGAGGAATTCCCGATTTACTCTTGGCTACCTCTATAACCAAAAGTGAAAGTTCCCAGCTCATTCCAGCTGGGATGAAGCCACTCCAGAGAAGATGAGAGGTATGAGAGGTTTCCTCCTTGCCCTGCAGGTGGTTGATGTTATGAGACTGGAGGGCTCAGCTGGCTTAGTTCCTCGGTTGAGCAGCCAGGAGCTGCCATTCTCAGGTTGCAAGCAGTCTTGGAATGGTAGAAAGCAGAGAGGCTTTCTGCTTTCTAGGTTCCAGACCCCTCAGCATAGAGGTTTGAAATAAAGGTCCAAGAAGACACTTTTGCAGAGATGTTTGTCCTTCTGAAGGGGGTGAATAAGAGAGTGCAGGACCCCAATTCCCAAGCTTTTAAACTGAGCCATCCCAGGGGTGCTACGTACAGTGGGACAGGAACAGTAGTCAGGGACAGACTGTCATCTGGTTTTTCCAGGCCTGCAGTTTCTGAGCTTCTAAAGCTCTGTTTTTTCCTGATGTTTTGGGTTTCTGAAGCTTGTTCTCACAGCCTGATCATAAACATCGGGACTGCTTTTGTAACAAACTCATGTTTTGGAACTCTTTCTGCCGGACAGACTTTCTTTTGAGGTCCCTCTGGTTTGACCAATGTGGGTGAAGGGGCTGTCTTTCTTTCACCAAGCACAGTGGTCTGTGGCAAAATGTATCAAAAGGAGTGATTTGTTTCTAGTAAGGAGAGTCGGATCATCTCTCCAAGCTGTCTTGGGGAAATCCGTGCGGTGTGTCATTCACAACAGCAACAACAGAACCATTGGTGGGGTACCAGGAATAAACCACCGGGGGGAAAAGAGCTTTAACCAGGCTTAACATGCACAGGCAGAGGTGGGGAGGGCCTCACCTTGCCCATGGTGACTGCAGTCTGCACTCTGGCTGCCACGGCGTCCACGCGGGCACTCATGCGCAGGAAGTTGATGGCCTGGTTCTTCTGGCGGATGGCGTTCTCCGCGTGGATCCGCGCCACCTCCATGTTCCCCTTCTGAATGGCCTGGGCAAAGAGGGAGAGACAGAGGGAAAAGCCTTTTAAACCCTTCCCTGCTCTCGTACACAGCAGTTCTGTGTAGTCTGTTTTGGCTTTGAAATGAGCATTAATTAGTCACTGTATCTTTTTCTGGTTAAAAAAAGGAAACAAATCCCTCCCTCCTCCCACAATGGATCCCAAACACTTCAAGACGAGAACTCTTAACTTCTTTCCAAGGCAGGCATTGGAAAGAATGCACTTCAAATAGGCAGTTTTGCAGATACATAATATCTGTTCCTGGAAACATTTTCAGTCTGAAGACACAAACACAGGCACAGGTGGTACAGCTGTATCTCAAGGGCAAAAATACATCAAATCAACTCGGTCTCTCTTTTCACTACTTCAAGGACTCAAAAGCTGTTTTGAAGTTCCTCTCCACAAGCCCTTTTAATACAAGCTGATAAACATGAAGTGGTTTTAACTCTGACAACAACAGTTTTTAGCAAAGCATATACAAGACAATCCTCCAGGGAAGCAAATGCCACAAGCTGTCCATAAGGATGCACAAGGATTTATCCCCGTGTTTATTAATAAACACAGAAATATTTATAGTCCCATATTTTAAATCACAAACATTGACCACATGATTATTAGCATGCACACCAGGGAAATGACTAAACACCAGATGTCTGCCTGCTCTAACAGGCAAGCAACAGACTGAAAAGGCTTGGTTCAATCTTACCTTCTTAATTTTAGCCTTCTCAGCCTTTTCTTCTTTGTCACATTTTTTGGAGTTCCTGTTGAGCTCCTTTGCAGCAAACTTCAAATTAAACAGGTGTTCTGCAGTGCAAGTTAAGGGACCAAACCTATTTCAGAGTGATAAATCCAACCACCAAACACCCCCCAAGAGGAACTGAGAGTGGCTCTCTGGCGGTTCCTTTCACTCCCACACCTGAAGCCTGTGACTCTCAGTGAAATTATGTGGTTTCCTGACCTGCTTGGAACCTCCCTGTCCAAAAAAAGCCCAAAGCCACTGAGGAACACAACAAATGAACAGAGTAACAGCAAACTGGCTCAGCTGGCCATGGCCAGCTAAAACCCAGCAGGATCTTGGATTTAAATTGTTCATCCAGCTCCTTCCCAGCCCTGGGTCATGTGAGTGATCCCGGGCTCCCTGACTGCTCCATCATCTGACTTTTGAGCAGAGAGTACTTCAGTCAGGAAGTGAAACTCCAAAAGCAAAAGTTCAACTGCTTCAACTGGAAGCTCCAAGAAAACAGTAAGGCAAGCCTTCAGAGTGATTTGGTAGGACTGCACTACACTACACTGACAGAGAATAGAGTGTGCGCTGTAAAAATAACAATCAAAAACGTTTTCTTAAAGTACTGTTGATGAAAGCTTCCAAATAATATCAGTCTTTCTCAAACAATAAGTAAAAAAAGCTTTTACAAGAAGTAAAAAGCTTTGTTGGTTTCTCTCCTGCCACCTGTGATATCCCAAGAGGAAGATGCAGCAGGTACTAAGATGATTAACAATTAAGTGGAAGCACAAAGCTAAACATTACAAATACTTGAGGCTTATTCAATATTTCAAGCACATAAACTATTCCAGAGCTGTTTTCTGCTTTAAAGTCCAATCATTCCTCTTACTCTGACAGCAACCTGGAGTCTTCGTTATCCTAGAAACATCACAGGCTGGCTACAAACAGGTAACATGCGGGACTTCTTATTTAGGATCTTTATTAATGTAGGTACCAGCAGCAGAGCAGTTTATCGTGAAATAATTTCCTTAGTTACTCAGCTGGGGAGTTCACCTGACATTAAACCAGCTCACCTGCCACCTCCTCAGCTCACCCATCCCTGAGAAGCACATTCCTGCTCCTCCCTTCAAGTATCTTTCTCACCGTGCCCAGTGGAACCCGACTTGCACCCCAGTTTGTGACTCACAGTCAGCTGCTCCAGCAATGCCGTCAGCCCCGAGCAGGACAAGCGGCAATGCCAGCACTGCCTGCACATTCCAACCACAGCGAGACCGCGGGACTCGCGAGGAGATTTATGCCCCGGTGGGTTAAGATGGTTTTATACAGCAAGAAAGTTTCAGTCAGCCCACAGAGCTCTGTGTGTAATTTCTTTCCAAGAGCAGGAAGCACAGCTGAGGTGGCTGTTTGCGGGACAGCCCTGCTGACTTCACTCCAGTTTACACACGTGTGCTGTCCCTGCTGCACCATTTGCACTATTTTTAGTATAAATTGCGATTTCTGCCTCAGGAAACGAGCTGTCCCTCCATGCACTCCAGCCCTGCCTCCTCCTCCTCACTCCCAGCCCTGGCTGCCCGATCACGCCTTGGGAAGAGACTCCGAACTTCCCACTCACTTCCCTGCCCCTTCAGGGCGGTGAAAGCACAGACTCCCGGCACAACCGAGGGTAGAAGGGGCTTCTGGAGATCACCCAGTCCAACCCCCTGCCCTGGCAGGCTCACCCGGGGCAGGTGACACAGGGACGTGTCCGGGTGGCTTTGGGATTTCCCCAGAGACTCCATAACCCCCAGGGCAGCTGTTCCAGGGCTCTGCCCCCTCCACGGAAAGAAGTTCTTCCCCGAGTTGAGGTGAAACACCTTGTTTTTTAGTTTATGGCCACTACTGCTCATCCTGGCGCTGGGCACCACCGAACAGAGCCTGGCACCATCCTCTGACACCCCCTGGAGATACCGGTATGGAATATGAGGTCCCTCCTCGGTTTTCTCGTCTTTAGAAGAGAATTCCGCGGCTGAGAGATCCCAGCCCCTGCCCGTGCCACTCCCAGCCCTCCCGTGCCCCTGCCGCTGCCCCCGGGGCCCCGCGCCCGCCGCCGTGAGGGGGATTCTCCTCCCGGCGGGGAGGCCTCGCTGGCCCGCCGCCTCCCCCGGCCCGGCCCGGCCCGGCCCCGGCGGCTCCCGGCGCGGCCCGCCCGCGCTCCCGCCCCAGGATACTCTCCATGTTGGACATGCTGGCGGCCCCGGGGGGAGCGGCGCGGCTCCGGACCGGGCTGGGGCGGCGCTGGGCCCGGGGCGGCGGCGGCTCCGGCGGCTCCGGGTTCCGGCCCCGTGACGAGCCGGGGCGGCGCCGCGCCTGCGGCTCGGGGCTGGGCGGGACCGGCGGCCCCAGCCCGGGCCTCCCCTGCTGAGGGCGGGAGCTCGGCCACAGCTCGGGGGCTCCGAGTGCCGGCAGCCCGCCTTTGATACTCCAGGGTGGGGCAGCCAGAGAGTCTCTGCGGAATCTATTCCAGGGCGTCATCACCCTCACAGGGAAGAATTTCTTCCTAATGTCCAATCTAAGTCACAGAATGTCCTGAGTTGGAAGGCATCCACAAAGATCATCAGTCGTGCACAGACACCCCAGCAATCTCACCCTGTGCATCCTAGCAGTGTCCCAACCCTCCTGGAGCTCTGGCAGCCTCGGGGCTGTGCCCGTTCCCTGGGAGCCTGGGCAGTGCCCCGCACCCTCTGCGGGAAGAGCCTTTTCCTAAAATCCAGCCTGACCCTGGCACAGCTCCAGCCGTTCCCTGGGTCCTGTCCCTGTCACCGCAGAGATCAGCGCCGGCCCCTCCACCTTCCTTCACTAGGGAGTTGTAACTTCACTGTTTCCCCTCAGTCTCCTCCAGCTGAACAGACCAAGTGCCCTCAGCTGCTCCTCAAGGTTCTTCACCATCTTCACATCCCCTCCTTTGGACAGATCTCTCTTTCAGTTTGAATCCATCCCCCATTGTCCTGTCTCTCCAGGTTCTTGTAAATAAATAGTGTCTCTTCATCTTTCTTGTCAGCTCCTTCAGGTACTGGAAGGCTCAAAGCTCCTCCACAGTGGACACCCCCAGCTCTTCCAGCTTTTCTCCAGAGCAGAGCTGCCCCATCCCCTCGAATCATTTATGGTGTCCTCTGGACTGGCTCCAGCAGCTCCACATCCTTCTGGGTCCCAGGGCTGGAGGGCAGAATGCCCCCATTCCTGCTGCCCACTCTGGGGATGAGCCCTGGACTTTGGGGTGTGGGCTGGGCCATGTCCAGCTCTCACCCACCAGGATCTATATTTAACAATATTTTCAGCTGAGGCCTCTCAGACAAAACCTGCCAGAGGAGTGCTGGGTCTGAGCTGACAGCTCTTCCCAGGTGAAATGCCTGTAGGAGTTGTGGATATGGTAATATCCAAACACAGGTGTGCTCGTGGCAAATTAACTTCAAACAGTGTGGCAGAAGTCACTTGAGCAAAGCCAGTAACTAATTCTTGCTGGTGTCTCAGGAGTCTGAATTTATAGTGATAAAGACTGCTGAGTCCTGGCTGTGAAAGCTTCAAAACTGAACTGGTGACACCACAGCAGTGACAGACTCCATGTGTGTCATAGGAGAGGTCTGCAGGAGGGACCTTTTTATCCAGGAGATTGGAAAAGATGAGATTTTCTGGATCTGATAGTTCTCAGTATCACCAGTTCACTGAAGTGTTATTATCTATGCTTTTAAATCAAATCTTGGGAGGGCTGTAGGAGAGATTTAACATATTTAATAATTCTCTGTTTCAAAGAGTCTGTTCGTGCTTGGACAACCATCCTGTGTTCAGCCTCCTGGAAGCTTGCACAGTAATTCTCATGAGTAATAGTTCTTTAAATGAATAAGGTTTTTCCAGGGTCAAAAGCAGACATTAGATCATTGAATATCCACCTCATTTTTCTCTAATATTCCTGGAACTCTCTCATTAGGACACGATTTGGAGGTGGCGGTGGTATTAGATGGGAAGTATTAGAGTGATCATCTACTCTGAAAAAAATTATTCATTTCAGTGCTGTCAAAGAGAAGTGAACCTGACTTAATTATCCACAACAATGTTAGAGAACAAAGCAGCAAAACCTGCTCAGAAACAGGAGCATGTAATGTTCTACCTCAATTAAGCTGGAGAAGCATCAATCAGTGTCACACAGGTGACACAGGAGGGAACACGCTGGGCTGCAGCTTCCTCAGAGTGGCTCAGGACTTCAGCTCACAAATTCCAACTAAAATCTCTCTTTCCTTTTGACTGTTGAGGAAATATTCTGAAAAAGCTACCTGAATTAAAAAAAGAAATACATTTTATTGGTTTGGTTTTTCCCCCTGACAATCATCACAGAGTTTTCATTATTAAAAACCCTCCAAATTTGGAAGAAACACATTACCAAGCAATTATCTTCAGCAACCTGAATTAAATATGTTACCTACTGTGGGTGCAGGTGTAGAGACACACCAGGTTGTTGGCACAGATTGCAATGAAACACATGTAATTTAACAATTTAGAAATATTTTCATTATAATAACATTCTGGAAGTGTAGGATGAGCTTTGGGCACAGAGGGAGGCTTTGCTCACAGGAGCTCAGTGCCCAGACCCTCCAGCCTCTTCTCACCCAGGAGAAAAAGAATAACTTTGACATTGGAGCCCCTGTTCTTTGGCATCTGAGTCACCAATGGTTAGGAGGGAATAAAGCTGTTGATTAATCTCTAAATTCTTGGTAGAGACCTCCTGCCTCTAAAAAGAGGAGTTTGCTGTATCCCAGGTCTTAAAAGGTGAAGGTGAAATTGGTGGCTTTTTCCAGCCAATAAAATTGTAAATAAATTGGTTTACCTTCAAACAATCATGGGTGTCCAGTACTGCTCATTAGACTGAAATCACTTTGCACAGACACAATTTCTGAACAGTTCCCTCCTGCATTTTTCATTTCAATTCTTGATAAATCCATTTTAGAGCCCCAGCCATTTTGCACTGAGGTACCAACTCTCAATTCTCAAATCTCTTCCAAAAGCAGCAACTTCAAATCTACCTCCTGCCACCTCCCCTCCTACACATCCTCCATCTCATCTTGGATGCAGCAAATATTTATTTTTCCTTAAGTTTTATTGAGTTGTGAATTACATGTTGCTCCCTCCATAGCACTTTGGAGAAATAAAACTGACAAACTGAGCTGCATGAGTAGATGGGCTAGGAAAGAAGCAAACTGAAAATATGAAAAAAAAATCTGAATTATTAAATAAAAGTGCTGAAAACTCAGCAGAATTCAATTTCCAGGCATGATGGAGGTGTATGGATTTGCCAGTTTAATGAGTGCACTTACAGGTGGTGATGTTGTTCAGGGCAGGAAGGAGGTGATGAGGTGGAAAACATTCATTACATAAAATTTTCCTTCGCTGTCTGTGGTGTTTCAGCTCAGTCTTTCTCTTTCTTTTATTCTGCCTCCATCGTGTTCTTTCCCATCTCTTTTTTCCCTTTCCCGTGTGTTTTCCCATGCAGGAATTGACCAACCCAGGATTTGTTAAATATAATGAGCTTTTCAGTGCAGTGTGTTACAAACATTTGGCATTTCCTCGATGCCTTTCAGCCAAGCCCACGGGAATACCTTTCATGTTTTACAAGAGAGAACAATGGTACATTTTATTTTCATGGTACCTGAGATCCCATATTGCACAAACCTCCCAAACAGTGGCTCTTACAATAAAATGGCATTTTTGAAATGCATCCAAACCTAAATATGACTTTGCCACTTGGTATAAAGGCCACAAACACAGCTTGATTTTTATTCTTGTGACGGTCAAATCCTTTCATTTTGACGTAGCGATGATTTTACCCTGCTCAGTGAGACTCTCACCACATGCAATGGTTACAGGCCCACGCCAAATGAGCTCATGAGCATTGGCTTGTGCACTGTGACACCAAGAGCGATGAGGATCAATTTTAATCACAATAATTGATCTGTTCCCTTAGTCACTCCCGGTGTCAGTCACGCATGGGGCTCAAGAGGCAGCAAATGTTAAACAGGAATTCGGAGGGTAGAACATCAGAACGAGCAAATCCAGGTGTGATACAGCACTGCTGAGAACTCTGACCCTGCGAGAACACTCGTCACTGAAATGCAGATTTTTTAGTAGATGCAAATAAAAGCATTGGACTCACATTGAATTTAAAGTCTACAGACAGCAAAAAGAAATTAGGGTGATAAAGACATTGGGGGATGTGGGACCTTGGCTGCATCTCCGAGGCAGAAGCAGTTGGCCATGGGAGGAGGGATGATGTTATCCCTCGGGATGAGCCAGGCAGCTTGGCCTCCTCCCCTTGGATGGAGGAGCACTGGCACCGGGACCAGCACACATTGCTCACTGGCTACTCTGCTTTTCTTCTTGCAGCAGATCCCCCCAGCAGGAGGGCTCTGCAGCTCTCAGTTCCTGATGGCCCCAAATGCTGGTGACTCACCAGATTTCCACCGCAGGTGGCTGGCAACGACAAATTATCCTGGCATGGAGAGATGATGGCAAAATCCAGCTCTGCCCGCTGCCTGGGCCTGGATAAACAGGGATGTTCTGGCTAGAGGGAGCAAGGGGCCTGCTGGTGTAAAAGGCCTGTTGATCCTGGCAGTATTTTGTACCACACATTGCATGGTTACATCCCCAAATGAGCATTTCCATGACTCGATAAAATCACTGCAAGCAGAAGGCAACAACAGGAGACACCGAGGTTGCCAGTGATGGTGATTTAATCATAGAACCATAAAATCATGGAGTGGTTTGGGTTGGAAGGGGCCTTAAAGCCCATCCAATTCCACCCTCTGCCATGGGCAGGGACATCTTCCCCTATCCCAGGCTGCTCCAAGTCCTGCCCAACCTGGTCTTGGACACTTCCAGGGATGGGGCAGCTCCTCTGGGCAGCTGAATGTTGTTTTGTTCAGCACTGATCTGCTGCTTGTTCTTTCCCTGAGACTCTCCTGTAATAGTTCCACCTAAAAGACACCACTGAATATGTACAAAACTGAGTTTCTGTTCCACAGAAAATTCACCAAAAATTGTTCTTATTTAGAATGCACACCAGAAATTATATCATTTTCCAGGAAGTCAGAGTGCAATAATGAATGTTTTAGAAAAAATGCTCACTTTCTGATTTTATTTTTACATTTTAGTTTTTTGTTCATTGTTTGGGGTTTTTTTAAACCCACCCTCCTCTTAGTCATATTTCATATTATTTAAACATCATTGCCCTTAAAACCTTCTGTCTGTCCTTTGAAATGTTGCCATCTCCTTCAAAGTTTCATAGCAAGAAATCTTCTTCCACCATGGGCATTATTTATCTAAAGCAGCAGAGGGATTTCTCCTGTCTCTTTGTGGAACAGAGAAGACAAACAGGACTGTAAAGCCCAGGATGAAGTGTTTAGGGATTCAGAGCAAACCTGCCAGGATCTGAAAGGCAGCAACCAGAAGGCGTGAAAGAATCAGTTCAATAAAACCATTTAATTCTCCAATAGCAGCATTAATAATCTGATTCTTCACCTTTGAGGTCCCCCAGATTGTGTCATTCTCAGAAAAATTGGTGTAAATCTGAGTTAGGTCCTTTTGAAAGCCAGTAGGACAGGGAAAACCGAAAGGCTCTACATCACTGGGCTCATTTATTTTTACTAATAAGGTTTTTTTTTCCCTGTTCTATTATCATGAATTTCCTGAATGAGCTTCATTTCCAGCTTATCTCTGCCAGGAGCACTGGCACAACCTTCTACTGAGCTGTACTGGTTGTGTTTTGCAATGGCTTGTGGATGTTCAACTTAAAGTAGGGACGTGGGCTTTCACTAAAAATAGATCGAGGAAAACAAACTGCTAGTTCTGAAAAAGATTTGAAAGTTTATTTAATTTAGATTAATATTTAGCCTTTGAAAATACTCTGTCAACCACTGAGCAAATGAGAAGCCTGGGACAGATTTAAGGAGAAAAATAAACTTAGTTAATGTGACAGGGAAATTATTTTTCTTCTGGAAAATGACTAGTGGAGAGAAGCAGTTAAAAGAACCGTAATGAAAATTTTAAAAAATCAAAAATATTTATTTAAAAAAAATTAACCTCCTTTCAATAATAAATCAATACAGCAGTCAGGAATGGCTCTGCCACTACCTGGGGTTGTATAGCTGTGGTTAACTCAGCCCAGCCTTGGGGAAGACAAGGACCTCCAAAGGCTCAGATAAAGCTTTTATGTGGGATTGCAATTTTTTTCAAGTTAAAACGGTATTTTTATGTCCTTGCTTTACCTTCTGTTGCATTTTAATTTGAAGCATTTAAGAAATAATCCTTCAGAGTACTTTTAGGGTTTTTTCACCTTTTTTTTCCAGCTGGCATCATGTGTCAGGGAACCTCCAGGAGCCTACATGACTGCTCTGTGCTCCAGGGCTTCAGATTTCTTTGCCAGGGCTGTCTGTGCTGTGCCGAGTGTTTCAAACGTGTTTTCTCAGGGATGATCAAAACAAATCCTTCCTCTCAGTGCCGTATATGTCAGAGTGGTTGATTCCCTGGAGGAATCGCTCTGCATTTGTCACTCTTTGGGATCGCTGCAACATTGCACAACTCAGTAAATAATAACAGCAAGCTCCACTACGGCTCTTCTCACACAAAGCCCATGAAACAGCAATTCCTTGCAGCACATGAATGCCGCTGCAGAGCCTGGCTGCTTCTCCCTCCACGCTCCCATGCAGCGTGGTCCCAGCCTTGCCCGCTTGGCGAGCGGCTCGGCTGCGCGGTGACTCAGCGCTGCTGCCGTCACGCTGAGCTCAGTGCCAGCTGCAGGAACAGTGCCTGGCACTCCGGTGCCCCCGCCGCCTCTCGGGCTGCTCCAGCCTCTGCCCCGCTGGAGGGGAGGCGCCCTGCCGGCTCTCTGCCCCGCGGGGCCGGCTCCATGGGAAGCGGGGTCTGAGCCAGCTGTGCCCTGACAGCCGGCAGGGACATCGCTGTCCTGGGGGACACAAGGCAAGGGAGGGGGTTGTCCTGCTCTGCTCTGCACTGGGCCGGCCTCCCCTCCAGTCCTGGGGGAGGGTTTGGGTGCCGCAAATAAGAAAGGCATTGAATTGTTAGAGAGCGTCCAAAGGAGGCTGATGGTGACCAAAAGGTGGTGGAGGTCACTTGGTCTGTACAGCTGGCTAAGAGGAGACTGAGGGGAGGCTCATCACAGTTACAACTTCCCCACGAGGGGGAGAGGGGATAATGGGGATTTACAGGCAGCCAATGCTGTTACAGCATCAATGAGTGCAACAGACCTACAGGAAGGTGTGTGGCCAGTGTGACCCCATTGGGGACATTGCTGCTGCCAGTGGGAGCCAACGTGCCCGGCGCAGGCAGTGGCACAGTCCTGGCTGTAGGAACAGCCCCAAAGGAGGGACACAGTCCTGCTGTTCTCCCCTCAACGGCTTGGGATGGCTGGAAAAGCCCTGGAGCAGGAGATCACAGAATCCCAGGACCATTAAGGTAGGAGAAGACATCTGAGGTCAGCCTGTGAGCAATCCCCACCCTGTCACCAGCCCAGAGCACTGAGTGCCACCTCCAGTCATTCCTTGGGCACCTCCAGGGATGGGGACTCTGCCCTCTCCCTGGGCAGCCCCATTCCGATGCCTGATGAAACCCCTATGGAATGCTTCACGGGTTTGTGTCCTCACCTGGGTGTGAGGGTGAGCAGCAGCAATCTCCTGACATACTCGGAGCACTGATGCAACAAGGCATTTCAGCAGTTTCTCTGCTCATCTACAGTATTTCATTCTCATCCCTCAGGTGCTCCAGAGTGCCCTACACAACACAATCAAATTATTGGAGCTCTACTAGAAGAGAAGATTGGATTAGCAGCTAAACAAACCAGATCAGGTTATAGATTTCTGTGCAGTTTTATTTTCTTCCTACCACCACAGGGATATGTGTAAACAGGCACATACACAGTCACCAGCATTTGCCATCCAGGGACATCTTGTTATATCAGCCACACATTTCTGAAGTGTAAACATTTTTTATTTGGGATCTGATACTGGAGTCAGAGGTGAAGGGCACACACAGAACTTACTTTTCCTTCTGACTGGACAGACAGGAAACAGCATTTTCTGAGCTTCCCAGCTGTCCATTGATGACGAATTCCTGCTTGTTCCCATTTAGCCCAGCTTCAGCTGGCCTGAATATATTCTATTTAAAAGTGCCCTGGGATTAGTTCAGGTTGCTCCAGACTTCAGCGTGCTGACGTTGGAGGAGATAAACAGAAGTAATTTGCTGATTCACCATTACAATTTTCATAAAATATGAGTCAGGGTTTTCTTCTTTCATGTAACACGGAAATTAGGTTACCATGCTTTGCTGAACACTGTGCTGCACTGTGTGTGTTCTCAGTAGAATCTCATGTTCCTGCAGTATATTTTTGGAAGAATAACCAGATTTATGAGGCCACATCTCCTGTTCCCCTTGGCTTTATGACAAACTGGCATTCACCACCCTGTGAGTTAGAGGGCTCTTCTTCACTCCATTATAGAGTCATGATCCTGAGTGGATTTTCTGCAGCCTCTCACCTGCTGGACTGTTAAACCTCTGCTTAAATTCAACACTTCCACAAGCTTCTCCAAACCTGGACATCTGGAGCAAGACTTGCTGAGTGCCCATGGCAGAGGGGTTGGAACGAGAAGATCTTCAAGGTTCCTCCCAATCCAAACCATTCTGGGCTTCATGTCCCAGGATCCACCTCAGATTCCAGAGGAGGGAGACACCTCTTTCCTCAGATTCTTTCCTCATCTTGGAGCAGGGTCTTTCAGCAGCCCTTGCATGTGCATTCCCCCTGGGATGTGTCTCCCATGTTCCTGCTGTTGTCCAGCCAAACCTTCCCCTGCTCGTGACTCTGATGGTGCCTTTCTGGTTTAACACAGAGTAAAACTGAAGTGGTGACTGGAGAAAATGACATCAGCATTTAAACAGATTTCCTGAGGAAATTTTTAATGGTCGCTTTTATAGCTTATTTTGTGCTTTTTAACTTTTTTTCTCTCTGGTCAAAGGTCAAGGAATAATTTCATACAAACCAGTACAGGAAGAGCTAATTCTGACTAATCTCAGGAGGTTGGTTGTTTTGATTCATTTTCATTCTGATCATTGATGGCCTTCAGAGAGTTTCTTTGGATGAATCAAAATATTCTCCACTTCTGGGTTTAGACAATATAAAAACTTAACAAGTCGCTTCACATTTAAGACTCAAACTCCACAAAAGGGAGCAGGACCTATAAAACCCCTGACCTCAGTGGACTTCTTGGAGTTTCTTGAGAGAAATTTGCTCAGCAAGGATCTCTCAATACTTCTGCAAATTTAATATAAGTTCCTTCCAAATCCTGGCTGAGTGCTCAATGCAAGGTGCTTGCAGATGAGAGGAAAGAGTTTACAGTGCTCTGAGAGTCCTTGTGTGCAATCTGGCTTCGCTCTAGTAGGCTGAAAAGGAAAATGGTTCTGTTCTCTTTGTGTGTCTGTGTGTGCAGTGAATGTCCAGTTCATCTGGGAAATGCACTTTTACCCACCCCCATGCTGGTTCAGCAGCATCTGCCTAAAGTTAAGGCCATGGGGGATGTTTTTTCTGGGGTGATTTCCTTTGAGACAGAATATGCATCATTCATGACCTGAAATTCTGGAGTTTTAGAAGGAAAACATAGCCCTGTGATGGAATTTTCCAAAGGTAAAGATGATTTTCTTCCACCTTGCTGAACTGCAGAGCACCGAGCTAAATGCACAGGGTATCTCAGATTTAAATACACGTGAGACTTGGGGGAGTGCAGATCAAGCTCTGACCTTTACAGTTCCAATCTTCAGCGTTTTACAACTGCCTTTATTGCTCTCACAGTTTGAACTTCTTCTGCACAGCAAAATCCCTGTGAAATTTGATAGAATCTCCAGGTAAGGCTGGACCCCATCGTTGCTGTGGAGGATTTAGGTGCTGTTGTTCCAGCTAAACATGACCTTGCATTAGGTTATCCGTGGCATACTATGGACCTTGAGCTCTGCATTCATAAAACCCCACAAAGGGCACAGTTCCAAGCTCTGTGAAAAACTGGCTGTGCTTCTACAATTTTATTCAGCAAGAAATCAGTGCTGTGCGTCACTGGTCAAAAGATGACTAAGCTCTGGTTATAAATGATAGAAACTGTAAGGATTTACAGCTTGATTATCCCTTTTTACTCCTTTGGAGTAATACCTTGCTTCTTCACCAAAGAATTAGAGATAAGCAAATCTTTAAATGAGGTGTTTGCTCAGGAGCTTTGCGGTGAGAAATCTATTTATGGATATATTAAGTGCTTTCTGGAATTAGGGCCAAAAGCAGGAGGAGGCAGCAAGAGTCCAGGTTTAGGGAGTGTTTCTTGTACATCAGCACAGGAGACCTGGCCTCAGGGGTGGCCCTTAAAATCCTCATTTCCAAACCAAACAAAAGGAGCTGGGTGAAATCCCGGTTTTACCGAACTCAGGAGCAGGAGTCCCAGCAACCTCGTGGCCCTGGGATGTCATCAGAGAGGTCCTTGTCCTTCACCCAGCCTGCTGCCACCTCTCCCCTTGGAAAAGGTGCTGCCAGCCCTGCGGTGGCATTCCTGACCTGCCTGCCATGGCCAGTCCCAGCAGCCTGGGGACATCACCACGGCACATTTATTACATCTGCCTCCCTGAAAATGGGCAAAAAGAGGTAAAGGCACAATTCTGAGAGAGCCCAGCTCTCCCTGCCTGACATCAAATTGGGTTCATCACCCACTGAACACTAGCTTCTCTCAGGGTCCTGAACACTGTTCCCTTGCCCAGCTGTGCCAGTGCTGCAACTTCCTAGTGATAAAAAAGTGGGGAAAAAAGAAAGATATGTATCTTTTCCTAAGTGCAGGAGGACCATTAACTAATTAATTTGCCCAATTAATCACTCAATAGCTACATGCAATGGCTGGGCAAGCCATGGGCTTCATTCTGGCACTGGCTGAGCATGCAGCTCCCATCCTGTTCCTCTCTCCAGCAATGCTGCCTGTCCAGGGCCTCTGGGCTCCCTCCAGCTTGGCTCTGGTGGCCCAGGACCAGGCAACTGGAAAAGAGACTTTTTGGGGCTGAGATTTGGTTCGTGTTTAGAATTTATGTGATTTTCAAATGTTTCCTCACCTCTTTTCCCTCATTTGTGAACTAGGAATATAAACTAATATAATAATAATAAACAAAGAAAAGAAATAATAAGCTAGTATAACAATATAAAGTAATTTAAATAAAAATGCTTTTCAGTGCTGGGAATATAAAATATTCTAAACTAACTTTATGACATGAAATGAAGTTGTCTCAGGAGTGAGGATTCTTTAATTGTGAAGTGCTTTGTAATCGCTGCAATTGCTCCATCATAAAACTATTCCCAAGAGGAAAACAGGTTTTAAGGGCCCTAAAGAATAACAGCTGCTCTGGGGAATTTTATGTTCGACAAGTGTTGTATTTTCTTACTGTGGATTCTTTTAGGAGAAAAGGTTAAAGTCCTGCTTTGGTGTAATACCCAAGAGCCAGCCTAGAAGTACCTGGGTGCTGGAAGGTCAAGTACAGACACAGCTATTTAAGGTGATTTTATATTTCCCTATGATAAAATGCAGTTTAAAATGCTTTCATGACCTTTTTTTTGCTCATTGTTATGAGTCACTGTAGTACTAAATCTGCACTTTTTTCAAAACTAATCATGGCTTACCCATTTGGCATATTTTCTCAGAACAGTTAAGTAAATTATCTTTCATTTTAGGTTTGTGTCTAAGCAAACTTAAACATTGTACAGCAGCAAAGGTATTCAGTGCAATGGAAATTACCAAAAATATCACAAATGCCATAACCTCATTCCATGCCGGGTGTAATCCCATCCATACAGTGAAGTAAGTGATCAAAGATAATGAATATTAGAAGCTCACATTGGAAAGCCTGGTTTTTAAATTGGGTGTTTAGAGGCAGAACTGAGTCTGTGTCATCATCCTCGTACAGGGAGGAGCATATGGAATGTTTACAGTGTGACCACCTCCGAGCAGAGCAACGCTGGAGGAGCTCCTGGTTCCAGAGCTGAGGATCACACAGAAGCCAAGCACTTTTGGAAGTACTCTGGGAAGGGCAGAGCTGCAGGTGAGGCAGAATTTGGGGGACTGAGTGGCCGAACTGCAGGTGCTGGTGCTCACATCGATGATTTCCCCTCAGTTGTCTTAATCCTTCTATTTGCACTTCTGAAAGGTAAGTGTCCTTAGAGCTCCTTGGCAATCACATCCTGTGCATGTGTCTTGTCCAGAGCAGCTGTGGCTGCCCCATCCCTGGAAGTGTCCCAGGCCAGGCTGGATGGGGCTTGGAGCATCCTGGGATAGTGGGAGGTGTCCCTGCCCATGGCAGGGGTGGGATGATGCTCTTTAAGGTCTCTTCCAACCCAAACCATTCCAGGATTTTATGAAATAGTGAGGCCAAACCCACAGACTATTCTTGCAGGAAGGACCTGGAAACCAAAAAAGTTTAGTTCTGATTTTTCTTGGGTTTGGTGATCTGAGAACTGGATCACCAGGATAAAAGTATTTGTCACCAAGTCAGTGGGACCTTCTTTCCACAGGCAGACAGGACCTCATGTTGCACCAGGGAAGGGTCAAGTTGGATATTAGGAAAAACTTCTTTATGGATAAAGCATTGGAATGGACTGCACAGTGCAGTGGTGGAGTCACAGAACCATAGAGTATGCTGAATTGGAAGGGACCCATCAAGATCATTGGGTCCAGCTCCTGGCACTGCACAGACATCCCAACAATCCAACCCTGCTCCTGAGAGCATTGTCCAAGTGCTCCTGGACCTCAGTCCCCATCCCTGGAGGATTTAGCAGCCATGTGGCACTTGGGGACGGGGGTTAATGGTGGGTTTGGCAGCGCTGAGGGCTCTCGGTGGCCTTAGTGGGCTTTTCCAACCAAACAATTCCCTGATTCTATGATTCTTTGATTCCACGCTTCTGCGGTTCCGTGCCCTCCACTCGGAGCGTGTGGCAGGGAAGGGAGACGAGGCGATGGTGGCCGCGTCCTGTCGGTGTCACCGCGGGGCAGAGCACGGCCGCGCTGCCGGTGTGTGACCCTCCGAGCCGGGGCTGCGGCTGTGCCGGGGGCACCGAGTGTGCCGGGGGCACCGAGTGTGCCGGGGGGACCGAGTGTGCCGGGGGGGCACCGTAGTGTGCCGGGGTCCCGGCTGTGCCGGCTGTGCCGGGGTTCCCGGTTTGTGGGGGTCCCGGTTGTGCGGGGTCCCGGCTGTGCGGGGTTCCCGGTTGTGCGGGGGTCCCGGTGTGCGTGTGGGGGGTCCCGGTTTTGTGGGGGTCCCGGTTGTGCGGGGTCCCGGTTGTGGGGGGTCCCGGTTGTGCGGGGGGTCCCGCTTATGTGGGGGTCCCGGTTGTGCGGGGGTCCCGGCTGTGCGTGCAGCCGGCAGTGCCTGCGGGCCCGGCCGGGCGGCGGCGGGCGCGGCCCCCTCACGGCGTTGCCATGGCGGCCGCGCTGCGCTCCGCGGGGGCGGGCGGGGGCGGGCGCGGGGCGGGGCGGCCCCTTCAGCACCCGCGCGGCCGCGGACAGCGGCGGCCCCAGCGCGGCTGCACGGCGAGCGTCCCGCACCGCGCTCGGAGCGTCCCCGCCGCCCGCACCGTGAGTGTCCCCACACGCCGAGCGAGCGTCCCCGCACCCGCACGGGCACTGAGTGTCCCCCACGGCCGCACGGAGCGTGTCCCCCGCAGCCGCTCGGTGAGTGCGTGTCCCCGCGTGGCGAGCGGCTGTCCCCGCAGCGCCCAGCCCGCAGCGCCGGCGGGTCGCGGGGGCCCGCGGGGTTGGGCCGGGCGGGGCCGTTGCGGGAGCGGTTGGGCTCGGTAAAAAAAAAAAAAAAAAAAAAAAAAAAAAAAAAAAAAACTTGGAGAAACCCGGAGCGCTCGGCTCGGCTCGGGCCTTTTCCTTCCCTGTCCGTGAGGCGTTTTCCTTAGAAACTTCAGGCGTGAACTTGTCAGAAGGGCGGCGCGGCGGTGCTGGAGGGGGCCGTGTGTGCCTGGCTGCACGTGAGCCCCGGCTCACTACGGGCGCTCCTTCGCAGCAATCCTAAAAGCTCGCTGGATCTGGGCAAGCCCTGCCTCGCCACATTCGTAGTAGCGGTAGTAGGAGCGTGGCATTCCTTACTCGCTCTTGGAAGCTCCGTCATCCCACTCAGATGATGACAGCCCTGGTTGCTGAGGCCTTTTCTGTGTATTCTGCAAGGACCATCCGTGTTTTGGGGGAGGTCACAGCGTGGAGGTGACAGTGACAGTGAAGTGACAGTGACAGCAAGCTGCGGTTCTGTGCCCTAAACTATTCGGAAGTGCCTGCATGCAAAGCAAAACTGCTTTCCAGCAACTCGGCGCTGGAATTCGGTGTCTTCCCAGCCAGGAATCACTCTCGTGTGCTCCCTGCCTTCTCCCGCAGGCGTCTCTGATACATCTGGAAGCCGCTGCAAATCCGTAATAGCATTAATTGTTCCCTCGGAAAGAGGAGGGTGGGCTCTGCAGGCTCACACGTTGTGTTCCGTGTGCTGCCGTAAGAGTAACAGCCTCTTCGTGGCTCCCATGAAAAGCAGCCAGGTGGGGATGAATGGGGATGTGCCGAATTCTCCGCTAAAGGCCGAGCGATGAATAATAAATGACAGTGACTCCAGAGCAGGGACTCTCCCGCGCTTCGTGCTCCTGACTTCTCCTTAAGCTCTAGGCGCAGATGTGATGTGTCTGTCCCATTCAGAAATGTTAAAAACAATCCCTGTGCGCTTTCATCCTCCATGTGCAGTGCCTGCAGCATCCAGGACTCGGGAATACAGACTCCATGTGTGGAGGGAGAATAGCTGTCTGCATTATACCTTCTATTCCTTATGTCTTACCCCTCTGGCATTCCCACAACTTAGTTCAAAGGGAACACCAATAATTCCTTTAATTTGCAGTGCTGCAGACCTTTGACCTCGGGCACTGCTGTCTGCACAACCTCCCTGCCCAGTTGTGCATCCTAGGCATAACTTTACAGTAAATTTAGTTTTGTTGCCTCATTAGGCGCCAGACACACAGGGCTGTGTAAGGACCGTGTGCTCTGCAATGATTCAGCTGCCACGCAGAGACACGTTGACCCTTGTGAGCAAAAGCCTGACCCCAAATTCCTGCCCTGCAGATCAGGGCTTGAGCTCCTGCTCAAGCTCAGGAGTTACTGCTGACACAGTAGAGTCCCATAATTTATGAATCGACTGAAAATCAGGGAGACAGAAGTAGACCGAGTTCCTTGAAAGATCACATTGAGACTGAGTTATTTTGGAGAGTCAATTAAGCAGCATTTAGGCTGGCAGTGGAAATTAATTCATTAATTAACATGTGCTTGAAGGAATTAAATTCTACCCATGTTTCAAAACACTCCTAATCCAGAGTGGTTTCCTGGTTCTGGGCTCTGATGATCAGACTGCAGGAGGGATTTGGGATGTGCCACCCATGCTTGGCCACAGCAGGGGGAAATCTTGGTGCCTTTTGCTCTGCTTTGCCTCTCTCATTTGTGTTGAGAAGCCCTTGGTGGGTCGTTGACAGTGTTTGTTGAGTTCTCAGTACCTTGATGGTCTCTGCATATGGGGATAGGCTTTATTTTTATGGATTTAACACATAGTTATGTCTTCCATGTCGTGTATCTCTCATGTGTCTATGTTTAACCTACTGGTTTTAATGGATGAAGGTCAATAACAGTTAGAGGATTTGGAGGCAAATTTCAAGTCTTAATTTCACCATCAAAGGATGGTGAGGAATGAGTGAGGGATGGTCCATGGAGAATGGAAGCAAACTCAGGGTTTATCTTACAGAACTCAGATGCTCAGCCATGAACAGACTGGGCCAATTCTGCTCTCATTTACACTAGAGTAATTCCTGCTGTATTGAATTGTTATTCGGTCAATTCCTTTATCAGGAACTGTAGTGGTGGGACAGGGAGTAATAATATCAAACTGAAAGATGGGAGATTTCCCTTCAATATGTGGAAGGAATTGTTCCCTGTGAGGGTGGGCAGGCCCTGGCAGAGGGTGCCCAGAGAAGCTGTGGCTGCCCCTAGATCCCTGGAAGTGCTCAAAGCCAGGATGGACAGGGTTTGGAGCACCCTGGGATAGTGGAAGGGGTCCCTGCCCGTGGCAGGGGGTGGAACTGGACGGGATTAAAGGTCCCTTCCAACCCAGACCATTCTATGATTTTATGAATTTACGCCATTTGGAGTCAAACATTAAAAAAATAGAAATATTTTGTGAATTGCATTCTGACTTTTTTCCTTTTCCACCGTGATCTTCATGCAAAAATAATTGTTCAAAGCATCAGCAGAGAATCTAAGATGCCCCAGGGAATCAGCAATGTGCCATTGCCTATGGCCGTGCTGTGCTGTACTGTGGTACAGCAAGGGAGAACACAGCTGCAAAACTTGAGCATAATATTGAGCATGATTGCTACATGTTGCAGAATTGCTCACAGGTAAACTATCATTTCAGTTCTTTTCTAGAAAAAGTTCTTTTTGAAGCTCTAAAAAATGTTTCTTTCAGTGTGGATCACCAAAAGCAGAGTTTTCCTCCATAAAATGCCACAAACGGGTACAGCAGATGTTGATTTATGTCCACATCAGCTGATTTTCTCCTCCATTACCCTTTCTGCTGGATCTTTGCTTATCCAGCAGCTCCTGTCGCCCTGACATCCCATGTCAGGTTGGATGTTTTTGCACATTTGGTGAAAGCTTGACTCAGTCTTTCTCCCCAACTTGGTGTCGTCAGGTGCATGATGGTCATTATGAATTATTGATAGTGATGGAAAAGTCACGACTGCACAGCTGTGCTGCAGGGCCTGGGCCTTTTTCTTGGGTTTAATCATCACTTTATCTCCTCTCTGCCTTTCAGTAATAATGTCAACAGAGATTTCGTGCTGCCTTCACCACAAAAGAGGAGCAGTTCCCTGCTCTGCTGCTGCAGCCAGAATCCTTTTCCTGTTGTTTGACCAGAGTGAGTCCTGCAGATTTTTCAATCTGCAAACTCTAGAAAACATTTCACTTATCAAAAAACTATTTTCTGTGGGAATCGTGGCTGTTACTGGTGCAATATTAAACATAAACTCCTGTGCAGCAAATACTTTAAAGATAATGAATAATTCATTTCTTTTTCCCCACTTTTACAGTGTGACTGTAAAACTGGGGAGATGTCATTAAAATGAAATCCCACTGCTGCGTTTTGTATTCAGAGAAGTAACTTTCTAATGTAAGTATGGAAATTAATTCATAAAAAAGATGAATTCTATATGAACATTGTAAACACAAATAGCAACATAATTAAACAGTGGAAAACACAGTAATGTTTGAATATCCTGTGACACACAGTCCTGTGGAGGTGCCAGCCCAGCCTGCTCCAGGACACAGAAGTTTCCCAAATTGAATTTCAACTCCCCCCCTTGCTGCAGCAATCGGGAAGAGCCTTTATTTGGAGGGATCCTAAACTGCTCCACAAATCAACCTGGAGTTCACGGCTTCTGCCATGAAATGAAAATACTCCTGGAGTGGAACAGAAGAATTGTTCAACAGAAACACTTCTGTAACCTGTGCAGAGCGGAGCAGGGGATGCAGAGAGGCCTTCAGGGTGCATTTCTTTCATCTTTTGGGCTCTTCCCCAGGAAAACTCCAAATCCCCTCTGGGTGAACCATCAAATCCCACCCTCCATACCCCAATGGCTCTGATTTAGAGGGAACCCTCCCTGCACTGACTGAAGGAACTAAATGCAGCTTCCAGCAAGGGGGGTTGGGGTGGGAGCAGTCAAAAAAGAGAAATCCATTCAGTGGCTGTGGTTGTGTCAGAATCCTCTCAAAACAGACAGAAATGTGATCCTGGGGGATCCTCCCATGGTTTGGTGACCCTGGGGATATTTGATGGTTGTCCTTTGGCGTAGGTGAGGGGGGATGGTTCTGGAGAGTTCCTGAGGAGAGCTTTGACTTTGTAATGCCCTTTTACCCTGAAAGCAGCCCAGCTTTGGGGCTGCACTGGCACATGGCATCGCTCATCCCTCTTCCTCTGACATTTGAAGAGGAGAGATGATTATGAAGATGGTTAATAGATGGAAAAGAAGGATTGTTTCAGTTTTTACCTTGCCTGCTTTTGCTGCAGTTTAGTCATAATAATGAGAGTTTTTGATAAGTGAGCTTTGGATTGAGTCACTGGGATCTCGAGTGAGTAAATGGATTTTGGGATTAGTCTGAGGAGCTGAGCAGAGTAGTCAGGGAAAGCTGCAGCACAGAGGGGAAGGAAAGAATCTCTGGGATCCTTGGCTCTTGCTCCTGCCAGTTCAGAGGGCATCACCTTGAAATGCCCTGGGAGAGCTCATGAGGTGTCTGAGCAGCCTCCACGTCCACCAAAGGTTTGAGGGTTGATATCCCTCAGGGTGGGACCTGGGAGTGGGGACACCCAAAGCAGTGACCAGCTGGGAAATTGTGGCATGGAGGGAAATCCAGGGCACAGAGCCCCACAACATCTCCCATACCCTGCTGAATCTCAGGATAGTCTCAGGGGAAAAGGCTTGGGATTGGGTTTGTTGGTGTATGTCGCCACAATTCACATCCCCAATTCAGGAACAGGGAAATACTCTCTCTAAAACACAAAGTAATTGTTGACATCGTCATTTTTATTTTTGTTTTTCCTTCAGCTGAAAAAATCCTGGGAACCCTGAGCGTTGAGTAAGGAAATGATGCTTTTTCCTGTGCTGACTGAGCCAATAAAAGGCAGCTGTTGGGAATAATGTCCCAGTAGGCAAAGCAGCTCATCAATCTCAGCTGCTGCTTCTATGAACATATTATATAATAAAGCCTCTTCTTCTAAAAAAAAAAAAAATTGCTGTAAAGTTCTCTCTCTTCTTCCCCTAAATATCACCAGGGGAAGCCATAAATTCTGCTCCAGTGTTAATCTGTTCTATCATGGTGATATATCCATTAATGGATTTCATATAGCCATTAAACCTTCCATCCTTGCAAAGAAAGAAATAACAATATTTCAGTGTTAAAAAGAAGTTTGCTGGTTTTGGTTTTTATGGGGTTTTTTTGCAAAGTGACTGATTTGTCTGACTCTTCCAGTCTCCACATGCTGAGAGTCTTTTATCTAAGCAGCCCAGAACTCTTCCCTTTGCCATCAAGGCTTAACTGGCTGCTCACTGCAAGGCTCAGAGCAGAGCTCAGCCCAGACTTAACCCTTTATTCCAGCTGCCACCGTGAGCCAGCTTTGCATGGATTTGGGAGCAGGTCAGGAACATGCTTTCAGCTAATTAGTGGCCCATCAGGAGTTGGAAAGAAAATGAAAGCTGCAGACAGGCCCTGGCACAACAGACAGGTCCTCACAGGGTGAGCAAAGCAAGTGCTGTGCTTCTGGCAGCATTAAAAAATGGCATTTTCAGGGATAAAAATCTGCCTGCTGTAGCAGAGAGGAAAAATCCATTATATTCCTAATAAAGGAATAACACAGTCCATGCCTTCTTGGGCTATAATTTCAGCTTTTTTTCTGATTATTCAGATATTTACACTTAAATCATACTTTAAATATTATCTTTATTAAGAACCATATATAATTTGAGCATAAAAGCTGAGATTGTGGAACACAACTCAAAAAGGAGTAAATTCCTGTGAATATCAAAGCATACAGTGGACGAGCCTTGCTTGGGATAATTGAGTGGCTGTTGTGAACTTTGTAGGATGGGTGCTGAAATGGGAGGTCTTGCAAGGAAAGCCTGGGAATACTGAGTGTCAGCACATGTTTGAAATGAGAAACAAATATAAAGGAGAGTGCCTTTATGATAGCAGGTGAATATTTACAGAAATATTTCATTCCAGCACAGCCAGTCCATGAACATGGAAATTCCAGCAGCAGGATCCTGGGCTGACTCTAAATGAAGCAACAACCTCACGTGCCTTCCTGTCAGCTCTGATAGAAAGGATCTGAAGCCACTACACAATTCATAATACTTCATTCTGCTGAGTTATTATTCATTCTAAATTTTATATGATTCTACTACATCCCTGCTCATTTGCATGTCTATTATTAATATTAAATTCCCACTCAAAATCCCGCAGGGAAAATGGCAAGTTTGTTAATATCCTTACAGAGGATTAGGCATGACTTGAAACCCAGAGTCTTTGTAAACCCTTTGGTGCTTTTCCCACTACTTTTACCTTACCATTCCCAACTTCAAAGTCTGTTGTTATACCTGCAGGACTGCCAGGCTGTAGTGCATCATTTATTATGTCCAGCAGGTGACTGGTGGTTAACATTGATCTCCAAATGATTGTGATTGTTTGTTGGGTTTTATTTCCTGCAGCTTTCCCGGGGAGCTTCGTGTTTCTGTCAGAGACAAGATGACAATTCATATTTCTACCAAATGATCCAGTGACTCATCCTATTAACTCTGCTGGAATACACGCTTCCAGTCGTCCTGCCACGGTGAGTCCATGGCATTTTGCATTCTTGCTGGGAATATTTTTCAGGATTTAGTCCATAAGTATGTGTTTGGTAGTACAAATAAGCATTTCCTAAAGCAGGAACTTCCCAGGGATGACCATGGCCCCAAACAGACTGAATATTGCATATGGCAGCTATTTTTTAAAAGTTATTGAAGTATTTTAGAGCAATTGAGATACTGCTGGCATCATGTTTTCCAAATGGCTTGGTTGGTTTGGACTGGAGGCCCTGTGAGAAGGAGCCTTGTGTGTTGTGGGAACTGATTTCAAGTCATAATAAATTGGCCCTTGAAAATGTTGCCCTGTGAGGGGATCCCCATCTGGCTAAGAATGAGTCTGCTGTGAGTCATAATGGAAAAATGGGACATCCAAAAAGCTCCAAATACCCAGCATGACAGAATACAGATTATGATTGGGTGCCCAAATTAGTCTCCTCTTTTTGTGCCTCCTGAGAACTCCCAGCTCATGGAGCCAATATCCTGGGACATCCCTGTAGAAACAGAGTCCAGGATGGTTTGGGTTGGAAGGGACCTTACATCTCATCTTGTTCCATGAGCAGGGAAATTTCTTTGTCCAGGATGCTCCAAGCCCTGTCCAACCTGGCCTTGGACACTTCCAGGGATCCAGGGGCAGCCACAGCCTCTCTGAGCACCCTGTGCCAGGGCCTCCCCACCCTTAAAGGAAAGTATTCCTTCCCAGTATCCCATCTTGGCCTGCCCTCTTTCCCTTAAAGCCATTATCCATGTTCCTTGGGTTGGGTGGAAAAAGTAGGACACATTTTTGTGGATCAAGTGTCACCCTGTGTTTACTTTTTGTGCCCTTGAAGGTGCCATTGTGTGGCATGGCCCAATCCCACAGCTTTGCAGTGCCTTTTGCCCCACCATGCAGCCTTATCTGCCAGGGAGGAGCTGAGCTCTCATTTGTTATCTCAGGGAAACTCGATGGTAACTGGACTGAGAACTGATGGCAATTCATGCGTTCTCTCTTGATAAAAGGATAAATAAACACTGCCTTCACTGCCTGCATTAACATTAATGGAAGGAAAAACACATGGAAAACACCATCAAACCAGTTTAAATATGTCCCCATTTAGGTTCCCCAGATGATTTACTGCTTCTCCTTGTCTCATCTGGGTTTAAATTATGACTGGAAGTCCCTCAACGTTTGACATTACTGCCTTTGGAGCTTATGCCAGCTGCAGTCCTGAAGTAAGTGAGCAAAATACTTCCAAATGTCCAGCTTAATAGAGAAATGGATCTTTGAATTAAAATAAAGCTTTAGCAGGAGATCATGGCAATTGTTAGTGATGTATTAAATGTGTAAGCAGGAAAGCAGTGCAGAGATGAATGGCTGAGTTCCTGTGGGTGTTTCTGGAGCAATCCCCCACACGAGGCCACCACAGCAGCTCCCAAGGTATTTTGCAGCATCTCTTTTTTAGCCTCTTCTCCCAGGGAACAGGGACAGGAGGAGGGGGAAACAGGATCAGGTTGGACATCAGGAGGAATTTCTCCATGGAAAGGGTGGCCAGGCCTTGGCAGGTTTGCAGTGCCCATCCCTGGGGGTGTCCAGGGAAGGACTGGAGGTGACACTCAGAGCTCTGGGCTAGGACAGGGTGGGGTTGGGCACAGCTTGGACTCGATGGCCTTGGAGGGCTTTCCCAACCTCATTCTGGAATTCTGTGATCTGTGAAAGTTCCCTGCAGAGCTGATTGCAAGTGCAAACTAAAAAGAATTGGAGCATTTAAGTATTTCCAACCTTTATTGTAAACAAAACAATGGGAGCAGATAGAAGCAAAGGGAAGAGGATGGAGCTGCCACAGCTGCACAAAAATTATTTCAGCTGTATCCTGCCTGAAAATGCCAGCACATGGCAAACCCTTTGAAAACACACTGAATCAACATTATGGAATATATAAAAAGAGAATCTAAACAGTTTATCAGTAAAATATGAGCTAAATTTGATGAGACTGTTCTCTAGACTGCAAGTATCTGTTTCTATGAAAGTTGTGGGGAACATGAAAGCTGTCATTAGCATGGCAGATTTGCTTCATTCAAATGTAAAGCCAGATCTGCTTGGGTTTTTTTGATAAAGCTCACACACAGTGGTGTGCTAAGAGGTGGATAATGAAACATTTTAGAATCATTGTAAGCCCAAACTCAGAGCTGCTTGCTCCAAAAAGAAAATTAGAGCCTCTAATTTCAATGGGAAAATAAATGATAAAATTTAACAATATTATGTTTAATGATCCAACAGTATCCCAACATTTTTCCACATTGTGACTGCTTTATCAAGTGAAGGTGACCACTCAAGGACAAGTTGGAAGTTGAGTCAGGGGAATATTTTTCTAACCTTATAATAAGGATGATAGATCACAAAACTTGACTGGGTCTGATCCATCTTATTCTGTGCTTCTCTAGCTGGTGTATTTAAAAAAAACCACCCTGAAAACTGCTTTTCCTCATCCTTTTTTCTGTCAGAGATCTTAAATCAGATGGGATTCAGGGTCTATTGCAGTTTATGGTAACATTTTAAATCCCATAAACAAAAAATCTTCAGAAAAATCACTAGGAGAGAATCTCAGTAAATTAAAATATTGATGAAGTGTGGAAAAAACACCCTCTTAAATTTCATTGCCATGGTGGTGATGCTTGTGCAGCTTCCATTTGCCCTCGTGCAGACCTCAGGACAAGAACCCCCTGAATGTGGAACACAGGAGCTGCTCTGGGGTATTTGTGTGGAAGGAGTTTCACCAAGGGAATTCTTTGGCAGGGTGCAGCAGGGAAGGCTTAGGGACAGCTGGGATTGGGGGTAAGGTGAGGTGGATCTGCAGCCAGGGGTCACAGAATCCCAGGATGCTTCGGTTGGAAGGGACTTTAAAGATCATCTGCCTCCAGTTCCACTTCCACTGCCCAGCCTGGCCTTGGGCACTGCTGGGGCTCCAGGGGCAGCCACAGCTCCTCTGGAATCTGTGCCAGGGCCTCCCCACCCTCACAGGGAGGAATTCCTCTCTAATTTAATCTGAGCCTGCCCTCTTTTACTTTAAAACCATTCCTCTCTCCTATCACTCTCTTCCCATGTAAATTGATCAGCCTCCAGTGCAAACAGCAGCAGTTTCCAAGGAATAAAGTGATTTTCCAGCCCCTTTTCCAATTAACCAGCTCGGTACTCACTTGTGCTTGGCTTCATCCAAGTGCAGGGAGTTTCCTTCCCTTCGTCCCAGGATCTCTTGTTTTACACAACACTTTGACTAATTACAACCTCAATGTTGCTGCTGATGTATTGTAACTGAGGTTAATTACATTAATAATAACTCCTGGCATTAACCTGAGCACCTCAGTAAATAAATTTGTCCCAGCTTTGAGAAATCAGGTTCCTAATGCCTATAAAAGTGCCTGGAAATTGGGTTTTTTTGCCAGACAAGACTGAAGAAAGGAACAAGATAAAATCCTTCTAGGAGAGTGCAGGGTTACAGTATTGGCTTGCAAACTGGTAGCAAATTAGTAAATATTAAAAAAAAATACTACTACTACTAAGGTTTATTTAGGCTTACCTGCAAATTAATTATATTTTTGAAAACTGAATTCCCGGGATTTTTTCCTACTACATTTTCCTTACTTGTCAGAGTTGAAGGTGTTATTTCAGCACAGAATTCTTTAATATTTATCACAAAACATTAATGGTGAGACTCTGAACTCCCAAAGCTTCCCCAGATTCTCCAGGAATCCTTCAGAGAAATGACATTTTGAGGGATGCCTCTTCAACACAAAAGAAAGATTTACTCACATTGCCTTCTCCTTTCAGTTTCAAACCTCGGTATATTGCAATAACTTCTGAAAAACCTAAAAACATGTAGCAATAAAGGAAGGATTTCTAAGCTTATCTAGAGATACATCCATCTTCTGACTTTCCAAGTGTTTGAAGAGGGTCCCTGTCCTAAAAGGGGATTGAATTTCAACATTCCCTCTCTACTCCCTTTTTTTTACATCACAGCATCAGCCTCAGAAAGGTCAAAGTTTTGCAATAGCAAACAAATGCCATAATAAAAACTACTGCTTAGACAACAATTCTGACAATTTTAAGTTTGCTTGGGGATCATTTGGGCTGCTCCACCATAATCTGATGAATAAAAAGCTGGACTCGATGATCTTGGAAGTCTTTTCCAATCTTAATTCTGTGATTCTGTGAATGACTCAGGTGACAACATGGCAGCAAAAACATTTGAACAAAACCCTGTCCTTCCAACCTGCCTCCAGCCAAGGCTGTCCCACTCCCAGAATTAACAGTAGCTCTCTGGAAAAGCTGGTTTTTAGGATGGACTTGTACTGAGTTGTCATAAAGGCTCTGAAGGATGCATAGCTATAGTTTTAAAGGAATAAGCATGGAATTCTAATGAATATTTAATGGTGAAATCATTGTAAAATTGTGTAAAATTTACATGGTGTAAAATTGACAGTGCTGTGGAGGGCAGTTTCTCTCCTTTTCAGTTCAAATGTTGCATCCTCTAAATGCCTGCAGGTAAAACATGGATATTTCTGAATACACCTGAAAACATACCAGTTATGGGTGTGGAATTACACACTGTGTACACAATGCAGGAGCTACGTGGTTGTGCCAGATCTACGTACTGATTCCACACTGGCAATTAAATTCCCAGCTTCAGTCCTGCTTTACCAAAGTTTTAAAACATTCTTCAACTTCAAACATCTGGTTCGTCCCATTCTTTGTCATGAGGCCAGGAAGGTGCTTGGAATGACATATGCTCCTGATCAGCTTAATGGGAGCTCAGATTCCAGCAGAAGTGTGTGAAATAGAGCTCTGCCATATTCCCAAGCCATTTGGCAGCTCACAAGTTACTTGAAATTACAAAAATATTCCAGAATAGGGAATCTGAAGGCGAGGGAAGGGGAATGTATGACAACCTACATATGGAGTCACCACTGGTTAAGAAACAACAGTGGGGACTTTTCAGTAGTGTTGTTGCTTAGTATGGTTTTACTCTATTTTTATTCTTGAGCTTTGGCTGAAAGAATATGTTTGAGCCATCTGGCTGCAAAAACACCCGGGGGTGTTTGGGAAGCAGGTTCTGAGTGCTGGAAGATTCCCAAAGGCATTTCTTCCACCTGGCTGGTGCCTCACTGAGCCCCTTCAGATCCCACCTGGCCACCACCTGAGTGTCTCATCTCCTTGCTAAATGTGATGCTATGAAGTCATTTTAAACTGAGAAATTCCCAAAGCTGAGCTTTATCCCATGTATTCTGTAGGTGCTTCCTTACAGGCTTCCTTGAGGTCCTTTTTCCACAAGACTGGAAGGGGTTTTCTCACCAGATCTGCAGACCACAACTTGCAGCATTGATACATCAATGTAAAACCTGGCTTATGGCTTAGGAGGGAAATATTATCCTCAAAAACATCGTGGAAACAGCTTGACAATTATCAGATATCCAGTCCTTAAACCACAAGTGATATTAAAGGATGCGTGTGTTTTGATGATCCATAGAGACCAAAGTTCACCCCAAGCATATGGCTGGATAAACAGGGAGCAGGTTGCAACATTCCTGGGTTTCACAAAAAACTTCCTGGTCCTTTAGTACTTTTAAGTATTCAAGTCACTGAAGATCAAGGGAGATGTCTAGGCAGGACAGAAAAGACAAATTTGCTCATTTTTCTCATTTTAGCTCTTCACAGTGGAATTTATTTGGAGTTCCATTAGAAGCACCAAGTATTTTGTGTTATCAACCTTTGAGTAGTTTTAAATTGGGTCTATATGGTTTGCTGCATTTACTTTGAGTCATGGGTTATACAATAATGTGATGGCTTCTCAGCAGGATTAAAACCTGAGTACATTAAAATTCAATTAAAAGCCTGAGACAAGTGCAGGGGTTGACTCAGACCGTTCACTGGGGTTGTGTCTCTAAAATGAACAGCTCTGTCACTACACTGAGGGAGGAAGTTTGGTATAATCCCGTGAAATGTCCTCTCTGGTATTTCAGCAAGTTCTCACATTTTTCTCTAATTCTTCTTTCTCCCTGTTCAGCCAACTGATATCACAATGACCGAGGATTTGGACCACAGATTCAGTTATCTCACGTGGGATCAGATTAAAATCCTGGATCAGGTTGTAAATGAGGCTATACCTATTCATGGGAGAGGAAATTTCCCAACCCTGGAGGTAAAGCCAAAGGATATAATCCATATGGTAAAGGAGCAGCTCGTTGAGAAGCAGATCCATGTCAGGGACATCCGCCTGAATGGTTCCACTGCCAGTCACATCCTGGTGAAGCACAATGGCACCAGTTACAAGGACCTGGACATCATTTTTGGGGTGGAACTTCCCAGCGAAGTCGAGTTTCAGGTAGTTAAGGAAGCAGTTCTCAATTGCCTATTGGACTTCTTGCCAAAATGTGTTAACAAGCAAAAAATCACAGCTCAGACCATGAAAGATGCCTACGTGCAGAAGATGGTCAAGGTCTCCACCGACCACGACCGCTGGAGCCTCATCTCACTGTCCAACAACAGCGGCAAGAACGTGGAGCTGAAGTTCGTCAGCTCGCTGCGGCGCCAGTTCGAGTTCAGCGTGGACTCCTTCCAGATCATCCTGGACTCCATCCTGGACGTCTACAGAGCCTCAGATCAGCCCCTGAGCCAGGACTGGCACCCCGCCGTCGTCGCCGAGAGCATGTACGGGGACTTCAGCCAGGCCATGGACCACCTGAAATACAAACTGATCTCCACCCGCAACCCGGAGGAGATCAGGGGAGGCGGCCTCCTGAAGTACAGCAACCTCCTGGTCCGTGACTTTAAGCCAGCGGATGAGGCTGAAATTAAATGTCTGGAACGTTACATGTGCTCCAGGTTCTTCATTGATTTTCCCGACGTTGCCGAGCAGCAGAGGAAAATCGAGTCCTACCTGCGCAACCACTTCATCGGGGAGGAGAAGAGCAAGTAGACTACTTGATGACCCTGCGTGGGGTGGTGAACAACAGCACCGTGTGCCTCATGGGGCACGAGCGCAGGCAGACCCTCAACATGATCACAATCCTGGCTTTAAAAGTGCTCGGAGAACAAAACATCATCCCCAACGCGGCCAACGTCACGTGCTACTATCAGCCTGCTCCCTATATCAGTGACAGAAACTTCAGCAACTACTACATTGCTCATGGACAGCCCCTTGTGTTCTACCAGCCCTACCCTTTCCACATACAGCTACAGAGTGGCATGGTGTAGGAACGCCCTGACCTCCAAGCACTCACCACTCCTCTTTTTCCAGTTGTCTCCTTCATAAAGGCCTCATTAAAGCGAGTTTTATCGGCACTTTTGAGTTAAGGACATATTTTTGTGCAAGTTGCCAAAGTTGTTTGGTTGATCAATGTCTAACTCACCATTAAGCAGGTGAAATAAGTGAAGCGTCCGTCATTCGTGAAGTGTTTATACCTTGACGTGTGTTTGGGCTGTATTTTTTTGCAATGAAAAGAGAAGGATATAAATTATTCTAATTTTATAAAAATGAAATGCACTAAGTTCTGGGTTCTACAAAAAAAAAATTCTTAGCAAAATGCAAATGGTGTCGATGAAAACTGAAGCCAATGAAATACCTCTCTGTAGAAATGCCTGATGTTAGAAGGGACAGTGCTCTGGGTATGTCAAAGTCAATCATCCCTTGGTTTTATCCATGCAGTTCCAGCAACATTTATTTGCAGCACCTCTGGAAATACACATTGATGGGTCATCTCTTGGTGGTGTGAGCTCTGCTGATCGTTCCTCAGATCAGTCAGACTCGGGGTCGCTCCCCTCCCCAGAGTACTGGTTTGTACTGGTGAGAAGGAAATGCCCTTCCCAAGAGCAGACTCAGCATTTTGTGTATCCGAAATTTCCACTGATCCCAGTGAAAGATTTGGCTGCTCAAGTCAGGCAGGATCTGCCTCGCAGATAACAAAAGCTGTAAGAGGTACAACTATTCTGATTAAATTGGTCTTGAAAACCAAGGCAAGAGAATGAGAAAGGAGCAGAAAGGGGCTCTCTTTCTATTGCTAATTTGTTATTGATCAGAGCTGCTTTAATGCACAACAAACAGAGTCAGGAAAAAACTCCAAAAGCCCAGGACTGCGCTATTTTTAGGTGAATTAAAACAAATCCTTGGCAGTGGCATTTGAAAAACTCTTTTATACTAGTAAAGTCCTGTCTGTGTTTAGATACCTGCACACATCCACCAGTAGCAAACGAGGATTTACGATCAGGAAGCAAAACATGAGTTACACATTTGTGTGTGTGTGTGTGTGAGTGTTTACCAAAGATAAGTTTTAAACATGTCACTTAAGTGCCTCCCTGTGCCAGTTGCTCCATGAAATGTTGGAAATGATGCCAGAGAGCTCCTGAATTATGGAAAGGGAAACATGGAAAGGGAAACACGCCCTGGGGTTGCAGAGTGTTTGTAGCAGCGACGGACAGAGGGTTTGCTCCAGGATGAGCAGGTCTGGGACAGAAGGATCTAAGGTGGTGTCACCAAAAGCAAACATGGGAAAAGGAATATGGAACAAGAAGAACTAGTGGGAAAAGGAGGTTTGGAAGGGGTGTGAGTATGAAATGGGAATAGCCAACTGGAAATACAAGCTGCAGAGTTTCTTACATCGACTTTGTGTGTCTCTGTGTGGTCCCTGTCACTGTCCATCCTCATCTCCTCCTGCTCCACAGTAGTGGCTGTATTGCATCCATTTATAACAGGTGTCATTGGGAATTTCCTCTGCCTGGGCACAAGAGTTTGATTTATTTTATGGAGAATTGTGGTCCATAAATGTGCTGTTTTAAATCAAACATTTCTAAATTTTCTAAGGTCTATAAAATCTGATTGCCAGTGAAATGTAGCTACCCTTTTCCCCATTATATTCCTGTACATTTGAATGAAGAATTGTTCAAAGACCATCATCACTAAAGTCAACTTTTTTCTGTAAAATACAGTGCAAAAAAATTGGTATTTCTGCAACATAAGAAGGGTTTGCCGATGAAGCAATCACCATTTTGTGATGTCTTTCATGAACAGAGTACTGTTATTTTTGCTGATTTTTCAGGTATGTCCAATTTGGTGTCTCTGAAAGCACACTTTATTCCATTTCCACTTAGATCTTTCCATTGGTTAAACTACATTTAATAAAACTGTCAATTCTAATTGCTCTGTGATCAGCTATGGTAACACCACATTTGCGTGAAAGCACTTCTAGGGAATTCCCCCTGTCAGGAGCAAAACGGATTGAGTCATGGTGGATTCCTTTTATTTCTGTTTTAATTGAACTGTCGGGATGACAAAGGGAACCTTTCCATTTAGTTTGGTGTTTGCCATGTTAAATAGCACTGTGAAATTCTGTAAGAGCCTTACATGGGTCATGTCCCTGCTACTGCTCGGGATCTGCAGGGATGAGGAGCTGAGAGCTGGACTGGGAAATCTGTGGGAATCAGGCATCCAAATGCCTTAAACTTCAGGAGGAATGGGGCTCCTAATCTCTTTAGATTTGTTGGAAAGTCTCAGTCCATCTGCACTGACCTGTGACCTTTAATGTAGTGTTGCCACGTTGATTTATTGCTCCTCCACTCCTGGTTTCTGTGGTTGCTGGGTGGAAAAATAGGTTGATCTTCCCAAGAACCAGGGAACAGGTCAGGCAGGAAGGAGCATTTTCAGCGTGTCTTGCATGGCCAGTGATCCAATACCCAGAAAAGATCTTCACTAAGGTGTTCTCTAACCAACAAGTACAAACATGCAGTGGATAAAGGACTAAGAATACTTTTTAAATCAAATATTGTGGAAGTATCAGGAGCTGTGAACTCGCTGTGGATTTGTATAAAGCAGCCTGTGCACTTGTACAGAACTTTATTTCAATATATATTTTGAATTCTGTCACCTCTCTGTTGATCCAGGTTAGGTAAGGAAGGGCTCAGCCAAAGTCCATGGAGCTGGTGGGGAGAATCCACCTGGCTGCAATGGGCTTTGGACCCCAGAAAAGAGGAAAGACTTAGGGGAGCACCTACAGGCAAAGGTACAAAGACATCAATATGCAAAAATCTCTCAGGTACAAATAAACCCTTTAAATTAATGGGAAAACGTCTTATATTTCTTACCTAGAGGTAGTTCTGAAGGTTGAGGTTGTGATTTTGTATATGTAAGCATATATATATGTGATTTATTTAGCCTTACATATATAAAATCTCGTGTATCTACACCTACAGGGGCAATTAACAAAGCCTGATGGTTTTAATTATTTCCTTCCAAATGTTCTATTGATACCTGGCAGCAGTAATTGACCTGGAGGGGTTTTCTTTTTGTTCAAGGTCGTAATGACTCTGTAAAGTAATATTAAAAAGGGGATGATGTATTGACTGCTGCTTGCAAAACACTGATCTCAGTGTGTAGGATGAAATATTGGAACCTCTTCTTCAGTTGTTACTGATTTTATCATGTGCAGATCTAAATCTACAAAGAATTGAGAGTTTTCTCAGTGCCAGTCTCCTGAGCTTCATGTTTGCATTATAATTATATCTCATTGTTACAATCTGTTCAATGATTATAATGCCTGGAAATTGTAATGCTGATTTTATTTAATCACAAAACTTCTTAGGGTTTACAGCTTAAAGTAATCTAATGTTGTCAGGACCTAAGTGTTACAGTTTCAAGTGCTTTCCTAAAAAAATGTCCTTTGAATTTTGTGTTTTGTTGTAAAAGGTCTATTTGAAGCAAATACTTTATGGTAGTTCCTTTAAAATGTATTTTGTGAGCTTTATACTCAACATGTTACAGAGGTTTTTGCAATTGATCAAAGAAATGCAAATTTTCTTCAGTGGAGGTGTTGCCTATCCATGCATTACCTGGAGCCTGAGGATCTGTGAGGGGATTTGGGTGGTGTTAGAGGAGTTACAGTGACAAATTGGGAATAAATTTGGTGTTATACAAGCGTGGATTCAAGATGAGCTGCAGAAATACCTGGAGAAAGGAGGGCAGCGAGCTCAGTTTTGGTTTGATCCTTTTTCTATTAAATAATCACATGGAAGGGCGTTCAGGACAAAGCTGTTGCAGATGAAATATTCCTCTTAATGTGCCATCTGAAGCTGTGGAAAAAAAAAATATTGTAATGCTACAAATGTGTAAGAATCCCACCAATTTGTAGGTCATTAGTCCACGGTGTTGACTGGTGCCTTTGGGTATTTTGGGGGGTGATCATTAAAAGAACATTTTATTTAACCTGTGGTTTCCTGTAATCCCTTCATTGCTCCAGATGGAGCAGGCAGGTTTCTCCAGGAAGCCAAACTGGAGCGTGGTAACTGCAAGAGAGATGCAAATTTGTTTTTTCCTCAGGTGGGTAAAGCACAGGCTCAGACAGAGCCCCAGGGAAGGTTCCAGAGGGGTTCCCGTGCATCTCCCACCCCTTGGAATGGCTCTGTGCTCCTCATCACCAGGCTTCTGTCAAATACTCACACTTGAAGTGCCTACATCTCTATATTTATGTAATAAAAACCTCACTGCCTCCCGGTCAATAAAATTAGTACTTCGATGACAAAGGATTGGACTTTACATGTGCACATCCCATAAATCTGATGCCATATTTATCCAAGATTTCTGGTGATGTAGGTCAGAGAAACTCCCATAAATTTCTGGGTTTTAGCTGGGCAACATAACCACACTCATCACAGTTACATCTCTGGGTGTTTGCTTGGATTTCCTGGGTTTTGGGGAGTGGGTTTGGGATTTTTTTAGGGTTTTTTTTTTGTTTGTTTGTTTCATGGGCTGGATTTTGCACTACTGCTCGTTAATTCAGAGATTTTAAACAGGACAAGACAATATTGCTCTTTCTCTTGGGATGTGTCATAGCTGTTAAATCCCATGGACTCTAAGAGTCTTACAGAGGAGGGGCAGGAACATTCCAGAGGTTTTGTCCCCATGTGAGAGCTTGGAAATTCCCAATTGGCTCAAAACGGTCTGCAGTGTTTTCCCTGGCTCTGCTCAGCTCTTCCTTGGGCACCGGAGCCATCCCAGGCTCTGGGTGTGGGAGGGCAGTGAGACCCCTGCACTCCACGGAATTAAAAAATTAAATTTTTTCCTCAGTTTTATCCAACATTGCTCAAAACAGGTTTTTTTCACCTCTTTTTCATTGTACAATGGGTAAATTTTTGTAAAAGCCCTCCCATTACTTTAACCAGCAAACACCATTTAATAATAATTTAATTTCCTGACTGTATTTTTTAATACAGTTGGATTTTTAAGAGTTTGCCTCAATAAAATGGGAAGTGGGGAAGTGAGAAGGCAGCACATAGAGAGGAGTTTCCCTTCCTTAAATATTCACCAGATGCTTTCCTGAGGAATTCAAAATCTGAGGAAATACATGAAGCTGAGAGCTGCTTTGTGTTCTAGTCCATGCCACCCCCATTTTTTTCTGCTCCATCAATCCCCATCATTAAATACTATTTCATAAGCAAGTGATTTTCTTCTTCTCAGCTGCCTCCATATTCAGCTCCATTTCATCCTGTGCCATTGCAGAACCTGTGCCTCGGAAATCACAATTAGTTACCATGGAAAGCAATTCAAGACCGTAATAAATACACTTGAAGGCTGCTCACTCTGCCTAGGATTCCAAAATAAAAGTACATATAAGTCCTCTGGAGAACTGGATGCAGATCACGGACGTTTATGGGCAGTGTGTGCTTGTATATCCCCAGGTTAGTGTCATTTTTATTTCATTTTCCCTGTGCCTGGGTGCATGGGAACAGCAAACCCCTCCACGATGCAGCCCCACTCCCTCCCAAGCCCACCCTCTGACAGAAACCCCTTTCCCCCATCCTCAATTTCAATTTCCTATAAATATTCGCATCCTGCTGTTGATAGGAGTTTATTCACACTCCTCCTGGTTTGCAGCTGGGACAGACAGGGTCAGGATGCTGCCCACATGTTCCTGGATTTCTGCACACCTGAGACCAGCAGCATTTCCACATCCCCAGAACTGCCCAGGGCCAGCTTTGCCCTCCCATTTTCCCCAGGGAGCAGCAGGAGGATGACAATTCCCAGCTCGAGACAATGCCACCCCACAGTGCTCTCACTGTTCATGCCAACATTTTCTTCCTCCAGCGTTTTCTCAGCTGCTCCGACATTTTCCAGACAATAGGCTGGAGTTGCAGCTCGTGGTTTGTCTCAAGGATCCAATGGATGTTGGAATAGATCCCTTTATACTGTACTGCCTCTTTACCCCTGGCTGTTCCCAGGGAATGGCATTGCCCAAGCGGGAATCTGGTTCACCACCGCCTTTAAATGGCTGATCTAGATGAGGATCAGGAGAAAGAGCTGTGACCTTCTCATGTTGAATTACCCATAGCTCATTACACTTCCTTATAATCGTTAAACCCGAAATTCCACCCAAACACTCAGTTACAGAACATCACGATTATTTAGGTTGGAAAGATCTTGCAATACTGCATCCAGTGCATGGATTTCCCAGCTCTTGTTGCAGAAAACAGTGACACGAGTCTTTCCATCCAAGGTGTGATCCTGGCATGTGTGCTGTGCTCCTTTCACTGAGACACCCTGCGTACATTTAGGTGCTTTCCTGAACCGAAATGGGATTTTTTTTCCCCCATGGATTCTAAGTCAGGCCATAACAAGGAAACACGCTCTAGGACAAAACTAAGGAATATCTCTGGGAGGGAGTGGTTTAGGCAAAACCGATCTGTGCTTCTGTGAATGTACGAAACAAGGGGCGCTCATTCCCGTGGGAAGGCGGGAGGGAGCATCCCAGGCTGGGGCTGCTCCTGGTCCGGGTGAGTTTGGTTGTAGCCGAGCTCTGCCGGCCGAGCCCAGCTTTGCCGGTAGAGTCCAGCTTTGCTGTCCGAGCCCAGCTTTGCTGTCCGAGCCCAGCTTTGCTGTCCGAGCCCAGCTTTGCTGGCAGAGCCGAGCTTGCCGGTAGAGCCGAGCTTTGCCGGTAGAGCCAGCTTGCCGTAGAGCCCAGCTTTGCTGGCAGAGCCGAGCTTTGCCGGTAGAGTCCAGCTTTGCCGGTAGAGCCCAGCTTTGCTGGCAGAGCCGAGCTTTGCCGGTAGAGTCCAGCTTTGCCGGTAGAGTCCAGCTTTGCCGGTAGAGTCCAGCTTTGCCGGTAGAGTCCAGCTTTGCCGGTAGAGTCCAGCTTTGCCGGTAGAGCCCAGCTTTGCCGGTAGAGTCCAGCTTTGCCGGTAGAGCCCAGCTTTGCCGGTAGAGCCCAGCTTTGCCGGTAGAGTCCAGCTTTGCCGGTAGAGCCGAGCTTGCCGGTAGAGCCCAGCTTTGCCGGTAGAGCCAGCTTGCCGGTAGAGTCCAGCTTTGCCGGTAGAGCCCAGCTTTGCCGGTAGAGTCCAGCTTTGCCGGTAGAGTCCAGCTTTGCCGGTAGAGCCCAGCTTTGCCGGTAGAGTCCAGCTTTGCCGGTAGAGCCCAGCTTTGCCGGTAGAGCCCAGCTTTGCGGTAGAGCCCAGCTTTGCCGGTAGAGCCGAGCTTGCTGCCCGAGCTCAGCTTTGCCGGTAGAGCCCAGCTTTGCCGGTAGAGCCAGCTTTGCCGGTAGAGCCCAGCTTTGCTGGCAGAGCCCAGCTTTGCTGGCAGAGCCCAGCTTTGCCGGTAGAGTCCAGCTTTGCCGGTAGAGCCGAGCTCTGCTGCCCGAGCTCAGCTTTGCCGGTAGAGCCGAGCTCTGCTGCCCGAGCTCAGCTTTGCTGGCAGAGCCGAGCTTTGCCGGTAGAGCCCAGCTTTGCCGGTAGAGCCCAGCTTTGCCGGTAGAGCCCAGCTTTGCCGGTATGAAGCCCGGCTCTGCCGGTCCGGGGCAGGACGGGCCCCGCAGCTCTATGGAAACACCGCCGGACCCCGTCATGTACGGCACTCCAGTCACCCTGGAAACAAAGTAGCTGCTCCCAGAGGCGACTTTTAAGGCACTAATTATCTCATTAGTGCCAGGGCCGCCGAACCGCGGCCGGTCCCTCCGCGTTTCCATGGGGATGGCCGCGCTCCACACCTCGGGGCGCGGCGGGGCGGGGGCCGGGACACATTGCCGGCTTGGGGAAGCGCACAGGGTTTCTCTCGCAGCATACCCTGTTCTCTTAGCCCTGTTCTGATCCCTCGGTCGGCCCTGCTAGCCCCGTCCCTGTGTCCCTCAGGAATCCCCCGCTATTTCCCCACTGCCCTCCACACCCTAACCCCTTTGTCCTGCCCCCAATCCCCTGATAATTGGTCCCTGATGCTCTCTCAGCCCCTCCATCCCTATACTTGAGCCTCTCCTTGAGCCCCTCCTTTGACCCTGGGCTGTTGGCACACATGGCTGGAATAAAACATCTCTGTAGACCCCAAACAAAGGCCCTTCCTGCCTCTTGGCCAACGCCATAACCGCATATAACTGCATGTAACACATATCCTGGTGTTCAGCATGGCAGCACCAGGGAAAGTGTCACAGCTTTCTGCCACTCCTCCCAGGGCAGGTTGGTGGCTAATCCCAGTCCTGCTTTGGCTAAAAAAGACTTATTTGGAGAGCAAGAAATTGCTGCTGAGTTCAGTCTGATTTATTGAGCGCTCTGGCCTGAAATGTTTCCGGTGCCATCCCTGTGTGTGGGACTTCAGCTGCGCTCCCACCTCGGGATCCACTGAAACAAAAGACTTCATTCAATAAAAGAAAAAATTCATTCAATTATTGAAAAAAAAAAAAAAAAAAAAAAAAAAAAGAGCAAAGTGAAAGCTTTCCTCCCTCTTTCCCAGGGCTGCCTGACCAGCCCCAGCACTGCTGATCAGCACTTTAAGGTTTCAGAATGACTCAGAGGAGATTTTGGTGGGCATCCAAACCATTCATTGCCTGGCACAAGCCACTGGTTCCATGGGGAATGTGGCCATGTCCAAGAGCCATGTCCAGCCAGGATCTGCTGCAACAAGAGCCTGGCAGGCTCCTGAGACCCACAGGGAAGCAGGAAAACGCTGCTGTTTACCTCCTCAGTTGTTCATACCTGGGGCCAAATCACTGCTGAGAGGCTTTGTGAAGTTTAACAGCATTAGAGCCACACACTCACAAGGAATATTGGCTTTAGTTTCTGACTGAGCAGCAAACAGCTCTGTAAAGAGCTAATAAATTATGCTTGGATGAAAAAAACACTGAATTATTAAATCCCTGTCCCGAGGGCTGCACAGGTTGGCTCTGCAGCTTTGCTTCCCCCAGGAACAGCCCTGATGGATGGGCTGGTGGGGCTGGGGCTGATCATCACCATCCAGCTGTTCCAGAGGTGCTGCCACCACGACTGGCAGGGGCTGGCAACATTTCGGGGGTGATCAGTGTGTTTTGAGAGGCTGATGCCTCCCCAGAGCTGCAGGTGGTGGTTTCTGAATAAGGAGAAATAGAAGGAGGGATGGATGGGCAGGTTAAAGCTGAAAACTGAAAACAACGCTTGTGGATTTAGAGAAATCAGTTAAAAAATAATGAAAATCACGAAAGAGCCACTGAGAACCACATGAGTCTGGTTCCCTTCATCTGGATGAGGGAGAGAGATGGATGGCTTCGTTAGCAGGTGATAACCAACAGATCCAGCACTGCCCAAGGCATAGGTTTAACCAGGGAATATGGAAAGCACAGGGAGATGGATGCTGTGGAGATGTGCCCAAGGCCCTGAGAATAAACCCAAGTGCCTGGTGACTATTTTTCAGCAGATACAAGTAGTGCAGCTGGGGACTGTTTTTCTGGGGTTCAACTCCACGGTTTTAATGCAATGGGAGTTTTTCCCCTTTTGGTGATGCTTCTATTTATCCCTTGTTCCCATCATCCCACGTGAAAAATCTCTGGACCCAGCCATGCACCCACCTCTGACATTTCTTTACAGCCACTGGAGTTCTTGAGGATCCTCTGCCTGCTCTGTGCTGCAGCTGTTTTTTTGCTCTAAAGCAGAAAAAACTGGCAAAATGACGTGTCTTTGCAGAGGAAACAATGTCAAAATGAAATTACTCCAGTCTGGAAATAAAAGGCAGCAGGTGGCTCTTGACTGGAAATCCTTTATTGCAAGATTTAGGCTGGAGGGACCAAATTCCTGCACCCACCCCAGCTCTGGGAAAGGCAGTGGGAGCAGAGTTTGGGCACTGGCACCTCAGCCAGCAGAGTGGGTTTGGGCTCCTCTGCCAGATTCCTGTTGGGAAGAGCTCATGGAAGGTGGGGGTGAAGGGCTGCAATGCACCAGCAGTGCCTGTTCGTTGTCATTGCTCTCCACGGGCAGAGGGGAATGGGGCAGGAAGAGGGCTGGGCTCGGTGGGATACTGGGAAGGAATTCCTCCCGGTGAGGCTGGGGAGGCCCTGGAATGGATTTCCCTGAGAAGCTGTGGCTGCCCCATCCCTGGAATTGTCCAAGGCCAGGCTGGACAGGGTTTGGAAAGCCTGGGATAGGGGAAGGTGTCCCTGCCCATGGCAGGGGTGGGTGGGGTGGGGTGGGATGGGATTTTAAGTCCTTTCCAACCCAAACCATCCTGGGGTTCCATGTGCTGCTCAGTGCTGTGCCTGGAGTGACTCTGGCACAGATCCTGCTGTAAATCCAAGGACACTGTGTAGCAGAATTCCTGCTCCCACCGAAATCCCCTGGCAGCCTCTGCCTCAGGTGCCAATTAGTTCGAACCTGACTCCAGCTGAAGAGCACCTGCTCATAAATATCCACAAATCCTCCCACATCCTGTTTGCATCATCCTCCCTGTGCTTTGGGTGGGAGAGAACATGAGTAAATGACTGACTCACAAGGTCTTATTTCCCAAATTTCATGCAGTTTTTGAGTTTTCCTTGTATTTTGCATTAAGATGCTTTTATAACCTTCATTACACAGAGCACAGACCCAAATAGCTCTTGAATTCATAAATATGGAGCAATCAATGTATTTTACCTTGCAATTATTGGGATAAACAAATAGAATATTTTGGGGCTGCTCAGATGTGCTCTGTAAGTGATGCCTCCCATTGTCCTTTAATTGTAAGGATTTGGTAAATGAGCTTTAAAGGGTCTATTAGAATTCATTAGGCAGAAGCTCCCATACATTTTCTGCAAAATTAATGATACAGAACTGTTTCCTCTACTGATGACGTGGCCGAGCTGCAGCCCAGCTCAGTGCAGGTTTATTACAGGTGTCTTTTATTGGTTCTGCCCAAATCCTGCTTGGGAAGGTTACAAAGTGGCTTTTTTCAGCTCCTGGCTCTTTAATGAACACAGGGGTGGGCACTCAGCAATTTTCTGACATTTTTCAGGGTAGAGTCCACGCCCAGCTGGGAAACGATGCTTGAAATCCAACTGGAGCTTGGAATGCTAAACCAGCATTGCCAAGCCAACCCCTTTGGGGCGTCCCAGTGCTCCCCATGGTCAACCCCAAAAGTGCAGAAGGTGCTGCCAGTGCTGGGGTGAGGGAAGAGGAGGTGACCCCTGCCCGGGGGGGTGGGGGCACGTGGAAGGCAGCTCATCTCATCTCTTTTTTTTTTTTTTTTTAATTTATGTAAGTATTATTTTACATCAAGTGCATTTAAAACAGTTTGCAGCTGCTCTATTTTTTTTGGTTGGGTTTTGAAACATAAACCAATTTTTTTTTTCTTTTTAAATAAAACCAACTGCAACCAAAAGCCCAAAGGACAGCTATCCACAAGTCCAGAAGGATTTATAAAACCACAGATGAAGGGCTGAGGACTTTTTCTCACAAATTAAGGAAAACTTGACCTAAGGAGGATTTCAAGCCTCTCCACATGGTGGGAAAATCTTGAGGAGGTGAGGAAGATGAGCTGAGACTGAAAGGGGTTGTGCCACAGGGTAAAAATTCCACCATCACACCCCTCACGGATTCATGGATTCATGGATTCATGGATTCATGGTTTTGTGGTTTCACAGATTCAGGATTCATGGATCCATGGATTCACAGATTCATGGATTCATGTATTAATGGATTCATGGATCCATGGATTCATAGATTCATGGATCATGGATCCATGGATTCACGGATTCACAGATTCATGGATTCATGTATTAATGGATTCATGGATCCATGGATTCACAGATTCATGGATCATGGGTTCATAGATTCACAGATCCACGGATTCATGGAAGAGGAGGTTCTGTGGGAACATCCACACCAGTGGCTTTGTCAGGAGCAGGAGGCAGCACACGGGAACAAACCTTCCTGCGTCACCCTGGAAAACAACCCCCACCCTGTCAGGGCGTGAGGACAGAACAATAAATACATTTATAATGGAGCATAGAAAAGAAAAACCACCCCAGCCACGAATGGCGAGCTCTGCTGACAGGAGGTTTGTTGTGGGTTTGTTGTGGAGATGCCAGCTGGGATCCTGGCAGGTGATTGATGACCTGGGATTGGAAAGATCCTGCAGCCAGTTCCAGGAGCTGAGCGAAAAAAGATCGAGGGCAGAAGCTGCAGAGTGTGACAGGTTCCTACAGGCAGAGGGAAAAAATGACTGAGGGGAAGCCTGGTTAAAAAGCCAACTCAAAACCAATCAGGAGAGCTATATATAAAAAAAAACAAAAAAAACAATTAAGCTATAATGAAGGCTAAGACATTCTGAATTTTCCTCTTCCCAAAAGTCTCATGAGATCAGCACAGGGAGTGGAGGAGCGTGGGCTCTCATCTTGAAGGGAAACACTTGCTGGAACAGTGATCCATCAGCCTGGGAGAAAAGTTCATCATCAGGGGATTACTTATGGCAGAAGAGAATGCCACCCCCAAGTCACAGCAAACTGTGGGATTTGGCTCTAAATCCCAATGGAAGTGGCAGATGCCTCGTTCATTTATCCAGAGGATTTGTTTAATAAAGAAGGGAACAGGTCAAGCTGCTGATGGCTCTATATAAATATTTAAATGGCACCAGGGCAGCCCTGCATTTGTGTTGCCCAGGGCTTCAGGCTAAATAAATGAATCTGGCCTTTCCCACCTTGTCCTCTGTAGCTTGGTAAATATTTGGGGTGCTCAGGCACCGAGGACAGAGTTTGGGAACAAACCCACACCAGGCACTGAATTTAAGAGCAAATATCTCTGTGCACACACTCTGGATGATTGGTGCTTTCTAGTTAAGTCAGAATAATATAGAATTTAGTAAATTTGCTGCTTAAAGGCATCTGAAATTACAGATAAATGATGTAAACTGAAATCTTATTGATCTTTCAATCCATCTCGGGGTCAGGCGAGGGCACGCAGCTCCACGTTTCTGGCATGTGATGTTAATGCACGGAAAGACAAACTCCAGCCTGCTGTCCCTGACCAGGAGGAGCTCTGCTGGGTTTAATGGACTTTGAGGCATCCTGAGAATCCCATTTAGGGCCTTGGATGCCGTGTGTAGGTGAGGCATGAATGAGTCAGGGGTTTTTCTCGGTTGGAAGAGGCACAAGCACCTCCTCCTGCTTTCCAAGGGCAGAGCGACACATTGATCCCATCCCCGCCCAAATCGGGGCTTTTGCACGTCTCTGTTCAAGGCAAAATCACTCCAATCACCGTGAGAGTGTTTTTCTCTCCCCCCAGCCCACGCAGAGCAGGGCAGAGGCTCAGCAGCACCAGCCAGAAATAGAAACACTCCTCGGCAGAGCTCGGGCTCTGCACTTCCCCAGCCTTGGCCTCACGCAGGGGAAGGACCAGGGGATCATTGCATAACTGGGCTGCTGCAGGAGCTGCGGGGCTGGAGGGTCCCTGGAGAGGTGGGAAGGGACAAATCCCAGCTGGAAATTTCCGACTGAGCTGTCTGGGATTCAGGCTGGTGGCAGCTGTGAGGGGAGTGCAGTCTGGAAGTGCCTCGGTGGTTTCCCTACAAGGCAAATTTGAATTTAATCGTTTTAAGCACAATGCAAAATGAAAGGTATTTTGTGGAGTCACAGAATGGTTCGGGTGGGATGTTCAAGATCATCCCATCCCCCTGCCATGGCAGGGACACCTTCCACTCTCCCAAGTTGTTCAAAGCCCTGTCCAACCTGGCCTGGACACTTCCAGGGATGGGGCAGCCACAGCTTCCCTGGGAAATCCATTCCAGGGCCTCCCCACCCTCTCAGGGAACAATTCCTTCCTTCATGAATCCTCCATTCCCCAAAACAGAGCCCAATACAACCTGCTGTAACAGCACAGGGACAGGAGAAATGCTGGAAATGGAACTCCAGTGACCCATGCAAACCTCTTCATCCAACCCCTGGCTACCCCAAGGCAACACAAACATATATTGAGGGAGTAAAACTCTGTGAACAAGGAATAAATATTCCCCCACCAGCTTTATTGGGATCAGAATTTACCCACTGGGTTAGGCAGGAAGGTTTGGCGAGGAAACACCTTTTCTATCCACTCTATGGCTGCCTCCCCTCTCCTTGGGGCTCACCTTGATGAACTAAAAATGGGGAATTGCATTATATTGATTTAAATCCTGAGGGTTGTTTTGCATCAGAGGAGCTTTAGCTCCAGTCAATTATCCAGTTGAAGTCTCAGCAAGAATTACTTTTAGGGGTGGGAAGGAAGGGCCTGTATCACATTAATGATTAAACCTGGTCCTGGCTGCTGTGGGCGTTGGGATCTCTCACCATGGCCCTTCAAACAGGGAAAGAAAATGCTGCCAAACCTGCAGGAGAATCCTGACAGTGTCCACAGGTCTGGTTCCTCCCTGCCCAGGCTGCCACAAGCAGCCGGTGATTTGAGATTGAAGAAAAGTATGAGTCTACACTGGGTGATAGAAAAGATGAGATTTCTCCTAAAATGAGCCTTCCTAGCCCTATGAGGTGTGGAATAATTCAGTCTGAAGAGGAGGAAACTAAACTATCATCATTGTGAACGCTGCTCAGAGACAGCTGCAAGAGCTGTGCTGAAATGTCACAGATAAACGAACACAGTAATGTAATACTGATAAATGAACACAATAATGGGAGATTGCTGTGCACATCGTGGGAGCAGAGACAAAGCATTTAAATGAGCAATCCCTGCTGGATGTGCAACACTGCCCAAGGTAGGCTGGCAGTGCCTGGGGACCCTGTGTCATCCCAGGTCACGCTTCCAGGTGGGCTGGGACAGATAAATGTGTCCTCCTCGACTTGGCAGGTGGTTCTGGAGGCTCTGCTTTGCCAGTTAAATGGGATGTGGCAGCAAAATACACAGGGAAGGATCCTGAATGGCACCCAGGAGGCCTCCCCCACCCCCTCCTCATCCAAGCATCCTCCCAGCTAAACCCAACTCTGCCACCTGAGCTATGAACATTGGGGATTTTTTTTTTCCCAGTCCCCCCTTTCCCACTGCTGCATATTTTCAGTAATATCAAACCCTAGAAACTTTTTGTAGTTGGGTTAACGCATGCCTTTTATAAAGAGAAAATCCAGCACTCACCATAAAAAAGTTATTTGTGCTGAAGGGGGAAATAAAAGGAATGCAGTGGACTTCCATCACAGGGGAGAAAAGCAGAGCACAGGAATTGTGTGTGTTGAGGGAATTTGCATCCTTCCACCCCAGAACAGCTCAGACCTGTCCCACTTCCACAGTGTCCAAACAGGAAAATGAAGATACAGCCCCACATCCACAACTGAATGTCTGCAACAGCCAAATTCTGGGCCAGAAAGAGTTAATTTTCCAGTGATGGGACCTGCAGGTGGCAGCCTGGATGTGGCACTGGAAACAGGAGCTGTCAGGGAGCCTGTGATGAGCCCAGGTCATCTCTGCCAAATAAGAATAATTTGGGGTCTATTCCATCACTTGAGGCGTATTTGCTGTTTCTTCCATCCTTTAATTCCCCCTTAAAACAGTTTCCTGCCCAGGTTTTGGGGGCTGTGACTGCTCAGAGGATTTAGACGTTTGCATCCTATGGAGAAGGATTATTTCTGCTCATTTAGAGCTGGAATTGGAATTGTAACCACACCTGGAACACAGAGGTGTTTTTATCACCCCAGGTGGGGTGGGCTCCCAGGGGCTTTCCTTCCCCAGCCTCATCCCCCTGGCAAGTAACCAGGGACAAGCATTAAGCTCTCCCAAAAGATTTTTACAGATTCCTTTGTCTGTTTTTCAGGATGGCAGAAACACCCGAGTTAGATTTATTCAAATAAAAGAATGGCAGAGCAAAAATAAAGGACATTTGCCTGCAGAGCCAGCCAGGAGACAAGACTGCACCCCAGGCACAAACAAGAAAACTTCAATGAGGTAATTATGATTTGTATAAAATCGAAGGCAAAGCACTTCCAGAGACCCTTGTAAGAGCTCCCCTCCCCAGGGCTAGGAGAAAGAACAGGACTTTCCTTTTACTTACTCAGAACACCAGGTAGCAATTCTGGCAGGACATAATTACCTTTTAATTAGCATTTGTTACCTGAACTTGTCGAGCACCACCCTGGGTGCTCCAGCTCTGAGCATCCTGTCCCTGCTCGGGGAGTGCCCTTTGCTCCCAGGAGCTGGGGTTATGTGTGAGGTAGTGCCTTCTACTAAAAAACCTGGTTATTTCTGCTCTTATTTACTGTGGCTTTGATAAGGCTGTGGTGGTTTTCTTCCTGCTGTAACAAGCTGTGTCCCGGGGTTGCTGGTGGTGAGAAATCTCAGTGAGATAACGAGAGAGAAAGGGGCAGGGCAGCTCTCCTGTTCAGGAGCAGGGGAGGGAATTTTGGGGAGCTGTGCAGCAGCAGTGCCGCCTGTTTGGATGTTTTGTCACCTTATTCCAGCTGTGCCCACGTGGTTTGAGCTGTGCTTTGGGGCTTGGGCCCAATTAAAGGATTTTCAGCCCCGGATCAGTGTCAGCAGAGTGCAGGGTGCTCACTCAGGGGTCCCGGGGGTGTCACAGGGGTGCAAGGGGCTCTTTACCTGCCCCTGCCCCACTGCTCTGAGGGGCTGGGTGCAAAACCAGGGCGTGGAGAGGATGAGGTGGGAAAACCGAGGTTCACTTTCCTGGTAAAATTTAAAAAGTGTAATAAAAGACAAGAAAAGACAATAAAACAAAAAAGTTTTTATGGCCGGGTGCTTGTCATTCAGCCAAGAGCACACCTTACAAGCTCAGAAACGCTTCTTTAAATGCACCAGCATGTTGCATATTCATAGGCACTCATGCATTATTAAAAAGCATTCCTTAGAGTTCCCCCCAGCCTGTAAATCAACATTTATTTCTTCGTGTGGCTCCATTCCACTCCAGATCCTTTGGTAATGAACGATCAATAAATTCCTTCCCTGGGGCTCTGATGTCCCTTACCATCATCTTCACCAGATAGGATAATCCAAGAATGTGAAGAATTTCCTGGTTACCGTTCTCTGAGTTAGTTACAAAAGTGTTTTGGTTTTTTTTACATTACCATGCTATAGCCCAAGAAAAATATATTTATCACGCTACTATTTCTAAGTTTTGTTAATAGCAGAAATAAAAGAAACTATATTAATACAGCAGTTTTTCAACATTACACATATAGCATTCATTTTAATATTTGCAAAAAGCCAACTTTTTTATATGCATTTATAACATAGGGGAAGCCATTTGTTAATCAGGGTGGAAATCTGCTGAGGAGAAGGGACCTGGGCACCGATGGCTGTGCTTTCCTGGGTGCCTGCTCAGAAAATATCCTCCTAATGTGGGTTAAAAATCCTGGATTTTAACATTCCTGTCATCCATCCGATTCACCCAAATGCCTGGAAGATTCTCTCTTGACTTTCTGTAGGGGAAAAAAATCTGAGTGAGTATTTTATGGGATGGTTAGGAGAGGTAAATTTGATTAGGGTAAATCATATCAGGGGATTATTGCCTTCCTCTGAGGTGGCTCTGTAACAAGCTGCTCCCTCCCTGATCTCCCTGCCTCAGGCATGGGCTCCTGCACAGGTGCAGAGTGTGCAGGAGAAAAGGAAACACTAAACTTCGGGGAATGCCATGGAGAACTTTCTTTGCTAATAGCTGGGGGCAGCAAAATGCTTCCTGACATGTATTGATTCAGCAGAAAGTCTATGATATATAATAATGCCACTCTGTCGTTTTATATCCAATTATTTCTGCTCCACATCCTTGGGATTTCCCAGCTGAGCGTGATGAAGTGGGCAGAGAGCAGCCTGCACTTTTTAGCTTGCTTAGAAAACACAGATGCTGCTGTTCCTGGAGGAGCAGCTGAAATTCTTCAGCGTAGGCTGGGCTAGAATCCTCCTCTCATGGCCAAAATGCCCTTTGCTCGTCTTTGGGATTCCCCTAAAAGTGGTTGCTGCCCTGGTTTTCCTGGTCTTTGCTGCTTTCCCTCTGCAGGAAGCCGAGTTGTGATGCTCCCTAAAGTCCTCCGTGCAGTGGTGACACAGCAGCCCCTGGCTGAGGGCTCAGCCCCCTCACTGAGGTGGGGAGGAGTCTGATTTTCTGCACAGATCATCACCCACCCGAAATTCAGCTGCTCTCACCTGAAATAGCTGCAGTGACTCCAGACACTGCCCGAGCTCATTTCACAAATAACCCACGTAATGAGCTTTAGAAATTAATTTTTATTGATGCTCAAAACCACTGCAGAAGGACCCTGTGCTCGTGACCATTGTTCCAATTAAAATTTTCTGCTCTGAAAATCTGAGACTTGAATGAATTTTTTTTTTTAAATAGCAGTGGAGAAGAGTCCTGTGTGCCACTCACAGTGCCCATGAGTTGTTCCTCATGCAGCAGGGCAGATGTGATCTGAAAGTCATTTTAGGCTGAAGGAGAGCAGGTTTAGATCAGATTTTAGGAGGAAATTCCTCCTTGTGATGGTGGGGAGGCCCTGGAATGGATTTCCCAGAGAAGCTGTGGCTGCCCCTGGATCCCTGGAAGTGTCCAAGGCCAGGCTGGATGGGGCTTGGAGCACCCTGGGACAGTGGAAGGTGTCCCTGCCATGGCAGGGGGTGGCACAGGTGATGCCAAAGGTCCCTTCCAACCCAAACCATCCCGGGATTCTCTGGAATGACTGGAGAAGGGATGACGTGAGAACACCTGGAGCCACCGGGGGAAATAGTGTGGCTTTGTGCCACCTTCCAAAGGAAAAACCATTTCAAACACCAACAGCCAAACACCCAGAACTGCTCCTTGCAGGTGACAGATCACCTGCACTTCCACGTTCCCCCCTCACCCCATTTCCCATAAAAAATTAACCCCTGCCGTGCAGGTGAGCTGCATTTCCCCGGAGCCGCTCCATCTATTTTCCCTCCCGATATCACAATCATTACTTGGCGCTGCACGCCCGCCCCTGGCTGCCTCGGGCCCGGCATCGCCATGCAGAGCACGGGCTCTTGAGGAGCTGTTAGCATTCATTAGCGCTCGGGGTGCTCCCGCAGAGCCACCCTCCGCGTCTCATTGTCATTCTCGCCGTGCCACCCGTGCCCCCGGAGCCGCAGCCGCCCGATCCCGGCGGTGGCTTCGCCGGGTGACATCAGAGCCCGCGTCACCCTGCTTCTCCACAGCCGTCCCCGGAGACACCAGGAGTCGCGGTGGTGATTATTTCAATCCCTCTTGAGCTCCAGAGGTTTCCGAAGGGTTTCTGGCTCGCTGTCCTGTGCGATGCCGTTGTCATGGTGACCGGGGCGGGATGCGGGGTACCACCAGCCCCGCTCCCCTTCTCGGAGATGGGCTGGCTCCGAATGGAGCTGGTGGTTGCCAGTGGAATTTTGCCACACCTGAGGAGAAATGTTTTTTTAAAAAAACAAAACAACAACAAAAAACAAAACAAAACAAAACAAAAAAAACCAGGGAAATCTGCTCTAAAAAATACTTGGAATTTTTTGTTTAAGCCTGATGACCAGGGATTTGGGGTTTTCATTATTTTCATAGAATCACAGGATGGTTTGGGTTGGAAGGCACCTCAAAATCATCCCATTCAAGCCATGGCTAGGGACATTTTTCACTTTGTAGGTTAAATACAAAGATTAGAAGCCTGATCCTGGGTCTGGACTAAACTTCCCATGGGTGGAGTCCTTATGGAGCAAACCTGAGCTGGGGCTCCTCTGTGCTGTGCCCTCACACAAATTCACCTCCCTCCACAGGTGACCATCACTCCTGCAACCACACATCGTCCCAGCACGACTTAGGCTCCATAACTCAATTCTCTGCCATCCTGATCCTTCTCCATTTCAGCAGGAAAGCACAATTCACCTTCCAAACAACTGCAGAACTTCCTGCTGCAATGTCAAGCCTCTCACAGGACCACATGTCCTGGTGGTGCACAGAGAAGTGTTTTTGCAGTTCTGAGCAGGTCACCCTTTGTGACCTGGTTTTTGTCAGAGCAGCTCAGCTGACGTGTTCTGCTGGACACCGTGTCCCACACAACCTGTTTGTGGAGCCACTGCATTCATTAAATACAAAGAAACTGAAAGAACATAAATTTTGCATTATCTATTTACTCACATCTCCCAGACCAATGGTTTATTTTGGTGGACTTCCAATGCCCTGGGCAGACAGGTCGTTGGAGCCACTAATAACATTTCTTTCTCCTCTGCTCAGCCTGTAATTATTATCTTTCTCTCCCTTTTATCTCTTCTTCTCTGTAGTAATAAAGTTCTGCTTCTTCAGTGGTACCTCAGGATGTCTGACCTACAAGATGCCCAAAGGGATGCGCTCCCCCAAAGCAGGAGACATCTCCAGCTGAATTTTAATGGCATGCTGTCAATTCAACAAGAAATCTGCTTTTTTCCTGCTGGTCAGATGAAAACATCCAGGCATGGGGAAGTTGGTGACCCGGAAAAGCAGGAGTGGAAGTCCTCTGTGGGCACTGGTTGTTCGTGGGGTGGGTGAAGTGAGAGGAGGTGGATCTTGCTGACAGGATTTCCCTGGATCACACTGCTTGCATAGTCCATGTGGCCAAGGGCAGAGTGTGGTGATTATGGAAAATATCTCTATATTGTCCCATTCCACTTCATGAACTGTGGGATGTGGGGCACGTGGAGAACATTTCCCTCTTGGCAGGTTTTATCTCACTTTAACTGGGTCACCCTGGCACCAGCTCACCATCATCTCCAAGCCCCTTCCCCTCTCCTCCAAGAGCTCTTGGAGCTCTGGACCACTCCAGCTCCACTCCAGGTTTGCTCCTGGTTGGTCATGCACTTTTGGGGGCTCACCTCATTTCTGGGCTGCTCTTGATCACCCCAAGCTTTCTGGGGAATGGCAAAAGCTCCTGCTGAGGTGAGTTCAGCCCAGAAACCCCCTGGGAAGGGGTCACCTTCCTCTTCTGCATCCTGCACTCCCTCAGGCTGCCAATTTTAGCAGTGCCAGAGCTGAGGCTTTGTTCTTTATCACCTTTCAACCCCTGATGCTCCATGAACACCCAGGGCTTGACCTTAGAACATCCCAATCAATATCTCCTTGGATCTGTATCACACAGAAAATTGATAGAATACCCCAAAACCCTAAAGGATGTTGATCCTAGGGAAATTAGTGAAGGCCAAGTAGCTCCTTTGTGTCTTTCTACTACCAGACAGATGTTAATTCTTAATGAATTATGTTTGCCTGAATCCAGGAGCACCATTTATCCCTTGTGACCTTTGCTGAGTTGAGTTATTAAGTGTTATAAATAACTACTCTTAATATGCAGGCAGTGTCCAAGTGCTTTTTATACTGATTCAGGAACAATCACAAACTAATTCCCCACAAATAATTCCTCAGATATTTGAATAAAAAGAAGACTGCATTTGCATATCTGCCCAGAAGGAGCTCATCTCCCTGAAAAACATTCTGGTTTGCACACTGAATTAGTCAATGGCTTTAGCACAGTCACTCTAACAAGAAATTATGCTAATCCACGTGGGAGATTTAATTTTCCTTCAGAAAGAATGGAAGCACAGAACACAGAACAGCCCAAACGACTGCAGGGAGAGGCACTGCCCTGAGAAATGGGTTGCAGGATCTACTCAAATAAATCATGGTTTGTTAGAGAAAAATAGTTGGCAGGTTTAAATCAGATATAGCTATGGACAAGTATTCAGTAAACAAACAGAATTCAGGATTTAATTAGAATATGCAGGTGTTGTGTTACACGTGCTGGGCTTGGCTATTGAAAAATAACCACTTGGAAATATCCAAGAGAGAATCACAGAATCCCAGGATGGTTTGGGTTGGAAAGGACCTTGAAGCTCATCTCCTTCCATCCCCTGCCATGGGCAAGGACACCTTCCACTATCACAGGTTGCTCCAAGCCCTGTCCAACCAAAATAGCTGGAACACAGCTTAAAATATCACGGACCATTTGTCCGATTCACCCCACACATCCATCCCCACAACCAACAGGGTGGAAAATAATGCGAAAACCAGGGGATTCTGTGATTTCTGAGCTATTTCATTTTGGATTCAATGAGGAGGAGAAGCTCAGCATGGCAAGGCACCTGAGGTGACCTGCAGAGCTCGAATCCAGAGTTTGCTCCTCCCCAAGTGAGACAAACCCAGTGCCAGCACCGAGCACTGAATATTTCAGCAGTGATGCCTTGGCCAAAACCCTGAGTCCTTAATTGCCAGCTTTGAATGTCGTCTCTGTTTGAATAAGACCATCAAGCTGTGCTTTAAAGCAGCTTTTTAGTCAAAGGAAGATACAAATATTCTCATGTCTGCAAAGGATCCCATCAACTGAAAAAGTCATGAGAAAGCCTCTCCTGAATGAAGCCTGGGCTGGGTTGTGAATCTTTAATGTGCATTTCTGCAGCTCCTTTCAACACTCAGCAAATTCACATTCTCTTTGACAGCGTAGACATTTTCATGAAGTATTTATAGCAGCCAAGCAAAATAACCCGATTTCCTTTTTAACAGTGGTTTTTGGGAGGCAGCTCCCAAATCCCAGCCTTCCTTATTTATTCCTATATAAACAACAAAGAGATCAAATAATAAAATGGAACTGCAATTACACTGGTTTTTCCAGTGGAGAGTACCTTCTTTTGTAAGGCGATCTGGGTAGATTCTGCCTGTTCTGTACAGCTCAATTATTTATGAGTCAGGAGGAGAGGGGAGAACCAGGAAGAGCTGAGGGAGGAGGAAAGAGCAAACCCAAACACACTCCTGTGCCACCAAAACACAGCCTGTGCCCAGCGTGGGGAGGGGGGCTTGTTCTCCAGGGAAGATGGATAAATCACCTGATAAAATTCACTGCAGGGCACAACTGACAGACTTCTCTCAGAAAAGCAGGGGAGACAGAGATTCCCCATCTGCTGGTGAGCTCCTTTCACTTGGGGGAAAAAGTGCTGCTGGCTGGAGACCCTTGAGGGCAGCTCCTCAACCTTCCTTCTCCAGAGCCTCCATGGTGGCCAAGTCCTGCTGTTGTCCCTCCTAACTCCACAAATATTCCAGACTTTGGATGGATTTTCTGTTTCCTACAGGCTTGTGACTCACGATGTGCTGCCATTAAAGTGGCTGGGTTTAACCGGTGGCAAAGAGATGAGAGATTCTGCAAATGTGAATCCTCTGCTCCAGCTTCTGCATTTTATAAGTCACTTGATATTTCCCCATTTAAATGACTCCAATAAATGTGGCTTGCCGGTCAATTTAGCAAGATGAGTGTTTCTGGTGAGGTCAGTGCAAGACAAATAAGCGGATTTCAGTAAAATGACTCGTAACGTTTCATAGAAATTATTAAAAAATCATAAATGAGTGTTGCTTCCCACTAATTGCCCGTTTATAGCCATATTCCCGTTGCTTCCTTCAGGAGTTTCACCAGTCAGACCTTCAAAAAATATACAAGGAGCTTAGAGAAGACGTTTGTTACAATTGATTGGATGCAGATGTCTATAAAAAATGGAAAATGGGAAAAGGAGAGCAATATCTCTGAGTTTTTCTGGCTTTTATGGGCAGCAGAAGACCCGGCTGCCATCGTTCCTCTGCCTGAAGGCAAAGATTTCCATTACCAGTGAATCAGTCACATGGGCAGGGAAAGAGATAAAAATTGGTCCTTTGTACAATGTTCAGCTGAGGTAATTAATTGGGGATTGATTCAGGAGAAATCCAACTCATTTAAAGTCTGCAGTGATAAAATCACGACAGATGGGCTGGAGCAGGAGAAACTCCAGCCTGGCAGGACCCGGGGTGAGCTCTGGGTGTGGGAGCAGCCAGCCTGCCCCAAGAATTTCCCGAGGATTCCCAAAGCTGGGAATTTTCTGTTTAACTTTCTGCCCCCATTTCAGCTCCGTGTGGCTGATGCCACCTCGGAGGGCTGGGGCTGCAGCCTCGTGCCCAGTTCTGCTGGGATGGGACTTTTTAAGGCATGTAAAATGTAATTATTCCTATACCACCCCCATAAGCCATGTCTTTCCTTCCATCTACACAGATCCAGTCAGTGCTCTGCTGTCACTGGGCTGTCCTGGTCCCATCCTTAGGGAAAAATTGCTGCCATCCACTCCTGCTTCCACTCCTGCTTCTCCAGCCCAGCATCCCTGATGGCTGGATTTCTCAGGGCATTGCTGCTCTGTCATCTCAGCCTCCTCCCTCTTTTCTGTGCAGCTCTGCTGACCCTCTAATTGGCAATTCCTCAATTAACACTTTGTCCTTTTGTCCTCTTCCAAGCCACCCAGAGCTGTGGTTTCACCAGCCTGAAACATTCCCTTTAATACCCACTTTTGATCCAATTCTGGATCAAAAAATCTGACAGGCAGAGCAGCATCCCTGCTGCTGGTGATGAAGGGAGCAGACACCAGCAGGATGTGGACCACAGGATCCACCCCACTCATCTCCAGGACCAGGATGGATGCTGGGATCTGCACACTCATTTGGAACCTGAAGCTGGAAAAGAGATAAAACCCAGGCAGTAAAGTCCTGCTGCAGAATTTAATATTCCCACTGCCAGTTTTTAAGGTTTTGGTACAGAACAGTGTTCTTAAACCTGTTATTCCATAATGAAGGGGATTTTTAAGCCTGTTGTTCCATATTCCACTATTTTACCAGGCACACGGAGAACTAGACCAGAGCAAAAGTTTTCTATATTTTATGTACAGCAGAGATTGCTTGTTTTATTTTAGGTACAGCCTTGGCTGCTCAAAGCAATTTTCAGTATTTCTAGTGAGTTAAATTAAAAAAATAATGAAGTTTCATCTCGGCTCCTGGGGGAAATAGAGGTGGAAATTACGAATCCACGAATATTCCGTGTGCTCCATAAAATGGTGATGCAGCACTGGACTGGAGGAGGCAGCCACAGCCAAAAAACCTTCCTGTGGGATTTCCTCCTGAATCCCCTGAGCCCTGTGATACCCAGGAGAGCAGCAGCCAGAGTAACCCTGACTCTGCTGCTTTGTCTGCCCGATCTTCTTCACACTCAGGTGTTCGGTGCCTCCTCAGCTCCTGGAGCTGAATGAAATTTTACCAGGATGCAAGAAGGTGATGTGTGGATAAAGGAAAACCTTTTAGAAATTTGGGGCTTGCCAAATCTTGGGAAAAACACATCAAGAGCAGAGCTCCTGCAGGAGGCATCCCTGGGGGTGATTCACTTCTTCAGGTTTGAATTTCATTTGGATTTATATTTTCTGCCTTTTGAATTGTACAGCAAATGAAGAAAATCCACCTCTCAGTTAATGCCAGTCCTGCCCCAAATGCTACCAAGTTAAAATGTGGCTGCTTCTGCAAGCAAAGGAGTGGTTCTGCAGCTCTCAGTAATAAAATTCCTCAGACAGAGCTAACGGCCTCTCTCCAGAGGCAGCAGAGTCATTCCTGCCCTCCAACTTTAGAGATTCTTATTTTCATTAGGTTTTTATTTAATGAAAGAATAAAACACACACACACAGAGTCAGCACAGAGACAAAACCCCAGGAAAGTCTATTTTAAATAAGAAATCAATGTAATTTTGCACCACAACCCTTCTTCCCAGTCTTCCCAAAATCCGCTTAGAAGGATAAATTTCAGGTGGGGCATTGTGGCTGTGAGCAATGCTGGCTAGAAGACATTTTTATTTGTGAAATATTGTATTTTAGCATAGATTCATGGGTGCCATGCCACTGGCTCCCACAGATCTCATGTCCCATCTGAGCTTGGATGGATGTGAATCCCTGGATGTGCTACATCCTTGCACCCCTTGCCAGGCTTTTTTAACACCTTATCTGCCTCCCTGCCAGGAATAACTCTTGTTTTAATTGTAATTATAATTGTAATTGTAATGGCAATTTTAACTTTAATTCTTATTTTTATTTTAGCTTAGTTTTAGTTTAAATTTAAATTTTAGTTTTAATTTTCATTCTAATTCAAATTCTAATTCTAATATTTCTGTTTTCTTGGGGAGGTCCCAGGTGCTGCCAGGAGATGGGATTTTCCTGGGCACCCTGGCATTGTCCATGTGTTAATGTAGATGAATATTTCCTGAATATTTGCTTGACACAGATGACCCCAGGACCTGGAATTGCGTGGTAAGGGATGGATAAAATTCTTTTCTCTTATTTTCCTGGCTCTCAGTAGCAAGAGGAATGATTTGTGCACTTTGAGTCGGCCTCTCATCTCCTTTAATGGGCTCCCCTAATGGGAAACAAATAGATCAGGGTCAAACCCTTTGTGTGAAAATGATCCAGTCGGTGCTGTGCTGCCACCGGGCCGTCCTGGCCCCATCCTTGGGGACGAATTGCTGCCATCCATCCACTCCTGCTTCTCCATCCCTGATTGCTGGATCATCTCAGCCTCCTCCCTCTTTTCCGTGCCCTCTAATTGGCAATTCCTCAATTAACACTTTGTCCTTTTGTCCTCTCCCAAGCCACTCAGGGCTGTGCCTTCACCAGCCTGAAATATTCCCAATAATGCCTGGGGATAACTGGAAACGCTGCAGAATTCCAGATCCAGCAGGTCCCAGGGAGCTCCTCCCTCTCGGGCACGGCGGCACAAAGGTGGTTTGGGAGCTAAAAATGCGCTTTATTTGCCGCGGGGGTGCGAAGGGATGAGTTTTAACCTCGCTGATCCCTGCGGAGCTCCGGGGCTGGGTGGGGAACTCCAGGAGCTTTTCCCGGAGCCTCCGGGGCTCTCTCTGCCTTCCGAAGGGTTTGCCTTGGTGTCCGCATGAATTGTGCCCATTGTTCCCCTGCTAGCAAAGAGCAAAATGCCTTCCAGCATCAGGGAAATTATTTGCCATTTTATGAATAAAATTATCCCATTGTATCCAGCAGAAAGGGCATTCGCTCCGCGTCTCGTCGCTCCCAGTTTTCCCTCTCTCGGTGCAGTTTCACAGCACTCTATCCAGGCGCTTTTTTCCTCGTTGTTAATGGAGAGGGGAAACATCACACCCGGGGTAAATCCCAACCCTGCCCTTCTGCAGGAGCACAGGTACAAACCCCATCCCAGAAACAAACCCACCACAAAAAAAAAAAAAAAAAAAAAAAAAAAAAAAAATCCCATTTTTGCCCCATTTTGCTCCTGATACAATACACCTGATTTTGCTCTCTTGTTTTCCAAGAGAACAAGCAAATAAGAAGGAGCAGTGCCCATTACAACCAGACTTCCATGTTATGAAGGCTGAAAAAAAACATCTACCACCAGGAAAATTAAACTTTTTATTTTCCTTTTGCCCTCCTTAATGGTTCCTAAGTCGCTCAAAGTTTTGAGGGTAAAAATTTCTTCCTAAGCGAAGCCTTGGGCCATCCCAGTTCTGAGGGATGTTTATGGCCAAGCTATAAAGTGATGGTAATGGAAATGTTGATAATCTTTAGCCACAGTGATCCCAGCTGGCCCCTCTGATAATAAATTATATAAAATGAGGATTAAAAAGGACTCTGATTCACCAGGGCTATCTGCAACTGAGTCGTGAAAACAAGTTGGATTTTCAGCCCTGTCTCATGTCTTGGGGTTTTTTTCCTCTGGTTTTTATTTTGACCCAATATCTGGAATGTTTCAAATTAATGTTGGGATGTGTTAAGATTTTATATTGTGAATATTTCAGTGGATATGAGTCTTTAATACTCTGCTTTTTAATATTCTGCTTAGTTCAGGAAATTTGAGAACCGTGGTGCAGAAATGACACAAAAACATTGTTCTATGGTGCACCAGCAAAACAACCAGCTGAAATTTGTCACAGTGCTGGCTGCACTCTTGTAATCAATTTAGCTTTCTACACATGCAAAAATGTTCCCTTTGGGAATGTGCTCGATATCAGATTTTTCCTGTGCCTCTGGAACACTGAAGGGATCAATAGTGACCCAAACCAGCAAGCAGATGGATGTTTCACTCCACATGTTCAAATGTTCCCGATTTAAAATTCTTTTGGCTAAACAAGTCAAAATGCTTTAATATGCTGGGAAAAAACCAACCAACCAAACAAACAAAAAACAAAAAACTAAACCATGGAGCGGGGAGCTCCCAGGTTTCCTGGGCTGAGCCGGGCAGTGGAGCTGAGCCACGAGCAGCCTATGCTAATGAGCCTCATTATTTAATGATAAACAGCAACATTTAATTAGCGCAGCCATTAGCACACATCAAGCCCTTTAATTAGGCTGGGGGCTGGTGGGAACGAGATGGGCCGGGCTGTGCTGAGCAGCCGAGCCGAACCGAGCTGGGCTGAGCTGAGCTGGACTGGACTGAGCTGGGCTGGGCTGGGCTGGGCTGGACTGAGCTGAGCTGGGCTCTGGGAGACCGGGCTCGGAAAAGCTGGGCTCTGGAAGACTCGGCTCTGAAAGCCGGCTCTGGAAAGCTGGGCTCTGGAAGACTCGGCTCTGAAAGGCCGGGCTCTGGAAAGCTGGCTCTGAAAGGCCGGGCTCTGGAAAGCTGGGCTCTGGAAGCCGGGCTCTGGAAAGCTGGGCTCTGAAGACTCGGCTTGAAAGGCGGGCTCTGAAAGCTGGGCGGGCTCTGGAAGTCTCGGCTCCGGAACCCACGGGTAAAGGCAGCGCCGGGCTGCGCTCCGCTCGCGGTTAGTTACCCACGGCAATCTCTCGGGGTTAACTGGCACGGGCTGTCGCCGTGGGTGGCTCCAGCTGGTGACACGGCTGGGTGGCACAGGGACGGTGCAGCCGAATTCCAGAGGAGGATCCCAGCCCGCCCTTCCCTCCCGCAGACCTTTACCCGCTGGGCCCCGGTGCCTGCCTCTCCCCGGCGCTTCTCCTCCCCTAAAAAGCATCCTCAGACCTGCCCGGGTCTTTCCCAGCGGCAGGAGCGTCCCGGGCACAAGGAGCCGGGAGGAGCCTTGGCACAGCGTCCCCGTCCCGCAGCATCCCCTGCCGAACGCTCAGCGCCCTCCTTCACCTCGGGGGGTCTGAGTGAGGGATTTGGAGCTCCTCGAGGGATCCATCAGCCCTCGTAAATAATTCCTTGTGTCCTCCCCGCTGGAGACACAAATCCCGGGGTCCCGCGTGGCAGATGGGGCGGAGGAGCCTCGGCAGCGTCCCTGTGATGCCTTCTGGAGGCTGACCTGGAACAGAGACCAGGCAGAGCAAAAGGATAAAGCAGGGATTTATTAAAAGGCCTCAATGGGCACAGCTGGGCAGCACAGGAGTCCAGCCAGACCACACCCAAGATGAACCCAAAAAATGGTCACAAAATGAATGCCCGATCGTGAGGTCCCACACTTTTACAAGTTCTGGTCCATAGCATATTAGAATCAATTGTCCAACCAGAGCTTCAGGTTATGAAGCTCCATCCTCTTTGTTCTTCTCACTTCACCATTGTTTCCATTTTAGGCCCTGAAAGTTGCCCTTGGTATCAAACTAGAGAAGGAATTGTTTTGTCTGTCTACTTTGAGAAGAGAGCTCAGTAGCACTTAATATAAACCTAAAACTACCCACTAAACCAGCACAGAATCTAAAAAATAGAAAAGCTAAAAACTTAAGGCATCACCTGGAGCTGCCAAGTGGCTCCTTGTGCTGTCACCACATGGGAGAGGAGCTCTGGGACACAGCTGTCACTGGCTGGAGAAATGATGGAAAACGATGAAAATGATGAAACTGCTGAAGTGGGTGGAGTTAGAGCTCGGAGTTTATCCCTGGAAGGATAAACAGAGGCAGGATGTGGACCCTGGGGTGGAGCTCTGCTGAAATCACTACTTGGGTTTTCTTTCACTCCAAAGCCTGCCCCAAAATTTGCTGTCCCCAAATCCAGGAGGGTTCACTGTCTGACAGTGAAAAGTATCTTGCAGCTTTGCCAGTGTTTAAAAAACCAAATTAAATCAGTTAATCAAATATTTCATAGTTAATTTTATTCATTACATCACTTTTCTCAAGGTAGAGCTTTGAAACTGCTGAAGACCTTTATTGCAGCCTTGTCTAACTGAGAAATAACCATTTAAAGAATAAAACAACAGGCCCAAATCACCCAAAAAACACTTTTAGTAATGATTTAAGTGTGAAAAACAGATTGCAGTGAATTGGTGAGAAATGTCTGTGGTGGGCAGGGCCCAAGGTGCTGGGCAGGGTCTGCACTGAGGTCTGTACCTGCTCCCACACTCCCACCTACCTGGGGCCAGGCTGTGCTGGGCTGGGTGACTTCAACCACCTTCTGCTCCTCCAGCTGGGTTATTTCCAGCCTAAATGATTCCATGAGACATTTCAAACTCACTAAAGCAAATGATAAATATCTGGCTTTATAATAAATTTGTATTTTGCAAGTTTGAAAACTTCGGAGTTTTTGTGGAGCACATTTTCTTCTGGAACTTTGTGCTTCTGCCTTTAATCATCAGAAATGCTTTAGTCTTAATTTACTATTATTCTGTGGCTGCTTTATGGAGGAGAACTGCGTTGCTCCTCCCTCTCCTTGCATCTGCCAGGAAAACAAAAAGCTGATCCTCTGCACCTGTCCCCAATTCACCACCAGCTGAAACGAAATTCACTCACTCAACAAAGTGCTAGCAATGACTCAGTATGGAAATAAGAATTATTTCTTTTAGACTCTGTTCTGAGGCAGCACAAGAGAGCAGGCAGAGTTCCACGGCAGAGCAGATCTACTGGGTCATGTCCACAATCCTCTCCCAGAGCTTCCTCAACAGCTCGGAGACAAAAGGACAAAATACTGATTTTGTATCCTAGACTGAGGCACATCCGTCCCAGCCCCTATTTTCATTTCTGACCGTTGACAAGGCACAGTTAAAATGCAAGAAAATGGAGAAAAATTAGAGGAAGTGTTGCAGGTCCCAAGTTAGAGCCAATCTGCACTTCAGTTTTCCCAATATCCACCCAATTTACAGAAATTTCTGTAACAGACTCCCCTGAGGGGTGATTTCCCAGAGACTGAGGTCTCCATCCCTGAAGGTTGTCAAGACTTGGCTGAGCAGAGCCCCAGCTCACCCAGACTTCTGGGATGCTGGCCCTGGAATGGATTTCCCACAGCAGCTGTGGCTGCCCCATCCCTGGCAGTGTCCCAGGCCAGGCTGGATGGAGTTTGGAGCACTGTGGGACAGTGGAAGGTGTCCCTGCCCATGGCAGGGGGTGGAATAGGTGATCTCTAAGGTCCCTTCCAACCCCAACAATCCTGGAATTCTACACCGAAATAGTAAACCAAGAAATATTTCAGCTCTGAGGATGCTGGGGCAAGAACCATGTATACTTCAAAAAATTCCTGTAGCAAACCCATGGATTTCTGCTGTCCACCTTAACCAGCCCAGCTCCCTTCCCATGTTACACAGCCACTAACCTCCAACAAAAGCTTGGGTTTCAGGTCTTCTATCTGTTCCCTGTTTTCAATAAAATCCTTTTTGTTGTGGTGAATAAACCTCATCCATTCCTCATGGCAGTGAACACAAGCAGTTTTTGCAGCCACATAATACAGCTATTTAAAAAGTGCTAATTGCTTCTTTTGGAAAAAGTGCCTGAATGTTCCTGCTGCATTTGTACACTGCTCTCAAGATTGTTTATCTTCCCTGCTCCTCTATTCCTAATATTCTCCACTTCAGGTATTCTGAAGCCTGGCGGGCTTCATATAAAAAGAAAATGAGTAAATGATTTAAAAAGGAGCTGGTTCAGAGTTGAGCTGAGTGTAAAGCAATGGGTAAACCAGAGTTTTATTGCAGTTATGCCATCCCAGTGTGGAAAGCCATGGAAAGCCTTTGTACTCTCGCCTCAGAGAGGCATTGACACGATTATTTCCCTTCCCATTTGCATAACATCTGAATTAAATACAGTAATATTCAACCTCTGAAGGATATGGCTTGGGGACAAAAAGGCAGAAAAGGTTTTCAGTGTGTCACCCAGTGAGCAGGATGAGGATTGCTCTCGAAAACCACTCTTGAAAATCACTCTTGGGAACAACTCTTCCACTTCACGTTTGAGTCACATCTCTGTTAAAAAATAGAGACAAGTAAAAACCGTTCTTTGTGGCCCAAATGATGATGCCAGTTAATAATTGTGATTTATGATGTTGGCTGCTCCTGGTTGGTGCTTTCTGCCCACAATTCCATCTGGAAGTCACCACCAGTTCACTCGCTGTTGGCTGATGGCTCCAAAGCTTTCCACAGGTCTCAGGTTTATTGCTGTGCTAATATTTGAGAAGTAGGATCCACAGCTGAGGAACATGAGGGAAATGATGTCACTCAGCCACCGTAATTTTGTGAAGGATAAAAAATACTGGGCTTTTCCTGGAGGACAGAGAGGCCACCTCCTTTTCCCATAAAACCAAGCACAGCAGGATCTGTCTTGGAGACAGGCTCCTGCAAGCCAGACAGAACATTCGAGCTGTAAAACAACTCCTCTTCACAGATGGCTCTCTGCCACTACGAACAGGAGGGGAAACTCTCATTAAGGTGTATTTGGTACAACAAAGTTCAGCTTGACCCATTTGCTGGGCTTGAACAGTCAATTTTTTGCCTCTCAGTGTTAATGCAGCCTGAAAAACTTTGTATTCCGAGTGAAAGGTTATTGAAGACTCCAAGGAGATGTAGTGCACATGGATTGACAAAATCATTAAAACAAAGCCCATTTTTAGAGGAGCAGAAGTTGATCTGGGTCATGGAGCCCAGAGGGGTGGATATATATGATGTGAAGCCAAATTAAAAACATCCTGTGGAGTGAGGCTTGCACCAGAGCCCGAATTTGGGGCTGTTTAAAGCCTTGGTGATCACCGTGGCTGCAGAGGCGGCTCTGGCCCCGTTTCCAGGCAAAGCCAGGGCAGTCCTGCCCTGCTGTCCCATCCCGGGGCGTGACTCATTCCCGAGCTCCGGGAGCTCCCGCAATGCCAGGGACAGCATCCAACTGTCCCTGCATCTCACCTGGAGCTTTAAAAACAGCGCTTGGGCACCGAATCATCCCTGGAGGAGCCCTCCTGGATTCATCACCCGGTGCCACCGTGGGATCCTGGCAGGCTGTGGTGTATCCGTCATTCCCAAGGTGAGGATAAAAACTTGCCACAAACCCGTCTCCTTTCTCTCCCATCATGAGAGCTCTGCCCTCCCAGCCGGGAACAGCCCCGAAATCTGAGTCCGTGCTTGGGAAACACAAAGATTTGTGCACGCACGCCTTCAGGCTCTGGGAAACAGGAATTTCCAGTTGGAGCTGCCCGGGAGTGACAGGATAAGGGGGAATGGCTTCCTGCTGCCAGAGGGCAAGGTCACTTGCGAAAATGGGAAAGAATTCCTCCCTGTGAGGGTGGGGAGGCCCTGGAATGGATTTCCCAGTGAAGCTGTGGTTGCCCCATTCCTGGGAAGTGTCCAAAGCCAGGTTGGACGGGGCTGGAACAACCTGGGACAGCGGAAGGTGTCCCTGCCATGGCAGGGGTGAGGCTGGATTATCCTTAAATCCTCTTCCAGACCAAACCATTCTGGGATTCTGTGTTCCTAATTTATTGCTGGTAGATTTTGTATCAGTCGACTGCAGGAAGAGACATGGACATCAAATTTCATCCCTGATAGGGAACTCCAACAGCAATATTTTATCCCTGGAAAATGCAATTTAGTTCATGCCTGCAGTGGAACACCCTTAAAAATGATCTCAAACTGAGATGTGACCTGCTCCAGGCTGCCCACACAGATCAGGGACACCAAAGACATCCAGCTGAAGCAAACACCAAAACTGAGCTCAATTTGATGCTAAAACCCAAGGATGGAGTTTCCAAGACAAGCAGTGTCTCCCCTGAATTTCTTGGCAGAGATCCCTGCTCCTGCAGAAAGGCTTGTGAGGCAGATCTCTGTATTTTTTTGGAGAGGCAGCAGCAGATATTTGATGAGCTCTATGAATAGAGTTGCTGTCTCACTGCAAAATACAGGAAAAACTGGGGAGAAAACAAATCAAGTCAATTTAAACTGCTGACATGTTGCTGGGTTGGGGAGGGAAATGTAAAAACTGTTTTGAAGCAAGGCAATCACTTGGCAGCCCCCACAGCAGAATGAATTTCTGACTTGACACTAAGTATATTCAGAATAGAATTACCAAGTGTGGTTTGAGAACTAAAAAACCCCATTTTTGAAAAATTTCTGTAAATGGAAGTATTGAGCAATGGTTTTCAATTAAGAAAATGCAAATATAATCCATTCAATATCTCCTATTGAATAAAATATTTAGATATTTTGAATGAAGAATTTATCCTTCCTCTCGTGCTGGGGAACTGGAGAACAACAAAATGAAATCACAGTTCAACTTTCCCCTCCAATTTTGCTGACAAATGTGGGTGCCCAGAGGTTTGGCCAAAGAGATGCTTCAAATGCAAAAGAATTCAGGGACCTGAGCTCCTTTTCAATGTTCAGGAGGCTTTTAAAAAGCTGCATTAACAAGAAATTACTGTTTGTGGGGTTTTGTTGTGATCAAAAATCGAAGGGACCAAAGCCCAGGGTTTGAGCTGGAATTCACAGCCCCCCTGGGGGCCCTGAGCTGGAACTGTTGAGCTGTGATAACCCACCTCACCTCAAAAACGACTTCTGCAGGGTGATTAATTTGCTCTGGAGTTATTTACTTGCCTAAATGTCAGCAAAAGATTTTGTGTTCTTAAAAACAAAAATCTTTTCAGTGGCACTTCAACTGAAAGACTTTGCAGGTGCTGCCAGCAGAGTTATAAAGGCTTTGGGCTTTTCATGCAGCTCCTTTTAACACATTTTACCAAAAATTCCTCTTTTGGTGCTTTCCATGTGTGTGAGCACAGAGCAGAGACAAGGGGTTCGAATTTTTAACGTTGTCTTTCTCTTATTTTTCCCTTTAAATGTGAACTTCTTACATTTCTGATGCTCATTTGGGACATAATTAAAACAGCTCTGTCATGTATATTCTAGGAATTGCTGCAGCAGGTTCTCCACCTCGGTGTCAGCACCTCCAAGAATATTCCCAAATGTGTTCCAGATGAGTCCCAGAGTCAGAAGAGAAAGGAATCTTCCCCATCCTGTTCATGCCCACATTACAATATCACTAATTATTTTGCTCTGCAGTAATTAGATCCCGTCTGAGGCCGGTATTTGATGAAAGGCCACCAGGCAGCAGAAAAAAAAAAAAATTCATAAACACATAAAGTCTCATTAACCACTGAAGCTGGCAAGATCCATTGGTGGATGGGTGGGAAGATCCACTCTGAGGTGTGAGGTTTCTCCTCTTTTCCTCCTCCTGTAGCTCCTCCTGGATCCCTAAATCAGGGTTGTTTTCCAGCTAATCCCCACACAGGAGAGCTGGTGGCTGCTGAACTCCACCAGCACAGGACCATCCCCTCTGTGCCAGGCTCCAGGGGAGCTGTGCTCCATGAAATCCCCAGGGAACACGTCCTGCCCGAAGCACTGCTGGTGACCCAGCTTTTTAACCTGGCTTTTATGGATAATGATCTCCTGAGCAGCAAAACCAGTCGGGCCAGACACTGCCCAGCCACCTGAGAGGGCTCCAGGGAGGTTGTTTGCAGAGAGCTGTGACAGTGGGGCATGAAAGGAGGTTAAATATGTTTTATTGAGCTTAGATTTGCTACCTGCCAACCTCAGCAGGTTTATTTCCTTTCTCTTTGTATCCTGGGAGGCTGTAAATAACTTCAGGGCTTCCCAGGAGGTTGCTCTTGCAGCCACACTGTACATGTGTAAATGCAAGGGGTGTTTCCAATGGTCTGAAAGTTGTGGAATTTTTTTTTTTTTTAATTAAAATTAAATAAACGTGAACTTCCAGTCATCGAAATTTGAATGAAAAGGGAATAATCATTTAGACATCACAAATGGAAAATAAAGAAGGAGGAAGAGGGCAGGAGCAGAGACTACTCAACTTGGCTCCCAGAGCTCTCACAAGGATGGACAATCCTGATGTGGGGGTCTTCCAGGTCAACGAGAAAGATGAATTTATCAGCCTGAAAATTAAGTTTTCTAAATTCTTAGGAATTTAACTCAATCTTAACTTGATCTAAATCTAAAATTTAACTTGACTCACCAAGAAGTCATTGCATTTCTGCTCTTCCTTAGCTTTGGGCTCCCTGCTGCAAAGAAATAACTCTCCACACTCAAGACGTTATTGAGAAATTGTTTTATTAAAGCTCAGCCAGAGATGAAAATAAATGTAAGGGTGGCTGAGAGCACAGGGATGAGCTGACAGGAACAGTCAGGACACAGAGACACCTACCACGAAGGGTCCCAAAAAAACATAGCCAGGCCCCAGGCTCTAATTTGAGAGGTTTGGGGAAATTCAGGTGGTCATATGGGGATGACAAAAGAGGGCCACTCGAAGTTTCCAGCACGTGTGGGATATTGGCTGGTTTGGCAATGTGCAGGCTGAGGTAAAAGCCTGCAGATTCCCCCCAGAATTGTGCAAATTCCCTCCTGGTGTCAGAGCATGGGATGAGCCAAGAGGAACACCAGCCCAAAGCCGACCCATTGCCTGACAAACCAGCAACAACCAAAATGTACCAAACCACCCTAAGGGAGTAGAAATTGGAGGAAGTGGGGAGAATCAGGATTGGGATGTGGTGGAGGAGCTGCTCCTTGGTGGCACCGAGCCTTTGAGACCCCTCACACATAACCACAGACCTGCCAAAAACTTCAAGGGGCTTTTTTCCCTCTCTCCTTGGAACAGCAAAACCCCAAAAAATGTTACAGTTCTAAAGCCAGGTTTTAGAGTGCTAAAATCGTTTTTCTTGGCTGGGTGCTGCATGGTGCCTATGATGCCATCGAGGTGTGCAGGGTCCCTGTGCCACCAGGAGAGGTGCTGGTGGTCCCTGTGCCACTGTGCAAGGTCCCTGTGCCACCGTGCAAGGTGTGCATGATCTTTTCATCATTATACAAGTTGTGTATTGTCCTTTTATACATGCACAAGGTGTGCCTGGTCCCCGTGCTCCACACACCCTGTGCAAGAGGTTCCTGGTCTTTGTGCTTTCAGGTGAGGTGTGAATGGTTATTCCATCACTGTGCAAGTGCAACTGGTCCCTGTGCTGCCATCCAAGGTGTGCATGGTCCCTGTGCCATCAGGAATGGTGTGCATGGTCTCTGAGCCATCAGGAATGGTGTGCATGGTCCCTGTGCTGCCATCCAAGGTGTGCACAGTCCCTGTGCCATCAGGAATGGTGTGCACAGTCCCTATGCCATCAGGGAAGGTGTGCACAGTCCCTGTGCCATCAGGAATGGTGTGTGTGATCCCCATGCTGCCATGTGAGGTGTGGATGGATCCTGCACCCCTGAGCAGGCTGTGCACGGTCCCTGTGCCATCAGGAATGGTGTGCATGGCCCTTACACCATCACACAAGGTACGCACGGTCCTCACACCATCATCCAGGGTGTCCACGTCTCCAGCCGCGCTGTCCAAGGAGCACAGCACAGCCTCCCTCCCGCCTGGCACGGGGGGAATCCCCGAGCGCCGCCGCCATCCCCGCCTCGTCCGCGGCTCATCGCAGGCCCCGGCCGGCGCCGGGCAGGCAGGGGCAGCAGGAGCAGAGGCCGAGAGCCGCCGTCAGCAGGGCCGAGCGCCGCGACGGCCGCTGGTATTTGCGGGCTCTCTTCAGCCCGCCGCCCGAATGCGCCGCGTAGTCGAGGGTGCGCAGGACGTGCAGCTCCACGCTGTCGGCAGCGCCCTGCTGCTGGGCCAGCAGCCCCTCGAGCTGCACGAAGAGCCCGCGCAGCTCCAGCAGCTGCTCCTCCAGCTCCAGCAGCTGCCGCTGCCGCGCCTGGGCCAGGCCCAGCTGATGCTTGGCCTTGAGCTCCTCCAGGTCGCGGCCGACGATGCGAGGCCCCTGCGGGCTCTCGGCCAGCAGATCCACGTCCTGCGCGCCCAGGGTGATGCCCGCCAGCTCCGCCTGCCTCTGGATCTGCTCCTTCAGCCGCTGCCGGTAGCGGCTCTCCCGGGCGTAGTGGCGGGCGAGGACGGCTCCGTAGCGGCGCAGCAGCAGCCACAGCTGGGTCTGGCGGACGCGGGGCCCCGCTCGGCCCGAGCCCCCGGCCGGGGCCGCCGGCAGCGCTCCCAGCCGGGGCTGCAGGGCCGCGGCCTGGCGGGCGAAGGCGGCCCGGGCCGCGCCGAGGCCGCTCTTCTGGCGGGCGATGCTGTCCTGCGAGGTGCAGCACAGCACCGACTGCTGCGTCCTCTCGATGCTCTCCGAGAGCTGCTCCAGCCGCTCCAGCGCCCGCCACAGCTCGGCCGCCTCCCGCAGCGCCCGGCCCACGGGGCTGGCGTCGTCCCCGACGAACGCGGGGTTCTCGAAGCGCCCGGAGTCGTCGTCGTGCGGGTCGCCCTCGGCCGCCGCTCGCTGCTGCAGCTCCGCCAGCCGGTCCCTCATGCTCCGCGGGGCTCCGGCTGCGGGACGTGTGAGGCTGGAGCTCCTGCGGGAGCGCTGCGAGCCTTCCCTCCTGCCACCAGAGCAAATATTGATGGAGCAGGGCAGGGCCTGCGTCAGCCCCGGGCCGGCCCGGCCGGCGCAGGGGAGGAAGGCCCGGGCCGGGAGCGCCGCCAGCACCGCCCGCACCTGCGTCACGGGCCGGGCCCGCACCTGAGCCGCCGAGGCTCGGCACAAAGACGCTTTTATTCACCCGGGAACAAGGACAGCCGAGAGCCCCGTCCGACAGGGCACCCCTGGCCGTGGAAACGGCCCCGCCCGGCTCCGAACTGCCAGCGGCCTCACCGTGCGCAGCCCCAAATCCCTCCAAAGAGGAGGGACAAAGGAGAGTCACTGACTCTGCCGAGCTGGGAGGCACCACAGGGACCACGGAGCTGCGGGGCCTGCACAGCATCATCCCCCCGAATCCCACCGGGGCCTGGGGCGCTGCCCAAACCCTCCCGGAGCTCGGTTATCCCGGTCCTGCTGGGAACTGACCGGGGAGGAGGCAGAGCCTCTGGCCGGGAAGGCTCCGGTGCCCGCGACCGCCGATCCACCGGCACGCCTGGAGCAGCGGCAGGGGGAACTCGGGCTCGTGGGGTTTTCCAGGCTGGAAACGAACCTTGGGATGACCCAGCTGTCCCGCACATCACTGCAAGGCAGTGTTGAGTCCACAGCTGAATTCTGACGTGTAAAAAATACCTTTAAAAAGGTACTTCTACGAAACAGATTAACAAAGTGCACTGGAAAAACAGCTGTTCTCTACCACTCTGGTGTTTTATATAATGTATTTTATAACATGTATTTTATATTATGTGTTTTATAACATGTATTATCACATGACCTAAACGTGATGATATAAAGCATATAACGCCTATGGCATAGTATCAATATAATACCAAATCAATATAATATTGACAGAGGGACAGCCAAGGGAGGTTTAGCAAAGGTCAGGCAGCTCTGAAGAGAGTGGAATTCCTTCCCTCCAATGCCATCTGATGGATGTACATAAAGGGGGGCTCCAGCATCTCTGCAAAACAAGTTTAATTTTGTTCTCTGTAACCATCAAAGCCAAGAAAAAAAAAAAAAAAAAAAAAAAAAGCTCTTTTGTCCCTGGGGTTTAGAGGATGAGTGTTGTGTTAAAAAGGAGACATTCATTCCCATCAGAGAGGAAATGCCACTGGAATCAGCACAATAAAGTGAAATGTCAAATAAGTCAGCAGATTAATGAGGGGAAAAGTCAAAAGAGCATGACAGAATCCCAGAATCATTAATGCTGGAAAAGGACTACTGAGTCCAACCTGTGCCTGACCCCACCTTGTCCCCAGAGCACTGAGTGCCACCTCCAGTCCTTCCCTGGACACCCCCAGGAATGGGCACTGCAAACCTCCCTGGGCTGCCCCTGCCAAGGCCTGGCCACCTTTTCCAGAAGAAATTCCTCCCGAGTTGATTCCACATATTTATTGTCAGCACCTGCCCCCAGCCGAGCACGCAACCCTCCACAAACCCAGCCCCATCCACCCCAAAATCCCTCTTCAAGCAATGTCATTGCTGCTGTTTAACAAGGGCAGGAACAGAGGAGTAACTCCTTGTTTCCCAAGAATTATCCCTTAGGTATCAGCCCAACCTTCTCCTCCTGAACCCACCCGTGTCCCTGGCCCAGAGCCTCCTCCCCTGCTCCTTTCATGGCATTTTTAGCCATTTCACAGCACTTTTTAGGCATTTCTCCCTTCTTTTCCCAAGAAATCATTAGTTGCTCCTATCCTTTTTTTCCCTGAAAAATGGTATTTTGGAGCCAGAGTGGATGGTGTTTGGGATGAGGGTCTCCATCCCATCCTGCTCCAGATCTTCACAGTGTATAAAAGCTTCTCTACCCCTTTATAAATAAAGTTTTTATATCCAGTTTATAACATTTCCAATTAAAACTATAAAATTATCCAGTTGCATCAAAAAGCTTTTTTTTTTTTTTTTTTTTTTTTTTTTTTTACATTAAAACCTATATTCTTTTCCTTTTTATCTTTTAATGTCTCAACTACTCAGGAAGCAATGCAAAACCAAAGTCAGAGTTTCTCTTTTTATTTTTTTTTTTTTTTATTAAGACAATCCCACAGCTGGAAAATGAAACATCCTAGATTACATCAGTGACTTCAAAAAAACTCTAGAAAAAAATCTTTACAAATTTACATTTGTACAATACAAAAAACTAACAGCTCATTGCATATAAATATTACATTTGGTCTGCCAACATGTGGCATCAAAATCCCTGAAGTATTCATTAAAGGGACCTGAGATAGCGGATGTGAAGATATGGGCATAAATATCACCTGAAAAAAAAATAATATAGAAAGTAGACATAATTCTAATAGTTTTGTGCATTTTTGGAGTATTTTAAATCCAGAACACGACCTGGAGAGCCTAAATCATGTGAATTTTGCTCCGACATCAAGTGGTATTTCTACATGAAATCTGCTCTAATGACTCATGGAGGAATGAAGAGCCTGAATTAATATTTCTACAGAAAAATAATCCTCAGACGTTGAGTTCTGAACACACCCGAGCAGCCACCACTCTCTGAGGAAGAATTTTAGGAAGAGAAATGGCGGCTTTGGATTTTACCTGCGAGTATTCCGGCAGGATTTCACCCCCCACCCCCCAAAACATCTCCTCACAGACCCCAAACCCAGGAAGATCCGCAGTGCTTGCCCATGAAAACCCCCAAACCGAGGAACTGCTCCTAATTTGCCCCTGCTGGAATTATTTCCCAACTATTTACACATTTGCCAGCTCCCCAGTGTGCCTGCAGTTACTACCAGGAGTAGTAACTCCAAGTGCTTGGTTTGCCTCGGAAGTCTCACAGACTCGGATCAGGTACCCACATCCACGCACAAAAATGTATTTCAGCACCATTTTTAGAGCACTAGAGTTAAGGCTGTAACAGCAATTCCCACTGGAAATCTAAATTTTTCAGGGATTTGTAGCACAGTTGTGTGAGCTCGCTGTGGGCCGAACACGACGTAAATGTAAAAATGTACAAGCTTCCAACAGGTCTTTGCATTTCTAAGACTAAAAAAAGACAAGTTTTCAGACTAAGTTTTGCAGGCTGTTACTTACTGTACATAAAGGAGTTTTTTTTTTACCATGTGTAAACCTCGGATATATTGAAGTGTTGAAAAGTTTCTGTCGCTCATGCGCAGGGATTTGCTATAATACACATTGTAAGAACACAACGACAGCTCCCTACCTATTAAATATAGTTAGCCTTGGAGGGTTAACTGCTCCTTCAGCAAATCATCAGCGTTTTATAAAACTCTGCAGGATGGTTTTTAAATAAAAAGATAAAATTAAGACATGTAAACACACAAAGAGGTTTTTAACCCATGAAATCCATGACAGGATGCTCCAGATCAGGATACAACACCCTTAAACCTACAGCTGTTCAACCTTCCCTGGTGTTCACCACTCAAAGATGGAATGAATCAAGTTTTTATCAAAAATTAGCGATTTAAACTGATTTTCTCATGTTAATATTCTTTGATTTGGAGCACGGAGGCATTCTTGAGACACCCAGGAGCAGCTTTTCCAAATGCTTGGCAAGGGTCATCCTGGTTTTGGGAGTCAAGAGAGCCTCCAAATATTTTATTTTTTAAAATTAATTAAAAACTCTCTGCCACACTGCTGGTGCCAGCTCTTTTCCATTCTCTCTGAACTACTCAGTCCTTCTGCTTCCCCACAGGAGGAGCAGCTGAGATGGACACTGAGGAAAACATTCCAGGAAAAGGAAACTATGCAAACAGGGCACAGAATTTGAAGCAGCCAAAAATCCTCCATGAATTATTTCTCCACAATTCTTTTCAGTTTTTGTGTCTGCAAGGTGGGGGTGGTTGGGATTAGGGTGTGGTCTCTGCTTGGCTGATGGAGAAAGGAGTGATGGAAAGAGGGAGGAGGGATAAAACTGCCCAAATCCATCCAAGTTCAAGCACCAACAGAAAGGTTTGGATTAAACCTAACAGCCTGGCAGGCCAGCTGAAATAAAATTCATCATGATATCCAAAGTTTCCAAGAGAATAAATAAATAGCCTATAAAAGGAAACTACAGGACAGAGGTGGGGCATGGCAAAGAGGAAGATAAACAGTGATGGAGAAAATAAAAAGCATGTGAAGTTTGGGTTGAATCATGGAATTATTAAAGCTGGAAAAGGCTCCAAGATCATCAAGTCCAACCTTCAACCAAATCCCACCACGGCCACGGAACCACCAAGGGCCACATGTGCTCAGTTCTCAGATGGTGACTCTGCCATCTCCCTGGGCACCCTCTTCCAATGCCTGCCCACTCCTGCCATGAAAAAACAATTCCCAAATATCCAAGACAACAGCTCCTCACTACTGCCAAATGAACTTTGTCATCCGTGCCCTGGTCTGGAGCGAGGGGAGCGCTGCAGGGACTGCACTGGGGCTGGGAGAAGCTGAGAGCAAAGACAAGCAAAGACAAGCAAGGGTTCAGCCCTGTCTCCGTGGGGATGGAGTGTGTGGGGCTCAGCGCTCCCCCAGGGTGTCCCCAAGGGCCCTGGGGTGCCCCAGCACTCGGGACTGGATCTGCCAGTGGCACTCCTCCAGGGAACAGAGGCACCAATGCCCAAACATCTCCAGGAACCGAGGAGCCCTGGCCTGCCTGCTCACCCTCAGGAATACCACTCAAAATCAGAACCTCCTTGCAGAGTCCTGGGAGTTTTTTCGTGGAGAGAGCAAGGACAGACAGCACATTCCTGACTGCAGCCTGCCAGGAGCTCGGCAGGCTCTGGAGCAGGGAGACTTTTGGATGGTTTAAATCACTTTAAATCCTGCTTCTCCCGCACCTGGTGGGCTCATCCTAAGTTTACCATGCCCATAAGTGGCTCCTGACAGGATTTGGGATTTGAGAGCATCCAAGCTCCTATGAAAGTGCAATTATTCCACAGAACTATGAGAAATCAACTGCCCAACTCAGAGAAAGAATCCAGACACAAATCCAAGCAAAACGAACAGCTCTAAACCCAAGTTACTTGTCATGCTTATAAAAGGTTCTCATGCATTAAAAAAAAAAAAAAAAAAAAAAAAAAGAAAAGAAAAGCTTTTTTTTTTCAATTTTTACAGTAAATTTTGCTGTCCCAGCACGCCCTGCTCTAGCTCATAGTCATGGGACGCAGTAATACTTACGCCACAGCAAAGTGATGCTTCACTGGTATCTTCACAGTACAGAGAAAAGATACAGTTAAGAACATATTTAATCTTACTCTAATTGCTGCTAAAATACACGAAACTTATAAAATGATTTCTCTGGAATCCCTGTGGTTTCTCTCTCCCGACCCCTACACAAAATAAATAAGGAATAGGTGGATTTTCGGCCAGTCAGAGATAGAGGAAAAAAGCATTTCTTTTGCATTTCAAGCTTTTCAGGCTTTAGGACAGAACCCATAGTGTTTACATTAGCTCACAGGACTGATCTAAGGGATATGATTCCAACTATGGACTGATGCATACATGCTATTCCTGGTTACCATATGTAAAAAAACCAATCAATCAAACAAATAACACATTTCTTATAAATATAAATGTGTGTATATATACAGATATATGAGAGATGATAGGACAGGTGTTTATACTTTAAAGCCCAACACAGAACTAGGAGAGCCTCTGCACTTGGTTTTTTTCCCCACCCCCCATCAAAAACCAAATCAAATCCAGCAATGGATTACAGCTGATTCCAAACATTCCTTACAAAATTAAAAGTGTGGGTTTTGTACTGTACCATAAACTCATATTAATGAGCAATTTAGGATATACTCTCCTCCATCACAAAACTAAACCTCTGCTTTTTTTATTTTCAAGTCATTTTTGCATCTAACTAGGATTTTTAATTTTTTTTTTTTTTTGGAAAGCGAGATAAAATAGCTAGTGCTTAATATAGAAAGTCAAAAATTAAATTCCTTCTGCATCTGAGAATATACAGGGGTCACTCTTTGCTGCCTGAGGTTTTCCAGAATTATTGACCAAGCTGTGCACAGAAGAACTTCGGGATATTAGATGAAAGCTTAAAAAAAAACCCTAAAAACCTTGAAAAACTCCACTGGAACTTTGTAGTCTCTTCTGACTTGTTCTTTCTCTAACCTGACTCTGGACTGTCAGAGGAAATTGGAATCCCACAGCAATTCCAGCCAGAGCCCAGCGAGGAAGGAAGAGGCCGCTCACCTCCAGCTCAGCGCCGAGGTCCCCGAGGAGCCAGAGCAGGATCTCCTCCCCAACTGCACTACCACTGCCACAGGAGTTCAAGTCAGCATTTCCCAGGACAACAAGAGCACAGTGCAACAGGAATTCTCTCTGGAAGCTTGAGACACAAGAGTCAGTCTGGGAGGGCGACAGCTCCCTCAGCACCTCCGAGGGGCCCAACCCACATTTCCACGGAGCAGGGGGGACAGGCAGCCCCTCTGCACAACCAAATCCCAAACATCTGCTGCTGAGAACTCTGAGAGCCACTGCATTTGTTTTCACGGTGGCAACACAAGGAAGATACAGCTACTCACAACTTCCACCCCTCTACGCTCCTTCTCGCCTCTTCTTCACCACGCTCTGAATAACAGCATCTATTTTCTTTTCAGTTTCCAGTAGTTGTAAATAAGAGGTAGCTGAGCTACTATTAAAAATCATGCTTTGAAGAGGAGGAACCTTTCAAATGTTGAAGTCACCCCTTTAGCTGCACAATCTCGATTAATACTATAAAAATATGAGAGGACAAAAAGAAAATAGATGCAAGTAACTTTTGCATTTGGCACCTTTTGTCTAGATATTCATACTTCTCAAGTATTCTCTTTTTAATAAAGTTAATGCACACATAGGACACACCACATCAAAGGTTTGCTACATATTTACAAGGCACCAACCCTTTGTCACTGTTTTTACACGAATAAAGAACCGATAGAAAGCACATCAGGACCCCCAAAACTGTAGTATGGACATACTTCAGTTCAGCACAATTCCATCAACGTTTGGCCTGGGAAGATTAAAATAATCCAGATCCTTCTTACAATATAGAAACTGTAAACATTTTATAGCTGCCTTTAGGATTGGTGTATTGTGCAAAAGTTATAATTATTACTGTGTCTAAGGATTTATGGCGGAAACCACATAAAAACTCTGTAAGAAGGTGCTATTTCTATAATACAAAAACAAAACGAGGGAGAGAAGTCATAAGCGTGACTCGAAAATGTCATGTTCTTACTAAGAAGCTGGAAGCCTCTGTAATGTGATGAACTCGTAGTGTGTGGGGAAGAATTTCTGTAATTTAAGGCCTAATGACTAAGGCTTGTTTTGACCAATGAAGAGTGGAGATCTGAAGCTTTAAAACAAACACAAACTGACAGGATGGAAAAGCACCACTGTGAAACGTGAGTGGAGTCCCCGCACAACTTGCTTGGTAGAATTTCTGGTAAAATCCCTGCAGTAGAAGGCCATTGAAGTTCTTTTAAAACTGTTCCAAAGTTTTCCATCTGTCAATAATTCCATCCCATGAGATGGCTGACCCTGGCTTTTTCTGTCATTTTCCGCACCCTGCCTGACCTGGAAGTACCAAGGTTCAAAGGATCCTCGGTGTGCACAAAGTTGTCATTGTCGGAGTCGTCGTTGTACAGGACAGTTCTCCTGCCCTCGTTCCTGGTTTTGATCCTTGGGGGTCGGCTGAACCTCCCTCCAAACACGTTCTCCCCGAACTGTCCCCCAAAGAGGTTTTCAAACTCGTCGTCGGCGAGCCGGGCGCGCTTCGCTCTCGTGGCTCCTCGCGAGGCCCCCCGGCCCCCTCGGCCTCTCCTTCCTCCCCGGCCGCCGCCTCTTCCTCTGCCGCAGCCTCTGCCCCCTCTGCCCCCTCTGCCTCCTCGGCTCCACCTGCCCCACCTGCCCCACCGGCCCCTCCTCCCTGTGCCTCGGCCCTGCCAATTCCGTTTGCCCCCGGGAGTTTCCGTTTGATTTTCCGTTTGGGTTTTTTGGATTGCACAACTTTGCTGTAGTCGTGGTCGCCGTCGATGTAATCCTGGTCTGTTCTGGAGGTTGATTCCGAGTCGGAATCTGAGCCACTTCTGCTTTCAGAGCTGGAGCTGGATCCTGATTCCCCGCTTTCTGATGAAGACAAACCAGACTTTTCCTTTAATTCTCTCTTCTTCTTTTCCTCCTCCTCCTCCTCCTCCGCCTCCTCCAGGTGCTCGTCCTCTTCGGAGGCGCTCAGCAGCTTCCTCTTGACTCCTGCCCGGGGTTCTCTGCCATCCCCATTGGTGAGTGGCCCATCAGGACAGTGATCTAAGCAAACACAGAATAACCCATCAGCATCACACCCCAGCCAAACAGGACACAAAAAGTGGGATTTGCCTCAGTTGCCTTTGGGATTCTCCTCGGCTGTCTCTGAGGGATGATCCACTGGAGTTACTCACCCTTTACACGCTGTGGACACAGCAGGCGCTCTAAGGGTAAATCTATCAAAGTAAACACAATTCTCATCTGAAAGCAATGACTGCAAACTCTCCTGAGCATGAGTTCAGTGAAGATCCAGGCAAAAAAAAGGAACCTGGAGTGACCGGGTTGGACGCAAACACCTAAAACTCAGTCAGGTGAATGCTACCTGGGGTGCCAAGGCAGGAAAACTCTAAAATCCATTTCAAAAAATAACAAAAATAACATTCTGCAAGCAACATTTATTCCCTATCAAATGCATGTTCTCAAAAGGCTTAGTCCTGGAAATACTAATGAAAGTGTAACTCCAAAGAGTCAGAGACCCAAGAAAGCTCACTGGGACTGCTGAACACCTTCAGAGAAAATTAAATAAATTATCTTGCTGGCTTGGGACCCAAAATCGTCCATGTTTTCAGGGTTATGAATCTGACAGTGAAGATGAAGTATCCTCTTTTAAGGACAGGAAAGGCTCACCTGCAGCATCCAGCACTGCTACAGCACAGAAGTGTGGACTTGGGAAATGCTCCAGGAAATTCCCACCTTGGTGGAAACTCTGAGTAACTCATCCTCGAGATTACCACACCTCAGCTGTTTCCCTTTTAATCATAACTACATTGCTTTGCATGTGAGAAAAACATTTAAACGTTTTTGCAAACTTTTTTCATCTTTGGTTTCAGCTTGATTAATAAAAGGGAAGGTTTTGGGGTGGGATACTCTTGGTTTGTTTGCTTTCTGTAACTCCTGAAGGAACTGTAGGAGTTTAAGAGCAATCAAGTTTTCCATCTGGAGAGATTTTAAAGGACTTCACTAAAGTGCACATGGAAACATTTGCATTCCACACCTCAGACAGGACACCACAGAGTAAAGTAAATTAAATTTTTTGGTATGGTTTAGGAATATAAACAGTGCTACACTGAGGCAATAATTCCACAAACATCAGACAGAAGCAAGATCTTTCATCTCTCGTGAAACCAGTCAGTCAAAGCCCAGACTGTAATTATTTCTCACCTTGTTTCACTGGTGTAGATTTGCTCCTGACTGGTCTGCTCTTCCCTGGATCTGTGGCGTTTCCGCTCCGGCTCTGTGCATTGGAGCCTGACGAGGATGGCTGACCCTCCAGCTCTTCAGCAGTGCCTGAACCCAGAGCTTCCTCTGCTGTATCTGAAACTTCACACAGGACACCACAAGGGTGATTTTTATGCTCTGTTTACAGGGCTGTGTCTGGGGAGGTTCTGTATGCCCTGAGTTATCAGCCCAAGTCAGGGTAATCTCACCTCTGCAGCCATGGAAAGACAGATTCCTCCTGAGTGCAACCCAAGTAGGATAAATTTAATTAATTATCCATCACTGCTGTAGGAGAGAGGCCCATACACAGGAAATCTGGGCTTTTGTCACTGGAATAATTCTTATCATGGCCAGACCCAGGTTCCCAATTCCCTGATCCTTACCCAGAACTTGCCAACAGCCAAACTCAGCTAAAATAACCTACAGGCATGACATTTCCAGGGCCCTGCTCCTTCAACAGGTGGGTTTTGCACATGTTTCCTGAGGACAAGACTCAACCTGCATAGACAAGCTGCTGTAAGAGAAAGGCTGGATTTCTCCTCACCATGAGATGAGACTGAAGAGTTAGTCCTGGTCAGGGGCAGTGAGGTATTTTGGTTGGGTTTAGGTTGAATCTTCATTTGCTTCTGTTTCCCTTTTGGGCTGCAAACACAGAATACCCCAAAGAGATAAATATATAATCACCAAAGACTCAAATCCAAAACTGCTTTCTCCTGCAAAGTGATCTCTTTTTCCCAGGAGTGATAACACTAAAAATAGTTAAACCACGCTTCTGCATGCTAAAGGTTTGCAGGGACAAGATTTTATCTCCCCTTTTAAAATCAACAGTCAGTTTACTCAGATAGTGCATCAGATGAAGGCAGGGAAGTGTTAGACAACATTTTTTCAACAGTTAAAAGGCAAAGAGACAGCTGATCTTTCATTTCCTCCAGAGGGAACACTTGTAACCACAACGTCTTTCACTTACCAGAATTACAAACTACAAACTGAGCATGATTTTGCCTCCCAAAAGAGCAAGTTCATCAGGAAATGAGCAACACTGCTGCTGGTTATTGCCCAAAGCACATCTAGCCCTGTCTTCTGGGATGGCCCTGCCATCCCTGTTTTACCTGGATGCTCTGCTGGTTGAGGGGGAGCTGCTGCTGCTCCTCAGCCGTTTTCGGTACCGAGGCCTTCTCCTCCTCTGACATTGCATTGCTGACTTGTACTCAGAGATGATGGTTTTCATGTGATTCTCAAATAAGGCAGAGAGTCGAAGGGTCATGCTGTAAATCTGCAGTGAGGCAAAATGGGCAGGCCTATTAGAGTTGAATAACTTGAAGATCAACCAAAAAGCCATCACAAAGATGTCCAGACTTTGTAGCACAAAGTAAAAATTCACAGGGATGTTCCACTATGAGGTTCTTTACAGATCAGTTCCTTCCATGGGCCTTGTGTGTTCTTGCAACAGAAAGTGTTTTCATAAAAGGATTTAGTAACAGTACACAGTATTTCCAGAGTTGAAGGAAAATGGATTTCTAGATTACTGGAATATAGTCCCCTTTGTCAATCCCCGTGAAGCATGGAAGCAGGCCTTAAGAGAAATTAAATACCAAGGGAAAAACAATTGGATTTCATGTGTCCTCACCTTTGTTTTTGCACTAAATTCCTGGTGAACTGTCCTTACACCACCCTTACAGAGCTGCAGAGAGAAGCAACCCAAAATGTCCTCAACCCTAATTTCTGTAAACCAGATGTCAAAATCTTTAAACCACTTTCCTGTCCTCTTTATAGGCCTTGCTTTTGTGTAGCCTCATCCACATGTGCAGTTACCAAGCTGATAGCCTTGTTTACAGGGATAAATTATTGAAAAAAATAAAAGCAACTGGTGACCAATTTTCTTTTACAAATATTGCAAGGAACAGCTGCAACAGTGACCATCGTCCCAGATGAAAAAGGATGTTAGAAGTCATCTGGGAGAGCAGAACAAAGCAAGTTTATAACCACAGAATTGGTGTATCCTGGTTGTTTTTATTACACCAAGCAGCATTTTGCTCTTCAGAGCTCATTTCATGTGTCTTATTCATGTAGGGCCAAGGTTTCTGTTAAAAAACCAGACAATAAAATTTATTACTTACACGAGACTTTTTATTCGGAGTGTAAGCTTTAGAGTTGCAGAATATTAAACGAATATCTTTGTAGAATTCCAAGGGACTGGTGTAGTTTCCTGCTTCCAAGGTTTCTTTCACAGTGCTGAAGTCCATGGGAGTGTCTACAATATCTCGATAATCCTGTGAGAACACACAAGAGAAAAATCAAAGCTCTCAAATCCTACAGCAGTAACATCACCTCAGGGTTCATCCAGTGGCTCAAGTCCTTCTTTTACTTTGAGAGCTCTTGCAGATAATTCCCTGCAAACATCATCTCATAAAGGGAGAGGACAGAGCCATGCCCAGCATGGATGTTCTGCCAAAGGAGGAACAATTCTGCCTGTGGAAGCTGCACTTACAGGGTAAGAGAAGAGATCAACAGGCTGCCTGAAAGGCTCTGAGTCCTCTCGTTCATAAATCAGGTTTAAGAGCTGCTGGCACTGCTCCTTCCAAGCATCAGCACTGGCTTTCATGGGCTGCCTCTTGACTCTTCGCCTCACCTGCAGGGAAACAGGGATTGTAGATGGCATCACAATATTCACACTGCTCCCTTGAAGCTCCTACTAATTTCCCAGCATTCTGATTCAAAGCATTCCCCAATTAAAAAGAGAAATCCAGGAAGATTAAAGCAGAGCTGATAGCATGGCAATATGCAAATTAGATAAATTGAACAAATTTGCCTTTTCTGGTCATATATAGCACTCAAACCCATGAGAAGCTCCAAAATTTGAGCTCCAACCTTGCTATACTTATCAGTTGCATTGAAATTTGACTGCTGGAGATATGTTTTTTCAAAAACAAAGTTTTTTTAAAAAATGACCAAAGCATTCATTTTACTCACTCGTCTTTTCCCAGAGGAAGTGCCTGGAGCATCTGAATCCACATCTACTTCTGCCACCTAAAGGCAAAGGGAATGATCACACACAGGCAGGTCTGGACAACCCTCAGCCATGGAAAAAGGGTTAAAAACCAGCCAGCAACAACCACGGGGCACTTGGCAACAGGAACTACAGCACATCTCAAACTGCACTGAAGGGGAGAAGGTGTCAGGAGAGGGAAGCAGCCCAAGGCAGTGATATCTACCCTGGATTCTACCTGACACTTCACCCCAGGGATCAGCTGATGGGAAATGGCACAGAATTACATAAGGAAATCAGCTTTGCTGCCTCGCTGACAATGGAGAGCTGTTGTCCTTCTGACTGAGTAACAGCTCCACTTCCCAGCTCCCCTCATTACTCATCCTTCCTACAAAACATCATGTACTGAGAGAAGATTAAAGACAGGCAGTTCCAAGAAGCATTTTTAACTTCAGGGAGCTTATTGTCTCAGGTGAGCCTAAACAGCCTCATCTCCAAAATTCAGTGCAATTACCCATAAAATAAAGACTCAACGAAAATCAAAATTTCTTTCGTGGGCTGAATTTTAAAAGGGAAGGAAATGATCTTACCTCCTCTTCCTCATCAGTACTGCTCAGGTCTTCTGCTTTCACCTTGTTGTAGATTTCTAATATATCAGTGCAGCTCTGATCTCTGCAGGACAATGACAAAAACCAAGGTACACAATGAAGGATCCCAGGAATTGGAGCTGTGGGGTCTGGGAGGTCCAAACTCACCCAATGAAGCGGAGCAGGACATCTGTCACAATTTTGGCTGCTTTGACTATGGGCTGTCTGGCTCGTTGAAAGTCCTGGCATTGTGTTCAATGTATCTTACCTCCCACATCAAGGCAGAGATTCTCCTGAAAAACACACAAAATTAAAGGAATGGGCTGGAGAGGAAGGTGTATGTTACTGTTCTTCTTCACGTTCAGTAGGATTCTTCAGTAAAAAATGGAACTGGGAATTCAGATCAAACAGAAACAGGTGGTCCTCAGATGGGAAAATAAGAACAGGACATTATTTATTCCCAAATTAACTGGAAAAAATGAATTTCCAGTCTGCAGCTTAATTCAGTCCCCTTCTGGCAATGGCAACGCAAGCAAAGCCCCTGCTCAAAGGCAGCAGGGATGGAAACAAAGCAAACATGCTCTGCCTCCAACACAGAGCCAGGCTCAGGGTGCTAAACCAACACTCCAGATCCAGCTACAGCAGCTTTTGCCTTAACAACAAGGCCAGGAGAATTTATTATTCAGGAAGACTCACTTTGCCCAAAGCCAATCTGATCTTATGCAGCTGCTGAAGGGACTTTAAACAGCATTCACATAATAATAAATGCAATAAATGTCAGCTACAAACCCAGCCTCACCTATAAAACCTGTTTTCAAGCCTCCTCCTGATGGTGGTGAGGTCAGTTGGATAAGCAACAACAGTGCAATACATGGGATAGGCACTAAGGTCCACTGGAACAGCAAAGGGATTAGAAATGTCTGCAAGACAAAAGACCACAATCATTTGAGATGCCTCCAAGGGATGTTGTACCAAGATTTTTAATGGTTTCTGGGGTTTCTTTTGAAGAATTCAGAAAAAGCAACACAGATCTACAGCTGGTAATGTCATTACCCACAGGGCAAGGCTCCTCCTCTTGTACCATCTATTCCTACTCTTGAAAAAAGCACTTTTTGTTTAAGTATCACATCTGAGATTTGTCTGCCAGCAGCCAATCTGACTGAAAGGAACGTGGCATTTGCACTTACAACATGCAACATCAAGTAAGAACACAGACAGGTCCTGGGTGTAAACAGAGGCAAAATTTAAAGCACAGTGTGCTCTTAAATGGTTACAAACCAGTTACAAGGAATTTGGAGGTGAGAGTATTCAGTGAGGATCTGTGGGTTGGTTTTGAGGGGTTTCATTGCATGTTTTACTCTTGCATCTTTAGATATGACCCACTGGGAAGCGCCACTGAAAGCAATCAGGTGAAGCCCCAGAAGAAAAGGGAATTTAGTTTGGAAACTGAAATACGGAATTTAAAAGGCTCTTTTCAGTAATTCAGTTGAGTACATTTCAAATACTCCAAGTGCCAGCACTCCATCCCATGTACTCTGCAGTCCTGTGCCACCTCCCTGCCACTGCCAGTCCTCCCCCTTTTCTCTCCAAACCTACCGAGGGAAAGCAGCTGCTCGATGCCTCGGATGACTCGTTCACATTCTTCATCTCGGGAATGGGCCCCCCACTCTCCTTCCTGGGGTTTGTAGAGAAGAGCTGTCAGCTCCTCTGGGGTCACAGGAACTCCAGCACCAACCTCCTCCGGATATGCAGCTGGAGAGGAACAATTCCAGAGGGTAAACCCAGGGCCCCAGAGCTGTTTGCTTTGTGCAGGGACAGGAATCCAACACACACTTACTTCCTTCTGGGATCGGTTCCATGTCCCATGGACTCATCCTCTCTCTCTCATTGTTGTCCCAGCTATTAAAAAAATTCATTCAAATGCACAAGTTAGAGCTTAATGGAAAGACACACCTTGTCTTTACCAGATTTGAACCAAAAAAATCACTCCAGTTAGGAATAATAAGGCATTCCAACTCCCTATTTCCCTCTTGTATCTCCTAATACAGTCACTGCACTGCTGTTTATACCAGAAGCATTGTTTTAGGAATAAATTAAAAAATAAAATAAGTAAATATTCAAATTAAGGAAATACTCAAACTATTCTAAAATAAACAAATAGTAAGTAAAAAAATAAGAAGTACCATACGTAAAATTAAATAAGTAAATAAAGTGTCTGGGTATGTATTTAAATAGAAAATGAGATTCTAGTTCTTGATCCTCTTTTTGAAGTTCTCTGAGTTGTGCAGGAGCCCCAGGACAAGGCAATACTCACTGGACACTGTAGCACTGGAAGGAACTGTCAGGATATTCTGCCTGGAAAGGCTGCTGGCTCTCCACAGTCCCAAACCACCAGGCATCATCAATGATACTGCGAAATCTATCCCCTGCAAGGGAAACAGAGCAGTCAGAAAGGAACAACATCAAAATCTCCTCAATATTGCCTTTTAGAGAATCAACTCCCTCTTTTGTGAGTGCCCTACTTCCATCCTTACATTTTGCACCACAGGAATTGAGCCCTTGCCCATCTCTGGGAATTACTCACAGCTGCCTCACACCTCAGATCCCAACAGGTCAGGAGATTCTCCTGCTATCACTGTCCTTAAAACAGTTTCCCTCATTTCTCTTTTTTTTTGTTGTTTTTTTTTTTCTACAGGAATTACAGCACACATCAAATAAAAGTTTCCAGTAATGTCTACAATATCACGTGTGTATAGTCCTTTACATCATGTAATAAAGACACTATATCCAATTAAACAGCTGCAGAAATGGTGCAAAACACATGGAATTGGGGAAAAAAAAAATACTCACCTATTTGCCAGTTCCTTTCTTTGGCTTCATTATAAAACTGATGCAGCACAAGGAAATCAATAACATCTGGCATATCGTGGTACCTTCAGGAAATAAGACCCAAAAAAAGTTATTATTACGCAGAAATACAGTTCTAGATGAGAGACACAGTCCTCAAATTCCATGCATTTGGGATAACCATTACTGCCATTATCCTGTCTTGCACAGGAAATAAGAAAGGAGGAGGGGGGAGCTTCCACACTGCAAGGAAAGCTCTTGAAGGATGCCATCAGCATTCCAGTGACTTACTTTATGGAAAAGGATTCTCCTGTCATTTTGCCTGTGATTGGATCCAGGAATGCAAGCTTCAAGCAGCAGAGTGTGGGAGGCCCAACTTCATATTTAATTCCTACAGTCTTCACAAATTCTTGTTCCTAGTTAGCAAGAAGCAAAGAACAGCATTATTTTACCTTGCCAACAACAAAAATATCCATTTTAAAGTGAAACATATTAATAAAACCCAAATATTTGTTTCCACTCTACAGCACAGGTAATTTCACCCATTAATTTTTCTTTTCCAAATACTAAAAGCAATCACTGTCGCTTCAAAAAGAAAAATGAAGAAGCTCATTCTCTTGGCAGATTTTTGGGGAACAGGATTCCTACAAATTATTTAAGAAGGTTCTAAGGAACAAACCCAGTTTTTAAGCATATCAAAAGTTCTCCCTGACCCACCCCAGGGACCCCCACTCTTGTACAGGGGGAAAAAAGGAAATTCTTCCTCTGAAAATGGAAATTCCACAATAGCCTTTATGTTCACGTCCTGTCAAAGCCCATCCTAAGTGAACAGCTATTTCCTTTTCCTCTCAAAATGATGATACCTTGGAAAATCACAGCTGGAATCACTGAATATCTGGGTACTTTCCCAGAAAAGCAATTATTTTCATTAATGGAACCACTGGCATGGTCAAGTGAATATGAACACAAATATGGGCTCTTCTCTGGACATGAAATCCGAGGAAAGCAGGAAAAAATATGGCAACACTGTGGATTAAACCTTGGGAACTCATTCAAAGCAAGGTCCAGTGTTTAAGAGAACTCCTGCACACATTCAAGTGTTTACACCACAATTTCTCATTTCTTACCACAGCATCAAAAACAAGAAACAACTCAAATGCTCAGGTCACTGTGGAGTGGTGAGAGAACCACAAGCAGCTCTGCAGGGCTGGGTTCTGAATGAATTCAGTGTTCAAGCAAAAATAATTTGTGTTGAAAGAGACCCCTGAGAATCGAGTCCAAAGCCAGGAAGTGAACAGATGTAAAGACTTTGTGTTCATAAAAACTAACTTTAATATTTACAATTAAAACTTTGATATTAACATTTTAAAGCAACACTTTCTTCACTTTTCTCATGCTGGTTTTTCATGTCAGTTTAACATTACAGAGACATTCAGCTCTTTGAAGTGTCTCTTGAACTTACCCTGAGTTCCATTTTGTTCCATGGTTGTTTTTGCATGTTAATACTGTAAATTTTGGCTTTCCTCACTGCCCTCACATAAGCTTCATGGCCTTGCCTAAAGTAGATGATCTTAAAAGAGAAAAATAAAAAAAAAAAAAAAAGAAAATTAAGAGAGAAAAAAAGTGCAAATGAAAAGAGAAAAGCAGAGAAAATTATTTTACTGTCTGTGCTCTTCCTGTTCATTCTACCAGGTCTTATCCCTTTCAGAACACATTTTATACTTATTTAATTCATCATAAAACACTCCTCTAGTTAAAAATATTTCTATCAGCCCCCAAGTTGGCACCTGCTCTGTGCTTTAAAACTGGGATCACTAAGAAATGTGCAGGTGAAAACACACAACCCGTTTTCCCTGCTCATCCCGAGTTCGCTGTGCAGAGAAAGGGACGCAGGACACGAAACAACAAACTGCCTGGGAATTAACCCAGTTACCAAAGCTCAGCCTGTCCTGAGCACAGCTCCCTGCAAATGCTGCTGGGTGGAAGAGCCCTCAGGTGGTGCCACCCTGGCAGGAGGGAGCTGCTGGGTTACCTCATCCCCCATCTGGGGCACGAAGGGCGAGCGGCGGGGAATGGTGTCCAGGATCCACTGCGGGGCCAGCCACTCCTCACTGGGCTCCCCCTCCAGGGCCAGCAGCCCACTGGCTTTCTAAACACAGCAGAAGACAGCAGAGACAAGTCACATCCAAAGTGCAGCATTTGCATTGTTAGAGCACAATCAATGCAATATTCAGAATTTCCATGGTTAGTTGTTGGAACCCAGAATAGAGAATATTTCCCTGCATGTTTTGAAGGATCTGAACCCCCGACAAACACTGGTTTTAACCTTTGTCCATGGAAAGGGCTTCCCAGGCTTTGGGATGTAACAGAATTCTCAAGAATGAAAATTAGTAGCATAGTATGCCATTTATCACAGGGTGAGAAATTCAGATTTTTGGGTTTGTTGATATGGTAAGTAGATGACACAAAATAGAGGATCCTTGTGGTTTTTAGGCTTCTTCCTCCTCCATCCCCTCCTTGTTCTGCAGTGTTTGGGATACAGGACCATTGGGCAAAATTTGCTGCAGTATAGAGTTACATGAAATTGAGTTGGTTATTGGTAGAAAAGCAGAAATAATGAATGTTCTTGATGATAACTGGGTGAATTATCTTTGAGAGAACCTTGATCCCATATGCTGGGGCCTTTTGCTGTCTTTTCTCCCTCACACTGAGCTGGTGTAAAGCCTGGTGTGCAGAAATTGCTGATAAGAGAATAATAAACAACCTGGAGAAGGAGAACAACCAAGAGCCCAGTTTGCCTTTTGCCTTCTTTCTTAAATGACTTCTGCAAAAGGCCTCCCCTATCAGGGGGGATTTATGGAAGAACTGCCACAGTTGGTTACTATGGAAAACTCTTCCTGCAGCAGTTCCTGCAGGTAAGATCCTTCCTTTAAACCACAGAGGAGCATGGGGAGATGGAGAGCTCCAATTGTAGACCTGAGCAAAGGAATGCAATGGTGAGGGGCTGTGACTCCAGGAGAAGCTGAACAGAGAGATGAAGTGACAAAGACTTTTTGCCCTCAAAAGAAGAAGTGAATCTCTGTTCCTGAGATGAAGGTGATCTCAAAAAGAGATAAGGAGAACCTTTGCTTTGAACAGTTTATCTTTAAAATAAACCCCATACATTGATGTAACCCAAAGACACAACTGGGAACATGGGAGGAGTTTCAAGAATGCAGCTGCTGTTCATGAAGACTGGAACCACGAGAGAACTGTTTCCTTGTGGGGGAATTTTCCATAACAGATGAGAGGGGCTTCCCTCCCTAACTGAACTAAAGAAAGATTATTTTACAGGTAGAAAACTGACTGAGATTTCTCAGTGTTGTTTTCTGTACATTGTCAATTAAAAAGAAAGAAGGTGTGGAGAAGGAGGAGGAGTGTTCTAAAGGTTTAATTCTAATTCTTTTTTTTCCCCTTTTAGTGTTAATTAATAAAGTCTTATTACTTTTAAGCTTAAGTCTGCTTTGCTCTTAATTACAAAATTTCAATTAACAAATCAAAACCAAAACACGAATTAATATTTCTGCCCAGTTTCAAATTAAAACCACAACACAAGGAAAAACAAATTGTGGAGTGTCATCCTTCCCAAAATCTCCACTAAATAGCAGAGAATGAGACAGCTTTGTTATAATATAATTCAAAATTAAAACCTTCATATACCATTAAAATCCCTTAAAACATTCATAAATCATTATAAAATGCCCATGGTAGGGGGCATGACCTTAAGATGATCTTTAAGATCTCTCCAACCCAAACCACTCTGTGGTTCTATAATAAAAAAATAAATTGTATTTTTACAAATATTCTAAATGTCTTAAAAAAAAAAAAAAAAACCACCAGGAAAAAGAAATCTGACCATGTCAATACAATACAGACCCTTTATAATTTTACAACAAAAGTGCCCTGTTGTAAACCTGGCTGTGGGGAAGAGCATAAATCTGGGAGAAAAAAAAAGGCATTTGTAATGAAGAACAAACTGTGGGAAACATGGAAGGACAATAAAACAAAAAATAAACTTTCTTGGTACCACTGGTACTCTGCAATCTCTATAATTTTTTCTGTTACTCTCTACCCATTCATGAAAAATTTTCCTTTGAGAACAACCACTAAACCCCAAATTTATACCCATAAAGTACAAAAGACACTAAGACTGACACTTGCTGACCTTTTTCCTTGGCTGTTTAAGTTTCCTTCGCTTTGGCTCCAGCCCTTTTGTTCCCTTCATATTTTCATCTTCAGAACTACTACAGATTTTCCGAGCTGCCTGCCTGGTTTGTCTCTTTGGAGGTTGCAGATTAATCCCAGCATCTGCTGTCCAGTCTGAATATTCACTTGATGAATCACTGGAGAGAATAAAAAAGTTGTAAGAAAGAGAACAGAAAACTTCAGTTTCCCCACAGTGGATTGAGAAGTCCAAACATTCAACCTGCTCTCCGGGTTCTGCTCAGGATTAACACAGAGTTTTGTTGTCATGTGAATTTAAAGAAAAACAAGTGCTGTCTGATGTGTGGTTTCAGTAAATTCTTTTAGCAATTTGAAACACACAGTAAAACTACATCTATGGCTGATATCAATTCTTACCATCTCACTGATTCACAGACTGACTTCAGAAGAACTGGCAGCAAAGAATGCATGAAATATTTAAAGAACTAGAGCACTTCCCTAAAAATCCTGTTCTGATTTCTTCAATACCAAATAATACCCATAATACAGGATTTATATGGCAAACTGGCATTGTTTATTTCAAGTAGCTCTTAATTAAAGACAATCTTTTCTTATAAAAGGTTTTTTAGAATTGTTTTCGACTTTGAAAAGAAAAAGAAGAGAAAAAAAAATCACAATATAAAATGTTTCATGAAGAACTGGTTAAAAATCAGTCCTGAAAATGTCTCAATATCAACTGTCCTGCTTAAATCCCACAATAAACCAGTGTTACCAATACAGAGCCCAGTGCAAGGTACCTGGAACTGCTTTCACTCTGCCAGGCTGCCACAGGATCGTCCATGGATGCATCACTTGTGCCAACAGTCTCATCCTCCTGTGGTGAAAACAACACTTCACTCTGGGGCCAAGGGTAAAATGTATCATTTTTGTCTGCAAGCAAGTTGTGTCACCTAAGGAAAGCTTTGTATTCGAGGGCTGGTTTAGCTTTAAAGAAATAAATCCACAATTTCCTCCTATATCTTAATTAATATTATAATATATCCTTATATAGCTCCTATAGAAACAAATCTGTATTTTAATTGTATCAGACCTACAGAATGAGTTCTTATTTAAGTGTTTGATGAATAAATTTCAGAGCCCAGGCTCAGCTTTTTGAGCTGTTCTGTACTTTCAGTGCATTTACAAAGCAACAATGTTCAGTCTCTTCCTTAAGGAGAACAAGTTATATTTATCTGGTATATTTTAAGTTCTTCCCTTGCCAAAATCAATGATTAATACTAATACTCAATCTCTTTCAACAGCAGTCTACAAATGTAGATGAAATCAAAGCACTGCAAAATGAAATCAAAGTCCTGACCCAGAATCCATGTGCCGTATGAAATCCCAAAATAACAAGTGGTTTAACACAACCCAGTTAAATTTACTTGAAAATGTTTCAGGTTTCCAAAAATACAGGAGCTGTTTTAAGCTACTTTTGAACACTGTCCTGGCATTTAGGTAAATGATCCTTCACTCTCCAAGACCAACATGCCACAGGAACACCACAAATCCCAGAGACTCAATGACCTGAGTGTTCCCATGAGGAGAATCACAGAATATCCTGAGTTGGAAGGGACCCACGAGGACCAGAGCCCCACTCCTGCTCCTGCTCAGACACCCCGGCAATCCCTGGAGTGGTGTCCCAACCCTCCTGGAGCTCTGGCAGCCTCGGGGCTGTGCCCATTCCCTGGGAGCCTGGGCAGCGCCCAGCACCCTCTGGGGAAGAACCTTTTCCTAAAATCCAGCCTGACCCTGGCACAGGCTCATCCATTCCCTGTCACATCTCTGGATTCCCAAGACTGCTCAAAAAATCATCAGGAGAGGCTTCAGGATGACATCAGCAGCAATTTGAGGATTCTTGGATGAATTCCTCAGGCCTCATGGATTTGCAGGGCCCCAGCTGGAGCAGCAGATCCCACAGGAGTTCAGGGCTGACTGCAGTTGATCACTCTCAGTCATGGCCCTCCAGCTTAGAGCCTTGGAACTCCCTTGCTCCACCACCCATGCCGAAGATGGAGTCAAAGGATGTGTTAAATCCCCTGTTTGTGAAGTGACCATCCCCACCCCACGACAGGCCAACATTATTTTTACACTGCCCTTTGCCACGAATACATTTGAAAAACTTTCTTTTCCTGCCCCACCCCAGCCCTGGCAGCTGCAGCTCAAACCGAGCTGCGGCTGCACAAACTCCCTCCCCCCAGGGGACGCGTGGCACCTCAAGGTGCTCTGGGATTTGGGGGAGCTGCTGGGGGGCTCAGACCTCTGAGGAGCTGTCGGACTCGTGGCGTGCACAGGGGTTCTGGCTGGCTCCCTGCTGGCTGTGCTCGATGGTGGAGCGGGTCTGGTAGGCGTGCTGCCGCTTCCGCTGGTTCCTGCGCAGCGCGCGCCCGCCTCCCGCCTGGAACTCGCTCTGCCAGGGCACAAACGGGGACACAGCAGCCAGTTACTCAGGAGCCACACAGTGAAAAGGGGCCTGGTTAGAGGAGCTGAGTGTTGCACACCCCAGTCTGTCAGAACCCAGGATGTCTGACAGTCCTGGATGATCCCAGCCCCATCCAGGGGGGTCGGAGACCCTGGCAGACTCCTGCAGCTTTGAGTTTGACCCATGGAACAAACTACCACCTTTGAATGAAGAACTAAAGGTGACAAAAGTTTAGACAGCATGATAGTAGTAGTTGTAGAGCGAAAAGGGAAATTTTGGGGATTTTTACCATGTGGGCTTAGGGGGTAAGATGGAGGGATTTTGGTGTTGTCCTGTCCTCCTTCCTTCTTCTTCCTAACCCCATCTTCTTGGGGATGGTGGCACTTGGGGATTGGATTAGAGTAGAATGGAACTGTCTGACACAGGTGATGGGCATTGGATCATAACTGTCAATAACTAACAGGTAATTTATAGTATAAAAACCAGTGCCTGCCCCAGGGGAGGGCAGTGTGCCTGGGGCTGCCCTGCTGAACAGACCTCGGCAGCCCAGACAGAAAATATTTCAGGTAAGAAACAATAAAGCAACCCTGAGAGCATCAGTTGAAGAATTCTGACTCATTCTTCAACAGCTGGGTTGGGAAACAGAGACTTTTTACACATCTCAGGGTCATCTCAACCAAAGGAAACCCCAAGACCAGTTACAACTGAGCAGGAAGAAATCGCTGTAGGGTCAGACAGTATCTCACATTGTGGATGTTTTAGGTGTGGATTTTTGGTTCAAGGCAAATTCTCCTATATAAAGCAGCAGTCTTTGGAAAGGAAATGATTGAAAATACTGTTTTTTTCTATAAAATTCCTGCAGTCTCTGCATAAGATAAATCCAGCCTCTTGTAAAAGTTTGGCACCTCTACTTTCCACCAGTCAAACTGAAAACCCACCGTGGCTCTGCCATTTTCCTTTCCCAGCATCTTCCCACCACTGAAGCCTCAAGGATAGAGATTTACCACTATATGGATATCATAGACAGCCAAATCACAGTTACAGAAGGAAGAAAACAGTGAGCCAGAGAAACAATTACAACTATTGATCTTCTGAATAATTCAATAAAATTGGTTTGGGGTTTGTTCTTGGTCTTATTTTTGCTGCTCAGTGCTCAGAACTGCTTCCCACCCAGGTTGTCTCTTCCAGGGCATTAACTCACCCTCTGTAAGGTGTGGGATGGCTTTCTCTTCTTGTCAGCAGTGTATAAACTGATTTCTATTTCACCTTTGGCAGCTCGACATTCTTCCTGGACCCTAATTATACATAATAAACACATATTATATTTATTAAATCATCATGAAGTTCAACACTTCTTAATATAAAAAAAATATTTGTGCTGCTATAAGAAATCTGTTTGCTTCTGGAATCACAAGTTAAACTTGTTAGTTGAGCAGCCCTAATTATTTTCAAATGTATTAAAATTATTTTCAAGTCTTTTTTAAACAAAGCTAGAGGGAAATGTGGTATTTGAAGCACTGAAGAAAGACTGAATTGTGAAAAGTAGGAATCACTATTCTCAACTCTCCACTCTAATCCAAATATTCCAACCTGTTGGAGTCCAAAGTGCAGAGAATATTTCTCTGCATGTTTTGAAGGATCTGAACCCCCTGACAAACACTATTTTTAACCTCCATACATGGAAAGGGCTTCCCAGGCTTTGGGGTGAAACAGAATTCTCAAGAATGCAAATTAGACAGTAGCATAGTATGTCATTTATCACATACTATGAGAAATTTAGATGTTTGGGTCTGTTAGTATGGTAAGTAGATGATATAATATGGAGGATCCTTGTCATCTTTAGGCTGCTTCCTCCTTCTTCATCTCCTCCTTGTTCTGCAGTGTTTGGGACATAGAACCATTGGGCAAAATTTGCTACAATGCAGAGTTATGTGAATAGAAGTTTAGTCAGTTATTGGTAGAAAAGCAGAAATAATGAACATTCTTGGTGATAATTGGGTGAATTATCTTTAAGAGAACCTTGATTCCGTGTGTTGGGGCCTTTTGGTGCCTTTTCTCCCTCACACTAAGCTGGTGTAAAGCCTGGTGTGCTGAGCTTGCTGATAGGAAAATAATAAACAAAATGGAGAGTGAGAACAACCAAGAGTCCAGTTTGCCTTCTTTCCTAACAAGGACTTTTGCAGAAAAGCCTCCCCATATTGGGGAGAGGCTGAACTCTCACCCGACCAACCAAGCCCCGAAGCTGACGCATCACTGAGAAACCCTTCCAGCAGTGAGGAAGGATCATTTCACCTTACACAAGTGACTCTCCCTCCTCCCCCAGAGCCTCTTACTTGCTGATGCCTGGAGGGAGCTCGTTGACCACCACCCTCCTGCTCCAGGCCATGAGGTCCCTCTCGGTGGCCATCTGGCTGCGGGGCGCGTTGTGGTGCATCTGGCGCACGCCCTCGATCTGCCCGCTGCGCCGCAGCCCCACGTTGGGAGGGGAGCCCACCTCCAGGCCCGGGCTGCGAAGGGCTGGGGCACACAGAAACACAGAGCTTGCTCACTTCCCACCAATACAATCATGGAGGTACAGGATGGTTGGGTGAGGAGGGACTTTAAGCCCGTCCCGTTGCACCCGTGCTGTGGGCAGACACATTCCACTGTCCCCATCCAGCCTGGCCTTGGGCACTGCCAGGGATGCAGGGGTAGCCACAGCTTCTCTGGGCACCCTGAGAGCCTCCCCACCCTCCCTGTATCCCACCCACAATTCAAAGTGAAGGATGGCACAAAGATTGATAAACAGAGGTTGATAATAATGGAATCGCTGCCATCGCTGATTATCCCTCGACACAATTCCCACAGGCTTAAAAATGGTAAATCACGGGATAATACTGCATTTATGGTTGTGCAAAGCTAGAGAAAATATCTGGCTATTTAAATACTTTATACATACTCCAATTAACTTACTCGAATGGGCAGTTCATGTGGGCAAAGTGATTAATCAATGCAAGTTCTACAAGGGAATTGCTTTAATTTCCACACTGCTCATATCTGGAAATTCCTTGCCACAACTACAGGGGACACACAAATAAAACTGGGAACTGGGGCTGTACAACACATCAACATATCCTATGCAGCGGAAAAGACTTTGTGTGAGCTGAAGCAGCTTTTAGGCAACATTTTTGAAATATCAACTTAGATCAAAACCAAAATGCATTTTCATATTTTTCCCTGATATTTTTCTTACTCCTTGAATTGAAACACAAGCAATTCCACATCCAAATCCTAATGAGCTTTGCCAGGAAATCTACTTCAAACACATGTAATCAGTCATTTAACCTAGAAGTGATTTATTAGCAGCTGTGAATTCTCCCAAGGCTCAGGCTGACTTGCAGCACAGTCCTGGGCATCTGCTCCCTCCCATCAGCTGCACTCACTCAGCTGCTCACATCTGATTGAGTGTGGTTTCAATTTTTAATCACTTTGTGTATTAAAAATAAAATCACAGTAGCAGAACACTTACCAGGAGAATAATCTCAAGCTTTCTAAGGAAACACTAAGACAGAGCAACATGTTTATTTTATTAGCACTGATGCTCATCATTGTGCTGCAGCAGGAAACCATTAGTCTGTCACAACACTGTATTCCACTGACAGCCCCTAATTATATGCTTTCATTCTGGCATTTTGCAGTTATGAAGTTTCATCTCTGCACTGATATCAAGACAATAAAGTGAGCTTCATGCTTATTTTTCAGGAATCTGGTTTATATCAGGAATAATTCCAGTCTACTAACTCCAAGCAATCAGATACAGCCCAGTTAGACCATTGGGTGCCCTCAGCTGCCCCTTAAATTTGTAATTCCTCTGTTGGAATCCACAGAACATCCCACTGCTCCACAGGGGTTAACAAGGTGTACAAGAAGAGGAGAGAAAAGCATCCTCCACTTGACACTGCCTCACAACTGACATTAACACTTTGATCAGTCCTCCCTGTGCTAAGTGAGGAACTGCTGGAGAAAAGGCTGGACACTGACCTCCATTAACGGAGTGGGATCTGTTGAGTGGAGGGTTTGGAAGAGTTTCTCCTTCATTAATGAGTCTCAGATCTTGTTCCCTCTGGAGCTCTCTGATCATTCCATCCAGGATACTCTCATCCTGGTCGTTGGTTTGCTGCCCGATGACTTGTTCAACCACCTCACCATCACCTTGACAAGAACAAAGACACAAATGCTGATAAAATGATGGATTTCTGTATTACCAAACACCACAGAAATAATCCCATTTGAAACTCTGCACCACTATTTGTCTGCTCTGCAGAACATCTGATCACCAGCTGCTTTCTTCTCTCATGTAATAAATGGAGGCAAAGTGTAGAAGAGAAATTACAATAAAATCCTAAAACTCCAGGCCACATGTAGAACATAAACACAAACCCTCAGAAAAAGCAGAAAGAAATTATGCTTCAGTAGGTAAGAATGGAAGGTCTTTTTTGGGGATCAGCATGTTGCTAAAGTTTGTGTCTACAAGAAAAAAGAACTGTTTTAAAAAACAAAAGCTGCTTTTGAATGTCTTCCTCATCTTCCTGCTTGCTTTCTCACATCCACAGTTACAGAGATTAATAGACAGTGCTTTAAACACTCCCATACACCTGAGAAAAATCCACACATTTTGGAATACTCTTGCCTCCAGTCAATTTGATTCCAAACATAACCCCACCCCACCCCCTCTTCTACCTGTATATTAAATTTAAACCATTGATTTATACATCCTCTCAGCACCATCCCAAGAGTTGGGGCTCAATACTGTGCCACACGTGTATTATTCATGAGGTTCAGACAGAATACCATTAGCCACATATCCCAGCTGAGGAATAAGTTGTTCATCCTTGCAATTTTCCCTCCCTGGCACCAGCCTCTGGAATCTCGTGGGATGAGGATTTCCATCAACATCCACCAGGAATGGAGGAGGCATAAGGTGTGGAGCCTGTTGAGTCTGTTCATCCAGCACATAATTATTGGCATCGCGGATCAGGGGCCGGTAATCCGTGTGGAAGAACATCTGATCAGGAATCTGAAGGAAAAGCAATTTAGCAAATCAATCAATGGCCATTTGCAGCTGTCTTGCTGCTCTGGAATGGCTCCCATAAACCACAACTCCTCCACTTGGGATCAGCACAAGGAATGTTATGACAGAGAACAGATTCCTACCACAAATGTGGTTTATTACCAAGGCCTGATGCAGAAATTCAACAGTAAAATAGGCCAAGAGAGGTGGACAGAGAAGTTAATGCTTTTCTCCTCTATCTATAGAGTCTCTTGTCTGAATCTTTTTGATTTAGATAAACAGCAACTGCTCCATGACCTAATTATTATTTTGTCTGGGGCAGAGTGAGGGAATAAATTGTAACACAAATACTTCTAAGACAAAATCAGGTCAAGACAGGGAAGAGTTTAAAAATCATTCAACCCACCTTTTCATAATATTTATTGCATCCAAAACCAAATAGTAGCAGATGTCCATGAGAGTCTGTGCAGGCAAAATGTTGCCCATCTGGTGAGAACTTGCAATCAAAAACAGCTCCATGGCCTTGGCCCTCAATCTGTACCAAGCACAGAGAATTCCTCTCACAACCAGACATTCTCTATAAGAGCATTTTCACAAACATTTCCCCTTTGCTCCAACACGTACTGAATCCTCATTCTGTGATTTCTCATCTCGCTCAAGACTGATTTACACTTTTATTTAGTAAACTGAATAACATGGTAAAACTTTACATTTTCTCTCTGTCCTAAAATTTCAGCCCAACTTTTAATGTATGTTCTGGAACAACCACCTGGAAGTCTACACTTTATGTTAATGGCAGACAAAGGGTAAGATCACCAAAGATCTCACCGCTGCACTGGCTCTGGATGTATTTAATGAAATCTGCTTTTGTCTCAAGACCAGTTTTGTGAAAAAAGGAAAAAACCAAACCCTCTGTGGTCCTTCTTACCATGTTGAAGTAATTGCGAATTTTTGTTCCTTTGTCTATATCCCAAACAAAAATATTCCCGTCGTGTCCTGCCGAAAGCACAATCCTTTGGTCAAAGGGATGAGCCTCCAGAACAAAAACTTCATCGTCGTGACCCTGCAACAACAGCAGGGGGGAAAAAAGAAGTTTTATTTCTCCATGTGGTATCTCCACATGTGCTGGGAGTTACTGAGAGGACACCCCAGGTCAGGGAGTCACCCAGGACATCCCGATTTACTGGAACTGCGCTTGGTCCCCACTCCTGCCACAGCTTTGGCAGTGTCACTGCTCAGCACTGCTGAGATGGGGAGGGATGGGGAGGGAGGAGACATCAGGGCACAAATGGAGCCTCCCAAGGGTTCCCTGTCAGCCAGCAATCACCAGGATTCTGCACATCAGCTCCCTTCCCCACGGTGCACCCTCCTCCCGGCAGGCAGGGGACAGCTGGATACTTCGAAACCAAATCCTTGCCATGGGAATGGTGATGAGTTCAGCCTCAAATCAAACTACACCCACTTGTGATTCCCCGCTGGAACTGCACTCACAGATAAGCTATGGAGAAGCTGCCCTGTGGATGAGTTCCACACTTTGAGGAGGAAATTGTTGACTGCAGTGATGACGGTGGCATCGTATCGATCCCAAGCCACCATGGTAACCTTCAGCTTGGTGACCTTGTCCTCTCCAGATGCCACGTTGTTTCTAAGGAGATCAGCAATTTAGAAAGGAGTAAATCAGTAACTACATATGGAAACATTTAGGAGAGCTAATTCAGTATGAAATTCGGGGGAGGATGGATCACAGGCACCTCTGTGACTCTGGCTAAGGCAGGAGAATGAAGGATGGCTCTGCAGTGGTAAGAACTGAATACGGGAAATATTCAGTGCCACTGAGATTTATAGAGCTCTATTTCCTTAAAAAGGACATTTTCTCCTCTGCTCCTCAGCCATCAGCCTTCCCTACCCCAATTTTTCCTTGCAGCTCTATTAGGCTTTTTCCTACAAGGCATTTTTCTTATCAGTCATCAATATCAGTAAACTCCACAATGAGCAGGAACCTGCTAAATAAATCCAACTCACACTTCTGACTGCAAACTGCAAATGCAACCACTGAAATATGGAGAATTCTGCAAAGCAAGTGCCTAATGGATTTCTCCATTTCTGCTCTTTGTTGTTGTGAATATTCAATTACAATTCAATTACAGGGCACTTAAAGAAGTCACTCGAGGATCTCGAAAAGAAAAATTGAACCCCTTAATTGAAACTGAGAACCAAACACTAATTTCAGGTATTCACTTGGAATCCTAAGGTAGAGATACAATGTTAAAACCATGTTGGATATATATATAAATACAGATATAGATAGATATATATATTAGCAAATGATCACTGGGGCTCTACCAAAACCTCCTTCTATGAGATAAACTGTTCAACATTCTTACTTCAGGTGTAAAATACTAAATATTCCTCATTAGGATAGGGAAGTACCAACAGATTATTATTTATCTGGGGGTGAATTAACTGTGTAAATTGACAAAGCCACGACATTTTCGATACATGCAGGGAAATCAACTCAAAATGGAAACAAATAACCAGTTTTCAATGTAATGGAGGATTTAGCTCGCAGGTCAATGTGCCCACGAGGTGTGTCCTGCTTGCTTTGCTTTACCCTGTCATTTTTGTAGCCATATCCAGGACCAGACTCTTCCAGTCATGCTGATGGTAGTGCCAGATTCTTGCTGTTCCATCCCTGCTTCCACTGACAAACCTTAAGCTGTGGGGCAAAGGGAAAAAAAACCCCCATGATTTTCTGAATAAAGACAGTTTCATGCCCACATGGACACGAATAAATTACATATATATATATACACCAGGAAGTGTGTACTTGTGCATCTCTGCTTCTCTCACTCATGAGGTTACTATTTTCCTATCAGATATTGTAGGGTACAAGGGAGTTTCTAGCCCACAACATTAATTACATTTGGCTCCAGCAGCAGATGGCCTTGGAATGACTTCAATGTCGTAATTCATACGAGCTGCACATTCCCTTTTTAATGACATCAGCAAATCCCTGGAGCAGCTCAGAGTGGCAGCAAAGAAAGGGAAACTGCCTGCCAGGAGTCTGGCATAAATTATAATGCATTAACTTAGGGACAGGGTGAAGACAGGCAAGGGAAAGAGCCAAATGGAGCACAAGGAGGCTGTCCTGCCTGTGGAGCTGAACAGGAATATTTTAATTTTTAAAACCCTCCTTATTTAAAAATTTTAAGCATGCAGCAAATGTATTTAACCACATCATAATGCTTTGGCCAGCAATGTCACAGAAATATTTTTTTCTTGGGAAACTGGGAAAAAAGGCTCCTCAAGTAATATATTTTCACAGGATGGCCAACACCTTTGGAAGTATATTCCATTTATATACAAAATTACACTTAAAAGGCAAATCTACTCAATTTTATGAAGTAATTGTTTCGCCTTTTCAGTTTCCCTGATCTTTTTCACTGTGAGGAAAAAGAGTTTGAATATGCTTGTGACAAATTAATTTTCTTCCTAATTTTACTTCATTATATTAAAATAAAAGGGAAGGTGATCTTTTCTTCAAAAGCATTGTTACAGAATATAATTTTCCATTCAAAGCATTGTTACAGAATATAATTTTCAATGAGCATGTGACCTCATTGCCTCTCACATGGCTTGGGAGGAGCTGGTGGCACAATTACCCCAGCACATTCCCATATAATTCCACAGGACAGAGCTCTCCAAGCACGGGTGCACAGCTCCAGCTGGGCTTGGAAGGCTCATCCCTTAAAGGCTCATCCCTTAAAAGCACTCCTGCCCAGCAAAATAAGGAGCAGGAGCAAAAGCTGAGATAAAAACATCTGTATTTAGTGACTTCTGCTTTAGACTACATTGATTACAATGCTCTTCCTCCACAAGCCACCCCTCTGTGGGGGCTACCTGGGAAGGTTCTCACACAGAAAAGTTATAAAATTTGGGTTCCAATTTGCTGTTTGAAAGAAAAAAAAAAAACCAAACCCAAATTAAAAGCAAAGTTACAGAACAGTTTTGTTGTTACAGCAAGAGGACAACGAGTTCAAGCTTGTGGACGTGACACACATCTTGCAACACACTGCAATAATTTGTCCAAGATTAAGCCAAGCCCATGGGCAAATCTTCCTGTTGCGCCAAATTTTCCATGAAACGTTGTTTGGAAAATTAAAGATCATCACTGTCAGGTCCAAAACCCAGCACTCACCTGTCACCGTTGTTACAGAACTGCACTGCAACCACTTTGTCCTAAACAGGAGGGAGGAACATAACAAAAGTGAAAAACTCAGCCTAAAAGATCTCCATGATGAGCTTTTTACTTAGCAAAATAAAAAAACTGTCCAAAACTCGAGTACAGAAAAGTTGTATTTGAAGCTAAAGCTTCACCAGACATATTGTGTTAAACACTGAAATAGAAAAGTTCAGAGGTGATGCTTTCCTGCAATTTTTAGACCTGACATGAAAGTGCATCAAAAAATTTAATCCAAAAAATGCAAACCTTGGCTTTATTAACACTTCCAAATCGTTGAGAAACAAATGTTATGTTTTAGACAAAGTTTTGCCCTTTTTTTAATTTGCCAAATACTTGTGCTGGCTCCATGATTTGCTCTCCTTACTCCCACTGATGTTTCCATCTCCTGGTAACTGGGATTTGTTTTAGGGGGGGCTGACAGCTGTCTGCAGGATTAAGAGTGGACTTAAAGAAATTAAAGGAATTACAGCTTCTTCCAGACCTGCTCAAGACAGAAAACATCCTTTTATTTGGTGAGCAAAATACTTGTTAGATGTGTTGGCTTGGAGACTTCAGTGTGAGAGCCATGACTCCCACAGAAGTTCAGGAATCAATTTAGACCTTGGGCTTAATCCATAAAATGTTCCTGAGGTGGTAAATTTGTAGTTTGAATTTTTATGGGAACCCTTCTGCATTATCTGAAAAAAAAAAAAAAGCTTTTAAGCTTTATTTTCTAAATGGAATTACCATCGTGATCCAAATTTTGAAAGCACAGTCCAAAATGTGAATTACTTTGTCTTATGTGGATTTAACTAAATGTTCAACAGCAAGTTTAATGGGAAAAAATGACATTGTGCAATGGCATTGTGCATTAAAACTATTTTAATTCCTCATTCCAACACAGACTTTTTTCAAAAATAAGAGAAAATCACCTGGTCCCTCAGTTTTCTGGGGAATGAAATACATAAAGCCTACTTTGCACAAACCTCTTGCCTCAGAGGGATTTAAAAATAAACATCCCACACATTTCCACACATTTAAATACCACAATGTTGAAAGCCAAACAAATTCTAGGCAGTAAATAATAAAAAAAAAAAAAAATAGGATGTACAGAAATCAAGTTCCTGAAATGAGTAAAAGATGGGGGGGAAAAAGATTTTCTTTTGGATTTGCCTCTTACCGTGTGAGATTCCAGCTCAGCCATTTTCTCTGGAGATTCTGAGCCCAAATAATAAATTCTTATCACGTGGTCAGTACTCCCTGTTGCAATGAACATGCCACCTAAAACAGAGAATTCTCTGTGAGAAGAAAAGTCATCCAAGGAACAACTTAGTTTAACTTATTTTCATTTTCTGCCTTCTTGTCGAAGCAGCAAACTAGTTTTAAACAGAGAATTCCAATGTAAACGGGTAATTGTCGAATAAAATATTAAAATGAAGTTTCAGTATCTACTTGAAACACATCAGAGAAATTATTGCTGAGTTGGGATGCAGTGACTAAGTTATTTTATTGCAATTTCTTTACAATATTGCTCAGAAAGGGCACTATTGTGTGGTTTAGTGCATTGAAATGGGTTTAGTTAATTCAGGATTTCTGGCTTTAAAAAAGGAATGTGGCTCTACAAAAGTTCTCAATTTCAAAAAGCAAATTTAATGAGTAATTACATCATTTTCTTTGTAAAAATCAGTATTTTTGCTCATTCAAAGCTGCAAAGGAGGTTGGTTAAGTTGAGATTTTCCAATACATTGAATTGATCCTCTTAGAATTCAGCCAAATTTGGAAGATTAGCAAAAGTGTAATCTTTGTCCGAGGATTTCCACAACTTTTCACTCAAAAACTTTACAAGGTAAAGTCTTAAAATGATGTTACAGAGAAATATCTCTGATGTGCAAAACAAGAGGCTGAAAGCCTTGGAAGTGGTCAAAATATTTTAGCTTAAATTATAGGAAAAAAGAGAAAGAGCAGCTTGAGGCAGACACTTAGCAGGGAAAATTTCCAATAATCTCAATTTGACAGGGATAAAATTAACTGGAAAAGGGTTTAACACTATGTGTATTTAAAGAGAAGTAACAGAACTGTCACCAAAGCCCCAGATTCATGAAACAGCTGATGCTGGACATGTACCAGAACTGAAAGATGAACAGGAGATCTGAACACCAGGCCTGGACCTCTCTGCAAACTTCACAGGACGATCCCTACGTGCAAAACACAATATTTTTATTTTTCCTTCTTTATTCAACACAAGCAGTTCCCTGCAGCTCAGAAGCTTGAGGTCAAGCCCATCTTAAATCTGTTAATTTTATAATTCTCACCTAAGTTTGCTGGGATTTATTTTTCATTTTAGGAATATTCTTCCTTAGTTTAATAAGAAAACAATAATTCTCTAAACTGAGAAGCTTATTTAACTGATTTCTCATTATCCTCACCAATTCAAATCTATTTAAAACAGACCCTGCCAAACCCTTAATCCAATAGCATTTCCTCCTGATTAAATATGGGTTTGATGACATCTACATATGTACATTCTTGTGATTAAAAGCACATTAATTCTCCTGCCTGTACATTTTGGACAGGGATTTAATCCTGAATGTAAAAGCTGGAATTTCTTCCACAACTTTGGCTTGCAAAGCACAAACCTCAGAAATAAAACCCCAATCTCTGCCTCCCCTTTGGGTTCCGATGCCACAAAATCCCAAAGTGCTCCTGCCCCACACACCAGTTTACTGAGCAAGAAAACACCCTTATTTCATTATTTCAGCACTCTTCTCTGTGCCAGAATTAAAAACAAATTCCTCCTCGAGTTGAAATAATTGTAATTATCCAAAGAGTCTCACTTGAATTTCATGGTGTTTGCATGCCACTGCCAGAAACAGATTGTTCCGTCGGCACCCGTGGAAGTGAGGTATCGAGTTGTTCCTTTCCTTGCTGGAGAGAACTAAAAATAAAAGTTGTAACAATTAAACCACCTCCTATTTTCTCTACTTTCATGCTGGAAATTTGTTGACAAGAATGGTTTTCACTAACATGCTAGTTTCTCCCCGGGAGTACAGAGAGCGGGGGTAAGCACAGAACCTGAATTTCCATAAAAATAAAGCTGAGGAAATGGAAAACACCTACGTTTTGGTTAGGAATTCTTTGTTTTTACCACACAAAGGAAATTGGAGAAATGAAACGAGCCCAGACCTTGTAAATGGGGCAAAACCATGAGGAAATAAGTTTTTTTTAGGATAGAACTGGATCAAACATGGCAAATACAACTATTCCTGCATCCAAGCCCAACAAAGAACAGCTGCACAGCAGGATCCCCTCTCCTCTATCTTCCTAAACCTCTCTAAGGAGGGGAAAGCTTTTTATTCTTATTTTATTTTACTATTGCTTTCAACTGCAGCAATACCTTTAATCCTCAGGCTACCTGGTCATTTGATAAAGGAATCCAGCACTGCTTCCTCAAAAAGCAATGACTGATTATATTCTAAATTATCAGTTTTACAAAGACCTTGAGAGAAATACACACACATACATATATATATATATATATATACACATATACATGTAAACAAATAATACACCAGTTATAAAGCCAGGTTGGAAAGTACACTCCTAACACAATCACCTTAACATGGTTGAAATCAGACAACATTGGAAGTGTAGGGAAGATGGGGAGAAATGACACTCCTGGGGAATACTGGCACGATGGAGAAGCCTGTGCTGAATCCAAGGCAGCACCACTCCAGGAGTGAGGGATTCTGAGCCAAACAGCCCCACTCACTCTCCCCTCTATGTGCACCACCTGCCAAATTGCAGGGATTGGCTTTTTTATCCTGGAATTTTGTTTTTTTGGAGGCTTCTGCCTGGCATTTGTGAGGTTTTTTTAACAGAAAATCAGCATTTACTACAACATCCAGAGTGGTTCTTTAAGCTACAAGCTAAGATAACAAGGAAACAAGAAATGGGCAGTAAGGAATTTTAATTGATCCTTCTGAAAAACCAATATTCTCAGTGAACACAAGAGTGTTGGGTCAGGTGCTGTGCCAGGAGCAACACCAAGGATGCCAAACACGTCAGCGAGCTGAGCCAAGGAGATGCTGCTGCTCTCTGAGCTGCTCTAAAAGAGCATCAGCTCTCCCATTTTCTAGACTTAAGTGGGATCACACAGCTAAAAGCACATGGAAGCAGGAGGATGATCCCCCGGGCCCCACAGGATTGATTTAACAGGAAAAACACCCTTGAGTCGGGACGACTCACAGACGAAAAGATCAGTTCTATCCTTGACCGCCTCTTGTCACCACTCCACTCAGGGGTTTAGGGGCAAAGCCCATCAGGCCTTACCTGTATGGAAGTGATGGAAGCTGAGTGGCCCTGCAGGACTGCCAGGGGGGCACAGGTCCGCAGGCACCACACCCTGACCACCTTGTCACAGCTGCCCGCGGCCAGCAGCGTGTTCTCGTAGTTGACGCCATGTCCGAGATCTCGGCCGAGTGCCCCCGCAGCGTGGACAGCAGGCGCCCGTCGTCCGTGGCCCAGATCTTCACCAAACAGTCATCTGAGCCCTGAAATGCCACAGCGTGCCCAAAGGTTACAGAAGATATGGGACATGCTGATCCCAACCCTGACAGAACTGACAGAGTAACTCAGGGGATTCCACAGAGGAGCAGTCTGAGGAAGAAATTCTTCCCTGTGAGGGTGGGGAGGGCCTGGCACAGGGTGCCCAGGGAAGCTGGCCCTGGATCCCTGGAGGGGCTCACGGCCAGGTTGGATGGGGTTTGGAGCAGCCTGGGATAGTGGGAGGTGTCCCTGACCATGGCAGGGGGTGGGGCTGGATGACTTTGAAACATCCCATCCCATCCAAACCATCCTGGGATTCTATGATTCTGTGAACTGTGGAGTCTGGGATCATCTTATGGAGTCAAGGATTTCAATTTGATAAAAGAGAACCATGGAATCACAGGATGGTTTATGTTGGAAGGCAGGGACACCCAAACCCCATCCAAGCTTCTCCAGGGATGGGGCAGCCACAGCTTCTTTGGACACCTTGTGCCAGGGCCTCCCCACCCTCACAGAGAAGGATTTCTTCCCAATATCCCACCTAACCCTCTCCCCTGCAGCAGTGGGAAGCCATTCCTCCTTGTCCTGTCACTCATGCACAGGGACTAACATTAACAGCTAAAAATGCAACACTGATTTGAAAAATCTGTTGATTTTTAAATATGCCCAACAAAAAGCAAGGGCATCACCACAGAAATGGATGTCACTGCATTCTGGAGAAAAACTTAAAATAATTGTCATGTATTTACTGACACACTACAAATCAGGAAGATAAATTTGGTAGAAGAGCAACTTGCAGCTGAACAAAGTCACGTCTGCATCTCAATCAGTGACTAAGAGGCTGTTGAAAGAAAGGAATCAAACCCAACAAAGCAATCTTCGAAAAGAAAAAGGTCCAAATTTTAAACTTACTGTAAAAATTCTCCTGCCACTGCGATCAAAGGCTATGCAATAAACAGAGGAGAGGTGCCCCAAAATCCTCTTGTGCATCTTCATGTGTTGGTAGGTGGATGTTGGGAACAAGTGGCTGAAACGGCCACATCCAGTTAATTGCCTGGCAGAAAGGATATGAACTGGGAGAGAAAAAAGAAGCAAAAAGAAGAGTGAGACGTGAATTTTGTCCAGAGCTCAGAGTAAATAAATATCAAATCAAATATAGTACTTATTAACAACTTTATTATTAGAATCAGTAATAAATATGAATCTCTTCCACCTCATCAGAACATTCTGTCCAATGTTATAAAAAGAAATCCCACTCCTGATGGAGCCTTTCAAAACCCACCACAGGCTGCACCTGCTTCCTTACCAAAAATGAAAGCAGAATGAAAAGTTCCCACCACAACTGGGAGTTATTGCAATGCTCAGTTCAAGAACAGGTAACAGATCCATTTATCCTACATGGACATGGAAAATCTTTAAGGAAAATATTTGAGGGAAGAAAGGAAATTTAGGAAATTACATGTTACTAATATCAATTACAAGAAGAGTATAATAATAGTTTATTTTTAAGTGCTTTTTGGTGATAAAAATCTTTCCTTGGAATGGCTTCCAGATCATATGTGAGGGCCAAAGGACTTCCACATCCACATCCCTGCATTCCCATGGCAATGGAATTGAACAAGAAATAGGTGGCACTGATGGGAAACTCCCAGAATGGCAGGAAGGAGAAAGAACTGCAACAACCACAAACTCCTTCCTATTTCCAGAGCCAGCAGCCCTTCCAAGAACACCCTAAAACCCAAATGCACAAACCCATCCTGTAAAAAAAACCTTTGATGGATGCACAATTTGAGACCATTTTGGGATATTTCACCACTCCTTTCCCATTACTATTTTCCCTAACCTATCCTCGCTCACAGCACTTGAATTTTGGATTGAAAGTTTTGAGAGGGTTTTTCAGTGGCACTTGAGGATCTCCCAGAGCTGTGCTGGGGGGTTTGTGATAGCAGATCCCCTGGAGCAACTCCTTATCATCCCCTGCACCTTGATGTGGGCTGGGCTTCACGGGAGCCCCACCAAGCTCTTCAGTGCCTTTCACTCCTTCAGCTTAAAAGTCTAGTGAAAAACTCCAGCCATTTCTTAATTGTCTCATGATATGGCTGCCAATCTACACATAAAAAGATCACGGAATATGTTAAAAAATTAATCTGCAAAGTCAAGAAGTGCAATTTCAAAGGGTTCCTAACCCGTAACTCCTCGTGTAAATTGATACCATTGAAGTATTTACACACAAGCGAGGAAAAGAAATTGTTTCCAGCTTTAAAGAAAGCGTTTTTGTGTCTCAGTTTTAGGCTCTGAAATGTGGATTACTTTTAATCACTCAACGCAATTGAAACATGACACATAGGGAAAAAAAGCTGCATAAAAGATGCTTGCAAAAGCCATCAGGCTCCAGCATAACCTCACCTTCGGTCAATATTTGCTTTGCATGTAAAAACACACATTCAGCAATACTAAAAAGCAAAACACACTAAAGCAAATTAATTTATTACCTACCTACTAGTCAATTGATACCTGATATTATACAGGGCTGTTAAACAAAACTGTCTCCCTGAGCAAAGTAAAACTGAAATTTTAAACTCCCTTTCCTACCTCTAGCACAGAGATCCCACAGTGATAAATGCTCTACAAGGTACCTCAGCTTTGCCTACACATTATTTTATTTACTCTTCAAGGATGACAGCTTAAAAGCTGAATTCTTAAAAAAGATTACACCTCCCATTCCCTCACCCTGTGTGCCAACAGAGATGTGGAGTCATTCAGCAACATGGTGATTCTGCTGTGCCTGTCAAGGCTTCAAGCATTTCAATACATATATATTTATATATTTATATATTTATTTATAGATTTAAATACATAATAACAGCATATGTGCCTGTAAGCGATCTCGAATGGTTTTGGATATTTTTTTAACCACACAAAGAACTGTGTGAATCAAAAAGATAAACTCTCATGTCAAAATATTCCTAATAATCACAATATTTTCTGTGTCCCCTTGCAATCCTTCTGAACATTTCCCACTGCTGTTTGTTGTAAATCCCAGGAAGGAAGCACCAAAAGGCACCAAAATCCCACAATTTTGGCACCTCACTTTTCCGGCTGATTCCCAGCCTTGCAATCAGTTCAGCTTCAGCGGATATGAAAGTAATTTCTTTTTTTTTTTCCCTGTGTTTATTTCCCTATTTGCACAATGGGGACAAAACCCTTCCATCTCCCATGGATAATTACCAAATAAAAAGCCCTGTTTATGAAATGCTTCAATCAGAGACATCCAGAATTATTGTTGAGCCATGAGGAGCAACAACTTTATCACGGCAACAGCATCTTTGGACAAAACAAAACCCCAAAACTATCACTGCTTCAAAGGAACAAACCAAACATTCTCCATTCCTGTATTTTTAGGAAGATTAATACACAATATCTAAATAGGGAATTACCCCCACATGACAAAAATCCCTGTGCAGTTTCCTTTCTACAGCACAATGAAGTTATTGTCCTCCTAAGGCCCCAGAGCACTAAAACCCAACAATTCCCACATGGAGAAACAGCAACTTAGTAACCCTAAAAAATTTATTAACCTATCTCATTAACTGATGTATTTCATGCCACACTGGATGTAAGAGCTGCCAAGTCCACCCCCTCACTATTCCCTGCCAGGAAAAACTTTCAAGACAGTTATTTCCCATAAAAAGGGAGGAGATCCAGCCTTCTTGATAAGAAAAGTTAATTTTGTCCCAACACTGAAGGGCCATCTCAGCTCCTCCAACTACCAACCTGTAAAATACAGGCATGTTTCTCTTTCTTTCCCACAGTCCTCAGTCCTGGAAGGCCACACCTTGAGGAAAATTGCAGTGCTTAATGCAAGTCAGGTCAGCTGACAACAGCAATTCCTAAATCTCAATTTACCTCACATTCTACTATAGGTGATGGCACAATGTAAAAACCTTTGTAAGAAAGCTCACCTAGGAAAGATAAACCCCAAATCCAGCAACAGCAACCTACCAGTGAAAGTTAGATTTAAAAAACAATCATCAGACAGCCCAGACTTCAAAGTTAAATCACAACCTCAGAAGGAACTTAAGAATTTCAGCGAGGCAAAGTCACAGAGCAGCACCAGCTGGAATTCCTGCTCTCCCTAAAAACCCTTGTCCCAATTCACTTTTTGCAAGGAAAATTAGAAACCTGGTGCAAATGTTTGTTTTAAACTCAGTTTCTCAGGGGTGATGATCTCCACTGTGACTTTGTAATGAGGACCTAGATTTTGCCCTCATCACAAATCCCAGCAGGGCTCAGGTACCGCTCCCAGGAGAGACACAAGCCAGGATTTCACAGGAATGCCAGGGAACAAACACAGTTGGCTCCCACATGGAAAACACCTTCCCAGGGAGTGGCTGTGTGGCCACAGAGAGCCTGGACCCGGGAAAGCAGCGAAAGCACAGCGTGTTCCAGCTCTGGGAGCTGCTGACCTCATGGAACTCATTTCCACCATCGATTCCTGACCTCATCCCTGCTCTCTGGCAGGCCCAGGGTAGCTGGATCACCTGGACTGTGAATTTCCACCCAGCTGAAATGCTTATTCACTGAGACTGTGCTGAAAACCTTCTGCTTCCAAATTTCGTGTTGTTTTCACTAACAACAGCTGCCCACAGAAAGATTTCCACCCTCAGGTCAGAGCAGCTGTTAAAGAGTGAGAACAGCCTTCTTTCTGAGCTACTCTGAGCTGCCTGCTAAAAAAAAAAAAAAAAAAGCCCTGACAAAATCGAAGTAGCATCAAAAGCAGGTTTATCAAAGGGAAATCACTCCCAGTCCTGAGGTACTGCATGACCAGTCTTTCCGCTTTCTGTCTGGGAGAGCACAAAGGCAGCCTTAAAAGTTCCACTACAGCAAAAGCTGCCCTGAAAGGCTGGAGCAGGCTCTGCTCCTCCATGTCATCCTGCAGGCAGCAGGAACCTCTGCCGGTGTTTTCCCTGCCTGTCCCCCTCCAGCAGATCACCACAGCCCCAAAACTCAGGCACCACATCCCTGGGAAGGACTTGCACAGCTCAGCCCTTCCCAGAGACTCCCCCAGCCACAAGATTCCCAGCTCTGCACAAACACGCTGGGAAAAGGCAATATGGATTTCCCACCCCAGTCTCACTGTGCAGAACCTTTTATTCTGGAATATGGACCAAAAGGTCCCATCCCATCCGCATGGAAAGGCAACCACTGCAGCTCCCAACTCTTGCAGTTGAACCATCAGTGACACCATTGTCTCTGTCATTTAGGGGGGGGAAGCTTAAATCCTTATCACAGGAAGGGAAACGATGTAGGAATTCCTCCTGGGCGCTCATTCTATACCTTATTTACCACTTTGCACGGGCACTTACACAATCACCTCACTCCTCAATACACATTAATGGGTGTCTTTTGCTTCAGCCCAACTCCTTCAGCAAGTAATTCCCGAAAAGTCCATCTGCCTGAGCCAGCACAGGGTGGGAATTCACAGTTATGCCAAAATACCAAAGAAGTCGGGCACACTTCTTCATCTTGTACTTAAGACACACATTGTAGCTGGCATCCACTCACCAGGAAAAAAATCACCCATTTTGCACAAACAGACCCAAAATTTTCTGACTTTCTCTTCAGGATTAACAAGGAATCCCAAAGTCACACAGCTGCCTGAAGTCAAATCCTTATTTTAGTATTTATACACACTTTCCTCTCTTAGTAGTTTATGTAGCTACAGCAAGGACTGTATTCTTCCATGAATCAATACTTATAAAAATGATTTTCTGGCTACGAAAGATCCATTTCCATATAATACCTTTGCATTTCTTTAAAAAAAAAAAAAAATTAGGAAAACACCCAAACAAAAAAATTATTCTGTTCTTTAATTCACTAAATAGTTACCAAGCAAGCAGCAGAGCCCTTTGCCATGAAAGCATGACAAATGCTGAAGTCCAATCTGCCAGGATGCCTCATTAATAATACCACATATTCCAAAAACACCCAGTCTGATGAAAGAATTGATCCAAGAATCCGTGCAGAAATACAACCAGAGGAGTTGTGTGCAATAAATCTACAATTCAGACTATTAGTAATCCATCAGCACAACTGCTCACAGTAAAGTAACTGCAGAACCAGCCTAAAATAATAAATACACAGATAGGGGAGAAAGAGAAAACTGCCAGCACCATCCCTACTTCTCTAAAGGGAGTGAGGATCCATATGTGAAAAGACTCCCTGACAAACCAGGAAAATGTATCCATTTGCACAAACAGAGATAAAATACCCTAAAGAGAAACAAACCAGGATTTACTTTTATGCCTGCAAGAATCAATTTTTTTCTTTGCTATAAAAACAGTTAATGAAAGTTCAAACCATACAAGGCAAACACTTGAGTTTATATAAAACAGAGCAGCTCTGTGATGAGATGTAAGCTGAGAGCCCACATATATCTGAGTTTTATACAACTTCTTTATCTAATTGTGTGGACAACTGAGGCTGAAGGAACACAAATGTTGCTTTGGTGATTATTTCCTTTTTGGAGAGGGATGTTGCAAGCAGTCTGTTTTCTGTCATAATCCAACTAAAAGGAATTCTTGAGTCAAAAAAGAGCTCCCTGGGAGCCAGAAGCTTTGTTCTGGCTAAGATTCCATGATGATTCCAGGACTCCATGCTCCTGTGACCATGCCCATCCAATCTTACAACCACATGTAGATATTATGGAGGCATATCATAAAAAAACTCTCAAGCCCATCACCCTCCAGACAATCATGCAAAACATGGCTCTGCACACTGTGGAAAATCCAAGCCTGAGTAACACAAAAATTACCCTATTACCAGGCAGAGACCTATTTCAGACTAATTCATCATGAAACATCAGAGAAATCATTAAAGTCGGTGAGAGGAACTTGCTGTGGGACAGGAATAAATAGAGAGGGGAGTAAAGAACATTTTCTGGGCTCCCAGACTCACCCACGTTCGGTGGTTTCCCGTAGTTCACCGGGAGTTCGGGGGGTCGGCCCCTGTGCAGGGCTGCAAATGCAGATCCTTTCCATAGTGTGTGTCTGAAGTCTGCACCAGCAAGAGTGACAAGGGACAAGAAATAATCAATACATTAAATAATCAAGAGATCCAGCACCACTCCCAACAGTCCAGAATAAGGTGTGTCTGATTAAACAGTTTGTGAGGTTCCGCCTTTAAAGATTGTGACTGATTTCCAGTTCCTCAGCAGTGTCACTGTAAAAGGTTTCAACTTATTTTTGCTTAATTTGGGTGATTATCGACTCTAAGTCCATGGAGAGAAAAGAGAATTTAAAAAGTGGGTGCACTTTATATTGAGGCCCAGCTGAACTCTGCCATGTTTTCCTTCTGTGATGCCAACACTTAAAGCACCTCCGCTTAGGAACTGCACATTTGAGAATTCACATTTTGCTGCCTAAAAATGAGAGAAGTGAGGGCTTTTTCCAATAAATCTGTTTTCCTGCAATGTGTGGCAATGTGCCCTCCTTTCAGATTGTCCTCTGCAACCCCCTCCCCCAAAAAAATCATTGTTTTAAAGTGAAGACTGTTCTCTTTAAAGAGTCTCCAGCTCTCTGCTGCCAACTGGCCTCGGAGAGGCTCCTCTCTAGAACAATAGTGATTTTTCTGAGACTGTTCAAAGTGCCTCAGAAATTAGACCTGGATTTCTTCCATTTCTGGCCATCTGGAGGGAGAGAAAAGAGCTTCCACGGTGAGTAAGTGCTGAAACAGAAGGACAGTGCCGCAGGTTGGTGGATCTGTGTAGCACCATGTAGGTCTCTGAACATAAAGTGCACAAGCTGAGGTGACTCAGAGACTCCTGAAAGCACCTTCTGATTAAACCCCAAACTGCTGCACAGAGTATTAAATGATACTCATTAAAAACAGCACTCAGACTTCCTAAAATAGATCCATCCACCTAAACCCTTCTGTTCCCCAGCAGAAAAATGTTTATTTTCTCTTTACATTTTGCTGCTGTTTGCTTCTAAGCTGCAAACCAAGTGTGAAACGAAGGAATGTTTCTCTGCAAACCTGAATTTCTGCACCTAATTACAGCACAGCACAGGCAAAACAAGACTCAGTCCCAAAACTCTGTAGGGCAATGTGTTTGGGAACAACTCATGCCTCCAGGAGATACCCAATGGATCAGCAGATGCTCGTCAGTCAGCATCGTGGTGTGACTTCACAGGATGCAGGGAATTAAGTGCTCAACTGCCACCAAAACAGGAAGGTCCTGCTCTGCCAACCCTCCTCCTCTCCCAGGACGATGCTCCTCCTCCTGTGTCACCTCCAGCCCTGTGATCCTTTCCCACCAGCTCGCTTAATTCATTACAACAAATTTTGCACCATTTCAGCTCTCTGAATCAGCACATCACAGGATCAGGGCAGTTCTGGCTCCTGCAGGGAGGAAGTGGCAGGGGCATGGAGTGAGGAGGGAAGGAGGAATCACTTCAATTGCAGATGGCTCTCAGATCTCTTTAGTTCTAACACAAAACTGCTCTCAGGATCATTCTCTCAAGCAGAGAGAGTTTTTCAAAGGGAAAAGGACTGGTGCTCTCTTCATGAAAGGAACGGAGGCTTTCAAATTAACTTGAAGCAAGGAAAAGCAGGAATTGTCACTGAAGAATCAGCCTGGTCTTCTCCTACTCTCTAAAATGCTGCCCCAAATGCCACCACCCTGGCCTGGGTCTGCACAGCCAGGGAGTCAGAGAGTGGAAAAAGCCAGGCTGAAAATTAGCCCAGCTCGGTGATTTTAGACAAAGATGTGTGTAAATGGATATGGAAAAAATGGTATTTTTCAGACATATCAAACCCCTAATCCCATTCACATCATTTACACAAACACCAACATGCTGAGGAAGGAGGAAGAGAAAGTAACAAGATCAGGCAACTGTAGGCAAAAATTGCACAAAATGGCATTTTCAACCCAAGAAAATATAACCAACAGGGCCAGCGACAACTGCATTTTAGGAAGAAAAAAGCTGGAAAGCACAGGAGACAAAGCAGGGCTCATGTAAACACACAGATATCCCAACAGGAATGGCACCAACAGGGGTTAATCATCAAAATAGAATTCAAGCCCAGATAAATTGAGGATCTTACCTTTTGCTGCCCTCAGGAGAGACTGGCGCCCGACACCCAGCAGAGTCTGCACCCCCAGGACACTCTGGGGGATTTCCTTGTCTAAGAGGGGTCCAAGTCTCTCACAGATCCTAAGAAGATAATCTGGAGGGATGTGTGCATTGACAGCCACCTAAACACACAACAACACAGACATTTGAAAACTGGCTTATTTTTCCTTCTACTGGTAGTACTTTGCTTCATATTCAAGT